>OW285206.1:20000000-21488690 GCA_935421205.1 Xylocampa areola
ACGGAACCACAAGTGCAGGAGTCCAACTCGTACTTGACCGAGTTTTTCATTCCTCGCAGTAAAAGTTTCGATGAGTAAGATGTAAGGATTGGATGAAGATGCTTTATTAAATCTTTAGGCAAGGTCATGACTTTTGTGTACATTCACATGTAAAAAGACGAGACTAAACGAAATTCAGAAGCTGTCTTTTAAAGAAGCGAAGCTTTTTTTGTGTCTGGCTTTACTGTAATGTAACAAACTAAACTAAGTTTAGACAATTGCTGTAATCCATTAAACATTACTATAAGAGCGGGACGAGTTGAGACGGTAAATTAATTTTTAATCATATCAACCTAAAATTTCATAACATGCAATTTTCATTTGACGTCGCTAATTTAGTCTCTAAAACTGTCCATTTTTTTTCTTTCTTTTTTATGGGATAGGGGTCAACCGAGCAGACAGATCGCCTGATGGTACGCGATTACCGCCGCCCATGGACACCCACAACCCTAGAGGAGTCGCAAGTGCGTTGCAGGCCTTCGAACGGGTTTGGGCCTCCGGTACCCTCACTCACTCGGCGAAACTCAACGCAACCGTTGTTTCACGCCGGTTTTCTGTGACACCGTGGTATCACTCCGGT
Source organism: Xylocampa areola (assembly GCA_935421205.1). Classification (NCBI taxonomy): domain Eukaryota; kingdom Metazoa; phylum Arthropoda; class Insecta; order Lepidoptera; family Noctuidae; genus Xylocampa; species Xylocampa areola. The sequence continues at coordinate 20,000,620 of OW285206.1, forward strand.
CAAACCAGCCCATTCGTGCCGAAGCATGGTTCTCCCACGGTGAAAACGGTGCCTACTAAGAACGTTCGAAGATTTTAATTTGACGTACCTAAATTCGAATTTGACATCTCTAGATTCGCCCCATCCTGCTCATATAGGAACTGTTAGTAAAAGACAGGAATAATTATAAATCTAGTTTATGTTGCTACATTAAAATTGACGCCCCTGTGTCCTGGGATACATCATGCCTAGTCCACAAGAGAGGGTTTATTTGTTGATGCAATATGTTTGGTTGCTAACAATAATAATGCCATTAATGTATTGATTTTTCATATAGTTGATGCGTTTTCTGACACAATCTCATATTCACATACACACACGAAACAATTTAAATTACTATTATTTTAATATGTTTATCATAATTCTTTGTACTAAGTGTGTTTGCCAATAAAATGCAATTTTTTCAACGTTACTTCCATTGTATCGTTGTTTTATTTACAGACAGCAATATCGCATGGATAAACACATAATAAATCTATATTTTAGAAAAATAAAGTTTTAAATTTCGTATATTTCCTACAATAGCAATAAATCCCATTATATCCCTCATTACTATATAAACACATTCGCCACAAAAAATAGGCTTACAATACACGACCATTCATAGAGAACCCGTATTTCTCCCATACGTCAACTTGCCAGATGTCATAACACCAAATTGGGTAATTTTACTTAATCGCGTCAGCTTACACGCGATTTACGTAAATTAATTCCAATCGCTCGTGTAATAGAACATTTGTTCGCGTATTAACCGACGCCAATAGCGTGCAGTTACGTATTGCGTGCAATAACGTTTTGCGTTCAAAAACGGATTGCGTTCTATTACGTTTAATTAACGCGTGCGATCGAACACTTTTCGGTTCATAGATTCTAATCATGTTATATTGTTTCGTCTTAATTGGGATATGTGCTGAATAACGTTAATGCGTTAATGCGTTTTTGAACAGCTTTTAAAGCTTCCTCTCCTATGCAAGTGGACGGTAATGGTAAACTTTGCAAATTGAGTTATACCCATGAAATCTTTCGAGTTATACCAATTAATTGCAACTATGTTTTATTACAAATACTCTTTCAAACGGATTATCGCATGTGTACATACATGTCACCTCTAACGATAGAATAGGGACTGAATAGATAGCGACGGCGTCACCATATGACGTATTAAAATGTGGAAGAATTCGGAGTAGTGCACAAACGTCGGGATGATTTAGAGCGCCTGGAGTATTTATCCAGGCGGCGCAGGATTAAACCCTTCTCACGAACGTATTTTTTTCCACTATAATGTCATTTTTAATTAATATTTAATTTTAAGCGTCATTCCCTGCGAAAAAAGTTCAGCCTTAGCATATTCCTTAGAAATTGACATTCTAACCTCTTGCTCAAAAGGGAACAACTAATGTAGGTTAGAAATAGTATATGCTTGATAATTATGTACCTTATGGCTACAAAAAATAGGTTCAGTTTACCAAAATACCTGGTTTTCAAATGGTGTTACGAATGCAAAGCACTTTTTTAGGCTACAAAAATTACGACTCTCAGCTTTTCCCCTTACAAAAGTACCCAAATAGAATTAACAGTGTCATTTTCCTCTTCCACCTTTCCTCCATACTACAGGATCCAGCCAGTTGCAAAATCACGTTGACTGACACTGACAAATGAAGTGCAGAAGTCAGGTCAGAAAAACAAAACAAAATTCACGACTCGTACGTACGGGTAAGTTGTTGTTTAATTACCCATTATTACAGTTTTGTGTGTTGTCGCAAGCGTGGCTGCCGAGCGTAAGGTCCTGGGTCCGATTCCCAGGTCGGGCAAAGTGTTATTGGATTTTTCTGTTAGGAAATTCGCAGTAGCAGCCCGCAGTCAGGAAGTTGGTGGTATGACATCCCCGTGATTCGGAGAGCACGTCGAGCCGGATTGCCGTCCCATCAGAATATGAGAGTGAAGGAAGAGGGAGTACACCTGTGTTTGCGCATACACTTGTGCACTATAATATCTCCTGCGAACTTGGCTAATCTCCGTGGAGACAGGCTGCCGTGACCGAAATACGGTTGGAAGTATATTATGATTATAATTTCAGTGTTGCACTCATACTCGTAGAACTTCTTCATCTTATGATATAATAAATTTGAAGTGTATATGTATATTAATTTAATCGCAAAGGAATATCGTTGTCTACGATACACTCTTTTGTCTAATATTTACGTCCCTAATAATAAGTTATTCTTAATCTAAAATGAACTTAAACAGATATATTTTTTTAATCCATTTTCCATTAGGAGCCAACTCTAAAGATATAATCTAATACAATTGTTTATATATATGTAATGCCTATTACTTTTCCTTTTTTAAGAACACGTTGAAAGATATGTATAGATAAGATATATAAAGGTCGCGAGACACGAACGGCATTTGAACTCGCGACCTTTGTCAGTCCGTGACATCGCTCTCCCAACTGAGCTATCGTGTCACTTGTTAGCATCTATTACATTTCAAGTTTCCTTCCGATATCTATTAAAAATAATCTACAGATTACTAAAGTTATATTTTACCACCAAAGAAATATACAACTCTTACTCTAGCAGTAATAGCCTAGTCCTATGACCGTTGGACTGACAAGTCAAATAACGCAAGATGAAATACAACGCACGCACCGCTGTCTTTTCGAAGTCATGTGCGTATTACAAATTAATTATCACTTGCTTAAAACGGTGAAGGAAAACATCGTGAGGAAACCAGCACACCTGAGAGATGTTCTCGACGGTGTGTAAAACCATGTCAGAGGCCTACGGGTGGTTTAAACTCTGACACTAGGTTGTTCATCAACCACACGATAAGAAGAAGACTTACTTTGCATATACATATGTATCTTTAATGAGTAATATTTATACAGTATATTTATTTACAATTTAACATAAACATTACTTAACTATGTACCAGAAAATGATAATAAAAATAAAATGCATAACGTAAAACATAATGTGGTTATTATATTAAATGGAAAAAGAATACGGTCGCGAACAGGATTCGAACCTGTGCCTCCCGGATAAATACTCCAGACGCTCTGACCACTAAGCCATCTCGACCTCTCTTAGTTAGATCTTAGTGGTTAGAGCGTCTGGTGTATTTATCCGGGAGGCGCAGGTTCGAATCCTGTTCGCGACCGTATTCTTTTTCCATTTAATATAATAACTTTAGAGTTCGCTAAGCATGCGTTAATGCTTTTCAAAGATTTATCTTTACATAATGTGGTTTAAGCGTCGAAGTATTCCTCCGCATCGCTGTCATCCGGTAATGTGCCCAGAAGACTGGCAGCTGTATGTAAAAAAAACATAACATAGCATCACGCCTGTATTCCCCGAAGGGGTAGGCAGAGGTGTACTACAATACTGAACGCTCGATATTGATGATTGCGATATACTGGTGGGAAGTTTTATTGGACAAATATTTTGTGGGGACTTAAAATTTCTTAACATAAATGTTCAGTAATTTTTTTTTATTCAAATTCAGATATTTTTATTTCAAATAGGTACTTATGAAAAGTCAAAGCTAGGTTTAATTTAAAAAAAAAAACTGCCTCGTTGGTCTAGTGGTCACAAGTGCGACTGCTGAGCATGAGGTCTTGGGTTCGATTCCCAGGTCGGGCAAAGTGTTATTGGATTTTTCTGTTAGGGAATTCTCATTAGCAGCCCGGAGTTTGGAATTGTGCCCGGTAGATGGCAATAGGCTCACCACCTATTACATGGGACTTAATAACAGCATTGGTGAAATGTGGGTGTACAAGTGTGTACACCTCTGCCTACCCCTTCGGGGAATACAGGCGTGATGCTATTTTATGTTATGTTATGTTAAAAAAAAATCTACGATTATTTTATTGTAAAATATTCACTTCGATATATTTGCGGGGTTTTTCTGAATAAACCCTAAAACGGCTCTAAAAATTAATTGTTAAAATTTTCAAAGCACTACGGTTTCCGGCGTCGATTCGCGACACGCGACTAGGGACCGTGACACATAACATATCAACACGCTTATATTTCACGAAGGCGTAAGTAGTAGTGTACATATGTATGTACAGTACATCCACATTTCACTAATGCCGTTATTAAGTCCCATTTTATAGGTAATGAGCCTATTGCCATCTACCGAGCAACTTTCTGGACTGCTACTGAGAATTTCCTGACAGAAAAACCCAATAACACATTGTTCAATCCGGGCATCGGACCCACACTTGCGACCATAACCAATGAATGTGGCAATTTCTAGATTTTTTTTAAGCACATTAGCTTCTAAAATTATCTTTAGAAATTTCGAGAAATTCTCGTACATATAAGTGATAGTTTGTCGATTCCCGAGTTGGAGGTTTCCTTACCAACTAGGTACTTAAGTTTAACTCCTACATTCCATTTATCACGGGCACCTCCGCTAAGATTTATACAGCATACGTTCTGATGTTCGAGAGCTGAGTGTAATGTACTTACTAGATAGAAATGATGTTGAAGTTTTTATATATAAATACATACAACTGCCTCGTTAGTTTAGTAGTCCGTAGCGCGACTGCTGAGCAGGAGGTCTCGGGTTCGATTCCCGGGATACACCAGACGCTCTAACCACTAAGATCTAACTAAGAGAGGTCGAGATGGCTTAGTGGTCAGAGCGTCTGGAGTATTTATCCGGGAGGCGCAGGTTCGAATCCTGTTCGCGACCGTATTCTTTTTCCATTTAATATAATAACTTTAGAGTTCGCTAAGCATGCGTTAATGCTTTTCAAAGATTTATCTTTACATAATGTGGTTTAAGCGTCGAAGTATTCCTCCGCATCGCTGTCATCCGGTAATGTGCCCAGAAGACTGGCAGCTGTATGTAAAAAAAACATAACATAGCATCACGCCTGTATTCCCCGAAGGGGTAGGCAGAGGTGTACACAATTGTAAACCCACATTTCACCAATGCTGTTATTAAGTCCCATGTAATAGGTGGTGAGCCTATTGCCATCAACCGGGCACATTTCCAAACTCCGGGCTGCTACTGAGAATTTCCTAACAGACAAACTCAATAACACTTTGCCCGACCCGGGAATCGAACCCGAGACCTCCTGCTCAGCAGTCGCGCTACGGACCACTAAACTAACGAGGTATTTATATGTATTTATATATAAAAACTTCAACATCATTTCTATCTAGTAAGTACTTTACACTCAGCTCTCAAGCATCAGAACGTATGCTGTATAAATCTTAGCGGAGGTGCCCGTGATAAATGGAATGTAGGAGTCAAACTTAAGTACCTAGTTGGTAAGGAAACCTCCGACTCGGGAATCGACAGACTATCACTTATATGTCGAGAATTTCTCGAGATAATTTTAGAAGCTAATGTGCTTTAAAAAAATCTAGAAATTGCCACATTCATTGGTTATGGTCGCAAGTGTGGGTCCGATGCCCGGATTGAACAATGTGTTATTGGGTTTTTCTGTCAGGAAATTCTCAGTAGCAGTCCAGAAAGTTGCTCGGTAGATGGCAATAGGCTCATTACCTATAAAATGGGACTTAATAACGGCATTGGTGAAATGTGGATGTACTGTACATACATATGTACACTACTGCTTACGCCTTCGTGAAATATAAGCGTGTTGATATGTTATGTGTCACGGTCCCTAGTCGCGTGTCGCGAATCGACGCCGGAAACCGTAGTGCTTTGAAAATTTTAACAATTTATTTTTAGAGCCGTTTTAGGGTTTATTCAGAAAAACCCCGCAAATATATCGAAGTGAATATTTTACAATTAAATAATCGTAGATTTTTTTTTAACATAACATAACATAAAATAGCATCACGCCTGTATTCCCCAAAGGGGTAGGCAGAGGTGTACACACTTGTACACCCACATTTCACCAATGCTGTTATTAAGTCCCGTGTAATAGGTGGTGAGCCTATTGCCATCTACCGGGCACAATAGGGAATATGCATGTGATTTAAATATGAGTAAAATATTTTTTTTTGTAATCCTTATTACTACTGAATCACACCTACACCTTTATTTTTTCAATTAATTCAGTGATAATATTAGAAATAAAATAATAAAAAGTCGAAAATATGCGAGGGAAATTTAAAATCTCAAAACGTAACGCTATTGGAGGCAACAAAACATGACGTCACATTTCTTGAATAAGTGCTGTGACTCGAGACTGATTTTAGCTCCCAAGTCATCTAATAATTTTAATTGAATACCACTCGAGTGATTCTCGAGTAAATCGATCACTAAGATCGATTACTTATCTCATGTTATCAAACAAAAAATGTTTTTTTATTGATATGATTTAAGTTTCTAGTTTATATAAACGTAGATATCGTTCAGCAAACAACGCATTTAACCTAATACGAGCAGACTTGAATGTGTTATTTAAAATTTTCACTCGAATAAAGTTGAATCGAGTCAAGCACTACTGTGATAAGTTATCACGGTGAAGTATCAAGTGTCAACAACTCAACATGAACATGGCGTTGTTTTCAGTTTTTTTTATGGTTGCTCTTCGGTTTTATCATGATTGCTTTGCATTAAATAATTATTGACTTCTTGTTGGAGAACAGTACTCTTATGACTGTTACAACTATGACTGAAAGTGGATTTGTGAAAGCACAGTCGGATAATCTTCCGAAAATAGATGCTTACATATTTTGCATCAAAATCTGATTTTACCGTTTTACGTCTGCTGAACTAAGAGAAGTAAAAGCTGCAAGGTAAATATGTTATAGATATTTGTAAAATTTTCATTGCAAAATACAAATATTCATTTGCTTTTTATGCTTAAGTTAATTTTTAATGCATCAGATGAGCACATAACATAACCTATAATGTATGCAGTGATATTATATTTCATAGAAAAAAATGCTATCCTTTTACCATACAATTAAACTCGAAGACCCACTGACTGTTTTAATGATTCAAGTGGAGAATCTAAATAATTTACATGCATATTCTTTGTGACAGATCGGAACGAGAATCGTATGGCGATTCAGCAGTTGGATATGTCCAAGTTAAACGAGAGAAGAACCTATGCGTTGTCAAGGCTCGTATTACAACGGAGCATAATGTTCGACAGAAATGTTATAACATTACAGCTACTTGTAATGAGACTGAAGGATGCATCATAACTGTGGAGTGTGAGGATTGTGCAACACACATAGGTAAGAGATATACAGTCAAAAGTAGTGAAATTCTGATTGTTTAAGATTACAGGAGACATAAAATTATATTTTGGTACAATAAAAATCTATTGTGTCTGGTAATAAGAACTAGTAGATTACATATAATATATTTACCTTTATTCTGCTGGTAATATTAATAATAAAATAAGAATATTTTTTTGTTTTAGGTGGCTGTAAGCCTGCTATTCCCTTCTTAGCCTGGTTGCATAGATGCAGTAAAGATCCACCATCAACAAGTGTTGACTGCTATTGGAAAAAGTTTAAATTGACATCAGTTGGGAAAAGCCTTAAATTTGTCAAAGCTAAGGAAATATCTAAAAGAAGTATTGGGGCTGAACGGACCCAAATAAAAAGTTTTTTAATGATTTTTTATTAATTTTTAAAAATGAATGCTACACTTTTGGTTGTACATATAATCAACTAACCAAGTATTATAAAGAACCAAGTAACATAGATAAGTTATCCATTCACTATTTAGTGAGTGTGGCCATAGCAAACCAGCATATGCTCAAGAGTTTATGCAGTTGAGTATGACAAGGAGTTGTGTGAAAATATTTTAGATAAATGCACTCCGTTTTGGTGCAATGCTATATTTTCTTTTTTATTTAAATAAATTTGTTTTTTAAGAAAAAAACTTTTTTATTAACAATCTTGTATATTAATTAATCAACAAGCCACTATTATAATTTCGTCTATAACGATCAAGTTGTGATCAACACACACATGAGGCAGTAACATATGAAACTCTCTTATTCTACTTATAACATGTTCTATATGAATCCATAATGCTGCTATTTGCTTAGATTGCTTAACATCTTTTGTAATTGGGGTGGAGTTGGATACAGACTTACAAGGGTACAATTCTTGGTTCCTAACAAATATGATAGACCATTAAAACCTCTGTCTGCTGTAATGGCTTTCTTAGGAAATTGGTAAGTAATCAAGGAAACCAGAGTCTTCTACTATCATGTCATCTGTTCTGCTCTGCCACCATATCCATCAGAGATATAATTAACAAGACCGTCTGGGGTACAAGAAATTAAATAAAGTATTACAAAGTCAACGGTTTTTATTTCAAATAGGCAAAATTACATGCACTTAAGAAACATTAATTGATTTTAGTTGCACTTCTTGTACTTTGACCAAGTAAGAGACTTCATGTTGTATTCATAATAATCATGTGGTGAAGATTCACCAATTTTATGAGTGTCATGTTGGTTAAAGGCTGACTCAGATAAAGCTTCTTCAATTAGAGCTTTTCTTTTACTTTTTATAGCACCCATTATCTCCCGTGATGGCTTATCTTTCTGACATTGGAATAGATGTGGGCCAACACCTTTCTTTAATCATGGTGTAATTTTTTGCCCTTCTTGTAAAGCCATTATCTTATATTGAATATAATTCTCTGAATCATGTTCAATCTGCAAACAAGACATTATAGTGATTAATATATGAAACTCACGGCTAAATACGAAGAATTTTAAATAAGTTATGTATGTACCTACGCTTAATTTGAAATCTTGGGAAAACATATTAAGTACAGTATAGCAAATTTTTATCACTTGGGTAAACTTCTACAATTAGGTTATGTTAAAAATCAAGTACGTAGTTGTATAAAATAATAACTTTGTACTCACAATAAAGGGATCTTCACAACAATATAAACAACTCGTTGGAGATACATCTTCTCTTCTCATAGATACACCAATGTTTTCTTAGGGTCTAAACAGGCGCATTTCTCATTTTATTTTTGCACATAGGTACAACACAGTATTTGTATAATAGTTTCCTGTCCTTTTCCATGTTTAAATAAGTAAATGAACTTCATAATATTGAAAATCCGAGAAACAAACAAATGCACACGACGTCTGAATTGTGAAGTGTCAGAAGTGTGTTGTTATGTAAACTGACGTCATAGGAGAAGCGCGCCAAAATGGATAGCGTTTAAACTTCACGAAATTAATGGCAGTTTTATTTATTTAATTTATGAGTCAATATTGATATTTTTCAAGAGATATTTTTTTTACGTAAATGTGCTAACGTAGACAATCGATTAAAAATATAAAAAAAATACATGCATATACCCTATTCCAAACTCCGGGCTGCTAATGAGAATTCCCTAACAGAAAAATCCAATAACACTTTGCCCGATCTGGGAATGGAACCCAAGACCTCATGCTCAGCAGTCGCGCTTGGGACCACTAGACCAACGAGGCAGTTTTTTTTTAAATTAAACCTAGCTTTGACTTTTCATAAGTACCTATTTGAAATAAAAATATTTGAATTTGAATAAAAAAAAATTACTGAAGATTTATGTTAAGAAATTTTAAGTCCCCACAAAATATTTGTCCAATAAAACTTCCCACCAGTATATCGCAATCATCAATATTGAGCGTTCAGTATTCTCGCACAAGTAAATAGTGGTTCGTCGTTCTCTGTATAAATGCGGCGACGCAGTAACAAATGAAGTGTCAGGGTGATCGAGACTACGTATTGGACATGTGGGTATGGACTGGTGGTAACGGCTCTTTGTTTTTGTGGGACTGGGTTCGAGTATCGATTGAGTTATAAATGATTAAGCACCGAAGTTAAAGAGAGCATAGCGAGTAAAAATCCTACTAATATTATAAACGCGAAAGTTTGTAAATATGGATGGATGGATGGATGGATGTGTTTTACTCTTTCACGTAAAAACTACCAAATGGATTTTAATGAAACTTTACAATAATATAGCTTATACATCAGAATAAAACATAGGCTACAATTTATAAAGATATTGTGTGAATTGTCCAAAATATGACGATAAGTGTCAAGTAAGTAGGAAAAAATCTACCATCTGCGAGCTATTCTGGCGTGCGCTGCCTAAACCCTTTGAGATATAACAAAATGATGTACGGTGGAATTGTGTATCTTATATAGGTCTATAGAAAAGTCCGCATTGGCATATGTCTATCTCTTAAGGGTCATACTACATCCATTTTAATACTTAAAAAAATGGGCAATAATGAAGCGGTAATTGGAAAACGGGACCGGGATAAAAAGTTCATGATTACTTTTGGTCACGATATCCGACCTTCAAGCGGGCGAAGACGCAGGCATCAGCTAATAACGAAATAAAACTGAGATCTTATAATCACACGAATAGATAACATAAATGAAACTAATGAATAACATTACATTACATATTATATAAAATACTATACATATAAAATATAAATAAAAGTAAAATAATATAAATATCACATAATACATCAATAAATACCAATACTATTATCCTACTAAAAATACAATTTGATATAAATATTAATATAACGATCTATTCAAATCGCATTAACTATAATTATATAATCTATTATACATTTATGGCTAAATAATTTTTTTAAGCTCAATTAATATTATATCCTCTAGCGAATTTGCAATGCCTGGAAAGGGCTGCTAAGTTTATAAGTTCCACTTCAATTAAGACCTATGTATAATGTACACTTAGTTAGCAAATAAATTTGAATTTGAATTTGAATTTAGATTTATTTTGAATTTGTCTACCTAATTCCCTCAGCTGCCTCTGCTTCTGAGTATGAAGTTCTGGGTTCGAATCATGGATCGGGCATAATATTATTGAGGTTTTCTGTTGCGAATTCTCAGTATCAGCTCGAAGTGTGGAATACCCGATAGATGGCAATAGATGGCAATAGGACATACATAGGCTTAAAAACAGCATAGGAGAAATGTACAACAATGTTTACTTGCACCTACATGCAAATTACAGGCATCATATTTTAAAATTAGCCTTTATGACTTCTTGGGAGACTGAAGATTCGATTCCTATAAATAAGAAATTTTATATGGCATATTATTGTTATAATACTCCTCCAGTCCGTATTTCGGTCACGGCAGCCTATCTCCGAGGAGATTAGCTAAGTACGCAGGAGATATTATAGTGCACAAGTGTTTGCGTAAACACAGGTGCACTCCCTCTTCCTTAACTCTCATAGACCGAAGGGACGGCAATCCGACATGATCGGAGAGAGATCAGGTGCAGGACCGACGGCTTTACGTGCTCTCCGAAGCAAGGGGGTTTCACACCACCAACTTCCTAACACCGAGCCGCCACTGAGAATTTCCTTAACAGAAAAAACCCAATAGCGCTTTGCCCGACCTGGGAATCGAACCCAGAACCTCACTCTCAGCAGCCGCGCTTGCGACCAATAAACCAAAGAGGCAGTCCATTTTTGAAATGTTTTTGTTATATCCTATAACGACGCCTCTTGCTACCAAAATTTACATCGAAATGTCCACTCATATATACAATTCTAAGGCTACTTGCACACGATTTTTCACTCCAACCTACTTCTATAACGTTTCGCTCCCAATTCACTAAGACTAAAGCGTAGTATGCATCATAGTGCACTAAATTTGTCACGGAGTCGTACCACAAAGCGTTTGCAGCGCTAGCGGTGAAGCGCCACAGTTTAGTGCAACGCTGCGCTGACACCAGCCCATTTGTTTGATTGGCCCACCTATGTTTGCTTTAAACAAATTCGGTGAATTCTTTATTTGAATCGACGTTTAGTTGAAAGCGGGTGAGAATTCTTTTGGAATACATACGTACATATAAATTCACGCTTTTTTCCCATGGGGGTGAGTAGAAACTACAGAACGTCACCTGCTACGATCCTTACATACTCCTTTTGCTTGGTCCACATTCATTCTTCGCATCCGTACGATAATTATCGTACTTATACGATAATTTCATGCCTACGGACGATGTACGATATCATTATTATCGTACGTCGATGGTAGGATAATATTCATTATGCTATATATTAATTGATTATTGTGATTATTTTGAAAAGTACGTTAATTTTGCTCCATGTAATTAATTTTAGCATACGCAAAAATATTGATTTCACATTTAATACGATCTATTTTGCTCCATGTACGATAATTATACGGTACTGGTACGATAGTTGTCTTGCGTCAAGTTGTGAACACTGCATCTACTCATACACGCGCGCAGGTTGCGAGTATTACGCACTTGACCTTTTTGGAGATCACCACCAATAAGATCAGTATATCCTATTAATGAAGCTGAAAGTAGGTACCTACTTATCCATTTCTCTAGCCCATTAGTCACATGTGAAACACAGTGATTGTCTAACTGTGTAATTCGTACACAAGGAAGTTATTATGGCTAGTACTTCGACTCGCATTTTTTAATTCAAATCTAATATCTCAGAAGCCGAAGTATGGGTGGCTGGAAAACCTCTAAGACTTGGTTAAGCCCATAACTACACGAATTAAAAGAAGATTGGTAGACGAGTAGATCTCTATATATAACATGGCATCACGCATGTACCCAGAAGTGTACATACATAATTATACCCCCACATTTCACCAGGCACAAATCCAAATTCCGGGCTGCTACTAAGAATTTCCGGAGAGCAAAAACCCAATAAAAGTTTGCCCAGCCTTTTTTTTGAGTGTGGAAAATCACTCTTGGACGTTATGCCGGATTCCTGTCGACTAAAAACCACAATGTCCTACTCCAACCTTTACCTGTGTTCGTTGCAACAATCACCGTGACACATTTTACCCGGCCTGCGGGAATCGAACTCAAAACCTCGTGCTCCGCAATCCCTTTCTATACAACCATAACTATTTTCTCCAGGTCACTGTTATTTAACAAAACAAGTTGCCTATACAGCGACAATTATGTTGGATTCACTATTCTTTTTGGGGGACGTCCATCGTCCAGATTAGCCGATAAGCTTGAGTTGATTGATTGCATGTCCATGACGTTTTCATTGGATGACAAGGACGGAGTGTCGAAAAATCTGCATGGGGGTAAAGGCTGTTCTTTAATGGACTGGAGAAATATTAAGTTTAAACTCAGGGCACGCACCACTGAGTTATTGTAATCATTTGCGAATTATAAATTAATTATCCCTTCCTTGAAACAAGACAACTGCATGCAGCTGAGATGAGAATGTTAAGAGGGATGTGTGGTGTGTACGGATGGATAGAATTAGAAATGAATATATAGGAGGAAGTCTGAAAGTGGCACTGGTGACTGAGAAGTTGTGTAGAAATCGTTTAGCATGATATGGGCATGTGACAAGGAAAGTTTTGAGTACGAATGTAGATGGCTATAAGAGTAGAGGAAGACCGAGGAAGTGATGGATGGATTGTGTTAAAGATGATATGACTAGAAAAGGAGTGACTGACGATATGACAGCATTGGAATAAGGGCAGGGGGATGATGATGATGATGATGATATCACTTCCTTGAAACGGTGAAGTGAAACATCGACAGGATACCAGAACAGCAGAGAGATGTTTACATAGCATCACACCTGTATTTCATGAGGAGATACGCAGAGATGTACCTACACAGTTGTAACACATTTCACTAATGTTTTTAAGTCCTATTTATAGGTACAGGACACAATATCAAACTCCGGACTGCTATTAAGAATTTCCTTAGAGAAAAACCGGATAACACTTTACCCGACCCGGAAATCTAACCTAAGACCAACACCAACAAAGTCACCACTGACTATACAACAACAGAATCACTGTATTGGTTCCCAAAGCAATTTATTACATTTATCTTCAATCTGGCTGTGTCATGGCGAGAATTACATTAATGCAACAGAAAACAGACGAGTCATGGTCCAATATGGCGGATCATTCGTCAACAGTTTCTACTGCATACAAGACGTTTTTATTTATTATTATTTATTTATTTTCAGGACAGGCTCGTGGTTATGCGCATAGATCAACCGATCGAGGTTAAGCTGCATTTGCCGCGGTCGGTCTGTGGATGGATTATTTTATATCGAGACCCCTCCGTGCCTCGGATAGCACGTTAAGCCGTCGGTCCCGGTTGTCAAAATAAGAACTATTACAGCCGTTACGGGTAGTCGGAGACTTGAAAGTCTGACAACCAGTCATACTAGAGGTCAGATAGGCAGTCGCTCCATGTAAAATACCGGTATTAAGCTGCATCCAGTTTGACTATAAGCCGACCCCAATGTAATTGGAAAAGGCTAGGCAGACTGATTTATTTTCAGATAACAATGATCCATGTGTTAATTAATTATTAAATTTACTTAAATCTATGTTAGTCCTACTAGTACATTAAAAAAATCACAAAAGGTGTCAGCCTGACCACTGACCATCTAGTACCTGTATGAAATTATTCGTAATTCGCGAATCAAATTTATCCACCAACATCTTCACAATGCAATTAAGACCAGTTGGTTGGTTATAAGAAAATGATTATGAATCTGTCGAGTGTAAGTTCTGCTTCTTTCGTGTGGGCTGGCTCTTGTTTGGCTCCTGTAGCTAAGCTAACCTAATCTCAGATTTGTTCAAGTTGCTTGTAGCCCTCTACTTGTCTCAGCAACGAAAGAAGCATACCAGATACTATTTGGTTAGGTTTGACGTGCTATCCAAATCATTTTTTTTTTCTTTTTGTTTTGGTTTTCGTTGATTTTTTTATTCACGTCGAGTGTTTTATAAGTAAATACCTTGGTTAGTAATTCTTTAAACAACTAGTAACTTGTAACTGCACTGACCAGTATGAAGTTGACTGCGCACTGTCAAAATTTTGCTGAAGCCGCTCTTTTATCATGCCTACGGAACCTACAGGACGTTACGGATAGCGAGTATATTTGACAGGATATATATCTAGTAGGTTTTTGTTGTTCTATAATTATTTGACTTTGGTAATAAATAAAGCCTCCTTAATGTTTTGTGATGACAACACGCGTTAAAATCCTTGTCGGAATTATCATTTTCCTGTCTATTATTTAACTAGTCTATATTGTCTCTTATTGTAACACTTACCTCCGGACGCGGCGAGCAGGCCGTGCGCGCGCAGCAGCGCCAGCAGCAGCAGCGGCAGCAGCGGGCGGCGCCGCATGCCGCGCGACACCGCTGCGCCCGCGCCGCGTCGCCGCTCGCCCCCGCGCTCGCCCTCACCTGTGACACAAGAAAGGCCATGGTTAATACCTACTATATACAATTGTATTAAAAATCGGAAACATTAACTAAAATAGCCCTTCAACTAAATAACCAGTAAGCCATCTCGACCGATCCTGTTCGCGACCCCAGTCGACATGGCTTAGTGGTCAGAGCGCCTGAAGTATTTATCCGAGAGGCGCAGGTTCGAATCCTGCTCGCGACCGTATTTTTTTTTCCAAATAAATTTATAACATTTATTAATGAGTTTTTCTTCAACGAGGCAGTAAAAATCAATAATATAAATTAATCCATTATAAGCCCAGCTATCACAATTAAAAGTATTCCAAAACTGGGAACAAAGGCTCTTTATAGTCAACTTAAACAAAAAAATATAAACAAAAGGTACCACACAATATCTTTCCATTATAAACACTTCTTTACTTTACTCCAAATTGGCTTCAATACCACAAAAAGAAGCTTCACAAAAAACACAAAACTGCCTCGTTGGTCTTGTGGTCCCAATCGACTGCTGAGCATGAAGTCTTGGGTTCGATTCCCAGGTCGGGCAGAGTTATTGAGTTTATCTGTTAGCAAATTCTCAATATTAGCCCAGAGTTTGGAATTGCCAATAGGCTCGCTATCTATTACATGGTACTTAACAATAGTATAGGTGAAATGTGGGTGTACAACTGTGTCCACCTCTGCCTACCCCTTCGGGGAATACAGGCGTGGTGCTATGTATGTATGTACCAACATAACACGTACCTATCATTATTCGATATATATATATATATTATAGCAGTGATAGCCTAGAGGTATGACCGTTGGACTGTCAAGTCGCAAGTTCGAATACAAAGCACGCACCCCTGTCTTTTCGAAGTCATGTGCGTATTAGAACTTAATTATCACTTGCTTAAAACGGTGAAGGAAAACATCGTGAGGAAACCAGCACACCTGAGAGATGTTCTCGATGGTATGTAAAGCTATGTCAGAGACCTACGGGTGGTTTAAACTCTGACACTAGGTTGTTCATCAACCATACGTTAAGAAGAAGATTGTTCGATATTATTTGTAAAGAAAAATCTGATCGTCCTTCTCAAGGTAGTAGATGCGAGCCCAGATTGGATATCGATGAAATTCCATGAAATATTTTTGCCAAGGACCGGGTCGGGAATTTCTGAAAATATCTTGTTTGAAGTCTCATTAGAATGGGGTGGGGCTTTAGAAGTAGCGAGAGCGGAAAATGTTCCATAAACTTTTGTTGATGGATTTACAGCGTTTAGCAAATTCCGTTTCCATATGAACTATGGATGACTGCCTCGTAGGTCGCAAGTGCGACTGCTGAGCGTGAGGTCCTGGTTTCGATTCCCGGGTCGGGCAAAGTGTTATTGGGTTTTTCTATTAAGAAATTCTCAGTAGGAGCCTGGAGTTTGGAAGATGGTGGTGGGACACCCCCTTGCTTCGAAGAGTACGTATAGCTGTCGGTCTTGCGCCTGATCTCTCTCCGGCCGTGTCTGATTGCCGTCCCATCGGACTATGAGGGTGAAGGAAGACGAAGTGCACCTGTGTTTGCGCATACACTAGTGCACTATAATATCTCCTGCGTTCTTGACTGATCTCCGTGGAGATAGGCGCCGTGACCGAAATACGGTCAGGACGAGGATTATTACTGTATGGAGATGAATCCTATTATTATGCGGAAATCATACGCGCGTCAATCAATCTGCCTAGCCTTTTCCCAACTACGGTGAAGGTTGGCTTCTTGTCTAATTGGATGCAGCTTAATACTAGTATTTTACATCGAGCGACTGCCTATCTGACCTGCACAGCCTAGTTACTGAGTAACACGATATCTCGTGGTAAAACTGCTGTCAGAATTTCAGGTATTTTAGATATCTCAGGCATCAGACAACCCGTTTCGCTTTCGTCGTGTAACGACATGAAATAATGGTCATCCATCCACAGAACGACCTCGGCAATCGTAGTTTAACCGCGATCGATTCATTTGTGCAGCTATTGCTTAGACACGAGCCCCTCAAAAACCATGCGTCATATAGTGACACGTCAAGTAATACCAATAAGCATTTGAAGATAGAGCAAAGGTCTATTAAGATTTTCTGTAAGAAAATTCTCAGTACCAGCTTGGAGTTTGGCATTATGCTTGGTAGATGAGCAATAAGATGACATATTCACGCCTAAATTTAAACTTTTCCTTCTACCTACATAAATTAATCAATGTTAAATTTTGACATGTTTATTTATGATAAATATGGTGACATTTGAGGGGGCTCGTGGCTAAGTAACAGCTGCACAGATCGAGATCGATCGATCGAGGTTAAGCTGCGCATGCCGCGGTCGGTCTGTGGATGGGTGACCATCATTTCATACCGAGACCCCTCCGTGCCTCGGAGAGCACGTTAAGCCGTCGGTCCCGGTTGTCAAATTAAGATCTATGACAGTCGTTACGGGTAATCAGAGGCCTGAAAGTCTGATGACCAGTCATACCACGAGATATCGTGTTACCCAGTAATTGGGTTGTGGAGGTCAGATAGGCAATCGCTCCATGTAAAATACTACCAGTATTTTACATGAGATTTTATTCCAAACTGTAATTAAATGAAATATTTTGCTGTTTATTAATAAAGTCGAAAATCGATACCTTGAAGTAACGCAATTCAAATTATCGAGTACAAATATAAGCGCTCCTACCATGAGATATCGGGTTACCCAGTAACTGGGTCGTGGAGGTCAGATAGGCAGTCGCTTCATGTAAAATACTGGTATTAAGCTGCATCCGGTTTGACTGGAAGCCGACCCCAATGTAATTGGGAAAAGGCTAGGCAGATTGAGATTGATGGTGACATTATTAGTTAATATTATTTTTTATTTAGTTTAATATAAAGTTGAAATTTTATATCGATTGTATCGCACTAAAATTCGAATGTACATAATTATCTTTGTATTAATACACCAGCTGTGCCCCGTGGTTTCATCCGCGTATAATTAACCTAAGTTACTCCTTATATAGTCAGCTACCTGACAGTAAATTCTTATCCGTATCAGTCGAGCCGTTTCTAAGATTAGCCAGAAAAAACACAGACAAAAATATTATAAAAAAAATGTAGGCATAGGTATCGAAAAACAACGGTATGAGCTTAAAAAACTATTATTTTAACCTTATACAACAGACGTGTAAGTTTGTATGGAAAAGGAGTGCAGAAAGCTAATATTTTTATATACTTAATATCCATTAGATATACTGTACAATACCTGCAATGAATAAAAAAACATTACACACACTACCATGCGTTTGACACACACACCCGCACAATATTTTTGACAATAGATGATAACGCTCGAATTTAAAATTTAAATTACTTATGGTTGAATTACGGTCAGTGGGTGACCACTGTTTATATTAATTGGTCGTGACGTATAATATTTTGTATGATCATTTGCAGAACAGGGTGAGCTGTATAATTTAAAACATCTTTGTATTAAAAAAAAAAAAAGATTATTATCCCCACCCATAATATTTGATTTTATAACGGCATCGCATCAATGAAATGTGGGTATAGGTAAACAGTTCACCTCTACATAACCTTTCAGGGAATACAAACATTATATATTAAATCTATTTTAGTACTCAATATTAAAAGGAAATTCGATGCTAGACGTTAGCATAATAGACTGATGTTAATATCGTAAATATATTAAAAGGCATTTCCTCCAAAAGCCGTCTCGGTTCTCTACAATTTAATATGTAGGTCGTCGATCTATTATTGTGCGCACATATTTTATCTCGATTTTTATTAAAAACTGTACTCAACAAACAACGACGATGTTTATGAAATCTTTAAACGTTTGAAAATAAAATTAATCAAATGTAAAGTAAGAAGAAAAGAAAGAAAGAAAATAAATTTATTTCCTTGCACACCAGGGACAGATAAAATCGTATTATAGTTACAAAATAAAACAAATATAAAAATAATATATAAAAAAAAATAGTTTATTTTTTACATTGGCAACAATCAAAAGACAATTGGCTATAACCAATAAAACAATACCAACAAAGTCAACATAAATCCTTTTGATTGGTGCCATCATAAAACATGGCTGACATTTTTGGCGAAATAAATAAAATTCTGTACTTTGAATTGACAAACATAAAACAAGTAAAAAGCATTATTGTAACAGACGTTGCATGGAAGACAATATCTTCAACATTTTCATTTCTAACAAAGTCAAAAACATACAAATCAAACTCAATAGGTACCCTTTCAAACAACGCAGATACGCACCCTCCCAAAGTTATTCCAACCGCCCCATATTTTCTTTTTATCAAGATAAACCTTAACATGTTTTTCCAAATCAAACGTTACATATAGAACATGAAATCGAGTTTGCACCAGATAAAATAGGAAAAAAACTCGGTACAGAAGTGGAACATTGTCTGAATCAATCGGTCGGGGCTCAATATCTGGACCGTGGAGTACGGCCAGTTGTTTGTAATTGAATTGTCAGTTTATTGGACCCTGGCGAACGATCGGACTTCAGGAATGAAGGAGGAGCGATAGCGGATAGTTTTATGAAATAGATTTTTGGAAATGATTGGTTCTGACGGGTAGCAGTTAAAGGAATTACAGCAATACGAATAAAAAGATTAACTACAGCCAACGGAATAAATCAGCTACATGTTCTGTTTATGTGTGCGTCGGAAAATTATGTTAAACAATTTTGTGAGTATTGGTTGCTTAATCGGCAAGGCGCCTGGAGTATTTATCCGGGAGGCTCATGACCGTATTTTTCTTTCCACATAAGTGTAAATTTATCCGTATTGTTAAAGAAATAGATGGATGGGTACAATAATATCTATTTTAAGAATCTAGAAAGAGCATTGATAGCCTAGTAGAATGACGGTTTGACTTTTTACCAAAGGCGGTGTGCCTTACTAACATTTCATAATCTTATGCGTATTCGAAGGCCACAGACACAGTATGCGTCTGTAAGAGACAGAAAGACCATGCATATAAGTTAACTAGCTAAACCCGACGACACTTCTTCATTATCTCTTTTATCCCAATCTAATTGGGGTCGGCGCAGTACCTCTTTTTCTTCAATACATCTCTATCAGCCGTCATCTCTGTAGTCACTCCTTTTCTAGCCATATCATCTTTCACACAATCCATCCATCATTTCCTCGGTATTCCTCTACTCGTGTAGCCATCCATATTCATACTTAAAACTTTCCTCGTCAAATGATCCTCATTCTTCCGCATCACATATCCATAACAAGTCACAGGTTTTATTTATTTATTTAACCATTGAATTGCACCTTACATTTTAACAAATACCCCTTCCAAATTGCAGAACAGTTTGTCGGTAGTAATCTTGTGGGTACACAGATACCCTTCAACACAACAACAATATATTTTCTGACAAAGTTAACAATCATCCATAGTTCAGTTTTCATAATATTATGTTAACATCAACATCGAACAGTCAACATCAAAAGTGGTGATTGTTTATTTAGTATTTATTATTATTCCTTATAGTTTATGACTAGCTATAGCTTCTCGGCCACCGGCGTAACTTTCAACTCAATAGGTATTTTCCAAACGCGACCACGCTTCGCTGTGACTCAATATGTTTCTTCCCGTTTCATCATCACAGTGTGAGGAAACCAACACACCTAAGTGATGTACTCGATAACGTGTAAAGCCAGCTTAGAGGTTTACGAGATGGTTATAATTTGTCAGTTAGTTGTTTATCTCCCATACAATAATAAGTAGATCTTCTTATCGTTTGGTTGATGAACAACCTAGTGTCAGAGTTTAAACCACCCGTAGGTCTCTGACATGGCTTTACATACCATCGAGAACATCTCTCAGGTATGCTGGTTTCCTCACGATGATTTCCTTTACCGTTTAGGAAGTAGATAAAATTCACATTAGGCTCACAGTTTGCTGCTCACTGCGAATGTTAGCGCCGAATACTATGTTGAATAGAGCGTTCACATACTTCACCTCAATATGCATCCAGTAACCAGTTTGGTAAATGTTCGCCTACTTCTTCTGTTATAGATTTGCAGTGAAATTAGTTACGCTAATTCATCCAGTATAAGAGTAATCTTTGAATAATAGTAGCGAGATTTTAGTAAATATCAGATAATAATAATTCAAGTTAAACCCCACATTGGTCTATTGGTCGCAAGCCGTCTTGTGGTCGCAAGCCGTCTAGTGGTCGTCTGGATAGTTACGTTAGATTTTTTGTTGACGAAATTTTCCGGAACAGCTTTGCTTTTAGAATTGTGCACGGTAGATTGCAATAGGTTCATTATCACATGGTACTTAATAACAGCATTGGTAAATAGTAGGTGTACAAAAGCTGTGTACACCTCCGTCTACCGCTTTGAGGAATACGGGCGTAATACTGTGATGAGAAATTGAGTCCAATTTCTGGAAAATTTATATCAAAATTCTGGTGTCTCATTTTAAATTGAACACGCACTCTCTTAATACTTGTCCCGGACAAGGAACCCTCAGGCGAAAATCACCTTTAGATAAAAAAAGAGATTCTCAAAAAGGTCCCTTTACTATGGGTTCTAAGACATTGTTGTATAACTGTTTAACACACTTTCCGACGACCCTGCCGAAATTATTTCCATAATATTTTGCCAAACAGCGAATCAGCGATAAAAGATTTGTTTTGATCTTCAAAATTGTTTTGGTGAAATTTTCGTATTCTTTTTATGTAACAGCACCTTTGTAGTTTCTGTAAGTGCTTGGGTTGTATTCTTAATGTATAGTAATTAAGTGTCAAAAGGGGTCGCCCACTGACCGAAATTCGACCATAATTCAAATAAATTTTAAAGTTATTAAGGATCTATTGTCAAAGATATAGTGTGTATGTGTCAAACTTATGGTAGTGTAATGCTTTTTTTATTAATTTAACCCTCTGGCTCACCCACGTGTGTTTCTAATGCATATAATATAAAAATATTAGCTTTCTGCACTTCTTCTCCTTATAAACTTTAACTGTACCAAATTACATACTCCACCGTCGGCGTAATTTTCTTAAAAATGGATACCCCTTTCGGAAAGTTCTTGCTTCATGTATTAATATAATTATATATACAACACTCTCAAATAGTCTAGTTTATTAAGCGTAGACCTAGCATCAACCAATTTCCATTTTTATATTGTATCTAAAGTGAATAGATAAAAGCAATGTCCTATTAAAAAAAGATTAAGACTAATATTGCCTTAAAGAGATATTTCCCTTCAAAAGAAAACAAAGACAGAATATTATTTTAACATTGAATAGTTTTTGGAAATTCCCTTGTAATTACAAAAGTTGGGAAAATGAGTTGTAAAGTAAAAGTATGAAATGTTATAAAAAAAAAACACATCAATCTTCATTACCACTGACTTTTATGACCAATATGAATAATGACAATAACTGTCTCTTTGGCCAAATAAACTAATCTAAAAGTAATGGTATAAGACAATTCATTATGTTGAGGAATGAAACGTAACATTGTCTGGAATGGTTTGGCAAAATAATAATGAAATGAAAATATTATCGATAGGAGTACTTCCATTGAAGCCAAGAAATTGAATAATAACAAAGCCCATGGTGAAATTCAGCTTAAGTGAAAGACTGTGGAGTTTCCAAAATATATCACAAAAGTAGCTCCGAGATAAAAAATAAATTCACCCTTAAACAAAAGCCTTGAATTATTCCAAAAACAAACGGAATCATAAACGAAAGTCCCTCTCAAGCCCAAACAGCATACAAACGCCTCAATTCTTCTGAAATAAAACAGAGAAGGCCAAAATTTCGGAACACATCATTAGGCAAATCGCCTCTTACCAGTCGAAGCTGACTCGACTCCAAAGATCTGATGTATAGCTGATGAATTAATCATATTCGGCCGGGGCTCCCATCTAAGTGGAAATGAAGGAAAAATTATTGAAGGACCAATCGGTCTGCGAATCAAAGGACCACAAATATTTGGTACTGTCAGCAATATTTCTTTGTTCGATTGAAGAATTTTGATGAATCTGCCAAGAATTTTGGTTTGAATGTCAAGAGTATTGAGATTTCTGAATTTCTGTTTACTTCAAAGGTCTTTGATGCTTGGAAATTTAATGGAAATGGAAAAGTTAATTTGCGCCTAAAAAAAAAAACTTCCTTGGTATAAAAAAAGATAAGATTAAACAATATCCAAGATAAATCTTTGAAAAGCATTAACGCATGCTTAGCGAACTCTAAAGTTATTATATTAAATGGAAAAAGAATACGGTCGCGAACAGGATTCGAACCTGCGCCTCCCGGATGTATACTCCAGGTGCTCTGACCACTAAGCCATCTCGACCTCTGCTCACCACTGCGAATTCTTCTTCCATATTTTAACATGTCTTATTGCTATATCCCGTATAGAGACTGAATTGATAGCGATAGATGGCGCAGGTTCGAATCCTGTTCGCGACCGTATTCTTTTTCCATTTAATATAATAACTTTAAACAATATCCTTTTTATTGGAAGCCTATATAGAAATCGCATATTGTTAATAAATTAAAGCTGCTTAATATCGTGGGAGAAAATTATTAAAAGTTAAAAAAAAACGTTGATAATTAAATATGCCATGCAGGAAGCAGTGAAGTCTACTAAAAATGCAAAATAAATATTAATACTTCCGCTTTACAAATCAGATATCTAGCACATTATTTTCCAGCAGCCATAATCTGCCAAGAAATCATTCATATGGTGAACTGTTGTTAAACAAACACCAATAAAATTTAAGCAATAAAACAATTTTGTGTACTGAAGTGACATTATTGCCATTATAGTGTAACAAAGGACAGAAGTTGGCTAATAACGCCCAGTAAGTAGTCACATTATGTGCCTTCGACTTTGGTATACAGTGATATTGTTGTTTTGAGAAGTACTGGTTTTGTTGTTTAGATTTGTGGTACATACGAGTAGGTGCATCATTGGTCTAGTGGTCGCAAGCGCAGCTGCTGAGCGTGAGGTCCTGGGTTCGATTCCCAGGTCGGGCAAAAGTGTTATTGGGTTTTTCTGTTAGGAAATTCTCAGTAGCAGCCCGGAGTCAGGAAGTTGGTGGTGTGATACACCCCCGTGCCTCGGAGAGCACGTAAAGCCGTCGGTCCTGCGCCTGATGTCTCTCCGATCGTGTCGGATTGCCGTCCCATTGGAATATGAGAGTGTAGGAAGAGGGAGTGCACCTGTGTTCGCGCATACACTTGTGCACTATAATATCTCCTGCGTACTTGGCTAATTTCCGTGTGAAATAGGCCGCCGTGACCGAAATACGGTTGGGAGGAGTATTATGTATTACATAGGTGCAACAAAGTTCTCTCCGAAGAATGGTTCTCCTGCTATGTAACATTGGGGGTCAAAAAGGCGACTATGTTTCCTACATACACAGAGTAATAAATTTTCCAAACAATTTATGGCTTTTGTACATGTATTATTATAATGTGATTTCTTATTCATATACTGTGATCGTATTGAGCTCTAGGATTTAGAGTACTAAGATGTGTTTACTGTCGTATCCTGATCTGTTTTTTTCCAACTACGTTCGGGTGGACGTCTAGATTAACCAGATACAACATATTACAAGGCCTTCAAAACCTTACAAAAATCTGAATAGCATGGTATTAAATGTGTAAGAATGTTCCTGTTTTATTGAAATTTCGACAGCAGAGGCAACAGCAGCTTTAAACTTTATAATGGTGACTCTTGAAATAAATTTGTGAGACATAATTCGTCATCATCAAAATCAACCTATAGCATTCCACTACGGGAAATAGGTCTGTCCCAAGTCCATTGAGCCCGGTCTTCGGTTATTTTGTACCAGATACGTTCCGCAGATCGTCGCTCCATCTTTCTAGAGGGCGTCCTACTCTCCGCTTACCTAGACACGGTCTCCACTCCAGTACGCGTTTACTCCACTCAGTTGCCACTGCCACTTCAGTTTGCTGATCCTTTGAGCTATATCGACTTCCTTGGTGCTCTGTCATTCATGTTTCTGACATAATTCGTAGGAAACCATCGGACTGCTTCAATTTCCTATGCCACGGAATACCTGGCATAAATTAACACTCATTCCGCATTCTCAGAATATTTTGTCTCACAAAACTCCAATCGGAACATGCGAGAGCGAAAAATGATTTCTATTAAAAGGATCTATCCAAACTTTACGTTGCTTTCAGATCCACTGTCAGTCTAAACTGTTTTATCACCTCCTATTCGCTCTGGAGCACTTTAACATTTTGCTGGCCTGCCAAATTGTCTGGTCGTTACTTTTTTCCGAGTCTAGCTTTGAGATCGAACAGAGGGCTGGATTTGTTGATTTTTCAGGCGTTGCGTTTGACATGCTACTTAACATAGTTTTTGTGGTCTAGTCAATTTTTTTTTCTTTTGTTTTGAACATAAAGCTATCATTCTGCATTTTGTTGTCACATAAAGAAAATTAAATACGCTTCAATTGTCAAACATCATTTGCTATTTTGATAGTTTTCTCCATCGCAACATTTTCTTTTTACATTTTTAAACTTTCCAGAACTAAGAGTCCTGGTTTCGAATTTGTTTAAAACATATTCCATATAATTTCTCATATATCTAAAACTGCCCTTGTATACTAAATACTGTACCGGTACTTCTTAAATTTTTTAAACTCCTGTTTGGCAAATTGCCAGTCTGTGACTTAATTACGACTTGGTCTTATGCGTGAGTTCCCAGGAGTCCAAAAGTACAGAACTTGCCAAGAGACTGTCATATATAACGTTCGTGTTGGAAATATTGCTCGCTATTAACGTAGACTAAATTAAAGAAATTGCTATTTTAATCTGAATATAACAAAAATTCTAAAACAATAGTTCAGTTAATTAAGGATAAGGGCCTACTTTCTGTCCTGCATTTGAGGTTTCTGCATTCCTCCATTTTTATTCTTGTTTTATAGCAGTGTTTCGTTTGAATCGTTGTGTCGAAACTTCTAGCATGTGGAACTGTTTCGCATGCTAGGCTAGATACGTGTGAAAGAAGGAAAAAAAAACTGGAGGCGCAGGTTCGAATCCTGCTCACGACCGTATTCTTTTTCCATTTAATTTAATAACTTTAGAGTTCGCTAAGCATGCGTTAATGCTTTTCAAAGATTTATCTTTAATAATTCTTGTATTACCCAGTGACTGAATCGTAAATTTCAAAAAAGTATGTAATGGCCAAGTGCCACTGCCTTGTTGGTCTAGTGGTCCCAAGCGCGACTGCTGAGCAGGAGGTCTCGGATTCGATTCCCGGGTCGGGCAAAGTGTTATTAAGTTTTTCTGTTAGGAAATTCTCAGTAGCAGCCCGGAGTTTGGAATTGTGCCCGGTTGATGGCAATAGGCTCACCACCTATATTACATGGGACTTAATAACAGCATTGGTGAAATGTGAGTGCACAATCGTGTGCTCTGCCTACCCCTTCGGGAAAAACAGGCGTGAAATTATGTTATGTATGTAATGGCATCCGTTTTGACTAAAATCAGGCCTCAAAATGGTTGAAAAAAGTTTATTAAGACTAACAAATAGTTTTAATCTTAGCCTCAATCGTCATATCACATACAAAAATACTACATCTTCATAAATCATTGGTGTTTAATTTATCTCAAGATGGAGCGTGACGATACATAAATATTGTAGATTTATTTCTATGGTATGCAGCAAGGCAGAACTCGTTCAAAATAATGATGTTCAACCCCTCCTTAACCGTTTCGGTAAAATTGCTTACCACATGCAAAAGCAGTTCTGGTATCGTCAGTAGATCACACTTTTTTACCGGAATGTACAGCTTTATTTTCTTTATTTAAAACTAGCTAACCCAGCGAACTTCACACCGCAATTTTTTTGTGTTCTTTTTTTTTTAATTTTCTTTTTTATAAACCTTGTCATGACAATAACGAACAAAAAAAAGAATTATCCAATTTGATGCAGTCGTTCGGAAGTTATGCGCATACAAACATTTCAGCCATTCATTTTCATTTATATAGATATTATTATATTTTTTTTTGTAGAAAGAGTAATACGGTCGTGCGCAGGATTCGAACCTGCACCTTCCGGATAAATACTACAGGAGTAGATCCGGAACTCAGGATACAGGAGGTGCAGGTTCAAACTGCTCACGATCGTAATTTTCTTTCCATAAATATATATACCTAACTTTAAAGTTCGCTTCGCATGCGTTAAAGCGTTTGAAAGATTTGTCGGTCATTTTATCGGTACTTATTTTGTATTGTACTCAAACATTTCACCAATAGTTTTATTACGTCCCATGTGGTGGTGAGCCTATTGCCATCTACCTGCTACAATTCCAGACTCTTGCCACTGACAATTTTACAAACAGAAAATCCTAATAACACTGTAATAGAATCCAGGACATCATGCTCAGCAGTTGCGCTTGTGATTATTAACTAACAAGGCACTCAGGAGGCGTAGGTCTATTCCTATTGACAATTTTAATGCCTTGTCAAATTACATGAAACATACCACACAAACATCAAACGTGACTTGACTTCGTGTTTTCCTTAGACGAAATTTACAAGCACTCACAACAAAAATAAAATCTTAATTACCAAAGAGCTTACATCCGCATCCGCATCCGGTTCTAAACTCAAACACAAGTCAGGTGCGAGCACGAGATCTCGTGTTGGTCTTGGACCCGAGTCTAATGTAATCGCAAATACATTACACTGATGCCTTCGAGTTGGTTTAATTGAAATTGTTCAAAGTCTGCTTGCTTATGGTAATGCTGCTGCGGCGGAACGGAACTCTGAACTCTTAAGTGGTTCTCATTCACACGTTCCGCAATGTATCAGGTCTCTATATGATAATGAAACCACATGTCGTCGCCTCAACGTACGACAAAGGCATATTCCAGCTATCAGTTGGTTTCAGATCATTTTAAGTATTAATAGTATATTAATTATTGTTCACCGATTACTACACATGTGCATTTTTTAGAATTGCCCGACTAGTTTCAAACTCGCACGGAATTAACGCGGTATGCACCGACATAAATTTTAAGAACATCTCTGACACGACTAGTGGCGGAAACACACGATTACATCCCAGATTGACCACATCATTGGCGCAAGCGAAACGCTACGCGGTGCAATGCAGCTCCAGTTTGACTCACGACATCGCCGCGGGCTCAGCTCATGACTAAGGGCTCCGCCCGACTTCGAAACTAGTCGGGCAATCCCGAAAAAATGCACGTGAGTAGTAACCGGTGAACAATAAAAATTGAAAGTATATAATGCTTATCTCCATCAAAATAACGATCTACATATATCTGACCTAGCAACCAGTCAAATACGAAAATAATACTTGCCTATTGTTATGAAAAATGCTTTAAAATTTACAGTCGAAATAACACGAGAAGCATCTACTGGTTTCCTTCGAAAGAAATTTTTCATTATTTTAGTGAAAATAAAAGATGGCTTTCATAATTCTGCCAACAAAGAAACTTGTGGCTGTGGAAGTCTCAATAACGTTTAGGATGGTTTTCAACAAAACGTAGCTTCACGTTTTCGCTACATTTTTGTCGTTCGGAAGCGCACCCTGATATTTGAAATGATTCGCATTTTTGTTATGCATTATTGTTTTACCTTTTTTGGTCCTTCGGTACGTTCTGTAGCCTATCCAATATAAAGTTCTATAAATATGTCGCGAAATATTATTTTATATCTTGATGAGCAAATAAAAGATGGATTCTGTAGACTGGAATAATGTTATTCGTTTATTAGACTGAATACCGAGATACGCTTAGGTGAACCACTTATTTATCCAATAAATGTAACAACACACGTACACGCGTACACGTATTTAACTTTTCAGATATTACTGAGTCGGTGATTTAAAAATATAATATAACACATAACATAGCATCACGCATGTATTCCCGGAAGGGGTAGGCAGAGGTGTACACAATTGTACACCCACATTTCACAAGTGCTGTTATTGAGTCCCACCTTCTGACTCACTCATTAGCAGACACAATAGATTTTAATTGTTATGAAGTACGTATTTGTACGTGGATTGAGCCAGAGGGTTAAATAGGTGGTGAGCTTATTCATATCTTCCGGGCACAATTCCATACTCCATGCTGCTACTGAGAATATCCTAACAGAAAAGCACAATAACACTTTGCCCTAACCGGGAATCGAACCCAAGACCACATGCTCAACAGTCGCGCTCGGAACCACTAGACCAACGAGGCAGTTAGCCAAAATATATCTATATTTAATTTCAGATCAATGTAAACTACTGTTTGTTAGAAAATTCACGTGATTAACCCAGCATATATCCCTAGATTATATATACTATTATATTATATTACAATCTTTTAAACATGACATCCTTATATTCAAATGACATACAAGAACACAAATATACAATACAAATTAGAAGTCCGTTGCGTCAAAAGGGCGCATTATTCAGGAACTCGACGTACAAAGCACCATTAGCGGATTGAGAGCGGCCGCGCTGACGTGCCCACTACCTGTGCCTACTGGAATTGTGGTTAAAGTTAGTGATATAAATTAACGGAAATAATAAATGTTGCGTATTGGATGTCGCGTTTGGGAGAAAAATCGATTCAGGTGTATTTTTCTGAACACATACTTAGGTTATGAAATTTCAGGTTTTTGCTAGGCACCTGTAACCTTAATCATAATCAGAGATATTTTTAGCTTTTGTGATAATGAGATTTTTCTACGAAACCATCATACTCAATAACGAATACATCATCAAACCATTTACAATAATTGCACTAATTAATCAAAAACACACACACTAACACACCCACCAATACACACCCTCGCACACAGACTCACACAAACTCATACACACTCACATGCACACACACACTCAAACCACTCAAGATGCATGCACGACATTTTTAATTTTAAGTTATTTTATTTTTATCGCATAAATTGTCATTGTTCCAAAAACGGGTTAAGACACTCACTCCCGTAACATAGGTACCACGCAGCTCAGGAGTCAGGGCTCCAAATTAAAATGTAACACCTTATTTAATGTCACTAAAACATTTTAAATTTTATTTTAAATTTTTTTATTTATAAGCAAGGCTTCCATCCTTATTCGTACCTCGTTCGTGTTTTTTCTAACGTTTCGAGTACTTTGCAGTATCATCTGATGAACCCTAAGATTTAACATAACATAGCATCCCTGTATTCCCCGAAGGAGTAGGCAGAGATGTACACAGTTGTATACCCTCGTTTTACCAATGCTGTTATTAAGTCCCATGCGGTAAGACTTTTGCCATCTAGCGGGTACAATTCCAAACTCCGGGCTGCTACTGAGTATTCCCTAAAATCCCAATAACACTGGTCGACCTGGAAATTGAACGCAAGACCTCATGCTCAGCAGTCCCACTTAGGGCCTACAGTGTTTTAACCGAAATAAAAAATATGTATCACTGAAGACCAACAAAGACACAAAAATTGAATTCAAAGTAACACAACTCCCTAACACTATTCAACTTGTCACCAACAAGAATGTATAAATAAAACATTATAATGACTTACAAACTTGTTGTAACAAATACAAATCTTATTTGTAACATTGCCGGTACTGTAGTACTGTAACCTAGTTACAGTTTCAGCCTGAAAGGTGTCTGTAACCTTCGGGAGACTGAGCGAAGAATTACGCAAATTTTCATGAGCATAAACAACTGTTGTGGAAGGAATGTGGGAAGAAAGTTTGTTTTTGGTTCGTATATTTGTTTGTTGGGTTTATATGAGAATAATGGATATATTTCTTTGTAGACTGTGACTTCCTAATGTTGCCTTGGATTATAATTTTTTTAGGTGTGCGTGATGGATAGTAGGTAGGGGCTCGTGGCTAGGTAACAGGCGCACAGATGTGCGACTCGATCGAGGTTATGCTGCATTCACCGCGGTTGGTCTGTGAATTGGTGACCATAATTTCATACCCAGACCCCTCTGTGCCTTGGAGAGTACGTTAAGCCGTCGGTCCCGGTCAAATAAATATCTATGACAGCCGGGTAGTAGTAGCCTGAATGTCTGACAACCAGCCACGAGATATCGTGTTACCCAGTAACTGGGTTGGGGAGGTCAGATAAGCAGTCGCTCCTTGTAAAAACACTGGTATCAAGCTGCATCCGATCAGACTGGAAACGGACTCCAACGAAGCTGGAAAAAGGCTGGTCAGATTGGAGGTGTGCGTCAGGGAGCCTAGACTGCTATCAAGCAATTTAACGTACCAATTATTTGAAGAGCATTAAACAAAAAAAAATAATATATAATAAGTGCATATTTTAGCAGATGGTCATGCCAAACAAAACATTCCTAAACGTTATTTTCAGACATATCAAAATTTTAAATGAGAAATAAAAAAAAAATGCAATGGTAAAAAGACCTATTTGAGGCTGCCAGCAATGTCCCAAAAGTAAACATGCGTTAAATGATCTGTGGTATAATGTTCAGTTCTCATTCTCTTCCACCGTTATTTGTCTTAATAATGCGATTAAAATGCTCGTTTTGATTGCATAATGAATCGTGGGCCATGAGCGCAGCGAGTTATCAAGTAGGCAGGATGGTATACAAAATATATTTCGATATTTTTTGTAAGCTGCCGAACTTCAGGCAACGTTTTCTTACACTTTACGTGACCTGGAAGTTGAATCCAAGTCAACTCCTAGCCTAGGTCAGGAAATTTTCCTGTTAGGAAATTCTCAGTAGCAGCTCGGAGTTTGGAAGTGCAGACAGTATAAGGCAATATCTGACAACCTAGTACGATAAAACATTTACTGTATCGGTCAGGGTGTACAGTCACAACCACAAACAAACACCATTTAAATTCTCATCTGAATAATGTAGAAGTATTCATTTTTGTCTGTATATAGAAGGAATTATTCTTCTATTTGTGTTACATACCTTACTATCTTAGTAACACACGCTAGAGATATTATAGGTGAGTTTTTACAGGTTTGTGTTTACATATTGGTGCTCGTGACTGTACAATCCGCCACTACCTAAAAAAAACCCCTTCGGGGAAGCCCTTGGACGACAGGCGTGGTGCTACTTTATGTTATATCATCAAAACCATAACTGGAATTCTATACGAATCCATTTTGAATTCAAAATGGCTCTCACATGGCATTGCATAGATACGCGTACCTACATATACGGTCAACCACACGTCAGTGGTAACTCTTAAACTACAAAAACCGCCCTTACTGCTACGACATAAAGGCGCTGTTAATGTCATGTTACCATGGACGTGCGGTACTGTACGTATTCAAATATTGGAGTTTCCGTTCCGGAATTATTGTCGACTAAAAGTATAGCAAACAGTACCTAATAATGTATCGCAATAGACTAATAACCAGAAAAAATATCCATTCTATAACAATTTTACTATTGTCAAAGAAAAATATATATTTAATAATCTGCCCGTCTCAAAGCCCCACCTCCCGCGAGAGGCGTAAGCTTATTAAAGATGTCTCCACCAAAGACTGTCTTAATTCACCAAACGACGGCCATTATTATTCCTCTGTGCTGTTTGGTGGGCTAAACGGTGTTCTGGATTACCTATTAGATGTAAATTCTGTGAAGATTGAAGATAACTAACTGGTAGATAATTTTGGTGGAACTCTATTGGGAGTTAAACTCGGTTTTAAAGTGTTGGTAATTTAAGCAAAGAATAATAACTACTATATCTGCCTAGCCTTTTCCCAATTACCTTGGGGTCGGCTTCCAGTCAAACCGGATGCAGCTTAATACCAGTATTTTACATGGAGCGACCCAGTTACTGGGTAACACCATATCTCGTGGTATGACTGGTTGTCAGACTTTCAGGCCTCTGACTACCCGTAACAGCTGTCATAGATCTTAATTTGACAACCGGGACCAACGGTTTAATGTGTTCTCCGAGGCACGGAGGGTTCTCGGTATGAAATGATAGTCACCCATCCAAAGACCGACCGCGGCAAGCACAGCTTAACCTTGATCGATCGATCTATGCGGCTGTTACTTAGCCACGAGCATAAGAATAATAACTACTGTTTTTTGTAATTATTTCTTGGAGCTGAACTTGTATTTCAAGAGCGTAAAGATAAAGATTTGTGTAACCACACAACTACTAGAATCACTCCACGAATCTCAGGTGTGCCATAATTCATGTTCATTAATACATATTTATGTTCAATGTCACAAACAAAACATAATATGACCATGATGGCCGTTTGGCACTTAAATTTATATATGAATCTGTACATTAGTATACCTATTGACTGCTCCGTTGGTCTAGTGGTCGCCCATCGGAATATGAGAGTGAAGGAAGAGCGAGTGCACCTGTGTTTGCGCATACACTTGTGCACTATAATATCTCCTGCGTACTTGGCTCATCTCAGTGGAGATAGGCCGCCGTGACCGAAATACGGTCGAAAGGAGTATATAGTACACCTATATAATTGTACGTGCCAATAAACGATTCTTTCTTTCTAATAATGCATCGACGCCAGTATTTTTCAAGGAGATAGGCAGAAATATACAATGTCATACACCCTCAGTTCACAGTTAGATTCTCAGGCCGAGCAGTGCTTTTGGGTCAATCTATTAAGAAATTCACAGTTGTGGTCTGGGGACAACATTAGATGTCAGTAGACTCACCTAACCAACCTTTAAATTGAACTTCATAACAGCACTAATGGTGAAATGTGAGGGTACAACTGTGTACACGTGTGCCGTCCCCTTCGAGAAATACAGGCGTGATGAGAGTCAATAGTTTTACTTCATTGAACTACCACCAATCAACACAAATGGGCGATATTTATTTTATTTATTTATCGCAGCATATACCTTAAACAGTCTGCCAATAACGAAGTAAACAAATATACATTATTTATAAAAAAATGAGAGTAGAATTTAGTACAGCCTAAAAGGAATAGATAAACAAGTAGATGCCTTTTATATTTTGTGTATCTGTTGCGTGTGAGCGTGTGTTTTTGTGTGTGTGTGTATGAGTGTTCGTGTATGCGTGTATGTGCATGTGAGTGAGTGTGTCTTGAACAAGTAATAGGTATAGTATATGTGTAGGGATTACTTTTAGTTTACATGTATCATGAGATAGGATTTTTATAGCTTCTTTCATAAATAGATATCAAAAGCTGATTCCAGTTATTTACTTATTTTGAATATTCACAACGAGAAGTACTTAAACTGCTTACCACCAAAACAGTCCACAGCTATCTACGGCTTACTCAATTCACAATACCAAGAAACAATCACGATAATGCCTAAAAGCGTCATAATAATTCAAAACAGTGCGCTTATCAGGCAATCTCGTACATAACAATAGAGCCATGGTTTAACTGTCTCTCATAACTTTAATAGCACCATGATAAGGCTATGGGGGCTTAATCACTCGTCAGTTGTATTAAGCAACATCAAACACATGAAGATCAAAGACTGAAGGAACTCATACGTGAATATAATTGTGTTCCTATTTCTGTCTCAAATCATTCTTCGTCAAGGCGTCGAAGTCAAAAATAAGGTACCGAGAAATCTTCATAACATTGTAGTGTTATAAGTAATAAACAATTTCGTTTATTTAGTCACACAAAATTTATTAAATTGTTATTCTTACGAAATATACTAAATTGTTAGATATATTTAATATAAGAAATAAATTGTTAATCATGCTAAATATACCAAATTGTTGGTCATACTTAATTATTTGTCGCACTAAATATATAAAATTGTTAGACATACAAAATATATCTATATCTGCCTAGCCTTTTCCCAATAACATTGGGGTCGGCTTCCAGTCAAACCGGATGCAGCTTAATACCAGTATTTTACATCGAGCGACTGCCTATCTGACCTCCACAACCCAGTTACTGGGTAACACGATATCTCGTGGTATGACTGGTTGTCAGACTTTCAGGCCTCTGACTACCCGTAACGGCTGTCATAGATCTTAATTTGACAACCGGGACCAACGGCTTAACGTGCTCTCCGAGGCACGGAGGGGTCTCGGTATGATATGTTGGTCACCCATCCACAGACCGACCGCGGCAAGCGCAGCTTAACCTCGATCGATCGATCTGTGCGGCTGTTACTTAGCTACGAGCCCCCCCACACAAACAAAATATACTATCTCAATATTTATTTTAATCAATAATGTTAACCTACTAATATTACAAACGCGAATTTTGCTTATGGCAAATGTTACTCTTTCACGCAATAACTACTGTACGGATTTGGATGAAATTTGGCACACAGATAGTTTATAACCTGTATTAACACATAGGGTACTTTTTATCGTGGCTGAACCTAATTCTGAAGTCCATACAGACGAAGTCGCGGGCAGAAGCTAGTACACTACTAAATCAAAGAGTGACTGGTATTAATAGAGGATGATTTAACTGCGCAAATTTTTATAAGATGATATAACAGAAGCTTTACAAATGTCGCTTTAGTTTATGGTTAATCTCATGTTGTAAATTATCAGATTATACGTACTTGTAGATACAAAATAAGCAGACATAAATATAGATTAAACGAGACAATTTTGCATAAAATATCTGACAAAACTTCCCCTATTCACTGATAAAGCTGAACCTCCATAGTTTACACGGGAAACGTATCCTGAACAGCCAACCACACCATTATCATTAATAGGCATTCTTACCCCTATTTGATAACTCATAGCTTAGCCAGGCCAACTTTGCACCCCACATCAATAAACGTCGGAGGCCGCATTAATTACAGTGCTCAGGTGCTCAGAAACAGCAACAATTTCTAAATAAATAGATGTAGTGATCTATCAATTTGTCAATTTACCCTTTTTGTGAAAATAGGCTAGTTTTATAGTGGTTCGGATTAGTGTGATTGAGATTTATTGCTGCTTAGAAGTAGAATTAAAATTAGAGTCGTGCTTTTTCAATTTCATCAATAAGAATGACTTCTAAATGTAATTTTACTTTGGGATGAGAATAATGTAATGAAATCTTAAGATATTAATAATACATGATTAGATAGACTTTCATATATAATAATAATAGAATATCTTAGGTTTTCGCGATCACTACACATTATAATAAAACAACTTTTAACCGGATTAATCGCGTGTATTATTGGTTTTTGTTTTTCCTGACGTTTCGAACACTGCAGCGTTCGTGGTCGCAGGAGGACTAAGGTGTCAGGCTTCTCAACAGTTTATTTACCTATATAAACAGATTACTTGCGGTTAATACGGTTAAAAGTTATTTTATTTTAATAATAGAATAAGTAAATGAAAGAACATAAAAAAACAAACTTAACAAGGAAAATTAATAAAGTGCTCATCTTCTCCCTACTTATTTAAAATTTGCTGTACCCGACAAAGTCCATAATTGTTTCTATTATTTGTTTATTGACCACCTTTAAGTGTACATTATGGATTCCAATAAACATTTTGATTTGATTTGATTTGAGATCACCACAAAATTTCGTTTTATAATACCATCATTATGCATTAACTTATCATCGTAAACTAGCTTTAGAAATACCTACCTACATAGTTAAGATATTTTGTGAAAATAAAAACTTTATCCCGACATTGAATAACTATTGTAATTTCTGTACATGACAATGTCTATAAGGAAACAAAGGAATATCTGAAGACTGGATACCGGTTTCTGTAGCTTTATATAAGCACTTAAAATCTATCTTAGTAAGTGTCTCAAGACAGACAAAGCAAAATAAAAATTCATACACATTTTAAAACGAAAAAGAAATAAAGACTAAAAACAACCGGTTACCACAAAAACGCAACACCTGGAGAAACAAAAACAAACATGAAACGGAACCTAGTTGAAACAAACCGCTTGAAGAATATTCTTATTCGGAACAAAACACTTCTACCTCCTTACGTTGGATGTCAAAAGTAAAAAACTTGTTTTATTCCAAGTGTATGGTGGAGTTAAAATAGCGGGCTGCATTCTAATTAAGTAGCGCCCGAATTTCTCGCGTCTCACGTTTGCTTGGTGCAGTGTTGAGCTACTGGTGTGTGATTATGGGTAGGACCTTAGCTTACCGTCGAGCGGATGCGAGTTTTTGAGTGGATATCATCGGTACAATGTTGATCGGTTATGAGAGAGCTGCTTATGATAACTATTCGTCCTTAAAAACCATCAAAACTTAACTCATCAAAGCAAATCATTTAGCTGAACCCTTTATTTGACAGAAAACGTTATCACAATGTGCTTTTCAAAACTTACTTTATGTAACAGAGACTTAGATGAGGGTTAGTGACCAATTAAATGTAATGATTGACAAGTGACATGGATGGTCATGGAATATTAATATTCATTAGTGATGCTCGCTGAGATACCGGTATTTAGCTATTTCGACGGCAGACGCTGCTTTGTTCAAAAATTGGAAGAATCATATATTGATTAAAAGATTTTAGTCTTGTACTCTTTTTAATGGTTTTGATTTTTTACCAGTTTCTCTTACTTTAGAAATCGCTCAGCTCCTCGCTCTGCTCGTCGCTATCCAAACTAAGCCAGCAGACTAACATATTTAATTTAAATATATCTACGTGTGAATTTCACGGCGCGGTAACATTTTCCAATGTTGAAACTTCACTATGTTATTTTATTCAAAGACATGTTTTTGTAGCGATGCGACCATTATGTAGACGTCTGTGTATGATGCCACTAAACTTTGAAAACTTAATAATATTATTACTTATTAATCTAGTGCGTGAGGTCTTGGGTTCGTTTCCCAGGTAGGGCAAAGTGTAATAGGATTTTTTTGTTAAAAAAATTGTATTAGCCCGGAGATAGGAAGTATGCGTTATGACACCCTCGTGTTTCGGAGACAACGTAAAACCCCGAGCCTGCGCTTGATCTCGCTCTAGTCGTGTTGGATTGTCATCCCATCGACCTATGAGAGTGAAGAAAAAGGGAGTGCATCTGTGATTGCGCATACACTTGTGCACAATATCTCCTGCGTATCTACTTGGCTTATATCCATGGAGATAGGCCGCCGTAACCGAAAATTCGGTCGGAAGTATATTATAATTTTTATTAATTTCAAATTTAACTGGAACCCAATTAAAGACATGGTTATTAACATGGTTCAATTTCAATAGCCTTTTTATCCGAAACTCCGTTCTTTTTTTTTTTTTTTGTTATAATATATCTCAGAGTTCAGAGGGCTTCTTGGCAAAAGCCTCCTCTAACGATTTCTATTGCTCTCTGTCTTTTGCATTTTTTCTCCAGTTTGGACCTGCTGTGAACTTGAGTTCGTCCTCTTATATTTTAAGTTGCCTCTCTTTCGTTTACCATTCTGTCAGGATTTTGCTCCATTTTTCCTTGGAATTCCGTAACATATGACTCGCCCATCTCCATTTCATTTGGTCTACCTTAGTGAGAATGCCTGTCATTCCTTTGACATGATATCACAAACCAAATAAAATAATTACTATTTTTCAGAGAAACATTGAAAAAATAATGGACAAGAACGGGGTTTGAACCCGCGACCTTTGACGTTCCGGATCATCACTCTACCAACTGAGCTACCTTGTCTCGTTATTACCCATTGAAATTTTCAACCTTCTTTGTAT
Organism: Xylocampa areola; assembly: GCA_935421205.1. NCBI lineage: Eukaryota > Metazoa > Arthropoda > Insecta > Lepidoptera > Noctuidae > Xylocampa > Xylocampa areola. The sequence continues at coordinate 20,039,494 of OW285206.1, forward strand.
TCGTCTTAAGGAGACGCCTAAAAAAAATTTCAATGGGTAATAACGAGACAAGGTAGCTCAGTTGGTAGAGTGATGACCCGGAACGTCAAAGGTCGCGGGTTCAAACCCCGTTCTTGTCCATTATTTTTTCAATGTTTCTTTGAAAAATAGTAATCAATATAGGCATTACATGGCCTCAACATGTATTAAAAAACATAATTATATATCTCAAGATAAATCTTTGAAAAGCATTAACGCATGCTTAGCGAACTCTAAAGTTACAATATTAAAAGGAAAAAGAATACCTCTAGAGAGGTCGAGATGGCTTAGTGGTCAAAGCGCCTGGAGTATTTATCCGGGAGGCGCAGGTTCGAATCCTGTTCGCGACCGTATTCTTTTTCCATTTAATATTGTGACTTTATAATTATATATGACAAATAAAATAAATTGCATAAAGTATTTTAGTTGTCAAAAACACCAAAGCAACTTTCCCATTAAATGAATTACACTATATTCACCAAATAAGTATTTTTCTATTTTATTTATTATATACCAAAGCACAACACATACACTGATAACAAAAGAGATGTCACCCAAAAATTACGAGTGACATTGCAAAAGCCGCAACGTCACCCGCCGAAATTCGTCTTCCATTCGTCAAAGGCACAAGGTACCGTCGACATTCCTTGTATTTTTAACTAATTACCCACACGTGTGTAACATTCTCCCTCAAAGATAATAACCAAAGTTGTTTTACTTGAGCAAGTCATATTTTTCTTGCCAGTTTTGCTATCTCATGTTGGTTGTACGTTCTTGCTTTTAAAAGAGTTTTGATTTTGTATTCTGACCCATTTTGTTTTACTCTGCGGTTTCTGTATTATGTAAGGATGTGTGGATTTGAGTTGAGTTGTTCCATTGTGTTGTTTCAGTTCGTTAATAAATATTTTTTGTTAAGAAGCAAGTCGTCATATTTTCAGCTCACTTCTTTGTATTTGGTTTCTGGTTTCGATTTAAAAATTAAATATTATATTGTATGTTTTTTATACGATTATCTATTCTTATTGAATTTAACTATAAGCTGTTGCGTCAGTCATTAGCAGACACAATAGATTTTTATTGTTACAACGTACAGATCTGTACGTTACTGAGCCGAAAGGTTAAAAACTTACAATTAAATAATTAAGAAACGATCACATTACTACTCACATTATTTGGTCCTTAGAGTCAAATACTTTATTTTATTTCAACAAACACATTAAGTAGCAAACCTAAGTATAATATATAATTATGTAAACAATATCTATTCAAAAACAGTTTCTTTAGATTAGATATTAAGATATCTCCAGTCACTATGTAATGTCTAGTCTTCCAAATTAAATTACATTATTTTGCCATTATAAATCATAATCATCCCCCTGCCCTTATCCCAATTTATTTGGGCTCGGCGCAGCATACCTATATCTAGCATGCTGCTAAAGTTTTGGCTATGTTTTATGACCGGCCGCCTGCCTGACGTCAACCCTCTTTGGGAATACTGTTGTTGGTGGTAACCGCCACCGATACTGTCTCCTATCTAGCTATGCCATACCAAATGTTATCCATGCGCCAGGTTCTGATGTTATCCTAATATCACACTCCACTAACCGGGCTATAATACTGATATGCTCTAATACTTTTTTCTGTATATTAGCTGTATGATTATGTAGAAATATATTAAGTAGTACAATAATTGTTATCCTATTTCAAACAAACAGTATAGTATCGGTGTAAACATTCCCTCCCCCTCTTACACAATTCCCAAACTCCAATATCATCACATTACTCCACAGTATCATTAACATGAACACGTACAAAGCTTCGATACTCAAATACATCCGTTTAATTAAAACTCGCATGCTTTAAACAACCACAACAAATGAGCATGGTACGGATCAAGATACGCACTCAAACGTTTAACGTATAATTGTTTACACTCAAATATATTCAGTTACATCCTCGAACGGTAGCTGTGGAATCGGAACTGTAACTGCTATAGCGGTTATTTAGAACGCTGTTCCGAATGACATCACTGTTATTGGTGTCGATAAATTAACATCTTATTGAAGAACATATTTCAACTTACTAGTTATATAAACCATTTAAAGAACTTTTTAGAGAGAGATTCATTACCAACTTTATGAGGTCTTGTTCTTAAAATGCAATTTTTTATTATACTCCTTTGCGACCGTATTTCGGTCACGGCGGCCTGTCTCCACGGAGAATAGCCAAGTACGCAGGAGATATTATAGTGCACAAGTGTATGCGCGAACACAGGTGCACTCCCTCTTCCTTCACTCTCATATTCCGATGGGACAGAAATCCGACACGACCAGAGAGAGATCAGGCGCAGGACCGACGGCTTTACGTGCTCTCCAAAGCACGGGGGTGTCACACCACCAACTTCCTGACTCCGGGCTGCTACTGAGAATTTCCTAACAGAAAAATTCAATAACACTGCCCGACCTGGGAATCGAATCCAGGACCTCACGCTCAGCAGCCACGCTTGCGACCACTAGACAGTCAATGATTAATTGTCGCATATATCACACTATACTCATGTTTTTTAATGACGAACAAAATTATAATTTACAGTATTTATAATTACCAGATCATCGAATAACCTTTTGAGCTGCATCAAATAATATATTCGAAAGTTTAAGTCAAATATTATGATTACAATTTGTAAACTATTATTTATTCCAAGTACTCGTAACTCAAGTAATAATAATCAATGTCGTACACTGTTACCATTCACGAGTATTCCTTAAAATACTTTCTGGTTACCCTTTGATGTTGTGACGTATGTGCAAAATTTGTGGTTCAGCCAAACTCGTAATGAACTCCGTAAGATTAACCCCTTTGTCTTCTAACCCTGAAGGAATTCCTTGTATTGAATTCCGTGTACCGGATTAGGAATTTCCACTTTTGGCTTTGTGTCTCTTGTTAAGAACGGTATGCCTATAATTTAGGCTATTACGCGTGCCGATGGCTAATCATGTATTCTGTATTATTTACATATTGATAGTAAGTTGTTAACTTAGTTTGTAGTTGTTTGGATGTAATCAGAGTGGAATTGTGATTGGTGCAATATTTTTGGGATTTTGTTGTTTAAATTATTTATTGATTCTTTTAATAGTACCTTATAGTAACACTGGGTCCTGGGTCCTGTAATCAATACTAATATTATAAAGCAGAAGAGTTTTTTTATTTTTTGTTTGTTTAAACGCGTTAATCTCTGGAACTAGCAGATGGATTTGAGAATTATTTTTTGTATATGATAACCCATATTTATGAGAAATAGTATATGTTATCTAATATTAGGCTACACTTCTCAGCTAGCCTTAAATATTGATTTTTGGTGAGTAAGTCTGAAGTGAAAGCGCTATCGAGCTTTATCTGTGTGCTAGCGTAATGTTTAGTGATACGTAAATTGTAGTGAAATATGTTCTACAAAAATATTTCTCCCTTAGTACATAAAAAAAGTCTGGGTTAGTATATGCCTATTTCTTATACATAAGCCACAATAAGGTATTTTATCCAAAAAAAATGAAAATAAAAAGTGATTAAATCATTATTATTAGGCATTTCATATATTATACCTATATATACTTTATATTTAATATATAATGCTAACGAGCGAAAGTTACTTCATCATCAAGACAATTTTATGAAGATAAACTTGGCGTTTCATAGCATATTATTTGAATGCATAGTTTAGGAGATAATGTAAAATGAAATTATTTCTACAAACCGAGTAACGCATAACGGCATAACCCTGGCCGCCCGATGAGACCTGAGCATTGGCGAGAAGAACTGTGAATTATTTTCTATTTGTTGGGTAATACTAAGTAGGTAGTAATAAAATAACTATACGCGGGTCAAACTGTGGGGCACAGCTAGTACATTACATAACTAGCTCGGGAGCCAGGAAATTCATATAAATGTGCTAAGCATTAATTTCAATACTAGTTTCCGCCCGCGACTTCACTTCATTTCAGAATTGAGTCCAGCCGGGATAAAAAGTATTATATATATTAATCCAGGCTATAAACCATCTGTATGCCCAATTTCATCCAAATCCGTTCAGTTGTTTTTGCGTGAAAGAGTAACAAACATCCATACATACAAACTTTTGCGTTTATAATATTAGTAGGAAGTAGGTTAGGATATTTTTACTTTCAACTATCTGCCTAGCCTTTTCCCAATTACATTAGGGTCGGCTTCCAGTCAAACCGGATGCAGCTTAATACCAGTATTTTACATGGAGCGACTGCCTATCTGACCTCCACAACCCAGTTACTGGGTAACACGATATCTTATGGCATGACTGGTTGTCAGACTTTCAGGCCTCTGACTACCCGTGACGGCCCTCATAGATCTTAATTTGACAACCGGGACCGACGGCTTAACGTGTTCTCCGAGGCACGGAAGGGTCTCGGTATGAAATGATGGTCACCCATCCACATACCGACCGCGGCAAGCACAGCTTAAACTCGATCGATCGATCTGTGCGGCTGTTACTTAGCCACGAGCCCCTCCATATTTTTACTTTGAACTATGACATAAAAACCAACATGTTTGTCTAATGAAATGATCCCAGTTATATTTTACCAGAATAATTTAATTAAATGATAATGTGTACGTTCCAATTTCCTAATTATTATAAAAAAAAAAGCACCAACGAATTTGCACACCTACCCACATTTTTACAGGTGACGTAAAATTTCCTCAAAAAAATACGACCAAAGGCAAAATGAATTGTAAAAATAAAAAATAAAAAACGGAACGACAATAGGATTACCGTTTCATTTGAGTAATGGGGTTATAATCCTTTCCAGGAATTTATTTTCCGTCTCCCATAAACTTTTATTTGGCTTGGAACACGTCCAAGCTTGTAAACGTTGTAATTTTTAATAACTTGTTTAGTCCTGTCCCTACCTGGCCCGTGTGAAATTTAAATGCATATTAAAATTTTAGGGTGCTGAGTTGGCCGCGTCCGTAGGAGTGCACCCTTAAAATGGAATCACTACACGTGGCCTCTGGGTGGTGCGAAACAGGCAGCAAAACTCTGACAAGGTCGCGGCTGGTTACTAGCAACCGGACGAAGCCATCCGTGAAGCGACCTAGGACCAGGCTTTGCATCAACCCCCCAACTATCGTTCTCCCCAAATCTATCCATTCTACTTAGAGTGAATAGTTTTTTTCTGGATCTACGTGCTCCATCCTCGGCCACGCCATCGCTTACCATCAGGTGAGTTAGTGGCCAACGGTAGATCCGCTTTTGATAAAAAAAGATGGTTTTGAAGAGATTAAAAAAAAAAAAAAAAAAACTTTTACAAAAACTTGGTACAAATGGCCGCAGTATTAATAAAACAAATATAATATGTAATTTTTACGCTAAGACTAATAAAAAATTAAAATATATCTATTATAAGTGCAAGAAGTATATAATTTCTGAATTAAAATTACATGTAGCGACCTAGAATGTAGGAAGGTGCGTGAAGTGAAGTCTTATTTAATTAAATAATAAGATTGAAATGTTGATATGCAAAAAAACACAATAGGGGGCTCGTGGCTAAGTAACAGTCACACAGATCGAACGATCTAAGTTAAGCTGCGTTTGCCGCGGTCGGTCTGTGGATGGGTGACCATCATTTCATACCGAGACCCTTCCGTGCCTCGGAGAGCACGTTAAGCCGTCGGTCCCGGTTGTCAAATTATGATCGATGAGGGCCGTCACGGGTAGTCAGAGGCCTGAAAGTCTGACAACCAGTCATACCACGAGATATTGTATTACCCAGTAACTGGGTTGTGGAGGTCAGATAGGCAGTCGCTCCATGTAAAACACTGGTATTAAGCTGCATCCGGTTTGATTGAAAGCCGACCACAATGTTATCGGGAAAAGGCTAGGCAGATAAAACAAACACTATAGGTACATTAAAAATTTAAAAAAATACAACCGAATTGATAACCTCCTCCTTTTTGGAAGTCGGTTAATAAAAACAAATGACGGAACTCAAAACTATCATAAGGACCAACCCTAATCATTCAGTCTCTAAATGGTCTTTCGAGTCTAAATACAATTTCATCACGTGTCACCATCATAAATTCCTCCCGCCACTTTATTGTTCACCAAAAACAGAATACAAAAAAAAAAACATAAATATAAAACAAAAGTACAATCGGCGGTCATATCGCGATTAGCGATCTCTTCCAGACAACCAAGAAAAGAAGCTTGAGCTTAGAAACACACAAGGGGCAACACACGGTGTAAGAATACAGAAAAATGAAGGAAAGGGAAGGAAAACTGAGATAGTAATATCTTAGGTTTGCGCGATCACTACACATTATAATAAAACAACTTTTAACCGGATTAATCGCGTGTAACACTGGCTTTTTATTTTTCCTGACGTTTCGAACACTTTGCAGTCGTTCGTGGTCCTCCTGCGACCACGAACGCTGCTAAGTGTTACACGCGATTAATCCGGTTAAAAGTTGTTTTATTATAATAAAACTGAGATAAATAAATATATAAAATATGTACACAACATAATAAATAGTCACATAGATACATATGTGTATAAATAAATAAATATTGTTATAAATATCGCTGGACGGCACGGTTGGCGCATTGGTCGAGAGACCGGCTGCTGCGTCGCGTGTCGCAGGTTCGATTCCTGCACGGAACAAATATTTGTATAATCTACAGATAATTGTTCCGGGTCTGGGTGTGTGTGTATATGAGATTATATGTCTGTAAACGCACCCACGATACAAAAATAAATTATATATATATGATATATATATATGTGTGTGTGTAACTGCCTCGTTGGTGTAGCGGTCCCAGGCGCGACTGCTGAAAATGAGGTCTCGGGTTCGATTCCCGGGTCGGGCAAAGTAGTATTGATTTTTTCTGTTAGAAAATTCTCAGTAGCAGCTCGGAGTTTGGAATTGAGCCTGGTAGATGGCAATAGGCTCACCACCTATTGGTGAACACATAACATGGGACTTAATAACAACATTGGTGAAATGTGGGTGTACAACTGTGTACACCTCTGCCTACCCCTTCGGGGAATACAGGCGTGATGCTATGTGTGTGTGTGTGTGTGTGTGTGTGTGTGTGTGTGATATATATATTATATCAAAAAGAGGAAATATGAATAAAAAGAGAAAATAATTATAGTGATACCTAAATAGTGTTTATATATAAATTTGTATGTATATTAAAAATCATAAAAAACTAACAATTCTATTACATATCGAACCTTCTCAACACAAAACTAAAAATAGCTTTTCGTCTACAAAGTTATATTTTAACCCTCAATCGCTATCGATTGGCGGTATCGGTAGGTTAAATTCCATCGGTTTATCCACCGGATTAATACGTTCACTGGGCCCAACTATTTGGCGTTACAAAGCCCTTTCGCTAAATACCAGGTGAATATTTGAACCGCGGTCGCTGGGTTGCGTGGGTCTCCAAAATAGACGAGTTGCGTTCGTTGAATCCTATTTTGATGAATTAAAGTTTTGGTAAGTGGTTTTGAGTTAAATGATGAATGCGAATGTGGGATTTTGTGATTTGCTACAGTATGATATAGTTAAACTGCCTCGCCGGTCTAGTGGTCCCAAGCGCGATTGCTGAGTATGAGGTCTCGGGTTCGATTCCCGGGTTAGGCAAGAATTCTGAATTATGTGACAAATTCTCAGTGTCAGCCTGGAGCTTCAAATTGTGCCCGGTAGATGGTAATAAGATCGCCACCAATTACATGGAACTTAAAAATAGCATTGGTGAAGTATGGGTGTACAACTGTGTACACCGCTGCCTACCTATTCAGGGAATACAGGCGTGATGCTATGCTATGCTAACATATCACACGAAACTAGTGGTTTTAAAAATCAGAATAACGTCTCCGACACATGTCAGATTTAAAATTAAATTTTGTTGTATAAAATAAACGAAACTAATTGTACATTTACTCATTGTCACAGCAAATCTTTCTGCTGCATACAAAATATCTTAAGATGACGTCACATAATTTTTTTTTGTTTCTGAGAATTCTCAAACGCCACAGAATACATTATATTTGATGTTGTCTAAATATTGTCATTAAAGCTTTCAATAAATTAAAAAAAAAAACACAACAACAGTCATAAAATTCTAACTGTGGAGGCTTGTAAATGGCTTTTTGTAATTTATTTAATTGTTATATCTTGTATTTTTTAGCTGTAAGCCACCCAAATAAAATAAAATAAAATAATAAAATAAAATCACTGAACAATAATATTATCGGACAATCCACTAAACAATCAAGAATTTAAATCAATACAAAAGAAATATAATATCATTTGCTCGAATCAGAGAATGTCAAAAATATCAAACGCCAAACAAATACCACTCACACAAACCCATTGAATTGAATTCAATTAGATTAATAATATAATCAATCACTTGATTCCGCACAATCGAATCAATACCCAAGCGTGGAGGACCTGAATCCCAATATTAGTGCCTGACCCATCTAACCGTTGACATGGGTACTTTCAAACCCGCCCTGTTCCATGAAAGAACAACTTATGAACAGTGACGTTTTGTAAGAATATCTGTATTTTTGTTAGGAAAGGTATTGTAATTTTTGTAATGGTATGAACGTAAAGGATTTTTCACGAATTGTTTTTTTGATAAAACGAATGCTGTTATATTATTTTATACTTATATTCCTTGAAGGTAGATAGAGATATATCTTAAGATAAAGATAAGTTAAACATTTGCCAGAAACATGGCCACAGGTTATTACAGACTCCGTTTAGTATATCATGTTTCGCTGCTGTGGCGGCATGCAAATAATAATAAAAATATGAATTTACAATGAGAATGTCAATAGGATTTCTTTTTTAAAGGTCCTAACCTAAAGAATTTAAATCAATACAAAAGAAATATAAGAATTTCAACATAAAATCGAGTTATTAAACAGAATGTCAATTTTTTTAGTCATTGCCAAATTATGAAAGTAGAAAATAACCTGATTTCCGAATTTCTGCCTGTGCGTCGTTGGACGAGAATTAAAAAAGGAACATAATTTTATTTAGTATGTAGGTATATGTAATTTATGAAATTAATAACCTTATGTTTATTATGAAATGTGGGAATAAAACTGTACACCTCTGCCTACCCCTTCGTGAAAAGCAGGCGTGATGCTATGTGACGGGTATTTTATGTTTCCGGGAAGGCAAATCGAGTGAAACACTACTGTTAGTAATATCTTAGGTTTGCGCGATCACTACCATTATAATAAAACAGTCCTCCTGCGACCACGAACGCTGCAAAGTGTTCGAAACGTCAGGAAAAACAAAAAACCAATAATACACGCGATTAATCCGGTTAAAAGTTAACATTACTGTTATTTGTACCTTAGGACCAAAATCAACGTAAATGCGAATTCTAGGAAACTATTCAAAAACTGATTGATATAGCGTAAAGCAATTATCCACTTACTTAACACAAAACCAGTTCCACATACATTTAAAACCATATTTCATTGAAAACAACATTATTTCCCTATCCAACTGCGCAATTTCTTTACGAACCTTTCAAAAGATCTACATAAAATAGTATGTATATAAAAATAGTAATAATCAACGCACACTGTGATCCGGGCGCACGTGACCCGACATAATCAAGCCCGTCTCAAGTGAGAGAGACCGCTCCACTGTGCGCCGCAAGTTATGAGAAACCTGAAATAAATACGTTTTAAATGTTCCATATTTGGTTGCGGTTGGCTTGAACAACATCTTGCCACTAGGTTGTCCTCTAATCAAGCCAGAAAAGTAGAAAAATAAAAAAAAACCCATATCAAGACTTTTTTTTATGTGGAGAAATGCCCTCGCATACCGCTCTGACATGGGGAGACAGAGCGGTTATGTGGGACTCGAACCCACTAAAACTCCACAATATACCTCCTCAGCTGCTTGAGGGCGGGACGCGGGAACGCTCTCGCAGACAACCGCGAACCCGCCCGCAGCCGTCCGTTGCCGGACTCTGCCTCACGACACATCAAACGGATGGCGTGCCGCAACCACCATGGAGACCATGTGCAATGGGCGCCAGACGACCCCGTGTCCGGACGCCCAAGGTCCCCTGCGATGGGTCAGGTCTGTGGCCCCGCCGCCTGCCACTACGGCCGCAGAGGATAGGGAGAGCTGCGCTTCGCTATACCGGCACTCCTCTTCCCCTGCGACTCCCCCATACCAGGACCCCGCTATCACCATCTATGACCTTATGTGACAGAGAATCCTAGTGTAGGGTTAGTATTTATAAACTTATGCGATTTTATTTTTTCAAAGAACCTTAATAAAATAAAAAGTAATACGGGCATTACATTATTATTTGTATATTAACTTTAGTGAGGCATATTCATATTAATTATTGTTCACCGGTTACTACTCACGTGTACTCCAGGTAAACTAGTAGGGCAAACCCGAAGAATACACGTGACTAGTAACCGATGAACAATAATTAATAATATTTTTTTATTGAGTGAATGTGAAGATAGTTGAATTCATTATCCACGATCCTTCTATTCTTAAACAAAGTCCCGGGTTCGCAGCTGCATTCACCACGACCGCGGCTCAGACATTAGACGGCCTGAAGATGTTTAAAAATCGTAATTGTATACTTTGTTACATTCTGTGTAGGTACTATTTAAAATGGCTATAGTGAAATAAATAAATAAATTTAGTGTTCTTCTTCTTCCTATCGTGTTGATGAAGAACAACCTAGTGTCAGAGTTTAAACCCCCCGTAGGTCTATGACATGGCTTTACACACCATCGAAAACATCTGTCAGCTGTGCTGGATTCCACACAATGTTTTACTTGACCGTTTTAAGGAAGGAGTAATTAATTTATAATACGCGTTGACTTCAAAAAGTCAGTGGTGAGTGTCTTTGATTCGAACTTGCGACCTTTGTCTTGTCAGTCCAAGTGTCATACAACTAGGCCATCACTGCTTCAATCTAGAAAGGTGCTTCAATAAATATTTCGTGTCAGTGTTTGTTATCGAACTCAATTTTTCTGTTTTTTTTTTGTATATTTTTGGTAGTACTGAAAATAGGTCGTAGGTGTACACCCATAGTATTTTTATACCCCTAGGTGATAAGGGTGGCCCTACCCCTGAAAATTTATATGGCAGAACAACGTTTGCCATATAATCTGTGCCCCAGAGCTAGTATATAATAATATATAAAAATGGCGCATTAACAAAAGGCAAATGTTCCAAACCTATTTACATGTACTGGTAAAAGATCCCTTGGCCTAAAGCAGGATGATTACAAGTTTGTATTATACATATTATGCCTATGTATGTTTTCAGGCGCTCTTCGTAAGTCAATAAAGACTGTGTACCCCACGCCTACGGGCATAATACGGTGAATCACGCGGCTTGGTCACGTGGTCGGTCGAAGTGATCGGAGATTATGGCTTGGATTAAGTGAACGCAAACCGCTAACCGTTATAACTGTAGATGATTAAATAGAGCTATTTTATAAAGTCGTATGTCACAGAATATTTAAAAAAAGGCAAGTTTAAGCCCTACCCTCCTATACCAGTACATAGCATAGAAAAGATCAGGTTAGAAAAAAAATATTTTTCAATAATCAATTGATTTTGAATAATTTTATGTAAGAGTTTAGTTGTTAATTTGTTTGATGCATAATACATAATTTTATGTCGAGATACGAATAGATGATATAAAATCCTAAGTTTTTTTTTTGTTGTGGCAGAAAAATACAATCTTTAGAAAGATTTGACCCTGCGTCTCCCCGATTAATATTCCAGACGCTATGCCAAATGTGCTATCCCGACCTACGTTCACTCGTAGAGAGGCTAAATCCAAATGACTGACTTATCAATTTTTATTCTCTAGACTTAAAACTATCCATAAAATTTCGAATTCCTAACTGCCTTCGATAACCTTCGTCATCCACCCTACCCTATATCAAAAATCTTAATTTTTATCACATAACCGGTAATCGCTCGCTTCTTGGGCCATCGGTCCGCGCCGCGGGCGTCAGGCCCAGTCATCTCAATCCGTGTTTGTAGGACGCCTCCTCCCCTCCCACCCCGCGAACGATTCAGACAGTAATCAGTAAAACCAGGCTAGATTATCAGTAACATCGGTTCAGACGCGGGTCGTGCGATTGAGTCTATCCAGTAAGACTTAGGCTGAATAGAAAGTATAGGGTTTGTCTTGGTCTGGGTTTAGAATTTAGATTGGCGATTATTTTGTGAAGTTTTCTTGAACTATCCTGTAGTCTTACTCTTGAAAATAATTCCGCTCGGTTCACATTGAAAACGTTCGTACTTTTAAATGCCAAAATGTCTAAAAAATTATTAAAGATACGGGATAATATGAAGACAACATGCTTTAAAATTGAGGCAACTTTAATGTAGGGTAAATTTATTTTAAAATTAGGTACGCCTTGTTTTAATGCGTCTATTTAATATTGCAATTGGATTGGAATTGGTATTAGTTTCAAGAGTAACCCCACTGTTTTGTCTGTATTAACAACTGAAGAGATTGGGCTTCTTAAATACCGTCGTTAAATTGAATAAACAGATTAAAATTGCCACAGATTAAAATATAACGTATCCAATAGTTAACTTTTGCTTATTCACTAATTATGAGTACGTAAAGACGTCAGTTCTGCGCCTCTCTCCGGTCGTATCGGATTGCTGTCCCATCGGACTATGAGAGTGAAGGAAGAGGGAGTGCACCTGTGTTTGCGCATACACTTGTGCACTATAATATCTCCTCCGCACTTGGCTAATCTCCATGGAGATAGGCCGCCGGGACCGAAATACGGTAGGGAGGAGTATTATTATTAATTATGAGTGGTCGTTTTCACGTTAATAGGTTTTCAATTCTGATTAGTCTAAGTTCTTTTGATTTCTCAGTGAAGTGTCATCTAAAACATTAGGTAAATAGGTATTAAAGTAAATATTATAATCACAAATACTACTTGAAAAATATTTAATTTTAATTTCAACATTATTATAACGTGCTTTTTTGTATTTAGGTTCGAGGTTACAACCCATTCTTACAAACATAAGTGTGTACGTTATTGACGTCCTCACAGAAGACATTGCGGTCAGGATGACAACCTGTTATTAGTCATTATGTATTGACCACGTTATTACAATATGTGGCTGTGAACATTGCCAACACCGCTGACATCGATACGTGACCGATATGGTACCAATATTGTAATAATATCTATTTGAATGATGAATTTGAAAAATGAATGACCGTCAGACCGCTGCAATGGTCTATCTGCGGTAAGCGCAGTTGTTAATACGTCCTGGGTTCCGTTATGTGTTCGCGAAAAGTGTTAATTGCGATTTCTTGTTAAGAAACTCTCTATTTGTATAATAAATTTCGTGAGGCATATTCATATTTATTATTATCCACCGGTTACTACTCACGTGTATTCTTCGGGTTTGCCCGACTAGTTTCGAGCTCGAACGGAGCCCTTAATCATGACCAAAATTAGTCGGGCAAACCCGAAGAATACACGTGAGTAGTAACCGGTGGACAATAATTAATAAGAAACTCTATGCTTCGAGTTATAATAGTATGTGGTAGATGGTAATAGGCTTACATATAACTCAATAATTTCATTTGTGAAATGAGGGATGGAGGGTGTTCCACAGCTCCTACAACTCTGCCTTACTGGAGAATACAGGGTTCAATTCAATCCAATTCATTTTTTTTATTTCACGTAGACCAAATTACAGTCACTTATAAAACGTCAAAGATAGGTAGGTGCACGGTTCCAAAAAAGTTGATCTTATGGAGAAGAACCGGCAAGAAACTCCATAGACACTCTTTTTAAATAAAATTTTAATTACAATGGTGTATTGATGGTATGTGAGAATAATGTAGTATAATGTAAGAGGAAAACAAAAGCAAATGATTGAAATAGTAGAAGTTTATAAAGCGAAAACCATTACCAAGGCAATTACGAGTGGACCAGTCCCGACAGACAGCACCCGTTCACGAGTATGACGTGCGCATCAGCGTCGCTGAACTCAACCATTTTGAAGGGAACTCAACGACCCGATACACAACGCCACCATCAGCAAGACATTTTAGTGAGCATGACAAACTCATAATGCCTGGCAATAGGCAGGTGAATGTATATATTAATGTAATATATAACATTATTAACCACATGATGCTCACATTTTACAGAAAAGCAATGAATAATTTTTATTTATTAATTAGAGACTCATATGAGAATATAGAGTACAATCCGTAATTAGATTAATAACAATAAGTTATGATAAAGTAATAAATACGTATGTCAGATATTAATATAAAATAACTGTAAAAAGACAGTTCGGTCAGAAAATAGACTAAAAAAAGAAAAAACAAATTATACAAAAGTACGAGTAAGTATATGTCCGCGCTGGTCAAATAGTGCCAGTGGGTCACAGTGTGCAGAAAGGAATCGTTCGCCATACATCTGTATCTTTAATGTACTGATTTATACTATAATAAATGTTTGATTTTAAGAACCATAGACCTACTTTTTATTTCAATACTAGATGACCCGGTGTACATCGTATCACCTCGAACGTCAAATGTTTGACAGGAAAGTAGGTAGAACCGTTTATATGGGCAAATTAAATTGTTGTTTTTACTTTTTTTTTTTTTTTTTGATAGTGGCATCTCGCAGGTCAACCTAGGAGGTTGTCGGCTGCTTAACCGGGCTTTCCTGTGGATGCCCTAATAATAAACTATTATTAAGGCCTCCAGCCAGGGGCTTACGAATTAAACTAAATCTAAAGCGACCACGCTAAGGGCACCCCCTGCGGGGTACGAGCCTCGGCTTAGGGCGTCGCTTGAGGGAGGACAGCAAGGGACTGGCTGGATCGAACAAGAATTATTATTATCAGGGGAATTTAAAGCTACAGGCTCAGCGGCTACGCGGGCTGGCACGAGCAAGGGTCGGGGAGGTGATGCATTAGGTGCATTACGGGGACGTCGCGACGGGCCTCGGCGGCGAGGCCTAAATGACGGCGGTCTGTGTTTGTGTACTGTGCTGGTGGCCCTACGGCTCTCTTGGAGCAGGGTTATAGCGTCATCGGGGTACAATAGTGAATGCCTAGGACGGCGAATTCTACTTATCTGGGAGGGGGTGTATCGGGCGGCAGCCGCGATAAGAGGGTTGGGGTGCTTTTCAGCAGACTCGAAATAACGCTTGCAAATGCGTTTTATAAACTGTTGGATAGTGGGAATCTTGAGGTCGAGATGGAGGTTTTCGTTTCTAACGTAGAGGGGGGCTCCCGTGACCTTACGTAAGGCACGGTTTTGGAGGGTCTGCATCTTATGGAGGCGGTACGATTTCGCGTGTGGGAACACTACACAGGCGTAGGTCATGATGGGGCGTATGCACGTGGTGTAAATGCGCAGTTTGCACTTAAGGGACAATCTGCTGCGTGCGTTCATGATAAAGTGAAGCCTACCCAGAGCGAAGGCGGCGCGCGAGCGCACCGTCCTTATGTGCTCACCGAAGGTCAAGTGTCTATCTAGGATGACTCCTAAGTACTTGGCTTGCTTCTCCCAAGGGATCGGCTTGCCGAACATGGTTATCGGTTTGGGGTCGGGGGGTCTGATCCTACGCTTTTTCGCGAAGAGTACGGCTTGACTCTTATCGGGGTTGACTTCTATTCTCCATTTCCTGAACCAAGCGCCTAGTACGTTGGCGGAAGTTTGGAGAGTGCTAGCTATGCGGTCGCGCACGATACCGGAGTAGAAAATGGCAGTGTCGTCTGCGAAGAGAGCTAACTTTGCCTGTCTATTTTTGGGGATGTCGCTAGTGAAAAGCGTGAACAGGAGGGGCGAGAGCACGGAGCCCTGGGGGACACCGGCGCGGATAGAGTGGGGGGCGGATAGTGCGCCCTCTATGCGATAGCGGAAAGTGCGATTCGAGAGAAAGTCCCGTAGGATGAGCACGAGACGGTCGGGCACGCCGAGTTGGTACAGCTTGTATAATAAGCCGTTGTGCCAGACTTTGTCGAAAGCCTTCGCTATGTCGAAAAAGAGCGCGCCTGTCATCGTGCCGCGCTGAAAACCGGCGCTTATGTGCTCGACGATGCGGTGGACCTGTTGTACGCACGAGTGTTGGGTACGAAAACCGAACTGTTCGTTGGGGATGAGGCTCTTCGCATCGGCAAAGTCCTTGAGTCGCTTATAAATAAGCTTCTCGTAGATTTTACAGAGTACGTTGAGGAGGCTGATCGGTCGGTAGCTGGTGGGTTCGTTCGCGGGTTTTCCCGGCTTAGGGATACCTATGACGGTGGCTTCTTTCCACGATTGAGGGAAGACGTTGTGACTCATGGCGCCATTGAAGATGGCGGTCATGAGTATAATGAAAGGGGCGGGGAGAAGTTTCATTACTTTGTTAGTGATGCCGTCTATGCCGGGGGCTTTGCGGGGTTTGAGATTTTTAATGACCTCTTGCACCCCGTCGGGAGTGACGGGGGCAGGGGGTCGTCGGGGTCTTCGAACGGCGGGAGTGAGGCTCTGCGTTCTACTTCTGCGTCTACCTTGAGGAGGTGCGCTCGGTCGACCGGTTGGGTGCTAGGAGTGCATTGCGCTTCTAGACTGTCGGCCAGGCACTCGGCCTTTTCGATGTCGTCGAAGGCTATGCTCTTATCGGGGCGGATGAGAGGGGGCATGGTGGCCACTCCATCGGATTGGAGTGTTGTTTTTACTATCTTCATCGCAATTTTTATACATTTTCTTCGTTTAAACCTTCCGTGGACTACGACAAACATTTCAAAACCAAAATCAGCTAAATCGAATCGGCCCAGCCGTTCTCGAGTTTTAGCGAGACAAACGAACAGCAATTGATTTTTATATATATATATATATATCATTTATATAGATATATATATATATAGAGAGAGAGAAGAAGATTATATCAAATTCTGTATATGAATGTTGTTTACCGATACACATAGCATCACGCCTGTATTCCCTGGGGTAGACAGAGGTGTACACAGAAGTAGGCCCATATTTCACCAACACTATTATTAAGTCCCACTATGTAGATAATAATAGATAATAGTTGGTGAGCCTATTGCCATCTACTGGGCACACAAGATGAAAAAAAAACAATAAGAACGCCTGCCAGTTTTTAAAAATTGACTTACCTATGTTACCCGGGACAATATAAGGATTCTAACGATAACCCATACATCGAAATCGGTTCAGGCATTTAGAAGTTATGGTGGAATCAAGAAAGTCACAAACATACATACACATTAAATAACACTCCTATTTTGGGTAGTTGTGTTAATAGAAACACGGGGGGAGGGGCTCGTGGCTAAGTAACAGCCGCATAGATCGATCGATCGAGGTTAAGCTGCGCTTGCCGCGGTCGGTCTGTGGATGGGTGACCATCATTTCATACCGAAACCCCTCCGTGCCTCGGAGAGCACGTTAAGCCGTCGGTCCCGGTTGTCAAATTAAGATCTATGACAGCCGTAACGGGTAGTCAGAAGCCTGAAAGTCTGACAACCAGTCATACCACGAGATATCGTGTTACCCAATAACTGGGTTGGTGAGGTCAGATAGGCAGTCGCTCCATGTAAAATACTGGTATTAAGCTGCATCTGGTTTGACTGGAAGCCGACCCCAATGTAAATGGGAAAAGGCTAGGCAGATAGATAGTGTTAATAGAAACATATGAGAAAAACAGGATAAATGAGATGTTCTCGATGATATGAGAAGCCATGTCAAAGACCGAAAGAACTGCAATTTTTATTGATATTTTTTTAGCAAATTACTAAAGTGTCTATCTTACACAGCAAAGTCCCTTATGAACCCAGCCTCTTCAGATCACCCAAAAGACATCCACTCTACAAGCAGTAATAAACCTAATAAAAATGTGACAGGTATTATATTGCCACAATCCTTTTTAGGGTACCGTACCCAAATTCTAGCGGGACCTTATTAGGTACTAAGCTTATAAGGTTTTCTGTCACAGAACTGTGTCTTAATATATAATTTATATAGATTTTCAACGAAACACTATTCTATCTGGATCTAGAGATAGTATAGTCTTCATGTCATCTAGAAAATAAAAAAACACCTTATCTAAAATGTTAATATATATAACAA
Organism: Xylocampa areola; assembly: GCA_935421205.1. NCBI lineage: Eukaryota > Metazoa > Arthropoda > Insecta > Lepidoptera > Noctuidae > Xylocampa > Xylocampa areola. The sequence continues at coordinate 20,057,698 of OW285206.1, forward strand.
AGTACCATATAAAAAACGACTACGTTTTTTTTATTTATTAGTCAATTAACGTAATAGCTTATTGAACAATATTTTTATACTGTTAGTGAATTTATAAACATCAATCGTAAATAATTTATTAGTAATTTGTAAATAACTGACATTTTTTTTGTATAATAACTTTCGTGAGACATATTCATATCAATTATTGTTCACCGGTTACTACTCACGTGCATTTTCGGGACTTGCCCGACTAGTTTCGAACTCGAACGGAGCCCTTAGTCATGAGCTGAGCCCGCGGCGATGTCGCGAATCGTTGAGCATCGCGCCGCGTATCGTTGCGCTCGCACTAATGATGCGCTCGATGTCGGAAGTATTCGTGGATTTCCGCCATTCGTCGTGTCCGAGATGTTGTTTTTATAATGTATGTCGGTGCATACCGCGCTAACTGTGTCACACTCCAGGCATAACTCACTTTTATATAACGTGGACTTTAGAGCTAGTTTCCAAGCAGAAGGCGAAACTAGTCGGGCAATTCCCGAAAAATGCACGTGAGTAGTAACCGGTGAACAATAATTGATATTTCAAGATACATCTTTGAAAAGCATTAACGCATGCTTAGCATTCCATTTAATATAATAATAATTGATATATTATATTATGAGTAACTCTTATTACTGGACATTTTAAATGCAATTTTTTTATAATTTAATTAAATCGTTTGCACCATTTATAATCATTATGGTCAGACATCACTAGATTTTTGCATGTCTTGACTAAGTGTTTGAAACATGAACTAGTTTTAAGATATCCTTCTGTACAACACTTAAGGCAAATAAACTATTATCTTATCTTATCTTATCTTATCTTATCTTATCTTATCTTATCTTATCTTATCTTATCTTATTTTATCTTATAACCATAATAGGTTACCAGTAGAAAACTAAATATAATAAGTATACAAAATAAATTCTAAACTTTTACTCAGCATATACGTTATGCTAGCTTACGTCTTGGTAAATAATTAATAAAAAATTGAAATTCGGGGACTTCTTATAATTGGAAGAAATAACAGAAAAAATATTTATAACTATTTTTGTTCCTGCTGTAACGGAAAAACTGTAATATTGAGGTGCAAAAATTTTTTTCCGATTGTAATGCATAGTCAATGATTAAATATCTAATAATAAAAAACAAAAAGAACACGGCCGCGAACTGGATTCGAACCTGCGCCTCCCGGATAAATACTTCAGGAGTATTTATCCAGGAGGCGCAGGTTCAAATCCTGTTCGCGACCGTATTCTTTTTCCATTTAATATAATAACTTTAGAGTTCGCTAAGCGTAATGCGTTCATGATTTTCAAAGATTTATCTTTAATAAATAACAAAGTTAACAATAATAACTAGTAGTATAGAACCCCCAATGCGTGCCGCTCGAACTTGCCCGGTTTTATCATCTGCAATACCCTTTTCATCGGATTCGTGTCCTCTCATTACGCCAGCGATCAAGGTTACCAGACAATTGCCCAGAGACAGTAGTAAAAATAGATTTTGACCTCTTCTCAAAGTTGGGAATAATACAGAGTTTTCTAAAGCCCTCGAGGCAATTTAAAAGGTTTGAGAACACCGTCTGGGTTAACTTTGGGGCCCTTTTTTATTGAACAAAAGGTTTGATCAAACAGCTTAAACCTAACTTAGTTAGGGTTATAGGTAATACTTGAGAAGATCTTATTCAAAATGAAGATTCGAGAACTTATCTTGGAAAATGAATCTAGATTTTGAATTTACTTATCTAATATCTGTGTTATGTTTACGGAGTTACTTCACTTAAAAGGTAACTTACTAATTATTGACCAATCTTTGGCCAAAGAATAACAATTTTATTTCTTCTTACTAATTAAACATCATTAATACTTAAAATATAAATCTTTTAATTATTGAATTCAAACGGGACTTAATCGCGCTAAAATTATAATATTTATTTACCTCGACGTTTCGATCAAGTTGCATTGATCGTGGTCACGAGTAGACTGGAGAATGCGGGTGTCATCGTCGGGAAGAGCGAATGGATTTTGCATCCACCCGCACTTGATCTTGTAAATCCGTTTTAATGTTATAATCGCGACACACACGTCGAGGTAAATAAATATAATAACTTTAGCGCGATTAAGTCCCGTTTGAATTCAATAATTATGTGTTCGAATCGAGAAAGTTTAAAAAGTACAATATAAATCTTTGAAAAGCATTAACGCATGCTTAGCGAACCCTAAAGTTATAATATCTTAGGTTCTCGCGATCACTATACATTATAATAAGACAACTTTTAACCGGATTAATCGCGTCCTCCTACGACCACGAACGCTGCAAAGTGTTCGAAACGTCAGGAAAAACAGAAAACCAATAATACACGCGATTAATCCGGTTAAAAGTTGTTTTATTATAATTATAATATTAAATTGAAAAAGGATACTGTCGTGAGCAGGATTCGAAGCTGCTTCTTTCTTTAATTATGACAGACTACAGATTACTTTACTGCCTCGTTGGCCTAGAGGTCCCATGCGCGACTGCTGAGCAGGTCTCGGGTTGATTCCCGGTTCGGGAAAATTATTATTAAGTTTTTCTGTTAGGAAATTCTCAGTGCCTGGAGTTTGGTATTGTGCCCGGTAGATGGCAATATACCTACATGGGACTTCAGCATTGGAGAAATGGGGGTGTACAGCTGTGTACACCTCTGCCTACCTGCCGTGATGCTATGTACAGAATACAGTAGGGGTAAAGGCGTTACTATACAATACACCTTGAAAATAACTTGAGGATCTATGAACAACTATGTTGCCAATCTTACCACAATAATTACAAACACACTAAAATCTTAATAACTTAGAAGCTATTTCAATGAAGCAATGAATCGCCACCGATGCAGAAGCACAAATACGCCTTGATTACGTATCGGCCCTGGGCGATTAATCAATTCATTTGTTTTCCCGCGGGCACGCTCCAATGACGGCTATACACCGCTGATTGACTCCTTTGATTATCTTGCCAGTCAATGAATAATAAACATTCTGATATTTTCGTGTGAGCCCTGAGGCGTAAGGTTTACCTGCGGGATGATTAGTTGGTTACGCAACATATTATTAAATACATACTCACTAGTTGAGTATGTTTAGAGAGGCATCTTCTGTAAATTATGATGAAGATAAAATAAATCTATATCCATCCTATATCTAGTATTATTTAAGCGTAAGGTCCCGGGTTCAATTTCCAGGTCGGGCAGTGTTATTGGGCTTTTCTGTGAGGAAGTTTTTAGAAGCAGCCCGGAGTTTGAAAGTTGGTAATATGACACTCTCGTGCTTCGGGGAGCACGTAAAGCTGACGGTCCTTCAAATGATCTCTCTCCGGTCGTGTCGGATTGCCGTCTCATCAGACTATGAGAGTGAAGGAAGAGGGAGTGCACCTGTGTTTGCGCATACACTTGTGCACTATAATATCTCCTGCGTATGTGGCTAATCTCCGTGGAGATAGGACGCCGAAACCAAAATAAAGTCGGGAGGAGTATATAGTGTTATTACACTGGAGAAGCATTGAATTCCCAATGGAGAGGCTATGCGTTCACTATTGAGCGACGACGGATAACCGACTGATGCCTAAATAATATTGGTTCCAGATTGACTGCCCCGTTGTTCTAGTGGTGTCAAGCGTGGCTACTGAGCGTGAGGTCCTGGGGTCTGGTTATTGAGTTATTCTGTCAGGATGTTCTCAATAGCGTCCTGCAGTTTTTGAATTATGCCCGGTTAATGGCAATAGGCTCAGCACCTATCTAATACTTATTTATTATGGCACTTATGAACTGCACCGCTGAAACCGTAATCCTCTGGCTTGCCCTTTGGAGATATAGGACTCATGACATGTATGTACAGTAGGCCGCACATCCATGACAACACTTTGACCTTGAACAGGGCTTTCATAGTAATGAGTTTCAAGTTTTTCTTTATTACAGGGTCTGTGTTGGCCGCTTCCTGCACCCTTAAAATGGAATCCCTGCACGTGGCCCCTGGGTGGTGCAAAACAGGCAACACAACTCTGGTGGAAGGCTTCGGCCGCGGCTGGTTACCACCCGCCGGACAAAACCATGCCGTGAAGCGAACTAGTCGTGTTTCGGGATGTAGTCCGGTGAAACGGTAGTGGGATACGGGTTTGGGCAGTTGCATCAACACCCCAACTATCGTTCTCCCCTAATCTATCCAATCTACTAAAGAGTGAATATGTTTATTCTGGATCTAAGTGCTCCATCCTCGGCCACATCGTCGCTTACCATCAGGCGAGTTGGTGGCCAAACGTAGATCCAATTTAGATTTAAAAAACATAGTAAACGAGGCTAGCTTATACTGACTTTGTTACCAGTGACGTGCGGCCTACTGTACTATGTGTGTCTTCAGATTTTAAAGATCAGGATTTATTGTAAAGACTTTGAGAACGTTGAACTATGCAGCAACAAAAACTCCCAACGTCGTCGTGAGTAAGCTCGTGCCTTCTCTGTATGAGAAGAGGTCCTTGCCCTGCAGTGGGACATTTTATTTAGAAATATATTTATTATGATTAAATAAAACAAATAAACAATTAAAATAGCTTACATACATACATAGCATCACGCCTGTATTCCCCAAAGGGGTAGGCAGAGGTGTACACAGTTGTACACCCACATTTCACCAATGCTGTTATTAAGTCCCATGTAATAGGTGGTGAGCCTATTGCCATCTACCGGGCACAATTCCAAACTCCGGGCTGCTACTGAGAATTTTCTAACAGAAAAACTCAATATCGCTTTGCCCGACCCGGGAATCGAACCCGAGACCTCATGCTCAGCAGTTGCGCTTGGGACCATTAGACCAACGAGGCAGTTTAGTTTAAATATCAACACTTTAACAACATTCATTACGATATGAAGTTAAAAAGGAGAAAATTAGAAGCCTCTACGAATACAACCACTAAGTTTCAACCTCTTATTAATCTCGCTAACTATTCTAAGCTATAATTTAACACAGCCCGCTCATAATTACTCAACCACGAGGCTCGTTAGTGCCGTGCATTTTATTATTCAAATCAGATTGTACTCAGAAATACTGAGATGCAAATGCATCTATCAGCGACAAGGCGGCTGCGTGTTCCTCTTAAAATTCTACAACAAACGCAATCAACCGCTGACGCGTTTAACGTTCGGTGCATGGTGCGGGCGATAGCGATTATAAAATGGCGGAAACATTTTTTTTTTTATAAATGCTCGTGGGCTCCTATACTACTGCTTTAATTACTAATACTATATGGACTTATAGGATCTGCATATGAAACAATATCATGCATGCCAACCTAGAATTAAGCCTTTACTTCTAATATCTTTGATTAAGCCTTATTTTTTAAACAAGTCCCGCAATCATTGGAATTATGAAAACAATACATAGACATACGATCGCAGCAATCGCGGGTCATTTGCTGTTATTTACTGAAAAGTTCCATTGTCAATTTCCAAGGATCTTCATCAGATCCTAATATATTATATACTACCTAAAGAAACGAAAACTCCACCAAATCGGATCAGTGGTTATTGAGTAAACGCGGATAAACAAACTTACATACATACTACGTACGGGTCGAATACAGCACTTCCTTTTTTAGAGTCGGTTAGTTAATAAATAATCATGTGTATCAGAATCGTAGCAAATGGAAATCGATAGTTTCTGCCTACCCCAATGAGAAACATGTGTGATTGTATGTATGTATGTAAATAAATAAACCTTAGTGGTCGCTTAGGCTTAGCTATGTTCCCGTCTCTATGATGCACTTGTGGTTTGACAACTGTGGGACAGAGATAGGAATAATTCTAAGCCAAAGTACCTGTTAAGAAATGTTTATTTATCTAAGGGACGCTGTATTCATTACAAAATAATATTGTAACATCATAATTAAACAACTTTTAACCGCATTAATCCCATGTATTAATGGTTTTTGTTTTTCCTGACGTTACGAATACTTTGCAGCGTTCGTGGTCGTGGGATGACTCACGCGATTAATGCGGTTAAAAGTTATTATATTATAATGTGTAGTGATCGCGTAAACCTATTAGTAATATTTTGACGTTCACAAATCATATAAAACAATCTATTTTAAAATCTACTGCATGTATTGCATGTAAAGCTATTATAATTAAAAAAAAATACCACAGTCATATCATTACAGTATAATAACCTCTACATACACATCACTATGGACCGAAAAACACACACCTTTAGACAGTAAGCGGCAGCGCGGGTTAATCCGCTCTCGCCTCCGCTTACTACACAATCCTTTCCACTGCGTCGACCGCTGGCCATCAGTTGCAGTACGTAATATAAACAAGTTCCCATTGTCCCAAAGATATCTTTTGTACAACAAATAATAGACTTAGTCCAAGCCTTCAGTATCGCGACCCTTTACATAAAATATATGATTTTTATGTTTGTTACGTTCAACGGAACATTTCTCAATATTAAATCTTTTGTAGTACTTGAGGCCTTATTTAATCAAGTTCCTGGGTATTGTTGGTTGCCATCCGCTTTGAGATATCTGTCCGTGGGTCTTTTTATTAATTTGGGTTGGGACGTACAAGGAGGCTGGGCGAGTCTTACGCGTTTGAAGAATTTAAAGGGGCACTGTATGAGAGAAGCGAGGCTATATTTTCAATAACTGGCGTGTTGGTCTAGATTTCTTAGGTCAAACGCACCCTAGGAGTCAGTTTGACAGTCCGAAGTGATTCAAATCAAATCAAATCAAAATCATTTATTTTAAATAAACTATTTACAGGCACTTTTGAATTGTCAGAAGTTAGTTGCCACGTTCCAAAGTGTAGATTCTTATGGAGAAGAACGGGCAAGAAACTCCACGGTTACTCTTTTTCATCATATAGGTTTTTACAATAGTAGCTATTGATTACATCGCATGCCCTTATTAATTTTTTCTTTGGTTTTGACTTAATTTGGTTCATGACAGTTTTAAATCTAAACCTCCGTGGTGCATTCTCAATTGCAACTACTGAGTCCAATGACAAATAAGATTCGCAGTGTAATAGAAATATTCTGTTAAAAAAAATTATAGCAGCGAGGACTATAGAGTTGTGTCCGGTTCATGGCAATAGGCACCTACTACATGGAACCTAATAACTGCATATCCGCCTAAACTTTAAACTTAAGCTAATCCTTCAAAATCAAAATCAAAATTGTTTATTTTTAGATCATAGATAGGCTTAATTTGTTAAATATAATTAATATGATCGCTATGTCTTGCCGTTTTAGGCGTACAAAATAATCTCTTCTCAATCGAATTATAATTTTTGTTTTACAACTTATTACAATGGCATTATAGGTAATGCAATAGAATTAAAATATATCAAAATATACAATTAAAATAACAAATCAACCAAGTAAATATAAAAACAATAACCCATTCAACAGAAATAACATTACAAAACTTTAACTTTTATTATTTACCTAAGTGCATATTTTTTATTTTAATCAAAATCAAAATTTCTTTATTCAAATTAGGCAAAAAATTTGCGGTTTTTGAACGTCAAACATTAATACAGCAAAAAGAATTAATGTTGTTAAAATTGTATTATTATCATCTTTCTGTATGTTAGTCTATTATTTAGTGTTATTGCTTAAACTGTGCTAAATATATAAATAAATAAATTACAATATTATTAATCATGATCAATTGATCACAATCGTTTTCAATAGGTAGTATTTATTCTTATATTTCAGAGAAGGTATTATGTATTTTGAATAAAAAATGTGAAATGATTACTGGTGTTAATTCATATAAAAAACTACTTTTCCAAACCATTTTTAAGACTAATCCAGAATTATCTACTCCTTTTATTTAAATAAGGTTTTATTTAACGAGCACTTTTTACGTTACCTATCTGCTTAATTAATAGAAGTCTTAACATTAATTTATTTTTCTGATTGACTTCAAAAGCTAAAATAAACATAAGTATTCCGAGAAAGAAGATTGGCTAGCCCCTACACCTTTCTTAGAAAAATAATTACCTAAATCAATGTTATTTTTACTTTAATTAAAATAAAGAAATACAATTTCTATACAAACAAACAAAAGCTTTTATCTTGACATCATACAACCTTTATTTACGAAAAAGGAAATGGACAATACGCCCTACGCATCTCAATACTGTCCAACAAAACGTGAACTCCGCCCATATCTTAATCGCTACAAATTGTTCTAGGATTTCGATAATCAACGCGATCGGAGAGCTCAATATAAGATGGACGATGGGTACATTTGGAAAATGTCCAAAGTGTCTGGAACGACGCTAGTCACGGTGACATAACGTGTTTGGTTACGAAACAGACAAATAAATAAGTACGGTACGTTTACGAAAATAATGTATTCTTTAAAGAAACTATGTTCCAACATTTCTTTGAACGTATATTTTGTGAGTGTTTAACCGATCGCTCGAGTAAATCCCTCAAAAAAAATATTCTGAGATGTACCTACATCAGGGGTCACCAAATGGCGGACTATGGTCCGCATCTGGACCGCCAACCTAAGTTGTGCGGCTCTTGGTTGCTAGTAATCATCAACCAATCTGCCTCGTGGGTCTAGTGACCCCAAGTACGACTGCTGAGCATGAGGGACAGGTCAGGCATAGTTTTATTGGGTTTTTATATCAAGAAATGCTTGATAATAGCCCGGAGTTTAGAATTGTGCCCGATAGATGGCAATAGGCTGACCATCTATTACATGGGACTTAATTACATGATTGGTGAAATGTGGGTACAACTGTGTAGACCTCTGCCTACCCCACCCCATCAGGAAATATAGGCGTGATGCTATGTTATGTCTACCAAATGGACCGCGAAAGTCATATTATTTAAAAAACGGACCTCCAATTTAACTAATTGGTGATCCGTGACCTGCATAAATTAAGTTTACAGCCATATTTTATCACTATATTTAATTTGTCACATTTATTGGTCAGCCTATTGCCATCAACCGGGCATTCTTCCAATCTTTGGGGCTTTCACTGCGAATTTAATAACAGAAAAAAAAACTGATAACACAACGATGAGGTTCTATAAATAAATAACTATAAATAAATGTACGCGAAAACACTTACCCTCCCGTTTATTCACTTATCTGATACATGCACAGTTAGTAACATCAATTGCAACACTTCAATTTTATGAATATGACCGTCACATCCTTCCTTCTTACCAAACACTTACTATCAATCCACACACTACAATTTCTTATGTACAGTCAGCGACAAAAGTCTAAACATATCCAAATGTATTGTATAAAACATCTCAGCTCAAAAATTATCCATCTAACTATCTGAAATACAACACATTATATACTATTCATCAGATAAATATAAAAAATGAAAAAAGTCGTGTCATCGGACCACAATAATCAGCGCTACATCTGGGGCAGTCTTGGTGCGTATTAAACGACATCTGTCGGTGATTGTACTATTCTATGGTTTTGTGGTTTAATAATCTAATTCCCTTGCTTTCCATTCTAGCAGAAGTTCCATCCATTGTATGGATCTTAATGTACTGTTCATAGGTAAATACTTAGAGAACCAGACGGGAGACGCCTTCTGACTAAATATTGAACAAATTTGCTCGCCACTTTTGGCGGGGGGTGAGGTAGCACACAAGCACAAAAGTACTTGTCTTAAAGCGAAAATAGCTCTCGTCAGTATTAACAGTATTATAGTGTTACACGCGATTAAAATCGTGTACTATCATCGTAACCATACTGGTAAAAGGTACCTTTATATGATAGGGAATCATATGCCAGTGGCGAGATGGCTTCAAGGGTAAATAGTATCCCACCTGTGCTCACTGAAAGTGAACGCAATAAATTGTAAATGTTATCTAAAGTTAAATATGTATACAAGACTAATTGCATTGTGTAATTTGGCATGATTTGCTTAGACAGAAACCCAGCGGCTGACATGCTCCGGACTATCAGTCAACATGCTGAGTCTAAGACCATTCTGTACTTTTACAATTTTTTTTGTGTAACCATGTTATGTAATGATTTTGTAACCTGTTAAAAGACAAATAATTAATAAGTGGCGACGCAACTGCCATCTACTGGTACTACTTAAACCTTATTTTGGCATACGTGGAATCTATCATGGACGTCATTCCTACCGACGAAAACCAAACGGTCTTTTACTACATGCCGAGGTTTCCACATCCCATAAATTTACCCTTGCCCCCAGGTGAATAGATAAGAGCGTTTGGAGTATACATCTGGAGGGCGCAGGTTCGAATCCCACTTACAACCGTAGTTTTCTTTCCACAAAATATCTAAGGCGATTCGCGATCACTACAAATTACAATAAAACAACTTTTAACTGGATTAATCGCGTGTTTTTTTTTTTTTATTTACTGGCGTTTCGAAACCTTTGCAGCGTTCGAGGTTGCAGGATGACTAAGGTGACAGGCGTCATAACAGTTTATTTAAAATAATTCCAGTCTACCGTACATATAATTGATTTCGTTCGAAGTACCTGCCCACTATCCTACCTGCCTGTCTGCCATCTGTATTTGACCAAATAAAAAAATATATTATGACTTTTATATGCCAACAACTCCACTCAACAACCATCAATTCAACCTACCATCAATTTTTATCAATTTTATGAATCATGTACAGGCAACGGTACAGTATTCTGGTGGCCTTTATATGCCAATTTAATTTAATACACTCTCACAGGTGAAAGGCGGTGAGACAGTAATTTAATTCCATATGCTGTCATACTCTTGCGACAAGGCCCGTTTTTATTATGGAGTATCTAAATCATTTTATTATGTACCTACGTGCCTGCGCGCCGCTGTAATGTAAAATATGAGGCCGACAATACTTTGTGATTGGACGTTAATAAGTTTGAGGAAAAGAATGTGGTGTGCTGTTTTGTGTATATGGGAAATTTTATTCTTATTGTATGGTTAATGAACAAGATAGTGTCAAAGTTTGAACCACCCATAGGCCTCTGACATGACTATAAATATAATCCAAACTTTATACATAACTAGCGTGTGCCCGCGGCTTCGCCTGCACTACTACAAGTAGCCAATGTCCTACCCCAAGATACAATCTATCTCCTTGCCAAATTTCATTACGATCCGTTCAGCCGTTTAGTCGTGAAAAGGTAACAAACAGAGTTACTTTCGCATTTATATTATTAGTATTAGGATACCGTTCTAGAGAAATGTGACTTTGAAAAGAGCTTCAATAATACCTTTTTATGTATCAAAATTTGATCTATCTATAGAGAGAATAAACCATTCTATTTAAAGTGTATTTTTTTAAATCCCATACAGTTATTGATTCCTTACTTGCAGAACGATTTTTTATTGAAAGTCGACATTTTATTATATAAGGTCATAGGCTACCTTTAGTTAAGCAGACGAAGTTGCTGGCACCAGTTAGTTTCATATAAACCATACAAAGGCACTTATGAAAGGTGCTACTGAGAATTTGGTAATTGTTCCGGATTCGCCTGTTCGTTTAGTTGCCGCAATACGCGCCTAGTAATTTGCATGCTTGTTAGTTAAGTTAATTAGATTATTACCTGTGTGACACAGCCCAATACAGTCGTTTATAATATTTTACCATTTTTATTTAATACTCCTGGTTCACCTTTATACATGGTCCTGGATCGTAGCCGGATATAAGGAACTTTAAGGAATTAATATAATACAAGGCCCTGAGGAGATTACTGTGGAAATTAAGGATTTTTATGCATGCAAATTGCATCGGGTCACGGGAAGGTCATTAATGTGAGGTGGACTCGATAATTAAATTTTTATTAAGTGTTAATTGCATTATTTTCCACCCAAAACTCATAGTCAGGTAGTATTTAGGTAAAATAAATGGATTAATTAAGGTCAGTAAACTGTTATATTGTTTTATAAAAATAAATTACTGGTAAACCTAGGTCGACTATTGGTTCATCAATAGTTGTTGGTTTGACGAGATTATATTGTATCATTTAGTTATTCAATCAGTATGAATTGTTAATCACTGCTTAATTGAGCTAAATAGACTCGTTACGATCAGTTAATTAATTACATAGGTTTGCTTGATTTAAGATATAAGAGTTTATAATAAAATAAAATTATAATACCTACATACTTAAATAAAATAAAATTGAACTGTACTAAAACTTTATTAAAGGCTATTAATTTAAAGTCAGTAAAATCATAGGTAATCAGTTTATTAATACATTATAATTTAAACTTGAATTGTTATAACGTTACAGGTTGGCACGCACTTGTTTCCCAGAATGTCCAATGAAAAGGAATTAATTCAAAAACGGGGAAGCTATAAGGGACGGTTAACATCGTTTTCTACATATTTAAAAGGTTTAAACGTTTCTTCGTTGAGCCCTACTGACATCACTGAGTTACAATTAAGAATGGGTAAGATTGAAGCTATGTATGAACAATACGATGAAGTTCAAATGAGCCTCGAATGTATTGGTGATAATTTAGATGGACAGGTGACCGAGAGAGATGAGTTCGAATCTTTTTATTATAAATTACTCTCCAAGGCTCAGGGCATCGTGAATAAATACTCTGCGGAAAAGGACAATGAGAGTTTAGCTAGTAGTTATGGTAAACGTAAACTCGTCAAATTGCCTACTATTCAGTTACCTAAATTTAATGGATCGTATGAAACATGGTTAGAGTTTCATGATACGTTCTCTAGTCTTATCAACTCCAACAGTGAGATAGATGAGATTAATAAATTTCACTATTTGAGGGCGTCACTAGAAGGTTCCGCTGCGGTTGTTATTCAATCAATCGAATTCTCTGCTAAAAATTACGTTGTGGCATGGAAACTCCTTTGTGATAGGTTCGATAACAAACGTTTGTTAATTCAGAATCACGTTTCAGCTTTATTCAATATTGAGTCAATCACGAAGGAGTCTTCTACAACATTAAAACGTCTCATTGATAATTTAAACAAAAATTTACGTGCATTAGAATCACTGGGAGAACCGACTAAACACTGGGATACACTTCTAATTCACATCATAACTAATAAATTAGACGTAAAAACCTATCGTGAATGGGAAGAATATAAAGGTAGATTGAATAAAAACGAAATTATTTCATTAGAATGTTTTAACACGTTTTTACGTAATCGAGCTGATTTGATTGAGACCTTGGAATTGTCTCGCAATTCTAATCAAGGACATGCTAATTTACCCAGTAAACATAACACAAAACACAAGACAATGGTTTCTATACAGGACAATAACAACAACTCGGACTCAACACAAGGCGCAAGGTCATGTCCAATGTGTAAAAGTCACGAACACTACTTAAATAACTGTTCTCAGTTTTTAGCACTTGATAATAAATCACGTTTACAGATATTGCCTACATTTAAGATTTGTTTTAATTGTTTTAGTAGTGGACACTTCGCGAACCGTTGTAAAAGACAGGGTTGTAAGGTATGCAAGCGTAAACATCATACGATGATTCACGTAACTGATTTTGTTTCTAATCGCAAATCGGTCACAGATAGTGCATCGGTACAAACAGCTGACAGTATTGTTAAGCCGGGCTCCGCTGCCATGTCGACGGTCGCGACCGTTCCTCAGTCTAACTTAACGTTGTCTGCGAGTGTGGCTCGGCCCCGCTCGGGCCGCAGCGCACAAGATGAGGTGTTATTGTCTACTGCGTTAATTAAATTGTATGATACAAATAATTATGAACATATTGCGCGTGTAGTTCTTGACAGTGGCAGTACATCTTGTTTAATTAACGAGAAAATGTTCCTCAAGTTAAAGTTGCCCACTATAAGTATAAATAAATCAGTGTTAGGTATAAATAATGTATTAACACAGATAGATAGAATGTGTCATTTGCGCATTAAATCATTAGATGAACACTATTCAAACAATATTAGGTGTTTTATTCTTCCCTCTATTACAGATTGTGTTCCAAGTGGAAATGTAGATTTAACTAATTTAAATCTTCCATCTGACATTGTTTTGGCTGATCCTTATTTTCACACTCCCGCTGAAGTTGATCTCATTCTTGGCGCAGATATCTTTTGGGACATATTAGGTTCACAAAAAATTAAATTAGGGAACGGTAAACCAATTCTGTATGATACTAGGTTAGGGTGGTTAGTATCTGGTCCGATTAATGGTGATTATATTTCAAATCTGTTTAGCCAAGTGAGATGCAATTTTACGAAAAATCGTGACATTGAGTGTGCTACCGATAACAATAATATACAAACTCAACTGGCTCGTTTTTGGCAGCTTGAGGAAGTTATCCCTAAACCATCTTCTTATTATTCTAAGGAAGAAAACTTATGTGAAGATCATTTCATAAAAAATACCGTTCGTTTGCACGATGGTCGCTTCTGCGTAAGGATACCACTGAAAGAAAATCCTAAGGTATTGGGAGATTCTTATCAACGGGCAAAGTATTGTTTCCTTTCCTTAGAGCGCAGAAATAAAGCTAACCCTACACTGGGAAAAATGTACATGGATTTTATGTCGGAGTATCATTTACTCGGTCATATGTCGGAATGTAGACAGATCATGTCCGACTCACATTATATACCACATCATGGCATTTTGCGGGAGAGCAGCTCCACCACTAAGTTGAGAGCAGTTTTTAATGCCAGTAGTCCCACCACGTCTGGTATATCTCTGAATGATATTCAGATGGTAGGACCGCAAGTACAGGACGACTTTTTGTCCATTCTTATCCGCTTCAGAAAGCACAAATATGTTTTAGCTGCTGACGTAGAAAAAATGTATAGGCAGGTGGTGGTACATCCCGATGATCGTTACTTGCAACAAATATTGTGGCGGTTTAATTCAAGCGATACACTCAAACCATTTAAATTGAACACTGTAACCTACGGGACGGCAAGTGCTCCCTTTCTCGCGACTAGATGTCTAAAGCAATTAGGTCTCGATTGTAAAAATTCTAAAATCGCTGACATTATTACTCACGATTTTTATGTTGATGATCTTCTCACTGGGGGATCAGAAATAGAGGAAGTTTTAGACATTCGCAGAGAGGTCACGAGCGCTCTTGCCTCAGCCTGTATGCTCTTAAGAAAGTGGAAGTCGAATGATCCCCGATTGACAGGTGAGTGCCCGCAGTCATCATCGTATGACCTAAATATTGGGACTACTGAGCCAAGCAAAACGTTAGGCCTCAGTTGGATTACTAAGCCTGATCAATTATGTTTCCCAATCGGTAATACGACTTCCCAATCATATAGTAAGCGTGGTATACTTTCGGTTATTGCTCAGATATTCGACCCACTAGGGCTCTTAGCTCCATGTGTAATACGCATGAAACTAATTATACAGAAATTGTGGTTAGACAAAATATCATGGGATGATAAATTGTCACCGGAAATCAGTAGGCTTTGGGACGACATTAATAGTAGTTTGCCGGTGTTAAATAATATTCGTATTCCGCGTCATGTTATTTGTAATAATGTTAAGTCTATTGAGTTGCATATTTTCACTGATGCCTCAGAACGCGCGTATGGCGCTTGTCTATACATACGTAGTGTTAGTGATACGGGTAATTGTTTAGTTCGCTTATTACTTGCAAAAAGCCGCGTAGCTCCTGTGAAGCCCACTACAGTGCCTAGGCTCGAACTGTGCGGAGCATTAGTTGGTGTCCGTCTCTTAGAAAAAGCCTTAAGTTCCCTTAGACTTCAAGTAAAAAATGTTACTTTGTGGACAGACTCCACTATCGTATTAGGTTGGTTGAAGATGTTACCTTGCAAGTTGCAGCCCTTTGTGCGTAATCGAGTCGCGGAGATTTTAGAAAAAACTATAAATTATAACTGGAGGCATGTCTCAACTGATGTTAATCCCGCTGATCATATAACGCGCGGAGTTGATTTTGAATCATTTCAATCTCTTGATAATTGGTGGTCAGGGCCACAGTTTTTAAAATTAGACGAGTCTAACTGGCCTTCTAAAATTCATAAGAAAGAGATTTTACCCGAAACGAGACATATTTCATTGCAGACTAATGTTCATGAAAGTTTAAGTAAAACTCTTATTGATTTTAATCGCTTTTCTAGTTTTCTTCGCTTAAAACGCTCTGTAGCTTACGTGTTGCGATTCGTAAAACGTTGCAAACGATATCCTATAACTGAAAAATATTTGACACATGACGAGCTACAGAGTGCATTAAATTTAATTATTCAAATAGCGCAGTCAGAGTCGTTTGCCGAATATAATTTATTATTAAAAAGACAAAGCTTACCACAAAAAAGTTCTATAATTAAATTCAATGTGTTTCTAGATGAACATAAAATTATGCGTGTTGGAGGACGTTTAGAAAATTCTGATTTTAGTTATGAGAAAAAACATCCTATTATATTACAGTCCACTCATCGTTTAACTCAATTATTGTTTAATTTTGAACATAAAAGTTTAATGCATGCTGGTCCTCAACTACTTCTGGCTACCATTCGGGAGAGATATTGGCCTATAGGAGGTCGCAATTTAGCGAAGTATTGTTGTCACCAATGTGTTCGTTGTCGACGTATAAAAGCACAAGTGGTGGCACCCTTAATGGGAAATCTACCTCAAACACGTCTTACACCAGGGGGATATCCTTTCGACTGTGTAGGTGTGGATTATGCTGGACCTCTAGCAGCTGTCAGTAGACAAGGGCGTGGATCTCGTGTTATTAAGGTATATATAGCCATTTTCATATGTTTCACTACTAAAGCAGTTCATCTTGAATTGGTGGGTGATTTGACGAGTCACAGCTACATTTTAGCATTGCGCCGTTTTATCTCGCGTCGTGGGAAGCCGCAGAGTATTTGTTCCGATAACGGGACTTCTTTCGTAGGCGCCTACAACGAGTTATCGAAATTTTTGAAAGCTCATTGTAACTCACTGGGTGAAAGTATGGCCAATGAAGGAATAAAATTCAATTTTATTCCGGCATATGCACCGCATTTTGGTGGACTCTGGGAGGCAGGTGTTAAGTCGACAAAATATCATTTAGTTAGAGTTTTGGGAAATTGTCATCTAACGTATGAGGAACTTAACACAACTCTTATTCAAATCGAGGCCCTCCTAAATTCACGGCCGCTTACTCCACTTTCATCTGACCCTGAAGATTTGACCCATCTCACTCCCGGCCATTTCCTGATCGGGCGATCCCTTACCGCACTACCAGAGCCAGAGCGACACTGTGAAGACTCTTTTAATCATTTAACGCGCTTCCAACGTATTGGGCAACTTCGTCTCCACTTCTGGGTAAGATGGAGTAAAGAATATGTAGCAGAGTTACAGACCCGAACTAAATGGCGGACAAACAAGGAATCATTGAAATTAAATGCACTTGTGGTTTTGAAAGAAGACAATTTGCCGCCAATGAAGTGGAAACTTGGTCGTGTGATCGCCGTATATCCTGGGTCGGATGGAATCAACCGAGTTGCTGACATAAGAACGTCGAATGGTGTAGTCAGAAGAGCATTCAGCAAAATCTGTCCATTGCCTGAAGTTTCAGCATGATTGTGCCTGTTGAAAGGCGAGCTTCCAACGCCCGGGGGCATGTTCCGGATTCGCCTGTTCGTTTAGTTGCCGCAATACGCGCCTAGTAATTTGCATGCTTGTTAGTTAAGTTAATTAGATTATTACCTGTGTGACACAGCCCAATACAGTCGTTTATAATATTTTACCATTTTTATTTAATACTCCTGGTTCACCTTTATACAGTAATAGAAAAACCCAATAACACTGTGCCCGACCTGGGAATCGAACCCAACTTCATACTCAGCAATCGTGCTTAAAACTACTATACCACGGAGATTTTTATTTCCTCTTATCGATAAACAATATATGTAGACTACAGGCTATAGTTTCGTCCCAAAATAGCCTGCTTATATGTGAATGCATTCTATTTCCACGAGGTCATGGCATGCGACACGACACGGCAACGTGGCGACATGGCACCTATCTGCTCAAATATCACATTTTACTAAATTGCTGGTATTGAATAATGGTTATGTCATGCGCATTGGGTAGCAGTTTATGTTCTAGAATCTAGACGAAATCGAGACTTTAGTATAATAAAGTTATTATATTAAATGGAAAAAGAATTATATTTCCATTTAATATAATAACTTTAGAGTTCGCTAAGCATGCGTTAATTCTTTTCACAGATTTATCTTGAATTTAGTATAATATATTAGAAACTCTATTAATTTTTCTGACTGCCTCGTCGGGTCTAATGGTCCCAAGCGCGACTACTGAACATGAGATCTTGGATTCGATTCCTAGGTCGGGCAAAATGTTATTGGGATTTTCTGTTAGAAAAATTACGGAGTTTGGAATTATGCCCGGTTAATGGAAATAGCCTCACCACCTTTTACATGGGACTTAATAACAGCTTCGGTGAAATGTGGATGTACAACTTTATACACATCTGCCTACCACTTCGGGGAATACAGGCGCGATGCTATATAATTAAAATTAAGATTAAAATATGGTGGTGATTCTATTTCCATCTATCGGGCACAAATCCAA
This sequence comes from Xylocampa areola, assembly GCA_935421205.1. Classification (NCBI taxonomy): domain Eukaryota; kingdom Metazoa; phylum Arthropoda; class Insecta; order Lepidoptera; family Noctuidae; genus Xylocampa; species Xylocampa areola. Next base: position 20,076,296 of record OW285206.1, read on the forward strand.
ACTACGAGCTGCTACTGAAAATTTCCTAACAAAAAACCCAATAACACTTTGCCTGACCTGGGAAGCGAACCCAGGACCTCGTGCTCAACAGTCCCGTATCGGACCATTAGACCAATGAGGCAGTTAACTATCTAATTATTGATTACTCCATACAGCAAACTCTAAGACAAGGTGGTAAATATACAAAAAAAAAACTCAAAAATATTATAAATCCCACAATAACTAAAATAAACACAATCAAATCTCAAACTCCGAAAAACCAATTTATTATCAAAACTGCACAAACTAAAGAAGTACAAAGAAATAGTAACCAATATTCTGTACTGTAAGACAATCATGACAGAGGGCCGTGTTCAGAGGTAATTTACGGCCCTCAGAGGCCACAGCATTACCCTCGCCCTTTTATTACACAGCCTTCCCACACGATTGGGGAAACTTGTAAAAATATTTTATTGGGTGTAAGGCAGAGGTCTCTGTTGACACTCTTTCGTGTTTTCACAGTGGAAGCCATTTTGTGTAAGCCGGGCTCTCATTAGGCTCGGTTTGTTTCTTTTGAGATTGTTAGGTCTGATGTGACGGGTATAATAGGGTGTTTTTAAAGCCTCCACTTAATCCGGCCAAAGTTCGACTTGAAGGACCACCATTTTTTTAAATACGCACTTTATTTGCAATGTCTACTTCTCAGACTTAAGCGTTCTATAAAAAATAACAAAAAATTTAGTGTACAAAACGGTTTACGAAAATGTTTGAGAACCATAATGAATTACCCAACCTTAACCATAAATAAACGACAGCTATCTAAAATAGTTCTCAAAAACAACTGCCTAAATTACCCCACTCACATAAATAAACTACAAAGATTAAACCTAAGCACATATGAAATAAGTCACCCGCAAAATTAATGTGAAGCCACTTAATTCTGATACTAGAGTATCTATTTGTCTAACCAAATATTAAGACATAAAAAATAATGCCAATGTCACAATGTCATACAGTCAGCAAAGTAATAATAAGCTAAGGTCTGCAATATAATGTACGGCGAGTAGTAAAATCACGTCGTAAATTCCGAGTTGACGGGCCTCGTACGGAGTAACACGTCTCAATGTTTTTGCGAACCCTACTCCTTAACATTTATGTTATTTAAATTATGAATCATATTTATGTGTGTAGAGGTGAAATATGGGGGTAATTTTTTTCGTATTTCTTTTAGCTTAGATGTAAGCTGCTAAAAGGTTTGTTTGGCGTTATTTGGCTCGATTTACGTGGAACAGAGTTAATAACGCAAAATTCGTATACCATATATTTTCAATATAATTTTGCTAAGAATGAAGGCTCACTGAAATGTATTGTAATTTTTTATTATCAATACAAATATATTGTAGTAGTGTTAGCCTAGTGGTATGACCGTTGTACTGACAAATCAAAGGTCGCAAGTTCGAATCCAAGGCCCACCACTGACTATTCGAAGTCATGTGTGTATTATAAATTAATGATCACTTGTTTATAACGGTACACCGGTACGGAGGAAACCAGTACACCTGATGAAAGTTCTCGATGGTGTGTAAAACCATGTCAGAGACCTACGGGTGGTTTAAACTCTGACACTAGGTTGTTCATCAACCACACGATGAATAATGATACCTATTTCTAATCAGCGAGGTAGGGCTCCAGTCGATATATTTAACTACTGCCGAAGCTTTCAAAGCTAAGACATACTAATCACACTCAGTTTTCAAAGTTAATATACCAGTAATTACACTCACTTTTTAAAATAAAACTCAACTTTCAATAGTCAATACTCAACAATATCCTTCAACAATCTGCGCCACTGCAGCTCTTTCTAACCATCTACGATCGAAATGATATTCAGCACTCCAACTTAATTAATTCTATTCACAATCCATCTCACTCACTGCAACCTATAAAATTACATTTAAATACAAATTGCAATCTAATTCGACTATCTTCGGTAAAATCTTCCATTAGGGTTGACTGTCGCCCCCCAAAAGGGCATAACGTTACAAATTCACTTATTTATTTTTTACAACATCAAGGTAGAAAAATTTCACACCTATCGAATGACAATTTATGATCCCTTGATATTGGCAACCCCGAAAATTTTATTACCAACGTAATACTGTTATGAAAATACGGCAGAGTCTTGGTGCCAAGATTTTTATGTAACGCTGTTGGTGACGGAGCCGACAGGATTTTTTACGCCACTGCTCAACACTTTTAAGCAAGATATTTTAGAGTGAAGAATATTCTACAGAGGCAAACGTAATTATAATTTTCAAATTATTAAAATCGTATGACTCATGAGGTCTCTTAGTTTGGGCTAATTTTAAAATTTTCAACATCACAATTTGAATAAAATAACATGTTTTTTAAATAAATCAGTGTCTCAGTTTTCAAAAAATTATTAAGAGTCAAATCTCAAAAATAATTCAGGAACTCATTTAGTGTTGAAATCTAATCTGGATTTCTGGGAAATTCATGAGACTGCTTTCTCGGATTTTCGTCAAACACATTTTTCGTCAAACACATTTTTCGTCAAAAATATTTTTTACTTAACATCATAATCCACTCTGTAGTTTATTTCTCATAATATATTATTATAAACATACTTATAATATTATATACTGTTTATTTAATAGTAATATCTTAATTTTTGCTATCAAATTAATATAATCACATTATAATAAAACAACTTTTAACCGGATTAATCGCGTGTATTATATATTGTATATGTACGGTCCACTGAAATAATTTTAAATAAACTGTTGAGACGCCTGACACCTTAGTCCTCCTGCGACCACGAACACTGCAAAGTATTCGAAACGTCAGGAAAAACAAAAACCAATAATACACGCGATTAATGCGGTTAAAAGTTGTTTAATTATAATGTTTATTTAATGTACAGACGAGCCCAACACAATAAATAAAAATACCTATGTACATCCATATACCTATAAAAAGCTGCCAAATATATTATTTTATCGTCACTTGTGGACTAAGTACCTCTGCACCTAAGTACCAGTCTAGGCTGTCTTGCGTAAGAACTTGGAAAATGCCACCATTATATTACGTTCCAGAAATAAAAAGAAAATAATAGCACATTCTAGAACTCGGAATTTCTTAAGTGTCACCATGTTTTTATTGAAAATGGTTTACAGAAAATTATGTGGAAGATGAGTGCGGCATAGTTAATTGAGCATCAGCAAAATATATCTAAATATATGATACAAAAACTAATACAATATGAACCCTATACTTAAATGTGCCTGATAGCATGAACTAGTGATCGCCTCGAACTAATTCATTAAAATTTTAATTTTGCACATCCGTTGTGTGTATGAAATGCATGGTAGTGTATCATGTTTTTTAATTAATTTAATGTATTTCTACTGCATATATAAAATATTAGCTTTCTGTACTCCTTCTCCATATAAACTTTAACAGTGCCAAATTTCATACTCCTCCGTCCGCGTAATTTTCGTATAAAGTTATATAAAGTTTTTACTTCACGTATTCATATTAGACTCAAATTAATACCTTAGCAAGATAATAAATATAATTAAGTATTATTTAAAACGAAAATATTAATAATGTGATTCCTTCTCTTTTACCTTTTCGCGTGCCCGACAGGGTCCACATAAGATTTTTATTTTCTTATTTTAACTCACCTAATACTTGTGGAGTGCAACAAACGTATTGAGTAGGTCCGGGTGGCATAGTTGGCAGAGCGTCAGACCCTAGGCCCTAGAGTATTCCGGGGCCGCAAAGGGCTCAAATTTCCTTACAACTGTCTGTTTCTTTTCACAAAATCTAATAATTTTAAAGTCACGTACATGAGTTACATAACATCCCACCTGTATTCCCCGAAGGAGTTAACAGAGGTGTACATAGTTTACACCCACATTTCACCAATGCTGTTATTTATAAACATGTAATAGGTGGTGACCATAATGTCGTCTACCGGGTACAATTCTAAACTCCAGTCTGTTGCGAATATCTTAACAGAAAAACCCAATAACACTTTGCCCGACCTGGGAATCGAAACCAAGACCTCATGCTCATCAGTTACGCTTGGGTCCACTAGACAAAAGAGGTAGAAATGCTATTTTTAAAAATACATCAGTATCCGTTAAAGAAATATGTGGTTTTGTGTTGTACTTTATTGATGAGTTACAACGATACAGAAATAAAAATACCTACACCAGTAAAAACAACCGTATTCTGCCAAATGTTATTTTATTGCCAATTATGAGTTAAATACTTTGGACTTTGGACTTTTTTTTTTTTTTACAAAAACGTCGTATTGATTGATTGCGCTGTCTTGAATAAAAAAATGTAAAGGCACAATTTTTGTCTTGCCCTAAAAAATCACAATGTAATGTAATAGGATCATGTTATTTAAAAGGTTTTGTAATTCTATGCCTGTGCTTACAATTTTCTCTTTTTAAATAAACATAGAAACAGACATTTATATTTGCTTTTTTGTCATATATCGTATATATAGAATCTATCTATATCCTTAGAAGACGAATATTAAACAAATGGGAAACTCATTTTTAAATATTAGGATTTATAAAAATAAAAAATCATGTTCAGATAAATCTTTGAAAAGCATTAACACATGCATAGCGAACTCTAAAGTTATAATTTTTTGTGGAAGGAAATTACGGTGGTGAGCAGGATTCGAAACTGCGCCTCCCGGATAATGACGTCACTAAAACACGTATTAAAAAGTGGAAGAAGTATTCGGGATAGTAAGCCGAGGTCGAGACGGCTTGACGGTCAGAGCACCTGAAGTATTGATCCGGGAGGCAGGTTCGAATCCTACTCACGACCGTATTCTTCTATCCACAAAAATTTATAACCAAAAATTATGTTATGTAAGAAATAGTGTGGAGATAAAAAAATTACAGCCTCCTGAAGGCTAAGTGCCTCTGCACCTAAGCACCGACTATGTCTAATGCCTATTCTAACTGCGTCAAAACGTGGTAAGTACCATCGTTAAGTTTCACGTTAGTTGGTACTAATATTTAGGTATTTTTTTTTTTTGGATATAATAATATTTCGGTCACCCGTATAGGTACTGAATTGATAGCAATGACGTCGCCATAAGACGTGTTAAAATATGGAAGAAGAATTCGGTTGAGCAGAGGTCGAGATGGCTTAGTGGTCAGAGCGCCTGGAGTATTAATCCGGGAGGCGCAGGTTCGAATCCTGTTCGCAACCGTATTCTTTTTCCATTTAATATAATAGCTTTAGAGTTCACTAAGCATGCGTTAATGCTTTTCAAAGATTTATCATGAAATAATAATATATTTATTTCACAAATAGTATATACATTACATAGTTCAAACATTAACTACGGCGCCATCTAGTTTATAAAAATGACTTGTAAAAGTGTCTTCAAAAGATGTATTTACAGAAATAAAATAATTTATCATTTATATTAATTGGCCGCACAGATCGATCAATCGAGGTTAAGCTGCGCTTGCCGCGGTCGGTCTATGGATGGGTGACCATAATTTCATACTGAGACCCCTCTGTGCCTAGGAGAGCACGTTAAGCCGTCGGTCCCGGTTGTCAAATTAAGATCTGTGACATTACGGGTAGTCAAAAGCCTGAAAGTCTGACAACCAGTTATACCACGAGATATCGTGTTACCCAGTAACTGGGTTGTGGAGGTCAGATAGGCAGTCGCTCCATGTAAAATACTGGTATTAAGATGCATCCGGTGTGACTGGAATCCGACCCCAATGTTATTGGGAAAAGGTTAGGCAGGTATATATAATTTATATTAATTATTGTCTAACGGTTATTACTCACTTGCTTTCATCGGGATTGCCCGACTAGTTTCGAACTCGAACGGAGCCCTTAGTCATGAACTGAGCCCGCGGCGATGTTGCGAGGCAAACTGGCTTGATTCGCGACATCGCCGATTCGTAACCGTTGAACAATAATTAATATGAATGTGTCTCACGAAAGTTATTATACAAAAATTAATCATTTATAATAAAACAACTTTTAACCGGATTAATCGCGTGTATTACTGATTTTTTGTTTTTTCTGACGTTGCGAACATTTTGCAGCGTTCGCGGTCGCTGGAGGACTCGGAAGCGTCAGGAAAAATAAAAAATAAAATAATAATGTATAGTGATTTATTTATATTTTAAGTAGTTGGAAGACAAATATATTTTAAAAAGGTAGTGTTAATAGCGCCATCTAGTACCAAAATATATAAAGAATTTTCCTGAAAAAATTATAATTCATTAAGTTATATTGTAGTGAGGAGGTTAGTGTATTAGATTACCATTTTGTTTCGGAATTGCAATCAATTTTGAAAAAAGTGAAATTAATTATGAATGACTCGCGACATTGCCGCGAACTCATCTCATGACTAAGGGCTGCGTTCGAGCTCGACACTAGTCGGGCAAACCCGAAGAATACACGTGAGTAGTAACCGGTGAACAATAATTAATATGAATATGCCTCACGAAAGTTATTATACAAAAAAGTGAATTTCCCCCATTTTTACTTTTCATCTGCCGAATTAATAACAAGGTGACATCCAATAAAGCAGAATGAATAGAGTTACCCAGAGCGAAACTAAACGTAATTTATTTTACCAAACCTAATAGATTGCCTCATTTCATACTGGAGCGAAATATTAATTAAAACATGAATTGCTTTCGTAATCCAATGTGAAGTTGAAATTGAAAACATTTATTTCATTTCATCAACACATATAAAATTTCAAAGAGAAAATACTAAACGACATGTAACAATTTCACTAACGGTAAAATCTAGCGCAATTACACTGTATGCGATTAACGTAGCGCGCTACACCGTAGCGCCGTAGCGCCGTAGCACCGTAGCACTAATCGCTACGGAGATTAGTTCCTGGGGAGGCACGGATTGTTTTGTCCGCATGTATTTCGAGGCAAAGGTTTTCAGCCGGATTTTCACTTTCCGCGTACTAATTTAGCCTTAATTGTGATCAGTTAATTTCGTTTTCATTTTCTCCCTAGAGAGGAAATTATTTTCATAAACATTATATTTTAATAGAGATTTCATAATAATTTGTATAAATAAATTAGGTTACTATATACCTAAGCATAAACGCGCAGCTTTAACTTTATATTATATTCTGTGATCGTCAATACTTGAGGTCCATAATAAATATTTAGTTTTAAATGCCAGTCATATAAAATATAAATATATTTTAATTTTAATTTATCTTACAGCAGACCAAATAAAACGCGCATCGTCCACAAAAAAAAGTATGACCCGTAAAAATTATAATTTAATATTTTTTCCTCATCGTTCTAAACGCCCATAATTACGTAACGTAGCGTCTATGTTGCTACGGCGTAGCACTAATTGCTACGCAACTCGTACAGACCGCTACGGTTACGCTAAAGAGCGTAGGTTAATTGCTACGGCCGCTTTTCTGCTCTACCCTGTGCGGTTAGCGATAATATTCAGTATATGGCTTCACGCTAACGTAAAAATTCACCAAGAATTCTGAAAATGTGGGTGGAATAACTTTGCAAATTATTTTTTACGCTAGCTTTATTTTTATGAAGTACCCCTACAGTTTATGTATTAATTTTTTTGTAAATTTTATGAAGTCCTCTTGAAAATTGTATTCAGGTCAAATTTTAACTGATTTAATAAATATTATTAATTGAACAATAATATGTTCGGTTTACAAATAGAATTACAGAACACGTAGTTTTTTTTTTTTTCATTTAAAGTAGATCTCATTTTCTGCAACTAGTTGTATTTATTTTAAATCCTTATAAAAAAGACTAAAACATTAATATTAAAAATAATAGCTTATCAAAAAGTAAAAACCAATTACTTGATTTTTTAAACTTAAACTTACAAATAAATAATTTAAACTACTCACCGATGATCACTATAAAACCACAAATACGTCATTATAATACATATTTTCGTTCACAAAACTACTTTGGATAATTTTAAACAATTTATTTGAATGCGGGGGCACACACTTCCACTGTATTTCGGTCTATCCGAACATCACGTACTGGGCACAGTCATTTCGCGCGAGAGAGTATACTTCTCGTGTCATAATCGGCCGAGCATGACGCGTGCGACTCGCGTCGTAGCCGGCCGCCGACTGCCGCTTACTGACTGTGTTGCCCGCATCCATCCGTCAAAGCTACTAATTTTGTTCTACCAATTTTTAGGTTTGGTAAAATGTTCTTTTATGTTTTGAGTATTTTTTTTTTTAATTATAAACGAGGCTATTGGTGAACTATTTTGAACATTAATTTACGGTAACACAAATATAAATACATGTTGAAGTATGTTTTTTTTTATTGCCGTATTGCAGAATTCACAGAGGAGAGCTTTCAGAGCACCAAAATCTTCTAATTTCTCTTTTAAATGTCCCATAAAAAATTAACTAATATACTTTTTAATATTCAATATGTTGACACAGAAAAATCATGTCAAACAAACCGAAGAATAATACATCAAATCATATCATTACTCTGTCCTCAAAGGTGCTCAACGTCAAAATACATTTGCCAAGCACTTTAAAATTAAATTCTCAACAAGTAATTGTTCCCGGAATTATGGGGAAATCGTATTTCAGTGGGGAATACACGGTGCGCAGTACGCATGCGCGGCAGAGCCCCGCCCTGCCCGGGCTTACTTGACGTGCCCAAGTTTTGCCGGCAAGTCGGGTTGGTAGCGAGTTCGGATACCGGGTAGCGCACCCGTGACGTCACTGTGAATCGTGACGTAGTTTATGGTGGTGTTTGTTTTGTTAGTTTTTCTTTTGCAGGTGATTGTTTATGATAAATATAATTGAGTTGATGCAATAGAATTCAGAGTACATGTGTTATTTGATGACTTCATAGATTCAGGTGATTATTTGGAAGTACCACCAACTACTCTACATGACCACCGAGACTCGGTGGTGGACCCAGCAACAGCATGGTCTAACAGCTCCTAATTATGCCCCGTGGGGAGAGTGAAACACGTGTAGAGTAGTTTGTGGTAGTTGCAATTTTTCACAGCTTGCGTCTGTGTGTATATATGCGGGCGGTGCACAGGTAACTGCATGACTACCCTAACTATTGTGGAAGTAAACATTACAATTATTTGCATACATTATTTGTTTACTTGTTTAGGTTTTCCATCTGAGTATCTTGGTGTTGTGAAGGGCATGTTAACCCGTTAATCCAAGTAAATCCCGTTAATACCAATTAATCCCGTTAATACCAATTAATCCCGTTAATCCCAGTTCTTTTTAATTAATAACATTCACTAAGTCAGAGTGGCTTAAACAACTCTTGTTACTAAGTTGACTAACAACCAAACGAAAGAGGAAATCTTAAATCGCTCTTTTTTCGACACATATTTTCTTTTTTAACTGCCTCGACGGTTTAGTGGTCTCAAGCGCGACTGCTGAGCATGAGGTCTCGTGTTCGATTCCCGGGTTGGGTAAAGTGTTATTGCGTTTTTCTGTTAGGTATTCTCAGTAGGGGCCCGGAGTTTGGAATTGTGCCGGGTAGATGACAATAGGCTCACCGCCTATTGCGTGGGGATTAACAACAGCATTAGTGAAATGTGGGTGTATAACCGTGTACGCCTCTGCCCTTCCCTTCGGGGCATACAGGCGTGATGCTATCTAAGTATTTTTTTTTAAGAAATTTTCTTAGACATTTATTTTAAAAGGCGCGGCCGCACATTTCCTATTCATCCTAAAGTGATAATTAAATAATTTGTGTCATCCTAATTGTACGAAACTTAATAAAGCGTACTATCGGCACAGCTCGCACTTGACACTTTATATGACGTCACAGGAAACTGTTTAATATATTACCAACTTTAGAGAGGGGATTTTACGGGAATATACCAAAAGTTTAAGCCTTAGTATGAGTGGAAGTGTATATTACTTAACTTTAAAAAACTATATTTAGCCGCTTAAACTGTTACATGAGATAGTTTAAATATGTAAGTATGTAAGCCCATAAAGTTATAATTTTTTGTGGAAAGAAAAGACGATCGTGAGCAGGATCTGAACCTGCACCTGCCGGATAAATACTCCAGATGCTTTTTTCTCAAAAATATAACTTTAGAGTTCATTACGCATGCGATAATGTGTTTAAAAGATTAATCAGTATTTAAGCCTCATTGATCCAGTGGTCATATCAAAGGTTACTGAACGTCCTAAGTTTGATTCCCGGATCAAGCAAGGAGTTATTGAGTTTTTCAATTAGGAAGTTCTCAGAACCAGCTCGGAGCTTACATTTTCACTGACATAGAAGTGAATAACGGCATAGTTGAAACATGGCCGTACAACTGTCTACACCTCTGTTTACCCCTTCAGCAAATACAGACGTGATGTCGTATGTTATAAATGATTGTTTATTGCCTTAAAGACTGAATACCAATCCCAAGATATTGGTGGTAACCATTACCATGTTGATGAGATAACAAAATACCAATAAAATCCTTTTAGTCCCCGAAAATCAAATAACAAAATCACTGAACACACTAAATTGGTATCAAGTTTTACTAAACTAAATGGGCTGGGGGCTGTCTTGCCCGCGTCCGTAGGAGTGCACCCTTAAAATGGAATCCCTGGGACGTGCAAAATAGGCAACACAACTCTGGTGGGAGGCTTCGGCCGCAGCTGGTTACCACCCACCGGACGAAGCCATGCCGTGAAGTAACCTAGTCGTGTTTCGGGATGTAGTCCGGTGCAACCGTTGTGGGAGACGGGTCTGGGCAGTTGCATCAATTCCCCAACTATCGTTCTCCCCAAATCTATCCACTCTACTTAAGAGTGAATACATTTAATCTGGATCTACGTGCTCCATCCTCGGCCACACCGTCGCTTACCATCCGGCGAGTGGGTGGCTAAACGTAGATTCATCTTTGATAAAAAAAAAAAACTAAATATACATTATTATTTAGTACATCTTGATACCGTCGTATCGGTACTGGATAAATATTTGTCCAAGAAAATTAGAATACCATTACTTAGCTTGTTATAAATATTGTAATATTCTATCTCCGAATATTGTCAATAATCTTTGCTTCAGTTAATTCAGCTAAATTGTGAATAATAAAATTCTGTTAGCTTTGTGCGAACATCAATATGTATCCGGATAATCACTTAGACTTTGCCCAGACTACTATTCATACTAACATTATAAACTGAGCTTGACTCGCGACATCGCCGCGGGCTCAGCTCATGAATTAAGGCTCCGTTCGAGTTCGAAACTAGTCGGGCAATCCCGAAGAATGTGCGTGAGTAGTAACCGGTGAACTATAATTAATATGAATGTCTCTCACAAAAGTTATTATACAAAAATAATGTTATAAATCCGAAAGTAACTCCGTTTGTTTGTTCGCTACCTTTTCACGACTAAACGGCTGAACAGATCGTATTGAAGTTTGGCAAGGAGATAGATTGAACCTTGGAGGATATAGGTTACCTTTTGTTACGCAGACGAAGTCGCGGGAACCAGCTATGTTATCATAAAAATGAGTAATAACTCAACAATTTTTTTGGAGACGATATAAATAATAATTATCGTGTGGTTGATGAACAACCTAGTGTCAGAGTTTAAACCACCCGTAGGCCTCTGACATGGCTTTACACACCGTCGAGAATATCTGTCAGGCGTGCTGGTTTCCTCATAATCTTTTTCTCTACCGTTATTAGTAAACATTTGTAACTTTATGTATTTTATGACTTCATAGTAAATATTTAACATAACATAATATAGAATCACGCCTGTATACCCCAAGGGGTAGGCAAAGGTGTACACAGTTGTACACCCATATTTCACCAATGCTGTTATTAAGTCCAATGTAACGCATTAGGTGGTGAGCCTATTGCCATCTACCGGGTAGTATTCCAAACTCCGGGCTGCTACTGAGCATTTTCCATTATAAATACTACAAGGATAATATGATATTTTGAGGATAACGATATCTTCAACATTAATTAACAAATGCCTTCCTGGTTGACAATTGAAATATTCGAGCTTGCCTTTTCCTAATAGAAAAACTCACGATCACTTTACTCGATCCAGGAATCGAATCCGAGACTTCATGATCACCACTAGACCAACGAGACAGTCCATGTATTTTACGATGATAATAAACTTTAATAATTTTTCATAAAGTCATCAGTAAAGACCACAATAACTATCGTGCAACAAATAGCATGAGGTTTCGGGTTCGATTCCCGGGTCGGGCAAAGTGTTATTGAGTTTTTCTATGAGGAAATTCTCAGTATCAGCCCGGAGTTTAGAATTGTGTCCGGTAGATAGCAATAGGCTCACCACCTATTACATGGGACTTAGTTACAACATTGGTGAAATGTGGGTGTACAACTGTGAACAACTCTGCCTACCCCTCCGGGAAAAACGGGCGTGGTGCTATGTTAAAGACGACAATCGTGTTGAAACATTACTTACAGCGAAATTATCAAAACGGTTTAGCTTTAAATAGAATCAAGAAAAATACGTTTAAAATTGTATGTAACGTGGAATTCATCCCCTCTCCCTTGTGGGGGAGGTGGGTACATACGCGATCCGCATATCTAGCTCCAAATGTTTTAATGATAGCTCTTTGATTGCGGCAGAAAAAAACGTGAGTCGCGAACAATTTTAGACACGTTCGAAATTGTTATGAACGTTTTTTGTAACACGGGAAGGAATAGAGTGGCAACATTATTTATTTGTATTATAACTTTCGTGAGACATATTCATATTAATTATTGTTCACCGGTTATTACTCACGTGCATTCTTCGGGTTTGCCCGACTAGTTTAGAACTCGAACGGAGCCCTTAGTCATGAGCTGAGTCGGCGGTAATGTCGCGAGTCAATCTGACTCGACTAGTCGGGCAAACCCGAAGAAAGCACGTGAGTCATAACCGGTGAACATTATTTATTATTATGTACATTTAATTTTTGAGAGAAGTTAGAATGGCGTTCTATTTGATCTTCGGTATCGGAAGAACAGCTTTGGATATATATAATATTTTTAAAAGCACCGCAATAAAAATATTATTTATTTTAAGATTCATAGCTTTGATTGGGTTAATTTCTGAACGCGACAACAATGACAGTTGGTTAGTATGGCACGTTCAGAAGTTTACTCAATTTTCAATGATTTTATTAGAAATATTATATTTTAGTTTGGGGTTTTAAAAATATTTTGAATTAAGAAAGTAATTCTTTATGAATCAAGGATCATAAGCACAAGTGCCTATTTCAAATACAGATAAATCTTTGAAAAGCATTAACGCATGCTAGCGAACTATAAAGTTTTGTTTTTCTGGAATTTTAAATGATTGCTAAATAGAAATCGCCAGGAGACATGCCGCTATGGAGACGATAAGACGAAAATTGAACATAGATTTTAATGGATGCTAGCATAATAAGATAGCCATGACACGGCACATCAATGGTCGGGGGTTTGAATCCTGCTCGTGTCTATTATTATTTAATGTTTTCCGTAGAAATTAATAATTAAGAATACAATACCATAATATTATATTTCCACAAAAATTTATAACTTTACCTATTTCATTATAAAACAAAAAAATTTTTTTTAACCGGATTACCTATTTCATCTTCTTTAAAAATCTTATTTTTTTTTTGTACTTTTCTCGCCTTCTTTATTTATTTTAGTCTCCCAGCAGATTACTTACATACCTATATAAGTGGTTATAGTATGTATTGTGTGCTATGTGTGTATGTTTGTGGCTGTTTTATTTAACGGCTAAACTTTTTCTCCGTGAGGAGAAATAAAACAAAAATAATAGGGAAATAAATCCCAAGTTTCTGGGAAGCACTTTTGAGCGCATTTCCCTTACGAGAGTAACATGAATCACGAGACCAATGTGCGCAGTTGTCTATTTTATTTCCGACACCAAATTCCACCGTCCAAGGTTACCTAAACATAATATAATTATACAATAAAATACTTAATTTTTATTGCAAAACATAGCATAGGATCACGCCTGTATTCCCCGGAGGGGAAGGCAGAGGTGTACAAAGTTGTACACCCACATTTCACCAATGCTGTCAATAAGTCTCATGTAATAAGTGGTGAGCCTATTGCCATCAACCGGGCACAAGACAAAACTGCGGGCTGCTACTGATAATTTCCTAACAGAAAGACTCAATAACACTTTGCCCGACCCGGGAATCGAACCCGAGACCACTGTTCAGCAGTCGCGCTTGGGACCACTAGACCAACGAGGCAGTCAGTTTTTATTGCAGAAGTAGCTTATAATAAATAAGAAAAATAATTAAATTATTTTAATCAAATTGCATTTACGATTCATCAATCGTAGTGTTTAATTTCACTTTAGAGGTATTAGGCAAATCTTTCGAACACATTATCGCATGTGTAGCGAACTGTAAAGTTATACACTTTTTTGGAAAGAAATATACGGTCGTGAGCAGGATCCGAAACCGCGAATAGTCGCAGTAGCAGAAGTCGGAATGGCTTGATTGGTGGTGCGCCTGATGTATTATATCCGGGGGACACAGCTCCAAAATACAGTCTTTAAGCAGGATTCATATCTTTCTCACGACCCTACTTTGGACCTCGGTCTCGTCAATTCAAATTCTGATCTAAACTCAAATGTATTTTTCTTTAAACATAAACTAATAGCGTTCTCTATGCTTGCGTTTAAAAATATATCAGTTAACAAATATTCATTATATTATTATTAATTTATTTATTTCAGGCATAGTTTACGAGTACATGGATAAATGTAATCACTACATATTACATGGGACATATTAACTGCATTGGTGAAATATGACTGTTCAATTTATATCCCTGCCTACCCCTACAGGGATACAGATGTAAAGCTATGTTAAATTAAGATTTCTACTCTAACCCGTCGCTAATTCACCCCCCAGACAGACATTTACTTTCCAATCTAAAATCACTAAAGGTAGCGAAGCAATATTTTGCGAGAGGCGTTCACAAATTGATTGTGACTCGACATGGCCGGAGGGCATTGGTACAGACGGAAATCGAATCCGCTACCCGATGGACACCTGCACGAGACGCAAATTCTCGTTCCACCAATAAATAGAGTGACATATACGACGTGTTGTGATTAAAAGTTAGGGATGCCGCCATATTGGATGTTGGGGCGGCAATAAATTCATTTTTATAATTTTTGTAGATGGCAAAATACGACTGCGAGCAAATCAGTAGTTTAAATCTTATACTATTACTATAGTATTATTATGATCCCGTATTCGTTTTGATATACATATTAATTATAATTTTAATACATTTTAACTAAACACATAAAGATATATATTTAAAAACTAGCTGTGCCAGCGACTCCGTCCGCCTGGATGTCGTAAATATCAAATGTTCGACGTGATTCTTTAAATTGGCATAACATGTTTATTTATGAACCGATTGACATGAAACAAACTAAATGTTAAGTGCAGCTTGCCACAATATATTAGTGAAAACCACATCTAAATCGGACAAGCTGTTTCTGAGATTAGCGTGCACAAACGCACAGACAAACAGATAAACAGACAAAATTTCGAATAATCATTGTTTTGGGTACTATTTGCGTTGATAAAGGTCCCAATAATATTATTTCTCATATATCTTTCATGTACAGACAGCGATCCGTTACATTTTTATTATATGTATTGATGACGATATAAAAAAAACTGCCTAGTTAGTATAGTGGTCCCAAGCGCGACTGCTGAGCGTGAGGTCTCGGGTTCGATTCACGGGTCGGGCAAAGTGTTATTGAGTTTTTCTTTTAGAAGATTCTCAGTAGCAGCCCGGAATTTGGAATTGTGCCCGGTAGACGGCAATAGGCTCACCACCTATTACATGGGACTTAATAACAGCATTGGTGAAATGTGGGTATACGTACGACTGTGTACACCTCTGCCTACCCCTCCGGAGCATCACGCCTGTCATGTTAAAAATATAAAAAAGTTAGGCCACTGGCGTCGGAAACAGGGTCCAAGTTACCGGTGGTTTGACCTCTGAAGAGAGAAACCTTCACAACGTATTGAGGAGTACTGCATTCTGCATCAAACCCTTGGCCCATCTTCGTGAGGATAGATGGGTGTTTTTTACTTTTTCAGGCAGTAGCTATTGAGCGTAGGACGAAATTTGGCACACAGATAGTTTATAGCCTGGTTAACTCATTAAATTGTTATCAATTTTATTGTTCACCGATATTACTCACGTGCATTTTTGGGATTGCCCGACTAGAACACGTGAGTAGTAACCAGTGAATAATAATTAATATGAATATGTCTCACGAAAATTTTATACAAACACATTTTTTTATTTTATTTAATAATAAACATTGCCCCGCACTAGGAATTTCTTCCTGTATCGTGGGTGCGTTTACAGACATATAATCTCACATGCACACACACCCAGACCCGGAACAATTATCTGTAGATCATACAAATATTTGTTCCGTGCAGGAATCGAACCTGCGACACGCGACGCAGCAGCCGGTCTCCCGACCACTGCGCCAACCGCGCAAATCATTGAATTCTTTTTTATGCCGGCGGGAAAAACGTTGTCTGAGATCGACGCAGAACGAAGTCTCGAGCAGAAGCTAGTTATAAATACTACAAGGATAATATAAGGTTCTATGATACTTTGAGGATAACGATATCTTCAACATTAATTAACAAATGGCTTCCTGGTTATTAATTGAAATATTCGAGCTTTCCTTTCTCAATATCCACGAGTAGTAAAATAAAAATATTTACTTCTTTAATTAATTACGAGCTTAGCCCTTATCGGCAGTGTAATCACCACTGTTCTTAATCCCCTATCTATGAAAACATTTTAGTAATTCTTTATTGTACACAGATCAAGTAACATACATAGATACATTTAAAATAAAAACGTACAAAGGCGAGCTTAACTCAGAATGAGTTTTCTTCCAGCAAATCTACTGGGCGAAAGAGAGATTAAGAAGACAGAGTGGGAATATCAGTGTACAATTTTGTAAAGAAATTATTTTTTACATTGTTAAACTATTCTTGATAAATACGATTACTTATATACAAAATTATAATATATACATACAAAACATATTATATTAATTTAGAGGCCAGTTATAACAGTGGGGTTACTCTTGAAACTAACACCAATTCCAATATTAAATAGACGCCATAATTTTAAAATAAATTTACCTACATTACAGTTGCCTCAATTTTAAAGCATGTTGTCTTCATATTATCCCGAATCTATAATTATTTTTAAGACAATTTAGCACTTAAAAGTACGAACTGACATATTTCCAATGTCAATCGAGCGGAATTATTTTCAAGACTAAGCCCACAGAACTTTGGAAGAAGTAGTGATGATGATTGAGACAGGTATGTTGAGACTGAAAAAACTAGTACATGAGGCGAGAGTGGATGGAAGAGTCGGTACAGGCCGACCTTGATGAAAGTACCGCAATCAAATTACGGACGTTCTCAAAAGAGCACAGGCCAGGAGCTCCCTAAATCGACTAACACGCTTCAAAAGGGTAATGAACATAGCATCACACACTCGGCCCCAAGCGTGACTGCTAAGCATGAGGTCTCGCATTCAATTCCCGGGTCCGGCAAAATGTTATTGGGTTGTCTTACAAGGCTATTCTCAATAGCAACTCGGAGTTTGTAATTGGGCCCGGTAGATGGCAAAAAGCTCACCACCATAACATCGGACTTAAAAACAGCACTGCAGAAATGTGGGTGTACATTTGTGTACACCTGTGCCTACCCCTTTGGGGAATACACACGTGATGCTATGTATGTAAATGCCTTTTCTTTAAAACAAAGTCACGTAACTAGCTTTGCATGATAGTGAAGGTAGGTAGGGCCTTCCAGCCGACTGCCCACCAAATCACCCGTGTGACGGCCAGTGACTGACTCCGGGGATCTCCGACGTCATGGCATGGTATATGCTATAATAAGCTAAACAAGCTTCACTGAACATTGGAGAATTTGTAAATTACATATCAAATATTTTTATTTTAGTGGAGAATTTTGGTTCATAAATAATTTTCCCGACCGAATTTTTAGTCACAGCGGCTCCACAGAGATTAGTCAAGTACGCAGGAGATATTATAGTGCACAGGTGTACGCATAAACATAGGTGCACTCCCTCTTCCTTTACTCTCATAGTCCAATGAGATAGCAATCGGACACGACAGGAGAATGATCAGGCGCAGGACCAACGGCTTTACGTGCTCTCCGAAGCACGGGGGTATCACCATCAACTTTCTAACTCCAGGCTGCTACTGTGAATTTCCTACAGTTAACCCTAATAACACTTTGCTCGACCCGGAAATTGAACCCAGGACCGCCCGCACAGCAACCGTGCATGCGCCCACTGCACTAATAAGACAGACCAAGGTGGACTAAATCTTTCTATTTATCGTGTGGTTGATTATCAAGTTCATTTTCCATCAAAAAAAAACAAGTAAAAAATTTCCCTCGCATGATTCTCAATCTCCAACCTTAATATTTCATAGTTAAACCACTATTAATTAAAATAGTAATTGAATAGGTGTCATTTTACAGCAATAAAGATTACGAATAAAAATATTTGACCTAATTTTGAATCACATGCATATTCCCAATTGCGAGTTGAGATTTGCTGTAATTCATTGATGAGTTGCAATGTCTATCTCCGAAGGTCTTCATCTGAACATCACATAATTTAAATGGGACCAGTTCTAGACAATACTCTTTCAAACACAGAAAGATTAATTTATATCGGGTCACAGTTAGCGGCGATATCGGTGAACATACAAAAACAGACCTTAGAACAGGGACTGAATAGATAGCAATAACGTCTCCAAAAGACGTGTTAAAAATATAGATGAAGAATTCGCGGTGGTGAGCAGAGGTCGAGATGGCTTAGTGGTCAGAGCGCCTGGAGTATTTATCCGGGAGGCACAGGTTCGATTCCTGTTCGCAACCGTATTCTTTTAGCATTTAATATAATAACTTTAGAGTTCGCTAAGCATGCATTAATGCTTTTCAAAGATTTAATTGTATTAGAATATGACATTTCCTTATTGAACCTTCCTTTTGAAACTGTTAAAAAATCTACTCATAACCGAAAAATATTCTAAAAAAGCTCTTTCGGAGTTACACGAAACTAATTACACAATATTGGACATTTTTGTTTTACATAACCAAATCACGTACATGGTGTTTACTCTATTAATTAACAACAACACACGCTGATAACATCCTGTAGTTCACGTTTGCGGGAAATTTGTAGTGCAGAATAAATTACATTTTTAATTTATGTTCATATATGGGGTTGTACCAGCAAGTAACTATCAACCGCAGAGATTGATTGAAAGTTGTTAAGCTGCTTTTTTTTAAGCAATCAAATTCGCTCCGTGTGTTCAATCCACTAGCCTTCTCCCATTTTTTTTAAATTTAATTTTATATAAATAAATAATTAAAATATTATATCTCAAGGTTTTCAGACTTTCCGGCCTCTGACTAACCGTAACGGCTGTCATAGATCTTAATTTGATAACCGTGACCGACGGCTTAACGTGTTCTTCGAAGCATGGAATAATGGTCACCCATCAACTAGCCGACCGCAACAAGCGGAGCTTAACCTCGATACATCACTCTGTGCGACTGTTACTTAGCCGCTTTTGCCTTGGATTCGAACCTGCGACCTTTGACTTGTCAGTCCAACGGTCATACCGCTAGGCTATCACTGCTCATGATATAGATATATAATATATTAAGATCTGATGAAGATCTTCGGAGATAGACAATGGAACTCTTCAATAACTAACAGCAAATGATCCGCGATCGGGTAAAATTTTCACCATTCCATCGAAGGCGGGTCATGTTTATTAGAAAAAAATTATGATTACCCTTCGGTCTATAAATATGGCAAATATCAACAGCTTGTAAATTTAGGTAAAAGGTACGTTGTAGTATTTTGGTAAGGATACCGTAGAAGACTCAATATACCCTTGCCCTTATCCCAATTTATTGACGTCAACCCTCATTGGGAATGCCATTGTTCGTGGTAACCGCCACCAGGACAGCGTATAAAACTGCGAAAATATATTTCTACAAGCCCGCGACTTTGTCTGCGTGACAAAAGGTAACCTACGTCCTTCTCCATGGTCTAATCTATCTCCTTGTCAAATTTCATAACGATCTACTTACTACTTTCGCATTTATAATGTTAGTATGGATCTCATACCTCATCATACTATGATGATAATGATAACGAATTAAAGGGAGATAATCAAATGTACATGAAAACACACACACACGCATCTCAGTCGATCATTTAATCTTGTAACTGGCACACACGCTAACCGATCGTTAAGTTTCGTTAATCGTTTCTTTTTATTGCCTATTTACCTTTCGTCGGATCGTTGCGTTGCGTCCGTACGGCTTTTGTTCGTTAGTATGTAACTCGCCTTAGTAATTAGTAGTGGATATGTTTATAGTGATTGAGGGATAAAAACAGGATGGTTCCCATTGTTGGGTTTTTAAGACTGCCTCTTTGGTTTGGTGGACGTAACCGACTTTGTGAATGGGAGGTCATGGGTTCGATTGTTTTATCACGCAAGATTTCCTGTTAAGAAACTGTCAGTAGGAAACCACGCCTGTATTCCCCGAGGGGGTAGGTAGAGGTTTACACAATTTGACACACATATTTCACCGATGCTGGTTGTTAGCCTAATGCCATCAATCGGGCACAATTCCAAACTCCGGATTGCCACTGAGAATTTCCTTACATAAAACCTAATAGCATTGCTCAACCCGGGAATTGAACCCAGGACTCCACGCTCAACAGTCGCCGTTGCAACCACTGGACCAATGAGGAGGAGACCAATGAGTTATGTGTACACCACATTGGTATTACTACTCATGTGGTATCACCATATTTCTATAGTCATATAATGATAGCGTCTTTGAAAAAAATACGCGCGTTTCCTTAGCTTCCGAGAAATCCAAAAGAAAGGAAAAGAGAACTCTTATTTTGCACAGGTACAACAAAAACAAAGTAACATTAGAAAAGTTACACCAAAAAAATACACGTATACAATTTTAGACAATAGTCCTGTATATGCCACAAAAAAGCCATGAAAAAAAAACATGAAACAAGACGTATTTAATAAAAAATCACGCCCGCCATGTGTAAATGATATTATATTACTACATATATATACTACTCATATAAACACTTTATTACTATATTATAATTTTTAATCTTACTATCCCATGTTGCCCGGGACAATGGAAAGATTCTAACAATACCCCAAACATCTAAATCGGTTCAGGCGTTTAGAAGTTATATTAGAATAAACTCACAAACACACATGAAACAATCCTGTTTTTGGGCAGTCGTGTAAAAACGGCATGATGTTACTAAAGATATAACTAAACCCTTCTTAATTTCTTTCATAATTCGTTTTGAAAGTCTCTCAACTTCTGTATTTACGTTATATTTTGACACCAATATTAAACATCAACTTGCACTGCACACAAAAATGTAAATAATCCAAATATTTTCCCGCCGTTTGGGCGCCAACCGAAATTCTGGAAAATTTCGAGAATATTCTGTACATTGTGAAAGGTGTTATATTTGAGTGAGATGTCTGTGTTTGTATGTATGTGTGTGTATAATTTAAGAGGCGGCAATTTCCGCGCGTCCGTTAGACCGCCCGTCCGACGTTAGGTTGGAGGTACATCGAGCTTCGAATAGTTTTATTTGGTACCTGTTATTTGTTAAATTTGAAGTGTGAGACTTTAACCCCTTAGGTTAAAGTCTCCATTGGACTCACAAGTCAAAGGTCGCAGGTTAAAAACCGACACGCCACTCACTTTTCGAACTCTTGCGAATACGTTTTTTTTTTATATACCGTTGAGCGCATCCGAGCAGACTGCTCGCCTGATGGTAAGCGATTACCGCCGCCCATGGACACCCGCAACCCAGAGGAGTCACAAGTGCGTTGCCGACCTTTTAAAGGGTTTTGGCCTCCGGTACCCTCACTCACTCGGCGAAAAAAAACGCAAGCGTTGTTTCAAAAATCTATTGTTTCTTGTAATTAATGAGCCAATAGATTAATTATAGTTAAAGATACTTATTTATTTTAATTTCAAAAAAAAAATTGAAAAGAAAAAGTCGTCTGCAAGATTTGAACCTGCGGCCCAAGACGAATAAGAACATAACAAAAAAAAATTTTTTTTAGAGTTGTATGTTTCCTTTCGTGGACCCAAAAATAACTAGTTGTTTCGCTGTATAATAATTATATTCTACTAGGCTTTGTTCGATGTAAAGAGAATGTAGAAGACATACACATCACATTCAAAATCTAAACATTTGCAAGGCTGAAACGCTGAATATAGTGAAAACATTAGATCTTAAGAACTTATGGATGCAAATAAATACAATATCTCTTATTACAATATATCTATCATATATTTGCGGGCAGGCGAGCGGTGCACAGGTAATGCATGACTACCCTGAATTTTGTGGAAGTAGCTAGATATTGTATTTATTTGCATCCATTGTAATGGACTTCCGCAACCTAGCTTACCTACATTCTTGCAAATAAATATATCATTCATTCATTCATTCAAAAACAACTTTCTTTTTTTACTGCGTAAACTGCAAAGATTGTTTTTACGCAGTAATGCAAAAATGAAGCACTTCCCTGGTGCGAAGGATGAGGTCCAGCATCCTGACTAAGATAGCAGACAGGTACAACTGCTACGTGAACCACTGCTGCATAACATAACATAGCATTACGCCTGTAAGATAGGCAGAGGTGTACACAGTAGTACATCCACATTTCACCAATCCTGGTATTAAGTCCCATGTAATAGAGGATGGGCCTATTGCCATCTTCCGGGCACAATTCGAAGCTCCGGGCTGCTACTAAGAATTTTTTAACAGAAATACTCAATAATTCTTACCGACCCGGAAATCGAACCCGAGATCTCATGCTCAGCGGTCGCGCTTGGGACCACTAGACCAACAAGGCTGCTGCAAGTTATAATACATTTAATTTAATTAATCATAAGTGTGAGTCTGTTTACTATTAATATATGGGTTGTGTTAACTTATTTAATTATTAGTAGCTAGTGTCCGCGACTTCGTCTGCGGGACTAAGATAACCTATGTCCTTCCCCAAGATACAATCTATCTCCATACCAAATTTCATTACGATCCGTTCAGCCGTTTTGTCGTAAAAAGGTCACAAAGAAACGGACTTACTTTTGCATTTATAATATTAGTATGGATTTAATTTAATTTAATATGTTTTATGATGCTTTGAATAATAAATTAAAGCATAATGATTTTCCTTTCTACAGTAAAACTATCAATTATGGATCGCCGGTAATGAGTAGTAACTCACGTGCATTTTTCGGGATTGCCCGACTACTTTCAAACTAGAACGGAGCCCTTTGTCATGAGCTGAGCCCGCGGCGATGTCGCGAGTGAAACTGGCTGCGAGCTCAGCACGTGAGTAGTAACCGGTGAACAATAATTGATAGGAATATGTCTCACGAATGTTATTATACAAAAATACAGTAAAACTACTCACAACCTAGCATCCTCCTTCCTCCTCTAAACCATAGTGCGGTTCCCAAGTATCCCCCAGTGCATCCCATACATATTTAGACAGTTCCTGCACGAGCTCTATCCCCGAGGATGCTCGGAAGGCACGATATTATTTTCATTCAAATTTTACAAAGATAGTTTAGAGAATGAAAATAGAAAAATATAGTATACCGACTGCAAGACTTTTAGTACTTTTATGGTCTAAGTGACACTATAGCCATAATATAGAAGCAGTGTAACCGACAATTTGAGTTCGAATTTGACATCTCTCTAGTAATAATCTAAGTTAGATTTCATCAATGACAAAGTCAAATTATTTATATCAATTAGACCATTTACAGGCAGTTTTGAATTGTCAGAAAATTGTAAATCTGCCCCGGGCACAATTCCCGATTCCGGGCCGCTACTGGGAATTTTCTTACAGAAAAATACTGTCCGACCCGGTAATAGCACCCAGGACCTCATACTCAGCAGTCGCGCACTTGGGACCACTTTTTTTTTTTTTTTTTTTTTTTTTTTTTGCCGGGGTGGAAATCCTCATGGATGTCCCCTGCCTTGGGGAAGGCAGAGGGGTCTGTCAGACTCTTACTGACTAAAACCACCCCGGTGTTCCCTCGCACACTTAGGTCAGAGACCCCGGGAGCAGATACGTCGTCCGCAGCCCCTGACTGGTGCTGGCCCTCTTAATGAGACCCATCTAATGGAGGGTGGTAATATTCCCCCCGTTACTTACAAGAGGGGCGCGCATGGAGCACTACGCGCCGCCACCTCGGGGTCTGTTTGATGAGCAACGGACGTCCCCAAGTCCGCTGCTCCTGAACCCATTTAGGGAGGTTGGAAGAGGGCGTTATCCGCCCTCCGCCGGCGCCCGGTGCGCCTTCTGCGGGCTGGGAAAGAGCTCGTCTTCTCCCTCTCCCTTTCCGCAGTTTCCTTGGGACCACTAAACCAACGAGGCAGTTAATAATAATTCTACAGTAAGTTAAAGCAATGCATTATTATTCACATCATACGAATTAGTTTATTTAAGTATTACGGGCGAGTACACACGAGCGAATTTTACTAGTTATTTCTGTGTTACTTCAGTGTGCACTCTAATAAAATAAGTTCGGTTTATAGTCTTGTTTATGGTAAAAGTCTTTAATTATGAGACTTGAACGACTGTTCTGAGATTTGAATTGTCACGTGTCACGTTAATTTTAGGTATTTTACTAACGTCACGCGCTTACTTCACACGGCTGAAATGTATACAGTAATTCCATCCAAATTTCCAAAGCTTTTCCAAAGATATTCCAAAATGCAAAATGCGCACCAGAAAATTGCACTCGAACGGAGCCCTTAGTCATGAGCTGAGCCCGCGGCGATGTCGCAAAACATACGGCTCAGCTCATGACTAAGGGCTCCGTCCGAGTTCGAAACTAGTCGGGCAATCCCGAAAAATTATAAAGATAAAAAAATCTATAAAATTATATGTCTAAATTTTTAGAATGACTTTGACCTCTGATTCTGACATGTCCATGATCTGGTTTCTTTAAATATATAATTTAAAATATACAAATAATGAACTATCATTCTTATGTACGATAATAATATGTACGAAACTGTGAGGACGCCTGTTTTCATGCGAACACTGAAATGTGTTCGAAATAACAGAAAAAGCAAGCTCTTAACATACAGGATTAATCCGGTTAAAATCTATTTTATTATAATGTACAGAGAACTTATAATTGAAAAAAAAACAACGCAGTCTAGAACGGTGAACAAATTAATACAACATATTAAAAACAGCAAAGTTATTAGAGAAACTTCAAGAGAATACACGAGCGCATTTCAAACTGCGTGCAAAATAAAATTATTATTCATTTTATATTAAACGATGTCTATCTGTGTTTTCTCAGGCATCCGACTGACGCAAAAACTAAAGAACAAAGAGGCTTTCCTGCTTTAAAAAAACTGTAAACCCTTAATCATAGACAACCTGTTTATATATATTATAGTTTAGAAACTAATTATCACTTGCTTAAAACGGTGAAGGAAAATATCGTGTGGAAACCAGCACATCTGAGAGATGTTCTTGATGGTGTGTGTGATGGACTTAAACTCTAACACTAGGTTTTTCATCAACCATACGATAAGAAGAAGTAATAAATTAGTTAGGTTTTACTGTTTTTCTGTACCTGATTTGCACTGTAAGAGGATTATGGTGATGTGTGTGTCATTTTTATTTATTATTAATATATTTGGCTATAGTGTCACTTAGACCATAAAAGGTCTATTGTCATCGCCACTTTTGCGTTCAAATTAGAGTCCATCCCTAAACCCTGCCGCTGTGATGAACTGCAGGATTTTCCTAGGGCTGAGCTCTTTTATTTCATCCGGGCTTGAAATATATTTCCCTAGATGAGCGTAGCGCATGTATTAGCGGTCTACATTCCCCCAAAAGGTGAAGTGGTGTTTCCGCAGCCTCTTTACAGCGTCTGCAGGTTTGTGTCTCGCTTAGCCTCACGTTGAACATGTGCTTAAACAGTAGTGTCCTGTTAAGGCTCTTGCCACAACGCGCAAATGTGTGTGTAATGGTTGTGAACGGGTGCTGTCTGTCGGGACTGGTCACCTCCTAACTGCTTTGGCAATCATTTTAAAATGTATTGTTTCCTTGGTTCTTTTGTACATTAACCTGTCTTATTCTTACATTAGCTTAGTTATTTTTATACCAATTTATTTTAAAAGAATGAAAGAAATAAACTTTTGACACAACAGAATAAAGAAACAACAGATTACAATATAAGACAGCATGCTAAAGAGTGTCTATGGAGTTTCTTGCCAGCTGCCAGCAAGATGAACGCATTGGAACTATTCACATAGCTTTGACTTTTCATAAGTACCTGTAATCTGGTCTATTTAAAAGAGAAATATTTGAATTTGAATAAATGTATCTTTAATCTAAACTTAAAAATTATCTATTTTAATTTCCCTTTTCTTTTCAACCTTTTGTTTGAGTTGTTAAAGCTGGCCGTAGGCCTGTGACTTAGACAGTCATACAGAAGCTGAAATATTATCTATCTGTCTGCCTGTCCGAACGCTTACAACTTATGAACCAGTGGACTGATTATGATGGGGTTTTCACTGTAGCGTAGCTTAGTGGTCTAAGTCCAAACAAACAGCAAAACAGCGCTATATATTTTAAAAATTATCAACAAATCGCAACCAATTGGTATGAAACAAAAAGTTAAAGTGTTTTTGATGACAAACTCAATACCTGTCAGATACAGTTTATAATTAACTGTTTTTTTTCAACGTTTTGTCATATACAATATGATATTAGATATTTTCCGACATCCACGCAGACGGCGTCGCGCGCACATCTTGTACAAAATAAGCCACGGGAACCTCATAATTCTTATAAAACGCGTCCTCCCGTGAAAGTTCCTTATGACTTAATATTAAGGTAGTCTCGGCCGAGCTGCTGCCACGAACTCGGCCTCAAGGCACTCCTGATTTTAACCAAGTGCATTTATTCTGTAAACTTACCTAAGAATTAGCACCTTAGTCTTGAAAACGGGACTTTTAAATGTTACATTAAAGTTTGATAGTGTTTCACTTGAAGTTATTTATGTGTTGCTTGTGTGTGTGGTAGTTTTATCAGTGTGGACTAATAGAAAAGTGTTACAATTGATTTTACCCTTATCCCAATTTATTTGGGGTCGGCGCAGCATACCTATATCTGGCATGCTGCTAAAATTTTGGCTATGTTTTATAACAGGCCGCCTGCCTGACGTCAACCCTCTTTGGGAATGCTGTTGTTGGTGGTAACCGCCGCTGATACGGTCTCTTTCTATCTTCTATTTTTGATAATGATAATAATAATATACTCCCAATCGTATTTCGGTCACGGCGGGCTATCTCTATGGAATTTAGCCAAGTACGCAAGAGATATTATAGTGCACAAGTGTATGCGCAAACACAGGTGCACTCTCTCTTCCTTCACTCTCATAATGTGTTGTGAAGGCAATCCGACACGACCGGAGAGAGATCAGGCGCAGGACCGACGCCTTTACGTGATCTCCGACGCACGGGGGTGTAACACCACCATATTCCTGACTCCGGGCTGTTACTGAGAATTTCCTAACAGAAAAACCCAATAACGCTTTGCCCGACCTGAAAATCGAACCCAGGTTTTGCGCACTTGCGACCAACGAGGCAGTCAATATGATAATAATACTGCCTCGTAGGTCTCGTGGTCCCATGCGCTACTGCTAAGCACGAAATCCTGAGTTCAATTCCCAGGTCGGGCAAAGTGCTATTGGATTTATCTGTTTGTAAATTCTGAGTAGCAGCCCAGAGTTTCGATTTCTGACCAATAGATAGCAATATGCTCACCACCTATTACGTGGGACTTAATAACAGCATTGGTGAAATGTTAGTGTACAACTGTGTGTACCTCTGCCTACCCCATCGAGGAATACAGGCGTGATGCTAAGTTATGTTACTTATTTTTTAATTACTGTATATTCTACAGATAGTTGTAGATTTTGTTAAGTAACGGCAAACGTAACGACCGTATTCTTTTCTACAAAAAATTATAACTTCAACGATTTATCTGTAAAACTAAATACGGTCGCGAGCAGGATTCGAACCTGCGCCTCCCGGTAAATACTCCAGGCGCCCTGACCACGAAGCCATCTCGACCGCTGCTCACCACCGCGAATTCTTCATCGACATTTTACGTGTTTTGGTAACTTTAGAGTTCGCTAAGCATGCGTTAATGCTTTTCAAAGACTTATCTTTAAAACTAAATACCTATACCATTCTTTCCCACACCGACCACAAAGCTGCCCCGACTTTGAGATGAAGTGAATTTATCGTCTAAAGTCACCCCAACGTAACACCCTCCAGTTTATGGGCACTTTATTGCGATATCAAATGGGGTTTAATTTAAAATTTTAACACCCCCTCCATTTATGGGCAGGTAATAGAAAAATTATCGGCGGCCTGCAGGTTATATTGAAACAATATATTGTTTTTAATTTTTTTTTAGGATCTACGTGGCAATGCTGCCACTTTTAGTAATCTAAAACATCTATATTTTTGCTAGAAGTTGGTTTAGTGGTTCCAAGCGCGACTGCTGAGCATGTGGTCTTGGGTTCGATTCCCAGGTCAGGCAAAATGTTATTGGTTTTACTGTTAGGAAAATTCTCAGTAGCAGCCCAGAGCTTATTGACCATCTACCGGGCGCAATTCCATTGTGCCCGGTAGATGGCAATAGGCTCACTACCACATGGGACATAATAAAAGCATTAGTTAAATTTGGGTGTTCAATTGTGCGCACCTCTACCTACCCCTTCGGGGTATACAGGCGTGAAGCTATGTTATGTATAAGTCTATTATTCTAATTTATAAAAGGTATCATGATAAACGTAAATAAAGCCATCTTTGTTTCAAGCTGACCACAGCTTCGACTAAAAATATCCGTTTATGACACAAGACTCACCCAACTCAACCTTAGAGAGCATAAAACGGAATTACTAATTAGCCCTTTAAATTTTCACTTGTGCATCCTATATTCTAGACTTGCAAAGTGCATACTATCCCCTTATGACTCAAAAGTTTTTGTAATTTTTGTAATTTGTTGTGTTTATGTATGCGTCTCCAATCACGTAATAAAACACATTTTCTTTCTTTCTTTCTTCTTTTATTTTGTTTTCCTATTAGGAAATTCTGGGTCAGGAAGTTGGTGGTGTGACACCCCCATGCTTCTGAGAGTACGTAAAGCCGTCGGTTCTGCACTTGATTTTTCTCCAGTCGTGTAGGATTGCCATCCCATCGGATTAAGAGAGTGAAGTAAGAAGGAGTGCATCTTGTGTTTGCGCATACACTTGTACACTACTGTATCTTTCTTTCTTTCTTTCACTATAATATCTCATGCGTACTTGGCTAATCTTTGTGGAGATAGGCCGCCATGACCGAAATTCGGTCGAGAGGAGAAGTATTCTAGACTAAAGCTATAAAGAGTAGTAACGTTACTACATTTTAACCTACCAGTGAAAAGTGGCTTTACATCCCCCACTCATCCGCATCTTAATTTTTCCCCGATATTTATTGTCAGTGTATCAAAAGTTATATAATATACCTGCGCCATGATACTCGGCTCACACAAAAGGGGGCTATTTGGGCGACAGAAGGAAGGAACTCAAATCAAGTGGCCGATGACAATGTACGGGAAATAGGCAACAATAGCCGGTTGAAGTATGGCCTCTTAGCCCTGAGGTACATATAGAAGGTGTGGATATAGGTAGCTTTATTATATAGATTTAAAATACGCCTAATAAAATTGCTTTTATAAACAGTTTCATGACAGTTTTACTAAGTAACTGCCGCATAATACAAGATTAATATTTGCACAAATATATGCCAATTATTGTACATAATCATGCATGTATTAGTACTTTACTCTTGGATTGAGAGAAATACAAAATTATACGAACATAACACAATAGATAAAAACTCTCGCATGGTTGTGTGTTAGACCTGTATCTCCAGGCAAGCCCTCCAAAGGACCGGGTTTAATCCCGAAATTATTGAGAAACAAAAATCTATTGTATCGCTATTAGCCGGAACAAACAGATAGACAGACAAAACAATTTTTTTGCCATGGGTATCCTGCAAATAGCAACTGTATGAGCACAAAAAAAAAACATTTCTTTGACATTACATACAGACACTTCAATTTTATTTATTTGTATTCATGATGATGATGTATTGATGATGATGATTATAATCGAAAAGCCATTTCTCTTGTTCCAACTTCAGATTCCGTTAGCTTAAATGTTCAAGATATGTCTTTGAAAAAGCATTAACGCATGCTTAGCTTACCACTTTTATCTTATTATTTCATTTAAAATCCCACCTATCGGCAGGTATTCAATTAAACATATTCAGGAATAAAAAAAAACCTCATATTACGGAGCGCGTGTTTCAAAATGTCCATACAATTTCATTCGTAAAACGTTAAATTGAAAGTGGACATACCTACGATACGAAATAAAATGGTGAACATCTCTTACACTTTACAATTCACAATGAAAATAATATTTAAATATCGGGAAACTGTATTGGTACGAAGAAATATGTAAATAATTGATTTTCGGCAAAGGACACTGAATTTAACAAAAAAAAACGTTTTTTTGTATCTTGTATAGAACTACTGTCCCACTGCAGTGTAATAGCATTCTAATATGTCTATTGGCTATTTTAAACAGAGTCAAACAGTTTATGAAAATTGAGCACATGCAATTATATAATAAGACCAGCCGATTGCGCGTCGTGTCAGGGTTCCGTACCACAAAAATATTATAGTTCAACCTGTTTTTAATATTTTCAACCTACTTCCAAAAAGGAGGAGGTTATCAATTCGGTTGTATTTTTTTTAATGTTTGTTACAAATATTATTTTTGGCTTGCATCGACAACAAAAATAATAATAATTGTATATTATTGTCCTAATAAATCGATTTTATTCTGAATCGTCTAATTTGTTTAAGTATTTGTAAGTAAATTGAATTTTTTACTATTTAGTGCATTTTTACACAGTAGAAAGATTTTTGAAGTCAGAAGTTAAAAAATATTTATTTAATTATAGAGTATGGACTTTAATTAAACCAAATTTCAAGATTTTGTGTTACCGTTTTTAAAATGGAGCAAGAACAATAAAACGTTAAAAAAATCATTATTAAAGTTATAAATTTTTGTGGAAGAAGAATACGGTCGCGGGCAGGATTCGAACCTGCATCTCCCGGATAAATATTCCATGTGGAAAACTCATGTTGGTGGAGTGGAGTATTTATCCCAGAGGCGTATTTTTTTCGGTTCGCTAAGCATAAGTTAGTGCTTTTCCAAGATTTATCTGTAATTTTTTTTTTTGTCGATGTTTGTTACTTGATAGTCCCCTTTGGACATTGATTTTTTATTTTATATTTAACACACACATTCCCCATGAAACCATTACAATCCCCAAAACAATAATTTAGCCTTTCCTATTCATAACTAAGCGTAGCTATATGTCGTTCAATCAATGCCAATACATAAAATAATGTGTATTGGGGACTGAGCGGGGTTATTTAACGTGAGTGTGGAGTGATGTATGGGTGACAGCCGATGTACCCGATAAATGTCCAGTGAGACTAGTGGCTCAATGTAATACAGTCACTCTATAGGTTTTATTTGAGTTTATCGTTTTGTTGAGTGTGAAATAAACATACAATTTTAAAGTTACAATATTAAAAGGAAAATGAATATACAATTAAACTAAATAAGAAATACAGTTATAAGTATATATACAAAACACTTTTTATAATTCTGAAAGACTTATCCCCGACATTGCCGCGGTCTCGGCTCATGACCAAGGGCTCCGTTCGAGTTCGAAACTAGACGGGCAATCCCGAAAAATGCACGTGAGCAGTAACCGGTGAACAATAATTAAAACGAATATGCCTCACGAAAGTTATTATACAAATATAGTTTTAAAGTTATAAATTTTGCGGAAAAAGAAAATTTATCTGTAAATATAATTTGTTTCACCGCTAATTATTCAACTGCCTGAGCATGCAGTGTCGGGTTTGAATCTCTGGTCGAGCAGTGTTATCGAGTTTAATGTTAGGAAATTCTCAGGAGCAAGCCAGAGTTTGAAATTGTGGCCGGTAGACGTCAATAGGCTACCACCTATCACATGAGACTTAATAACAGCAGTGGTGAAATGTGGGTGTACCTCTGGGATAATCAGTATTTTAACAAATCCAAACCTAATTTTAACACGACTAGCTGCTACTAAATCACATTTCAACCTACAAGACTTCAGCATCCAAAACCTTCACACCACTCTACCCATCCCGAGACATACAAAGTAAACACGAAAAATTTCCGTCTATGCAGCAATCAGTTGGAATTCGGTCGTTCCGCGAAATCCCCGCTTCAAAACGCGCCGACCCGTAAACGTTCAAACTCACCTACCCTCATTAGTTGTTTGTCGTGCTTATAAAAATGTGCCGTCTCTAAGAGGCAATATTTAACTGAATTCAAAGCCATAATGGCCGATATTATGTGCTTGCTTTATTTTTTTCACTTTGATTTTTTGATGTTAGAACAGGGGGCTATTAGTCTGCAATAGAATCATGAGAGAAATTGTTATCTATAATCCTGTTAATATTTTATTATGAAAAAGTTTTGCAAGATTAATGTATTTTTGGGGGCTGAGTTGCCTGTATCCGTAAGAGTGCACCACTAAGCTGTTGCGTCGGTCATTAGCAGACACAATAGATTTTTATTGTTACAACGTACAGATCTGTACGTTACTGAGCCGAAAGGCACTCTAGTTAGAGTGAATAAATGTTTTCTGGATCTACGTGCTCCATTTTCGGCCACACCATCGCTTACTATCAGGCGAGTTGGTAGTAAGTAAGTAAAAATTTAATTAAAAAAATGTACGGATGGATTAATATTTATTTCTTACTATATCACAAATTCAAATTATTTTTATTGTTCATTCTGTACGTATTATGTATAAGTCTTCACAGAACTTTTTTACATAGCCTTTTTTATATCTAGAAAGCGCCTGCATTTCCTATCTGATTACCTCTGAGGAGAAAAGCTGAAACAAACTCAAATGTCATAAAGTTACAATATTAAAATAAATCGCTAAATTAAATCGCTAAGCATGCGTTAATGCTTTTTCAAAGACATATCTTGAATCAAATGTCATAGTCTCTTTTAAAGTCCACACATCACAGTTTATGGTTATCACACAAAAAAATATACATACATACATAAACTCACGCCTTTCTCCCGTGGGGGTAGGCAGAAACTACAGAACGCCACCTGCTACGATCCTTACATATGCCTTTTGCTTCATCTAAGTTCATACATCTGGTCATACACGCGCGGCGGTTGCGAGTACTACGCACCTTACCTTTTTGGAGGATAGCACTAATAAGGTCAGTGTATATCCTTCTAGGGTGTCCCCTTCCGGCATTTCCACTTATACCTGCCTTGTAGATACCTTTTGTTAACCGTCTTTCATTCATTCTCTCAATATGACCAAACCATCTTAGCATACTCTTTTCAATTTTCGTCACTACGTCTTCTTTTATACCGCAACGTTGTCGTATCACATCATTCCTCAATCTATCATTCATAGTTACACTACACATACTTCGCAAGGAACGCATTTCTACAGCATTTATTCTACTTTCATGTCTCTTTTGCCACATCCAACATTCCTTCCATACATAAGCGTAGGTACCAGCACACCATTGTGGACAGCCAGTCGAGCCTTTTTAACCACCGCAAAAAAAATATGATCTTATTTTGTCGTAATTTGGTGTATAATATCAAGAGAAGGATCCTCTTTCCACCTGCGCACGTATAAACCATAAATCAGGCGCAAAAAAAAACAGAAATCCGTCCGCCATTTTAATATGAAGCAAATTAGGTTTAAACAATCGACGTCGAAAGTCGAAACGTCGCACTTCTAATGAAACGTGTGAGCCTATTATTCAATACAATCTCGGCCGGATTGCAATCCAGCATCATGTGTAATAACCAAATTAACACACTCGTGTCATAATGTACTATTGCTTTAGCTTAATCAATGTGCCAACAAAACAACATCTTCAAACAACTATCTAACTAGCATCGATTATCCGCCGCATAATTTATTCAACAGTATCTATCATCAAGTCCCGGTTATTTGTCCCGGGGGAGGGATCTACTTATACTTGCGTGAAACGATTAACGGAATAACTTGCGGAGAAACAGCATAAATTAACCAGTACCACTTGACCCCTGGCTATGGTTCTGTGGTCGTGTATCTTTAGGATTCTTGGGTTCTAAATTGGTTACAATTTTATATGAATATTGTTTTTGATTTAAAAACAGTAAGTTTAACCATACTTACTTTCGGTCAATGAGTGGTGAATATTTAATACTACGTAATAAGATGGTGAGTTTATTCCCAAATATCAGCCAAAATCCCTAATTCCGGCTTAATACTGAATACTGGCACAATACTAAACTAATCACATAACCTATTTGGCGCAATTATGACTCGTACAAAAAAAGATTTTTTTTATTATTAAAAACCCCTTTGCTTGCGTTGAGCGTTTTTTGATAGGGGAAATTCTTATGTATTTATCCGTTAAGCATTAACGGAGAAAATTCTAAGATTTATCTTAAATTTTTCTTTCTTCTTCCTGTTTCTAGTAAACTATATATTGACAACATACCTACCTAATCTGTGAAGGCTTACAGGCGCGTTAGATGTGTCAGTTAGGTATTTATGTGAGAGAGGTCTACTTACACTTGCAGAAAGCGATTAACTGAACAACTTGCGAAGCCACGGCATTAATTAACCAGTATACTTGACCCTTCCACTGATGCTTGGAGTAGATACCATTATTTTATTATGAAGTGGGCCAACTCTGTGTTTGTTTATAGGGCGAAGTTAAGCTGGAATATTCCGCAATGGTTTATAATATGGGATTTATTTAGATGGTTAAGAGAAAACGATGGATGGATTGTGAGAAAGACTAATCATGGCTAGAAAAATAATAAATCAAATTGGGATGACAGCTGATAGAGATATACAATAAAAAATAACACCTGAACATAAAAATCACGCTCTGAAAAGTATGTAATAAGAAAATATTCTAGTCTGAAATTCTTTTGTACAAACTATTAAATATATATCAGCTAATAATTAGACAAGTTACATGTATATTCCTCATTGCATTCTTCGGGTTTGCCCGACTAGTTTTGCAGAGTAGAAACCGGTGAACAGTAATTAACTCACGAAAGTTATTATACAAACTTACATATACATTTTAATGTAATACATATATAGACATGAGGATGTTCAGGGGATAGTCGTGATCGTATGGTAGAAGCAAAAAAAAATTATGATAAAATATATATATAAATAACTAGCTGACCCGGCGAACTTCTTACCGCCTAACAGTCGATTCTTAAATATATGGTATTTATTTTTTTATTTTTCTTGAAATATTTTAAAAAATTGTTTCCGTAAGAACCATCCTCGTACTTCAAGGAATATTATAAAAAAAGAATTAGCGAAATCTGTTCAGCTGCTCTCGAGATTTGCGCTTAGCAACACATTGAGCCATTCATTTTTATATTATACATAAATGATTTTATTTCTGTAAATAGATCTGTTGAAAACACTTTTACAAGTCATTTTTATTAACTAGATGGCGCCGGCGTTTCCTATCTGACTGCCTCTGAGAAGATACGCCGAAACAAACTCAGAGGTCAACGTCTCTTTTAAAGTCCAGACATAATAGTATGTACATATCTATATGAGTGTAACGATGCAGGGATCGCCTGGAATGGCCTTTTGACGAAAGAGCCATAACAGCTTTGAGGTGACCTGTCTTATCTGACGGCACGTATGCATCAGTCATCGTGTAGCTCAACCATAACTAAGGGAGTTCAAAATTATACTGGTAAAGACCATGTAATGCCTATATCAATTATTATTTTTATATTTTAATGGCCATTTCTACGTATTAACAGCTCTGCATTCTGTTCTCATTTATTATTGGCTGCTACTCAAAAGAAACATTACTAAATCTTCGCGAACAAAAACTTCTCAACACAGGCCAAAGTTTACGTCAAACGGCAAACTTACGTCAGTTCGGAAACTAAACGTATCCATTCATTTCTCATAGAAATAATTTCTACAACACTATTATTGGTTGAAAATCGTCTAGTCGAACTCTCTTGAAGTAAAGTTACAAATACCTATGAAGTCTTATAGGGACTTTCGTAATTATTTATTAATATTGGAAAGAAAAATACGGTCATGATAAATACTCCAGATGCTCTGTCATTCAGGCAACCGTGGGAGAGCTATGCTTCGCACGAATGGGCCGGCTCGACCGGAGTGATACCACGGCATCACAGAAAACCGGCGTGAAACAACGCTTGCGTTATGTTTCGCCGAGTGAGTGAGGGTACCGGTGGCCCAAACCCTTTAAAAGGCCGGCAACGCACTTGCGTCTCCTCTGGGATTGCGGGTGCCCATGGGCGGCGGTAATCGCTTACCATCAGGCGAGCCGTCTGCTCGGTTGCCCCTATCCCATAAAAAAAGCAATCCTGGATTTTAGCACTCCCTTCTTCTACTTCTGCCTTTGCCTCGTTGGTCTAGTGTTCTCAAGCGCGACTGCTGAGAAGGAGGTCTCGGGTTCGATTCCAGGGTCGGGCAAAGTGTTATTGAGTTTTTCTGTTAGGAAATTCTCAGTAGCAGCCCGGAGTTTGGAAATGTGCCCGGTTGATGGCAATAGGCTCACCACCTATTACATGGGACTTAATAACAGCATTGGTGAAATATGAGTGTACAATTGTGTACATCTCTGCCTACCCCTTCGGGGAATACAGGCGTGACGCTATGTTATGTTATGTTTATGTTCTTTTACTTCTCCAGTTTTAACTATTTTCTTCTTTAAGTTTTTCGGTCGAGAAGTGCGCAGTGGAAGAATTTGAAAAGCCGTATTTACAAAGTAACGATTTAAATTCATTTACAATAAGTTTAAATAAAATATGTTTAGATTAACTCACTTGATTCTGATAGCATTGATGATGTTGGTGTAAGCAGACATGAATCTGAAAAGGAAATAAAATTATGTTAATTTTAGAAGAAAGAGATAGTCACATATTCATATCTCGCTCGTCGTGTGGTTGATGAACAACTTAGTGTCAGATTTTAAACCATCCGTAGGCTTCTGACATAGCTTGACACACCATTGAGGAGATCTGTCAGGTGTGCTAGTTTCGTCACGATGTTTTCCTTCACCGTTTTAAGCAAGTGAAAATTAATTTATAATACACTTCGAAAAGTCTGCGTGCCTTGGATTCGAACTTGCGACCTTTACCTATCTGTTCAATGATCATATCACTAGGCTATCACATGCCATATATTGACTGTGGATTGATGTAGAGCATGTATAAATAAAAATAAATAGAAAGGACAATCTAAGAGATAAGAATAATAAATCTCCTCCCGACCGTATTACGGTCACGGCGGCCTATCTCCACGGAGATTAGCCAAGTACGCTGGAGATATTATAGTGCACAAGTGTATGCGCATACACAGTTGCACTCCCTGTTCCTTCACCCTCATAATCCAATGGGTCGGCAATCTGAAACGACCGGAGTGATATCAAGCGCAGGACCGACGGCTTTACGTGCTCTCCAAAACACGGGGGTGTCACACCACCAAGTTCCTAACTCTAGACTGCTACTGAGAATTTCCTAACCCAAAAACCCACTTTTTCCCGATCTGGCAATCGAACCCAGGACCTCACGCTCAGCAGCCACTTGATTTATTTACCACTTGATTGTGGTAAAAGAAAACCTATCATAAATTACTCGTAACATAACCAGCCCATAACTGTCCCACTGCAAGGCAAGGGCCTCTTCTCATACAGAGAAGGAACGAGCATTGATAACCACGCTAGCTCACTGCGGTCTGGCGATTTCAGACTATTAAGTCCAGGTTTCCTCACGATGTTTTCCTTTACCGTATGTCTGTGATGTCTTAGATCAACTAATAAAGTATATATGACATTGAAAAAGTCACATTGATACATGCCAGATGTGAACCCACAACCTGTGGCTCAGGAGGCGGGCCTGTAACCACTCGGCCATCACATAAAAAGAAAATGTAATGTTTTCAGCGTATAAATGATATACATAACCTAGCATCACGCCTGTATTCCCCGAAGGGGTAGGCAGAGGTGTACACAATTGTACACCCACATTTCACCAATGCTGTTATTAAGTCCCATGTAATAGGTGGTGAGCCTATTGCCATCAACCGGGCACATTTCCAAACTCCGGGCTGCTACTGAGAATTTCCTAACAGAAAAACTCAATAACACTTTGCCCGACCCGGGAATCGAACTCGAGACCTCCTGCTCAGCAGTCGCGCTACGGACCACTAAACCAACGAGGCAGTTAAATGATATAAATATATATATATATATATGATAAGGCATAAAACTTAAAAATCGCAGTCTCAGTGTTAACACCAAAAGAATTATTACTAGCGACTCGCCCTGGCTTCGCACGGGAATTATACACTAAAACCTTCTTCATTAATCACTCTATCTACTGGTGAAAACCGCATGAAAGTCCATTCAATAGTTTTCGAGTTTTACACGAACAGACAGACGCGGCGGGGGAGTTTGTTTTATAATATGTAGTGATTATTAATTTCATGTAAGAACATGGTCAAATAAAAAGGAGTATGTAAGAATTGTAGCATTCTTAAATTTCTGCCCACATCCATGGGTAAAAGGTCTATATATGTATGGATGCAATTAATTATCAAGGGGCTATGAAATTTCACTCAAATATATAATTAAAATAGACCGGATTTCCAATGAGTTAGTCTTAGGGAGAAGGGAAACCCGACAAGTATCGAGATTCTCGTCCCATTATACGACACACGTCAAATTTTAATCACCCCACAAACAAGTCTTCACGCACACCGACGCACGCTAAATAATTAATAACACACGGGGAGCCACCGTCGCGAGATTCACACAACAGTTCATACATAAAGCGAATCACATCTCTAGAGGGAAAAACAATCCATCAGTTGTTGGGTCCCTCAAACGGTACTTCATACACCGCAGAGCGCACACATACACACTCGACATGAAAAAACACGCATACATACACAACCATCTCATATTCCTACATGAGCAGAACGTACACTCAAAAATGTGGGGAACTCTCGCACTCACACATACACAGTCGGAAATATTGACACACACATTGCATCTCGACGTAAAACACACAGATGCAACACAATACTCAGTCTGAATACAGATGTGTGAGTGATAAAGCCGGTTACAAATGCGAGATTCGACTACATGACTGTGAATTTTAATTTTATTTGGAATCGTTAATAAACGATATTTATAATTAAATTATACACCAGTAATTAATTGGCATTATCGTATTTACCTAAAGCGTACCTTGACAAGTTGATTTAATTTGTGATGAATATTACAAACATGGCCACAAAAATATTTATTTACGTAGCTTTATTTATCAAAATACACACAAACTCTTTCATAGATATAAAAAAATTGTTAAATACGAGTTTGAGTTTAAATATAACAAAATCCCGCAATAAGAATGACCCTAATAAATTCTATATATTTATTTAAACATATTTACTACCGACCAAAACCCAACATCGACCTCTCAAAACCCCAAAAACAACTGCCAGTCAAATTAATACAAGTACCTACATAATTTGTCGCATCACATTCGCAAGCGTGGAGCGGCCCTAACGCGCCCCTACCGAGTTTTCTCTTGACCCACATTGGGTTGCACGGAAAAACTTGCAGATTATCGAATGTGGTGAAAGTTGGACGCAGTTCGTAATAATGCTGACCAGTTCCCAGTTAGCACCGGTTATGTACTGTGGGTATGATTCTGACTTTATATAACTGCATGACGTCTGTTGGCAAAATAGTGACGCGAATGTTTACGGGCGAGAAAATGGGTTCCTGAATCACGTTCATTTTTCGGAGTTGCCCGACTAGTTCCGTACTCGGTCGAAGTCCGTAATACTATCCTAGTCCAGTGATCTACATGTATTAGGTACACGACAGTCATGTTTTTTTTTTATTTAAACCTATGATCTCAACTCGCTACTGCCTTGTACATTTTGTGGTTACCTCCATGGTCGGTTATAGGTTAAAGCGACTTTCTGTTAAAGATATTCAAAAATGTTGTACTAACTAGTACGCTAAAAACTATAGTTATCATGTTATGTTTTTTTTTTTGAAAATTAATAAATGTAACTTATAACTGCCTCGTTGATCTAGTGGTCGCAAGCGCGGGTGCTGAGCGTGAGGTCCTGGGTTCAATTCCCAGGTCGGGAAAAGTATTATTGAGTTTTTCTGTCAGGAAGTTCTCAGTAAAAGCCCAGAGTCAAGAAGTTGGTAGTGTGACACTCCCGTGCTTCGGAGAGCACGTTTAGCCGTCGGTCCTGTACCTCTCTCCGATCGTATCGGATTACCGTCCTATCGGAATATGAGAGTGAAGGAAGAGGGAGTGCAACTGAGTTTGCGCATACACTTGTGTACTATAATATCTCCTGCGTACTTGGCTAACCTCCGTGGATATAGGCCGCCGTGACCGAAATACGGTTGGAAGGAGTATTAGCATTAATATTTTGATTCGTAATATCATCAAAGCATGGTTGCAGGACCTAAATCCCCGTTGCGTTGCCTCGAATCCTTAATGTATTGAATCGGTTCCTGGATTCTAATCCACTGTGTGATTCGATTGTGACTTATACGGAACGTTTTTGTGAAACATTTTTGAAATTTTGTGACGGATTTGAATGATTCATGTTATTTTCACGTATCTTTTTTCATATACAGAATGAATTAAGTATTATCCTTAAAAATATGAATTTAACGAACGAAAATATACTTCCCATATTAACATTAAAAAACATAACGAACCGACCCAGGAACCTGTTATTTTACTACGGGATGTTTACTTGAAGACGGCTTCCTTACTTTTTAAATGTTTTATCGTCGCCTGTCTATTCTTCTGTCCGTTGAAGGCGTTTGAACTATAATAGCTAATAAAATTAAAATAAAGTTTTATTTTGTAGTAGATTTTGTAGCGTTTTCTTCTTTCATTACATCAGTCCAAAGTACAAAACCATGGCTGAATAGAAAAAAAGAAATATTTATTAAACCAGCAGTGATAGCCTCGTGGTATGACCGTTGGACTGCAAAGTCAAAGATCGCATGTTCGAATCCAAGGCCTTTCGAAGTCATGTGCGTATTATAAATTAATTATCACTTGCTTAAAACGGTGAAGGTAAACATCGTGAGGAAACCAGCACGCCTGAGAGGTGTTATCGATGGTGTGTAAAGCCATGTCAGAGACCTACGGGTGGTTTAAACTCTGACACTAAGTTGTTCATCAACCACACGATAAGACCAGCACAAAATCACACATATATCGCACACGTATATAGACACACAATAAAGAAAAGAATACAAATGTACACATAACATAGCATCATCACGCCTGTATTCCCCGAAGGGGTAGGCAGAGGTGTACACAATTGTACACCCACATTTCACCAATGCTGTTATTAAGTCCCATGTAATAGGTGGTGAGCCTATTGCCATCAACCGGGCACATTTCCAAACTCCGGGCTGCTCCTGAGAATTTCCTAACAGAAAAACTCAATAACACTTTGCCCGACTCGGGAATCGAACCCGAGACCTCTTGCTCAGCAGTCGCGCTACGGACCACTAAACCAACGAGGCAGTTGTACACATAAAGGATCATTCATTATAAACAAGACTGTTGTAGTTGTGATAGTGCGCTGGTTCAGATGGAGCGTCGATTGACGTGGTAAAGATGCGTTACAAATGCGTTTAGTTTCTTAACATTGGGCGATACAAGAATATAAAATATTAGAAGCGTAGATGTTGATGCTATCGAAAGTGTTTGACGAATGTGGACACCTATCCCACACCAATACGTAGGCGCCCGCAGATTGGTTCACTGGCGATATCACGTCATTAGCAGCCAATGAGTGGGCCACACGATGACGAGATAAATGTTAAACCCAGTACAGTAGAGATGTTCAAGTGTGCGCAAACAATGACAAAAATAAAATATAGTAATAACATATTGTACTAATTATAATAAAACAGCTTTTAACAGGATTCATCGCGAATGGTTTTTGCAAAGTCCTCCAACCAATAATACACGCGATTAATCCGGTTAAAAGTTGTTTTATTATAATGTCTAGTGATCGCGAAAACCTAAGGTATTACTAACATATTCTACAACCTAATTTGAGTAAAAACACACGATAGAAAAGATGCAGACAATACTGCTCCTCAACTGTAGCCCCGGTGAAGGTTAATGAAGGACCATGTGGTGTTTACCCGATAAGAGCCGTGGCTAAGTAACAGCCGCACAGATAGATAGATTCTTTATTGGAAAAATTTAAAGCGACACGAAATTAAAAAAAAAAATGTGCCCCACAAAACCGTTTAGACGGTTTGTCTATGGGAACCTAATCTCTCTATAACAATGACAATTTAGAAGGGTACAGTGGGAACAATTATTTGATAATTATTTGGTAACTTTAACATTAGATTAATTCGATTAAATTTATCAATAGTAAATAAAGTCATAAATTAATTAATTATTTTCATCAATTATCATTACCAATGACGGAGCAAACTCGCTGCATCAGTCTGCTTGTGACCACGATCAGTACAACCTGGTCGAAACGTCGACCGATTCAACGGTATTTATTGCGCGTTAATTCCTGTTAGTATATAGTAATATCATACCATACAATTTCGTCGCGGTCGGTCTGTGGATGGGTGACCATCAATACATACCGAGACCCCCCCGTGCCTCAGAGAGCACGTTAAGCCGTCGGTCCCGGTTTTCAAATTAAAATCTATGACAGCCTCTACGGGTAGTCAGCGGCCTGAAAGTCTGACAACCAGTCATACTACGAGATATCGTGTTACCCAGTAACTGGGTTGTGGAGGTGTCAGATAAGCAGTCGCTCCACGTAAAATACTGGTATTAAGCAGCATCCAGTTTGACTGGAAGCGGACCCCAATGTTATTGGGAAAAGGCTAGGCAGTGTGAAGAGCCCGCCCACAATGTATTTCCAGAAAAAAAAAACCTTATTGCTAAAACTCCCGAATAAAAGTATACTATAAACACAAAACATAACATAGCATCACGCCTGTATTCCCTGAAGGGATAGGCGGAGCTGTACACAGTTGTACACCCACGTTTCACCACTGCTGTTATTAAGTCCCATGAAATAGGTGATAAGCTTTTTCCATCTACCGGGCACAATTCCAAACTCCGGGCTACTACTGAGAATTTACTAACAGAAAAACTCAATAACAGTTTGCCATATCCAGGAATCGAACCCGTGACCTCATGCTCAGCAGTCGCGCTTGGGACCACTGGACCAAAGAGGCAGGCACATAACATGCCACATCTATTCAAAGAACATATTCCTTGGTACCATAAAGTGACTCCATATTAATTTTACGGGCGGCCTGCCACAGAGTCAAAGGGAAATTTTGATACCTCCATTTTTTATATGTTCCTTGACTAGTCAAAGTAGACGTAAGTTCTCTTGGGACGAAGACTATTTCCAATCACTTTTAGTTTATTAACGGTACAGTGAGCGTACGAATCTCTTGATTCTTTTACATGTAGTACATATTATGTTCGAACACAATATTATAACGCAATAATAGAACTGCCTCGTTGGTCTAGTGGCCCCAAGCGCGACTGCTGAGCAAGAATCGTAGGTTCGATTCCCGGGTCGAGCAAAGTGTTATTAGGTTTTTCTGTTAGGAAATCCTCGATAGAAACCCACAGTTTGGAAATGTGCCCGGTTTTTTTTTAATTCTAAGAAGTTTTACATTTTTTAAGAAACACAAATCTATTGCCAAACTGTAGTACAGTTTGTCGGCAGTGTTCTCGTGGATACATTAACTTCATTTTAAATTATGTATACCCATAGTTAACTTATGATACTAAAAACATGGCAGCGTTGGTGAAATGTGTGCTTACCCCTGCGAGGAACACAAGTGTACTATATGATGTTTATATATTATAAATACCTAGTACGTTTTTCTACATATGTATAGTCGATAACTTAGAGTACCAGACTGGAGACGGTTTCTGACAAAACATCAAACAAATTTGCTCGGCACTTTTCGCGGGGGGTGAGGTAACACAAAAGCACAAAAGAACTCGCACTAAAGCAACAATAGCTCTCGTCATTACATTAGCACATAAAAAACTAAACACAAACAAAAATTGTGTCACACACGATTAAAATCATGTACCATCATTGTTACCATAAAAGTAAAAGGTATTTGATTGGGAATCATATCCCAGTGGCGAGAGGGGTACGCCCGCTAAACCTACTCCAGTACTAATTCCTTCAAGGTGCATATACCCACGGATATTAGTAAGATTGACGTAAATTTCAGACACCTACTTAGATGAAGCTTTATGAAAGAATTAATGCAAAGTGAGCTCCACA
This sequence comes from Xylocampa areola, assembly GCA_935421205.1. Lineage (NCBI taxonomy): Eukaryota > Metazoa > Arthropoda > Insecta > Lepidoptera > Noctuidae > Xylocampa > Xylocampa areola. The sequence goes on from OW285206.1 coordinate 20,121,114, forward strand.
GATAACTGAAAAATAATAATAATAAAAGTATTCGCAAGTGAGTCTTATTAGGGATGCTAAATTAAAACTATTACATTAAAAGCATCTCAGAAAACATAAACTCGGAACCGCGAACGTTACGTTTTTTTTTGTATGTTTTTTTTAAAACAACTTTCTTTGTGGCGGTTGAAAAAGTCTACGAGAAGCAATGCACGTCTGCTTGTTTGAAAATAAATAAAATATTCATGCGACAGCGCATCCAGCTCTGTTTATTACATGATTTTAATAAATTTTGTTTGTAAAAATACTCTATAGTATCTTGTACTAGGAATTCGAAGGAATAAAATTGTTTTTTAAGTTGATTTGTATTTGTTAAGGTAATTGCATCTGTACGACATTGTAAAACTGCAAATTTAATCGTGTCGGTCCAATCACCTGTGGGCTTACTCTTGAAAATAATTCCGCTTGATTGACATTGGAAATATGTACTTTTAAATGCCAAAATATCTAAAAAAATATTATAGATTCAGGATAATATGAAGACAACATGCTTTAAAACTGTAATATCTGAAATTTATTTTAAATTTAAGCGTTGTTTTAAGGGTTCTATTTAATATTGGAATTGGTATTAGTTTGAGAAGTAGCCCCACTGTAAAGGGACTGAACAGATAACGATGACGTCACCAAGAGACGTATTAAAAAGTGGAAGAAGAATTCGAAGTTGTGAGCAGAAATCGAGATAGCTTAGTGGTTAGAGCGCCTGGAGTATTTATCTTTTGTTATGAGGTTTTGATTGACGTACTGCGTATGGATAAAACTGTATTACAAATAATTAACAGTACACTTTTCCTACAAACCATAACTCACCAAAGAAAACACGTCAATGGTTTTAAACACTACTTCAATAACTTAAGTTAATACCGTACAAACTTAACTCCACCGCCGCGAACCGATGCAACTTACACCATTTTCCAACAACTTAATAGAACCCTCAAAAATATGTAAACAAAACCCCTATTTTATAACACACACACACACACACATCTACCAATGATGACGTCACGTTGACCCTTCAAAAAGAGATTGGTTATTAAACGCTCACTTGTTTTATGGCATCAAAGATGAGCTGAATGAGGTTCGTTCCTTCTGCCCTTGACGTTTAAGAGACGAGAGGTACGGAAATAGGATGTATAGTAAATAAATATAGGTTGAGTTTTGTATTTCGTACTAATATTATAAATCTAAAACTATGTCTGTCTGTTTGTTACTTCTTTACGCCTTAACTGTTGAACCGATTTTATCTAAATTTGCGTGCAAGAAATAGACGTGTTGCTGTGGAGCTTGTTGCGTCATTTGTTCTTCCCAGCTCAATGACTAGGAAACGGTCAAAGGTAGGTTTACTTAGGGGCTGTCTCAATGTTTGACGTTTTTAGGATATTTTGAAGGGTGGGCCTTTACCACACTAAAAGAGAAATTCCAAAAGTGATAATCTAAAACAACGAAAATACTCAAAAATCCTATTTACTACTTGTACAAACTGCCTCGTTGGTCTAGTGGTCCCGAGCGCGACTGCTGAGCATGAGGTCTCGGGTTCGATTCCCGGGTCGGGCAAAGGGTAGTTGAATTTTTCTTTTACAAAATTCTCAGTAGCAGCCCGGAGTTAGTAATTGTGCCCGGTAGATGGCAATGCTCACCACCTATTACATGGGACTTAATAACAGCATTGGTGAAATGTGGGTGTACAACTATGTACACCTCTGCCTACCCTACCCTTCGGGCAATACAGGCGTGATGCTATGTTACATCAGTACATCTGAAACTTATACCAATACATGTTTATTCGGTGTGAATTTATGTTTATTCGTAATCCAACACATGTGTCGGTTCGGTCACCTGTATAGGGACTGAATAGATAGCAATGACGTCAGCAGAATTGTATTAAAATGTGGACGAAGAATTAGCGGTGGTGACCAGAGGTTGAGATGACTTAGAGGACAGAACGCCTGGAATATTTATCCGGGAGGCGCAGGTTCGAATCCTGCTCACGACCGTATTCTTTTTCCACTTCTTTTTTAACTTTAACATTCGCTAATCATGCGCTTTTCAAAGATTGTTATCTGTACATGTTTATTCGTTACACACACACAGCCCAAACTAACTCAATCTCCCTCACTCATCTAAAGATTTCTCCCTACAAGACAGAATATCTCCCGACGTGCAAACTCGATTGACCTGTACCCCTGTGACAATATTTAGTATACACATGTGCCCAGGTGGCGGTGCAGCATGCATTTAAATCGAATATTACAAAGCGGATATCCGGTTATAACCGCCTTGAGGTTCCTTAGCTTATCCGGTGCGGGCGCACTTAATAAGGAATGTTAGGTTATGTAGGGTACTTTAGAAAATTGAAAGGTTTTTAGAGGTGTATTAAAGGGATAATTTCTGAAATTACTTAATCATCTTGGCTTTAGAAAGAAAGAAAAGCATTAGGGATGTTGTACTATAGCTTTAGGGATGTTGTTATCGAAACCTAGCTAGATATTTACCTACGTTTTACGGTCTAGTCTTTTTACAAGATTTTAGTATGTTTGGGACAAATCTTGCTACTGAATTTTAAATTGATTGATCAGGGGGGTTACTCTTGAAACTAATACCAATTCCAATCCAATTCCAATCCAATTCCAATGCAATTCCAATATTAATGTTGGAATTGCATTGGGATTGGATTGTTAACGCGTAATTTTAAAATAAATTTACCTACATTACAGTTGCCCCAATTTTAAAGCATGTTGTCTTCATAATATCCCGAAACTATAATTATTTTTAGACATTTTGGCATTTAAAGGTACGAACTGATATATTTCCAATGTCAATCGAGCGGAATTATTTTCAAAAGTATGCCCACAGCTTTTCAAACATAATTAATATAGTAATATACACGCCCACCATGACCTACTGTGGGACATTTTCTTATAGGTCCCCCGAACGAAATTCTTCAACACGTTGTTTTTACACGACTGTCCAAAAAAAGGAGTGTAATGTTTTTAACGTTCATGTATGTATGTAAATATGTATGTATATTTGCCCAAAATAAAGTATTAAGTATGTATTTTGGTGAGTTTCTTTATTCAACCATAACTTCTAAATGCCTGGACGATTTCGATGTATGGGATACCCCATATTACGTTATATATTTACGTTAGAATATTTAAATTATCCCGGGTAACATAGGCTAGTAAGATTTGATTTGAAAAATGGCATCTTGTTCCCATTTTATTTCAAACATGGCAGGCGTGTGTTTTAATTTTTTTACTAATATTTTTGTGTACCATGGTTTACTACACTACTTAAATCTTAATAGCTTATATTACCCGGGAAAGTCTAAGGATTCTAACAATGCCCCATACATCTAAATCGGTTCAGGCTTTTAGAAGTTATGATAGAATAAAAAAACTCACCAACATACTTACTTAAATACTTTTTTTTGGGCAGTCATGCCACAGTATGTCTATAACTACTCCACCTCTACCTTATCCAAACTTAACCCGTTTGACACAAGCACACATAACCTTCATACGAAAATTAATTTGCCCAATCTAAGCTGCCTTAAAGACAAATCAGTTTGAAACTTGCCCAGACTTGTCATCCGGAACGGGAACGATATTATCCGGATTATACACGGATGTTAGACGGAGCCGGGTATGGGAGGATCAAAAGATTTCATAACTTACAATTGTGATTGGAGCAACTTTGGTATTGGTATATGTTTGTAGTAGTTATCACGCTTGTATTCCCCGAAGGGGTAGGCAGAAGTGTACACAGTTGTAAACCCACTTGCATTGATGTAGAGCAAGATTCTATGAATACTGGGCTTATATTCTGCTCCAAGTCACGAGACCAGGTTAGAACGTTAGCTACTATAAACCTTAAGTACTTCTTCTTATCGTATGGTTGATGAACAACCTAGTGTCAGGGTTTAAACCGCCTGTAGGCCTGTGACATGGCTTTACACATCATTTACTTTAATTATTAAAGTATTTTCTGTTTCAAATATTTAATTTTAAACTAGTTATCTATTTGTGTTTTGTCCTGCTCTAAGTGTATCAGAATTGTTATTGTTTATCTTATATTTGTAATTTATCAAAAATACTGTTTCTACAGGTTGAAAATTTTATATGTAATGTCTATAATTCTTAATCTATTTTTTCATTACTGTGTGCCCATTTGAGGGGAATAAAAGCTTTTTCTTTCTTCTTTCTTCTTCTCTCATCGAGAACATCTCTTCTTCATGATGTTTTACTTCACCGTTTTTAGCAAGTGATAATTCATTTCTACCATTGACTTCGACTCTCAAGTCATGCGCACATGACTCGAGAAGTCAGTGGTGCGTGCCTTGGATTCGAACTTGCGACCTTTGACTTTCAAGTCCAATGGTGATATCACTAGGCTATCACTACATACTCAAACATTTTTTTTTTTTAAAGTTTGCCCCACACTTGTAATTACTTCCTGTATCGTGGGTGCGTTTACAAACACATAATCACACTTGCACACACACACCCTGACCCGGAACAATTATCTGTAGATCATACAAATATTTGCTCCGTGCAGGAATCGAACCTTTTTTTTTTTTTTTTTTTTGATTTCGGGGGGAAACCTTCAAAAAGGCGCCCGGCCCTTGGGGATAAGACCGGGGAGTGTGGGATTTTTACCTCACTAAAACCACCCCGGTGGTCACCATCCGCACATGAAGGGGGCACTGGGTCCTCTTAAGAGACCAGCTCCAGAACCCCCACATGCAACGCCTTTATTAGGGCACATCCCTGGGAAGACTGTAAAGGGGTCTCCCCTGAGCCTCGCTGTGCACGGCAGCACGTGACCACTGTGCCACCGTCTTCTCTGGGGTAACTTGATGGGCGCATAAAGTCCCCTCTCCTTGCGTCCGTGACCCCAAGAACCACCTGCCAAAAGTCATGCAGGTGGGGTTTCGGCTGTTAGGCGCCGAGGCGGTTGCCTCCCTGACGCCTTCTTCTCCGAGCGGGATCAGCCCTCTCACGATCCCGCTCGGCGGCCTCCTTCTGGACCATGACAGTCTCACAGAAGGAGACCATTTGTTTCCAGTTTCCTCTCTCAGCCAGCATCGCCCTCACGACTGCCGGCAGAGACAGGTCTCGCCCGATACTAGCGACAAGGACCTGCCGCTCGAGGGCCCACGCAGGGCACTCCTCGAGCGTGTGCTGGGCAGAATCTGGGCCGCTTCTGCAATGGTGGCAATTTGCCGTGGCTTCCCGTCCAATCCTGTTCAGGTACTCACTGAAACAACCGTGCCCGGTGAGTATCTGAGTAAGTCTGTAGGAGATGCGCTCCTCTCTTTTCATCCAGGCTTCGAAGTGCGGCAGAACGGCTTCGACAACGCGCTTGCACGAATACTGCGGCTGTTGCAGCCGCTCGCGCCACCTCTCCATCGCGTGTCGCCGTTCCTGCCGCCTCAGTCTTACAAAAGCGCGTCCTGGAACACTACCGCTTTGGCGGATGACACGGATCTGGTCATAAACCCTCGCGTCCATATCCGCCAGAATGTCCAGGGGCGGAAAGCGGGCCAGGAGTGTTGCCGCCTCAAAGGATATCGTTCGGTATCCTCGTGCGATGCGAATGGCCATTTTCCGCTGCAGGCTATTAATTTTATTCCTACAGCGACGGACGCCTGATAGTCTACCCGACCAAACAGGCGCCCCATAAAGGACCATTGATCGCACGACACCCGCGTAGAGGCGGCGAACTTCCTCTCGAGGTCCCCCAAGATTGGGCAGCAGTCTGTGCAAAGCACCCACTGCCTTCTCGACCCGAGGGACCAGGCGCTCGAAGTGCTCTTCGAAGCCCCATCGACCATCCAGGACAAGGCCGAGATACTTAATGTACCGGCCCACCTGGACTTGCGCATCTCCAACTTGGACGAACGAACTGGGTGGTTCTCTGCTCCTCGGCAGCTTATGAAACCATAACGCTTCAGTTTTATGAGGCGCTATCTCAAGACCCAGCCCGCGGATTGACGCCATGACTCTTGCCACCCCGAGCTCGGAAAGCCGGATGGTCTCCTCGAAGGTGGTCCCGCCGGCCAACAACAAAGTGTCATCTGCATAGCAGACCACATTTACGCCGATGGGAAGGCCAACTCGCAAGACCGCGTCGTATGCGAGATTCCACAAGAGTGGGCCAAGAACTGACCCCTGCGGAACCCCACACGTGATTTCCCTCCGGTGAACGCTACCGCCCCGGCCCACATATCGAATGTGCCGGTCGCGTAAGTATGCTCCGACTATGCCCTGCAGGTACGGAGGCACTCTATGGTGTACTAGTGCCTCCCTAATCGCTCCCCAGGGCAGGGAGTTAAAGGCGTTGACGATATCCAAACTTACCGCCAAGGCCACCCCACCCTGAGACACTGCTTGCTCCGACAGCGAGCGGAGGCGTAAGATAGCATCCACTGTAGAGCGCTGCTGCCGGAAGCCATACTGGCAATCAGCGATGTCAGGACCAACACACGACAGGTGCGTGACGAGCCTCTCTGCAACTATTCTTTCGAAAAGTTTGGAGAGCTCGTCGAGCAGACAAATGGGACGATATGCAGAGGGAGACTCAGCGGACCTGCCTTCCTTCTTTAATAGGACCAATCCAGCTTCCTTCCAGCTGGAAGGGAACACGCCTGTATGAAGACAGCTGTCGAATAACCGCCGCAGGCGGCCACCCAGAGCAGGTAGAGCTAGGACCCATGCCCGGCCAGGTATACCATCCGGGCCTGGCGCGGTATGACGAGCCCCCAAACGCCTTATGGCTCGGTCCAGCTCCCCTTCTGTCACCTTCAGTTCGTCAGACCAATCCGATGATGACGGGATCGGTGAGGGACCATCCCTGACTACTGGGAAGAGTGTATTTACAACCCTCTCCAGCAGTCCTGGATCCATGGTCTCCGTGATAGGGGGGACCCATGGACGTAATTTGCCCATGACCATCTTGTAAGGTTTCCCCCATGGATCCCTATCCAGCCCCTCGAGAAGCTCCCTCCAAGACCGAGACTTGGCATCCGCGACGGCGTGTTGGAGTGCCATAGTTGCCTCCCGGTAAGCTCTATAAGCTCTGAGCGTTTCCCCTTCTGACGCCCTCGGCTGTCTTCTGCGTCGGGTGCGCTGGTACTGGCGTCGGGTACTAAGACAGACAGTGCGCAACTGCGCGATGTCTTCCGACCACCAGTAAGCCGCACCAGGGCGTTGGGCGCACCTAACCCGGGGCATAGAAGCGTCGCAGATCGACGTCATCTTGTCCCGAAACCAGATCGCCTCTTCTTCTGGATCGGGCAAGAACTCCTGTGAACCACCATCTTGTGACCATGCCACGACGTTGGCAGCTGCAGCAAGCATATCTCGATTGAGCTTTTTGAGGGCCCAACGCCGCGCCGGTTGGCTAGAGCTGGAACGGCTCGGGCTATCGGAAGAGTGGATTGCCACATTAAAAACAATGTGGCGATGGTCAGAAAGAGTGACCATCTCCTCAGCTACTCTCCAATCCGACACCATGCGGACTACGGAAGGGGTCGCCCATGTTAGATCTACAATGGACTCCCCCTGCCAACGAACGCACGTGGCAACGGACCCCCGATTTAAAAGTCGAAGGTCAAGTGACGCCGCCCAGTCTTGCACAGCGTGTCCCCTTGGCCTGTCCCGGATGTTACCCCATGCTCTAGAGTGAGCATTGAAGTCACCCAGGACGAGCACTGGACGAGGTGAACATCTGGACCGAATGCAATTAGCAACCCTATCCAGATATTGCTCGTACTCGGCGAGGGAAGTGTTGGGAGACACGTAGCAGCCCACTACGGCAAGAGGTCCCCATTCCACTGCGACAAATCCCTGCCCCCTATCTAGTAACGAGCATAGAGGCCCAGCGCTTCCACCAGTGCAGTAAACGACGACAGCGTCCACGGTATCCCGGAACCAGCGAGGGTGATCCCGGAGGCCGTAGGGCTCCGCTACCACAGCCAATGCAACTGACCAAAAGCAATTGTCTGCATGAATAGATTTTGCGCACTGCGGCAGTGGTTCAGATTGCACTGGAGAACTTTCAAGGCTGGGAAGATGAGGTGTCCATCTCCTGTGGGCCTGCACCGTTTGGTGCTGGCGTCGATCCTTGTGATGCCGCCGGGGCAAGCGATATCGGCTTCTTGCGTGGGGCACATTTCTTACCTCCCAGCCGGTGGTCCGCTGGAAGACCATGGTCCGCACACAGCGGGCATCGCACGGTTGGTGCCGTGCACTCTCTGGCTTTGTGAGCACCTCCACAAGCGTAGCACTGGGTACTCCGGTCAACAGGACTACTGCATTGTCGACGAACGTGCCCGAGCTCGAGGCAGCGGAAGCACATCATACGACGTGCCTCCAAAACCTCAACCCTTACTGACGTCCACCCTAAGCGCATGCGCTTCGCCGACGCCAACTTTTTTACCGCTGTCAGTGGACCACGGACCCATACGTGCCCTAGAGAAGCAGGTGGACGACGGATTTCACCCACCTTGACGTCCGCGGGCGAGCAACCACCCGCTTCCGCAATAGCAATCGCCACATCCTCTGACGTGACAGCGTCATCAAGGTCCATTATTCTCGCCTCAGCTCTCTTAGTTGGACGTGCAATCTGAACGTCAAATTCTGCTAGGACCTCCCGCATGCGACTGGCGAGGCTATCGGCCTTGGTAGACGACTCAGCGCCAGCCACAGAAATCACAATTCCGCCATCAGCAGCCCTCTTCTGGCCAACAACATCGATACCGAAATCCGCCATCCGTATCCGCTGTCTCGCTGCAGACAAGACCTCAGCAAGACTAGCAGAAGATCCCTCCCTTATTGACACGGTGATTGCAGCAGTGGTGGGAACTCTAGGGAGTTTGACCGGCTGTTTTTTGCCGTTCACCGTGGTGGAAGACGTGGAGGGGGTAGGTGCGGCGCCAGTGTTTGCACTGGATTGGGGAGATTTTGTCTTATTTGACTTCCTCCCTACCACAGAAGACCAGGCCTCCGTCCCAGCTGATTTTGCAGCTTGTATAGTAGACGCTGCAGGCACAGCGGGCAACTCTTCAGCTGGGGCGACCGCTTTGTTGTTGCCTTTTCCCTTCCCCTTCCTTTTCCTTTTTTTGTTTGCTGTATCGACTATTGGTCTTGTATGGCCAGCTGTCGATGTAACTGCAGCCCTCGCGTCGGCAGCGAGAGGTGGGCGTTGTGGCTTCTCAGGAGGCAACCTGCTCTCCAGAGCCGCTAGCTTGGCGTCCATCATGACCCCGATTTCGAGGGCAATCGAACGTCTCAACTGGGCCTCTGTCTCGGGCGCCAAATCTGTCACCACAGTAGTCCTAACAGACTTACTGGGCCCCTCCAACGTGGCGGCCATGCTATGGCCTGCCATTACGTCGCCTCGACGGCCGAGGAGGCTGACCTGCGCTGTCAGTTTGTCAATCTGCGTAGAGAGATCAGCTAGTCGAGACCTTAACTCTGCGTTTTCCGTTTCCAACCGCTCTACGTTGGCCTCAACGGTCGATCGCTTGGCCAATTCGACCACTGCAGCTTGCACCGTCACTGCCGCCATCTTGAGACTGTGGAAAAAACTTCCTTTTAGGTTGCGGGAAGCGTTTGCAACTTCCTCTATCGTCTTTAGACTCTCCTGAATGCACGAGCTAAGTTCCGCCGTTGGTTGCGCCTGCATATTCTTAGCCAACAAATCTGGTTCCGGCAGATTTTGTTTTAGCTTCGACCGCGTCTTTGCCTGCTTGGCTGGAGGACTTGCAAGCTCGGACTCCCCGTCCTCATCTCCTCTCATAGTTGGAAGCTTGCTAAGTCTCAACGGCTCGGCAGGCTTCTTCCTGGGTGCAATCGGTTCGTAGCTCCCTGGTGTCTGCGTACGTTTACGCGCGCGGAGCCGCGAAGATTTCGTCGACGTCTCAGAGGCGCATGACATTTGCGAGCACAAGGAGTCGCCGGTGTCACTAGCCACCTCGTCAGCAATCGGAGTTGGTGGTCGCGCAAATTGTGTGTTGCTTGTAACCCTCTTGGGCAATTTCTGGTTCTTCTCTGCAGGTGAGCTCTCCACCAGCTCAGCATTAGCTATATTAAGTAAGCCATGCTCCCTCTGGGTTTCAGAGCCTGATTTCGCTGTAGCCTGCTCTTTAGGTTCCTGCGCTATGGGTGTGCTGGGAAAAGACCCATGTGACTCCTTATCACAAGAACTTGAGCTACCCTGGTTCGATGCGCCCTTAAAGGCCGGATTTTCATCCAATATTATTGGTACTTTTTTATTTTTTGATTTTAAATTTGTGTCCATATTTGTTCCCACGAGTAGTGAGGAAATAAACGTCCACCTAGGCAGAGCCTCGTGCCATAGGTAAGCCTAATACTGTAGAGGGCGGCAGGTACTCTACAGGGGAAGCGCTCACGACTGAACTCCCTCCAGCCATTCATCCTCTCGCCGCGCCTCAGAACTTAGGATTAGGTGGTTTTTTATCTAAGAGGTAGCCTTCCTCTAGACCGGGCAGTTAAGCCAAGCCCCCGGCGGTAGCATTAGACATGCCTCCGTTTACTGTCCGGCCAACCCGACTCAGTAAACCCGCCGAAAATTCTCTCTCCGAGGAGCATCCCTCGGGCAGAGAAACTCGTGCCACATTGGTGCGCCCGCACCATAGCGGCATCGTCGCATCCTCTGTCGATCGACGATTGTCGACTGATCAAGAGCGACCACATCCCGGTGTTTCTCTTAGTCTGATCTCTCACTTGGACCTTTCCGGCATGAGTGACTCTACCGGCGAAGCCCCAAGGTCATTGAGACACGCAAGCCCCACCACGACGACAACGTGGAGACACCTTAGGTGGGGCAGGAATCGAACCTGCGACACGCAACACAGCAGTCGGTCTCTCGACCACTGCGCCAATTGCGCTGTCAAATATTGACTGTGAATTGATTTAGAACGAACTACCTCGTTGGTCTAGTGGTCCCAAGCGCGACTGCTGAGCATGAGGTATCGGGTTCGATTTCCGGGTTGGGCAAAGTGTTATTGAGTTCATCTGTTAGAAAATTCTCAGTAGCAGCCCGGAGTTTGAAATTTTACCCGATAGATGGCAATAGGCTCACCACTTTAATAACAGCATTGGTGAAATATTGGTGTACAACTGTGTACACCTCTGCCTACCCCTTCGGGCAATACAGGCGTGATGCTATGTTATGTTATGATTTAGAGCATGTATAAATAAAATATATAGAAAGGACAATCTAAGAGATCTTTAACTATGTAAGTACATTTAGATTGTAAAACATCTCTTAGATTAGTTATTGTTCACCGGTTACTACTCACGTACATTCTTCGGGTTTGCCCGACTAGTTTCGAACTCGAACGGAGCCCCTAGTCATGAGCTGAGGCCGCGGCAACGTCGCGAGTCAGTCTGACTCGCGACATTGCCATTGGTAGTAACCGGTGAACAATATCTAATATGAATATGCCTCACGAAAGTTAATAAACATCTCTTAAATTTTCCTTTTTGTTTGATTGTCCGCTCAACAATTTAGACTAACTTGTCTTCTTTAGACACACTGACTAACACAATAAACACATGACTAAAACTTTAATCACAATTGGTAGAACTTTGAGCTGGCAACATTAGCGTCTCCAGCGAGACGCGTCAGGCCTCGGGCTGTTTATGAGAAAGGACTTGCATCACAAACATGTTTATCAGGATGCCTTAACAGTTGTAGCTCTCACTTTTGTCCCGTTCTATCACATGTAATCGTAAATGAATTACTATTTGTTCACGATGAATATAAGTACTTCAATGTCCTCTACCTGTCAAGTGTCACTTGAGAAATACGGATTGCAAAGACAAAAGAAGCTGTGTTAATTTAAAAAATTAAAAGTTTCATTTTTTAAATCTTATTAGTCTATGTTACACGTGACACTGTAAGGATTCTAACGATACAGGGTCATTCTTCGAGTTGGATCCTTTGCGTCATTATCATCGCTTTAATATTTTTATGAAACTAACTTCGAAATAATAGAATTTTCATGATTACAAGCTGATTGTATATCCATGAACTTATATTAATGAAAATTATAACATTCTGAAGTTATTTACATAAAAATATTTGCGCGAGGAAAATGACGCAAGGAATTTAACTTGAAGAATGACCCTACACCATACATCTATATCGGTTCAGGAATTTAGAAGTTTATGGTGAAATAAAGAAACTCACAAACATACTTGAACCCTAAAAACATAACACTGCTTTTTTGGCAGTTGTGTAATAATATTTAAACATATCATCACGAATGTATTCCCAGACGAGGTAGGCAGAGGTGTACACAGCTGTGCAACCACATTTTATCAATGCTGTCATTAAGTCCCATGTAAGCTTAATATCATCTACGAAGCACAATTCCAAACTCCGGGCTAGTAGTGAGGATTTCTTGACAGAAAAACCCTATAACACTCCCCAATACCTAACTAACCCAATAATACTCTCCGAAGGGTTACTAATGTTCAACTGTACACCCACATTTTCACTGATTTAGATGTATACCTGGCCTGATTACAACCTATGTAATAGGCTGTGAGCATATTGCCATCTACCGGACACTAACCCAGGATTCTATTCATAAAAAATTCAATAACACTTTGCCCGATACGAGAATCAAACTCACTGTCAGCAGCCATACTTACTACCAAATAATTAAGAGTGTAATTTAAAATGACGGTTTGACATGAATATATATAAAATCTTCGTAAAGTTTCCCTTTAACATACCTATTCCCTATCTACATTATAATCAGAATAAATTAATCAGAACGCAAACTTAAAGCAAAGGTACATAATTCATTCATCCAGGTACAAAAGTTCCTAAGTGTTTCTTAAGCAAGGGCTTATCGCGCAACTTGGTAAGGACCCGCCTCTACTGCTAGCTACGCTGTAAGTATAGATGCAATTATATTAGCATTGAATTTTCTGAACGGTTTCTCTGTCCACGATATGGACATAATAGTCAAATAATCACCTTGCTTCACATGATGTGAATCATAGCATAGGGAAAGAAAGAAGAAAGAAAGAAAGAAAAAGCTTTTATTCCCCTCAAATGGGCTTAGTCGTTAGAGTTATTGGTAGTTAGAAAGGGTTTAGTCAGCTTGTAACTTAACGCCCATTTGCAGAGTATGCAATACTTAAGTCTTTATTTATACAAGTTTTTTTAGGGGCATTTGAATTTAGTTTAATTAATTATTAATCTGTTTACGTGTCTCGAGAAACGCCGCAAAATGACTTTGTTAAAATTATGCCAACAATTCTAATAATATAAAAGAGAAATTGACGGCATTGAAAATGTTTTAGATCAAATAAAAGATGTTGATTGGCAACAAAAAAAGAAGATGACCAGCAATATTAGAAAAATATTGTATTTGCATTAATAACTGTATTACGAATCTGCTTTTAAAAATGTCCAGCTTTCAATGTAAAGCAACACTATCCAGTAACCGCAGTGTCCACATTCTCTAAAAAAGGAACATTTATATTCATTTAGCTCGCTGCATATCAAAGGAATCCCTATCCCCGCTTATATTTCTCGTATATGTTTCCAAACCAAACTGAAAAAAAAATGTATTTACATCTCTACATTTTTTTTATTGCAGTCCATATTTATTTCTTTACTAATGTATACCTTTTAAGTAAATAAGCATAGATTAATAATTCCTTTAGAAACCATATTGTACGCGGTTTTTTTTAAACAATGAATAATTAATTTTTATGTTTATTTTTTACAAAAACATAATTTTACTACTAAGGGTTGAATGTTTTTTTTAACATTTTAAATATCACTTACAGCTATTTTTACTAATAGGATTCGTGGGTTAATAACAGCCATACAGATTGATCAATCGAGGTTAAGTTGCGCTTGCCGCGGTAGGTCCGTGCTTCGGTGAGCACGTCATACTGTTGGTGCCGGCTATCACAGGAAAAACTATGACAGGTAGTTAGAAAATCACAAAATCTGACAACCAGTCTAACCACAAAATATCTTGTCACCCAGTAACTGGGCTGTGAAGTCAGATAGGCAGTCACTCCATGTAAAACACTGGTATTAAGCTAAATCCATCAGTCAGATTGATTTTATAGATTTTAATTAGTCAATACACTTCGCTGAATGATTTTATTCATCGCTTCAAATATCATCGCTTTCCCTTTTCAGTATAAGAAGGGCTTAAACCGGAATTTATTAATAATTGTCTAAGGTTTGATACTAAATTCTGTATACGGCTTCAGTTATTTATGAGTTAATTAAAGTGACAATCTTGCAGCCAGTTACGAGCTCAGGTTAAGTTAACGGCCCGGTTAAATTATGGCGGTTCAGTTAAAATTTAACTTGGATGTTTGTATTTTGCAGGTGTATTGAGTAATGAAATATTGGCAAAACACGGCTGTTATAACACAAGTACGCAATCGAAAAGTTAATTAATTATTTAATAATGTTTTGGAAGTATATCTCTTTCGGTTAACATAAAGAGTAAGTTTAATGTGTTGCCAATAGTTTATTCAGTGTTTATCTCTTTTTTTTTTTTTTTACTCCCTGATACACTTAAGTCTACTTCTCTTTATTTTCTCACTCTCCTCTCGCAGGTCTGCTGGAAGAGATTTCTCAAGAAATAAGCAGCACCTTTGTACTTATATTTCCTATTTCTTCCACTCTATTTCTTTACTCTTATTGTGTGTACATAAACTATTAAATAAATAAATAAAGATGGCGGCTGTTATAAATGTATTGATGAGAATATCATGCTAGGTCAGCGCAGCACAAAATCATTCAATACGGGCAAAAGGAGGTAATTGTACCGTCAGTGGTACAATCACCCCCTTGAAATCAATCCAACAAAACTGATATTTTTATAAACAAACATATTCGCCCTATGTGCTCAGTTGAGAGAGCCCTGATAACGTATGTCAAAGGTCGCGGGTTCGAGTTCCGTTCGTGTCCAATGATTCTTTAGATAATAATAATTAATAAAGGCATTACAAGGCCTTAACATCTATAAAAAATACATTTTAAAATGATCATATTTTTATCATTTCCACTGTAAACATGGCTCGGGCATAAATCTATAACTAGTATCTGTCGTTAAAGTGAAATTAAAACTTTTGACTTTAACATTACGCAATAAATCTTAGAATCATTCCAACAAAAGCTAGTTATTTACGCTAACTACAACTAGTTTCGCTGAAGCAGTTGTTTCGAACCTTACATAGATAGTCGAGGTTTGCTTGTGACGTCATCTGTCTGTGCAGTATAATGTCTATTACCTTCGGAGTCGGTACAGTCGGTGACACAAATAAGTTGTTTCTATATGACGTACCTAAAATAACATAGCATCATGCCAGTATTCCCCGAAAGGTAATGAAGCCAACCATTTAAGTAATTAATGGTAAAATTTCCTAACAGAAAAATCCAATAACAGCCCAGTAAATAAATTGCGTTAACAGTCACACACAGCGTTCTAGCTTATGGGCGTTAGTTAAAGACGGAATACGCCATCTTGAATCGTACCTGTCAACTTTTCTTATATAAAATATTGATTTTACAAAAACATTTTTATTATATCGTAATTGATTTGTTATTGTAATCGCCGATGCGATGCATTCGTATCGCGTAAAAGAAATATCATTGCATCCCTATTTTTCCTTTTTTTTTAACTCTTTTTTTTCCTATTAAAACATCGAATTGGTTGACAAATTTTGCAATTGCATTTGTTGTCTGTTACACAATATAAGTTCATTGTAATATTTGTGTTTCTAATTAAGCCCATCAATTCATCACACACACAGAAGCGTACTACAACACGGCCGGGCGTTGCGGGAGCGAGATGCGTGCGCGACGTACCTGAGCAGTGCATTTTATAATAATGTGTTACACATTATTTTCCAGTGATATTAATTTTTTTTTCAGGTAAGCGTTTTGTTTCTGGTGACAAATCTATTATTTAGAAGGCAAAACTTATTAGTTAGGTCATTGATGTTTTATTATTATTGTGGTTAAGATTAAAATAAAAATAAAAATTGCAACTAATAAATGTATAGCAAAAAAAAAAATAAGACCATATATGAGACCAGTTTTATCGATTTTTGTTGTCTTACGTAATATAATAATATTCTTATCGTATTATAATAAATATGCTGGAACAATTACCGGTTCAAGGCCAAGTATTCAAAGATTGTGTCGAAGATATTAAAAGCAATCTCTTTACTTCTCAATTATTATATTAATATGATTACTATTAAAAAACTCGATACTCTTTTACTTACCTTGCCGAAAATTGAGGCAAAACTTGAATTTATTTTGTAACCAACTCATTTCTTCCGCAATTTGCCTTCTTTAAACCAAATAAAAATGAAAAGTCAATTTTGACAACCAACAATTAGTATTGCCAATAAAAAAAAATGGGAATACTTACAACAGAAATAAAAATTCTACTTTATTACACACGTATTTGTAACACTCGTAACACATCAATTTTTTTTCACGCCTGTATTCCCTGAAGAGGTAAGCAGAGGTGTACCTAGTTGCACACCCACATTTCACCAATGATGTTATTAAATCTCACGTAATAGCTGGTGAGCCTATCGCCATCCACCGGACACAAATTCAAACTCCGGGCTGCTACTGAGGATTTCCTAACTGAAAAACCTTATTACACTTTGCCTGACATCGAACCCTCGAAGACCTAAAAATATAATATTTTTTTACTAGAATGACCTCTTGTGTTCTACATTCTAGAGCTAGGGTATAACGAAATAATCAATCTGAATTTACAGATGCTGCTAACTGTACCTTAGAACAGACGTCGAGATCCTGTCTTCATTGAAGGTAGTCTTTTGTTAGCGAAGCCAATTATATTTTGTTTATGAAGTTTTGAATGCAATGGAACTAGATCTGTCTTGATATTAATCCTTGTTTTCTATTGAATTGAACGGAATCTAATTTTACATAATGTTTAAATAATATCAGATATTGCAACAATTTTTATTATGTATAAAAACTTTCGTGAGGCATATTCATATCAATTAATGTTCACCGGTTACTACTCACGTGCATTTTTCGGGATTGCCCGACTAGTTTCACATCATCGGCGCGTACGAAACGCTACGCGGCGCGATTCCGCTCCGTTCGGGTTTGAAACTAGTCGGGCAATCCCGAGAAATGCACATTAACTGAATGTTTATTATATTTATAGTATTTTCTAATTTCACTGTATCAACAGCTTTATACTTGTATTTTTAGAATATGTACATAATAATTCAAAATATTTTTAAAAATAAAACCTATACTATATTGACTAGACTACTACCAAAAAAAAAAGGAAAAACGTGATTTAGGCCTCGATGTACTCCTCCGCATCACTGTCATCCGGTAATGTGCCCAGAAGACTGGTAGCATTGCCACGTTGAATGGCAATGCTGATTCTCTGACCAAGAAACAGGCCAGCCCTCTAGTCACGCCAAGTGTCGACCAGTCTGCCAGAAATTCTTTTGAAAAGTTGGCGTGCACTGGAGTCGCACGACCCGAGCGTATATATTTATTGTTTATGATTACTAAACTTTCAAATTACAGTTTTCAGAGCCTACTGCATTTCATTTTACGCCTGCAGCGTGTAGGCTAATAATACGCAAAGAGCTTACAACGGCCTTCGTATACAATACCATAATGCGTTCAGGGTGTTGTTGGAGCTTCCCCGTTACTGCAGTGCATCGGGAATGTTTGTAGAAGCGCGTGTAGATCACTATGCGCAAATGGAACGGGTCCCTGGTGTTCCGCGTGCGGGCTTGTGCCAACGGTATTCTGAGCATGATCGCTAGCATGCTAAACTGTATTTACGTGCACTGCTGGTGCATGATGCACGCCTTCCATGTAATAATTTTTAAATCTTACTATAACCCGGGACAATGTAAGGATGCGAACGATACCCCATACATCTAAATCGTTTCAGGCGTTTAGAAGTAATGGAGGAATAAACAAACTCACAAACATACATACAAACATGAACCTTAAAAAAATAACACTCTTTTTTTTGATAAGGACAAAGAGATGATGATTTGGTAGATAGTTTATCTACTACGCCTACTTCATTACAAGAAAACAGAGTCCAGTATTTCAGATATTATTCCTTAAATCTGAAATTTAACCCTAAAATGTCATAGGATGTTACGAACGCTGTCCAAACTCCAACAAGTCGTCACAAAGTTACCTCTGTCAGCGAATCAAACTTGTGTCTGACACGCGGATAATGAGCTGAGCCTCCATCAAATTCGCCGACTGTACTAAGACTTATTTGCAAATAATGAACGAAATATTGTTTCCACTGTTTAAGGTCAGCATTTATTTAGAATATTGAACTTTCTCGTGGTTATAAGATTAACTTGATATTTGAAGCCATGTGGCAAGAGTGGCCTATCTTTTTCTAGTGCCGGGGAGCTGAGTTGCCCGCGTCCGTAGGAGTGCACCCTCAAAATGGAATCCCTACACGTGGCCTCTGGGTGGTGCAAAACAGGCAACCTTATTATTATTATTAAGACAACTCTGGTCGGAGGCTTCGGCCGCGGCTGATTATCACCCACCGGACGAAGCCATGCCATGAAGCGACCTAGTCGTGTTTCGGGATGTAGTCCGGTGCAACGGTCGTGAGAGGCGGATCTGGGCAGTTGCATCGAGTGCCCAACTATCGTACTATCCACTCTACTTGGAGTGAATAGATTTCTTCTGGAGCTGCGTGCTCCATCCTCGGCCACACCATCGCTTAGCATGAAGCGAGCTGGTGGCCAAATGTAGATAAAAATTTTCATAAAAAAGTCGCATTTTAAATCAATGTCTCGAAAAATTTAGGCCACACTTGCGCTCACGTCCTCGTATAAGCGTTCTTATTTGGTTTAGCATTAATGATATTAGCTATCCTTTAACCTTCGCCATTCTTTTTTTAATTTTTATTGGTCATAGCTTAGCTATATAACCATTCCGGGATGCAGGCGTAATGCCTGCATCCCGGAATGGTAATACAGAGGGGTATTTTTGTACATCCATATTTCACAGATGCTGTTATGGTGGTGAGTCTGTTGCCGTCAAACTGGCACATTTTCAAACCGGGCACATCTGCAACTACTAAGTATTACAACAAAAATAAATGAATAATCAGTTTTCCCGCCCCGTAATCGCCCAATACCTCACGTTCAATAGTCACGCGACCACAATTTTGTGGTTAAGAGCAAACCTTATGTTAAGATCACGCAATTACCGTGTTGGATATACCTAATATTAATATTAATGATAATTCATTTATTTTCGATTAAACAAAATCCATATACATTAATAATAATTGTTCTATAAGTTTTTAGTGTGTTAGTAATTTATGTTATATAATTTATGTTAGTACTGTTAGTATTAATTTAATAAGCCTATTCCTATAGCTGGTCTTCTCCAATGGTTTTGGATAGGGCAGTCAAAACGTACAGCAATAGCTTTCAAAATGCCGTTGCCGCTATTCCGTAGACGGTGCAGCAGGGAGGTAGATATCTTGCTCATGACCCGAAAGTCATCCGTGTGCGCACATACCAGATGTGCTGCAACGCCATGGCAGCTGCAACAACATCCTGAACGCATTGTTGTACTGGGTACGATATAATTTGGCATTGAAATTACACAGAAATTTCTGCTTACCCCCATGGGAAATAGGCGTGAGTTTATGTATATTACTTGTATTCTGGAGGAAAAAAAAACGGTAAATTTTACACATGAACGAAGCCGTAGGCTATGTCTTGTTTTAATTTATAGTCGTAAAGCGATAAGCAAGCAATCTACGCGACACCAGTTTTTTAGCCACGTACAAGCGCTTCAAGCGCTGCCAAAATATCTCGACAGCGCTTAATTTGTACAACCGATAAGGAAGGAAGCCTGGAAATAAAAATACATACCAGGAAGGCACGATCTTCACGTGTACCTATGTACAAATTGAGGCAAAAAAAATAGGGAAGTGTGCGAATGTTTGCCGGGTCGATCGTGATATTCCAGGGGTTTGTTAGTAGGTAGATATGTATGTATACTTGATAGTACTAACTTGGCATGATATAACTTTATAATAAAACAACTTTTAACCGGATTAATTGCGTGTATTATTGTTTTTTCGTTCGTGGTCGCAGGACGACAGCGCAAAGTGTTCGAAACGTCTGGAAAAACAAAAAACCAATAATACACGCAATTAATCCGGTCAAATATTGTTTTATTATAATGTCTAGTGATCGAAAAACCTAAGATATTGATATAACTACGATATAACTTGTAACAAGTACTTAAAAACGTCAAAGTTATAGAATTTACTTCGAAAGAGTTTGTACTGAGATTTTGTTTCTCTAATCTTCTTTTTTTTTTTTGCTGTGGGATTAATTAACAATCTACTGTCAGAGTTGAAACCGTGAGATTTTGTCTCTAAGTTGAACAGTTTTAAAAACCATCGAGAACATCTCCCAGGTGTGCTGGTTTCCTTACAATGTTTTCTTTCACCTTCTAACCCAGTAATAGCTAATTTCAGTTCAATGATTCAAAAATCACAATGGCCGCTTTAACATAACATACACATCGATTGATGGCAATCAACCTATTACATGGGACTTAATAACAGCATTGAAGAAATGTGGATGTACAACTGTGTGCACCTCTGCCTACCCCTTCGAGGAATACCTATAAGCGTGATGCTATGATGTGATGATATTATAAGTGTCTGCGTTTAAGTGTAGCATTAGTCCAATGATTAAAATGTCAAAATGGCGAGTGAAAAAGTCTAGACTTCAAAACCCTCTAGAGATTAGCCAAGTACGCAGGAGATATTATAGTGCACAAGTTTATTCGCAAACACAGGTGCACTCCCTCTTCCTTCACTCTCATATTCCGATGGGACGGAAATCCGACACGACCGGAGAGAGATCAGGCGCAGGACCGACGGATTTACGTGCTTAAAACTTTTACCAAGGTATCAACAACAAAAAAAAACCATACACATTTTTGTGTGCATTTTTCATTAAAAAGTTAAACTTGAGGTTTACGAATGATAATCGTTGTTATAGTGCATGGGAAACATAGTAATTATTTAGGATTATGAATTTGATTTTTCAATTTCTTACGTAGACGTTCATACGAAGGTAAAATGAGAAACGTCAAATCGGACTTCTTAGATTGTCGCGAGTTTAATTTAACGTACAATAACAAGACTATCAATAAATCCATTGTGTTTTTACTTAATTAAAAAATAATACCCTGTAATACCCTCCCCTGGATTGAGAAGCAGTGGGAACAACCCTTGCAAATACGATTAAAATATAAATACAGCCTGGTTTATTTGCTTTTCCCTTAAGTGGTTACGTATTTGGGTCACCACTAGATGATCGAATGATTTGAAATTGATATAATAGTTATTATTACCACAGATTGAATGAATGAACGATTGGTGACATCATGAGTGCACTACGCGCTGTTTAAAACCGAACTTTACGTTCCACAAAGAAATGTCAAAAATAGTGTGAGCAAGGGTAAGTTAGAAATTTAAAAAAAAAATGGTCTATGGTTTATATCCAAGATAAATCTTTGAAAAGCATTAACGCATGCTTAGCGAACCCTAAAGTTACAATATTAAATGGAAAAAGAATACGGTCGCGAACAGGATTCGAACCTGCGCCTCCCGGATAGATACTCCAGGCGCTCTGACCACTAAGCCATCTCGACCTCTGCTCACCACCGCGAATTCTTCTTCCATATTTTAACACGTCTTATGGCGACGTCATTGCAATCAATTCAGTACCTATACAGGCGACCGAACCGACACGACCAACTTTGCAGCTAATACAATGTCAATAATAATTATTCTTTATTGTACACACAAAACATAGATAACAGAGAGTGATAAAGAAAATTGATGTACAAAGGCGAGCTTAACACATACATGAGTTTTCTACCAGCAAACCTTAGAGCGATAGAAATGTAGAAAAAGATGAGGACAGATTGAAGTGTACAACACCAAAGTAATACTACAAATAAACACCAAATGACTATTATAATAAATATGAACTGATAAATTAAATACAATCATATATATATATACACATATATAGCAATATAATATATACACAATACATATACTACATACATACATAATTACGTTGAAAGGAAATGTTCCCTGATTCTTTTCTTGAACACATCCAGAGAAGGGCTATCTCGCAAAGAATGTGGAAGAGAGTTCCAAAGCCGCACAGCACGTATAGTGAATGATCCATCGTAACAGCTTGAGGTATGATGAGGAATACGAAGGAGAAGAGAAGAATTTGAGTGACAGGATTTCCCCCGAAGATACTCAAAGCGTTCACGAAGGTATGATGGGGAATTTATGTTGTGAAGAACAGAGTAGAGAAAAGAAAGAATGTGGGCGTCTTGACGTTGCCGAATAGGCAGCCACCTCAATCTTGTCCGGAATTCCGACACATGGTCGTATTTCCGAAGGCCAAAAATGAAGCGGATGCACAAATTCTGCAGACGTTCCAGTTTGTTCACCAGTTCCTCTGTAGCGTCGAGAAAGCAAACATCGGCATAATCTAAAAGAGGAAGAAGAAGCGATTGCGCAAGAGTTATTTTAATTTGAAATGGCAGGAACTTCTGGAGGCGCTTGAGGGAGTGAAAGGACCAATACATTCTCCTGCTTACCTCTGCAATGTGAACACCCCATGACAAATTGCAATCTATGAAGACACCGAGATTTTTTGCACTTTTTGAGTAGGCTAGTGATCCAAAAGATTGTAGAAGTACCTGCCACCAATGATGAGAGCTTGGGATTTTTTTGGATTAACTAAGAGACCAAAGGCTTTAGCCCATTCACTGATATTCTGAAGATCATCATAAATGGCAGTAACAGCTTCAGGAAACTCTTGGATTTTAAAGTGCCGATAAAGCTGCAAGTCGTCTGCATAGAGATGGTAGTGTGAAGATAAAACCTTAGTGATCGCGTTAATAATAACAGAGAAAAGAAGAGGAGAGAGAACGCCAACCTGAGGTACACCCGCAGTCAGATCACACCACAAAGAGGAAGCCTCATCAGCGCGAACCGACTGTGGGCGACCACGAAGATAGGAGTTAAACCAAGTTATTACAGCAGGAGATATATTTAGAGAGGATAGGATTGCTTAGAGAATGTCAAAATCAACTGAATTAAAAGCACTGCTAAAGTCCAGCAAAACCAGTACTGTGAGAAGCTTATTTATATTTATTGAAATCTATCAAATTATTCACCGAAAATATCTGTATTTTATATTGTTTTTACATAAATTTCCTTATTTTGCCTACAAGTGTCAGTTATAACGAAAAAGGTCAAATGAAAAATTGACACAATGGCCAAGCTTTGGCAACACATATTAATGATATAAATTTAATACTATATCTTCAATAGCCGACAGCTAAGAAATATCGTCTATCCTTTTAACTTAACCCCTTAATTACGCTATACACAAAACCACGCAACTTCAACACACAATAAAATATAACTTCAAAAGTGTACATCAATATTGACAGGCATTAACCCTCCACTGCGGCCGCTAGTTAGCTTACATGATAAGCAACTCACAGCTGATGCTCGCATGTTTTCCAGCATCGCAACGGCGCGGTGAACAGCGTATTTACATAAATCGATAAATACGACCACTTGATGCAGGCAGGTTATTTTAAAATGTGTAACGAATGCTGTGAGGTGTTGTTGGTCGCAAATGATATGGAATAAGGGCAGTGTAGTTTTGTGTAGTACAGGTAAATCAGTGTTTTAGACTGTAGGGTTACTCTTACAAATAAATTCGCGATTGACATTGGAAATATATCAATTCGTACTTTGGAATGACAAAACGACTTAAAAAGAATTAATAAATCGGACTACTAAAAGCCAATATGCTTAAGAATTGCGTTAACTATTATGTAATAATTTATTTTGACATTAAATATTGTTTTAAGGAATTGATTTGAGATTGGAATGGGAGTGGACTTGGTATTTAATTCAAGAGTAAAGAAAATAAAGCAAAGTGCTTTAAATTTAAGTCTGCGTTTTGTACATCAAATATTCTAAACCGTGAATTTTAAAAAACCAATTTAAAAACCATAATTACGAGGCCGGTTCTTAATAATACGTACAAATCACAATATACTAACCCTTTCGAGATAGGGATCCGTAAAATCACGAACTCTACCCGTAAAATGCAACGCTAACAAAATACTCGCTCTTTTTCGCAAAACTGTGTCAATCTGTAGGGGAGAGCGATCCCAAATCAATTTTTACATTTAGATGACACGTTTTTTTTACCTTTTCAATATTTCCCCCTCCGGATCTGCCCGCAATGAAGTTGTATTGAGAATCACCTGTTTGCTTTGGACATAATCTTCGCTTTTTGAACGCACGCTTTAGAATCGTTTTATTCCACCGGTTTGTTTAGTGTTTGAATATTCATTATTTGTGTTTGTTTGTGTGGGTGCGATTGAGTGGTCAACATTTTGTGTGGATTTATAAAAGAGGTTTATATGTAGCCAATATTTCTATTGTTTATTCAGAAATTGTTTATTTAAAATTATCTCTAAATATTAAAAAACTGAATGCTATAAGCTGTTATGGGTTGGTAAGGTCATGTAAAAAAAAAGCTACCCTACTAATAATATTTTAAGTGTGAAAGTTTTTGAAGATGGACGGATGAATGTGTGGATGTTTGTTATTCTTTCACGTGATAACTCATGAACGCATTTCAGTGAACAAAGGTGCAGTGATAGTTTTAATCCTGGGTTAACACAACGTCACACATAGGATATTTATTATCACAGCTAGACCTAATTCTGAAGTCTAAGCAGACGAAGTCGCGGGCAGAAGCTAGTAATATTATGAATCCGAAAGTTTCTGATAATGAATGGACGAATGAATGCGATTGTTACTCTTTAACACAATAACAACTGAACGGCTTTAGACGAAATTTGGCGCACAGATAGTTTATAAATGGAAAAGTCACATTGGGTACTTTGCTTAAGTCCACGTACATGAAGTCGCGGGATTAAAAATCTTGTAGATTGCATTGTTTCCCTTCAACAAGCAAGTATATGTAAGCATTTCTACTTGTAATGTAAGTACTACTAATCATACTGTCGTAACTATCAACTACAACATTACTCAAATCTTACAAAAACCTTTGTAGGAACCGTCACAGCCGTCACGCCAACCATTATTCAATATATCTCCCTCCTACAGAATTAAAAGGAGACTTGTCGAAGACGGCTTAGCTAATGTAGTGTTAGAGATATCAAGGCGACGGGGCGGGGCTAAAACGGTATGACATGAGAGCGACATGACATCGTGGCTGGTGGGAGACACCGCACTTGGAAGAGCGCTCGCGCTGTGTACGTGCTGCACTCTTTCGAGGGCACTGAGTCGTACTAGACGTATCTAGAGGCTGTATTTTAATGTCCCAATAATTTTGTGAATATCTGTTTATATATAACTGCTTCATTAGTCTAGCGGTCACAAACACGGTTCAAAGATTATTCTTTAAATGCCTATAGATATGTATGTCCATAGCCTACTTCACTTAATTTTTTTCGAAATGCATTTTTATCAACCAACGAAAAACGGAGGAGGTTTTTAAGTAAATGCGTATATTTCTGCCTTTTTTCAGTAAAACAACTAACTATGCCGTTCAAAACAGCCAGTGAAACATGAAATATTAGTACGCAAGTTGCAAGGACAGTTTTAAAACAATAAAACTTTGTTACCCTAAGTGAGTAGGAGCACCATCATGTTGCAAGTTACGGGATAACTTCATTTTACGAACTTACCTGGGACGTTCGTTTATGCAATGCGACATGCAAAGAGATTTGCACAATCTTGTGATGTGTGGTGTGTGGTATGTGAAAATATTATCAAGTAAGTGTTGATTTCTGAGCTCATGGGTATTGCCCGTTAATGTATTAATAAATAACTACAGGGAAACGATTTAATACAGTAAATAAATAATAGCTTAAAAAAACACACTTTTGTAACTATCCGAACTTAAAATTAGAAAATATTTTTCTATGACTTCATAAAAATATAGAGTGATTAAGAAAAAAGGCATTTATCGCAAAAAAGCGTGGGGTGCACCATAAAATATTTTATAATGACTTTACTTTTACCTATATCTGTCAAAAAAGTATTTACAACAATTAACATCTAGCGCCCCACGCTTATTTACGATAAAATGATTTTATTTTCCCTTTCTGTGTTTGGTCTAGTGGTCCCAAGCGCGACTGCTGAGCATGAGGTCTCGGGTTCAATTCCCGGGTCTAGGCAAAGTATTATTGAGTTTTTCTGTTAGAAAATTCTCAGTCGCAGCCCGGAGTTCTGATTTGTGCCCAGTAGATGTCAAACGTCACGTCAAACGAAAATTTGACATCTAATAAAAAATGACAATAGACTCAACACCTATTTATTACATGGTATTTAATAACAGCATTGGTGAAATATGGGTGTATGACGGACGACACCCCTGCCTACCCTTTGATGGCATACAGGGGTGATTCTATGATTTTAAAAATGATCTACTGGGCACAAATCAGAACTCCGGGCTGCTACTGAGAATTTTCTAACAGAAAAGCTCAATAACACTTTGCCAACGAGGTGGTCTACCTACATAATTATATCATAATTATGTCTACCTCATTGTTCTAGCGATCCCAAACTGTCCTTTGTTCGATTTCCAGGTCGGGCAAAGTGATATTAGGTTTTTCTGTTAGGAATTTTGGGTAGCAGCTGGGAGTTTGGAATTGTGCCCGGTAGATAGCAATAGGCTCACTATCTATTACATGGGACTTAGTAACAACATTGACGAAAATTTGGTGTACAACAGTGTACACCTTTGCCTACCCCTACGGGGAAAACAAGCGTGATACTATGTTCTGTTATATTATGACGGTATCTGAGAAAAAATTGGGTGTACAACAAGAGGGGTACTTCCTTTGCCTACCCCACCGCAGAATACAAGCGTCATAGTTATGCATATGTATTGACATAATAAAACCTTTGCAAAACCTTTTATATTAAAGTTGTTAAATACCCAACAGAAAAAGGACTATCACCACTCCTAATTTAAGAACCTATCCTTAATTTGCCGTAAACATATACACTCTAGTAGAGCTATGACCTCTGGCCGTAAATCTGGTGTGTGTACCAGCACTATCGAAGTGTTTACGAGTTGACTCGGACTCTCGCGCTCATAGCTAAGCGGTTTATTGTACAATAAAGACTACAAACGTCGCTATGTTGTCATCTTGGAAGACTCTTCGTTGACATATGGAAGGTGAATGGCCTCGTGTATTTAGTGCTACAAAAAGGTCACATTTAACATAGCACCATACCTGTATTCCCCGAAAGATTATGCAGAGATGTATTTCTCAATGATCTGATATATTATATTTATTGTAGAGATAAATTTGTTATAGACACTTTTAAAACTCTATTTTATTTTTTAACTAGATGGCGTTGGACTTTCCTATCTGACTAACGAGCTCCAAAAAGAAATACCGAAACAAACTCAGAGGTCAACGTCTCTTTTAAAGTCCAGACACCATTTAATTCAACGTATGAGTGTGTGTTTTTCAACTATGTAGGTATAGGTCTAGGATGCCTTTTGAGGAAAGAGCTATAGCAGTTTTAAGCTGACCTGGCCCAACCGACGGCACGTATGCCTCAGACATTGTGTAGGCATTCGGATTAGGGGGCCGACTTGCCCACCTCCGTAGGAGTGCACGTGGCCCCTGGGTGGTGCAAAACAGGCAACACAACTCTGGTGGGAGGCTTCGGCCGCGGCTGATTACCACCCACTGAATGAAGCCATGCCGTGAAGCGACCTAGTTGTCTTTCGGGATGTGGTCCAGTGCAACCGTTGTGGGAGACGGTTCTGGGCAGTTGCATCAACTCCCCAACTGTCATTCTCCCCAAATCTATCCACTCTACTTATAGTGAATAGATTTCTTCTGGATCTATGTGCTCCATCCTCGGCCACACCATCGCTTAACATCAGGTGAGTTGGTGGTCAAACGTAGATCCATTTTTGATAAAATGGGTGGCTCCGCGACCCGTCGGAAGACGTTACCAGATTGCCCATTACCAGCCACCGTGAGCCGTAGTCCGCGTGCGTTGGACTTGGGTAATTCTTTGCCCGACCAGCAACAGGCCCAATATGAATGCGCGCCTTATTTATACAACATAAAAAGTATGCGTTAATGCTTTTCAAAGATTTATCTGACTATGATAGCTTTTCCACAAACATAAAAAGGCATAAATGTATTATAGTCCGCACACATTTCGCCGATGCCATTCTAGTGCCATCACAATTCCTAAATCTAGACTGCTACAGACAATTTCCTAACACAAAAACCCGATCACGCTTATCTATAATAGAAACCCAGACTTCATTCATAGTAGTCGACCTCGCAACCCCTGACCAACGAGGCAGTCCAGTATTTACTTTTATTATTCTATGTACAGACACAGTTTTCACTGCAAATTGCAACTGCCTCGTTGTTCTAGAGTTCCCAACCGTGACTGCTGAGCATGAGGTCCTGGATTCGATCCCCGGGTCGGGCAAAGTGTTATTTGGATTTCCTATTAGGAAATTCTCGATAGCAGCCTGAAGTGTATAATTGTGCCCGGTAGATGGCGATAGGCTCACCACCTATTTATTACATGGGACTTAATAAAAGCATTGGTGCAATGTGGGTGTAGAACTATGTACACCTCTGCCTACCCCTTCGTGCAATACAGGCATGATGCTATGTTATGTTATGTTTCCAAATTTCACAAAAAAATGGAAATCCATAGAATGATATTTTTCATGTTAAGGCGAATTAAATGCCATAATGCCTATATTAATAAAAAAAAAACAAGGAAACATAAGTAAATACGTAAATTATTGCTAAATAAATATCGCCAGGCGTCTCCTTAAGCCGAATACAAGGAAGCTTGAAATTTAATAGGCTTGAACAACGACACGGAAGCTCAGTTGGAATAGAGACGACCAGGGAATGTTAAGGGTCCCGAGTTCAAGCCCCGTTCATGACTATTATTTTTAAATATTTCCTTGTAAAACAGTAATTTATGGAAATCGAAACCGTCACCGTAGCAACCATGGCACAGAAACCAATCTTTCGACAACTTTGTCAACCACATCAGTTAATAGATTGAGTAATCTGATTCATATTTAAGTAATAACAATTAATTTTACGCGTGGGCTCCCGCGCCATATTTTGATAGTTAACAACCGAATATACCTAAGCCCTACACAAAGGGATCATCGCGTATCAATTGATTGCATCTGCAAATCATAATTACCCATAATTGACCATATTATTATGGATAATTCACAAAGCAGTCACATTAGCAGTTAAATTAGGCGTAAGTTATTATTGAATTATATAAATTATTTAATCGGTTGACTCTGATTAATTGATGTTAAGATACTAAAAAAAATTAAATATAAATAATTATAATGTATATGACAACATTGATTTCATAATTATTGAATTCAAACGGGACTTAATCGCGCTAAAATCATAATATTTATTTACCTCGACGTTTCGATCAAGTTGCATTGATCGTGGTCACGAGTGGGAACATTTAAAAAGTAGCATTGATTTCAATGGGGATTCGCACAAAATAGAATTTATTTGAAAATAATGTTTTAGTACTAGAATACAAAACTTCTAATTTAAATAACTATAATAAAACAACTTTTAACCGGATTAATCGCGTGAATTATTGGTTTTTTTGTTTTTCCTGACGTTTCGAACACTTTGCAGCGTTCGTGGTCGCAGGAGGACCCGCATCATTGCTATGAGATATTAAATACATATCTCGTAGCAATGATGCTTGAATTTGCAAATTACAAATTATGTTTTTATATTTCATTTTTTTATTCCGAAATGGCGAGTTGGTGGCCAAACGTAGTTCATTCTTTATTTGATGAAGCCTACCTACTGTTAGATTTTTCCAAGCCACTTGCCTTTTAACTTAGCTCAGCGAGTCCTAGCAGGAGTCAACGACATCTAGACCGACGGTTTAACGTACCCTCCGAAGCTCGGAGATGCTCCGATGACAATGATTCTAGCAATCACCCATCTACAGACTGAACGGCAACGTTGTTTAACCTTAACGATTGTTTAGGCACCGCAGAGAGATACGAGCTCCTTTTTTTTCAAGTCTAAAATAGATCTACTTTTGGCAACCAACTAGCCTGATGGTAAGCGACGGTTTGGCCGAGGATGGAGCACGTAGATCAAGAATAAATGTATTGACTCTAGCCTTGAATATGCCTAGATTGTATTTCTCAGGAAACATGGAAGCCGGCAGGGAGTTCCATTCATTGGCAGTACGTGGATCCAAATCGTTACATTCGAATTTTCGGAATTTCCACGAGAAACAGGTGGTAGTGTGTCGTCCTTATTCTTGTCCTGTTGTACTCATAAAAGGTGGAGGATGGAATAAAGTCACGAAGGTCCTGTGGATACTCACTGAAATATATGCACGGCTCCTGATGATGCCTCGTGCGGGGGGTGTAGAGTAGTTGGTAGTAGTATATTATTTATACATTTGTTGGACAAGTAATTGCAAAACTCAATATTGTGGAAAAGGTAGATATTGTATTTATTTGCATCCATTCTTATGGACGTCCGCTAGGTAACGCCTGAATCTATACAACTTTTACACCATCACAATCCTTGTAACATGTAAAAAATTGATTGAAAAATAACACAGAACCAGTCGTAGGTAGCCAAGATAAATTTATAAGAACCAATAAATATTTATTGGTGTCTTTGAACCACATCCCGGGCGGGATAGAAACGAATGAAACGGGATTCGCATGAATGGGAACGAACCAATGCATTGTATTATGAAATAAGTGGCATTTTAAAATTTTATTTGCAGTTCGGTATTACAGAGGTTTCTGTTATTAAAGGGTACACATCCATTGTACATCCATTATAAACCTATACTCGTGTTTTTTACGAATAATAGATGGTACTTTTATGAGGGATAGGTTCGGATCCTGCTCACGGCCGTATTTTTCTTTCCACAAACTTTATAATTTTAGAGTTCGCTACGCGTGCGTTAAAGTGTTTGAAAGATTTCTCTGTATATATAGATCTCACTTTGTATTTCAATACATTGCTAAATACCATCACTGAATATCGAATTAAAAGTTAATGATTATTAGTAATTATATTTAGAGCCACTCGCTCACTTCAGACACTCGGGTCGTGCGGTCCGAGCTCTCGCATTCTTTATAAAGAGATCGCAAGGCGATTGGTCGACACTTCACGTCACCCAAGGGCTGGTCTCCATTTCGCACAAAGAATAAGTATTGCCATTCAACGTGGCCATGCTGCCAGCCTTGGGTACGCTCCGAGATGACAGCGGCGCGGACGAATTTTTCGATGAGGGCATCGAAACATTCGTCCGGGAGCGTAATCTAAATTAAAACTAGAGGAGGGCCTCTAGTTTTAATTTAGTTAAAAAAAATATTGTAATAGTTTTAGATCTTTATTCTCTAAATTAAACATATTCAAAGTAAATACAAACGAATACATAAGATTTATCTATGTTATTTTTACCGTAATTACACTTGACACCCAAATTATTACCTTATCAAAATCACACAATCCACAATCATTTACTACGAGTACGTACGTACTAGGGCATGCAAAAACCGGGTGGTTTTGGAGAACCGAGTTTTTCGGTTTTTATTTTTAAAAATCCGGCTAAACCGTTTTTTTCGGGTTTTTCGGGTTGACTTTTGTGGGTAAATAAAAATGCTGAAAATAGTAGATATTTTTTATTTTTTACATACACGGAGTACGGAGTCAGGAAATGTGCCCAATAGGCGGCAATAGGCTCGCCCTCTGTTACATGGCACTTGATGGGATCTAAAACAGCTGGTGAAATGTAGTTGTAGTAAAACACCTAGTGGCTAGTGCCTACCCCTTCGGGGATACAAGCGTGAGGCGGAATGATTATGTATTTATGTATTTTACATACATATATAATCACACGCCTCTATCCCCGTAGGGGTAGGCAGAGGTGAATTACTACAGCCACGTTTCGCTACAAATGTTTTTCGTAATAGAGGGGAAGCCTATTACCGTTTACCGAGCATATTTCCAGTTTTCATGATGCTACTGAGAATTTCCTAGTGAAAAAACCCAATAACACTGCTCCATCTGGGATTCTAACCAGGGACTTCACGATCGCGTGCGCTTTATGCCGCGGGATCAATGAGGCAGTCTTACTATAAATATAAACACACATAAAATACACTCAAAAAGCATAACCCTCATTCTTGGCCAAATATATTTAAAAGTAAAGCCCAGTAGTTACCCAGTACTTTTATACCTAACCTACCCTAGGTTAGGTATAAAACTACTGGGTAACATAATGCCATTCTGAGAAAAATATGTAATTCACTACCTGCCTCTCTTATCTTTCAATTTAAACCATCTTTCACCAAGCAACAATAACAACTTTGCCGTTATTATTTCCTTTCTTTGAATATAAGGCGTAGAATTATAATTTAATGACAGACATATATATAAACAAACTTACCTTTAATATAAAATTCGCTGTTTAGCCAAATAAAATATGTAAGTTTAAAAAAAAAGAAGTAAATGTGAAGTTAAGCGCGTAACGTACGCGCGTGATTCACTGCGTTACTTGATAGAGACTAACCAAAGAAAATGGCGGCCGCGTTCACGTCAACTCAATATGTGCGTTCCATTATACGTGCCTATGGCTTCAGAAGTGCGTTCCATAATACTTTCCTTCATAGAATTAGAATATTGTTCTAAAATTTCATCGACACAATAGTCGACACTGACAAGTCACTATTTTGTATACATGAAATGAAAATTTATAATAAAACAACGTTCTCCATATTGCTTTTATGACCATTGTTTTTTACTATAGAGAAAATTCACTATTTTCTTGATAGGATTTGGTTTTCAAAATAAATTTTATAAAAACAGATTTTTCCAAAATATGGCTATGAAAATATATGCTGTTGTTGACAATTTA
The DNA here is from genome assembly GCA_935421205.1 of Xylocampa areola. Classification (NCBI taxonomy): domain Eukaryota; kingdom Metazoa; phylum Arthropoda; class Insecta; order Lepidoptera; family Noctuidae; genus Xylocampa; species Xylocampa areola. The sequence continues at coordinate 20,154,304 of OW285206.1, forward strand.
CCTGTGAAATGAATATTTTTCTGGATTATTTTTATAAGAAACATCGCAGTCACCAACACAACTGTTTGCATGCCCGTATCAGGGTGAAATATGTCATGTTCTGTATTATTATTTAACAACTTTTGTACCATATTTCAAGCAAATAAATGATATCTTATCTTATCTTATCTTATCAACACGTAGGCATTGCTTATAAATTTTAAAACTGTTTAAAATATACAGGATTCACTGACAATACAGCAAATATAAGTTAGCGTGATTTTTGACAGTGACACTGGAGAAAACAACATCTGCCAATAGTGCTGACTGAACCTAAATATGCTTTCTCTTTCTAACATGTGATATTTCCGTAAGAGATTCCATTCCCATAGTAGGCTTAGTTGGTCTTTTTCTATCCTACGTTTATGCTTTCCTTAGAATAATTTTCATGTGATATTTATAGTAAATACTGTATATTTACTATAAATATCACATGAAAATTATATATAATATATTAAAATTATATTTATTTTTATTATAGCATTTATAATTAAAGGAGCATGTTTTAGTTAGAATAAAGTAAAATCGTAGAGAAAAACCGAAAACACCGAAAAACCCGGCTTTATAACTAGAAAAAACCGATTTTCAAATTCTGTCGGTTAATCGATTTTTTCGGTTTCCGGTTAACCGAGTTGCATGCCCTAGTACGTACTGATTAATTAGGAATTCGTTTATGTACTTTTATCTTATTAACTAACACGCCTTGTTATTGAACGATAAACAACGATTTTGTAATGATAAAATGAAAACGGTAATGGTCAATGTAAATCACCATTCATTAATTTGAGTCCGGCACAGCGGCCATGAGAGAATTTACACACATACAAAAGGCCGCGTCCTATTTGCACTTGGAAGTCCATATAAACTTAATCAGACTTCCGTAGGCTTAATATTTATCCATTGAAAAAAGTAACCGAATAATAATGGCTGCCTTTTAAAATAATAATAATTAAATCACGACCGTATTTCGGTCACGGCGGCCTATCTCCACGGAGATTAGCCAAGTACGCAGGAGATATTAAAGTTCACAAGTGTATGCGCAAACACAGGTGCACTCCTTCACTCTCATTTTCCGATGGAATGGCAATCCGACACGACCGGAGAAAGACCGACGGCTTTACGTGCTCTCCGAAGCACGGGGGTGTCATACCACAAACTTCCTGACTCCGGGCTGCTACTGCAATTTTCCTAACAGAAAAACCCAATAACACTTTGCCCGGGAATCGAACCTAGGACCTCTGTTGCGACTGCCAGAACAACAAGACAGTCAGCCTTTTAAAATAACATACAACTATCGAGGATATTTTTAAACTCATTTGCAAATACTTGGTACGTAATAATAAAAAGTACGTTAGGTAAAAAAGAGATGAAACGTAGGTTTAAATGAGATGAAACAAGATCTCCTTGCCTATAACAAAACGTTTTATATCTCTGTCCTAAATTGGTTTTGTTATAACTACTGCCAGATTGGGGGTGTTATAATTTTATGCCTTTATGAGGCTCTCGAGAGAACCGTTGTTAAAGGATTGACACACTTGTTTATTATGATCAATGTTATTAATTTTTTGTAACTAGTCAATGGTTTCGATGTTATCTTGTTACGTCATTATTCAACTGCTAAAAGCCTGCTGCAAGGGCTGTCTACTCTTTCTATTGGTCGCAGTTTTCTAATACTAATCTCACTAATTGTGAAGCTCGGGTCTAAACAAGCCCTATGGCTTCACAATAACTAAAATTGATACCTGAAAAGAAAATATATACTTCGAAAATACCGCTGCAAATCTTATACATAATATACAGCATCTGTATCTAAAACTGTGTCACTCTTATCTCGAGGTAAACTTTATCTCAGCACATTACATTGTCAGAGGTGATAACGCCCATAACTGATCGCGCGATAACGTGATAGCCGCACATTATATAGTACCGCTCGCCATGTATGACGTGGCCCTCGTCGTCGGCGCCGCCAGTAACCTTGGCTACCAAGTCCTAAAGAAACTCACCGAAAACTACAATGGAAAAATCTTCTTCACTGCTGAAGACGAAACAACTGGTTTCAACATCCTCAAAAATTTGGAAAGAGAAAACTTAGATCTGCATTTCCTGCAAATGGATTTGACTTATACGAAAAGTATTATCAAAGTAAGACATCATATCCAGGATTTGGACGAAAGAATAGACTTGATAATCAATGTGTCAGATTACGTGCCAGAGAAGAGGATATCACGCGCCGAAATAGTAAGAAGAACGCTCAGTGTAAATTTTTATGGATACATCAATTTTGGTAAACTTGTTTACCCAATCCTAAATGAGAACGCACGAGTTATCAACGTATCTGGTCCGGCCGGTCTTTTAGCAACTATCCAAAATGATAAAATAAGAGAAAGAATAAGTGATTCCAATTTAACAGAAGATGAACTGGTCGCGATTATGCAAGAGTACGAGCAGGCTGCTAGAAGAGGAACAGAAAAGACAGAAGGATGGGGAATGAGTGTCCATTCTGTTAGTAAGGTCGCTTTAAATGCTGTCACATTTTTGCAACACAGAGAATGGACAGAAAGAGGTGTGGTGATCAACTGTGTTAACCCTGGAAATCTCAGCAGTCGAGAGGGGAGGAAAACGGCAAAGATGTACGAAGAAGGAGCAAAAGCGATACTCTTCTTGGCATTTGAAGCACCTTTGTCATTAAAGGGTAATTTTGTTTGGAGCAATTATTCTGTTATTGAGTGGAATTCTGACCCGTATGTGGAAGTGTCAACTGTGTGAGAAAACGTAAGTGAGAATGAGTGAGTGGTGATAAATGTGTTAATAATGGTAATTGTAGCTATCGGTATGAAATATGTATTATGGACTCGATAATAGTCAAGGACAAATCTATCAGATACCATGAACGTGGAGTGTGTGAAATAGTGAGAAGTTATTATGTAAGCGTTAAAAGAAATAATACGTATAATAATTACTTGAAATCGGTTTTCATTAAAATTTATAACTGCCTCGTTGGTTTAGTGGTCCGTAGCGCGACTGCTGAGCAGGAGGTCTCGGGTTCGATTCCCGGGTCGGGCAAAGTGTTATTGAGGTTTTTCTGTTAGGAAATTCTCAGTAGCAGCCCGGAGTTTGGAAATGTGCCCGGTTGATGGCAATAGGCTCACCACCTATTACATGGGACTTAATAACAGCATTGGTGAAATGTGGGTGTACAATTGTGTACACCTCTGCCTACCCCTTCGGGGAATGCAGGCGTGATGCTATGTTATGTTATGTTATGTTATGTTTAAAATTTATTAATATTTAATAAAAAGTAAATTGTACTGTATTTAATGTATGTATTCTTACAACTGCCTCGATAGTTTAATGGTCCGAAGCGCGACTGCTGAGCATGAGATCTCGGGTTCGATTCCCGAATCGGGCAGAGTTATTAAGTTTTTCTATTAGGAAATTCACAGTAGCCGCCCGGAGTTTGGAATTGTGCCCTGTAGATGACAATAGGCTCACCACCCATTCCATGGGACTTATAAACAGCATTGGTGATATGTAGGTGTGCAACTGTGTACACCTCTGCCTACCCCTTCGTGGTGAGGCGTTATGCTATGTTATGTTTTTATGTTATGTAGATATTCTTTTGGTATGCACTAAACTATGCTCTATCTATTTATCTAGTCATAGTAAAAGTAAACTTGCTTGCTTGCTTGTTAAATGGTCCCAAACGCGGTTGCTGAGCATGACGTCCTAACTTCGATCCCCAGATCGAGCAAAAGGTTTTCCTGTTAGGAACTTCTTAGTGGATGGCAATAAGCTCACCATATACTACATGGGCACATGGGCGAAATATGGTTGCATAACTGTGTACACCTCTGCCAACCTTCTCAGACCATGGAGGCGTGATGCTAATGCTATGTGACGAGAATGTCAATCAGTCAAAAATGTTTGGCAAGCTGATAGACATCTGATACGTTGTATTCTGTATCTCGATTATTATATACAAACTAGCGGTCCGTCCCGGCTTCGCTCGCGACTATAATTTGAGATTTAAACTATCCTATCTCTCAAGTTGGATCGAACTGCACATGGTGTGCGAATTTTATTATAATCGGTTAAGTGGTTTAGGAGTCCATTGAGGACAAACATTGTGACACGAGATTTATATATATTAAGATAAATATATGTTCTAAGATATTCCAAATCCTTTTTTTTCAACATCATCATATCTTGTGAATCCCTCTTCAAAAGCGACAGCGTAAAGCGCCTGTCAAAAATAATCACCGTACCAATACTGTACCAAATACTCATTGAAGTTGAACGTAAGTGGATATTCCGCATTCATGGCGCGGTGACCACGTGTGTACTTAAATGTTAACAGTAGTAACACGTCAATGTAGAGCGTGCAAGCAATTCTGTTGCAAATCGAAGTATTCTTAGGTACCAAAGCTCTCGTAAAATCACTTTTTACTATCTACAACGGTAATTTCGCTGATCGTTCCGTAGATGCGCCGATTGTGTTTGAATGTCGTATGTTTCTAAAGCCAGGGCTTTATTCTAAGGGATTAAGGATGCTTTTAGAATAGCACGCTTTACCATGACTTTCAATGAAATGGGACGATTAGATAATTTATTTCGTTAAATGTGAGTTTAATTCGCTTTACCTGGGAAAACTAAGTCTTAGCTGGTATGTCTTGTATGAGATCTCTTTTTAAGTCTTCTTCTTCTTATCGCGTGGTTGATGAACAACCTAGTGTCAGAGTTTAAACCACCTGTAAGGTCTGTGACATGGCTTTACACACCATAGAGAATATCCCTCAGGTGTGCTGGTGTCCTCACGATGCTTTCCTTCACCGTTATAAGCAAGTGATAATTAATTTGTAATACGCACATGACTAGTAAAAATCAGTGGAGCGTGCCTTGGATTCGAACTTGCGGCCTTTTACTTGTCAGTCCAACGGTCATACCACTACGCTATCACAGCACTAGAGTAAATGTAGGGTAATGATAATTTCTTCGTAATGCTTAATGCTTTTCGGAAGGCATCTTACTATTGCGAGTACTTATAGACGTATTAAAAAACAGCTTCATTGGTCTAATGGTCGTAACTGTAGCTACTGAGCGTGTCTTCCTAGGTTCGATTCCGGGTTGGCTAAAGTTTTAACATAAGTTAATTAAGTCTTTTGTAGCAAACAGAAATATATAGTACTTATGACAATTTCTTGGGATTGCCCGATAAGTTTCGAAACTCGGTTAGATCCCTTAATTATGCCGAGCTCGCGACTACGTCTGGAATAACTAATCACAGTCGCAAGACACAACTGACGTTATTACATTCGAGTTCGAAACTAATCGAGCAATCCCAAAAAATTTTCGTAAGTAAATAACCGGTGAACAATAAGGAATAAGAATTCAAATTCAATTTTTTTATTTATTTCAAATAGACCATATTACAGGTGCTTATGAAAAGTCAAAGGCTAGGTGCACAGTTTTAAGGCGTTGATGAATTGAACTCACGTGCTCGGTTTGACTCATTGACAGCGATATGGCCGCGGACTCAGCTCATAACTAAGAGCTTCGTTAGAATTGGAAACTAGTCGGGCAATCCCGAAGAATGTACGTGAGTAATAATCGGCTCACAATAATGAATATAAATTGAACTCACACGCGCGGCTTGACTCGCGACATCGCTACTGGCTCGGTTCATGACTAAGAGCTCAGTTCGAGTCCGAAACTAGTCGGGCAATCCCGAAGAATTTACGTAAGTAATAACCGTTGAACAATAATTAATTAATATGTTAAGAACATTTATTATACAAGAATATTAAATGGAAAAAGAATACGAAAACGAACAGGATTCGAACCTGCGCCTCCCTGATAAATACTCCAAGCGCTCTGACCACGAAGCCATCTCGACCTCGGCTTACACCGCGAATTCTTCATCCATATTTTTAACACGTCTTTTTGGCGACGTCATTGCTATCTATTCAGTACCTATACAGGGGACCGAACCGACACGACTAACTTTGCAATACAATGTCGTAAAGAATGCAATTACCTTAATATTTCAAGATAAATCTTTGAAAAGCATTAACGCATGCTTAGCGAACTCTGAACTCTGTTTTTCCATTTAATATTGTAACTTTAGAGTTCGCTAAGCATGCGCAGCTTTTCAAAGATTTATCTTGAAAAATAATTAATTTGTCTCACACTCAAAGTTATTATACAAAAATCTCAGAAAAGCTGTAGGCAACTAAAAAAGGTAAGAAAGTTAATTGTTTCTTCATATTTTAATAAACATTTCTTGTCGTGGGCAAAGCAGTACCTTCTTTTAATTAGGGAAAATTTCGTTAGGGATTACGTATCTTAGGATTAATGTTAAATTTGCAATTTTAATAAGTCCCCTCTTGAGTGGGGTTTCATATTTCTGTTTGTATTAAAACCCGAGTTTTTTCTCTGTCGTGTCCTCGTGACCTTTAAGATTTGTTTACGGACAGTGATCTGAGTTATTACGTTGGGATGCGGCAATATGTTGTTTTATGTAAACAACGTATTTTTACCCTTAAAGATAAATATTTGAAAAGCATTAACGCATGCTTAGCGAACTCTAAAGTTATTATATTAAATTGTCCATTATGGCTTACATTTTTTTTATTCCACCTCTCTATATCCTTTCAATTATCGCTTTTCTGTATATTTATGTCATTATTTATGGATAAATATATATATATTGTGAAGTTAAAGGATAACATATCCTTTAAATAATTTCGCCGTTATTTTCTGTATCCGTTACATAGTATGTTGAAAATGTGTCTAAAATTTCACGTGCATCTATTTATACTCCAAATATAATTTGAATTTTGCTGTGAAGTAGGTAGGTATGTATAATTCCTCAGACAAACAGCACTGGGTATAAAAATTTATCTTTTTGTGAATGTACATTTTCAATCTTTTTTATATGTAATAAATAATATAGTAATATGAGAGGGGCTCGTGGCTAAGTAACAGCCGCACAGACCGATCGATCGAGGTTAAGCTGCGCTTGCCGCGGTCGGTCTGTGGATGGGTGACCATAATTTCATACCGAGACCCCTCCGTGCCTCGGAGAGCACGTTAAGCCGTCGGTCCCGGTTGTCAAATTAAGATCTATGACAGCCGTTACGGGTAGTCAGAGACCTAAAAGTCTGACAACCAGTCATACCACGAGATATCGTATTACCCAGTAACTGGGTTGTGGAGGTCAGATAGGCAGTCGCTCCATGTAAAACACTGGTATTAAGCTGCATCCGGTTTGACTGGAAGCCGACCGCAATGTAATTGGGAAAAGGCTAGGCAGATATAAATAATATAGTAATATCTTAGGTTTGCGCGATCACTACACAATAAAACAACTCAACAATCAAAGCAAAGTGTTCGAAACATCAGGAAAAACAAAAAACTAATAATACACGCGATTATTCCGGTTAAAAGTTGTTTTAATATAATAAATAATAGATTAAAAAACTAAAAAACACGCTTTTGTAACGTATAGGAAAATTATTTTCAACTTTTTAGTTCGGCTAGTTACAACGCGTGTTTTTTAGTTTTTTAAATCATTATTTTGTTTTCCTTTTTTAGTCATGAAATCGTTAATCCTGAATATTCTGATCAGGATAATCGGACAAACTCATTAAATTATTGTATTGTCATCGGTTCTTGATAAGTGTGCGAAGTTTCAATTCAATCCGACGTTTTGAAGTGGTTGAAAATCACGGTCAAAGATTCCGTTACATAGATAAATAGATACATACCAATCTAATAAAAGCGTCAACATCATCATCATCCCCCTGCCCTTATCCCAATCTATTTGGGGTCGGCACAGTATATACCTATCTGGCATGCTGTTAAAGTTTTGGTTATGTTGTATGACCGGCCGCCTGCCTGACGTCAACCCTCTTTGGGAATGCTGTTGTTGGTGGTAACCGCCACCAATACGGTCTCCTTCTATCTAGCTATGTCACACCAAATGTTATCCAAGCGCCCTGGCGCATCAGAACCTGTTCTGATGTTATCCTTCTATCACACTCCACTAACCGGGCTATAATAAATTATTAATAAAAGCGTATTAAAATGAAACACTATAAAAAATAACACGATTTTTACACAATTAACCCAAATTATTACAGAACCAACACAACAAAAAACTACTTTTTAATCACATTACGAAGTCAAAAGGCGACGAAGTGTTTCTAAATATAACAATAACAGCGACAAGGCGACAAGGCGGTGCTGTGTTAGTCACAAAGGCAGTAATGACGCGTCAGAAACACGCGACGTGCCGCGGCGTTGCGCGCGACACCGCAACGACGCCCGGATTGGAAAATTATTTTTTGTTTGGAAATTAAATGAGGGCACATTAAAATGATGGTAAGGGCGATGATGAATATTTACACAGATTTACACATAATTATGGTAATGTACAAGTCGTGGAGTGAATGAGGACCACTGACGAGGATTGAGAAAGGTAAAAATAGACATAATTTATTGCTAAAATTGTTTGGGCCTGTAGAAAGGATCGATGAAGTGGATTGACTAAAGTATATGGGACCGACGGCTTAACGTGCTCTCCGAGGCACAAAGGGGTCTCGGTATGACATGATGGTCACCCATCCACAGACGGAGCGCGCAGCTTAACCTTGATCGACCGATCTGAGCTGTTACTTAGCCACGAGCCCAATCATCCGTATCTTATCAATAATCCGAATATAACTCAACACAAAAAATATGCGCCAAAATATCATGTCACACCCTGTCTTCCTTTTTTGAAGATTCGAGACTATTATGAATTGATTTCATTGCATATAAATGGTGGCTCATGGCAACGTAAGGAATGTGTTTGCCACGCTTGGTCTGTGAATAAGTGACTTCATACCAAGAACCTCCGTACTTCGGGGAGAACGTTAATCCGACGGCCCGGTTGTCCAATGAAGATCTACAGCAACCGTCAAGTGTGGTCAGTTGCCTGATAGTCTGTCAACCAGTCTTACCACAAGTTATCGTGTTGTCCAGTAACTGGCATGTTGATTTATCCCGGTTCCTATCGAAATTTTGAAGTACTTTGCGTTGTATGTTTTATAATATGTTTGCTCTTAACAGACAAGCTATGACATTCGATGCGTTGTAATACAAACAGTCCACAATTTCAATGTTAACTCAGTTAGCTAATACGCTTGCTGATAGGGAGTCATTCTATGTAAAATACTGATATGAAGCTGCATCTAGTTAGATTGGAAGCTAACCCGAGCTGGGAAAAGACTAGGCAGATATAAATAAGTCCACTTTAAAGATCAGTGAGTGTATCCGAAACGATTCCTGCTACAGTCGTAACTTTTTCTCTGTGATAAGTTAATTAATTGAAGTTTCTGACTCGTTTTTGCTTAGTCGCTCGATTTTGTTCACGGCACAAGTAATTGGTAGCTAAGATGGAACACTACTAACGAGTTTGTAGTTTATTTTTACAACTTTTTTCTGTACGAAGCAAAAGATGGCTGAATAGTTGAAATGGCTGCTTATCGTCACGTAGAAAGTATTAAAGGTAGATTTAATAAACGTTTTATAAACATGGCAGATTCAGAGAATATTCAGTTTTGTAGCCAACTGTGAATATGTAGGGTACGTGTCTTTATACAATGGATAGTTATTGTTTTTTTCTTTTTTGCTGTTATATCTCTGCTCACTCTGAAATAATTCAGAGTTATCCTAGTACATGTCACACTTATTATATTTTATAGTTTTAAAATTTACATTTAACTTTACAGTTCCGTTACGAGTTTTGTATGAAAAGAAATTTAAAGAACTTTCCTCATTTGGAATATGATCTGCATGTACCCTGTGTAATTTTGTGTTAAATAGTATATAATTTTTACATTCAGACAAAAGATTTATTATTAATATCTTAGGTTTGCGCGATCACTACAAATTATAATAAAACAACTTTTAACCGGATTAATCGCGTGTATTATTGGTTTTTGTTTTTCCTGACGTTTCGTTAAAAGATTTATTGGTTAATTGCAGCAAATCATTTTATTGAAATTAAAAGTCGAAATGGACTTGAGTTGCTGGGAAGTTTGTTGCGCCATTTCTTCATCCCAGCAATAACATTAGAAAGCAAAATGATTTATATTGATATTACAAATGATTTTTAACCATTTTTCGTAACATTGGGGTCACCTTCCAGTCTAACCGGATTTAGCTTACTACTAGTATTTGACACGGAGCGACTGCCGATCTGACTGCCATAACGTGGTAAGACGATATCTTGTGCTATGACTGGTTGTCAGACTTGCAGTCACCTGACAAGATAGCCGATACAGGTAGTTAACTTGTGTCGGCTGTCTGAGAACTTCATTTGAAAACCGGGATCATCGATTAACCGTGTTCTCCGAGGCACACGAAAAGACATGAAATGATGATCACCCATCCACAGACTGATCGCGGCAAGTGCAGTTTAAACTCGATGGATCAATCTGTACGATTAGCCACGAGCCCCTTATATATAGAATAGTCACTTACCAGTTGGATTTAAGAACCTTCCATGAAATTTGTAGATAAAGTGCTACCTAAAATTGTCTAAAATAGTTACAAGATTATAGTATCTACATGTTATCAGTAATATATATCTTACGATAAAAGATAAGATATATCTGTATGTAGATATAGAGTCCTACTGTACAGTGAAGGGCCTTTTAAAAGATCAATGTGCTATTTAAATTGACGGCATGGTTGGAGCAGTAGTCGAGAGACCGGCTGCTGCGTCGCCTGTCGCAGGTTCGATTCCTGCACGGAGCAAATATTTGTATGATCTACAGATTATTGTTCCGGGTCTAGGTGTGTGCGTGTATTTGAGATTAATGTCTGTAAACGCACAGTAACGTACGATACAGGAAGAAAATTCAAAGTGACACCGCTTTAAAAAAAATAAAAAAATGTAGTTATGTGCATAACCTGAAATGATATTAATTCCTATACCATAAGAAAAAAAAACAGAAATATTGTGCCTGTAAAGATTTTCGGTCTACAGAGACCTGACACGACAAATTTCCACAAAAATTGTGGAATGTGGTAATAAAATTTCCACAAAAATTGTGGAACATCGAAAGAAAATTTTGCACAAATATTTATAACCTTAGAGTTTTCTCTTTAAGTACAAAAACGTTTAATTTGTACAAAAACTGTAAAAAATATGAAGTGTAAAAGAGTCACCATGGAGTTTCTTGCTGGTTCTACTCCATAGGAAACAACTGCAACAAAATTTTTACGTTTCTTTTGTGCTTTTATAACTTGGCTTTACAAGGTTTAAGGGAGTGAAATAACAGCTATTGAATGACTTCTACGCAGGCGTTAATACGTTTCTGGTGAAATGTGTGTACATCTCTGCCTACCCCTTCGGAGAATACAGGCGTGATACTACGTTATGTTATAATGCCATGTTGACGCGTTTGAAATATTTAAGTAGCTATTTAAGAATGGCCCCAATTTTTACACGACTGCTCAAAAAAGCAGTGTTACGTTTTTAGGGTTCATGTATGTATGTTTGTGTGTTTCTTTATTCCACCATAAACTTCTAAATGCCTGAACCGATTTCGATGTATGGGGAACCGTTAGAATCCTTACATTGCCCCAGGAAAACAGATTAAAAAAAATTGCAGGCTTGCTTTTTAATTTTTAATCAATTATTCAAAAGACAATTCATCAAATGTCTTGCTGATAAATATCTAAGCCATACAAAATCTCATCTAACAATATTAGAAGGAATTCCTTCGAATATGTACATTATAAAAGAACTAACACACGATTCACGAACCTCTACCTTCTTCTTCTTATCGTGTGGTTGATGAACAACCTAGTGTCAGAGTTTAAACCATCCGTAGGTCTCTGAAATGGCTTCATACACAATCGAGAACATCTCTCAAGTGTGCTGGTTTCCTCACGATGTTTTCCTTCACCGTTTTAAGCTAGTGATAATTAATACATAATACGCACATGACTTCCAAAAGACAGTGGTGCGTGCCTTGGATTCGAACTTGTGAACTTTAACTTGTCAGTCCAACGGTCATAGCACTAGGCTATCACAGCTCTATCTTCTATTACGTAACAAAATTCAAAGGCAATATCATTCGTAGAGACAATAAAATTTCAACATTTGAACGTCATAAATTCCGTATTCAGTATACGGGACAAACAAAAAGGGAATCTGTGCCAACAAACTATGCGAAAGTGTTCACAACTCAAACACTTAATGATGACGCATGGCAATCCGCTGGCCATCACAATACGTGATACGTCAGAAGGTTGTGCTCGTAATAGAAAAAGTTGATGTCGTTTGTACGACCATTGCTGAGTTAGACCTAGTTTTGTTGGGTTATATTATATGTATTTAACCTCTTTCTTTTTGCGGTCAATAACCTGGTGTCCGAGTACAGATATTTGTAGACATCTGTCACTGTCAATTGTAAACGTCAAAATTGACATATATATGTATATTCCTCCCGAACGTATTTCGGTCACGGCGGCATATCTCTACGGAGATAAGCCAAGTACGTAGGAGATATTATAGTGCGCAAACATAGGTACACTCCCTCTTCCTTCACTCTCATAGTCCGATGGCACGGAAATCCAACACAACCAGAGACATATCAGGCGCAGGACCGACGGCTTTACTTTCTCTCGGGACGGGGGTGTCACACCACCAACTTCGTGACTCCGGGCTGCTACTGAGAATTTCCTAGCAGAAAAACTCATTACCACTTTGCCGACCTGGGTTCGAACCTAGGACCTCATGCTCAGCAGCCGCGCTTGCGACCGCAATACCAGTTTTTTTTTATAATCCTCCCTAAATTGACATAATAGGTTGATAAAACGATAAAGTTCAATACATTTGTCGCGCGATGATATTATGATGAATATTGAATGGAAAAAGAATACGGTCGCGAACAGGATTCGAACCTGCGCCTCCCGGATGAATACTCCAGGCGCTCTGACCGCTAAGCCATCTCGACCTCTGCTCACCACCGCGAATTCTTCTTCCATATTTTAACACGTCTTATGGCGACGTTATTGCTATCTATTCAGTCCCTATACGGGTGACTGTCCTGTTCGCGACCGTATTCTTTTTCCATTTAATATAATAACTTTAAAGTGCGCTAAGCATGCGTTAATGCTTTTCAAAAAGATTTATCTTGGAATATTGAATGGACAATTTATATTTTTGTATAAAAACTTTCGTGAGACATATTCATATCAATTAATGTTCACCGGTTACTACTCACGTGCATTTTTCGGGATTGCCCGACTAGTTTCGAACTCGAACGGAGCCCTTAGTCATGAGCTGAACCCGCGGCGATGTCGCGAGTCAAACTCTACTAGTCGGGCAATCCCGAAAAATGCACGTGAGTAGTAACCGGTGAACATTAATTGATATGACAATTTATATGTAAAATCAACTGCATATCCACGGTAATAATTTGACATTGGCATGGCCTTTATATCTTAGACAGTAAGGTTGGTTTTCCTGGTTCAAGCGTTACCACTGACGTGCGACTGACCATATGTCCGTACCATGTACAAAAAGTAAAAATCGCGCTCTGAAAAGTATGAAACAATAAAATATTCTTATCTAACGTTCTTATCTTTAAACTATAAAATGTACTGTTGTGCAAACAACCCTTTTTACTGTGACGTCACGTATCTTTCAACCAGTGGTCGATCAAGACGCTTCTAATAATGTGTCGTTTGTCAAATTATGGATAAGTAGTTTAGTAGTTATGCGAGAACAGATGAGAGATACATACGGGATGAAATCATAATCGTCCTTTTGGCTTCGCCGTCGTCAGGTAAAAAGTATTATAATACCTTATTACATTAACAAATTACGTCGGCAAACTTATATTAATAACGAAATTAAAACTTTTTCAATCAAACAAATAACGAATGTAAATTGAAATAAAGTTTAATTTCACTTGCATTTATTTTAAAACTTATTGCTATTTCACACGAAGGCGTGTTGATAGAAATTAGAGTTTTCATACATACATACATACATAAATAGCGTCACGCCTGTATTCCCCGACGGGATAGGCAGAGGTGTGGCATTCCTACACAATTGTACACCCACATTTCAACAATTCTGTCATTAAGTCCCATGCAATAAGTGGTGAACCCATTACCATCTACCGGGCACAATTCCAAACTCCAGGCTGCTACTGAGAATTTCCTAACAGAATAACTCAATAATATTCCCGACACGGGAATCGAACCCGAGACCTCCATTCTCAGCAGTCGCGCTTAAGACCACTAGACCAACGAGGCAGAGAGAAAGAGGTTGGAGTTATCATATCCTATAATAGGTTTATATAGCTACTGTTACCTAATGATTTGCCTCTTTAGTCGAGTGGTCAAAAGCGCGTCTGCTGAGTGAGAGGTCCTGAGTTCGATTCCCGTGTCAGGCAGTGTTATTGGGTTTTTCTGTTATATTATTTTAGTAGCAGGCTTGTTTGGAATTGTGCCTATTTAATGGCCATAGGCTCAACAACAATTAAAAGTCAGTAGTACACGCCTTGAGTTTGGACTTGTGATTTTTGAGTGGTTAGTCCAACTTTCATCCCATTGGACTAAATAACACTGATATAAATACTTATACATATAGCCCAAGAAAGTGTAATAATTTACGAATATAATTGAAAAAAATATGAATAGATGACCTTATTTAGATTTTGTAGACATATTTACGGCATAATTTTATATCAAACTAGCTGGTGCCCGCGACTTCGTCTGCGCGACTAAAGGTAGCATATGTCCTTCCCCAAGATACAATCTATCTCCTTGCCAAATTTCATTACGATCCGTTCAGCCGTTTAGTCGTGAAAAGGTAACAAACAGAGTTACTTTCGCATTTATAATATTACTATATGAGTTATTATATTTTGAATGCACTATTGTAATTCAATAATTGATATTTGCATGCCAGTTCGGCGAAACATGTATAATAATTTAATGTATCTTCGACCATCTGTGTTTCCGTGTTTCATGTGAATAAGTAAATGAATAAATACATGGCATCATGCTTGTATCCCCCGAGGGTACAATAGAGGAGTACTATGAACACCCACATTACAACGATTCTGTTATTAAGTCCATTTAATAGGTCGTGCTTTATCCGCCGTCATATCAGTAGTCACTCCCTTTCTAGCTATAATTTTTAACACAACCCATCCATCGTTTCCTCGGTCTTCCTCTACTCACATAACCATCCACATTCATACTTTTCTCGTCACTTGATCCTCATTCCTCCGCATCACATGTCCATACCATGACAAACGATTTCCTTTCCCTTTCAGACTTCCTCTTACATACTCATTTCTAATTCTATCCACCCGCGTCACGCCACACATCCCTCATAACATTCTCATCCCAGCTGCATGCAGTTGCCTTAATCAACTTCTACATCCAGAAACATTTAAAGTAAAACGCAATGCACTCACACCAAGTAGGCTCTAAATGCCTCCCCGGCGCCATTTTGCAAACATGGCGATCAAAATGCACAGTGCACTCTTGTGGTAGCTCTGGGGAGAGGATTGCGCCATCGAATGAATTCTCCATGAACTGACACCACTTTGTTTGGTATACAGAATTTTTTAGCTCCTACGGGAGTCTAGAATTGTGGGTTATTTTGGACTAGGTACGCCCCGCAATATCACTCGCAAAAATATATAAAAATATCGTCCATTAAGTAGCATTATCTATAAAAAGTGAAAATAGAAAAGAAGTCCTATGCCAGGATATAAAGTATCCAACTAATATTATAAATATGAAAGTGTTTATTACGCTTTCACGCAATAATTACTAAACAGATTTTGATGAATACTTACTACTGTAATGGTATTACAATAGTAATAAATAATACATATATATTAGAATCTTAAAATTGTAGAATAATTGTGAGAAAGTGACCTCGAAGCAAAACCTCGTGGATTCGAACTTGCGACCTTAGACTTGTCAGTGCAACGGTCCTACCACTAGACTATCACTGCTTTTTCGACGTAGCAAGTGGCGTTCTGTAGTTTCTCACCACCCCCAAACTGGAAAAAAGGCGTGAATAATGAAATAATGTGGCTTTTTTTCTGGCATCGCACTCCTCGTGCATTTAGCCAATGTCAAGTATATGGAGTAATCAAGTAATAATAGTTCCCGTCATGGGATTATTTATTATATGGCGCCACACTTTTTGTGCTTGCCAGTGTTAAGTATTCAGAATAATCATCAGTTGTTGCGCGCGTTACCCCAGTAAAACGGTGGAAATTTTACTGAGTCTTCGGTGGAGTTCAGAAGTGAACACAAAAAGTCATGATTTTCAATTTTATGTAATTTGCCCACACTCGCACACCTTCATGAACGCTTAAGGGTTAATTATCCACCATAATTACACATTAAACTTCGGAGAAACACAGGTTTTGGAAAACAATATAAAACCGACACCGTGCACTTTACATTTTCCCGCCTAAACTCCAATATGTATTTATTTAAAATCCAATTTTAGAACCTTTTTTATAGTTTAAATTTAAATATATAGCTACGTTCACACGAATACCAGTAATTCCAACAAGGCCATTTAGGCCGGTTACATATTGACGAATTAGTAGCGTATTAGGATAGAGTGACTAGCGCGCTAAATCGCGCTACTTAGTTGATAACGTAACGATGTATAAACTGCCTTATTGTGAGAAAGAGTGGATAGATTGCAAGGAATTAATAATATCGTCATCCTAAGCTGCAACTATTGACTTTTTTATACAACCGCCCGAAAACAGTAATGTTTGAGTGAGTTGGGAGTTTCTTTATTTCACCAAAACTGCCTCGTTGGTCTAGCGGCCCCAAGCGCGACTGCTGAGCATGAGGTCTCGGGTTCGACTCCCGGTTCGTGCAAAGTGACATTGAGTTTTTATTTGTAAGGAGTTTGAAGTTGTGCCCGGTAGATGGCAATAGGTTCACCATCTATTATCTACATTGAACTTAATAACAGCATTGGTGAAATGTGGGTGTACAACTGCGTACATCTCTGCCTACCCCTTCTGGTAATACAGGTGTGATGCTATGCTATGTTTATAACTATTAATTGTTGTTCACCGGTTACTACTCACGTACATTCTTCGGGTTTGCCCAGCTAGTTTCGAGCTCGAACGGAGCCCTTAGTCATGAGCTGAGTCCACGGCTATGTCACGAACTCAGCTCATGACTGACTGACTGTCAGCTAGTACTAACCAGTGAACAATAATTAATATGAATATGCCTCACGAAAGTTATTATACAAATATGATTATAACTTCTAAACGCCTGAACCAATTTAGATGTATGGGAATACCATTAGAAAAAAAATATATAATACTTTTAATACATAAAAAAGAAAAGTGAGAACATTGTAATGTGAAATTAATACCCTTCCGCTCAGCCACGTACAAAATACTACATAACAATAAAAAAATATTGTGTCTGTAATAAGCGAGCTAAAGGCTTAAGAGACTAGTTAAAATTCAAAATTTAGCCTTGACAGTTTAGGGATAATTTGCCTCAATTGACGACGCCCGTTCACGAACATGACTTGCAACCGCTAGACCAAAAAATCCTGACCTTTTGTCTAGGCACTAAAATTATTTGAATCCTATCCGGAAATCCCTTGCTATCCTCCCACTAGTGACGCCCTGAGCCCAAGGCCATACCACGCAAGGGTTGCCCTTAGCGTATTGCTTAGCTAGTAAGTTGAATACACTGACTAGGGACCTTAATTTTCCGGCAACCACAGAAAAGCCTGGTTAACCAGTCGACAACCTCTTAGGTTTCAAGCCTTTCTTCCATGAGGCAGAAACTACAGAACGCCACCTGCTACAATCCTTACATATGCCTTTTGCTTCATCTAAGTTCATACATCTGGTCATACATGCGCGGCGGTTGCGAGTACTACTCACCTTACCTTTTTGGAGGATATCACTAATAAGGTCAGTGTATATCCTTCTAGGGTGTCCCTTTCCGCATGTCCATTTACACCGGCCTTGTAGATTCCTTTTGTTAATCGTCTTTCGCTCATTCTCTCAATATGACCAAACCAAGAGTTCGCTAAGCATGCGTTAATGCTTTTCAAAGATTTTTCTTGAATGACCAAACCATATAACTCTTGCTATAACTTAACATAGCATCACGTCTGTATTCTCCGAAGGGGTAGGCAAAGGTGTACACAACTCTACACCCACATTTTACGAATGCTGTTATTAAGTCCCATGTAATAGGTGGTGAGCCTATTGCCATCTACCTGGCACAATTTCAAACTCCGGGCTGCTACTGAGAGTTTCCTAACAGAAAACCCCAATAACACTTTGCCCGACCCGGGAATCGAACCCAAAACCTCATGCTCGACAGTCGCGCTTGGGACCACTAGACCAACGAGGCATACTTACCTATAATATCTACTAAAACCATTTTGTATATTTTATAATTTAGCTAAAAATGTTGCCCATTCAAACTAAATATTGCACAATAGTAGAGTTTTTATAATAAGACCGAATAATAGAATATTCGGTTCGGTGTTCCTGTAAGAAAAGTGGTCCCATACTATAAACGAGACAGTTCTTGCTATACGATGTTAAAAAATAGATACATGTTGATAATAATAATACAAATTCTACACAAAAACATTAGGTATCCTTTGTTTCTGGAACTACAAACGGAAAAGAATATGTTATTCGTAAGTGCGGACGGTTTCTTACAGATAATTCATGGAGATTTATAGTATCATTGAGTTTTATGGCCATGAGTTTTGCTCTAAGTACTGCCAAATATATATCCCTGTTGATGCTCAAGTAAAGGCCGTTTGTTAAATGCTATTTTTATTGTAGCATACAAGGGATAGATACAGATTAGGGAATTCGTAAGTAATCTGTTGGCTCCCAAATTAACAGACACAATAGATTTTTATTGTTATGAAGTACGTATTTGTACGCGGGTGAGTCAAAGGAAAGGATAACAAATGGATTAATCTTGCTGTTAGTTTGTGGGTGGGTAACCATGTTCACAATACTGAGACCACGGGCTTCCACTAAGAATTTACTGGTAGAAAAAGCTAATAAAGCTTTGCGCAACTGAGAATGGAACCCAGGACCTCACTAGATCAATGAAGCAGTCATACCCGATACCTATATGTATATGCGATAGTGACGTCATTAAATCGTTTATGATAAATTATTATATTTCAAACAGTTTTACAAATCAGTTATATAATATTTTACATGGAGCGCCTGCCTATCTGACCTCCACAACCCAGTTACTGGGTAACACGATATCTCGTGGTATGACTGGTTGTCATACTTTAAGGCATAGGACTAGCCGTATCGGCCGTCGCAGAACTTCATTTGTCAATCCAATCATTTTAAATATTAATCTGCCGGGTTGGTCTAGTGATCGCAAGCGCGGTTGCTGAGCTGAGGTTCTGGATTCGATTCCCAGGTCGGGAATAGTGTTGCAATACCTATAGAATATTTAATTATAAGTACATTTAATCTGTAATGTCTAGAGACTCGTTGACCTCACAGTCAAACCATTACAACGGTTTTGTGGGGCTTAGAATAAAATATACTTACCTTTTTGATGTAATGATAAATAAATAAAATAATAATAATAAATTGAGATTTTCTGTAAGGAAATTCTCAGTAGCAGCCCAGAGTTTGCAAGATGGTGGTGTGTCACCCTCGTGCTTCGAAGATCTCGTAAAGCCACCGATCCTGTGCCTGATATCTCTCCGCTCGTGTCGGATTGCCGTCTCATTGTCCTATGAGAGTGATGGAAGAGGGAGTGCGCCTGTGTTTAGGCATACACTTGTGCACTATAATACCTCCTGCGTACGTGATCAATCTCCGTGGAGCAAGGCCGCCATGACCGAAATACGGTCGGGGGTGTATTATTTCATAATGGTCTTTTCTTTCCACCAAAACAAAGTAAGTGAGATGTTAATATTATCATTCAGCACCAAAACTACAAGTTTACCATAAAAAACTTACAAGGTACTACTCGTGTATCTGTATTCCTCGCTTATATGACGACATCAAGATTTATTTCGTCAAACTGGTGTCGAAAAGTTAGGGATTTGCGAAACATCGTACATTGTATAAGGGCACGGACCTTAAAAAAATACGGACGGAGCGTTGGGTACGACATGTGAGAAGCATGCCTTTTTTCTTCAGTCATCCAATTTCGAGCTAATCGCATACAAATACTTAAAACTCATCCACTCGGCGCAAGTACACTGCGTGTAATCTTTGTGTGTGTGCGTAATCTATGCTTCGCTTATGACAACGCAAGGTTCCATCCGTATTTTTTTCAAATCCGCAAGGGTATATTTTCCGTCTAGGATGTACCAAATAAGGCTCTCTAAGTCTGCCGATAAAATGAAATTTGACTTAAGTTACTACATATGTATTCCCGACATGCCTTTTTTTAACAAGAATGTGTTGAGTAAACAAAAGATATTTAACAGATGTTATCACGAGTGTGTTTGTATGTGTGGGATAACTATTGTAGGTATAAGTATTAAATAAAAAATAAAATACATATAATAGACATTTTTTAGATTCTTTGAAAAATAGAATTAATATAGGCATTACATGGCCTCAACATGTATTAAAAAAATATAATTATATATGATTTATAAAGGATTGGGATGTTGTTCGGCGATTTACAACTGCAAAGTGGTAACGCTGAGTTTAGTAAATCTGTAAATGATTACTAGATAAATATCACCAGGCGTCTCCTTAAGACGTATACAAAGAGGATTGAAAATTCAATAGGTTTGAACACGACAAGGTAGCTCAGTTGGTAGAGTGATGACACGGAACGTCAAAGGTCGCGGGTTCAAGCCCCGTTCTTGTCTATTATTTTTTCAATGTTTCTTTGAAAAATAGAATTAATATAGGCATTACATGGCCTCAACATGTATTAAAAAAATATAATCATATATGAAATACATATAACACAATCTTTTTCGTGTTATCGTATGATTGATGAACAACCAAAAGGGTTAGGTGAGTTGTACTCGCAACCAGCGCGCTTGTATGACCAGATGTTTGAACGTGGATGAGACGCCGTTCTGTACTTTCTATCTACCCCTTTTTATATAGGGCACCCGTAGGTCCGCCCAGGAGGTCGTCGACTGCTTAACCGGTTTTCCTGTGGTTGCCCTAAGAAAATTAATGGCCCCAGCCAAGGCATTCAACTTAAAAAATAAACGTGAACACGCTAAGGGCACCCTGTGCGGGGTACGGGCCTCAGCTTTGGGCATAGCTGGTGGGAGGACAGCAAGGGACTGGCTGGATCAGATTCAAATCATTATTATTATGGGACAAATTTAAGACTCAACGGCGCGGACTGCCACGAGCAAGGGTCGGGTGGACATTCTGTCTACCCCTGTGGGAATAAGCGTGATACATCTCGTAAGAGAAATCCAAAATCATACTTTAAGGGAATAATGTACCCATGTATTCGAAAAAGGGACCAACTTTACAAAGGACAACAAAAAAAAACACGAAGTCCTGGGTCATACTTCGAGACGTCAACGTAAACATTTTGTAAGAATCCTATGAAAATTTATATGAAGCAGCTGTTTTTTTCTTCGCGCTTTCGAATTGTTTCCCATTTTAAATGGTGTACATGGGTTCATTGACCCCCTAAAGTGTGACTACAGACTTCTGTTGCACATTGTATACGTATGTGTGATGAACAACCTCATAGGGTATATGCATGTATTTTTTTATATTTTTATTCGATTATATACGTTGATACTGTACGGGTTATGTACATTGAATACTCAAATGATACGAGAAAAGTTGTTGAGAGATACTGTTTATTGCTAATGATTAAGACTAACACATTATCACTAGGAAATAAATGTAATGTTAATCCCGATATCGATTATATTGATAGATATTCAATGAGTACACTGTTCGGCTGCTCAGATCAGTTTCGGGCGTTTGAAACGGCGCCATCTTGGCGCGCATTCTCTGACGTCAGAGTACACATCATAAAAGATATTTTGTATAGTATGGAGTGTTTAATTAACGACTTGTGTTCATCAACCACACGATAAGATGAAAAAGAAGTATACCGCGTGTACCCGTCATAGAAATAAATCCTACATCCACCCTTCGATACCAGTTACAACGGTTGATCATAATATCCCCACGCAATAAGTCGAAACCTAAAACTGAGCAATTAATATCTCAGATACAACTTTGACTAACTTTGACAACTAGTGATAAGTACCAAATGGTATTAACAAACTTAAGACTCACACGACTATATCAGTATATCCTATCAATTTCTAATAGTTATCTTAACAAATCCTAAAATCACATCTGTTGTTACTCACCATAGGATCATGTTAAAGGCTAGAATCGGGTACTAGTTGTCTGAAACTTTTGCTAAACTGGACCTCTTTGGCACAAACATAATTTATTAAGTAGTGTAAATTCAATTGTACATTTCAATTTTGTGAGCCTGTGTATTTTTATAATAAAACAACTTTTAACCGGATTAATCGCGTGTATTATTAGGTTTTGGCAGGAGGACTAAGGTGTCATCACCTTAGCCCTCCTGCGACCACGAACGCTGCAGTGTTAGAAACGTCAGGAAAAACAAACCAATAATACACGCGATTAATCTGGTTAAAAGTTATTTTATTATAATGTATAGTGATCGCGAAAACCTAAGATATTACTCTGTGTATTTTGTCTATCAGAAATAATCTATTTTATTCTTCATTCTAAAAATCTTATACTTCAACATTCTGGCATTTACAAAATAGTAAAAGCGGTAAAATGCCAGTGGATTTCATGTTACTAGAATCAACAGAGCACTGGCAACATCTGACATGCGGTTAGTGTCAAGAAAAACCGAAGCCTGCTTACACCGAAGTGTAAAATAAGTAGAATAACTCAAAAAGGAGGTTTTATTGAAAAAAATTGTCCCACACTAGGAATTTCTCCGTATTTACTCCTTATGAGATTCAAAGCCGACTGTAACATATTTGAAAAAGAGTTGTTTTTACTATGACTACATAAGTAATGAGAGTCCTTTAAGTACAAACAAAAGTTCTAATAACTAATTCTGGTTAACAAGCTCGTTTTTATGGCTACATAGACATACCACATGAACCTGACATCAATACAACTTTTATATTCCTTAAAAAAATTCAAAAACTTCACTGTCAAATTTAAAACTTCCAACGTTTTGCTCGAGCAACGAGCGGCGAACATTCTGTATATTATCATTACATCATTACGTGACCGTGTAACACACAGCCTAACGTTAAATAAAATACCCTGTATGTAGTACAGTGAAAAATAAAATTTGTTTATGACGCCAGAGCAGGTGATAGTGCAGTGGGGCAACACTCAATAATGCAGTCCAAACTATAGTGCAGTATGCACTTTGCCCGGTCAATTTGGGTAGTGGCCGGGGAATATGCGAAATACAGAGTCCTGAGACCTCGTAGGGAATGTATTTTATTTTCTGGCTTGGTTTAGTATGTAGCAAAGGGTAAAGTGGTTTGGTTGTCGGCCTAGCATCAAATGTTTTGGCAAATGTTTGGGAAAAAGACTCGTTATAGTACAATAATGGAAGTGAACACGTTATTCTATAAATATGCAAGTTTACTAAATTATTTCCTGCCTCTAGACATATTGAGGAGAACAGACAAATCTTTCATGAATCTTTCACGTACAAACGACAATTCTGTCACCATGTTGGAATCTAAACATTCTAGAAGCAGGAAAAAGAGAGACAATAACAACATGAAATCTCATCCCGTCCTATTTAATACAACACTACGTACAAGATTGTCTTCCCCACAATATCCCGGCCTACTCGCAGAATATATAAAAACGCAAATTTCAACAAAAACCAGTCGTTCGTCGCGACGGCAAGTTTCCTCTGCGGTGGCTTAAACTTGTTCGTTGGAATTAGTGTTGGGACGATCATATAAATCCCGGGACCGGGGTTTAAAAAGTACGGGATTTTTGGTTACACGATGAGCGAAGATTATGTGAGAATATTGTGCTACTGTGAATATAGCGAAACTGAATTAGTGAAAAACTAATTTCCTGTTCAAGAAAATAAAATCAACATAAAAATATTTAGATGTTAATCTTATTCCTTTCCAAAACTTTATAATTCTTTTGTAGTCTCTGAAAACAATTTTAAAGGTAATGGCCTAACAATTTCGGGGAAACAGGGTTTATTACGTTTATTAAGAATTGAGTCTGCTTACTGTCGCTACTAAACTCAGCATAGTTTATGATTTTCTGAGAAAACGTTAAGTGGTAGTTGAGACCATCTGTTTAACGGTGCACAAAAAATTGCGCGTGCAGCACCGTACGCGTGATACAAGTGAAACTACTTAAAATTAACACAATGTATGCGTGATACTTCAGCTGTTCATATGTACAGTTTGAGGCATACATAGACAACGCGCATATGCACGACACTATCTTATTATACCACGCTCTCTTTTGCTCCACGTCATATCTTTCTTCTCTCTCATGTAACGAAACGTGCCAAAACGTGACGCGTCTTTAAAATTTTGCTCTCATTTCTCGTTCACTTATCGATTAACGAATCTCCGCCTAAGAATTTTCACTTCAAACCATTTATTATAGAGGATTCGTCATCATCACCAGCCGTTGGATGTCTAGTGTTGGAACTACGCGTCCTCGCGTCTCTTAGTATGCTAGTAAGTTTATTTAGCAAATTATGTTATACTTGAGAATTCACAGTTTAAATATGAAATAAAATGTACATAATAACATAGCATGACTCCTTTTGTACCGGACGGGCGGTCTATCGAATACTAGAAACGAGCCGCTGACGTCCTGTACCTATAGGTTCGGTTCGACGTATGCTGAAACCTTGTATTTCTTCAGGGACTATGAAGACTATAACACTATCGAGGTCACCGGGAGAATAATTCCATGAAATAAAACACCGACTTGCACTATCACTATAAAGCTTGAGGTTTCTGCTTACTCCATTGAAGATGGCGAGGCTTGAATATATGGTAGTTTTTGAGCTACGAAGAAAATACATGCGCATTTGCTTAAGTACGACGAATCTTTACCGTAACGAGACCCGCAAAAACCTCGCACTATCTATTCTTTATTTACTTAATAAAAACTATATAAAGGCTATATACTTCTAAACTATGACTATATATATAGCTATCTATATACCAATAGATAGGTGCTGACAAGACCTATCTATTGACGTATGTGTCAACCATCTCGCCCTCATACTTGGGCACCCAGCACAGAATACATTTATCAACATACTCATTTTCAAAAATCGGGGTTGTTTTTCTACGTTAATGTGTCTAAACCATAAGGGTTGAAGCTATAAAACAATCAGCACCCCCTAGACGAGTATGCCGGCTACAAATGAAACAACATTCCGAATAGTTTTTATTGCATATAACCATAGTTATGTACATATTAAGATTACAAAATTATGTATGAATTCTCAATAAAATATTTCATCAACATCTTTGTTTACATTCACGCTATGGCTTATGGAACATGGCTGCTACATTTAAAAACATTAAAAATACCTTAATTATTGGCATATGAACACGAATATAAGTGTCTTAATATAAATCTAGGCATCAGAATACAAATCTTAGTGTTTTAATACAAATCTAGACATTCTACAAGCACTAAATTACTATTTAGTATGAATATCACTGTTATTGTCTCTAAATTGTTCTATAATAACGTAATAATTTCACACACGCGAATTTACTGTCTTTCTGGATAATAACGGCACTGATTCTATGTAAACACAGGGCTATCTAAAAACGGGAATAGCAGGGCTGTCGCGAACATCTCTCCCGCCGTGCAGCAGAGCGTTGACCCGGTGTGGAGCGATGCTGCAGATGAGCCGGTGAGCGCACTACTTCGGTAGCGGCACCAACTTCTTGGTCGGACGTCTCAGGATCCCTGCTGCTGTGCGCACGTCGACGGTTCGTATCTGACCGTCGGCGCCTGGATATACGGCGGTCACTCTACCTCGCGGCCATGTATTGCGAGGGAGTTGACCGTCGGCGATGAGGACTGGGTCGCCGACCTCGAAGCGGGGCCCTCTGCCGTGGGGCTCCCGCCGGTACTGCAGCTCGGGTAGGTACTCTCGCACCCACCGGCGCCAGAACATGTCGGCTAGGATTTGTGTTCGCCGCCAGTGTTTTCTGCTGTCTATGTCGGACTCGTCGAACTCGCCGAGCGATGGTAGTCGCGCTGAGCCCCCGAATAATATGTGATTCGGGGTGATGGCCTCGTCGTCCTCTGCGTTCACGGAGACATGTGTGAGCGGTCGACTGTTGACTGTGTATTCGACCTCACACATTAATGTTGTCAGGACTTCTTCCTGCGGGTGCTTATCGTGAAGAACCGTATAGAGGGCGGTTTTCACGCATCTCACGAGTCGCTCCCACGCGCCTCCCATGAAGGGCGCTGAAGGAGTGATGAAGCGCCACACGATGCCGCGGCGATTGGCCTCTTGTGACACGGCCTCTCGCATCTCTTTGTCGGCGCCGTGCATGTTGGTCCCGTTGTCGGAGTGTATTTCTGTAGGGCAGCCTCGGCGCGCCGCGAATCTGCGCAACGCTAGTATGGCAGAGTCGGCGCTGAGGTTGGCGGCGACTTCAAGGTGCACCGCTCTGGAACTGAGACATGTAAATAATGCAACATACCGCTTGTGATGCTGTCTTCCCACGGTGACTGAGAGCGGCCCGAAATAATCGAGGCCCGTGTAGGTGAAAGGCCTCTGGTGGTGAGCGAGGCGTGTCTTCGGGTGGTCCCCTGTTGCGGGCTCCGGCGGACGCGCTTTATTTATGCGACACTGTAGACATTCATAAATGACTTTCCTTACTGTGGGTCGCAAGCGCAATATGCAGTAGTGTTGACGCACTTCGTTGATCACTAACTCGGTACCGGCGTGATGTAGGCTTCTGTGAGTCCAATCTATGTATAATTGGGCGATGCGGTGATCGCCGTCTAATATCGGCGGCCTTTTCGTGGTCTCTGGCACCCCTTCTGTTGCTGCTATACGGCTGCGCAGAGTTATCACGCTGTTGTTCAACTCGACGGGTAGCATTCGCAGGCGGCTGTCTATGGCGACACCTTTCCCGCGCCGGAGCTCTTGGAGGTCGGCGCCGAAGGAGTCCCCTTGTACCGCCTTCACGAGGAGGTGCTCGGCGTCGCGGGTGTGTTCCGCTGTGAGAAGCACGAAGTTCCGGGAGCCGGCGCTAGGGTGAGGTGTGGCGCTCCCCGACGTGTTGATCTTCGCCTTCTTCTTCATGCGACGCCAATCTGGATCCTTTTCAGGGTTCTTCTTAGTCCTTTTATATAAGACTTGAGCCTCGGGTTTTCGACACAAGGCTATAAACTGTATAACTCTAGCGGTAGCTCGCAAGAGTCGCTCCCATTTTGAAAATCTAAATGGGTCCGGAATAATTTCTGTAATTTTCGGCGTCCGACACTGTACTGTTACTGTTACTGTTCGCTCCTCCCCTGTCGCCTCTGCTATTTTGAATGTTGATTTTTCTATAGGCCAAGTTGAAGGATGCGCGTACAAAAACGATGGTCCGACGTACCACTCGTGCGCCGAGTTAAAATTTGCGGGCACGTCGCGGGTCGCGGCGTCTGCTATGTTCATTTTCGTAGGCACCCAGCGCCAATCTTCAACTTTACTGTTTTCTTCTATTGCGGCCAGGCGATGCGTGACAAAGGGCTTGTACGTTCGTGACCCTTTTCTGAGCCATGTCAACACTGTTTTACTATCGGTCCAGTATACTGTGGCCTCCGGCTTGACTCGGTGCTCTTCTATTACGGCTGCTGCGACGCGGCTTCCCATTACTGCAGCTTGTAGTTCGAGGCGCGGAATAGACGTGATTTTCAGAGGCGCCACTCTAGCCCTCGCCATGACGAGCGTCACGTTCACTCCTCCGTCTGTAGTGGTAGTGCGCCAATACACCGCTGTCGCGTAGGCTGTCTCGCTAGCGTCTGTGAAGACGTGAACCTGTAGCGAGTCTGCGTCACTGAATCCCGGGTAGCTCCTCGGGATACTAACCGTTTTCAAATTTTCTAGATGCCGAATCCACGACGACCATTGTGCCGATAGATCCGTGCTGAGCTGCTGATCCCAGTCCGTACCGAGCCGCCATGCTTCCTGTAATATCTGTTTGGCTCTAACTGTAACAGGCGACGCTAGGCCGAGAGGGTCGTATAACGACATAACTATTTTCAATGCCTCTCTCTTGGTCGGCGCCTCTTTTCTAATGAGGTCATCAGGGAGCCGAGCGAGCTTTAAATTAAAACTCAACTCGTCTGTACTCGGCTTCCATATTAAACCGAGGATTTTTTCTTCAAATCCTTTACTCGCGAGACTGACTGTTTCTGTTTGACGCTGTCCCGGCTCTAAATTTTCTATAATTTCTGTAGAATTCGAGATCCATTTTCCTATGTTGAATCTCGCCTTTCTGTGTATTTCACGTACCGACTTAGCTATGCGTGTAGCCTCTTCTACTGTTGTGAAACTATCTAGATAGTCATCCATATAATGATTCTCTATGATAGCCGCTACCGCCTCCGGGTACTCTGTACTATACCGCTTCGCGTTCCAATTCTTAGCGAAGATGGCTGTGCAAGGTGAACTTGCGGCGCCGAATATTATCGACGTCATACGGTATTCTTCAGGGGCGCCCTCCCGCCGGTCTCCTCGCCACAGGTAGCGCAGGGCGTCTCTGTCCTCCTGTCTCACTTTCACCTGCATAAACATCTCCGCTATGTCACCGGATACTGCGATGCGGTGACGTCGGAAACGCATCATCACGCCCGGCAGCGACTGTAATAAATCCGGCCCTGTAAGGAGGTAATCATTTAATGACATACCTTTTGATTTCGCTGCTGCGTCGTGAACTATACGGAATTTTTCAGGCTTCATTGGATTGAAGACATCGAAGTGAGGCAGGTACCATGTCCTTCCCGAGTCGCCTATATTGAGAGCTTTTTCTGCATACCCTTTTTGAATAAGGGATTCTATCTGTTCTGTATATCTATCTCTCAAAGCGGGCTTGCGATCGAGTTTTTTCTCTATAGAGACGAGCCTTTTGAAAGCTGTCTCATAACTGTCCGGCATCTGTATATTTTCTGTTTTCCAGAGAAGTGCTGTCTCTATGTGTCCATTTTCTAATTGTCTAATATTTTCCTGTAGGTTGTCTTCAGCTTGCTTCTCCGGGTCTGTATTCGGACGCTGCGGGTTAATCACCAGCGACTCGAGTGCGAAATATTTCTTCAACTGCGCCTCTATATTTTCTGTTTCGGATGACAGCTGATTGACAGAGTGTACGCCGCGGCCTAGCGCTCTAGCGTGCGCGCCGTGCAGCACCCACCCCAGTGTGGTCAGTGATGCGACCGGTTGATGACGCGGGCCTCTTCTGATGACACTTGCGACAAGGAGATGCCAGTTATCCTGACCTATCAACACCCTAGGCGTAGCGGTGTTGTACGTGAGCTTCTCCTCGATTCCTCGCAAGTGTTTGCACTCTGCCAGGTCTCCTTCACTGACTCTCTGCGGCGATAGGTGCAGAGCAGGAACGGTGCGCGCGTATAAAGGCACTTGTTTACCTTCAGCGTTCTTGAGCGTTGCGTTCACTCGTCTCGAATTTGACATCTCTAGCGACGTGTTTCCTATAGCGCGTATCGTGAAAGGGTCCGGCTTACCTTCAGCGCCTATTTGCACAGCGATATCTTCATCTATGAGGGAGATCGTTGATCCGTCGTCGAGTAACGCGAAGGTTGACACCTCTCCCGCCGGTCCGACTATCTGCACAGGAACTATCTTGAGGTAGGCTTGCGACTTCGCACGCAGAGTTGAACTTGCGACTGTCTCTTGTTTCTCTGCGCTCGCTTCTTCAACCTTACCTTTTCTCACGTAGTGCAGTAGCCGGTTGTGAGTGGCGGTGCATCCCTCTACGTCGCACTTCCTCGGCTTGCACGCATGCCCTTGATAGCGTGCGCGCAAGCAGCGGAAGCACAGACCGTGCTTCTTTGCGAGCTCCCATCTTTTATCAGCATCGGCGGCCTGAAACTGTTTACATTCAGAGGCGTAGTGTCCCTCCTTCTCGCATATTCTGCATCGCGAAGCACGAGTGTCAGCAGTAGCACTCTTACCTGTAACGGTGTGCGTTCTCTGTACGATGCGTCGACTCGGCTGGGCCTCAGTGATATTCTCGGCCGGTGCGAACGCGCTGCAAAAGTGTGCGTACTCTGTGACAAAATCGCTAAAGTGACTGAGGTCCGGCATCGAATTATACTTCTCTGTGTATGTCCGGTACCACTGTGCACGCAGAGAGTTCGGCAGCTTCTCTGTCAGCAGACGCAGCAGCTCCGCGTTGATGAGGTAATGCTCCTTCTTTAACGCCTGAAGCGTCACTACGCCGCATCTTACCTTACTCGCAAACGTGCAGATGTCTTTGGGTGCTTCGGTGCACCGAGGCAGAGTCCGCAGCTTGTCCGTCTCCGCCTGAGCGATGGAGTCCGGCCTGCCGAATTGAAGTTCCAACTCCCTCATGATGTCATCAGGTCGCGCGTTACCTATAAATTCTGAACTTACGGTATCCAGTGCCCGTCCTTGAAGGCTCCTCCTGAGTCTCGCTGTATTTTCTATGTTGTTGAAGTATCTCTTCGTGGCGTCGTAGATGGCACGAAACGACAACCACTCTGTATGTGCGCCGTTGAAATTTGGTAAAGTCATGATGACTTTCGAAGCCGCCGGATGGTGCGACGCATACGATGTATCCAGTGGCTTCCTGTCCGCTAATGCGGCTATGGCGGATGTGAGTTCGCTGATGAACGGCTTCAACGAATCACTTCCCTGTTGATGGGCCCCCTTCTGTTGTGAAGGATCTGCATCTTCTTTACTATGTTTGACACGCTGTGTGTCACTATGTTCCCCGCGAACGCCCTCCACGGGGGAGGCGGGGGGTGCAGCCAAGTCGGTGTTTCTCCCGGTGACTGCTTCTATAACCTCGAGGTCTGGCTGTGGTTCCGGGGCCTCTTCCAACCACGAACGCACGTAGTCGGCCTTCGACTGTCCATCTTGATCGTAGTCGTCAGAGTCCGCTTCCTCTTCGGCCTTCTGTAATGCTATCTGTGCTAACTGTAACTGTATTTTCAATAATTCCTCGCGCGCCTTCAACACTTTTCTATTGGAGCGGGTCGTAGTCTCCGATCGGCCGCTGCGCCCCTTGCCTGTCCTCTCCTTCTGTCCCTCCTCTGTTGTACGAGGGGTTGCGCGTGCATATGTCCTATCGGAGGGGCGCAGTGTCCGATCCGAGTTACCTTCCGGTTGGTAAGTTCCTTTTCTATCACTCTGCGCGCCCTGTTTCGCTGAAGACGGCGACGTCCCCCTCGCGGTATGCGGGGGGGGCGGCGGCGGCGGCGGCGGATCGGTGCTGGTCGTCGATGGTGAACGCGGTGGCAGCTCATGTCGGACCGTGGATGTACTCGGGGGACCCGCGTCCACTATCCACGACTCCGGCGCCTTTCCTTTCGATCGCGTAATCGGCATCTTCAGTTTTCAGGAACTAATCTTCAGGTGTTGGTTTCAGTTGGTCGCTATATCCGGCTATCGAAGGACCAGCAAATGTACCGGACGGGCGGTCTATCGAATACTAGAAACGAGCCGCTGACGTCCTGTACCTATAGGTTCGGTTCGACGTATGCTGAAACCTTGTATTTCTTCAGGGACTATGAAGACTATAACACTATCGAGGTCACCGGGAGAATAATTCCATGAAATAAAACACCGACTTGCACTATCACTATAAAGCTTGAGGTTTCTGCTTACTCCATTGAAGATGGCGAGGCTTGAATATATGGTAGTTTTTGAGCTACGAAGAAAATACATGCGCATTTGCTTAAGTACGACGAATCTTTACCGTAACGAGACCCGCAAAAACCTCGCACTATCTATTCTTTATTTACTTAATAAAAACTATATAAAGGCTATATACTTCTAAACTATGACTATATATATAGCTATCTATATACCAATAGATAGGTGCTGACAAGACCTATCTATTGACGTATGTGTCAACCATCTCGCCCTCATACTTGGGCACCCAGCACAGAATACATTTATCAACATACTCATTTTCAAAAATCGGGGTTGTTTTTCTACGTTAATGTGTCTAAACCATAAGGGTTGAAGCTATAAAACAATCAGCACCCCCTAGACGAGTATGCCGGCTACAAATGAAACAACATTCCGAATAGTTTTTATTGCATATAACCATAGTTATGTACATATTAAGATTACAAAATTATGTATGAATTCTCAATAAAATATTTCATCAACATCTTTGTTTACATTCACGCTATGGCTTATGGAACATGGCTGCTACATTTAAAAACATTAAAAATACCTTAATTATTGGCATATGAACACGAATATAAGTGTCTTAATATAAATCTAGGCATCAGAATACAAATCTTAGTGTTTTAATACAAATCTAGACATTCTACAAGCACTAAATTACTATTTAGTATGAATATCACTGTTATTGTCTCTAAATTGTTCTATAATAACGTAATAATTTCACACACGCGAATTTACTGTCTTTCTGGATAATAACGGCACTGATTCTATGTAAACACAGGGCTATCTAAAAACGGGAATAGCAGGGCTGTCGCGAACACCTTTATTCCCTGAAGGCTTAGGCAAAGATATACTGATCTACCTATTTCTCATTAACTACTACATATGCTTTCTTTCTTTCTAAAATAGAACTACATGCTCATAAGCCCAGCTTACGTCAACTAAACCTAGAAATAGAAATTACCAACGTATGCGTCAAAAATAATCAAAAACATATCGTGTCGCATAAAACCCAACACATCCCGCGTTTACGATAGCTGCTGGCTCTAATCCCGGGATTACAACGACACGTTCCCACACTACGCGGCATCTTCATTTTTTAGCCGTTGTCGGCTAAATAAAGGCCCAACTTTTAATGGAGGCACGCTATCGGCTAAAACTGACAGTCATTGAGCCTGTAACGAGTTTCCGCGGCTATTGTGCGTTATGTAAGACACTTGCTCGTCTTCTGAGTGCATGACAAGTAATACATAGTATATATAATTTTATCCAATTATCTAAAAGAGTTCCGAGGTGTCACTGTGGGCATTAGAACTTATTTAGTTAATAATTCGATAAAATTGTATCTTGAAAACGACCGTGACCTGTGAGTTTTGTTTCGGTATTTCTTCTCTGAGGTAGTCGGAAACACGTATCGTAAAATTTTACTGAGCGAAGGTTGAGATGACTGGAGGACCAAGTTCAAATCCTGCTCACGACTGTATTTGTTTTTCACAAAAATTTGTTACTGATACCAACAAAATGGTCTTAGACTCAGCATGGTGACTGATAGTCCGGACCAAGTCAGCCTATCAGCATCAGAATATCAGGATTCTGATAATTACACAAATGTTCCTTGCTATATATTTTTCTCTTTACATATAGCCACTAACATACTGTTTAGTTAATGTTTGAACTAACCACTGAACATAATGTAATGTGTACTAAACTGTGTACAGTAATGGCACCCTTGTTGTTTATGGGTGGACAGTTCAGTACACTCAATGGTGTGTATTACCCTATAGTTGCAGGCTAAAAATTATGGGCCAGAAACGGGGCCAAAACGAAAGGTCAAAATATATGAGGTTATATTATATAACCGAAATATTTTAACACGTATATCTATAAATGATAAAGAGGTCATATCAAATATCAAATGTATTATTGATCTGTTTTTTGTTAATAATTAAATTTAATAGATTCAGGCTTTACCTTGCGGAAGTCCATTACAATGGATGCAAAAAATACAATATCTAGTTACTTCCACAATATTGAGGGTAGTCATGCAATATACCTGGAGCTGTCAGCTCCTGGTACCTACCTACCTAGAGCTCATGATGATGCCCCGTTGGGGGGGGAACACGTGTACTTGTAATTTTTCACTGCTTGCGTATATTTGCTGACGGGTGGCGTTACAGAGGTGTTGCATGACTACCCTCAATATTGTGGAAGTAGCTAGATATTGTATTTATTTGCATCCATTAATTATATAATCCAAAACCGAAGCAAAGCAACCTCGCCAATATTCTCATGTATTTCTCCGTCTTTTACACCCAACATCAAAACAAAACTGGTAAAAAATACCTCAACCCCGAACACACAACATTCCCCGATGCAAATCAATGTAATTTGACTACATAACACGAGGGGATACAACCTGTACACGAGGCTTTCATCTTCAGCCGACGTCGGGCAATACAGGGAATAACTGATACACCACAGTAACGGTATTAACTTTGCTGTTTTGTAAAAAAGCATGTTTAATCAGCGGTTACGGTATTATTCATGTTATGTATGTTTAAAAGGAGAGATTAGCGAGTTTTGTAATAAAACATTGTGACACAAGTGAGTTAAGTTGGTTACTTGTCATTACAGTTGAGGTTGAATTGCTACCCGAGCCCATAGGTGAGGTTAAACAATAATGCCGAGACGTTGTAATGATCATAGCTCCGTGTCTCATACGGCGTTTATCAACACACTCACGAGTTTTTATTACGATAAGTAAATTTAAATAAAATTTTAACATTCACATTCGGTGCCAATATAGCCATATGCTGCTTTACCATATATTTTGTACAGTTTGGGAGTAATATCTATGCCACCACTAACCAACCTATGACGTCAACATCATTACGTTGTGAACTATGCCTAAGCTTTGTGATGACGTATTGCAGGTAATAATATACGACAATACTGTATCCTCAGTAATGCTTTGCCATCTTAGAAGACCATTATCATGCAGTCCTTTGTCGTAGACGTCGTTACGTAATTAATATGAAACACTGAGAGCGACGTTTGAGAATCATGTGTCCATATAATGATAATACTGAGTGGAGGATAGCGTGGCCAACTTTACTGTGTTTTACAGGACGTCCCGTTTTCAGGCCTCATTTAGAAGAAGAAGAAAGAAAGAAAAAGCTTTTATTCCCCTCAAATGGGTACACAGTAAAGAAGAAATAGATTAAGAATTATAGACATTACATATAAAATTTTCAACCTGTAGAAACAGTATTTTTGATAAATTACAAATATAAGATAAACAATAACAATTCTGATACACTTAGAGCAGGACAAAACACAAATAGATAACTAGTTTAAAATTAAAATATTTAAAACAGAAAATACTTTAATAAGTCTACGTCTACAAAATTGAAAGCTGGCAACTTTTTTGCAAGCGGCCAACTGCCAACCTAACAACAAAAGGAAAAAAAAACAGGAAGGAAAATATACAGCAGAGGTGACAACTTGAAGAATTTAATTTGGAAGATGGAAATATTGGAAATAAAGTTTTAATGCTCTCAGCTCAGTTAATTATGAATAATTTATGATACTCAAGACTAATATTACAAATATAAGTGTGTCCCATTCAAGTGGGAAATGGTAAGCGCTCAGCATAATGCTGCAGATTCCCATAGAAACCTACAGCGCTGATTTTCAGCGCTAACCTTTGTGACGCAATGGCGCCTATAACAGGCAAAGGAAAAACAAAGTTAAATAAAAATGAAACAAGACAACTGCCACAGTGGTGCGTATTTACTGTTTTATGTGTAATTGGTGTAAATATATGTAATAAGGAAAGACTATGTGTAGTAGCTTTATTCTATGATAATATCCAGCTTATCTATTTATATGTTAGGATTATTGGGAACCTTCTAAAATAAACCCGATTTCGGAGGGATGATTTAGACAGTAATAATACTATAAAATAGCAGGAACATTATAGTAACAAAATAATTGAAAATGCAGGTATAAAGCCAACACAGGTGATAAAATGATAAGGGAGATTCCAAGTAAAGACGAAGCCACTCCTGGCTAGAAGCTGGTCAGAGGGTCTTTAGACCAAGTCCTAAATTTTTATGAGGAAAATACCATACATGGGGGTAAGAGATGTGCATGCTAAGATAGTTTGGGCATGTAGAAAGGATGGATGAAAGGCGATTGACTAAACTAGTACATGAGCCAAGAGTGGATGGAAGAGTCGGGGCAGGCCGACCTTGATGAACGTACCGGAATCAAATTGCGGACGTTCTCAAAAAAGGACAGGTCAGGAGCCACCTAAATCGGCGAGCGTGTATGAAGATATAGATGAAGCAAAAGAGGTGTGTCAGAATCGTAGCAAATGGAAATCGATAGTCTCTGCCTACCCCAAAATGGGAAACAGGCGTGTTTGTATGTATGTATGGATATAATAACTTTCGTGAGGCATATTCATCTTAGTTATTGTTCACCGGTTACTACTCACGTACATTCTTCGGGTTTGCCCGACTAGTTTCGAACTCGAACGGAGCCCTTAGTCATGAGCTGAGTACGCGGCTATGTCGCGTGTACTAAGGTAAAGTAAAGTACTAAGAGCTCCGTTCGAGTTCGAAACTAGTCGGGCAAACCCGAAGAATGTACGTGAGTAGTAACCGGTGAACAATAACTAGTATGTATAGGTGTTGATTTTAAGATTAAAGATTCTTTATTTATTCATAAAGAACACACATTGTCTATTTAGCGAATAAATACAAAGCTGTAAAAATAGATAAGGTGCGGTCCGGTTACCACGTGTTATTTTGTTTTTCTCCTTTTTGTAGGTACTTAAGAATTGTATACATTAATCATTTTGTTTACTTATATTAAAAAAGTCGTTGGTTGAAAGTTTTGTGATGTTAGTAACATACTGCCCGAGTTTTGCTTTGAATATATTATATTAAGATGTGTTCCTGGTGTCTACCGGAAGATTATTTTAAAGTGACACGCCTTCATATTTTTTCCGTATTGCGTTCTTGGGCTATAGTGTGCGGAGTAATTGAAGGGTTAAACCACCCATGGGCTTCTGATACGGGACTTCTGAGACTTCTAATCATATCAGGTGTGCTGCTTTTCTCACAAACAATGTTTTTCAAAACGGCTTTAAGCATGTGATAATCAAATTTGTATAAGAAAATGACACAAAAGGTCAGTAATTCATGAGTCCAGCAGTCGTATCACTAATACTGCTAAGATAGTAATGTATTTCATGGTTAACAGCTATATTTAATACGTTTATGACGCAATGACATGTGTGTTCTCTTGTCCCGTAAAAATAATAAATCACATAATATTGTTCACCGGTTACTTCTCACGTGCATTTTTCGGTCTGACTCGCGACATTGCCGCAGACTTAGCTAATGACTAAGGGTTCGTACGAGCTCGAAACTACTCGGGCAAACCCGAAAAATACACGTGAGCAGTAACCGGTGAACAATAATTAATATGAATATGACTCACGAAACTTATTATACAAATCACCCAGTACATTCACGATTTTATTCCACGAGGTGTATTGGGTACCTATACATTTCATCAATACATTATTAAGTCCTATGTGATTAGTGACGAGGAAAAATTTTGGAGTAAATTACCAATAACACTTTCATCGCACGTTCAGCAACCACGCTATGTGGTAGATCAGATGTATTGTAAAATTATCATGTATTTGGTCACCCTAATGCAGGAGTTCCATTTGTTGTAAATCCACGTGAAAATGTACTGAGAACTAATTTAACTATGTATATAGTAACAGCGTGTGAATGGCGTAAAAAGTGTGTATCTATAACATAACATAGCACAACGCCTGTATTCCCGGAAGGTGTAGACAGAGGTGTACGCAGTTGTACACCAACAGAAATGATCCACATTTCATTAATGCGATTATTAAGTCACATTGCCATCTACCGGGCCCAATTCCAAACTCCAGGCTGCTACTAAGAATTTCCATACAGATAAACCCATGCTATGTTAGAGGCCTACGGGTGATTTTAACGACACTAGGTTGTTCATCAAACGTACCATAATAATCGATGCAAATCAACACAATACCTAGCTACTTCCACAATATTGAGGGTAGTCATGCAATACCTATGCACCGTGTAGTGTCTCTCGGTGGCGGACACTGCACCGTCTAACAGCTCCTGATTATGCCCCGTGGGGGGTGCGAAATACATGTAGAGTGATTGGTGGTAGTTGCAATTTTTCACCGCTTGCGTATGGGTGGGTGGGCAGAGCATAGGTACTGCATGACTACCCTCAATATTGTGGAAGTAGCTAGATATTGTATTTATTTGCATCCAGCCTACGGGTGATTTTAACGATACTACGTTGTTCATCAACCATACCATAATAAGCAGAATAGTTAATTATTCTATAGCATTACTATATATACTCACATTAAGGTAACTAGGTTTTTTATAAACATAACCAATAGCTTAAACATAACAAAAAAGTAAATTACACAGGTAATTTTATATACAGACAGCAAATTTCCGTTAAATGCTGTATCAATCACCCTTTACCCAACGTTAAAAGAATACATCAAATATATTTATTTACGTCAAAATCTTTAGCTATACGCAAAGGAGGGTAGTCTTGCAAAGGGCCGGTAATCCCCATTTGTTTCACAAAGGTTGCAGGCTCGAGCCGAATTCCGGCTTTCTTTGTTCTAAGCCCCACATTATGTCTAAATTATAATGTTGAACCGGTATTCGGAAGGGTTATGGTCGTATTTATAGAAAGGATGGGGATTTTATGGGTAATATATTTGGATACATTTTTGTATGTTTCGGTTGAAGGAAATTAAGAGGGTAGCTTGAAAAAAAATTGCTTGGAATGTCTTTAGGCATAATAGATATAGGTTACGGAAAATGC
Source organism: Xylocampa areola (assembly GCA_935421205.1). Taxonomy (NCBI): domain Eukaryota; kingdom Metazoa; phylum Arthropoda; class Insecta; order Lepidoptera; family Noctuidae; genus Xylocampa; species Xylocampa areola. The sequence goes on from OW285206.1 coordinate 20,193,244, forward strand.
TGGAAATCTGCCCTCTCTCTTATAGCGTGGTTGATGAACAACCTAATGTCGGAGTTTAAACCGCCCGTAAGGATGGACATCTCTCTCTCATTGTGTGGTTGATGAACAACCTTTTGCTGAATGTAGACCACCCGTAGGCCTCTGGCTTTACACACCATCGAAAACATCTCTCAGGTGTGCTGGTTTTCTCACAATAGAAAGAAAGAAAGAAAAAAAATTATACCTCTGACAAAAACATAGGACACATTGGATAATAAAAAGAAATAAAGGAAAAAAAGAGAAAACCAATAACTAAAATATTTATTAGACGTCGACTAAAAACGACTGACAACACATGGAGAGTGCAGCCATTCTTGTCGACTACAATATTATAATTAGTAGCTTATCCCTTTTTTAACTTGTAATACATTCAACACAAACTAAAACACGACCTAATACATAGGTACTACATACTCTGAGATACATTAAATTACTAATCTGTGGTACTCTGAGAAACAAAACGCACCAAAATAGTATTGTTGATTGACCAAATATTTATTTAGTTGCATTAGTTATATATGTCGGAGATGGCAACACTATTTTACATGATTGGTGTTGCAACACCGAGCGCTATGGGCCGTCGGTGACTACTACAGCGAGAGGAGGGAGGACTTTACTACGTTAGTCTACTGCGAGCCGCCGTGGCGAACAGACCTCTACACCCTGACTTGTCTAGACCCCTGATTTAATGATATTTCAATACCTACATTGTACATTGTAATATGAAGTGACTCACTACTAATCACTAACACAAAGTAAATGTGCTCTCAGTGGCGGAGAGCCTTAATGTTGGTTTTATTTACGATTACCTTTATAAACCTGACAGACAGAGAGACCTCTGACCCTAGTCTTCAAACCATTTACCGACATATATAAATGTAAGAGAGAGAAAAAAAACGTATTACGGAGCGGTTGTGTGTTCCTCTATTACTGCCAGAAGAAACGGTCATCGCTCCGCTATAAGCTACTGGACTTCTCAAGAGGCGCCAAAACCACTGACTTTCAGCGATGACCTAGTAGATGTTTTCCTACACCGTTTTAAGCAAGTGATAATTAATTTATCATACGTACTTACTTACATGGCTCGTTAAGCCAGTGGTTTGGCCTTGGATTCGAGCTTCGACCTTTGACTTGCCAGTCCAATGGTCATACCACTAGGCTATCATTGTCCCCCAAGATTAAATGGACATACACTGAAGTTATTGAAAATGGTGTCTAAAAAGGTCAGGTGTAAAAACTAATGTGTGTAGTGCTAAAAGGTAAGAGGTAGGTCTGTGAAAAAGACGTGAACACACATGAACATATTTATTTAATTTTTTCATACAAAATCCGATGCATAAAGCATACCGACAAATAGATTCAATAATAATACAGATAAATCATTGAAAAGCATTAACGCATGCTTAGCGGTCACCTGTATAGGGACTGAATAGATGCAATGACGTCCCAAAATGACGTGTTAAAATGTGAAAGACGAATTCACGGTAGTGAGCAGAGGTCGAGATGGCTTAGTGGTCAGAGCGCCTGTAATCCGGGAGGTGCAGGTTCGAATCCTGCTCACGGCCATAATTCTTTTTCCAATTAATATAATACTTATATTGTTATAGTAATAACTTTAAAACGACTGTGACCTCTGAGTTTGTTTCGATATTTCTTCTCAGGGCTAGGATAATTTTAGGAAATACCGTCGGAATTTAGTTTTAAAACTGTATCAGTGACAAAAATAATGTTATGAATTTTGTCAATTATATTATGTGCGGTAGACTGAAATAAATTTAAATAAACTGTTAGGACGCCTGACACCTTATTCCTCCTGCGACCACGAACGCTGCAAAGTGTTCGAATCATCAGGCAAAACAAAATAAAAACCAATAATACACGTGATTAATCCGGTCAAAAATTGTTTTATTATAATTGTATTGTTATATTTCTAAAAATTACATCTCAATTTTTATAATTTTAAAAATACTCACCTAAAAGAACTACGATCACTACATAAATTTTTTATACAAATCACATTATCATTTATAACGTTCGATCGGATGTCTTCTTAAAGCACTTCCCCTTAACAGTTGAGCTATTATAGTTCATGGTGATCCCATCCATTATGGGGGAATATTCCACCATGGAATAATTTATGGAGTCAATATCGCATAGTGAACAATGCAAGTTAAAAGAGCGTTGTAGACATCATGTTTTAAATCGGCCTTTACGTAGTGGAAGTAAACCAGTAGGTCAAGCTGTATGGATATTGAAATGACCACAGATCACAGCGAGAATAAGAACGACTTATATAAATAAAAATTAAATAATGTTCGTTGATAGGCAGAAAAGAACTGGCTGGACTTTTTATGTAAAATGTTCGTAATAATAAGGTTTTTAGGGGAAAACAAATATAAATAAAGAATTTCGAGAACTATAAATAAAATTATAGTCTTATCTCTTGTGAATACAAAATACGGCTGCGGCCAGTTTTGAAACTGTAAACCTTGGGTTGATAATCCAATGCTTTTGAAGGTTGTTTTTTTTTTATATGTTACCATAGCGTTAAATTCTGAAAGAAAAATATCCTAATTAACTGTATCAATATAGCCAGCAACGGGTGTAAAAAACAGAAAAGTCTTTCACCATTAATAGGTCAGACTAAGCAAGAGATTCAAAACAATGTATGCATTCTTATTTTCTGTAATAAAACAAATTACTTTGACTTTACTTCTCACTTGTAGTGAGGTCATTATTACAAAGAAAAATGTGATAACGAAATAGTAGTAAAACTATTTACTCAAACAAAATAAAATCCTTTCCTAGTTGACCTACTGTCCTACACTGTGGCATCTCGAAACGGGGCCGGAACAACCAATCAATCACGAGCTGACATAATGACGTCATCCATTATCAATTATTGACAGTACACGGATCGGATGCCGTCCGATTTTCCAAGTTTTATGCCTTACTCCCCCCCACCCCTGCTTTTCCAGCCGACTCGCGATTGATCATAGTTCGAGTGGATTCATGGCATCCATAATCTAAGTAAGGAAAGGTTTGTTTAATGTATGGGGGGATGGAGGGAGTTTTATTGGTACGTTGTATTGGTGAACAATGGAAAATGTCAAGATTAAGGTTAAGATGTTACGCTAGATAACATTAGAAATAATAGCAGTGATAGCCTAGTGATATAACCGTTGGAATGACGATTCAAAAGTTGCAAGTTCGAATCCAAGGCACGCACCACTGTATTTTCGAAGTCAGGTGCGTAGTATAAATTGTCACTTGCTTAAAACGGTGAAGGAAAACATCGTGAAGAAACCAGCACACCTGAGAGATTTTCTCGATTGTGTGTAAAGCCATGTCACAGACGGGTGATTTAAACTCTGACTCTATGTTGTTCATCAACCACACGATAATAAAGAAGATTAGAATAAATTAGCATCACGCACGTATTTCCCGTGGGGTTAGGCAGAGATTTACTATTGTAGTCACACCCAAATTACACCCAGACTCACCACCTAGGGGCACCGGGCACAACTATCTACCATACACAAATCCAAACTCTAGGCTGCTACTAAAAATTTCCTGACCGAAATACTCGACCCGAACTCGAACGCAGAACCTCAGCAACCACGCTAGCGACCCCCCTAGATTAAAGAAAGGCATTCAACTTTATTACATTCTAAGACGATTGTAAAAATAACTCCTACAATGCCCCTCTCAAATTCAAACGTACCTAAGTATAATTTCAGTAAAATAAATTTTCCTAAATTGCACATAGGTACCCGTTGGTCGCAGAGAGAAAATGCCATAAGTTACATTTTGAACTCCACCCGGTCATATAAGGCACACTGCCAAGTGTTCTGCTGGTCATCTTTTAGAGGCCATTCAGCTTTTTAAAAGCACCTTATGTAAGTCTTATTAAATTTTATAGAACTGGACATTTTGGGTATGAGATAAAACGATGCATCAGCGGATTACCTACCCCGAAGTGCAGATAGTTTAAAATAGTACCACGTTTTAATTTAATTAATTCGTAGTCAATAGAAAATAGTCTAATAGTTTCCCTAATTGCTTGTACTCATATAATGTTGTTTATGGACGTAATAACTGCTATACTATACAATGATTCGTTGAGATGAATTTCTTCAGATTAATCTAAAACAAATATAGAAAATTTTTCTCAATCAACGGTGAAGGAAAACAACTTTAGGAAACCTGGACTGAATGGTCTGAAATCACCAACCAGCAGTGAGCCAACGTGGTTATCAATTCTTAGTGCCGTCTCTGTGTGAGAAGAGGCCTTTGCCCTGCAGTTTGTGAGTTATAGGCTGGTTATGTTACATTATAAATATTACACCTTTCATAAAATCCATACCCGTTCTAGGAATGGGAGATTTTGTAAATCTTTAAGCGCTGTTCTTCTGGTCTCAGATAACAAACAAATTCCTCAATCCCTAATAATCAGATTTGTTCTCACAGACACTCAGCAAACCACCTATGGTCTATAACTACCAAGTTATTAGTTTTGCCGTCCTGTCAATCAGCTTTTACGAAACCCCACGCAACGTCATTCTAATCTATACTATTCATTAACGCTCTACGTTAGTTCACAAATAGTCCGGCCTCTAAGACATGTAACGTAATACCTGGGAAACTGAATGTACTGTAGTAAACCTCTGCCAACTCCCTCAAGCAATAAAGGCCTAAGTAGTGACTACCAAGAATGATCGCATCCAAAACACAAACTGCAGCCGCTTTATACCCAAACGCAAGCCAGTCTGTCAAGCAAGCGAATTTATGTACATTAAAGGTGCACAGTTCCAGTTTACGCCGGATTTATCCGGTTCCATCCGGTGCGGGCCAGCCCGGGGCGGTATTTAACACCTCATTCCCGCGGTTGAAACAAGTTAGCGGGAAAGTTGCTTACGACCTAACAAACTAAATGTTTGTTGTAAAATTTAAATCTCAACTGTTCGGATTTTGGACTGTGTATTGGGAACTAGTGTAGCTTTAGTAAGTGATATGTAATTGCTGAGTGACATTTAAATTGAGTAACTTTTGGGGTACTATTTTGCATTGCGGGTCGCCATATTGTTTGTGAGTGTTTTGAACACGTCAGTGATTTGTTTGTTTGAAATAAGTGAACAATGTGTACGATAGCCAACGTTTTAACGTAAAGTTAAAGTTTGACTCGCGACATCGCCGCAGACTCAGCTCATGACTGAGGACTCCGTTCGTGTTCAAAACTAGTCGGGCAATCCCGAAAAATGCACGTGATTAGTAACCGGTGAACAATAATTGATATGAATATGTCTCAGGAAAGTTATTATACGAGACTTCATAATTTGCCACTGCAGATAAATCTTCGAAAAGCAGTAACGCATGCATAGTGAACTCTAAAGTGAGCGATGTCGAAATGGCGGTCTTTTTTTTATATATGGCCTCTTGCAGAAACCCAGAAGGGTTTTTTCTGCGTAACCGGACAATATCTAAGGCGGCGCAGTTTGATGCCTCCAGCCAGAGCATATTTTAAAATACTACAAACTAAGCAACAGCATTAAGGGCGTCCCCTGCGGGACACGAGCCTCGGCTTAGGGCGTTGCTGGGGAGACAACTAGGGACTAGCTGGATCATATTAGTTTCCTTATGGGATAATTTAAATTATGATGAGACATTTTGCGACGGACGCGGACCTCGCCGTGCGCGTCGGAGTGTGCTTGTGAATTTGTTCGATTCTTGAGCTACAGTGATTCTATCATCGGTGGCTTAGCGGTCAGAGCGCCTGGAGTATTTATCCGGGATGCGCAGGTTCTAATCCTGCTCACGACCGTAATCTTTATCAGCATAAATTATACTTGCCACTATTTAACTGCACCGAAAACACCACAGAAAAAAATGCAAAAAAAAAAACATGATAATAAAGAGTTCTCTCTATTTTCAGAAAACAAAACCTTTTAAAAAACGATTACCAAACACAGAGAACAGGAAACCTCGTTCATTTTCTATCACAGTACATTAAACTTATCGCCGTACTAGAAACTGAAGCATTGCCCACTGCTGAAGCGCTTTATGGTTGAACAGCGGCCCTTTGTCTGATTAACGGTTCCATCCATACGTAGATACTAATTTAGCATGCAGCGCTTTGAAGCGAGAAGAGCTTCGGCTGGTCTAGACAGGAATTATAGGCTGATAGTCTTAATCAGGTTATATTGGTTTGAGAAGTACCTGTAATATGAAGCTATGTGAAATTAATACCAAAGATGTTCTACATGTAATCATGTAGGTACTAATTGTGTAGGTTTCAATATCTACCCGTAACTCTATATTTGAAGATACGTACTGCCGGCTAGACTGTGAAAGTCTCCGGTCGACTTTTAATCTAGCTTCATGGGTTGACACTTAAGGTTGTAATAGTGCAAGTCATTCTAGACCTTTTTAAAAAGGTCTAAAATTACCACTTTGTGCATTTCTCCTAAAAATGAATCATTATTTAATTGAGTAACTACTTAAGATTCTGCTCTTTGACACATTAGCAATTCCTATTTTGGGAGCCGTTTTGCGAATCTCTATAAAAAACTGTCAAATAGATGAATTACTGTTTATGAATTGCACGCAAATCATATTATGATTTTGTCCATGAAGTGAGCATTTTAGGATTTGTGAAATGAATCATATTGCGATCCTGTTATGATTCAGCCAAAGTGTCCTTTTTAGACCCCTGGGGGTCTAAGATGTTACTAAGTAGTATGTTTTATTTTGTTAAGATTACTTAACTAATTAATATGTTAATAAAACAACTTTTAACCGGATTAATCGCGTGTATTATTGGTTTGTTTTCCTGACGTTTCGAACACTTTGCAGCGTTCGTGGTCGCAGGAGGACCAATAATACACTCGATTAATCCGGTTAAAAGTTGTTTTATTAACATATTACTTATGTAATCTTATAATGTATAGTGATCGCGATAACCTAAGATGTTACTAAGTAATATGTTAAAATTAAAATATGTAATTTAACGTGAGTGCGTCAAAATGGCGCGTAAAAATAAAAACTACTTCTGTCTTTATTTTAATTGGGATTGAAACCAATAGATATTTGAGAATGTTACTCGTTTAATACTATTTGTAGATTTTTGCCGTTAGATGTAACTGAAAAAATATAAAAGGATAACATATAATATAGCATCACGCTTGTATTCCTAGAATGGGTGGGCAGAGGTGTACACAGTAGTACACCCACATTACACCAATGCTATTATTAAGTCCCATGTAATAGGTGGTAAGCCGAACGAGGAACGAGGGAATTTATAAATATGTTTCATATAATCACTCCTCATTTCCAATACGTTTCTTTCATATAACATATTCAGCTTACTTCCCAGATGTTTATCTTTTTTTAATCTCTTTTTTCTGGCTTTGCACTACTCGTGCATTGAGCCAATGTCGAGTAATATGGTAGACTTTGAGAAAAGAAAACATTTCAAGTTTATGAGCGACACTATCGGATGGTGTCCATAATGTTTTGTTTTTTTTTCAAATTTATCGGGTTGGGTTCCTGGAAATACAGTTTTTTTTTTAAATCCAATGTTGCAGTTTTAATTTTCATCAAAATCGGCCCGAGACTCCTTTGAGCACTTTTCGCTATTCTTTATAGTTTCCGATTTGGCCATATACACGCACTTCAAAAATTCACATTTGAGATAGGTCGTATACAGTACTACCTATCTACACACAAATGTATATAAGTAAGTACATGTATGAGTGGTGAGTCTGCAATGTTTACCCTCAATGGATGGCCGATAGTGGCACGCTGCCATCGCATTCGATTGATCCGGTGACAAATGAGGCCTGCACCGATGTAATGTCGATAAACATGATCGGCCATTTTGAATTAAGTGACGTTTATGTAGTCGATGATGTTGCCTAAATATTAGTAGGAACTATACTATTTTGTTGTACTAGAAATTATAATTAAGTTAAATTACGGCGGGTTGGCGCCGTGGTCGAGAGACCAGCTGCTGCGTCGCGTGTCACAGGTTGGATTCCTGCACGGACCAAATATTTGTATTATCTACCAATAATTGTTCTGGATCTGGGTGTGTATGTGTGATATTATGCGTTTGTAAACGCACCCACAATACAGGAAGAATTTCCTAGGATGGTGGAAAGTTAAAAAAAAAATGTTGTGCTTAGTCGTCGCATGTGTTTCATTGGTGTCGCGCATGCTAAGCGTGCGGTCCTGGGTTTTGATTACCGGTAATCAAAACCCAGGACCGCATAATCAAAAACCAGGCAGTGTTATTGAAGTTTTGGAAAATCTCACTATCAGACTGATGTATGGAATTTTGTCCAGTTTATGTTAAAAGGCTCACCACCATAATACATGGCACTTAATAACAGCATCGGTGAAATGTGGGTTTACAACTCTGAACACCACTGCCTAACCCTTCGGAGAATACAAGTGTGATGCTATGTTATGTTATGTTAAAATAAACCCCACAAAAAGTATCGCATATATAAGAAACCAGACGTGCGCTGTAGTTTCACCCATTTTTTTTATTTTTACTTGGGTCCTAAACGTCGTAGCGTGATGCTAATACCCTACAACTTTCCTCAAGTATCGGGCTATCAAATGCAAAAGGATTTTTGGAAATCCGACTAGTAGATAAAGAGATTAGCGCGTCGAAACAAAAAAACAAACAAAGTTTGTTATATTAGTATAGATGGGAAACAGAATCCCACAAACGAAGGAGCTAATAAATATGGCAACACATTTTCTTTTTTTTATTGACCAAACTGTGGGCTTACTCTTGAAAATAATTCCGCTCGATTGACATTGGAAATATGTCAGTTCGTACTTTTAAATGCCAAAATGTTTAAAAATTAATTATAGATTCGAGACAATATGAAGACAACATGCTTTAAAATTGAGGCAACTGTAATGTACGTAAAATTATTTTTAAATTACTTGTTATTTTAAGGCGTCTATTTAATATTGGAATTGGATTGGAATTGGTATTACTTTCAAGAATAACCCCACTGAAGTGAAGATAAAAATAACGACTAAGTAAAACTTTTTGGTAGCTAAACTCTGGCTAGGCGAGCATGGGCCCGCATAAGTGAATGACGCCCCTCAGAGCGGCTCCCGAAAAGGGTTAATTTTTACTAAAGTAACACACTATAACATCACGCTTGTATCGCCGAAGGGTGAAGCAGAAATGTACTGTTATAGACCCTCATTTCACGTTTGCTATTATTAAGTCCCCTGGAATAGGTGGTGAGGCTTTTGCCATCAACCGGGCACAATTCCAGTCTCCGAACTGCTACTGAGAATTTTCTTAACAAAAATACTGAATATCACTTTTCCCGACCCGGGAATCTAACCCAAGATCACTTGGTTGTATTATGGTGACTACAAATATTTACTGTATCCATTTAATTCTTGGCTTCGTTTCAAAGGAAGTATTACAAATACTAATAACAGTTAGACAAAAAAAAAATACGATATCTATGATAGTACGCAATCAGACATAAACTTATAAAATAGTTTTGCTATTTTTTTAATCTTAGCTCTTTATCTAGCCTATGTTACCCGGGACAATGTAAAGATTCTAACGATACCCCATACATCTAAATCGGTTCAGGCATTTAGAAGTTATGATGGAATAAAGTAACTCACAAACATACATAAACACGTACATATATGAACCTTAAAAACAAAACACTCCTTTTTTGGGCATTCGATATTAATTTAAATAAACGACATTAAACTGGCATGGAAAACTAAACCCTGTTCAATTATGTTAAAGTTAGTAATCCTAGTGTATGTTTAATCAATATTTGATGTAGTGCAACCAAAGCGCAACGCAACAAAAATATGATAGCATTTGCTTGCTAATGTGGAGATTTGTATTTGTTTATCATCATTGTAATATTGTTCTACATCCGCTTACATCGCTCAACGAGCTCCAACCAAAACATGTTTACTGCATTGTGATTCAACAACTCCAATATAAATGTGAGTAGTATTCCATTCGAATGCGTTGCAAAACATGCCAACTCAACTTAGGAAAACTTATATCTGTGAGGTATATAACTATTATAAATGTATTTGTAGTTTAAGACTCTTTTACATGGTAACAACAAAAAAAAACAGTACAAAAAGCAGAAATAATAAATAAATAATAAAATAAAATAAAAATCATTTATTTCAGACAAAAAATTCCATAGGCCGAGCTAGATTGTTAGTAATAAAAATCAATAATAATATTAATAGCCTGGTGGTATGACCGTGAAACTGGCAAGTCAAAGGTCACAAATTCGAATCTAAGGCACAGTTATGACCTGATAATGTTATGTAAGAGGAAGTCTGAAATTCGTGCCGTTGACTGAGAAATGCAAGTAAGCAGTGATAGCGTAGTGGTATGACCGTTGGAGTGGCAAGTCAAAGTTCGAAACCAAGACATATACCACAGACTTTTCGAAGTCATATGAATATTATTAAAATTAATTATCACTTGCTTAAAACGGTGAAGGAAAACATGATGAGGAAACCAGCACACCTTAGAGATGTTCTCGATGGTGTGTAAAGTCATGTCAGAGACGGGTGGTTTCAACTCTGACACTAAGACAACCATACGATAAGAAAAAAAAGAAAGCATTGTCACGACTATATAGGGGAGAGGATAAGCAGAAGTGTACACAGTTGTACAGGTCATATTACCAATCAATCGGCCTAGCCTTTTCCTAACTACGTTGAGGCCGACTTCCTGTCTAACAGGATGCAGATTAATACCAGTATTTTACATGGAGCGACTGTCTAATAGTACCTGACCTCCACAACCTAAATAGTTACTGAGTAACACGATATCTCATGATTAGTCTGCCTAGCAGATTTCCAAATAGGATTTTTATTTAGTAAAAGAACTCATATAATTGTTGGGAATACGCTCTAATATTCTTATCACCCGATGAAAAATGGAGATTGTCAAGTCGACGCGTATTTTCTTTATATATGACCACGCATAACTTTTTATAGTGTTGTCCGATTCTGATGATTCCGTTTTGTATTGGATAGAGGATACTTCAAGGGGTTTTTGTACAGTGACTTTCGTGAGACACATTCATATTCATTATTGTTCAACGGTTATTACTCACGTGCGTTCTTCGGGATTGCCCGAATAGTTTCGTTGCGAGTTCAGTTCATGACTAAGGGCTCCGTTCAAGTTCGACACTAGAAGGGCAATCGCGAAGAATACACGTTAGTAACTTTGCATACATATGTTGTTTTGATGACACAACGACATAATGGAAACCTGGGGTTAATCTGATGATGGAGATGAAAGAGATTTGAGGGAACTCCTCAATGCTTTACAGCACCTACTTCGTGTTTGGACTTTAGACCTGTCTATGATTTATAAAATATAGCCACAAAAAAATTAACCCGTTTACTGTCCAATGTGATACATGTCGATTGCTTAACTGTTGTATCTGCTTCGTAGACAGGGAGTTTGACTCGCGACATCGCAGCGAGATCAACTCATGACTAAGGGCTTCGTTCGTGTTCGAAACTAGTCGGGCAGTCCCGAAGAATGCACGTGAGTAATAACCGTTGAACAATAATTAATATGAAAGTGACTCACGAAAGTTATTATACAAAAAAAAGACGGAACCTATTAAAAAATAAAAACCTTTTAATCAAAAAAAATTACCACCGAAACTAGAAAACTGATAAGTGAAAAAAAAAAATTGTCTTAGCCTTCACGACTAATTAATTTTATGTTGACGCCAAACAAACAATCTACGAAGATCATTAAATAACTTAAAATAAATAATTAGAATAAAATAACGTAAAAATGCAACATGGAATTGGCGCCAACTCAAAATTTGTTACACATTTCACTTTTTTTTTACAGCGGTTCTTTTTAAATCTTTTCCGTATGTTTATTTGTTTGTAACTTTTTGAAGACACGACTGAGAAACATATGTTTTCCTGAATAATTTCTTAGTTTTTCCGGGAGATCTATTCAAAAGTAGACTAGTGTTCCTGCAATTGGCCAGCGGCTGTCGGATTATAGACAGACACGATAATGGCGTGCAAAACCGTGGGCTCTGCCTTATTAGTCTCGTAGTTTCAAGCGTGACTGCTTAGCATGAGGTCTTGGCTTCAATTCCCGGGTCAAAAAAAAGTGTTAGCGAGTTTATCTGTCAGGAAAATCCGAGTAGCAGTCTGGAGTTGTAAATTGTATCCAAGGTGGCAATAGGCTCCCCACCTATTAAATGGGTATCAGGTAATAACAGCATTGCTGAAATTTGGGTTTACAGGTGTACACCTCTGCCTCCCCCTCAGGGTATACAAGCGTAATGCTATGTTTAAAGCCGCGAACGTGTGCATATATTACATACACTTGGTATTTAATAGGTTTACATAGAATTTGAATCCACAATGCATTCTAATAACTTTTTACGCCAAAAACAAAACATACCTATTAAACATATATTTTATTTGTATTTATAGTATTTAATATATAAGTACGCCAAAACTGCCCAATAAAGTTTCTTTAGTTGTTTTCCATCCCAAGGTTGCCTGTAAGAGATCGCGGAATGCGATAAGGCCCCTCATTATGCATATAATTGTAAACATGTTTCTCTTGTTATACTTTGACTGGTGTATAATAAAGAATATCTTCTTTTTCTTCCTTCCCTGGTCCTGTTATTTGGGGTCGGGTGTCCTCACTTTTCTGCGCCAAGTTTATCTATCTTGGGTTGTCAGTACTGGCAATTGGGCTTGCTTGAGGTCCCTTTTTAAATTTAACCACCGAGTCGATGGTGGGCAGCCTCTACCTTGCTTCTCTTCTGGTAGGTTCAAAGCAATTTGTACAGCATGATCTTCACTTCTTCTTATAATATGTCCATACAATCTGAGGCGAGTTTCGGTAGTTTTTTCGATGATTGGTGCGGTGTACAATAAAGAATATCTATACATATAATAAAACAGTAAAAAACTGTGTCTGTACATTGAATATATAAAAAAAAACAATTGAGGGGGGTTTAGAAACAATAATAGAGCACGAATCCAAAAAAAAAACTGTTGGTCTGTGTGTCTGTTTGTCTGTTTGTTTGTACACGCTTGTCTTCGGAACTACTGGACGGATCTAAATGTTTTTTTTTGTTGTATAGATATTAAGTCTGGGCAACATATAGGCTATAATTTATCTTGGAAACTTGAACACCTGATGCAGAACCGCAACAGACCAGCTAAACTATAAGAGATACAAAAATGGTACCAAGGCAAAAATTGTTCCACGTGATGAGCATTTTCTGCTGAGAGAATAAATTTGAAGATCTGGAACACCTGATGTGGAACTCCAAGAGCCCAGCTACACTATAACATATATAGGAATGACGATTTAGCAAAAGTTGATCAATCTGATGAGCACTCTTTGTTGACTTATAAAAATCGAAGATCTGGAACACCTGTTGTGGAACTCCAAGAGCCCAGCTACACTATAACATATTATAGGAATGACGTCTTAGCAAAAGTTGTTAAGTTTGATGGGCATTCCCTGTTGACTTACAAAAATTAAAGATCTGGAACGTCTCGAATCGTATTGCGCATCCCGTTGTTTTCCCGTCCCCGGGCTCTTAGTATTCGACATCAGACGTTTCAGATCTTCGATTTTGACGACCCCGTTATCGCTGGCATAAGCAACAGGATCCGCGTACGAAGTCGCGGGCAGAAGCTAGTAAATAAATAAATACCCACTCTTTTATCCCATTTAATACACGGTTACAAAACGAACGTCGCCAAAGCAAAAGCTAGTGTCAAAACATTTCATATCCGCGACGAAACGCCTTCACAATAGCGTCCAGTCCTCGGCAGCACAATTAATTCACAAGTTTTATCACCCCGCTGCATGTCCCACTAATCCGGCCCCATTGTCTGCCTGATGTACACAGAGTAAGCTTAACTGGACAATGTCGCCTCTGACAACATTAGCTAACTAAATTAATAGTTCGTCATCGGTTGCATTAACCTACACTGTGACATGACGGGTGATGACGTGTATTGTTATATTTTGGGGACTAAATGCGGCTTCTTTTTTATAAAACTGTCTCGTAGGTCTAGTGGTCCCAAGCGCGACTGCTGAGCAGGAGGTCTCGGGTTCAATTCCCGGGTCGGGCAAAGTGTTATTGAGTTTTTTTGTTAGGAAATTCTCAGTAGCAGCCCGGAGTTTGGAATTGTGCCTGGTTGATGGCAATAGGCTCACCACCTATTACGTGGGACTTAATAACAGCATTGGTGAAATGTGGGTGTACAATTGTGTACACCTCTGCCTACCCCTTCGGGGAGTACAGGCGTGATGCTATGTTATATTATATTATGTTTTTTATAAAAAAAATATTTTATTAAGCCCTCATTAGGATTAGATTAGATAAGATGTTTTTATACGTCAGTATAAAGAGCATCTCGTTACCTAACATAATATAACATAGCATCACGCCTGTATTCCCCGAAGCCGTAGGCAGAGAGAGACACAACTTTATTAATTCCCACGTAATAGGTGGTGAGCCTATCGTCATCTACCGTGCACAATTCCAAATACCTGGCTGCTATTGAGAATGTCTTAACAGAAAAAGTCAATAACACTACTCGACCCGGGAAATGGACCTAGGACCTCATGCAGTGGCGTTTGCGACCACTAGATCAACAAGGCAATTACATCTCGTGGTCTATATACAATATATAAATTAACTATATTTGTATAATAACTTTCGTGAGGCATATTCATATTAATTATTGTTCACCGGTTACTACTCACGTGCATTTTTCGGACATATCGTCGCGGACTCAGCTCATGACTAAGGGCTCCGTTTGGGTTCGAAAGTAGTCAGGCAAACCCGAAAATGCACGTCAGTGGTAACCGGTGAACAATGATTAATATGTTAATTAACTATTTGTATTCCGTAAATATCAAAAGGCTCACTAAGTTCCTATGACATGGGACTTATAACTGCACTAACTATATATATCTGCCTAGCCTTCTCCCAATTACATTGGGGTTGGCTTCCAGTCAAACCGAATGCAGCTTAATACCAGTATTTTACATGGAGCGACTGCCTATCTGACCACCACAACCCAATTACTGGGTAACACGATATCTCGTGGTATGACTAGTTGTCAGATTTTCAGGCCTCTGACTACCCGTAATGGCTGTCATAGATCTTAATTTGACAACCGGGACTTTAACCTTGACGTGTTCTCCGAGGCGCGGATAACTGTACTAACTGGTTACCCGTAATGTTATCTGTGCGACAAAAGGTAGGCTATGTCCTTCTCCAAGGCCCGATCTATATTTATACCAAAATTCATTCAGCGGTTTAGGCGACAAAACGTAAGCAACAGACAGACAGAGTAGTTAGTAGTAGTTTCATTATATTGGTTATTTCTGCAGGAACAATACCTACAAATTTTCTACAATAACACCTCTGCTTAACCCAGGAATAAAAGCGTGATGATACTATGATTATAGGGCAAAGAAGAGGCAATGTCAGACCCGTGGATCATTAAGACGACTAGGGAATCATGTCAAGGGAATTGGCACTGTCGTCGCGTCGGTCATCTTGTTTAGCTATCTGTGGTATGGTGTTCATTCATATATTGTAGCAGTTATTGTAATTTGAGTACAGATCTGTTTAACGGTAGTTTTTTTTATACAACATAAACCCTTTTATTGCAAAACAAGATCTATCTATAGTCCGTCGAGTTATTTTTTGTATATTAAACTTTATTCCGGTTAAAGTAAGATTCATAATAAGTGACATGACAATTTAGTTTTGAATAATACTTACACCAAAAAAAATGTATTTAATTTATTAAATAAGAAAGATGTATTTATATATATTTTTTTATTTATTTATGTCCACGAAAAGTACATAGGAAGGTCAACATAAACCAATTTCTTTCTTTCTTTCTTTAGGTTTTTTTACACATCGCCTGATTCAGTTATACGAGTGACAGTAATATTTATTTTCAAGGAAAAATTTTTACGAAAATACTTGAATGTCAATTTTGTTAATTTAAGTTAAAAATCTATACTCGCTTAAAGATAAATCTTTGAAAAGCATTAACACGTGCTTAGCGAACTCTAAAGTTATTATATTAAATGGAAAAATATTACGGTCGCGAACAGGATTCTAACCTCATAGGGACTATATATACGGACTGAATACATAGCAATGACGTCGCCAAAAAGACGTGTTAAAATATGGATGAAGAATTCGCGGTGGTGAGCAGAGGTCGAGATGGCTTAGTGGTCAGAGCGCCTGGAGTATTTATCCGCAGGTTCGAATCCTGTTCGCGACCGTATTCTTTTTCCATTTAATATAATAACATTATCTATACTCGCATTCAAACATGATTTCATAAAATATCCTTCAATAGACCTTCATGGTCACGAGTGGAGCGATTGATAATGGTAATTTTGTAGACGTTGGCAACCCTGGTCAGCCTAAAGAGGGGGCGTTTCATGTTGCGTAGGCTGTATTTTGTGGAAACTTGGACATTTGCCCGTTACTTAGGAGATATTTGTAAGAAATATGTCCGGCTCAATTGTCGCAGTGGTTGGGCACTTGGTTTTTTGTGTTAACGGTTGTGGATTCGATTACAGCACAAATATTAGTAAATCATTTGGGAGAATGGAATATGTAATGGCTGATTTGATGGATTCCCAGAGCAAAGAAGAGTTGGCAGTTGAACTTTTAACATTTAATGTGTATATAAACATTAGCAGTAGAGAGGGGCTCGTGGCTAAGTAACAGCCGCACAAGTCGATCGATCGAGGTTAAGCTGCGCTTGCCGCGGTCGGTCTGTGAATGGGTGACCATCTTTGCATACCGACACCCCTCCGTGCCTCGGAGAGCACATTAAGCCGTCGGTCCCTGTTGTCAAATTAATATTTATAACAGCCGTTACGGGTAGTCAGAGGCCTGAAAGTCTGACAACCTGTCATACCACGAGATATCGTGTTACCTAGTATCTAACTGGGTTGTAGAAGTCAGATAGGCAGTCGCTCCATGTAAAATACTGGTATTAAGCTGCATCCGATTTGACTGGAAACCGACCCCAATGTTATTGGGAAAAGGCTAAGCAGATATATAAACATTAGCAGTAGAAATTTTGCCGTCTAAGATACTGATATACGATTGAACATTAGGAGAATATATATGTGTGTGAATGAAGGAGGAGGATAATAATAATACTCTCCCGACTGAATTTTCGGGCACGGCGGCCTATCCCCACGTTGATTAACCAAATACGCAGGAGATATTATAGTGCAGAAATGAATGCATAAACACAGGTGCACTCCCTCTTCCTTCACTCTCATAGTCTGATAGGTCGGCAATCCGACACCGGAGACAGATCAGGCCTTTGCAATAAACTATGCGAACTTTTATATTTCTCTCAATTGTAGCCAGGAATTTCGGGGGGTTCTACTTTCAGGACACCAGACAGATCAGGCCTTTGCAATAAACTATGCGAACATTTATATTTGCCTCAATGCCGTAGCCAGGAATTTCGGGGGGGGGGGGAGGTTCTACCTTCAGGAATTTATTTCGGGGGTGTTCTACCTTTTTTTCACGTGTGGAACAAGTGTATTAAAAACAATTCATTTTCCCGTCTGTTTGTCTGAGATTTCGGGAGGTTCTTTTAACACCCAACCCCTCCCCCCAAGCTACGGCTATGGTTGCCTAATTATATCTATTACAGAATTCAAGTTGTGTCTAATGATTTATTAAATATTATCAACGTAGCCATCGACGAAGAGTTCACCCGCATACCCTAGAGCTGCGAGTACAATGATCTCGTACCGTTCAGTTTCAAAGGAGTTTCTTCCAACCCACGCTCAAGTTATAAAACTTTTTATACGCCCTTTTTGAAGAACCCCGTGTTGTAGTCACTTGGGAAAACCTTGGTAGGGTTCCATAAGGTTGGCAGCACTCAACTTATAGTGTTGCAGGCATGCACAGGCTACGTAACAGCTTAACATCAGGCGGGTAATAAGCCAGATAGAGAACGCTTTGAAAAAAAAATTGACCATATTTATCAATTATTTTGAACCTCTGTTAGTCACTCTATCCCCGTGTCACTGGCAATGTAAATTTAAAAACATTCTATTAATAATTACACGCATCATTGCTTTGCTCCTCTTCTCAATTTCTTGCATCCTTTATACAAGGATCAGCAAACTTTTGCCAACAATTAACCTTTCGGCTCAGTAACGTACAGATCTGTACGTTGTAACAATAAAAATCTATTGTGTCTGCTAATGACTGAGGCAACAGCTTACCCAAATCAGAGAGGCATAATGTTGGGAACACATTAGACCATCTTACATGCACCGCAATGAAACCATCCATCAACGTCGGGAAGCTATTGTGTCGATGGCTGATTTACTGCCAGCCCCCCTGCCGCCAAGCTCTGGACGAGAAAAAATAGCCGTGGAAGATAGGGGAACACGGCTATAGGGCGTAACGAACGGATATTTTTGTAAATTCAGTTCAAATATTTGCATTACGCACTACAAAATGTGATGAAAAATTCTCATCTATATCTATACTGATCTATGCTAATATTATAAAGAGGAAAGATTTGATTTTTGATTGTTTGTAAGGATTTAAGTCAAAGATTAAGATCTAATTAATGCACATTTAATCAAATAGAGAGTTATTTTATCCCACCTAAGCAGAAATAATATTTTTGGCAACATTAAAATCATTGATTTGAATAGTGTACTTCACTCAATTAATAAAAAGTAAAAAGATTCATGTTTAACTCAGAAAAAAAACTTTGTCAGTCCATTTCCCAGAATATTTCTCAAGCAAGTAAAAGCTTAGTCACAGTATAAGGAAAATTTTGTAAAAAAAATTGTTCAACTGCGCAAACAACGTTCAGGAGAAAAACATACAAAAACTGACTTACCGGCTTCCGTGATGCCTAAGCTAGACTCCATTAGACTGCCGCATTATTGAAAAAAAAATCCTGAAACAAAGAAAACATTAAATTAGTATCATTTATATGAAATTTCCGAATTAAGACAAAATAGCCGCTGAATATTTAAAACCCATCAATTATTATTCACCGGTTACTACTCACGTGCATTTTTCGGGAATTCCCGACTAGTTTTGAACTCGAACGGAGCCCTGATTCATGAGCTGAGCCCGCGGCGATGTCGCAAATCAAACTCAATCGTGCAAACATCACTTAGGTGTTCGAAAAATGCACGTGAGTAGTAACCGGTGAACATTAATTGATATGAATATGTTTGCCTCGTTCGATACCCGGGTTGAACAAAGTGTTATTAGGTTTTTCTGTTAGGAAATTCTCAGTAGCAACCAGATGTTTAGAATTGTGCCCGGTAAATGGCAATAGACTCACC
Source organism: Xylocampa areola (assembly GCA_935421205.1). NCBI lineage: Eukaryota > Metazoa > Arthropoda > Insecta > Lepidoptera > Noctuidae > Xylocampa > Xylocampa areola. Next base: position 20,212,712 of record OW285206.1, read on the forward strand.
ACCTATTACTTGATACTTAATAACAGCATTGGTATTTGTGAACTGTGTGCATCTATGGACAGCTCTGCCTACGCCTTCGGGGAATACAGGCGTGATGATGGATGGTATGGAATATGTCTCACGAAAGTTATTACACATTTAAACGCCATGTCATTTTCCGCTTCTGCGACACCTAGATCTTATATATGAGTAAAGTTACAATATTAAATGGAAAAAGAATACGGTCGCGAACAGGATTCGAACCTGCGCCTCCCAGATAGATACTCCAGGCGCTCTGACCACTAAGCCATCTCGACCTCTGCTCACCACCGCGAATTCTTCTTCCATATTTTAACACGTCTTATGGCGACGTCATTGCAATCAATTCAGTACCTATACAAGTGACCGAACCGACACGACTAACTTTGCAGTTAATACAATGTCGTAAAGAATGCAATTACCTTAATAATTCAAGATATGTCTTTGAAAAAGCATTAACGCATGCTTAGCGAACTCTAAAGTTACAATATTAAATGGAAAAAGAATACGGTCTATGACGGAGTATCTATCCGGGAGGCGCAGGTTCGAATCCTGTTCGCGACCGTATTCTTTTTCCATTTAATATTGTAACTTTAGAGTTCGCTAAGCATGCGTTAATGCTTTTTCAAAGACATATCTTGAATTATATATGAGTGTTTCATTATGTAGAGGTTGAATTAGGTAAGTCAAAAACAAAAATTGCTGATATCTTTGGGTAAGGTGTGGAGAATAGACCCCACACGTGGAGAGCATGTTTGAGATGTTTTTAATATAAAATTGTTTTTACATACCACCTTTAACAAGTTCCTTATCCGCAATGTAGACACAATTATTAGGTAATTAGTCAATATTATAATAAAAACAACTTTTAACCGGATTAATCGCGTGATTATTAGTTTTTGTTTTTCCTGACGTTTCGAACACTTTGCAGCGTTCGTGGTCGCAGGAAGACTAAGGCGACAGGCGTCTCAACAGTTTATTTAAATTTATATCAGTCTACCCTACATATAATTAATAAAATTATTTTTGTCTCTACATTTTTTAACTGCCTCGTTGATTTAGTGGTCCGTAGCGCGACTGCTGAGCAGGAGGTCAAGAGGGAAGTTTTTCTGTTAGGAAATTCTCAGTAGCAGCCCGGAGTTTGGAAATGTGCCCGGTTGATGGCAATAGGCTCACCACCTATTACATGGGACTTAATAACAGCATTGGTGAAATGTGGGTGTACAATTGTGTACACCTCTGCCTACCCCTTCGGGGAATACAGGCGTGATGCTATGTATGTATGTATGTATTTTTTAAACAAAATAGCGACCGTATTTCCTAAATATATATATACATAGACTCGTTGTAATTAATTTTCTATTGTGTTTGAGAAATATACAGGAAGTTTTTAAGTGGGCGTGGTATTTAGCTATTCCATGAACTTTGGGATTTAACCATTCAGGTTAAATCCCAAAGTTCATGGAATAGCTAAATATACTCAAAAAAGTTTCGGGACTGATTTTGATTAAAACTAAAACTGCATAATTGGATTTTTGATAAATCTATATTCCTAGCCCAGAATAGGACCCGTTTATTTTGAAAATAATACGCGTCCTGTATTATTACTACATTTGAGAGTCTTTCTAAGAAGGGTCAAATTTTAGCAAACAATGACTAAAGGTAAATTTAGATTTATTATAAACTGATTCATATTTTCATGCAGTGCCAGATTCATACATAACCCGTACCTACCTTGTTCGAAATTATTTCCAACTAAAGTTATTATAGGAAAAAGAATACGGTCGCGAGCAGGATTCGATCCCGCGCCTCCCGCAGGTTCGAATCCTGCTCGCAACCGTATTCTTTGTCCATAAAAATGTATAACTTTAAAGTTCGGTAAGCATTAATGCTTTTCAATGATTTATTTGTATTTATTTCCAATATTTTTTTTCGACACACATTCTGTGTCTGTCGGTTTATTATAAATTAAAGCAAAAATGTCAGCCTGTATATAACACATTTCTAGAAATACAACTATTAATAACTCTATTAAAAGGATGAAACGGACTAGTTTTGGTTTAACCTTCAAACTCAAACTCATTTTTTTATTTTAAATAGACCATATTACAGGCACTTATGAAATGTCAAAACATAATGCACGGGCCAAAAAGTTGGTCTTATTGAGAAGAACTGGCAAGAAACTCCATAGACACTCTTTTAAAATTAAATACACAATTTACCATTATTTTCGATGTTAGAATAATACAGGTTAATGTAGTAGAAAAGGCAGATTTTTTTATTATATAAAAAGCCAAAATTATAACCAAAGCTATTACGAGCCGACCAGTCCCAACAGACACTAAACTCAACCATTTTGAAGAGAACTCGACGAAAATCGCCTTGGATGTACACAATGTCATTTAGTACCTATACACCATCTAAACCTAGACACACTAAGATCCCTAAGCTGATTGAATACCTTTACATGTCTGAGAAACTTAGACAAAGCTTAACTAGGCATTTGGTTATATAACTTTTTTATACCAGTACCTCATTAAACTATTAAACCACCTTGTGGTTTCAAGTGACACTTCTGAAAATGAAGGCCTTGGTTCGACTCCCGAGTTGGGCAGTGTCAATCGGTTCTTCGGTTAGAAAATTCTAAGCAGCAGCCCGGAGTCGAACTGTGCCCGTTGATGAAATAGAAATAGAATATTTTTTTGCCAGAAACATGGTATTTACAAGATGTTACATAATTATATTTTTAATGTGTTACATAATAATTATTTGATGTCTTACAACTTGACAATAATTAATCAACTTATCTATCATAGAGCTAATACAAACAGAAATAATTACAAATACGTTTCTATATTTATTGTTGTATATGACATGAACTCTGCTAATGTGTAAAAACATTTGTCAGTGAACCATATTTTGAAGTTAGCTTTAAATGTTATAAGTGGCATTTCTATATTTACTTTCTAATATTTGTGTATTTTATTATATATTTGAACTGCGCATGGCAACGGCAGTGTTTTTTATAAAGAGTTGTTAACATACCAGGGACAACTAGTATAGTCGGGTCCCTTGATGAATATTTTTTATTTAGACTCGCTCATTCAAATAAATGGCTATAGTTTTTAACAAACACTGCAATTTCATAAATATATAAACCTATAACGGTCTGTATTTTAAGTTTTTTAAATAAGGGCCTGCAGGAGTCTACAGCACCGCATATTGCCCCTATACATTTTTTTGGGATATCGAGACCCTACTTATATCCCTCGAATTTCCCCATATCAATAAGTAAGTGGCAATAAGTTCACCACTTATTTACGGTATTGGAGAAATGCTGGTGATTCCTTCTACAGGGTCAAAGAGTATCAAAGAGAGGCAGAGTGTTACAAGCTTCAATAGGCTTTGGTAACCACTTAACATCAGGCGAGCTGGACTACCTAGTACTAAAACATAAAATAACATAACCAGCCTATTATTGTCCCGTTGTTGAGCAAGGGCTCTTCTCGTACACAGAAGGCACAAGCATTGTTCACCACGCTACCTCACTGCAAGTGATTTCGGACTACTAGATATGTCCAGATTTTCTCACGATGTTTTCTTTTACCGTATGTCTGTGATGTCTTAGATTTACAAAGAAGTACATATGACATTGAAAAAGTCACTTCGGTACATGCCAGGTTTGAACCCACAAGAGGTGGCTCAAGAGGCGGGCCCGTAACCACTCGGCCACCATGACTACTCACCTCAGTAACAGAATACTCCTCCCGACCGTATTTTGGTCACGGCGCCCTATCTCCAAGGAGATTAGCCAAGTACGCGGGAGACATTATAGTGCGCAAGTTTATGCGCAAACACAAGTGCACTCCCTCTTCCTTCATTCTCATATTCCGATGGGACGGCAATCCGACACGAACGACGAGATTAAGCGCAGGACCGACGGCTTTACGTGTTCACCGAAGCACGGGGGTGTCACACCACTAAGTTCCTGACTCCGGGCTGCTACTGAGAATTTCCTAACAGAAAAATTCAATAACACCTGGGAATAGAACCCAGGACATCACGCTCAGCAGCCACGCTTGCGACCACTAGACCAACGAGGCAGTCAATAATATAATATAATTTATATATATATATCGTGTGTGTGTGTGCTCCTAATTTTTCTTGCTTGTAGTAATCTCATACTTGGAATACACCCTAAATCTGCCAAACGCTCGTACATTACGTACTCTAATAAGCGTCTTGACTCAGATTGGGTACTACATAGATATACGTACATAGATACAGACAGTTAAGCCGATTGTCAATCTATACACCAGATAACACAGCTACTACGCGTCAAAGCTCATTAGGCACGTATGACGTAATATGTAGAAAGGCAAGTCGATTGAACGTGATAGGAGGACTCGGTTAACTCGGATAATTAAATTCCTCTATCTCCTTCTTCTTATTAAATGATTGATGAAGATTTTGGGGGCTGAGTTGCCCGCGTTCGTAGGAGTGCACCCTAATAATGGAATGTGGGAAGCTTCGGCCGCGGCTGGTTACCACCCACTGAACGAAGCTATGCTGTGAAGCGACCTAGTCGTGTTTCGGGATGTAGCCCAGTGCAACCGTTGTGGGAGACGAGTCTGGGCAGTTGCATCAACTCCCCAACTATCGTTCTCCCCAAATCTATCCACTTTACTAAAAAGTGAATAGATTTATTCTGGATCTACGTGCTCTATCCTCGACCACACCGTCGCTTACCATCAGGTGAGTTGGTGGCCAAACATAAATCCATTTTTTTGTAACCTGTGAAAATCCTCACGTAAATCGTATCCTCCATCGTTGATGGCAAGGGGAATGTTGGACTTCTACCAACTAAAACCATGCGGGCGTCACAGCACATAAGGAGGGGCATCGTTAACCCGGGTGGATTAAACCAGTGCCCACTCTGTGCTTTGCCTATGGTAAATCATGGGGGAAACTGTTAGCCTCCCCAAAATCGTTGCGGTGTACGACAGCACACACTGTAGGGGTTTTTTCGGCGTCGCTAACCCTGTTTTTACCCTATCAGTGCTGGTGGGGATCCAACTTTTTACCCTACCTGGGTTAAGCGCCGTCGCCGAGCCGGATCGGCCCTCTCCTTGATGAAGAGCCAAGTGTCAGAGCCTAAACCATCCGTTGGCCTGTTGGTTTTGCATCGAAAATATCTCACAGATGTACTTATTTTCTATTAATTACTAATACGCACATGACTTGAAAAGTCATGAGGTTCGAATTAGCGACGCTTGGCTTGCCGCTTTTAATGCTTAAAGTTATTGTTTTTTGCCGGGAGATATAAGAGTAGAGACGAGAGGTATGAAGAAAAATATAGCGTTTATGATCAACCAAATAAGACTTCAATATAAAAGAGCTCTGTTCCCTGAACTAAGTTACAACCTGTATCTCAGAAAACATTATCACCCTAATACTTAGTAATAAGTTTTATATGAGCAACGGTAGATGGCGCTGTTATAAATTTATGCGTTATGCACCTCATAATACAGGTCGGACTAATAAGTCCAACCTGTAAATATTATACTTGATTTAAATAACGGTATTTTTTTGTTGGATAGAAGTAAATAAAACTTGCTCTGGGATACATAAAGAAATCCTGGGGTTCAAATGTGCTGTTCCGAAACTTGACATCGTGGCCTGCGTGATCTGATACTAACACCGGCGATACTAACAACACGATTATCGCAGCAAAATTTTGGACTGAATTTGAAAAGAAACAAAGGTGAAAAAACGAGCTTAATACTAAAAACATTAGTTTGTTAATTTATTTAGGACAGACTGCGGAATAAAAACTCCGTTACAGTGTGAGATGAGGATAAAGTACCTACCCTCATTGATATAATTTTTAAGGGTCTTAAACTATCAAAAAACAGTGAAACTTATACGTAAGCAGGTGTAGTGAGAACATCAAATTATTTATGTTTTCCTCAAGTTTACGACTCTATTCACATAAGCACTGGAAACAGCGTCGAATTCGTTTCATTACCGTTACTGGACGTAAAAAATTTAGTTTTATACCGTCCACCCCAAACGTGTTTTACGTCAAACGTAATGTACGTCAAACGTTTGCATGTGTTAGGTCATAAAATTTACTGTTCATTTATTTTGTAAGTCGTTACTTGACTTGTTTACTGTGAGACGATTGGCGTGCCGTTTAAGTCATATTGCAGTTTTTATATATTTTTATATTTTACTAGCGAACCCGACAGACTTCGCACTATCCAAAATACTATGAAAAAAGCAAGAAGAATTTTAGTTTCTCCTTAAATATAAAATTTAATCTTAATTTTTTTTTCTATTTTACACGACTGCCCAAAAAAAGGAGTGTTATATTTTTAGGCTTTATGTATGTATGTATGTATTATGTTTGTAAGTTTCTTTATTCCACCATAACTTCTAAACGCCTGAACCAATTTAGATGAATGAGGTATTGTTTGAAGCCTTACACTTTTCCAGGTAATTAGACTATTGAGATTTAGAAAAATAGTAATAACATAGTTCTTACTAGTGCGGCACTTACGCCCTTCCGTAGGTTGCCAGCAGGTAGGGAGCGAGGGTTCATAAATGAATACAGCTGGAATATCTGTGATATCTATATATTTTGCCCAAATACACTTCCGTGGCCGCGTCACATCTCGATGAGAAAACAGATAGGGGGGTAGAAAGAGAACACTGGCCTGAACCGTAGCCAACGGTAGTGGTGGTGAACCGGAGTTCTCGGCTTCTTCCTTAAGTGCCTCAAGGTCTAGGTACGTCCAGGTCCAAGTTCTTCCAGTGCTCCGTAAGAAAAGTAGTTAAGTTTTTAGTTCCACTCGGACGTCTAGGAGTTAGGTCCTGACGCCGGAATACAGGTAACCGAAGGGTTGTAAGAGGTAGCTTGAAATCCTGGAAATCCAGACAGAAGCATAGCGTAAGCGGCTGATATAATCCACGTAGGTGGGTTCAAAGGTCAGTGTCCCCGAGAAAGGAAATATAGCAAGTAAGAACTAGCATAGACGAGTATTCTAAAGTTTACAGACACCTTACAAGAAAGCACTTATATAGTAATGCATGGAAACTTACCCTAGAGGGATTTCGCGATGTGTAGATAGTTTAAAATATAATCCGCTCAGATTAAGTGACACAGCCGTCTCTTCAAGTGGTTTCAAAACGACTGCCGTTGAGAATTCCGAAGCCGTCCGAATGACCACTCGTCGGAGCAACTCGCGAAAGGTCGTATTAGCGATGCGCGGACGCAGAGACGCGAGAACCATTATCAATTAATACGTACTCGTGGTTCCGTATGATTTATTTTTAAGTAATTAATTTTAGTTTTAATTTACTGTTTTATAATTAATAGTATTTAACTAGTTATTAAGTTATTAGTTTTATTATGTAGTTAGCGTAATGTTTTAAATGTAGATAAATAAGAATTAAGCCTTAAGGGACCTTTAATTTTGTAACATTTGAAGCATTATGTTACACTAGCCTATATTGGGACTACCAAGGGAGACTGCTGAGCATGGTCTTTGATTCGATTTCCGGGTTGGGCAAAGTGTTATTGAGCCCGGAGTTTGGAATTGTGCCCAGTTGATGACAATATATAGTTAATAACAGCATATATAGTTAATAACAGCATTGGTGAAATTTGGGTGTACTCAAACTCTTTATAAAAATCGTCAACATTTGTATTTTAAACTAGATGACCCGGTGTACTTCGTATCACCTCGAACTTCAAATGTTTGACAGGAAAGTTTATAGGCCAATGAAATTGTTGTTTTTACTATCTTCCTCGGAATTTTACTACATTTTCTCAGATCGAAATTCAAAATTCCCAAAATCAGCTAAATCGGCCCAGCCATACTCGAGTTTTCGCGAGACAAACGAACAGCAATTGATTTTTATATATACAGATAGACCAAATTACAGGTACTTGTGAAAAGTCAAAGCTAGGTGCACGGTTCCAAGAAGTTGGTCTTATGGAGAAGAGCCGGCGAGAAACTCCATGACACATTACAACTGTGTCTACCCCTTCGAGGAATACGGGTGTGGTGCTATGTTATGTTATTGGTAGAATGTTGGTGTACCAACACTACAACTCTGTTTAACCTATAGCGTAATTTATTATGTTTTAAATGGAGAACCTACTTGTATAATATTTACTTTTAAAATATATTTTATTATTAAAGCGCAACATAATGTGGTGTTTTATGGGAGAGAGCTCGTGGCTAAGTAACAGCCGCACAGATCGATCGATCGAGGTTAAGCTGCGCTTGCAGCGGTCGGACTGTGGATGGGTAACCATCATTTCATACCGAGACCCTCTGTGCTTCGGAGAGCACATTAAGCCGTCGGTCCCGGTTGTCAAATTAAGATCTTTGACAGCCGTTAAGGGTAGTCAGAGGCCTGAAAGTCCGACAACCAGTCATACTACGAGATATCGTGTTACCCAGTTACTGGGTTGTGGACGTCAGATAGGCAGTCGCTTCATTTAAAATACTGGTATTAAGCTGCATCCGGTTTGCCTGGAAGCCGAACCCAAAGTAATTGAGAAAAGGCTAGGCAAATACATATAATGTGGTGTTTTATATTTTAAACTAGTTAAACATCCATCGAAACTAGCTTTTATCTAAATAAGATGTTGTATGTTAAAAACTGACCATCTAGGAAAGCACCAAGACATGTCGATAAGTGCCAATAATTTTGAAGTTTCACTGTAGTAGCATTTTATTCCAGGCGCGGTAAAACAAGACTTATTAAATATTCATCATCTCCCTGACCATGTGTAGGAAATAAAAACGACGACATATTGAAATGTCTATGACCAAGTTGTCGCCATTTTTGAAATGGACGATGCATAAACTTACAATTTTACTGTTTTACTCCACTTTTAGTAACATCGATACATTTTATATTAGGCTTTCGAGAATATAGGAAAAAATAGGACTCCAGTTTCTTTACAGAGTATGGTTATTCTATTTTTACTCATAAAAGAGTTTTCTCATAATTATGGTCATAAATATAACATTACACTACGCCTGTATTCGTATTAAAGTACGGTTAGGTAGAGGTGTACTGCAATGCCGTCTTTACCATAAGAGCACACGGGGCCCATGCCCAGGGCCCCCATCCTAACGGGGACCCCGAAATGTATTGGCTTACATTACACACTATCTGTTCCCCGCGGTTTTACCCAGGTTTAATTTTACTAGCTGTGCCTCAACAACTATAAAATAATTCACAGTAGTACTAACCAACAAATAGAAAATAATTCACAGTTAATCTCGTAATTTTCGTCGGGCGTGGTTTATGTGTCACAACTAAAACGGCTCGTACGCGCGAGTGTTGAATTATTTTCATTTTGCATTTACTCCTAAACTATGCATCCAAATATCATGCTATAAATGGTAAATTTTAACTCCACAAGTTTGTTTGATGATGAATTAACATTCCCGTAAGGATTAATGTGCCTAATAATAAAGCTAATAAATACAATTTTAAATTTTAATAAATTAAAAAAAAATGTTTCTCCATATTTTGCTTCATGAGTTTACATATGATTTTAATTAATAAATTATCTTCCAACTTACTTAACATAAATCAATATTTATGATTGGCTGAGAAGTATAGCCTCATGTTATACAGCTTATACTAATACTCATGCATCAGGCTATAATTTTTTTTTTTATATGTAGGTACTAAGGACCAATATTTTTGTAGAACATTGTATTACGTATTAGGAACCATTACGACAGCGCACGTGAATAAAGCAGTTCGAGAGCGTTTTTTCTTCCGACTTAATTAACAAAAATCAATATTCATAAATATCCAAATGTGCTAGAAGAATATTCTCTTGCTTAATGGTTACCAATTGTGGTGGAGAGCGCTCATTTTCACGGCTAGAGAGAATAAAAAATGGATTACGAACAACAATGTTACAAGAAAATTTTCAATTAAGTGCATAGAAAGTGATATCCTTCAAAAATAGGACTTTGTGGATGTAATAGAATATTTAACTCGACAGAAATCTCGAAAGAAACCATTATGTTTATCGTAACTAATTTAAAACAGCAGCATACTTATGTAATTATTGTCATATGTCATTGTAGATTTGATTTGTATTTATTAATTATAATAAATATAAGATCATAGCAGAAAAAGAATTGTATCATTCACTTTCCAAAAGGGCCCCAAATTCTTGTGCGCCCAAGGGTCACACGTGGCTTAAGACGGCCCTGGTGTACTGTATATAGCATATATATTCCCTGAAGAGTTAACCATTTCTACATTAGGTACTTGCCACATCTCATCAATGAATATTTTAAATTATATATGCATAATTTATGTATCCAGCCACTTTTGCCGCTGACTGTACCACTTTCTTTGTCAAACCTTTGACCCAGCTGCCATTTTCACTCTTAACTCAATTCTGTCAGGAAACTCGACTTAAAATATCATACCACTAGACACATTTGATCCCCTATAATTTTATGACGTAGTAAAACATCGGGGAAGTGCATATCTTCGCTGCATTTTACGATATCGTCAGCTATTTGTAAAAACACGGGAATGAGCGTCTGAAGCGGGCACGCTAATAAACTTATCAGCTCCTTACTTTGCTGATGAAAAAGATAATTGTGTTATGGTAAAAGTGTTTTTCCTAAGTGTCACAACATCGAGTGCCTGTAGTAATATCGAATTATGTTTCATTCTCCATTTAATTAAACGTTGTTTTACTTCTATTAATAATACCATTTATATTGTAAACCAGAGCACTCTCCAGTAAAGCACTAGGAAGCGAGAAATCTAAAGTCAAATTGTTTATTCTGCAAATGGGTCTTTACAAACTCTTTTACGTGTCATTTTTTATCTAGAAGGCGCCGGTATTTCCTATCTGACTACCTCGGAGAAGAAAACCCGAAACAAACTCAGAGGTCACTGTCTCTTTTAAAGTCCAGACATCACTGTTTATTTGACATTCATTGTCTGGAAAGGCCTTTTGAAGAAAGAACCATAGCAATTTTAAGTTCTAACTGACGGCACACATGCATCAGACATCGTAAAGCTCAATTAATTACCATTCAAAATGGTCTAATTTGAATATAAGATATTTAGATTTTGAAAGAAAACAAGAATTGGGTCTAAAAAATTTTGCTACCAAAATATTTTAAAGTAACAATCAACATTTCGGTATACTGCGTATTGTCATAAACAGAATTTTATTAAATCATAAGGCGCTTTGTTGTTTACTCATTTATCATTAAAACATCCTAGATTTTCGTATGTTTCCAAAATGTATGCAAAATTTTATTAGGTATCGAATAACAATAAAATCTTTATTTGTTGTGCATTTAAAATTTAACCTACCTCGGTGGTATAGTGGTCACAAGAGCGACTGTCGAGCATGAGGTCACGGGTTCTTTTGCCGGGTTATCGAGTTCTTCTGTTAGGAAATTCGTTGTAGCAGCCCGGAGTTTGGAATTGTGCTCGGTAGATGGCAATATGCTCACCATCTTTTACATGGGACTTAATAACAGGATTGGTGAAATGTGGGTGTACAACTGTGTACACCGCTGCCTACCCCTTCGGGGAAAACAGACGTGATGCTATGTTAAAATTGAGTACGTAAATTATTCTTCTGTTGCTTACCAATGTAAAAAAAGGAGTAGTTATTCATAATTCTGCCTAGCTTTTTCCAACTACTTCAACCCTCGCTTCCAGTCAAACTGATTGAAGATTTTGCTTGCAGTATTTTAAATGGTGTGACTAGTTGGGGCGCTTACAGAAACAATACTCATGCACATACAAAAATATTATAACATTTGGGAATAGAACCCGCAACCCGTGGCGCAGAAGCTTATCACTTGACCATTGCGCCGGTCATGCCCTCTCAACTTTTCTTTTAGTTTATTTCTTTTCTTAGGAAATTCTCAGTAGCAGCCCGGAGTCAGGAACTTGGTAGTGTGACACCCCCGTGCTTCGGAGAGCAGGTAAAGTCGTTGGTCCGGCGCCTGATCTCTCCCCGGTCATGTCGGATTGCCGTCTCATCGGAATATGAGAGTGGAGGAAGAGGGAGTGCACCTGTGGTTGCGCATACACTTGTGCACTATAATATCTCCTACATAGTCAAAGTCAAAGTCAAAATCATTTATTCCAATTAGACCATATAAAGGTACTTTTGAAAGTCAAGAAATGCCACGTTCCAAAATGTAGATTCCTATGGAGAAGAACGGGCAAGAAACTCCATAGTTACTCTTTTAAAATGTTGTGTTACAATAATTTAGGTACATTTATTGATAAAAAGACGTTATGTGATAACGATGCAGATATAGTTGTACACGTAGGTACAATAGAAGATACAAAATTCCAACCACAGTTACAAGTCTTGGTAGCTTAGAGCTGACCAGTATACTTCGTTAATCTCCGCGGAGATAGGCCGCCGTGACCGAAATACGGTCGGGAGGAGTATTTTTACATAATATAAAGATATAGTAAACTGTGATGTATGTTACATTTAGGCAATTCTTTTGAGGTAGACAAGGCACGCCACTGGTCGTCAGACACTTATTTGTCAAGTGGGGACCAACGATTTCACGTGCTTTACGAGGCACGTGGTCTTGGTATGAAATGATGGTCACCTAAACATAGACCAAGCACAGCAAGCGCTGTAAATATATAGCACCCTTACGATATATCATATAGCTTTGTCCTGCAACTTCGTCTGCGTGAATTATAGAATTGGGTTCAGCCGGGATAAATAAAAAGTATCTTCTGTTAAACCCGGTTATAATTTTGGGGGCTGAGTTGCCCGCGTCCGTAGGAGTGCCCCCTTAAAATGGAATCATTACACGTGGCCGCTGGGTGGTGCAAAACAGGCAACACAACTCTGGTGGGAGGCTTCGGCCGTGGCTGGTTACCACCCACCGGACGAAGCCATGCCGTGAAGCGACCTAGTCGTGTTTCGGGATGTAGTCCGGTGCAACCGTTGTGAGAGACGGGTCTGGGCAGTTGCACCAACTCCCCAACTATCGTTCTCCCCAAATCTACTTAAAGTGAATAGATTTCTTCTGGATCTACGTGCTCCTTCCTCGGCCACACCGTCGCTTAACATCAGGCAAGTTGGTGGTCAAACGTAGATCCATTTTTATATAAAAATATAACACGTACTTATATACATATCACGCCTGTTTCTCAATAGGGTAGACAGAATCGACATCATTGTGTCAAAAATTCTGTTTAAGAAAAATAGCTGTTCTTGATTCAAGTCAACCAATATAGGTAGGGTCGACTAAGAGCAGTTTCTTACAAATACCACAGATAGCAGGTACCATCCAGAAGGGAAGGTCTGAGTGCTTTCCGCCATAGCCACGCCCCTTGACTAAAGTTATCCTCAGCCACACCATCGCTTACCATCAGGCGAGTTGGTGGCCAAACGTAGAACCATTTTTGATTTAAAAAAAAAACTATCTATGCGCCAAATTTCATCCAAATCCGTTCAGTAGTTATTACGTGAAAGAGACTCACAGACTTTCACATTTATAATATTAGTAGGTAGTGGTAACGCCATGATATATATAGTTATAGTTTATGATGTAAAAACTGTTATACTATATACCAGAATAAAATAGAGTAATCTGAACTGCGCTTTAAACTCCGTTTACCTACTATCAAAAACCAACCTAGTTGATAGCCGCACACCGCAGGCGGTATTAAACAAACAGTGGTACAGTGTACACGAGCCCCTATATTGTTTTGATGCGACTGCTTGTCTGATTGATCGGTTCCGTGCTGCGGGACATGGAGCGATGATCGCTGGACACGGCAATTTGGATAAGTTTATATGTTAAAGACGGTCGTGCTCTGCATTCGATTAGGATTTGTAAAAATGGGAATAGTTGTATTTAAACGCACATTACCTCTACCTTCTTCTTCTTCTACCTTGAGCGGTGATACCACTGTATGACTGTTGGACTGACAAGTCAAATGTTACCGCAAGTTCGAATCCAAGGACCACCACTGTCTTTTTGAAGTCATGTGCGTATCATAAACTAATTATCACTTGCTTAAAACGGTGAAGGAAAACATCGTGAGGAAACCAGCACATCTGAGAGATATTCTCGATGGTGTGTAAAGCCATGTCAGAGACCTACGGGTGGTTTAAACTCTAACACTACCCTCTTACCTTGTTGGGAACAAAATCAGTAAGTAATCTTTACGTATAAAATACTTTTTTTTTCTACCTGTGTCCGTTATAGACTTTGAAATCATTCAGCCGATGTGTACGGTTTCTTTAGTAAGGCAATGATGCGAAGATGGTTTAAGACCAATAAAATAATGAAAAAAAAAGAAAATATATTTATTATCTATACAAAACCTTGGCACTCTTGGGAATTAGCATAACATAACATAGAATCACGCCTGTATTCCCCGAAGGGGTAGGCAGAAGTGTACACAATTGTATACCCACCTTTCCTCCAATGCTGTAATTAAGTCCCATGTAATAAGTGGTGAGCCAATTGCCATAATCGCCTTGGTAATTAATGTATAAAGATTTCGGATGTAATACATTTGGAGCTCCCAGGAATATGACCTTAAAGTCTGAGATTATCATTCAAATCAATACCATCATTGACATCAGACATCATCATCACATAAATTTATGTATAAATATGTACAGCAGCGAGCGGCACATGTCTTCCTACACCCTCTGATTAGAGTAATTAGTCTAATTATCCAAAAATTTATTGACCTAGCTCAATTTAAAAATTAAGCATGCTACCCTTGCTAATCTCTATTTAATTTGTTGTAACTTTATTAAGCAATCTAGTTTATAATTTTAAATGGAAAAAGAATACGGCGTGAGCAGGATTGAACCTGCGCCTCCCGGATAAATACTCTAGGTGGCGATGGCTTAGTGGTCAGAGCACCTAGAGTATTAATCCGGGAGGCGCAAGTTCGAATCCTGCTCGTGACTGTATTCTTTTTCCATTTAATATTATAACTTTAAAGTTCGCCAAGCATGCGTTAATGCTTTTCAAATATTTATCTTTAATAGTTTATAATTATTTTTATATCTACATGAAGCCGGCTCATATGTTATATGTTGTGACCAATTGTTAACATAACACCTGTAACCACACAATAATCGACAAACAAATTAATAATTGTTATTTGTTGTGCTTTGTTTTTAGTTTTATTTATGTTCTTGGCGGTTTTTTTTTTTTTTAGTTATGTGTTCTTTGGTATCTTGGTAGAATAAACTCATTTTCTTTCTTTAATTCATCCAAATAATTTGAATTTAAAAGATTAAATTTTTTTTTTGTTTTTAAATTTGTCTCCTCCATATTTCGGAGCTCCTGGCACGAGACGGCGCCACAGCGTCACATCCTCTGTTTATCTATAGGAGCACACTAACCTCACCAAAAGGTTTATTGATCCACACCCTGGGCATACACGCTGCTTCTCCCGGAATTTGAACACACGTGGAACTTCAGTTCATTGATTTTCATATAGCTTGATTATGCACTAGTAACCTAGAGCTAACAACAGAACATTTCCACTATATTCGTCATATTTTAGCATTTATTTTATCGATGTACGTATTTTTAACATAGCGTCCCGCCTGTATTCGTCATAAGGGTAGGCAGAGGTGTACATAGTTGTATACATAGATTTCTCCAATGCCGTTATTTGCCATCACAATGAATTTGTTGCCATTTTCTTAGCTGTATTAGTTTCAGATTTATGCACTCTGAACCATCTTAATGAACCACATATCTCTTATAACTGTCATTTGGGCTAGTGGTCACAGGTGCGGCTGCTGAACATGAGGGCGTGGATTCGATTCCCGTGTCGGGCAAAATGTTATTGGATTTTCCGTTAAGTTCTCAGTAGCAGACCAAATTACCTTTTCTTTTTTCAACGCCTTAATATATTCGAGATGAACACTAAAAAACACGTCACCTAAATCTGGTCTAAATCTATGAATGTGCTGAAATTATCCCTAACAGTAAGAGGCAATAGCAGTAGCCTGGTATTAGACCGACTTGTGTACATAACAGTCACGCGATCGAGTCCTGCTCCAGATCCATTTTTTTTTACTCCATAAAAGAAGAAATGTATGAAAAGTGGCTACCGTCAAAGTCTCTTACTTCGATGAAAGAAAAGAAAGAAAGAAATTAGTTTATTAGAAACACAGATACATACACACACAGAAAGAGAATCACGCACAACAAGAAATAATAGAAGTACACAATTTATAAAAACACTCACACAAGCATAACAAGGACGTAATTAAAATAACAAGATATAGTAATACTAGTACGTATAACAGTAAATAAATAAATAAGCGGCTCGCTACAAGCCCCGGCAAGCGCCGCCATCCGATCGGTTTCGGTGCACTTTGCCGCACTTTGCCGTGAGCGGCCTACACCAGCGGGTGTTGATCGTGATGCGCGCGGACCGTAAGATATACCTATATGGTGAAAACAATAAATGTGATGCCGCGAGCCGCCTATCTGCTATAGCAAGGAGATTGGTGCTCATAAATATAAAGTATGAGTATATTTTACTCTGAATTAGGACCCGCGCCGCCCCCGCTCCACACCTCCAAAATCGTACAACGAAGCGTCCGCAAACCATATCTATTAGGTAAATAGGATGACTACCAAACCAGCCATCATCTTTTACCCCCTACATCTTTTTAGTTTAAAACTAACGAGGCTAATTCCAATCACAACAACATTCCCTCCGGCTAAAAACACAACCCGTAATTTAATTCTTCGTTCATTAGACGGAAAAGCACCGACTCCCACTGTTCCAAAATTTCGCCTAACAAATCCTGAATATGGCGCCCATAGGAACGCGCAAAGAGAACAAACCTAATACTAGACACGACAAAAAACCCGGGTATACCCGGGAGTGACGGGTAAGGGCACTGTAAAAAGTCGGCGTTCACTGCAAGCCAGGCTGTTATGAACAAACGAAGGAGCATTGGGGCATTTTGGGCGCTTTTTTGCGCTTTTACGCGTCAACGCTCGTGAGTGCTGAAACTGCTTTGAGTCCTCTGTACAGTGTAAGGTAGTTATGTCTATCGGTCGCCCGAAAACTAAATTCTCGGAAAAAAATTGCGCGTTGTATGAACATTTTCGCATTGATGACTTTCTTAAATTATGTTATGGCTACGTTGATGTTAGCATTGTAATTGTATAAAGGCTTTACTAGACTACTGTAAAAAAGATTTTTATTCTTTTCCCTAGTTTGATGACGTCCCGCATTTCAAGCCTTTCAGGACGCGTCCCGCGCGCACCCTGAGCGTTTTTGCTTTCCGATTTTTTCATCCCTGTCTTGTCTTTTGTTTCTACTTAAGTCCCGAAATTTAGAAAATAAGATCTGGCAACGCTACTCATAGCCGACGTAAGCGCAGCTGCTAAACATGAAGTTCTAGATTCGATTACCGAAGTCAGGCAAAATGTTATTAGGTTTTCTTGTTAATAAATTTCAGTAGTAGCTTGGAAATGTGAATTATGTCCGATAGATTGCAATAGGCACCACCCACCACTAACTATGGGACTTAATAATAGTATCAGATAATATGGTTGTACAACAATACACCTCTACATAATGCTTTAGAAAATACAAGTGTAGGCGTGATACTATTTTATTTTTTATGAAAACCTCTAAGGTTTTTTTATGAATTTCAACTCAAAGCTAAAATATTTATATAGATATTACCACTTGGAACTTTACCGGATGACAACGATGCGGAGGAATACTTCGACGCCTAAAGCATGTTTGTTTTATGTTATATATTTTATTTTTATTATCAAATACAATCAAATCAAAATTATTTATGATGGTATAATAAAACATTGAAGCCAGCTACGTCCTACCACTTATGGTGTACAAATATAAATAATTATACATTATAATTAGCATAGTATGAAAACAAGTCAAGAAAAACTTATTAAAACAGCAATTAAATTATGTCAATTAATTTAAATTTGGATTGTCTATAATTTTATCATTAAGAAATATTTCTACAGAATAATAAGTCTTATCATTTAGAAATGAAAATAATTTATTTTTAAACCTATCAACGCTATGTGTGTGTCTTACGAATTTTGGCAATTTATTATAAATCTTTGGTCACATGGCGAATATGCTCTTCTGAAATAAAGTGGTTTTACCAGTTACTAGGCAGAGTTTGTGACATCTTCGTGCACTTGTTATATGTGAAAATTTTAATATATTACGCCTCACAAACATGGCAGTTTCGTAAATTTACATTGAAGGCATTGTCAATAAATTCATATTACGTAAGTGTGGTTTACAACTATCCGTACGTTGCAGGCCACAAATCGCTCTGATGCACCTTTTTTGAGCCTTAAAGACCATTTACTTTCCAGTAGCATTACCCCAAAACATAATGCCATACCTCAGTGTTGAAGCAACTAATCCATGATATGCCGTAATCACTGCAGTTTTGTCTACAATTATATTAAGAAGATAAAGATCATAAGCAGATTGATGTAGCTTTCTGCATAATGTTTCAATCTGCGTGTTCCATGTCAGAGCATTTTCTATATGAAGTCCAAGAAATTTTGTCACCGAGAATTGCATGTCCTTAATGTTAATATCAAATGTCACGTCTGTCTGTTATTCTTTGTCCAAATGTTTCCATTACTTTGTCCATTACTGTTTTTTGTATATTAATTTTTAAATTATTCATTTCCAACCAATTAATTATAGATTATATCTGATTTAAAAGCCAGACTTTTCAACATCGAAAATAACTTTTTTTTTTTAGGTTGCAACCGAGCAGACGGCTCGCCTGATGGTAAGCGATTACCGCCACCCATGGACACCCGCAACCCCAGAGGAGTCGCAAGTGCGTTGCCGGCCTTTTAAAGGTTTTGGGCCTCCGGTAACCTCACTCACTCGGGGAAACACAACTCAAGCGTTGTTTCACGCCGGTTTTCTGTGAGGCCATGGTATCAATCCGGTCGAGCCGGCCCATTCGTGCCGAAGCATGGCTCTCCCACGGTTAATAACTGTGCTATCATCAGCAAACATTATCTTCATATATTTTTCTTGTACATAATTATGTAGTCAAATGACTTATCAATGTATTTAGGTTTTATTTGTGTATATTACATTAATATATGGATACTGTACTCCATTTGAAATAAGATTAGACATTTAAACAAACCTGTTTTAGTGTCCGCTCAACCGATTTTGACATCTATTCTATAGGCATAAGGATGGCATAAAAAGCAAAAAGTGGTTACAATACCAACAATACACGCGATTAATCCGGTTAAAAGTTGTTTTATTACAATAGCAACTGTTTACTGCAGCTGCCATTTGTCAAGCCAACAACACAATAATTGTATACTCGTTAGAAGCAATCAAATGTTATGTATTACCTACTTAAGATAAACATGCCGAAGTCCATGAACGCAGAGTTCATCATCATGTGAATGTTGAGGCTATACAGCTCCTTGACAACACAGACTTAGTAAGTAGACTGAAAAGGACTAAACCTTTTGAGTTAGTATAGTGATAATATAAATTAGTGATACTGAGTGACTTCGCCTTAAGAGCCGCTAAGAAAGTGCCAATGGACTTAATAACAGCATTGGTGAAATGTTGGTGTACACATCTGCCTATCCTTTCGGGGAATAAAGGCGTAATAGGTACTATGTTTTAATCCGGATTAAAATTATTTTATACAATATAATAATTTTAAATTATTTTATTGTAATACATATATTTTAATAAGTAGGTACTTTCAAGATAAATCTTTGAAAAGCATTAACGCGTGCTTAGCGAACTCTAAAGTTATTATATTAAATGGAAAAAGAATACGGTCGCGAACAGGAGTCGAACCTGCGCCTCCCGGATGAATACTCCAGGCGCTCTGACCACTAAGCTATCTCGACCTCTGCTCACCACCGCGCAGGTTCGAATCCTGTTCGCGACCGTATTCTTTTTCCATTTAATATAATAACTTTAGAGTTCGCTAAGCACGCGTTAATGCTTTTCAAAGATTTATCTTGAATTATTAAGGTAATCGCATTCTTTACGACATTCTATTAACTGCAAAGTTAGTCGTATCGGTTCGGTCACCCGTATAGGGACTGAATTAATAGCAATGACGTCGCCATAAGACGTGTTAAATATGGAAGAAGAATTCGCGGTGGTGAGCAGAGGTCGAGATGGCTTAGTGGTCAGAGCGCCTGGAGTATTCATCCGGGAGGCGCAGGTTCGAATCCTGTTCGCGACCGTATTCTTTTTCCATTTAATATAATAACTTTAGTTGGTACTTTAGTTAATAACAGCTAACTTTCAATAATTATATGAAATTATTGTTAAATCATTATTGCATTCCTGTAAATTTTATGAGCCACTGCACGCATCATGACTGCTTAATTATCCGAATTGGTACTTTCATATTACACATAAATTGAAGCTATGTATTTTTATCTACATGAAATGCATATAATATATAGAAAAATAAAAAATAATTTAAACCATTTTTTTTTACGGTTAAAGATCTTTATTTTTCTCAAAATGAATTACTAATTCACTTACAGAGAAAACATAATCTAATGTAGTAATATGAGCGATTGAGCGTAACTTAAAATAAAGAATGCGTTTAGTTGACTTAAGAAACATAATTACTTAACATCAATTTAAACTAATTATAATTTTGGCCTGCCAAAAACTAAAGCAGGTAGTTGTATGCAAGGAACGAGCCACGGCGCAAGCGGCGCGGGTAAGGTGCATTGCAATAGATGCAGCGTATTAACCATAGATAATACATATAGACTAGAGAGTGTTAACTAAGGTCTACACCATAGTGCGATATAAATAGCGTATTATATTATTAAAATTTTCTTTTTTGTTTTTTTTTTATGTAATCCATACTAATATTATAAATGCGAATGTAACTTAGTTTGTTTGTTTTTGTTTCATACCTTTTCACGACTAAATGGCTAAACGGATCGTAATGAAATTTGGCAAGGAGGTTATATATAATTCGGAGTAATAAGCAGAGGTGGAGATGGCTTAGTTGCCAGAGTTCATGGAATATTAATCTAGGAGGTGCAGGTTCAAATCCTGCTAAAGACCGTTTTTATTTTTTCCAAAAAATGAATTATTAAATAAAATCAAAATCAATAATATCTTTATTCAAATTAGACCATTTGGAACTGTACTATTTGAACGTCATACATTACAATAAGACAGTCCCCAAAAACGCCCACCCCTCAACGCTTCTTAGTGCTTCACTGGAGAGAAGAAGCGGCGCAACAAACTCCCCAGCGACACGTCTCTGTCTGTCATGTTACAAATTATACAACAACAAAAAAATACATTTCAGTAACTACTTCAAATGAACATGTCGTTTCTCTCACTAAACAGACTATAAATAATTCAATTGTAACATTTACAAGAATAAAACTTAAAGTAATATTTATTTTTTCCGTCCACGCCTCATTCTGTAACTCCCTCAACTTTTCAAGCAAAGATAATATTTCTCTTTTTTATCTTTTACATATTAATGCGACGGGTTCCGCTTGAGCCGCTGTGATTCCGCACCGTGTTTAAATACTTTTTAATTTACTATAATCTTTAGTATGTCTTGCTTTCTTGCTTTATGCAACAAATGACAATTCCGGCGCATTTAAAAAAATAATGCCTAATCAATCAGTCGAACCGCTCTCAAGTCACGAACTTTCATACATGCAGCAATTGTGTTGTTTTTTAACATAACATAGCCTCACACCTGTATTCCCCGAAAGAGTAGGTAGAGGTGTACACAGTATAACACCCACATTTCACCAATGCTGTTTTAGTCCCATGTAATAGGTGGTGATCCTATTGCCATCTACCGGGCACAATTCCAAACTATGGGCTGCTATTAAGAATTTCCTAACAGACAAACTCAGTAACACTTTGCACGACCCGGGAATCAACCGGAGACATGCTTAGCACTCACGGTTGGGCCCACTAGACTAACGAGGCCGTCAACAGTCAACGACATTGATGATTATCTCCTTGGGTATTGTTAAAGTCGACCCACAAATAACATCAATAAGATTGAAAACAGTATCTTCTCTCGTCAGCAACTTCAGGTTCCGTGAAAATATATCAGGATTACATTAAAGTTATGTATTCCAAATACTTACGATAACGAGAGAGTCGAAAGAATGGCCACATGGCTTAATAAGTCTTTGTCAGCCGTACGTCACAGCGAAAATACACTAAACAAAATCAAAAACAAAACACACCTTTGAGGAGAAATTCAGAAAACAAAATAGATACCAGAGACAATATCGCGTAGAGCGCACGAAACTAAAATCGTTTTGCATATACGCAAATTGAATCAATTTTTCGCGCAAAATTGTATCCTCCGCAGTGAGGGTGCCACGCCGGGCGAATTTTATGTAAAGCCGTCTCAGGGCGCCCGACAAATCGCTGCGATCAATCGCGATCTTGAACGATTCATTGCACGATTTAGAATCGCAGTCAAATCGTTGAGCGATAACTGTCGGATGAAATTATTACTTATTGAATGAACAGGAATGTGATTGTGAATGAGATATGAATGCAAATTAGGCGTTCGTAGATAAAGGAGAGGAAATTATATGTTCTTTGATACAAATAATCTAAATTTGAGTAACAAATATGTATGTTTAAGCTTCAGAATTCAGTAACAAACACAAGTGATAGGTTCCACGTTACAGATTGCCTCTACCTTTATTTAAGATAAGGTATCTCACGAATCTTTACCAGAATAATCGTTAGAGGTACTATATGTTACATTAATTTTTATTTCTAATCGAATATATAAATAAAATTACTCGGGTCAATGAACTTTTAGCCATGTGACAGCTGACTGGCCGCCTGGCGTCACATAGCTATGGCAGAAAGTTCAATGGCACCGATCGTAATATTTGCATTGTTTGCATTGCCGATAGATTATTATTCTGGGTAAGAATCTACAATACATTAGGAATTCAAAGGTAGGAGCAATGTAAGAAAATATTACACGAGCAACATCCTCAGTTGCGACTACTAGACTAATGAGACAGAGCTTTGTATTTTTTTTGTAAAACCTTTTATTTAACTTTCAATGTATGTATGTATGTTTATTCTGGTGGAATCTTGCTACTCAATTTTGAAGCAGATATCTTCAACCGATTGAGCTGAAATTTTGTATACACGTTTAGCAAGTTTTTATGATATTATAAATTGTGTATAATGAGGTTATAAGTTGATAGTTAACATTTTAAAAGAATATTTTATTTTCTTCTTTTTAGAGCATTTAAATAATTTTTATTATTGTATTAATAGTCTGTGTATTATTATTATATAGTAGGTTTATTTTTAAATTTAATTTATTTTTAAGAATAAAAAACGATACTTTAGTGTGTAACTGTCTTTCTTCCATATCAAAAGGTACCGGTGTCTTACTGTGAACAGGCAGCTTAAGGAATGCGATTCTAACACTTGAAGTGAGGAGTACGAATGGGTTATATCTCGGAGGCTCCCCCGGGATGCTGCGCGCGCTGTTCTTAAACCGAATCTCCTAATATTCGGGTTTTTGATGGGGGAAGGGTTTCTTTGGGAAAGTCTTTTTGATTAGGTAACGAAGATTGGTCACTACCTAGTTTTAGACGGGTTTAAAAGGTTTAGTTAATGCCACCATCATTTTGGTTGTGGCTTTTGTGACGATGATTAATAAAGATAATTTCAAGTTATTAATTGTGAAAAGATAAATACAGTCGTGTGTAGGATTTGAACCTGCGTCCCCTGTATGAGAACTCAAGATTCTGTCAACGAAGCCATCCCGACCTCTGCTCACACTTCCGAATTCTTTGTCAACATTATTAAGTCTTATGGGGACGACATCGTCATCTATTCAATATCTATACAGTGACACACATATTTTAACTCCACTGCTACATGTAATAATCAGCCCATAACTGTCCCACTGCAGGCCAAAGGCCTCTTGTCACACGTAGAAAGCAAGGGCATTGATCAGCACGCTAACCACTGTTGGCGATTTCAGACCATTAGGTTCAACCTGGACCCATTTTCTCAATGTTTTCCTTCGCAGTATTTATAACTTCAAAGTTCGCAACACGTTTATGCCTTCGAAACATTAATCTGGACTAGTGGTCACCGACTGACTGATATTCGACCATAATAATTTTAAGAATATTATTATTAAGGTTCTATTGTCAAAGATATGTGTGTGCATATTATATAAAGATATTGGCTCTTTGCACTCGGTCTCCATAAACATAAACTTTAACTATGCCAAAGTTCATACTCCTCCGTCCGCGTAATTTTCGTAAAAAAGGCTACAAAGTTATTTTATATATTTACGTCAGGTAATATAACACACATAATATAATGTAAATTAACCTAGAACTATCTAGAAAACTTTTGCACTACAACAATATCTAGTACCTATTTAGGTGAGTCGATATCTCGAAACGACATTTCAGAACCACACAGAATTCGATAGCAGACAATCAAAGCAAGCCATAGCTCTCGTGCAAGAATTCGATTAATTATGGATTAACTGCCTGCGTGCCACGTGGCATACTTAATGCCCGTCTTCCGAGGTTTGGCTGACAACTATGCTACTAATAAATATATCAAAGTGTCTATCTGTACCACCTGTAAGGCAATGGTCTCTTCTTGTACTAGAAATAATTATTATTCAAAAGCAATATCAGTAATAATTATACCAACATCAAACTCAGCGTAGCTTGTATCCAAATGCTTAGGTCAGGGGTCGGCAAAGGTTCGAAACGTCGGGAAAAACAAAAACCAATAATACACGGGATTAATCTGGTTAAAAGTTGTTTTATTATAATGTGTAGTGATCGCGAAAACCTAAGATATTACTAAAACTTACATACTTATCTTTAATTTACACATCATTTTTGAGTTTCCGACGGACTGATGAGAACGACAGTGACGACGCGTGTCACGGGGCAGGGGTGCGGTGAAAAGCGAGTACAAGTGGCTGAGAGATAGAAATGGTGCCTAATCCTGGTTAATTGATTCGGAACGATTATTAAATGTTTTTTTTATAAAATAAATTATATTTGCGTATGGAACTAAAAAGCCGCAGCTTCACATCCAAAGGGCCGCCATGGCCGCATGTGGCTCGCGAGCCGCAGGTTACCGACCCCTGACTTAGGATAAAGTATTGTAATGGTTAATTTAAGTATTTATGGGCTTTATGTGTGTGTGTGTATAATTTGTCATGATGATGGTGATTGTGGATGCTTGGTGTGTGTGTGCGTGTGTACCGAACGAACATTATTTATTTGTACGGCACGTTTTACGCAGTGGTTGAGAGATCGGCTACTGCGCCACAGGTCGCGGGTTCGATTCCTGCACGTAACAATTATTTGGACGATCTACAGACAAATGTTTCATGACTGGGTATATATGCATGTGAGATTTAAGTCTTTCACGATACAGACATTAGCAGATAAACACGACGTTTCAGTGGAGTACTTTGAAAATGTTTAAGTGTACCTTTAGGGTAACCTTGTTGATAATTTATAATCTTTATTTTTTAAATTATAAATTTTCGTGGTAAAGAAACATACGGACATTGACATTGACATTAAATAAGGTGTTACGTTTTAAACACAGATAAATTTTCGAAGAGCATTAACGTATGTATAAAGAATATGGTCGTGAGCAGGATTCGAACCTGCACCTCCCGGATATTCCACGCGTTCTGAGCAGCCATTTCGACCTCTGCTCACTACTCCTAAATATCCTTTAATACGTCTTTTGGTGACGTCATCGCTATCTATTCAGTCTCTATCATCATCATCATCATCATCATCATCCCCCTGCCCTTATCCCAATTTATTTGGGGCCGGCGCAGCATGTATTCTTCCTCAATAGTAAATATACTCTACTTGTACTGGAATGCTTCTAAAGTATTCGCTATGTTTTATAACCGGCCGCCTGCCTCGCATCAACCCTCGTTGGGAATGCTTTTGTTGGTGGTAACCGCCACGCATACGGTCTCCTTCCATACTAGCTTAGACATAGCTAGATGTCACACCAAATGTTATCCATGCGCCAGGTTCTGATGTTATCCTACTATCACACTCCACTAACCGGGCCAGTCTATATTGCCACTATTCAGTCGCTATACAAATGACTATTACTTTAGAGGTGCCTACGCATGAGTTATGCGTTGAAAGATTTATCTTTCTTTTGTACATTTTTGCTTTGTCAAATTTTAACCTCTAGTTTTTAATATTTTATTGACTGACTGATAAAATTTTGTATCACATAATTCCATTAAATTAAAGTATATGTAGCGATGACGTCACCAAAGGACGTATTAAAATGTGGAAGAAAAATTCGGGCTAGTGAGCAGAGTTCGTATTTATCCGGAAGGCGCAGGTTCGAATCCTGCTCACGAACATATTCTTTATGCATACGTTAATGCTCTTCGAAGATTTATCTGTGGTTAAAATTTTTAACCTTATTTAATGTCAATAAAACATTTTATTTATTCATTTATTTTATTCATTTATTTCATTTATTCTGACTCTTCCTGTCTCAATAACTCCTGAAGCAATATCAAATCTGAACATCTTTTATATCACTCGTGTTTTAACGATAACGACTATAGTTAAATTCACGATGCGACTTCTGGTACGTGCAAGAGGAAAACAACTTTATTTATCGACTATTAGAGTCGGAAATTGGTTGAAGATGAGGTCACAATAATATGAGGTTCTTAACCCATTCGAACATTGTTGTGTCTTTTAAATTATATATCATAAACAACAGAGAATTACTTATTACGTGTTATTAAACTTTTTTGATCTATTAAATTCAATTACAGCATCATAAATTTTTATGGAAAGAAAAATATGTTCGTGAGCAGGATTTGAACCTGCGCCTCCCGGTTAAATTCCAGGCGCCCTGACCACTTAACCATCTTGACCTCTGCTCACTAACCCGAGTTTTTCTTCCACATTTTAATGTGTCTTTTGTTGACGTCATCTATCGCTATCTATTCAGTCCGTATACAGGTGACTGAACCGACACGACTAACTTTGCAGTTAATACTTACCTTAACGAATATAGATAAATCTTTCAAATGCAATAACGCATGCGTAGCCAACTCTAGAATTATATTTCTTTATGATTTTTAAGACTGAGACAATTAATTGTAATATGTTTTTCTAGTATCTACAGAAATCGCACATGGAAAACAAAAATGCAACATTCCAAGAAGATCTTATGGTATGGCCGTTTAAATATTTTTATAATGTCTGTTTTATGTCAAGGAGTTATTTAAGACCAAACATTTTGGTTGTTTCGCACAAACGATAAAAATATAGTTATTTTAAAGTATATTTATTTACAAATAGTATACTAGTGGTTCTGTAACGCTATAACACACAACTGAATTTTTTTGTAATGAATACATTCTGGTGTCCCCCCCCCCCCCCCCCCGAAGCATCATCAGGAGCTGTTAATTGAGCTGTATTAGTGTGTATTATCGTGCAATATGCAAAATACACAATCTAACCAATTAAAACTAGGTTCAAAATCTTAAATAAAAATAACATTGTCCTAAAACCTTTTTACCGATCAATCGCCATAAAACCTTCATCTTCGTTTCATAGATATCAATGTAGGCAGCCTATAACAGTGTGCACGCCGCCTAACTCGATTGTACCGCAACCTTTCAGATCCATTATCAAAGACAGTACGTTACAACTTCAAGGCGAGCATCGCTGGAGGGCCGCCTTATCAGACAACCTCTTCGACGTAACCAGAATCAATGGACCTCCCCTTCCCCCCTCGTAACAAATAAAACGTAACACCGTGGAGGGGAATCGCGGAGTTGCGAAGGTCATTTTAAATTGGTCGGTCGACGAGTGGATTCTCCGTGGCGGACCTATCCGGGCGACGGATTGAAGGGAAAGTGTCGTGTAAAAGGCAGAGCGGTGATGCTGGGCACCGCTGGCACTCGTTCGCCTCTTATCAAGTTTGGAGTTTAGAAAAATGGCCGCTGTTCTGTTGGGTTGAAGGGCAGTTTGTTAAGAATGGTTTAGTGGTGACCTGTCTGACAATATTATGTTAGCAAGCATGTGTGGTACGGATACGACGTAACAATCGATATAAAATAAACCACGCATCTATATTTATATTTGTGAAGAACAGAAAAAAAGCATAATTAAAAAAAAATGGTAATAACATTTATGATTTTCAAAGGGCATGTTCTAATTGAAAGAGACAGAACTAGCAAAATTATGTGTGAAATAGTAAGCAAGCTTATGATGGATGACGGAAGGGTGTGAGCGAGACGAATATTAGAAACATCTAGGAGTAAGCAAGACAGAAATAAATAAATTGTAATTCAACAAATCCTTTATTTAAATACTGTTATATTTCGCAAAAAAAAGCGGCTTCTATTCTCGATCTTTATTATTTGGGTTTTGTTACTTAATAGATTGAGGGGCTCGTGGCTAAGTAACAGCCGCACAGATCGATCGATCAAGGTTAAGCTGCGCTTGCCGCGGTTGGACGGTGGATGGGTGACCATAATTTCATACCGAAACCTCTTCGTGCCTCAGAGAGCACGTTAAGCCGTCGGTCCCGGTTGTCAAATTAAGATCTATGACAGTCGCTACGGCGGTCAGAGGCCTGAAAGTCTGACAACCAGTGACCACGAGATATCGTGTTACCCAGTAACTGGGTTGTGGAGGTCAGATAGGCAGTCGCTCCATGTAAATACTGGTATTAAGCTGCATCCGGTTTTACTGCAAGCCGACCCCAATGTAATTGGGAAAAGGCTAGGCAGATATATGTTACTTATAATATTGTTAAAATTTTGCACTATATACGCAATAGCTTCCTTAACACATCAAACTAACTACACCATTATTGGTAAAATATGGATGAATTTAAGATAGCATTACGCCTATATTCCTTGAACGGGTGGGCAGAGATAAACGTAGTCGTACACGCACATTTCACCAATACTGTTATTCAGTACCATGTAGGTAATTAGTATTGGTGAGTTTATTGCCATCTACCGGGCACAATTTCAAACTCCAGGCTGCTTCTGAGAATTTTTTTACCCGACCTGGGAATCAAACCCAGGTTCACATGCTCAGCAGTCGCGCTTAGGATCATTAGGCCAACGAAGCATCTACATGCAAGTCAAACATTTCTTGGCTTTATACGTTATTTAAAGAAAATACGAATACAAGTTCCTCGCAAACATCACGCGCCACATTCAATCCCATACTGCACGTATACTAAACATTGTACAGGCGAATATTTTAGAAAAGATGGGGAGGCTGTCTACGGATATTACTTTTAAAGTGAACCATAGATAGACGGACAAAAGTCCACAGTTTATATATATATATATTTGGTCAAGTCATGCTAAACAAGCTACTTAATCTGGGCTCTTTCTAATCACTACACACTTTGTAATAAGGCAACTTTTAATCAGATAAATCAAAATATCATAACATATCATCACGCCTGTATTCCCTGAAACTAGGCAGTGGTAATACATAATTTTACACCCTCATTTCATCAATGCCGTTATTAAGTCCCATGTGGTGAGCTTGTTGCCAACTATGGGGCTCAATCCCAAACTCTGCTACTGAGAATTTCCTTACAGAAAAACTCAATAAAACTTTGCCTGACCTGGGAATCCATCCCAAGACCTCATGCTCAGCAGTCGCACTTGGGACTAATAGACCAACGAGGCAGGCCAATTAATTTCATCTAATATAAAGAAAGAAGAAAGAAAGAAAGAAAACATTTATTTCCACACAGAGCAGTAAGGATACATAAACTTAAAATAGATGAGATAAATAAGCAATCCTATTTTAAAACCCTACAACGCAACTGTGCGAAAAATCGTCACCACTCATCCTAATGCTGATGTGTCACCTGTATGGCAACCCACCAGCGCTGATATTCTGTGGCAACCATATTGACGTGTGGCGTCTTCCGGTAACAGGTATTTTCAATTTTCTAATAATTATGGATTATATTTCTAAACACACAGAATTTAATAAAACTACTATGATTAAATACACCTCTAAACCATAAACAATCCAGACAACAAAGCTAATCAAAGCAATAAACTGACAAAACAGAAACACTGTCATTGACAGTTGTCAATATTTTGCTGTTAATAATTTTATAGATAAGATGTTATTATTATTATATCTCACCTATGTGTCTATTCCACTTCAATAAGACTGCAGTTTTACTCGCTCTGTAATTTTATTGTTCTAACACTTGATACGGCTAAAGCAAGACTGGCTAATCCGGATAGCCGCGCCGCCACAGGAAAGCCACGAGAGTGGGGGGGCGTCATTCCGGATGTGACAGTTACTGGATTACACATTTAAATTTTAATATTTTTAAATATTGATTGCTTACAAGTTTTACAAAGTATAAATAATTACTATTAATATTATATAAATCAACTTTAAATAAAACAACATATATAAATATTCTCAATTGGCGCCATCTAGCACAATATTGGCTTAGTTTACATTAGATTCCAACACCTATAATAAAAAACATTCATCTTCTTCTAATCATGTGGTTCATGAACAACCTAGTGTCAGAGTTTAAACCACCCGCAGGTCTCTGACATGGCTTTACACAACAACGAGAACATCTCTTAGGTGTGCTGGTTTCCTCGCGATGTTTTCCTTCACGGTTTTAAGCAAGTGATAATTAATTTATAATACGCACATGTGCGACAAAGATAGAAATCTCAGGTGAAACCGTTTGCCAATTACTACTCAATTAACAGATACTATGATTTATACGTTTCGGAAACTAATAAACGTTACCGTGTATTAATTAGTTATTTACTAGGGATGGAACTCCGCCCTAATATATATACTTATAATATTATAAAGAGGAAGGATTTGTTTGTAATTGGTAAACTCTGAAATTAGTAAACCAATTTTAATGATATATAATATTATTTTTTATACATGTTGAGGCCATATAATACCAATATTAATTATTATTTTTCAAGGAAACATTTAAAAAATAATAGACAATGGGGCTTGAACCAGCGACCCTTGACATTCCGTGTCATCACTCTACCAACTGAGGTACCTTGTCGTGTTCAAACCTATGGAATTTTCAATCCTTGTATACGTCTTAAGGATACGTCGGGTGATATTTATCTATCAATCATTTACAGATCTACTAAACATTCTTTCACCAATAAAAAGCTACTCTATTCAGAACTAACATCCAGAATTAATATTATAAATGCGAAAGTAACTCTGTTTGTTTGTTACCTTTTCACGACTAAACGGCTGCATGGATCCTAATGAAATTTGGCAAGGAGACAGATTGTATCTTAAGGAAAGACATAGGCTACCTTTAGTCGCGCAGACGAAGTCGAAGGCACCAGCTTGTAGGCTATATTTTTTTATTTCAGTAATAATAAGCAGTCGCGCTTGGGACCACTAGACAAACGAGGTAGTCTAGTAGATATGTGTATATAATAGTTTTAATTTTGCCCACACTGACCTATCTCCATTATTTTCCAAAATCCATCATAGGAGTACTATGGACTAAACCCTTATTATAATAAGGAGTCTTATCGACTAAAACCCACCCTATTCTCCCCTAACTAAACACATTTTAACAAAAACGAATACATTATTATTATAACAAACGCATAATTTAATAAGAAATTACTGTAACATGATGTACTTACTATATCTAAGGTCCAAATTGGACAAACAGAAATCTATACAATTGCACATGAAATAGTAAAAAAAAACGTGTTATAATGAGTCTATTACCATATATTGAGCATGATTCAAAATTTTCTCTAATGTTGTAATTGCGAAACATAATTTCCTAATTCCTTATCGTTATTCACTCAATTAAACACAACTAACATACCAATTAACCAATTGAAATGAACCATTAGCTTCCGCATAGCCACCAAGCGAACCTCAAGCCACAATCCCAACGATAGCCATTCTAAATTCATGACCTCTATAACTGCTGACACCGCATCCAATCTCGGCAGATCACGACCCATAACAAAAGACATCCTGATACTATAGTGCGGGATAGTTTAACCACTTTATAGCGAAATCCTTTGGAATTTGTTACGATTTCAGTTTCAGTACGTAGTGTTAAATGTTGTACTTAATGTATCTACAGTAATGGTTTTGGCGACTTGTTTTGATGTCAATGTTCAGTAATGTTTCATTCTGATTATTGAGATTATAACTGCCTCGTTGTAATATAAGTAATATAATATATATAATATTTAAGTCTAGAAAAAATAACTTTTCAAATTCAAACGTCATCTGATGGTTTTTAAGGCTTGAGTGAACGGGTAGGTATTTGCTGGGAAAGCGTGTTTCATCGTCGATGACACTTTTGCATAACATCAGGTAATTTAGCGATCAAACACAGGCCATTGAGAATAAATATAAATCTTGACGACTGAAAATTTTATATTGCATGGTAGAATTATCATGTTGTAAGGTAATAACTTCTAATTAATAGCCAGAATAGAACTGCTTCGTTGGTCTAGGGATCCCCAGCGCGACTGCTGACCAGGAGGTAACGGGTTCGATTCCCGGGTCGGGCAAAGTGGTATTGAGTTTTTCTATTAGGAAATTCTCAGTAGCAGCCCGGAGTTTGGAATTGTGCCTGGTTGGTGGCGACAAGCTCACCAACTTTTACATGGGACTTAATAACAGCATTGGTGAAATGTGGGTGTACAACTATGTACGCCTCTGCCTACCCCTTCGGAGAATACAGGCGCGATGCTATGTTATGTTATGTCTAATTAATAGGGAAGAGCGCTGATATCTGAAACACTAGACGATATCCATGTATGTAGTTTAGACACATGTTTCATCAAATTATTAGACTGAGCATAAATTGTAAAAGTTAAATAAATAAAAATAAATAAATCGTTATCACAATTATTAAAATATCAATACGATGACTCGTCAAAATAAATATGTTGAGTTCAGATAAATCTTTGAAGAGCATTAACGCATGCTAAACGAACTCTAATGTTATACATTTTGTGGAAGAGAATACGGTCGCGAGGAGGATTCCAACCTGCGCCTCCCGAATAAATACTCCAGGCACTCTGATCGCTAAGCCATCTCTGATCACTACCGCGAATTTGACGGCGTGGTTGGTGCAGTGGTCCAAAGACGGGCTGCTGCGTCGCGTGTCGCAGGTTCTATACCTGCACAGAGCAAATATTCCGGGTCTGGAATGCTTGTAAGCTTATATGTCCACCCACGATACAGGAAGTAATACCTAGAGTGGGGCAATATTAAAAAAAAACTTCCGCATTTTAATACGTCTTTTGGTGACGTCATTATCATCTATTCAGACCCTTTACAAGACCGACAGACTAACTTTGCATTTAAAACAATGTCGTACAGATGCAATTACCTTAACAAATACAGATATGTCTTTGAAAAGCAAAAAGCTTAGCGAACTCTAAAATTATAAAGGTTCAAATCCTTCTCACGACCGTATTATTTTTCCATTAAATATTATAAATAGATATTATTGAGTTTTTCTGTTAGGAAATTCCCAGTAGCAACCCGGAGCTTGGAATTATACATACTCGATAGTAATAAGCTAACTACCTATTACATGGCACTTCATAACTGGATCAGTGCAATGTAGGAGCCACTGTACTCTTCTGTCCTATCCCTTCGGGGATATAGGCGTGATGATATCGTAGATAAATCTCTCAAACCCATTATTGCATGCGTGGTAAACTCTAAAGTGATAATTTTTTGTAGAAAAAAAGTTATTGTCTCAGTGAGCTAGTGGGGTGCCAGTCTTGTTTGTTTCGAATACAATAATATCGAATGGCGCGTAGTGTTACAGTGAGGCAGTTATTAATGATAAATGATTTTATTTCTGTAAATAATTAAGGCAACGGCGACGTCGCGGTTGGCAAAGGGGTCGAGCGACCGGCTGCCGCGTGTGTGTCGCAGGTTCGATTCCTGCACGGAGCAAATATTTGTATGATCTACAGATAATTGCTCCGGGTCTGGGTGTGTGTGTGCTTGTGAGATTATATGTCTGTAAACGCACCCACGATACAGGAACAAATTCCTAGTGTAGGGCAAATTAAAAAAGAAAAAACTTTTGCAGACACTTTTACAAGTCATTTTTATAAACTAGATGGCTCCGGCGTTTTCTATCTAACTATCTCTGAAAAGAAACAAACTCAGAGGTTAACGTCTTTTTTAAAGTCCAGACGTAATAGCACATATACTATGTGAGTGTAATGATGCAGGGATCGTCTGGAATGGCCTTTTGAGGAAAGAGCCATAGCAGCTTTGAGGTGACCTGTCCTGTCTGACGGCACGTATGCATCAGTCATCGTGTAGCTCAACCATAACTAAGGGAGCTCAACGACCCGTCACAAGACGATATCAGATCAGGAGCACATTTGCGTAGGTCACATAAAAGAACTCAAAGCCGCCAGACAGACATGTATGAATTGCCGGCCCACATAGTACTCACATTCACATTTCAAAATATATCATAGAATAATGTCAGAAAGAATCATCATAATCATATACAGACAAATCTTTGAAAAGCATTAACACATGCTTAGCGAACCCTAAAGTTATTATATTAAATGGTAAAAGAATACGGTCGTGAGCAGGATTCAAACCTGCACCTCCCGGATAAATACTCTCGGCGCTCTGACCAGTAAGCCGTCTCGACCTCTGCTCACTACCGTGAATTCTTCTTCCACATTTTAACGTCTTTTGATGACGTCATTGCCTATCTATTTCGTCACTAAACAGGTGACCGAACAGACATGACTAACTTTGCAGTTATTGAATAGATTCAGGCGTTACCTTGCGGAAGTCCATTACAATGGATGCAAATGAATACAATATCTAGCTACTTCCACAAAATTGAGGGTAGTCATGCATTACCTGTGCACCGCCCGCCCGCCCGCAAATATATGCACATATGCAAGCGGTGAAAATTCCGACTACCACCAACTACTCTACACGTGTTTCGCACCTCCACGGGGCATCATCAGGAGCTGTTAGACCGTGCAGTGTCCGCCACCGAGGCTTTAAATTTTTATTAATTTTAAATGGAAATTAACTTTGCAGTTAATGCAATGTCGTAAAACTTATAACTTAAATTTATAACTTTAGTCTGGGCCAGTCGCGCAATTTAAAATAAATCAAATCTCATATTATACCAACTATCTATTTATAGTAACACTATGATACAATTAACTCCCAACCATATCCTCATTGTATCCTCATTCGGATTCTCCTCACTACATTCTCATTTCCTTATAAATCGCGTAAATTAAACGATGAATAATCATTATTCAAATTAACGAAACTAAACGCTACAATTTAATGCAATAAACAGTGATATTCACCAATAAAATATTTCTTGGGAGGCCATATTTCAAGCGAGTTGGGGACATCGTAAAGCCGGGTTTAATTAAGCTGTATCTTAATTTATTTAAGCTTATGCTATATATATATTTTTAAATAAAGTTTTACTGTTTTCCGGATTATTGGATTTACTTAAACTCTTCCCAACTAGCCTTTCCCAATTACATTGGGGTCGGCTTCCAGTCAAACAGGATGCAGCTTAATACCAGTATTTTACATGGAGCGACTGCCTATCTGACCTCCACAAGCCAGTAACTGGGTAACACGAAATCTTGTGATATGACTGGTTATCAGACTTTAAGGCCTCTGACTACCCGTAACAGCTGCCATAGAACTTAATCTGACAACCCGGACCGACGGTTTAACGTACTCTCCGAGGCACGGAGGGGTTTCGGTATGAAATGATGACCACCCATCCACAGACTGACTGCGGCAAGCGTAACTTAACCTCAATCGATCGATCTGTGCGGCTGTTACTTAGCCACGATTTACTTAAAATTATATTGCATGATATTACTATATACTAACAGAAATTAAAGCGCAATAAATACCGTTGAATCGCTTAACGTTTCGACCAGGTTGTACTGATCGTGGTCACAAGCAGACTGATGCAGCGAGTTTGCTCCGTCATTGGTAATGATTGATGAAAATTATTAATTTATTGCAATGACTTATTTACTATTGATAAATTTAATCGAATTAATCTAATATTAAAGTTATAATATTCAATGGAAAAAATACGGTCGTGAGCAGGATTCGAGCCTGCGCCTCCCGGATAAATACTCCAGGCGCTCTGACCACTAAGCCATCTCGATCTCTGGTATCCTTTATCCGGGAGGCGCAGGTTCGAATCCTGCTCGCGACCGTATTCTTTTTCCATTTAATATAATTACTTTAGAGTTCGCTAAGCAAGTGCTAATGCTTTTCAAAGATTTATGTTTAATCGAATGTTGTTATTAACTATATGATGCTTCCGTTAATTTAAAATTTGAACTAAAATTAGTATTTATTGAGCGTTAATTCCTGAATGTAGACTACAAAACGTAAGGTGCTGGGTTCGAAACCTGGGTCGGAAAAACAAATGGATTTTTTTGTTATAAAATTCTCAATAGCAGCCCCAATATTGGAATTGTGCCCAGTAGATGGCAATACGCTCACTACCTATTACATGGGACTTAATAACAGCATTGGTGAACTGTGCATGTACAAGACTACTCCTCTACGTAACCTTCAAAGACACAGCCTTAACAATATTTTATTTTTAAAATAATTGCGTGACACACTACATAAAGAACACGAACCAATTAAAATGAAATCATAACCGCTTTATTTCAATATTACTCACACAAGTTTGCATGTTAAACGCCAATAACGCCAATAACGCCTGGAACTTAACACTCACTTTTTACACCAAGGGAACTCTTGTAGCATTTCGTAGCGTGTCGTAGCACAACGTAGCATGTCGTAGCGTGCTCCATGACCGCTACGAAACAACTGCTACGCGTGCTACGACATACGTAGCATGACCTTGTATCACGAACTCATTCATACATTTACGTGTTCTTTATTTTAGGGCCAAATTCAATTACGGTTCTTGACTTTTATTACTAGTAAACTCGGTATGTAGGTTGATGTCAATGTCCCCTTACATTAAAATAGTAGACACATCACAAAACTGTCTCATGAAGGCATAAGTAACAGCCGGTTCGACTGATTGAGGTTAAGCTGCGCTTGCCGCGGTTGGCTGTGAATGGGTGACCAACATTTCATACCGACTGTTGTATAGTTTCTGAACCCACGTCTCACTGATGCCGTTATTATGATCGAAATAATAGTAAGTGAGACTATTTCCATCTACAGAGCACAAATCTAAGCTCCAGGCTGCTATTTTCCCAACCGGATTTTTATGATATACTTTGTGTGACCTCGGTATCGAACCCAGGATCTCACCACGCTTGTGACTACTTGAACATTCCAGATTTATACTAATATTAAAAATGCGAAAGTAACTCTGTTTGTTTGTTTGTATGTATGTTTGTTTGTTTGTTGCTTTTTCACGACTAAACGGCTGAACGGATCGTAATGAAATTTGGCAAGGAGGTAGATTGTACCTTAGAGAAGGACATAGGATACCTTTTGTCACGCAGACGAAGTCGAGGGCACCAGCTAGTATATAATATAGTAAATATTTTCAAAAAAAAATCTTTCCCGTCTTATAATGCTAGCACCAAACTCTAATTCTAGAAGAACAGAAATGATTGCTTGGTTAACAAATAAATGCAAACACTTTGACCCAGCTTTAGAATAACTGAAATATAATATAATAACTGAAATATAATATAATAACTTAAGAATCTAGTAAAAAAAGAATTAACTAACTGGCTTTGGAAATTATCATATGATCAAACAGAAGACCTGCTTACCGTATTAGAATAGCTGCGTCTTTCTTTCTGTCAACTTATAACTTTAAGTAAATTAACATAATAAATATTAAACTTTGTACTCATCCTCTTACACACATACACACACACCCGTCACTATACTCACCCAGAGGACTAACAACACTAGTCTAGTTTATTTTTTCCAAGTATATGTTTATATTGCAAACTGTATCCTTTTAAGATATGTCTTTGAAAAAGCATTAACGCATGCTTAGCGAACTCTAAAGTTACAATATTAAATGGAAAAAGAATACGGTCGCGAACAGGATTCGAACCTGCGCCTCCCGGAGATGGCTTAGTGGTCAAAGCGCCTGGAGTATCTATCCGGGAGGCGCAGGTTCGAATCCTGTTCGCGACCGTATTCTTTTTCCATTTAATATTGTATCCTTTTAGTCGTAAGCTTTGAAGTATTATGTATACCCTGAGCCGAGGATAGAGGCGCTGCATGCTGAAGCACAGGCTTTACACCTAGTTCAGCAGCAGATGCTAATAATTGTACACAATAATGTGTTGTATCTTAGCCTTCACGTAACTAGTTTAAAATCATTTTATGTAAACATGTTTTTTTTTTATGGTCAAATAAACTAAACTATTATTTATTAAACTGAAATATAATAGAATAACTGAAATTAATAGAATAACTGAATAACTAATTTAATCTTCTATCTATATAAATAAAATTCAATTGCCGCATATATGGGGCCGTCCATTAATCCCGTGAGGCTCGAAAGGGAGGGGAGGGGTATCGCAAAAATCACGAAATATCACAAGGTGGGAGGGGGGTGTAGTAAGATATCACGTGTATTTATTTTCTGTATTTATAGATAATATTCTAAAAAAATTAAGATTGTTTGTAGGTACTAAAAAATACACGTGATTTTGGGTGGGGGTGGGGGGTTCGTCTTAAACCTCACCGCGTATCACCAAGGGGAAGGGGGGAGTTAAGCAATGCAAAGAAAATAATCATCACGTGATTAATGGATGGCCCCTGTGGTTAGTTGTGAACAGTTCGACTGAATGTTTTTTTTTGTTTTGTTAGAATTCATCTGGACGAAGTTTGTATGAAAGAATTTTTTAGAAGAATCGGTAATTTGGATGGTACTTCTGTATAAATTGCACCCGTGTGAAGCCGGACCGGGTCCAGAGTGAGTAATATTTCTCATTAAACCTAAATACCTCAATTGTGTAAAATACTGACATTACTACCCACGTTAATCCATTAACACTCAATTTATCCATTAACTACTCGAAATTCCCTCAAATAATGACCCTTTTGAATTTCTTATAAGGCACAAAAACTACTCATCCATTCACAGTTTAATCTTGCCTACAAATCTGTCTAGAAATCAAGGTCGAGCCACTACTAGAATTAGCCTAAAATAATCTAAATTTAGAGACTGAAAATTAACAGCGAGCAGTGAACGACTAGCCTCTAAACTAAGGTTAAACTTAGTTTAGAGGCTTAAAGGTCTAAACTATTCATATATAACTGCCTCGTTGGTCTAGTCATCGAGCACTGTGTTATTAGGTTTTTCTGTTAGGAAATTCTCATTAGCAGAGTTTGGGAATGAGCCCGGTAGATGGCAATACGCTCCACCTATTACATGGGACTTAATAACAGCATTGGTGAAATGTGGGTGTACAATTGTGCACACCTCTGCCTACCCCTTCGGGGAACATAGGCGTGATGCTATGTTGTTATATTATAATTACCAGTTTCAGCCCTTGACTTCTTCGGTGTGGATGACTTCAGAATTAGGTCCAACCGAGTTAAGTTAATTCAGGTTATAAACTATCTTTGTTCCAAATGTTAACTAAATCCATTTAGTAGTTAATGCGTGAAAGAGTAACTGTGAGGTAGGAAACCGGAACAAGCACCTTGCTCACTCGCACTTATATGTCTCTCTCTTTCATTCTCTTGGATGCTTGGAGTGCCACGTACCGCTCTGGATAATATAATTAAAAAACCTTTATGTCTCCCAATGAAACTAGGTAAACAATAATAATAATAAATAAATCTTTATTGACATAAATTATACAATCATTCAAACAATTTCCTGCGCTAGTGTACACTGTATTACAAGAGCTAGTGTTTTCCCCTTATTGCCTATATATTACATGTTATTTATGGCATCCAAAAATTACAAAGCGAATCAAAAATAATAGAAATAATGAAAGCTTTTTAATAAATAAAGTTATTTAATTCGGATCGGACAAATTGGCGACGAGGATGTGATACGAACCCATGCGTACACTACCATACATCCACAAAATCTTTCACATTATAAGAGACATGTAAAGGAATGGTCAGAACGCCTGGAGTTAACCGGGAGGCGCAGGTTTGAAGCCTGCTCACGACCGTATTTTTCTTTTCACCTTAATGTATAACTTTAGAAGCAAAACCTCCGTCGACTCTACTCATATACTACTCCGATAGTGACGTCATTAAACCCAGTTGTTTCAAACATTGCTGACCCCGACAATATAGAGTGGCTCTAGGTGAAGGTAGGCTAAAATCGGCAATACTAAATCCGGCTTGCTGTGAAAGTGAAGCCGTGAACTGTGGCGGCTATTTATACAGCCAAACAGAACGATTCACTACACTTGAGCCTTTTAAGGGTTAAATGTGTTCGTTTAGGAGTTGAATTTATTTATTTTTTAGATATTTCTCTAGAATCGTGGGGGGGTATTCAAAGTCCAAGTCAAAGTCAAAGTCAAAGTCAAAGTCAAAGTCAAAGTCAAAAGTTTTTATTTCACATAGGCAAAATTACATGCACTTATGAAACGTTATTTGATTTTAGTTGCAATAACGAATACACTTACACTGATACTAATATTAATACTTTGACGTTTGAGGTTTTTTTTTCTTTTTTTGTTTGTAGTAAAATAGTTTTTATTTTATTTTATGTATATATTGTCTATTTAGCAGAAAATTTGTTTATTTAATAGGTAAGTTGTATAGATATAATTATTGTACTGGTTTAATAATAACCAACGTAGTTTTAAAAATAAATAATTTGAAAACCTTACACAGATTAATTATGATAATGATAAATTTAATAATCTATTGGCCATAGAAAACGTGGTTTTGAGCGGAAACTGACGTGTGATACAAGGACAGTACCCCACCACTGCCCCACTGGAGTCCGGAGTCGTCATATGTTCAAGTTTTGAGTACATGGGATTTCCAGAAGTATAGTATAGTAATATATTTAAATGTTTTAAAACAATATAACATCACGCCTACATTACCCGAAGGGGTAGGCAGAGGAGTTATACACCCACAATTATATGCATAAATGTTTTAAGCTAATAATATAGATGGTTTCTCCGACCTTTCAACAATGTTGTTGAGTGAATGGGTTTATTTGTGAATAGCAACCCGCAGTTTGGTATTGTGTCCGGTAGATGGCAAAAGGTTCACATGGGACTTCATAACAGCACTGGTGAAATGTGGGTGTACTATGTACACCTCTGCCTACCCCTTCGGGAATACAGGCGTGATGCTATGATAACCTATTCGAACTTCACCAATAATTACACAACTCAACATGACGTATTACAATCAGATGTCCAAATCTGACCACGTAACTCAAACTGAAATAGGAACGCAGGGCGTGCACAACGGCCCCGCCGCGGTCTATTTCCGGCTGTGACGTCACTTCCCACACCCCCAGTGACGCAAGCCAGTTGAAACTTTTTTTTTAAAACGCGTCTGGCATTGGCGTGCCGCGATGCAGTCGGGAGTTGGTACCGATGTGTAGCCTACATCGGTTGACGTTTCGCTTGATAGTTTGGACTTTGATAAATTTTGATTAAACGGTCCAATTTTTTTGACGTGGCATAAAACTAAAGTATGTTAGAACTTGTGGCGGCATGTTATTTTGTTGTGACAATTGTGAATTGAAACGAGTTTTGTATTGTATGTGAAACTGTCCTGAAAAAAAAGGAAAACCTTGTACCGATATTTTTTCGGTAGAATTTCAGGTTGTTTTGATTGAAGGAAATGGTTGACGAACAGACAAACATTGCTTCTATATTAATAGGGTGAAATATCTTGCTTTAGGAAATACATGAACAAGTATTTTAGGTCTAAATTCACTTTTTATATCTAAGTATAACTTATTTGAAGAAACTTTTATGAGAAGAAACGTGGATCAAGCAAAATAAATACGGTTAAACTAAGGATATAAAATATGCTTGTTTTAACTATTTACACAGTATTAGCAGAGCGCCCGGAATATTAATCCAAAGGATTCCAGTTCAAATCCTGCTCCCACAACTATCAGTTTGTTTCCAGAAAAACATCATAATTTTAAGTATGATAGAAAAAAAACGTTACTTAACCCTTTCCCTGTGCAGTGCCCCACATGTGGGGCACGGCGATTGTTTAACTATTGTGTCTGCTTCGTGCACAGTTAACGTGTTAAGTTATAATTTTTGTGGGTAAAATAAATACGACTACAAGCAAGTTCTGAACCAGAACCCCTTAGATCTGTACTCGAAAAGTACTCTCCAATTTAACTATCATGACCGCAGCCCGCTAGACCGAATTCATAAGCCACATTTTTACTAAGTTGTATAGTGACGTCAATGTCATAAATTACTACAGAGTGACGAAATCGCAGAATAACTGAAGGGTTATAGTCCCACTTCTCATAACATAACATAGCATCACGCCTGTATTCCCCGAGGGGGTAGGCAGAAGTGTACACAGTTGTACACCACAATGCCAAACTGCGGGCTGCTACTGAGAATTTCTTAAGAGAAAATCCCAATAACACTTTGCCCGACCTCGTAATCACACCCAAGGCCTCATGCTCAACAGTCACGTTTTGGACCACTAGACCACCGAGGCACTCAAGCCATTTAGGAGGAGAAGAATTACAAACTCACGCACACAAATTTATGATTAAGGAACTGTGGGGTTACTCTTGAAACTAATACCAATTCCAATATTAAATAGAAGCCTACGATATATATATAGCAAACGATACGTAATATTAAAATAAATTTACCTACATTACAGTTGCCTCAATTTTAAAGTCTCTTAAAGAAAGTCTTCATATTATCCCGATTCTATAGAAAGAAAGAAAGAAAGAAAGAAACGTTTATTTGCGAGAAATGTGGATAAAATAAGGTGTTACAAATATAATTTTAGCGCAGCACATTTCACCATTCCGGTATGCAAAATACAGTAAATGATAATAAAACCAATTTAAATGTACACATGCAGTAACTTAAATACTATGCCTAATTTATATATGGCAAAAAGAGAGAAATACCAATACACGGCTTTCTAAAGGATTACAATTCAAAAAATTCTCTAATACTATAGAACGTGTGTTCTGTTAGCCATAATTTTAGTACTCTTTTCATTCTACGTAGTGGTAACTCTCGGATACATTTAGGCACTTTATTAAATACTTTAATACACATCACATAACAATTATTTCGGAATAGTGATGACTTACAGGTAGGCATGAGTAATCTAGTAGGATCTCTTTTGCCAATAATGGAATTGTCACGAGCATTTATAAAATGATATGAAAACTTTTTTACATGGACACAGATTTCGAAAATATACAATTCTACGAGTGTGAGTAATCGGTTTTGTTTAAAAAGGGGTCTACATGACTCCAGTGGTCCGACATTGCACAAAGCCCGTACACACTTTTTCTGACTGATAAAAGCCTTACTTACATCAGTCGAATTGCCCCAAAGTAATAACCCATATCTAAGTATAGATTCGACATAACCATAGTAAGCAGTTAGCGCAGCAGACTTACCGGCAATACGTTGTAAGTTACGAAGAGCATACACAAATTTATTTAGTTTAGTGGAGACATTTTTGACATGTACTTTCCAGTTGCAGAATTGATCTACATGTATCCCCAAGAACTTTATATCTGCTACTTTATTTAAGTGTTCGTTATCATAAATTATGCTTAAGTTTTCGTGTATTGTTTTATAATTGGAAAATTGAATGTATTTAGTTTTTGAAATATTTGCGCAAAGGTTATTTGATTCCATCCATGTCATTATTGGTTTGATTGCATTATTAACTGTTAGATTGAAATCGCTGCATAAGTCATTTTTAGCTATTATTATTGCGATGTCATCTGCAAATAATATCGAAGGGTACGGTGTTACCGTTGGGAGATCGTTTATATAAATGATGAAAAGGAGAGGTCCGAGAATACTGCCCTGAGGCACCCCATATTTGTTTTTTAGAAGCTGCGATCTAAATGGAGTCAAGATTGCGTTCTCGTCAACTCGTGACATTTCTACGTACTGCTGACGGTTACTCAAGTAGCTTCTAATCCATTCTAGGGCGGGACCTCGAATTCCATACCTTTCACATTTTTCCAATAGTATGCTGTGATCTACACAGTCAAAAGCTTTTGACATGTCAAAAAATATGGTAACTACTGGGGTTTTCCTATTAATGTACTGTGTTACTTTATGTATCAGGGAAAA
The DNA here is from genome assembly GCA_935421205.1 of Xylocampa areola. Lineage (NCBI taxonomy): Eukaryota > Metazoa > Arthropoda > Insecta > Lepidoptera > Noctuidae > Xylocampa > Xylocampa areola. The sequence continues at coordinate 20,257,191 of OW285206.1, forward strand.
GACTGCAAGTGTAGTTGATTTTTCTTTCTGAAAGCCGTTTTGTTCTTGTCGCAGAATTTTGTATTTTGATAAGAAGTTGTATATTCTAGAGTACATGACCTTTTCAAAGATTTTTGAAAAGATCGGTATGAGTGTAATTGGCCTGTAATTTGTAAGTTCGTGATGGTCATCTTTTTTAAAGAGCGGTTTGACGATAAACGTTTTCAATTTTTCTGGAAATGTTCCTTGTGCAAAAGACAAATTTGTTAGATAAGTTAGGATAGGTGCGATAATGTCTGCGCAGTTCTTTATAATATTTGTAGAGACTGAATCGATTCCAACTGAATTTGTGTTATTTAACGAGATAATAGTTTTAAGAATTTCGTTGACTGTACAAGGAATTAAGAATATTGTAGAGGTTGTCTGACTTATATTTGTATTTAAAGAACAGTTAATTTTAGGTTTTCGTGTATTAGTTGCAGTATTTACGAAGAAGTGGTTAAACTGATTAGCAATTTGAAATGGATCTGTGATTTTAGAATTATTTGCATTAATATAATCAGTGTTAGTATTATCAATATTATTATATTCCTTATTTTTAATTATATCCCATGTAGTTTTGCATACATTTTTTGATTTTTTTATAAGATTGCTGTTTATATTTCTTTTTGAAACGTGTATACACAATTTTAGTAATTTCGAGTACTTTGTATATTTACGTTTGTTTGTATAATTTTTGTTATTATAATAAGTGTATCTTAGTGTTCTTTTACTTTTGCTTGATATCTTAATCCCTTTGGTTAACCATTTAGGAGTATTTTTATTTGATCTGATTCTAAGTTTGTGAATTGGAAAACACAGATTATAGAGCAAACAGAACATTTCATGAAAGTTGTTAAAAGCTAAATTAAGATCCGAAATATTCGTGACATCATTCCAAGAGAGGGACTGTAGTGCCTTTCTAAACTTATTGATGTATTCTACACTATAATTACGTCTGAATAAAAACTGAATTGTTTTATGACTGTGTACTTTTACTATAGGAAAACTAATTGTTTGACAGGTATGTACGTACATGAGTATTTTCTTTCGGATCATATCCGAAAGAAAATACTCATGTACGTCACTACTCACATTTTCAATATTGCTAGCTATATGGTCTATGCAGCTTCGTAGGCGAGTTGGTTTATCAATGTGTAGCTTTAGGTTATAGTTATGTATTAAATTTATAAAATCATTTGTAGTATTATTATTTTTCAGTGTATCTATGTTGAAATCACCGCAAATAACAATTTTTTTATCATTTTTTATTGAAAGTTTATAAAGAAGTACGTTAAGGTTGTTTAAAAATACGGTTACAGGTGCATTAGGTACCCTATATAAGCAAATAATCATGCACTTATAGGAAGGGATATCGATACCACAGCATTCAAAATGTTTTTCTACGCTCATTTCCTTACAGAGTTTAATGTCCTTAAATTCTAATGACTTATTTATTTGTATACACACCCCACCGCATCGTTATTTGGGCCTGCAGTATGTAGATGCTAATTTGTAATTTTTTATTTTTATATTTGACTGTTCTCCATCTCTGACAAAGGTTTCACTAAGACATAATATTGTGACATTTTTATTATTTTCTATTAAATCATTAACACATATTTCTAACATATCTTGTTTGTTTAATAACCCCGCTATATTTTGGTGTACTAATGTTACTGTATAATTATTAGTGTTATTTTTGGTATTGTGAACGAAAAAATTTTTTCGAATTGTTATGATTTACTCTGGAATTATTTTTAGGATTGACAGCAAAGTAGTCATCAATAGTAGTTTGCCTCAGCTTAGAATACTTGTGACTATTCTTGACATTAAAAGATTTACAATTATTTAGGTTTTCATTAATGATAAAGTCAAGCTTACGAGTGTTTTGAGTTGACAAGAAACGTTCCTTATAATCTAAGGTATCAATAATTAGATTCAATTTTCTGCATGTGTGAAATATATTGTTGTTGTTTTTACGAAATACGTTAAGAAAATGACAGTTAGGGAAAATGTTTGAAATAAATTTTAACATGTTATTTACAGGTTTTTCGTTAAGGTACTTATTGTTACAAACATTTAAAATCACAACTGTGTTATTAGACAACTTTTTAAGAGTCGCAGATATTTCAATTTGTATATTCGTGGGGTTACAATCATTTTCAGCTATACTTAATACTATTTTATCGTTTTTGTTTAGTTCTATATTATCACAACACCTCAATATTTCTGACGTGGACGCAAACGGTTTAGTGTGTGCGAAGACTGAATACGACTCATATCTGCTGTTATTTCTTGATTGAAGTAGGCGCGACGCAAGTCCAGCGCATTGCTGACTGCCGAAAATTAGAATACGTTTTTTGTTCGCTTTTTCTGGCGATGGAGTATTCTGTGATAAAGTGACAGAAGTAACACTTTTTTCGTTAATATTCTGCTGGTTTTCTGTGCGTATTAATTCTGTAGTAGACTTACTTTGTGAATTGGGTGTAGGTGAAGTTAGCTTTGACTTCATAAGCGGGGATTCTATAGTTTCCGTAAAATCAATACGCCGTCTTGTGACACTGCTTTTCTTGCAAATCATCCGTGCTGCTTTTTTATTAGACGAACAGATAGTAGTTAAATTTTGAATTTTATTTTGTTGTTCTGCTAGCATTTTTTGAAGTTTGGCGTTTTCTAAAAGCAAATTTTGTACTTCATTGTCTGCACTCTCTAATCTGCATTGAAGTGAAGTTATTGTTTCTTTTTGACGAGATATTATTTCGTCATAGTCCAATGTCGACAGATCTGGTAAACTTCTATTCAAGCTTTGATTTAGAGATAGTCGACTATCATGCAGGTCGTCGAACAAACAGGTAGTTTTGTTTCTTTTATTTCGTTGTGTGATATTCTCGAACGACATTTTAAATGTTGTTTGCCGTAAAATATTTCTATAAATAACCCATTAAGTGTGAGCAATATTAATAAATTCACAAAAAGACTTCCAGCGACGCACTGAGATTTGAACTCGGTCACCTTAGATCGTGTGGCCGACTTGGTGTCCCCTTAGCCACCAGCTGTGTTAACGAATTTGACAAAATTGCTGTTCGCTTGGTACTTATGATGACGAAATTAAATAGAGTGTTTTGATTGGTCAAAAAATTATCAGTTCACACGTTTAAATAAAATTAACGACTTCACTTCTACGATAGTAGTACATCAACAGTTTTTGAGTAAATTTGACAATTTTTGTCACGTTTTCTTCGTGGATTAACTTGATAAACGTCTATATTGCAAATATTTATATTACTTATGTAGTATTTAATGACTTTTCAGTTGTTTGTACTACACTTTAGTTCGAAATAGTTTCACACTTATAACTCAACTTGCACTGTTTTTTTTTATTCACCAACGGTTGACAATCACTATCAGGCAATAGGGAATTAGAAGTTTATGTATATAGAAGTTAAAACGTAAATTATCTATTTTTAAACACTAAAAGAATACGGAGCCGATGTTTATACGACGACTAGCGCCATCTACTCTAAATATAATTATTTTTTTGACATTTTGGCATTTAAAAGTACGAAAAGTAGGGTTACTCTTGAAACTAATACCAATTCCAATCTAATTCCAATATTAAATAGACGCCTTAAAACAACGCGTAACTTAAAAATAAATTTACCTACATTACAGTTGCCTCGAAATCATGTTGTCTTCATATCATCCCGAATCTATAGTAATATTTTTGACATTTTGGCATTTAAAAGTACGAACTGACATATCTCCAATGTCAATTGAGCGGAATTATTTTCAAGAGTAAGCAAACAGGTATTTGATATGTAAAGAAGATACCTATATACCCACTACCTGCATATCTGTTATTAATATTAGGTATAAATACGAAAGTTCGGGAGGATGAATGAATGGACTGATATTTGTTACTCTTTCACGCAATGAATACTCAACAGATTTAGATGAAATGTGGCACACAGATAGTTTATACCCTCGATTAACACATACGATATTTATTATCTCGGCTGGACCGCAGTCTGCGCAGACGAAATCGCGGGCGGAAGCTAGTATATATACATCACAGTTACAATTAACACGGGCTTATAGTAATGCTATACAAAGTACAAAACAGGAAATAATGAGGAGTACCAAACTAGTCCTTGAGAATGCTGAGATAATCGTGCCGTTACTGTGTAAATATATTTGTTAACTCCACACACACATATGAGTATATACATAATATGTAAGTACATAGTCTAATAACCCATTACCCTTACAAAAATACCTATTTACTTTAGTCAAGGGGCGTGGCTATGGCGGAAAGCACTCAACCATCCCTTCTGGATGGTACCTGCTATCTGTGGCATTTGTAAGAAACTGCTCTTAGTCGGCTATAGGCCCCTTCCTATATTGGTAATGTACTTGAATTAAGAACGGCCATTTTGTTTAGACATAATTTTTGGCACAATGATGTCGATTCTTTCTACCGTAGTGAGAAACAGGCGTGATTGTATATATGTATATAAGTACTTTTTTTTATATAAATAATGGAGCTTCGTTTGGCCACCAACTCGCCTGATGTTAAGCGACGGTGTGGCCGAAGATGGAGCACATAGATCCAGAAAATACCAGAAAGAACCAGAAAGAAATCTATTCACTCTAAGTAGAGTGGACAGATTTGGGGAGTTGATTCAACTGCCTAGACCCCTCTCCCACAACGGTTGCACCGGACTACATTCAGAAACACGACTAGGTCGCTTCACGGTATGACTTCGCCCAGTGGGTGGTAACCAGCCGCGGCCGATGCCTCCCACCAGAGTTATGTTGCCTGTTTTGCTTCACCGAGGGACCACGTGTATGGATTCCATTTTAAGGGAGCACTACTACGAACGCGGGCAACTCAGCCCCTAAAAGTAATCTAGTGATCACAAATTAAACTAAAACTAGTTGTCACCTCTGAATGCAGTGAGAGCCCAGTGGTATCACCGTATCAAAAAATTGCAACTTCAAATCCAAGGGACCACATACGTTACGAAGTCATAGCCATAAATTAATTATCAAATACTTAAAACAGTGAAGGACAACATCGTGAGGAAACCAGCACACCTGAGAGATGTTCTCGATGGTGTGTAAAGCCTGTTTCCACTGTCTCTTCCCTTGAGACGCTACTAATAGAGCATTTAAGTATTTAAAAGCAAGACCGCACAAAATATTTTTCGAAATTTCGCGGTATATATTAATGTCCTCTTTGGCAAAGAATAAACTACCCTAACTCCTTCTTCAGCATCATGATTATGTAAAGACAGTCAGGGACCTACGGGTGGTTTAAACTTTGATACTAGGTTGTTTATCAACCAAACAATAAGTGGAAGATTTCATATATAAAATATTGAAACTATAATAAAGGTGTGATTCTCGCATCAACGCTCGCCGCGCACGGACGTGTTACTCCGCGTAATTCGCTCGTGTTGTGTCAGTGATCGTTGTCGCTACGCTCTGCCGTAGCATTCTCCGTAGCTGCTCGCTAGCTACGCCACTACAATTCAAAAGTTGCCTCTTTCGAGGCGGCGGCTGATATCTGTCTTTTTTCAAAGTACAGTCAAAACGTGTGTTGTGTAAATTCCCCTTCTGGGAAAATCCACAGTTTCGTGGTTCTCGGTGGAAACCTCACGGTGTCAACGAAACCGAGAGGGTGTGGACCCGATACACCCAGCTGAAGCCCCTTCAGGGTTAAGCTACAAATCGGACGGGAGCTAGAACAACCGGCCTTGGGGGATCTCCTAGTCGACTCTAGCTCTGGTTTCCCTTACAGCAACACACCTAGTGTCGGTCGGGTGTGTCTACACCCTTCGCACTAGACTGGTTCAGGGCCCCGTACGCACATTAAGACTGCCGACGGGTAAAAAGCAAGCTTAGGGCTCACCATTAGGTCACTCACCTCCCTGCCTATACCCGGCGGGGAGGGTTACGCATCCCCGGGCTATCCTCCCGGGGAGTTAGGCCTGTTAGGCGAAAATTAGAGTTATAGTGATATAGTTAAATTAATTTCTTTTTAATATGGACGCGCTTCTCGCGTTCGTTAAAATCATAGTCAGGGACCCCGACATTCAACGTCGGTACGGTACCCAAATTGCCGACCTGCAGCATGTCAACCCCGCAATAATTTGCGTAGATAGCCCTCTCTCTCCGCCGCCCGCTAAAATAGGTATACCATGCCTCGCATCCTTGCCCATCATCGACCCTCTCGTAGAGGCTCCCTCTACTTCGGCCATCGCGCCTCCTACGACCGCCGTCACTGTCTCGGAAGACATGGACGTGTGCGTCAACCCCTCTCCCTGTCTCTCGGATGCCACTGCCTCCGACTCCGAGACTAGCTCGTCCTCTCCCTCCTCCTCCTCTTCCGAAGACGACTACATCCAGGTCGGCAAAGGAGGCAAGAGGAAGAAGGGGAAAACTTCCGCCCCGGCCAGCAAGGCCAAAAAACCTGTAGCGCCCCCCGCCCCCTCCCCCGCCCCCGCGACTACCGCCACCCCCGCCCCCCCCTCCCCCGCGACTATCGCACCCCTCTCCCCCGCCCCCTCTCAGACCAACCCCCCCCTCAGCCCCTCCGGCGCCACTTCGAGCTCTAAGAAGCTTAAATCCCCTCCCCCGCTCTACATTCATGACAAGTCCAAATGGACTGCCATCTCAAAGATGTGTGTTGATCGCAGGATCAACTACACCAGTGCCTGTGCTACTCAGCAAGGCATTAAAGTCAAAGTCCCCTCCACAACCGATTATAGGGAACTCACCAAGGCCCTTAAGGCCAGGGACGTGTCGTTTCACACGTACTCTCTCCCCGAGGAGAAATCTACCAGGGTCGTCATAAGACGCATCCCGAAAGAAATCCCAACAGAGGACATCCTCAGCGACCTTCAGTCGCAGAGAGTCCCAGTATCCCAGGTGCACCGGATGCACCGACCCAGAGGTGGGGCCGCCTACGACATGGTGCTAGTCGTATGCGATCCTACCGAAGGACACCACCCGATCTTCCAGGTCAAAGCGATCTGTAGCCTTTCCGGCATCATTATAGAGAAGCCTTATAAAACAGGCGTAATAGGGCAATGTCACCGTTGCCAATTATACGGTCACGCTCAGACCAACTGTTTCGCCACACCTAGATGCGTCAAGTGTCTAGGTGACCACGGCACCGTAGACTGTCCCCGACCCAAAGATCGCGCACTCTGCACCGACCCTCCCAGTTGTGTGCTCTGCGGCGAAGCCGGTCACCCCGCAAACTATCGCGTCTGCCCTAAGGCACCGAAATCAACCTCGCCCAAGCTCGTGAAGCGGGCCAACGCCCGTCAACAAAGGGAAAGCCCTTCGGTGGCGATCCCCTCTTCTCAACTCCCCGCCCGCCTCAGCCCTCAGAGACCCAGTCCGTGGGCTCCCCTCAACAACCTCCAGCAACAACGAGCTTTCCCAGCTCTCAAAACCACCTCTACGCCCACGATCGCAGCCCTAATGGCCTCGCCCATAGCTGCGCCCCCCTCTCTATCGCCTCCGACTAACGCGTCCGTACCGGCTAACGCCGCCGCCTCTCTACCGGTCGTAAACGACGACCTCGCGTTTGACCCCGCGGTCGTCATCCTCAGCACATTCAGCGTATTCTCTTCGGATAACGCTCACGCTATGGCCAGGGACATCATCGCCTGCAAAGGCGACCCTATGAAGCTACTCATGGTGTACAACACCTTTCCCAAGATTACGCAAGCCCTGCGCAATCTAGCTCACAACAAATAAAATATAAAATCTTTAATGGATAATAGGAACCTATGTAGAACCAAACCGCGCTCCCTAAAAATAGGTTTCTTCAACGCTAACGGCATCACCAAACAACGCGACGAAATAACCACGTTCCTCCGCGACCACCAATTAGACGTTCTCCTCGTACAGGAAACGTTCTTAAAACCTCACCGTCGGGACCCGAATATCGCCAACTACCGTATAGTTAGGAACGATAGAACTAGATGTCACATGGGCGGCACCCTTATTTATTACCGCAAAACGCTCCACTGCATCCCGTTAGACCCACCTCCTCTCTCACTTTTCGAGGTATCGATCTGTCGGCTAGCCATGACCGGTCACCAACCCATCACTATCGTCTCTTCCTACATCCCTCCCGCCGCCACCGATGTGGGGGAAAAACGCGAAATCCTATCCCACGACCTTACTGCCCTCCTCGGCTTGAGTGACTCCGTTATCATAGCGGGCGATCTCAATGCCAAACATCCCGCTTGGAACAGTAATACGACGACCGCGAGAGGCAGGCAACTGTTCGGCCTGTGTGCCACTCTCAACTTCGACATTATTGCTCCGATGCATCCCACCCACTATCCGCACAACACCGCGCACCTTCCCGATATTCTCGATGTGGCGCTTCTAAAGAACGTAAACCTTCGTTTACAGTCTATAGAGACGCTACACGAGCTCAACTCCGACCATCGTCCCGTGATCATGGCACTGGCACCTCGCTCGGGGCCCTCTGATCCCTCCCGACCCCCTCCCACCCAAACGATCACGGACTGGAAGAAAGTAAGCGAAAGCCTACAATCGACCAGCTCCCCTCAGTTAGACTCTATTCCCGACGTCATCGCCTCGGTCACTGACACTACGAATGCGATCGATTCGTTCACCGGTCACGTACAATCCGTTTTGAACAGTTGTTCACGGGAAGTTCCATTGATGGACAACCATCACTGGAAACTACCGGCGGACGTACGCGAACTGGTAACGGAAAAGAACGCATCCGTACGTGCCTACAGCGCGTTTCCCTGCGACGCGAACAAAGCTCACATGCGCTATTTACAGCGTGCTGTAAAGAAACGCATCGATGAGCAGCGTAACGCGCACTGGGATAAGACGCTGGCCGACTTAGAGCCCACTCACCAAGCATTCTGGCAGCTTCAAAGGAGACTCCAATCCGATGGAGTGGCCACCATGCCCCCTCTCATCCGCCCCGATAAGAGCATAGCCTTCGACGACATCGAAAAGGCCGAGTGCCTGGCCGACAGTCTAGAAGCGCAATGCACTCCTAGCACCCAACCGGTCGACCGAGCGCACCTCCTCAAGGTAGACGCAGAAGTAGAACGCAGAGCCTCACTCCCGCCGTTCGAAGACCCCGACGACCCCCTGCCCCCCGTCACTCCCGACGAGGTGCAAGAGGTCATTAAAAATCTCAAACCCCGCAAAGCCCCCGGCATAGACGGCATCACTAACAAAGTAATGAAACTTCTCCCCGCCCCTTTCATTATACTCATGACCGCCATCTTCAATGGCGCCATGAGTCACAACGTCTTCCCTCAATCGTGGAAAGAAGCCACCGTCATAGGTATCCCTAAGCCGGGAAAACCCGCGAACGAACCCACCAGCTACCGACCGATCAGCCTCCTCAACGTACTCTGTAAAATCTACGAGAAGCTTATTTATAAGCGACTCAAGGACTTTGCCGATGCGAAGAGCCTCATCCCCAACGAACAGTTCGGTTTTCGTACCCAACACTCGTGCGTACAACAGGTCCACCGCATCGTCGAGCACATAAGCGCCGGTTTTCAGCGCGGCACGATGACAGGCGCGCTCTTTTTCGACATAGCGAAGGCTTTCGACAAAGTCTGGCACAACGGCTTATTATACAAGCTGTACCAACTCGGCGTGCCCGACCGTCTCGTGCTCATCCTACGGGACTTTCTCTCGAATCGCACTTTCCGCTATCGCATAGAGGGCGCACTATCCGCCCCCCACTCTATCCGCGCCGGTGTCCCCCAGGGCTCCGTGCTCTCGCCCCTCCTGTTCACGCTCTTCACTAGCGACATCCCCAAAAATAGACAGGCAAAGTTAGCTCTCTTCGCAGACGACACTGCCATTTTCTACTCCGGTATCGTGCGCGACCGCATAGCTAGCACTCTCCAAACTTCCGCCAACGTACTAGGCGCTTGGTTCAGGAAATGGAGAATAGAAGTCAACCCCGATAAGAGTCAAGCCGTACTCTTCGCGAAAAAGCGTAGGATCAGACCCCCCGACCCCAAACCGATAACCATGTTCGGCAAGCCGATCCCTTGGGAGAAGCAAGCCAAGTACTTAGGAGTCATCCTCGATAGACACTTGACCTTCGGTGAGCACATAAGGACGGTGCGCTCGCGCGCCGCCTTCGCTCTGGGTAGGCTTCATTTCATCATGAACGCACGCAGCAGATTGTCCCTTAAGTGCAAACTGCGCATTTACACCACGTGCGTATGCACGTGGTGTAAATGCGCAGTTTGCACTATGGCGCTGGGGCGTATGCCCCATCATGACCTACGCCTGCGTAGTGTTCCCACACGCGAAATCGTACCGCCTCCATAAGATGCAGACCCTCCAAAACCGTGCCTTACGTAAGGTCACGGGAGCCCCCCTCTACGTTAGAAACGAAAACCTCCATCTCGACCTCAAGATTCCCACTATCCAACAGTTTATAAAACGCATTTGCAAGCGTTATTTCGAGTCTGCTGAAAAGCACCCCAACCCTCTTATCGCGGCTGCCGCCCGATACACCCCCTCCCAGATAAGTAGAATTCGCCGTCCTAGGCATTCACTATTGTACCCCGATGACGCTATAACCCTGCTCCAAGAGAGCCGTAGGGCCACCAGCACAGTACACAAGCACAGACCGCCGTCATTTAGGCCTCGCCGCCGAGGCCCGTCGCGACGTCCCCGTAATGCACCTAATGCATCACCTCCCCGACCCTTGCTCGTGCCAGCCCGCGTAGCCGCTGAGCCTGTAGCTTTAAATTCCCCTGATAATAATAATTCTTGTTCGATCCAGCCAGTCCCTTGCTGTCCTCCCTCAAGCGACGCCCTAAGCCGAGGCTCGTACCCCGCAGGGGGTGCCCTTAGCGTGGTCGCTTTAGATTTAGTTTAATTCGTAAGCCCCTGGCTGGAGGCCTTAATAATAGTTTATTATTAGGGCATCCACAGGAAAGCCCGGTTAAGCAGCCGACAACCTCCTAGGTTGACCTGCGAGATGCCATTACCAAAAAAAAAAAATAAAAAAAAAATAAAGGTGTGTTGATTTTTAATCTTGACGTAATCCTTTGATCGCTTACGACGCCCACAGATTATGCGGGGGTTCCTTTTCACCTTCGCAAAGGTCACTGGCCTCGACTCGTCAAAATCACACTACCAAAAACAGTCAGGGTTATCACCGACCGATGTGGCAAAAGTTTTAGAAGTAAGTAAAATCAGGAACATGTCATGACCCAAAGTACTTATGCTACTTGTTAATGAACAACCCTTACAGTGCCAACTTACCAATAGAAGGGACAAAACAATACCCACCAGTACTTACACCACTCACCAACAACATACCCGATCCAAAATTCAATTACCCCCACACAACAAAGTTACTAAACAAACAACAAATCTATAATTGTTTTGAACCTACCGCCATTTCCACCTGCATTTAAACTGAAATGTTAATTATCATTAACAGAATTAGGTCTAATCCTAATACGAACAGACATCGAACAGAATATGGGGCCCGCGAGTAACGTTATCCTGTTATAAACAAATTAACTAAACATAAAAGCTTACGTGAAAGGATCGCTTTACAACGCAAATGGTATAGTTAGGGCCCGAAGGTAGCCGATGTGTGGCGATGATTGCCGATGTTTAAATTTAACGGTAATTGTAGGTTAGATTTTGCGATATGGTTTTGTTTTGGTGTTGTTTTATCCTTTTTATTGGTGATTTAATTGGTTAAATAGCCTTTTGTTAAACATAGATATAGTCTAAATAGTGTAACATAATTATTACCTCAGACACGAGCATGTTCGTTTTAACAAATAATAGTGGTTCAATCAAAATCGTACAAGGAATGTTTGTTATATTTGAACAGTGTTACTTTTTCTACAACAGCTGTGTAGTGTAGTACCTGTAAAACATACCCTTTTCAATAAATATTTGCGAGGAAACTGTGTGCTTCAGGGTCCATTTCCGTCCTTCTCACACATCTCTCGCTCACTTTGAATAGAAAACCCTGATCTGCTAAGTCTTTTTCCACCAAAGCTCCTCTATGTGAAGCTAGGAAACTGAATGAGAGGTGTACTTTACAGTCAATCTCTGTCTCCTAACCAGAAAAACAACAATACTTTGGCCGACCCGAGAATCGAACCCAGAACCTCACACTCAGCAGCCTCATTTGTGACCATTAGACCAATGGGCAGCATGTATTTTAAAATCTGTTGACTCGCTAATTAGCAGACACAGTAGAATTTTATTGTTATAAAGTACAATTTTGTACTTTAACGAGCCACGATTAAACAGTTGATGCATTATGACACTTTAATATATTCAATCAGTCTTAATCACAAACTATATCATGCTATTAGGCATAATACTAAAGGCTATTCCCTCAATATACCGCCCCAATGATCGGCCTATAAATCACAAGCTGTGAAGTGAGAATTTTTACAACTCACTCACATGTTTTATAGTGCGGTGTCAGGGATATATTTTATGTACGACTCAGAATGTCAATGTGTCGGCGTTTTGCATTTCTTTAGGCTGTATTCAACTAGAAATGTTACGATATTTCAGGTTTATCTTGCTTGGTAATGTTATGTTCATTTGTCAGGTAACTTCGTAAGCGCTGTAATCGCTTTACGGCATTTGGAAGCAATCTTAAATTTACGAACAAGTGAACGACGTCATATGTTAAAATAAATTATCTGAGTTTGGTTTCGTATGTTGGTACTCGATAGTGACGTCATTGTTAATCGTCGTCGTTCAAACACTATATAAGTCTATGTAAAGTTACAATATTAAATGGAAATAGAATACAGTCGCGAACCACAAAGCCATCTTGACTATGAGGTGGTGTGGTCAGAGCGCCTGGAGTATTTATCCGGGAGGCGCAGGTTCGAATCCTGCTCGCGACCGTATTCTCTTTCCATATAATATAATAATTTCAAATGTTGACTGTTCATAAGTGCATTTAACTGGTTTCAGTGAAATAAAAACTTTTTACTTTGAGTATAAAATACACTAGTAATTTCTCGGTAGGTACTAAATTAGTTCCATAATGAACTAGCACAAATTTATCATTTACGTAACTTGGATATGAATAAAAAAAAACACATTTCAAATTTTCTTTTTCCTAAGGAATTATTGAAAAATACTAACAACAAATATAATCCCGCTCGTGTCTATTAGTTTTCAATGTTTCCCTCGAAAATGAAATTAATATAGGCATGGCCTTAAACTGATAAAAAAATAATTTTAAAAATAATCTTTTCAAATTATCCTTAACCCTTCCACAGCGCGACCGTCTGGCGTTTTGTTTTTTTGTTTAAAAAAACGTTGCCCCACACTAGGAATTGCTTCCTGTATCGTAGGTGTGTTTACAAACATATAATCTCACAAGCACACACACCCAGATCTGGAGCAATTATCTATAGATCGTACAATATTTGCTCCGTGCAGGAATCGAACCTGCGACACGCAGCGCAGCAGTCGGTCTCTCGACCACTGCGCCAACCGCGCTGTCGACTGTTTGACTTTTGACTTCTTTATCCAAAATAATAAAGGTACATAAAAACATACATACATGACTATTCAACCAATGGCAGCATCATACAATTTTACGAGAAAGCAATTTCATAGGCAGAATGTTTTTAAAAATGAATTCGTTGTTGGTTTCAGTTTTCCAAATAAAACGGATGAATAAATAAAATTTAATATCGGAGCTTCTATAGATATTACTTACTTAACATCATTTTTTATTCCACCATAACTTCTAAACGCTTGAATCGGTTTAGATGTATCGTTGGAATCCTTAAATTGTCCCAGGTAGGTAGGTAAAATAAGCTAGTAAGATTAAAAAATACATTATATAGTGGCTATGACAAACATTATATTAACAAAAGGTGTAAAATATGTAAATTTTCCAACCACCAACAAACTATACTATAATTCAAGATAAATCTTTGAAAAGCATTAACGCATGCTTAGCGAACTCTAAAGTTACATACTACAACATACACAACTATACTATATTTTATTATTTATATTTTATTTTAATTATAATGATTGTTTATTATTGTTTCTGCTATATGGGTCTTAGATGTCCGAAATAAATAAATAAAAATTAATATAATGTAGGTGGATTCTAAATTTTCAGTTACCTAGTACTTCCACTGTTTTTTTTTATAATGCCCTCACCCTTAGCTAATATATCGTAGCATCTCGTAGCATCTCGTAGCTTCGTAGCCGGCAATAACACGTAGCGTACTACGAAGGAATACTTAGAGCGTAATGTCAAAATGATACTTTTACTAATTTCCGATTACATAGTTCTTTGTAACCATAACTTGTATATAAATAGTAAATTAATATTTAACATATCATCACGCCTATGTTCCTCAAGTGGTAAGCAGAAGTGTAGACAGTTTCTCAATTCAATTTCGGGATTAAATCTCAAGTAATGGTCAGCCTATTTTCATATTCAAAACATCCTTTAAGAATTTATTAACAGAAAAACCGAATAACAGTGACCGAGCTGGGTATAAAACCTAGGAATTCATGCCCAGCGGCCGCACTTTCAGCCACTATCTGGCCTTGGGAAGGACTCATTAAATTATTTAAATGTTAATAATAACCATTATAGATAAATAGGACAGGCCAGATGAAACCTAAACCGACGAGCGTGCACAAAGAGGTTAATGAACATAGATGAAGCAAGAGGTGTCCGAATCGTAGAAGGTGGAACTCTATAGTCTCTACCTACCCCAATAGAAAACAGGCGTGATTGTATGTAAGGGTAATGGGGACTATGTTCTTATATAGTATGTACTAGCTGATGCCCTCATCTTCGCCCGCGAGGATGTCGGATATCGCGACCAAAAGTAATCATGAAATTTTGATCCCGGTCCCGCTTTCCAATTACCGCTTCATAATTGCCCATTTTTTTAAGTATTAAAATAGATGTAGTATGTTATCCTTAAGACATAGATGATAGATATGCCATTGCGGACTTTTCTGTAGACCTATATAAGATACACAATTCCACAAGCAGCGCACGCCAGAATAGCTCGCAGATGGTAGATTTTTTCCTACTTAATTGACACACTTGACTTGGACAATTCACACAATATCTTTATAAATTGTAGCGTATGTGTTATTCTGATGTATAAGCTATATTATTGTAAAGTTTCATTAAAATCCATTCAGTAGTTTTTACGTGAAAGAGTAACAAACATCCATCCATCCATCCATACTTACAAACTTTGGCGTTTATAATATTAGTAGGATATGGGTGTGGGGTTAAAAAATATATTTACACAGTAACGGCACGATTATCTCAGCGTTCTCAAGGACTAGTTTGGTACTCGCCATTGTTTCCTGTATTGTACTTTGTATAGCATTACTATAAGCCCGAATTAACCCTTTCACTGTCCAATGATCCACATGTGGTACACGGCGATTGTTTAACTATTGTGTCTGCTTCGTGGACATGGGAACGTGTTAATTCTAACTGTGATGTATATGTACTAACTACTACTGGACTACAGAATTGGATCCAGCCGGGATAAAAAGTATTATACTTGTTAATCCAGGTTATAAACTATGTGTGCTAAATTTCATTCGAATCCGTTCAGTACTTAATGCGTGAAAGAGTAACAAACATATTTCCATCCTCATAAACATTCGCATTTGTAACCTAATCTATTATATAAAAATCTCGTGCCACAGTGTTTGTTATCGAACTCCTCCGAAACGGCTTAACCGTTTTTTATGATATTTTTGTGTATATTAGGTTGGTCTGAGAATAGGTCGTTTATACCCCTAGGTGGCCCTATCCAGAAAATTTATATAGCAGAACAACGTTTTCGGGGCACAGCTGGTATTAGTATAGCTAAATAGGATATCGAGGAATCAACTCTAGAGAAACCCTAACAGGTCGTTGACCGAGCTCAGTGTGAGGGGAAGGCAGACACTCACATTTCACCAATGCTGTTATTAAGTCCAATATAATAGGTGGTGAGCCTATTGCCATCTACCGGGCACAATTCCAAACTGCAATTGAGAATTTACTCACAGAAACACTCAATAACACTTTGCCTGACCCGGGAATCAAACCTGAGACCTCATATTAATTATAGTTCAACGGTTATTAGTAGTCGGGCAATCTCGAAGAATGCATGTGAGTAATATCCGTTGAACAATAAAATATGTATGTGCGCCTCACGAAAGTTATTATACAAAAAGGTGAATCGAGACCTCGTGCTCAGCAGACGCGCTTGGGACCACTAGACCAACGTGACAGTTTATACTCCTCCCGGCCGTATTTCGGTCACGGCGGCCTATCTCCTCGGACATTAGCCAAGTACGCAGGAGATATTATAGTGCACAAGTGTATGCGCCAACACAGGTGCACTCCCTTTTCCTTCACTCTCATACTCCGATGGGACGGAAATCCGAAACGACCAGAGAGAGATCAGGCGCAGGACCGACGGCTTTTCGTGCTCTCCGAAGCACGGGGGTTTCACACCACCAACTTCCTGACTCCGGGCTGCTACTGAGAATTTCCTAACAGAAAAATTCAATAACACTTTGCCCGACCTGGGAATCGAACCCAGGACCTCAAGCTCAGCAGCCACGTTTGCGACCACTAGAGCAACGAAACAGTTCACTAGTGTACTATAAATTGTTATCACTTCATGAAGCGCGTTCGACAAATTTCAAGTCGTTTACGTACTAAACGTTGTTTGATGGAAGTTCTCGTCTGCTCAATATAAATAAGTATTATTTATTTATAGTGAAACAAAAGATATCGAACCATTACGCTACAAAGCCGTAAACACCATTTTGGGCAAATTGACTATTTGATTTAATCCTCGTTGGTCTAGGTGTCCCAAGCACGACTACTGAGCATGAGGTTCTGGGTTCGATTCTCAGGTCAGGCAGTGTTATTGGTTTTTTTTTATAGCACCCAGGAGTTTGGCATTATACCCAGTAGATAGCATTAGGCTTACCACATATGACATGGGACATAATAACAGCATTGGTGAAATGTGAGTGTACAACTGTGTGCCTCTGCCTACCTCTTCGGGGTAAACAGGCGTGATGCTGTGTTATGTTATTGTTACTGTCAGCTTGCATCACCCCACTGCTGGTCAGACTATTATTGTTAGATCAAATTTAACAAATTTGTTCATAATATTGTGATGGGAGTATTGTATACGAAACCGCCACATGAGCCTGTATTGAGGCTTCTTCAATGTCATATATACTTTCTCAAAGAATCTAAGACATACGATGAAAGAAAAGTATGAGGAAACCCGGACTTAATTGACAGCCCGCAGTGAGCTAGCGTGGTGATCAATGCTCGTGCTGTCTCTGTATCTGAAGAGGCTCTTGCCGTGCAGTGGAACAGGTACAAGTTAGCAATATTATTATTAATAGGTGGATTACCATCCCTAATGCAACAAACAGAATACAATCTTATGACAGATCACTCGCCTGATTGCCTCAACTATCGCTACTTCTAAATTCAACGCATTTATCATTATAATATCAAAGATATCTATTAATTATTTATTGTAAGCCACCTTTCCCGTGCCTATATTTAAGCCTGCCCATAGATTAGCCCTCAGAATCGTTAATATTATTGATGATTTTGTTGCTTTTATGCGAGAGAATTTTTACCGTGGAAGAGCCATGTTTCGGCACGAATGAGCCGGTTCGACCGGAGTGATACCACGGCTTCACAGAAAACCGGCGTACCGGAGGCCCAGACCCTTTAACGGGCCAGCAACGCACTTGCTACTCCGCTGAGGTTGCGGGTGTCTATGGGCGGCGGTAATAGCTTTCCATCAGGCGATCCGTCTGCTCGGTAGCCAACTACCCATAAAAAAAACAACGGTCTTTATTGGTCACCTTCTCAGGCTTTTAGAGTAATTCACCGGGTGGTTTTTAGAATAGAATAGAATACATTTATTAGCGCAAAATGTAGGTTTAAATAACGATGGATAATTCAACAGTCAGTACCAGACATATTTTTCGTTTTACGACTTGCAAATATTAACATATTAAATTAATACAGTTTATCTTTTATACAGCCAGTTATATATACAATTTAACTTAGTATAGTTAAGTTTAGGATGATTGTAATACCCTAAAAAATTTAGCGTTTTATACTAGTTATGTATCCAGTTGGCTTATTTCTGGTAGACTGTTTAAATGCCATAAGATTAATTAAGGGAGATTTTTTAATCAACACATAATCAAAATTCTAATTTACTGTTCGAATTAAAAATATTTGACGAAACATTGGCCATATATTAAATGAAATATCACAAGATTTAATAAACGATCATTGGATGTCTCCGTATTTATTTTATATTAAAGCATTAGAAATGAGATTCTTTTTCGCCTTTATACGTAAATGTTACTCGTAGATAGGTACGGCGAGAGACACGTGTTCAGAAGTACATACGTAGTTATTGAGAAGTGCTCACGTTTGGGTTTATCTACTTTAATTAGGATTGTAAGTATCATATGTTTTAGTAGCAAATATAAGAGTGGTAGAATTATGATCTTAAAAATCAAATATTTATCAAGATCATTTCTTATTACAGAACGCTCTCATTTGCTACGAATAACAAGTAGTCTACAGCTCTACAACGCGCTACGATGTGCTACAAAGGGCTACGCAGTACTACGTTCCTACCAAGGCACTTATTTCTCCGTATCTCTAAATGTAAATGAAGATATTAGAAGCTCTACGCTCACTGGCGCTCCGTGCTTACGCCAAACTTTCCCAATATCACCTTTAATTCCAGATGCTATCTCGAAATTAATTACAAACTGTTCGCTTTATATTCTACAGCACACCTTGCCCTTTATATCTGCACCCTTTGGCGAGATTGGAATCCTTCGCGCGTAATCTGTACTTACCGTCCTAACCTAACATTTCTATCCACAGTTGTACTATGTATATTCTGGCTATAAGGGCGACGAAACTCAGCTCAAATTCAGGACGTGTGTACACCGAACCTAAACGTCACGCGCATTCACCCGTAAATATTCACGAATCGAATCGCACCGTGTAAATGATCTGTTTTCAATCACGCTTTGCATGCCTGGCGTGTCACGCAGGGTCTACTGATGTACTGCACGGCCGGTGGAACACTAGGATGATGGAGATACACTATCACTGGTCTTTAATACTGACCGAAAGCTCGAGGCGGCAGCGCCGCGCGTGGCGGCGCGGGGAAGGGGCCGGTGTCCACACCACAACACTTCACTCACTCGGCAGCGCGTCGAGGCCGCTCGCGCGTGCACGCGTCGCGCAACATGGCCGTGCCCGTGCCAGCGTGCAGCTATCGACCGCGAGCCGGCCGCGCGCCGCCCAGCGACTGACGCGGGAACAGTGCGCGCGCACCGGCCTCTCACCGCCGCCCGAGCCTCGCACACCCCCGCCCCAGGCCGCCAACGCTCTTGTGCGGGAGCGGGCGAGCCTTCGCCCGGCAACTTTGCACGCTTCTTGGAAAATCCCGCGTTAGAACTCGCTTCTAACTGATTCTGTTGACGCAAAGCAAACATTCGTACCGTTCGCAAGTAACCACCTTCGCCGACTCACCGACGAATGCACGCCTTTTCTCTATTCTCTCAATACCTCCACTACAGACCAAATGTATCAGTTCAAAACTCCTTAACTCAACCTATAGAAATAAAGAATGCCCATGACAATAAACCAATACGTCTCCGGTGAAACCTGAAACGATAATTACATACGTCATTCGACGCACACCCCCGTAGCGCCCTAGTGGCGTGTCCCCTTGCTCCACAACAAGTCCGCGAGGCGTCGCTCTCGTGTTTATTTTCGGCTGCGGCCGCTGTGCCGAGAGCGCCGCGTGCCCGCCCGTTGCCATGGTAACGCGCCCCAGACGCCACCGAAGCCTCCCGACGTACAGCGGACCCGAACGAACGCAAAGCAGAAGTATCAAGTAACTCGCGTACGAATAGAAAACGTATTTTGAATGTGGACTGACATGAATATACTGAGACTGCTGTAATCCATCAGAGGACCGAGGAGAGTTTGAACGTAGAATAATAAATAAATTGTTCTACTGACGGATAAGCCTAAGCCGTGGATGTCATTTGCCGCATTACCGCGAACTTTGCCCCGGCAGCTTCAGTACACTTTTGCTCTGGTAGGGAATGAAGATTTTTTCAACGTATAATGGTCACGTATTCTCTATTTATTATCTAAACCATATTTAGTATATACATCTATAACCATATCAGCGTACTGTTTAGTGCATGACATTAAGACAAGACAGGCTATGAATCGGAAGGTTCATAATTTTACAATATTATCAAAGAATAATTCGTAAATAATTATTTTATCATTCAGAATATCTATTTTTACCGAGACCTTGTACAATACAAAGTCCAATACTTCGGATAAGTGTTAAAAGACGGTGAAGAGGTCAATCACCCGTTGCTCTAGATCCCGTCGAAAAAAATTGTTTGTATATAATTATTCTTCTGTTTCTGAACCTTCATTAGCATTACTTTGACGAAAATTCATCACGACGGTATAAAAACTATGTATGAATTTTTTAAGGAAAATTCAATTTTACGTTATGGAGAAAAAGGTTTACGGGGTGCGAATAGAGAATACTTAGTTAATTGTTTTTTATATTTTTATGGTATAGGGGGCAAACATATATATAGATCAAATAGCCGGAAATTGTATATGGCCCAGACTCGCAAAAGAACCTGGAACAGTTTGGAGGAGGCTTTCACCGCAATAGGCGGCCCTTACAGCTAACGATACCAACCATATGTTATGTACAAATACCAACATTACTAACAAATAAATAAATAGGAACACAACACATAAAATATGTAAAAAACATGTAAGTGATAACATAAAGTTAATAAATAAATAAAATAGGGGGCAAACGAGCAGACAGATCGCCTGATGGTAACCGATTACCGCCGCCCATGGACACCCGCAACCCCAGAGGAGTAGCAAATGCGTTGCCGGCCTTTAAAAGGGTTTGGGCCTCCGGTACTCTCACTCACTTGGCAAAACACAACGCAAGCGTTATTTCACGCCGGTTTTTTTGTGAGGCCGTAGTATCACTCCGGTCGAGCCGGCCCATTCGTGCCGAAACATGTCTCTCCCATGGTCAAAAATGTAAGGTAATTTATTTTCAAGTAAAATATTAAACATAATATTCTACTTATTACATACTTACTAACCAACTGAATAAATTAGCAGCCATGTTTTCAAAACCCGATAGCTTAGTTCAAAGCTAAGCCTCAATACATGGTACGATATTACAAAAAACCCTTTTTTCCCCTTTACCTGGTTACCCCTATAATATTATAGTTAGTAGCGACCACTAATAGGTATTTTTCTGCACCGTTCCTCATTTTTAATTAATATTGAAAGCTAGATTCTGAGTTTGTTATATTACACCTGCCATCTGCCGAAAAGTTGAAATTCCAACAAAGCAACGACACTCCAGTGAAGCGGCCACGATATACATATCAAGATCATTATTTTTGGGTTGAATTACTTTAGTTATATTTTTGTCATCCTTATTCGATTTTACATAAAGGTAAAATGCTAAAACATTAATAGAATTAAAATCTAAAAGACACTCTTTTTAAGTAATAAAGTCGAGTTAGTAGTATAAAAGAGTTCCGAACGAATTAAACAGTGTCACTACCAATGAGCTGACAACTTAATAATTTTTTTTATCTGTGGTACATAATTTTTAGGTTAGAAGAGGAATGTTTTGTAATTTTATTAGTGGACTAATTATAACTGTAAAAAGGGAATCAATACACTATAATTATGGCTCTGATAAGGGCGGGCTTGCAAAGACTCGCTAATGTGTTCAATGGCGGACAAGGTACATATTTATTGAAATAATTCTTAGTATACAGTGAAACATTTTTTTTTTATTACGTATATAAATTCTTTTTAACCTTACAGCGGGCGTCCTACCAAGATTCATAACAAACTTAGCTCCTATAGAATCCAAATCTGTTCCCGAAACAACAAAAGATGTGATAGCAGAATGCAACAAACTTATCGAACAGAACGCATCAAGAAACTTCGCTATCGTTCACATATTGGGTAAACAGTGGCGTGTAACAGATGGAGATCTCGTCGTCATCGAAGGATTCTGGCCTCCTACAATTGGGGATAAGATCAAACTAGACAAAGTTTTACTAGCTGGTACTAAAGACTTTTCTCTTATTGGGCGACCTGTAGTACAGCCTGGACTAGTGAATGTGACAGCCACCGTCATATCTAAGGGCCTTTCCCACACAAGAACTCACTTCAAAAAGAAGAGGAGGAAGCAGTTCATGAGAATTAACTTCCAAAGAGCACCACAAACTATTTTGAGAATAAACTCTGTAGAGATTGCCAGTAAGATCAATGAAGCCACCAATAATGTTTTCTAATTATATAATTTAAGTAGTTAATAAATGTTAGAGTATGAAATATTTGTGTTTATTCATAACACAGGTATAAAACCAGGTTGTGTTCAATTCTAAATAAAAACCATAATTTTAATTGATCATATAAATACACAACACAACATCCATATTTAACATTACTGCTATAATTTAACATTATCACAATATTCTTGAAATGTAGCCTTGTGTTCTTCTTTTAGGAACCTCTTCATGCCTTTGAATAAATAAACCATTTTACTATTCTCAAATAAATTAGATAAAATCTTTAAAAATGCTTCATAATCCCCATTTTTCTTATAAGATGAGATAGATAGCTGGAACTCCTTATATTGTTCAACTTGTAAGAGAATTTTTATTTCTTTGACAAAATCTACCAATGACGTAGGAGGAACCTTTTCAACCCTTTTTGCTATCTCGTCTTGTCCTGTTTTCTCACCATTCAAGTTCTCCTCAAACCCAAAAGGTTTTATCTTCAACTTTTTCTTTTTTACTATATTATTTGCTATACTGACATCTTGTGCAGCTCTTTTATGAATGGTTACTAAAGATTGAGATAGAGACTGCCGAGTTTCATCTTGATCAATAGCACTTAACAAATCTTTTGTAGTATTAGGCTTGAACTCATTCACATAAGCAGAAGATTTAGCATTTTTGTAGAAATCCATAGAGAAGTCTGCATACACCTCATTTGAGTTAGGATATTGGCTAACAGACTTTTTATTTGATGATTTTGACACCACTCTAGTATTTGCATTTGGAAATGCAACACCGGTAACATGGATTGGGCCAGTGTCTCTATCTCGACTATTAGACTCATTCGGAAGCAGGGTTTTCAACCTAGGAGGAGGGAGAGTTGCCTCAGCGTTTTTGAAAAATCTGCATACTTCACTAATTGTCTCTCCAAACTTATTTGAAACATTGATATGATCTCTTAACCATGCAGATAACTGGCTTTTCAATTTAGGGCTATTGAATCTACTATCGCAAAGTAAAATTGCTCCATAGTCATTTTGATGTCTTATAACTCTTCCAATAGCTTGATTTACAGCTCTTGTTGCTTCTAAGGAGTACCATTCATCACCAGACAAGAATTGTTTATCCTTAATCCTTAGCTCCTCCAGGTATTTCTTCTTGAGAATAATTCTCGGGTCTTTTAATGGTGGGAATGGTAATCCAGTTATGATTACTGCTCTCCCATTCATATCAGCAAAATCAAGACCTTCAGACACTTTTCCTCTACAGACAGCCATGAAGCATGCCCCTCTAGTGCTAGGATCGCTTATTTTGCTGTAATAATCACCTATTATTGCATTAAATGTGTCTTTACGCTGAGGTTCTACAAATATAGGTTTAATGTTATTAATGCTTGACCAAATCCCTTCATTTTGCCACATTTCTTGACATTTGGTCATTATAGGGTATGATGGGAAAAATACTAACAGTCCATCAGGAACTACACGGCAAAAGCTCAGTATTGTTCTACCTAATGATGAAATATATTTAGGGTTGTCTCTATTCTGATAATTTGAATTAAGCTGCACACCATCAGGCCCTTGACTCATTATTTTGACACATATTTGGTTAGACTTAACTATATGAGGGTTCTCCAACTGAACTCCTATTGGAATTCCCAGTTCTGATGTCAATGGCTTCAATGGAGCTAAGGTTCCACTAGTTAGTATAATACTTCTAACATTTTGTTCTATAAGTTGCTTCATACCAAACCCTGGACTAAAGCACCAGTAGCTTAAAACTCTTTCAGCAGTTTTAGAATTAGCCGTTTTTAGGGCACCCCAACTATCAGTCTTTTTATTATTCTTCTTATCTTCTATTTGGACATGAACTTTATAACACATTTTAACCCTTTCCTTATAAGCATGTGTTGTTCCACTAAATACAACATTCAATAAATCTACAAACTTTTGTAACCCAACACCTTTACGCTGAAAGGGTGAAGCACTGGCTGTTGACAAGTACTGTATGAGATTCTCAATTAAACTGATCACTGCCATTTGATTATGATCTCTGATCTCAGCCTTCGAAAGCAACTCAAATATATAACCACCAGGGTAGGTACTGCCTTCATTGCCTACAGAAATCTCATCAATAGCCTTCTCTAAAGCCAGCATCATTTCTTTTAGGAGACACAAGTCATCACAAGTAAAATCTTTTGGCTGACTGTCTACTGTCATGTCCATTTGCTCTTCATTGGCTGCTGCCTCACCAAATGATCTCATTACATGTGTAATCTCATCAATACATAAAGCAACATCTGTTGTCCGAATCTGTAATGATGCTGACTCCTCACACATTTTCTCAACATTGTGAGCTTCATCTAAAATGATAATATTATTTAAGAGTTCAACTCCATTAGCTTTCCTTGATTTTGGATCTAATATATAATTGTAAGGCATGAAAATTATATCGGCATCCTGTTTCAATTCCTTTGATAAATAATAAGGACAGCACTTTAGCTTCTTCCCTACTGCTACTAAGTCTTCAATATCTAATATATCATCACCTTTTATAGCTCTATCCTCTTTCTTTGATTCAACATTGTTATAGAAGTGGCAAGTTCTAGATTTTACTCTTAACTGGCACATGTGAACTTTGTTCATATTATTCGTTTCTTTGGACACTTCTGGGTGGATACACATTTGGTCTCTGGAACCTAAAACTGTAGCCTTCACATGTTTATAGCTGGATCTTTTTAATTCTTGCATAGCCTGGGTTAATTGAGAGTGGGTTCTTGATGAATAAATAATTTTCGGCATTCCCCACGTTGTGCTATCTTTTGCTTTGCCAGCACCAGTCTTTAAAGTATCTCTTAGCGCTCCACTAAAATTATTGCTGTGCTCCGAAAAGTTGCCAACTTGAGCATTCATTTGCAGTTGAGCCTTTTTTACTAATAACCAGGCTAATGACGAGCATAGTAAGCTTAAAGTCTTGCCGGTACCTGTAGGTGATTCCAGTAAAGCATTGGTGTTATTCTGAAGGCTTTCGATCACTCGTTCCATGTAGATTTTCTGGACTTCATACGGTTCAAATGGAAAGATAACTGGTATACCACATATCATTACTTCCGGCATTGTTATTTATTTTATCGTTCACTTTACACAACAACATCGAATAACACTTCAGGTAGGATTTCATAGATCTTTGAAATTGAATTAATGAGTTGACGTTCAGATATAACATTAGGTTCAAGTCAAGCATCCTGCGTCAGCTGATGCCAATTTCCCGCCAAAATTAAGGTGGCGTTCTGTATCAAAAATACTCCTCAAAAACATTTTCAATTTTATAATAAAAGCATCGAGTAATAATTAAATTCATTTTAATATTTCTTATTATTAATGTAGACAAGCCTGGAAGTCATTTTATAAAATAGAACTATATTTAAAAACTAAAAGTTGTATATTACAAGAAGAACTGAACGCAAAGTAAATATTTACGATGTGATGATAAAGATCATATGTTATCTGTGTCACTGTCTGTCCTGTCTGTCAACTGCTGTCAACCATATGTTTTTATAACCATTATAACCTCAAAATTAGTTTTCTGTTATTGCAAGTTAAATCGATTTTATTGTTTAAATACAAAACCGGAAATAAAAAAACAATGAAAGTGAGTGTACAGCAGGTGTACACATCAGTTGCGTGTAATCGTACTGCAGAGATAATTGACTGGAATGGCGAAGGACTCATTTGTTTTGGTGCAACGAACTCTGTTGTTATTTATGATACGGTAAGAATATTTATGTACAATAATGTGGAAGCTAAAATTAAATGAAAATGTTTGTTATAAGCATGAGACCCAAGGGTTTAAAACATAATAATTCGCTTCTATATTAAGAGATAAACAAATAAACGGTCTTTTGTTAGGTCTATGTTTATTTAGTTGCCGCTCGATAAAATGTGTATAGCTTTAAGGTTACTACTTAAATATGTTTTGGGAATACAGAACACTCATTTGAGGTTTTATTTCACACTTATAACAATTATTTTTATTTTATTTTCAGAAACTTAAAGGCAAAGATCCACTCACAGTGTTAAGCCACCATCGCTCACAAGTTAACACTGTAAAATGGCTCCGCAAACCAGATGGGACCTGTACTGAGCTGATCTCTGGTTCAGCAGACAAGACAGCTGCCATATGGAGCTTGGTAGAGGGAGTGTGGAAGGTGACAAACAGTCTGGCAGGCCATACAGATGGTGTGACCTGCATACATGGTGCTTATAATGGAGATCAGCTGTTGGTTTATACAGGGTCTATTGATTCTACTATTAGAGTTTGGGAAAGAAGTGATGGTGAGGTACTTTTTGTTTTTTGTTTAAAATAAGGTTTTTGAAAGTTAAACTGAAAATAAAAATAATAAATAAATAAACACTGATGTTTATTTAATTATTATTTTTATTTTAAGTTAAATATCCTAAAAAAATCCTAATATGGTTTTGAAATGTGACATCATAGTCTTTTGCAGTATCACTAAATCAAACTGACTGCTTCAATGGTGCAGGTGCTCAGCTTGGTCCTGGATTTGATTCTCGGTTATTGGGTTTTTATATTAGGAAATTCTCAGTAGCAGCCTGAAGTTTGGAATGCCAATAGACCACCATGGAAAGTTATAACAGCATTGGTAAAATGTGAGTGTACAACTGAGTACACTTCTGCCTATGCCTTTGGGAATACAGGTGTCCTGCTATGTTTTAAATCAGTTTACTCTTGAAAATACAAATTTCTATGTCTAACAATATATTTCTATTGTGTCTGGTAATTAGCCAACAGATTACATCAAACATTTGAGTGAAACAAATAGTTTTATTTTTTATTTATTTTTATTACAGGTGTAACAATCCACAAACACACAATAAGCCTGAACTCTGGTCTCTGTCTGTCCCTCTTCGCACACATCTTACCAACATCACATAACCCCATACTGTTCTGCGCACTAGATGACCATAAGATACATGTGTTTGTTGGAGCTGAGTACCACAAGGTGCATACGTTGACGGGTCATGAAGACTGGGTTAGGGGACTAGATGTACAGGATGTGGGTAAGTGGATTTTCTTTCTTTTTTCTTGTCCTTTTTACCAAAACTACTTGGTCAAGTAAAAAGCAATTATGGCATTAAATTGAATCAGATGGAATCAAATTTCTCTTCATCATGAATATTATTATATGTTTACTAAATTGCTTGCTGTTTAAAAAATCTGATTACTCAATTATAGAGATAATTAAGTTGTAAAATACTAAAATATGGATGAAAAATTTGCAGTGAGCAGAGGTTGAGATGGGTTAGTGGTAGAGCGCCTGGAGTATTTATACGGGAGGCGCAGGTTCGAATCCTACTCACGACCATATTCTTTTTCCATTTAATATAATAATGCATGCATGCTTTTCAAAGATTTATCTTTAATTGTAAAATCCTATACATCATGGACATAAAATCCATCACAATACCAAAACAATAATTTATGAAAAGAACTTATTTCATTATCTTACTTTATTAATTTCCCTCCCTGATCCCACAGATGATTCAACAATTCTGCTAGCATCAGCCTCCCAAGATACATACATTCGTCTCTGGCGCATCCAGAAGCATGTACATCATCAGGTCACGAAAGGCATTAAGGTGGAACAGAAATTATTCCCGGCGTATGGCGAGGACTGGTCGGTGAAGTTAGAGGCAGTGCTAGCTGGACATGAGGGATGGGTTTATGGAGTACAGTGGCAGCCAGGACAAGTTGGAGGTTGGTGAAATATCTGATAAATGTAGTGGTTTACTGTTTCTTCAGTAGAAGAAAATTGGATGTAGAATATAATGCATGTTTTACACGAAATTGCCTACAAAATATTTTATTTGTTTCATTATTCAGTGAAGTATTTTCGAGGGGCTCGTGGCTAAGTAACAGCTGCACAGATCGATCGATCGAGGTTAAGCTGCGCTTGCCGCGGTCGGTCTGTGGATGGGTGACCATCATTTCATACCGAGACCCCTCCGTGCCTCGGAGAGCACGTTAAGCCGTCGGTCCCGGTTTGACAAATTAAGATCTATGACAGCCGTTACGGGTAGTCAGAGGCCTGAAAGTCTGACGACCAGTCATACCACGAGATATTGTGTTACCCAGTAATTGGGTTGTGGAGGTCAGGTAGGCAGTCGCTCCATGTAAAAATACTGGTATTAAGCTGCATCCGGTTTGACTGGAAGCCGAACCTAATGTAATTGGGAAAAAGCTAGGCAGATTGACTCAGTGAAGTATTATAAAAGGTCAGGGGATATGGCTCAACAGTTTGTCTATACATGATCACCAGATTATTCCGTTTTGTAATGCCATCCAGATCAAAACCAATGAACTTTTCAGTACCAGAAAACATATTTTCTCATGCAGATACCAACAAAGAGCCAGTCTACCGTCTCCTATCATCATCCTTAGACAAGACTGCCATCATTTGGGAACCGGAATCATCCCCCGAGAAGGGTGAAGGAGAGGGCGCGTGGGTAGAACGAGTGAGGGTGGGAGAAGTGGGCGGTAATGGCTCGGGGTTCTATGGCAGCAAATTTGGACCTGATGGCACGTCGTTCTTGGCACATGGGTACAATGGATCCTTCCATATTTGGAGTCATAATAAGGTAAGGCGTATTCTGTCAATCACTATTTGGACTAAAGCTAGTCCTATGTCACCATTTTTGGGACCTATCTGATTTTTGGGATATATCAGCGCGGCCAGATTTTTATACTGAGATAGGGACCTTTTTGGTCTCATGCAGGTGCCTTCCAATTTTCTGTAAGTATAAGGTCTTTATTATGTTTATATTTTGTAAAATCTGCTTCAAGACTGAGATAGAGATAATATAAATAATTTTCTTTCTTTATTTCTAATGAAATTCAATGTACAGTTGATATCCCGTTCAGATGTAGGTAGGACAACTTTTTAACTGACTTCAAAAAAATGTTACGGGTAGATTTGCGATGACAGAGCA
Organism: Xylocampa areola; assembly: GCA_935421205.1. NCBI lineage: Eukaryota > Metazoa > Arthropoda > Insecta > Lepidoptera > Noctuidae > Xylocampa > Xylocampa areola. The sequence goes on from OW285206.1 coordinate 20,286,710, forward strand.
TCATCCACCTTCCACGTGCAACGAGGTTTTTTAGCCTAGCATGTTGATATATAATTTCTATATGCACAGCAAGTATGGCCCTTTTTTTGTTTTTTTTTTTAATCCGTTCGCACGGGATTCCGTCAACGAGCGAACAGTTCCTCTATTGTGACTGCAATTTCTTGTTATACATCTACCCAGCTCTTCAGCTTACTTAACGTAGACTTCTATAGAAGATCACCTGTATACCTGCAGGAATTAGGACAATGGCAGCCAGCAGTAGTATGTGGGGGCCACTTCAGCGCAGTAGAAGACGTGAGGTGGGAGCGAGACGGAAGATATCTCATGAGCGTGTCCGCTGATCAGACCTGCAGGGTCCACGCGCCTTGGAACACAGAATATGGTAAATATACGTTGTCTATTATCTTAATCTTCATTGTATTATTAATTTATAGTTTATAGTTATTACTCCCATCCATAAAGATTCCATAGTAACTGGTGCTCGCGGCTACAAAATGGAGCCTATTTCCTTCTCCAAGGTCTAATTTATCTTGGTATCAAAATTCATGTGGCGTTTGTGTTGGGTCATTAGATTCTCTACAATATGGTTTAGTTTAGTGATGCTGACGCTTGCATCATGTCCGTGACCGGGAGCCGTCAGTTGGGGCTGGTCATCTCTAAACTGTCATGGCCAAGCTTTGAATTATAACTACACTGTATAGACTTCATGTTACATTGTTCTCATATATGTTTTTTATATTGTAATTACATTGTTACCAACAATATTGTAACTGTTTGATGAAAAAGAGTACGTGGAGTTTCTTGCCTGTTCTTCACCATAGGAATCTACACTTTGGAACGTGGCAACTAACTTCTGACAATTCAAAAGTGCCTGTAAATGGTCTAATTGAAATAAATGCCTTGACTTTGTCTCCAGGATCGGAGTGGCACGAGATAGCCCGTCCGCAAGTGCACGGCTACGATATGGCTTCCCTCGCACTGATCAGTAGCACAACGTTCGCGTCAGCCGCTGAGGAGAAGGTCATCCGCGTGTTCACAGCACCACACAACTTTGTGCACAACTTTAAGAACATCACCGGTCACGTGTTAGAGGGAGATAGCAAAGGTAGGTACATAATAAGCATTTATCAGCTGGTCTCAAGAAAAAAACTTCTAAAATCGCGTAAACAAGAACGAAAATATTCTTTAATTAGTTTCAGCTACTTTTGTAGTTTGTGCCCACCCCCATCGGAAACGAACGGCATGAGTTGCGGTTAAAGATTCTCAAAATTATTTTCTCAATTACACATAGTCCAATGTAGTAATATTTTTTTGCCATTGGGCGAAGCTTAAAATAAATTGTGTTTACTTCAAAAAAGAGGTTCTGCATCTATTTGGACTACTTCAACATCGTCCACTTCCAAACGTTGGAGCATGGCTATTTAGACTGGGAAGACATTGCGGTCGTACGCGAACAGAATCTTAAATGCTACTAAAACATTGACAATTGAACAAAGGTTTATATTTTCGTGTTCCATTTGTGTTTTCCCAGGTACGTCTAGATTTTCTTATAAGATAGTTTTTTTTTTCTTTATTGAAGAGACGATGGTATTTGAAAGTAAAAGTATCACAATGTAATATAATTGTGCGTCGCTTACATTACATCAGACGCCAAAATGATTTCACTCTTTTGTCTTTAGAGAGTGAATGGTATGCACATCGGACACGTTTGAGGAATGCCTCAAACGTGTCAGATGTCTTATGGAGTTTCTTGCTGGTTCTTCTCCATAGGAATCAACAATTTTCGAACCGTACAACAAAGTTTTGACGTTTCATAAGTGCCTTTTAGATTGGTTTATGAGAAATAAAAACTTTTGACTTTGACTCAATTTGTACGTCTAATGTGGCTTTATGAAAATAGAAATTTCAATCAATCAATCTGCCTAGCCTTTGCCAATTACATTCCATACATTCCAATTACTTTGGTCCAGCTAAACCGGATCCAGCTTAATACCACTATTTTACATAGAGCGACTGACTATCTCCTACCTCCACAACAAACAACAAGATATCGTGTTACCCAACATGTGGGTAACACGATATCTTGTGGTATAACTGTTTGTCTGATTTTCAGGCCCCTGACTACCCGTAACGGGTATCATAAATTCTAATTTGACAGCAGGACAGACAATTTAACATCTCGACGGTCTTGGTATGAAGTGATCCATCTACAGACCGACCGCAGAAGGCACACCTTAATCTCGATCGATCGATAGATAGATAGATAGAATTTATTAGTATAGATTCTGGGTACAATTAGATGATATTACAATTATTTAGTATAATTTTTTTAAGGCTAAGTCCAGAAAGTATTCCTTAATCGAGTAGGCATTTTTGAACCAGCCATTTATGCGAAGCCATTTATCGAATACTTAGCCACGAGCCCCTCAAAAATTAGAAATTTATGTAAATGTACAGGTCCTGAGGGAGCCGCGGTGCCGTCCCTCGGCTTATCAAACAAGGCAGTGTTCATGGGAGACGAGGAACAACAAAATGCTAATGATGACAATGATGGATACTTCGTACCGGTAGATATGACAGGTAAGAATTATGTCAAATAGATTTGACAGAAGGTTTTATTATTGTTCATGGGCAGGAAACTCGTCGGTTTAGTGGTCCCAAGCGCAACTGCTAAGCATGAGGTCTTGGGTTCGATTCCAAGTCGGCAGTGTTATTAGAATTTTCTGTTAGGAAATACTCAGTAGCAGCCCGGAGTTTGGAATTGTGCCCGGTTGATGGCAATAGTCTCACCACCTATTACATGGGCCTCATTAAAAGCATTGGTGAAACGTGGGTGGTCAACAGTGTACACCTTTGCCTACCCCTTTGCTGAATACACGCGTGATGCTATGCTATGTAAGCAGGAAGTCTGGAAAAGACAACTAGAGGCACATATATTACCATACCATTTACTGCTCTTTCTTGAATTTTATAATCTGAATCTCGAAAACGGCTGCAACGATTTTCATGAAATTTAGTATGTATTCGGGGGCGATACATCGATCTAGGTTTTATTTTTAGATAACATCGTTTTACGAAAGAAAAAAAACGAGCAAAGCTCGGTCATCCGGGTATTGTTTCTTTATTCCGCCATAACTTCTAAACGCCTCAAGTGATTAAGATGTTATAGCTAGAATTGTCTCGAGATAGATTAAAAATGTAGTGGTTAAGGTACACAAAAATATGTGAAATAATAAAATATTGTTTACACATGGCAATACTGACATAATCTCTAATATTTTTTAGGAAACTAGATTTTGGTTAAGTAAAGGGTGCTAATTAATTCAAGATATGTCTTTGAAAAAGCATTAACGCATGCTTAGCGAACTCTAAAGTTACAATATTAAATGGAAAAAGAATACGGTCGCGAACAGGATTCGAACCTGCGCCTCCCGGATAGATACTCCAGGCGCTCTGACCAACTAAGCCATCTCGACCTCTGCTCACCACCGCGAATTCTTCTTCCATGCGTTAATGCTTTTTCAAAGACATATCTTGAATTATTAAGGTAATTGCATTCTTTACGACATTGTATTAACTGCAAAGTTAGTCGTGTCGGTTCGGTCACTTGTAAGTACTGAATTGATTGCAATGACGTCGCCATAAGACGTGTTAAAATATGGAAGAAGAATTCGCGGTGGTGAGCAGAGGTCGAGACGGCTTAGTTGGTCAGAGCGCCTGCAGTATCTATCCGGGAGGCGCAGGTTCGAATCCTGTTCGCGACCGTATTCTTTTTCCATTTAATATTGTAACTTTAGAGTTCGCTAAGCATGCATTAATGCTTTTTCAAAGACATATCTTGAATTATTAAGGTAATTGCATTCTTTACGACATTGTATTAACTGCAAAGTTAGTCGTGTCGGTTCGGTCACTTGTAAGTACTCAATTGATTGCAATGACGTCGCCATAAGAAGTGTTAAAATATGGAAGAAGAATTCGCGGTGGTGAGCAGAGGTCGAGATGGCTTAGTTGGTCAGAGCGCCTGGAGTATCTATCCGGGAGGCGCAGGTTCGAATCCTGTTCGCGACCGTATTCTTTTTCCATTTAATATTGTAACTTTAGATGCTAATTAAATTCAATCGCGGCTTGATTGGCACGGTAGTCGAAAAAACAGCCGCAATTGCGGATTCGATTCCCGCTTTGTCTGATCTACGGATATTTTTTACGGGTCTAGGTGACAGTGTGACGCGTCACGGTGTCTGTTAACGCACCGACGTTTTTGGAGCAATTCCTAGTAGTACATGGACTAAAAAAAAAAACATTTTTGTCATGTATTTCTGGCCAATAATTTCAACAAATCAATTAATGTTCACCGGTTACTACTCACGTGCATTTTTCGGGATTGCCCGACTAATTTCAACAAAGTATAAATCTTGTAGTTTTTAAGATGTTGTACCTCAAAATGAACCCTTATAAGATCACTTCGTTATCCATCTGACTGTGTGTCTGTCTTTCAAAACCTTTTTTCTCAGGAACTCGAGAAGATATCAGGTTGAAATTCATATCAAATACGTAGGTCTACGGTCCGTTGGAGCCTTAAAAATAACAGGCAATGCAATAAAAAAATATGGCCAATTATGCCCTATATAAAATAAAATAACGAACGTCAAACTCGCTAGTAAATCAATACCTATGGGGTGCTTCCCGTTGACCTGGAAACATAAAATTTGTCAAAAAGCATGGTTTCATGCCTGGCAAAAGTAAAGGATAATCCTAAATTTGTAGGTAGGTTCACAAAAAATATATAATTACAAACTTACTTTTGCAGTTGTAGAATAGACCGCGACGTTTAATGTATTTGTAATTCCTTTCTTTTTTTATTATATCTCCATTCTCAAGTTCCTTCACTAATCATTTTTCCCGAGTTATTTCCACTTTAATAATAACTAACACTGTACGAATTCCTTTTATAATTATTATTACTCAGACTATACATGAAAATATTAAATCAAATCTAATCACACAAATTATGTAAATTCAGTAAATCACATAGTTTTCACATGCTTACACTGCATCGTCCAACTTTTCCGACGCTAACAATCGAACATTATGTTTGAAACTTATGTGAACCCCGCGTTCTCTATGTATCATAGACAAATGAGGCAGAGACGATTCCACTCATCACAAGTGGCGTTCACTCAATCTACTCTTAATTGCCAGTTTCTATCAATGTAAGATCATTTTGGTTTTTCAATAGTATGTTTTGGTGTTATATGTATTATAACATTTAAACAAATAAAAAACGTATAATAAATAACGTTTTTTATTTGTTTAAATGTTATAATCACGTTACGTTATTTAACGGTAAATGCCAGTGAAATCACCTGATCTTAGCAGAATACCAGCGCTGTTTCAATAAAATGAAATAGCACAAAGCTGAGCTAGGGTAAATTTTTGTTTCTCGATACTAGGCTAGTTTTATATACCTTTATTTTATTTTTATCATTAATCTGCCTATTTTAAAAGAGCCAAAATCTTTTTGACACTCTTTTTTTCTTCTTGCGTTTTATACATTAATTATCACTTGCTTAAAACGGTGAAGGAAAACATCGTGAGGAAACCAGCACACCCGAGAGATGTTCTCGATGGTGTGTAAAGCCATGTCAGAGACCTATAGGTTATTCATCAACCACACGATAAGAAGAAGAGCCACTTTAAAACGTCGAATTGAATTGAAACTTCGCACACTAATCCAGAACCGATGACAATAATACAATGATTTATAAAAAAAAAACCGATTATCCTGATCAGGATCTTCGGGATTAACGATTTCAGGACTTGAAAAGCAAAAATAAATAATAGTTTAAGTAAACTTGTCTTTTTAATTCTTTAAACTACATATTATTTATTCCTTCTATATCGATGTATGGAAGAACATATTTAAACTGGAAAGTTAAGTTTGTTCTCCAATTCGACTTTTCTTATCGTTCGAGCAATTTTCGGTAACATATCAAAGCATCACGCCATCCTATTGTCACCTACCGGGCTGCAATCCCAAACTCCGGGCTACTATTGAGAATTTACTAATAGAAAAACCCAATAACCCTATACCTGGATCCGAGAATCAATACCTCATGTTCAGAAGTCGCGCTTGGGGCAACTAGACCAACGGAGGCAGTCATTAATTTCAGTCTCGCGCTCGAACATGTCCTGTTTCTTTCTCTTTCCATAACCCACAATTTTCATCACCTTCCAGAGCCGCCAACAGAAGAGACCCTGATGCAGAACACTCTCTGGCCAGAAGTGCAGAAGCTGTACGGCCACGGGTACGAAGTGTTCGCACTGGCCGCCAGTGCTGACGGCAAGTTACTCGCCTCCGCGTGTAAAGCTACCACTGCCGAGCATGCCGCCGTACTTGTATGGTAAGACCTTTCATGTTAGTTTTACAAGGGTAAATTGAAGACACGGTTGCAATTTAGCATATCAGTAAATTGTGTAGGGAAAAGTTATCATACTAGACCTTCTTGACGCAGTATTAGAGATTAGCCAAGTACGCAGGAGATATTACAGTGCACAAGGTATGCGCAAACACAGGTGTACTCCCTCTTCCTTCGATGGGATGGCAATCCGACACGACCGGAAAAAGATCAGGCGCAGGACCGACGGCTTTACGTGCTCTCCGAAGCACGGGGGTGTCACAACCACCAACTTCCAGACTCCGGGCAACTACTGAGAATTTCTTAACAGAAAAACTCAATAACACTGCCCGACCTGGGAATCGAACCCAGAGCCTCATGCTCAGCAGCCGCGCTTGCGACCACTAGATCAACGAGGCAGTCAATAGTATATGGTACTGTCAGAATGAAAAGTATAGAGGCATTCAAAGAATCAAACTAATTGATAACATTTGGTAAAGTCAACCTTATATAAATATATTTAAGGTGCACTTTTGATTGAAACTGATATTCATCGCAACCCCTACTTTTATGGTTCCCAAAGGTTTACTAGTGAAGAATGCCTCATGGCATTTAAGGCCGCCTTATGTACCAATATCTATACATGTAGTATAAATAAATATTTACTTCCTACTACAGGGACACGTCAAACTGGCAACAAATACAAAAGCTGGTCTCTCACCAACTAACAGTCACTCAGCTAGCCTTCTCACCTGACAGTCAGTACCTCCTCTCAGTATCCCGCGACCGAAGATGGACCTTACACAAGAGGCAAGAAAGCTCAAACTCGTTTGACATGGTCGCGAGTACAGATAAGACGAATGGTGTTCATACAAGGATTATATGGTGTTGTGCGTGGACGCATGATGGGAAGGCGTTTGGTACTGGCTCTAGAGATGGAAAGGTAAGCGTTTGTTGTTAATTTATATGGGAATAATTATAATGCCTCGATGGTCTAGTGGTCCCACGCGCGACTGCTGAGCAAGAGGTCTTGGGTTCGATTCCCGGATCGGGCAAAGTGTTATTGAGTTTTTCTGTTAGGAAATTCTTAGTAGCAGCCCGAAGTTTGGAATTGTGCCCGGTTGATGGCAATAGGCTCACCAGGGTCTATTACATGGGACTTAATAACAGCATTGGTGAAATGTGGGTGTACCTGTTCACCTCTGCCTACCCCTTCGTTAAATACAGGCGTGATGCTATGTATGCTATAATTATATTAATATACTGTTAAAATTACATCATGAACCAGTATACACAAAATAAACGGTTTTAGAAAAAAGATACCTGCTTCTTTAATAAAGTTCGATAAACTGTAATATTACGTTTTAAAACAGCCACACAAACAACAATACACCTTCACTTAATCAGAAAACTACTACATATGTGCTTATTTACTTATTTTTCCTAAGATTACCCTTTAAAAAATGACATTTCTCTTTTACAGGTCTGCATCTGGTCACAAATGCAGCCTTCAAACTCATCCATAGGTGAATACGGACTCCTCGGTGAACCTTTAGAACTGCCCAGCGCATCTGTCACTGCTCTAGACTTCGCACCGTATAGTGGAGACGGCTTAATCGTCGCCACTGGCTTTGAAACTGGTGTGGTCAGACTATACCATTTTGGAGTCGATGGGTGGAATCTATTACGGGAATTAGACAACTGGTGAGTTTTATTTCCGGTTGTTGGCGTTGACGGCGCCGTAACCCTAAGGTAGATGTTAGTTAGACATATTTTCTAAGACTTCCCATACTGAAGTGTACTCGATAACGATGAGATCGCGGTGCCACATCACCATTAGGTACTTTCTTTCTTACCGATCTCTTTTTATCATCGTCACTTTGTCACTGTCACCTCTGACCTAGAGTCAAGAGGAAACCCATTAAAAAAAAAACTATCTTGTCTTAGAAACCAATCTGTAATTTTGAACAAAATCACAAGCGGCTCGTTGGTCTAGGGGTATGATTTTCGCTTAGGGTGCGAGAGGTCCCGGGTTCAAATCCCGGACGAGCCCAAATCTTTTTGTAATTTTTTATCGGATTTTTATTTACTTTTCAGTGTGGCCCATCATCTCACAGTGAAGAGATTGACTTTCAAGCCAACAAAAGATGATGATAAAATATTGCTAGCAAGTTGCGGTAGCGATCATCTTGTTCGAATATATAGCATTGCTGTGACTTCATAATAAATTATTTTTTTATCTTTACCTTTATTTTTCAATGCTATAATATATTCCATATAATATAATATATTCAAACTGCCTCGTTGGTTTAGTGGTCCGTAGCGCGATTGCTGAGCAAGAGGTCTCGGGTTCGATTCCCGAGTCGGGCAAAGTGTTATTGAGTTTTTCTGTTAGGAAATTCTCAGTAGCAGCCCGGAGTTTGGAAATGTGCCCGGTTGATGGCAATAGGCTCACCACCTATTACATGGGACTTCATAACAGCATTGGTGAAATGTGGGTGTACAATTGTGTACACCTCTGCCTACCCCTTCGGGGAATACAGGCGTAATGCTATGTATAATATATTCCCACTATATATATGGCACATAAATAAGACATCGAGTTTTTATGAAAATTATCACCTGTCATATGCATAATAACTGTTCATTATTTATTAACATCTTTGATAATATTGGGACATACAAAAAATGCAATTTAACTTATATCAATATATTTACAGATAACACAATATAAACAAATAACAAAATATGTCATTGAAAATCTAAAAAGGCACGACACGGTTTTGATTCAAGTGTTTTTACGTACATAAATATTTTAGAAAATATATTAACTATACATATTGTGCAGTATTAAGTCCTTGGGAGCTTAATTTTGTAAAATACCGTACAAAAATATATTTATGCTATTTATGTACTTAATTATAGTAGCTAGTAGCTACTATGCATTGTTTTTTTTTGCCTTATCTCTAAGCAGTATGGGTTTTTCAATATACATCAATGCAATCTGAATTTCTTTCAGATTTACTTTTACTATAACAAAAAGCGCACAAGAGAAACGCAGCAAGCACAAAACAATAAGTTTATTCATGATTTCTATATTCGGGACTCTCAGACTCTTGCCCTCAATTCACATCGGAAGCAGTTTCATTTATAACATAGTATTGTTTGAGGCCCAAATAAGTTACGCGATCCAAAAGGTAGATAAGCGATTATACACGCGACAGGTCAAAGCTTTATGCAGTCTTACCGCTGCCATCAGGTGTGAATTGGACCCGTGGGTACTTTAACCTGCACACATCCATTTCAATGACGAACACTTACTAATGTTTATTTGATATCATATTACGCATGTTCTGGTATATATTTATACCCTAAAACGTCGTTAACGTTGGTAATATTATAGTCGATCTATCGATTATCTTACAATTAATATAAAACTTATATAATTCTCTTGGTTTAAATGCTTAGAGTCGATCTCATATAAAAAATTCAAAAATATTGTTCAAAGCATATTTTAAGGAAAAGTGTAAAGTTTTCACTATTAAGCTTTTGAAGTCTAAAATACGTTTTAATATATTTAACAGTAACTAGACTTACTATCACGTCTAAAAAGGGCATTTTGAAATTTAGAGAAATCTCTCAATATTGACTCAGCTGGTCAATGTCCAATAGGAGCTGGCTATTTGATGCAGAATGCTGCCCGTAAAATGCAAAAGTATAATTTTACGAAACCGACGTCGAAAATTACATTTTAGTATTTGGATTTTCTTTTTGACATGCAATTGCCATTTAATAATTTTGTTAACTTCGTGATGCCCGACACGATAGAAGTTTTGAATCCTTTCAAGACGCCTTTAATGTTCTTCAATATCCCTGAAAAAGGTAGGCAATTGATATAGGACAAACAGACCTAAGAATGGATATGCATGCATTTCTTTTAGTTCCGGTATTGACAGTTTAATGAAGAAATTATGGGTCACTATTTGTTCTGACTCAATGGAATGAATGAAAGCATATTTTGCCAAAAATATGTAGTACTAAAACACTTTTTAGACGGTTATTCTATGGAATTGAACCACTAACCTGATGGAAGACTATCTTATTTATCACTTTACTTTGTAATTATTTTTAAACACTAATTTAAAAATAACACTGAGCGAAGCACATGCACTTAACTAGTGATCACCTAATGAGCGACCATGATAGCTTTTTTCGATTTTTTGAGCTTCAGCGTGTTCCATATGCGTGTGAGTTTACTTGGTTTTTTCTTCTTGTCGCTAGAGACGCTTTTCTGACTGACACTGCTCAAGGACGCGCAGTCAGCTGTCAGGGTTTGAACGTTGAGAGAGTCCAGTTCGTTCATTGAGATGCTTTTCCTTGCAGACGGTAGGAACAGGTTGTCATCATATGTGTAATCTTTAACTAGGTTACTTGATGGCAGTTCTATTTGGGGCAGTACTCTCGCTGATATGCCGTTAGGTCTGAAAATAGTAGAAGGATATTTTTTAGATGGATGGCCCACTCATTGGTAACAATAACATAAGCATTATAACGTGTTATTGACTAATTTGACAATGAATAACAAACTGAAAATACAATTTCACAAAACTTGTTAATTTTGGTGATATAGATACTCGTATATCGTCAATAAGAGTTATTTATTAATATCAAACCCTAGGCAACATTCCTAGTAATAATAATTAGTCCTACATAGAAATCAAATATATTGATTTAGCTCACGAGGTTGTCGACATGTGGGATGTGGATTCGGCAATCATTGTGCCGATAGTCGTGACGGCCAACGGTCTGATAGCGAAGAGTCTCGACCAACACCTTAAGAGGCTCTCATTACACGGCTGGGTCAAGGGCCCGATACAGGAAGTGGTACTTCTTGACACGGCACGCATTGTAAGGAAGTTCCTCTCTCTGGAGCCCTACCTTATGAATGGCTTTTGTATGCCATTTACGAATCTTGTAATTTAGCCTAAGTAGCATTATTATATCAATTAAGGTGTATTAATACGATTACTTAATAATCATGTTCTCTCTGGAGCCCTAACCACCGGTGTTTTGGACCCTGTTCCCGATGCAGATGGCCTGCTATTATTATTTTTTTTAATGTATATTTATATTTTAGCTATAGTATATTTAAAAATGTATTGAGTATGCTTATAAAATAAATAAATATTATAATTAGTACTATAGATTTAACCACAGTGGCCTGAATTGAAGTTCACTCTAAATGGGCGTTTTATCATTTTTCTCTATGATATAATTGGCGATAATAATTAGAGTAATTTTGTCATAGATACCTATTGTAGACCTGTCGTTGAGCCCTAGCCAACTCTAGTGACTGCTTCAGCTTCAACCAGAAGTCATACATGGCGCGTTCTTCATCCTCGTTGTAGTACAGTTTGTGGTAGAACGCCAAGTGAGACGGCAACTGACAGTCGCGGTACATGATCGGAATTATTTTGTGGTTACTTGACTCTGAAATGGACCGATAGGTAATATAAGAATTGTGTACCGTTGGCAGATAAATCTAAAAATGTAGACGATGATGATAAAATAATGTGGGTAAATACAGATCAATATCTTTTATTTAGAGGAAACCGGAATCGGTTGCGATATGTACGTCCGTTCGCGCATCCGTCCATGTGTTTGTTACGTCAATTTTTATAAATAACTAGCTGACCCGGCAAACTTTGTTTTGACATATAAATAAAAAAAATTGGGGTGGACTACCCCTAAAATTTAGGGGGATGAAAAATAGATGTTGGCCGATTCTCATAGATACCGGATAAGCACAAAAAATTTCATCAAAATCGGTCAAGCCGTTTCGGAGGAGTATGGCAACGAAAACTGTGACACGAGAATTTTATATATTAGATTTATCGTTTTTAGTAACATACTTGTACAATAACAAAAAAGCATCACGTATACTGTATTGCCCATAGGGGTAGGCCGAGATGTACAGATTTCTACATCCACACTTCACAAATGCCGTTATTAAGTCATAAAAGGGAAGCCAACAACCAGGTACAATTCAAGCTACTACCGAGAATTTCGTAACAGGAAAACCCAATTAAAATTTGTACAGTCCGAGACTCGAACCCAGGATCTTACGTTCAGCAGCCACGACTGCGACCACTATACCAATGAGGCAGATTTTTATTTATTAATAACTTTAAAATTCGTCCTACAAACAAAAAAGGTAGCCTTATCGTCCATTTCTGCTAAGCAATTTATAATTATACTGAATGATTTATTGTATAACTCAAGGCAGTACTAGGAAATCCTACAGCAAAGAAGCTACAGGAAAATAATAAATGATGAGCAAAGATCTCCAACAAAATTTTCCTGTTAGTGTTTTACATGGTGTGAAATTGGATTCTAAATCCCTATCCTGTCCATATTGCAATGGATAACCTAAGACCAAAATATACCTCGCGTGACAATTTTACCGTGGTTTACGAACAATTTAAATAAATTTGTGGTCGAGAATGGACCACCACTCCAAATGTTAAATAGGACCAAGCAGAACTGCTGATTGTGAGGTCCTGTTATTGAGTTCTTCTCTTTGGAAATTCTCAGTAGCAATATGGTGTCTGAAATTTTGCCTAGTAGTCAATAGGTTCAACACCAGCAAAGTGAATAAAAGTAGAATACACATCAGCTTATAGCTTAGGAAATTTTGGCATGATGTTATATTTACTCACCAATGCTGACGGCTTGCGCGTAATCTCTGTAGAAGGTGTTTGCCTGGCTGCTAAGGAACTCTGGCGAGCACACGAGGATGATGCGCTGGCACCGCTCCGAGATCAGCTGAGATACCGGCGCATACGTCGTCATGTGACCGGCCTGTACCCTGTCTTCTGTGCATAACTGGAAATTGATATTTAGGAATAAACATCATGCAACAATCATGAAATATGACTTTCATAATAGAGTGGGAAAATCTAAAAACAATTGCTCTGTTTACTTTATGGCCTTAGAAATTTATGGCGCGGTTGGGGTAGTTGTCGAGACTAGCTTCTGCACCACGTGTCGCGGGTTCAAATTCACAATTATTTGTATGATCAATAGATATTGTTGTGGGTCTCTGTGTGTGCATGTGAAATTTTTGTTTATAACATTGTAACACACCTGCGATACAGAAGAGAAATTCCTAGTACAGGGCAACATTTATAAAACGATATTTGCAGAAAATTTGAAATAAAGGTCATTTTTGGAAACACCTTCTCCTCAAGGACACATGAGGTCAACAATAAAACATTCAAGCTATAATGATATTGAATAAAACAGTTACAGCATGTTCCTAATACCTTGAATCCTGCAGTGGTCATCCTATCCAGCAGCTCATCAACAAACTGCCTATCCTCTTTAGCATACAACACAAACGCATCATACTGCTGTTGGCAGTATGGTGTGTCGTCATACGTGATAGCTCTGAATGGTGGTTGCTGGTTATTATTATCGTTGTTTATTGCTATTTGGTTTTCTCTATTCTCTGAAAAATATGGTCATGTTACCTAAAATGATTTTTAATAGTGTTGGAGGGTAACAAAAAAAAGTCTGGTATGATAATTTTTTTGTATGTCAGACATACGGACCCTAAAAAAATATGGACGGAGCTCTGCATACAACATGTGAGAAGCGTGCCTAGTCATCCAATTTGCCGTGTCATACATACACGAGCTAAACGCATACAAATACTTAACACTCATCCACTAATCTATGTGAGTGTGCATAATCTATGCTTTGCTTATGGCAAGGCAAGGTTCCATCAGTTTTTTTTTAAATCCGTATTCCGTCGACATTTTCTCTAAATAATTTCAAAGACTGAAAACGCTTATTGAGTTAATAAAAATATCCAAAACATTTTGCTTCTCTCACTCATTCACAAAGAGCTTGTGAAAACAGCTTTTATCTAACAAGAATCATAAGCCAAAACATATAAATCTTTTTTAAAGGTTTATGTAATAGTAAAAAGTTAAAAAAGGGTTACACACTTCCTCCTCTCTCCTACATTTGCCGTGCCGACAAGACCCACACCTGTTACTGTATATTATATTGTAACATCTATTTAACTTGTGGAGTGCAATAAATGAATTGAGTATTGAGTATAGTACATATGAATACAGTTGTTTCGCTGACTTCCACGTAAGCTTGACATCTTACCCACAAAGGTATATTCAGGTTTCTTAATTGATTCCTTGAGATCATGACACAGATCATCATACACATCATAACGATCCAATCGCTCCAAGTAGTTGAGTAGCTGGCCAACAGTTGCTGTGCCACTTTGTTGCCAAATTTCCAACACTTCTGTAGTTTTGTTAGGACGCAGTTGGATATATGCAGCCTTTTCTGATGATATATTGACTAGGTATGCCAGTCCCCGCCAATCTCTACAGAAATTATAAAACACCAGTTTAAGATCAATCAATTGTTTATAATTTATAGTCTGTTAGACAGGCACACGGTAGACCCGGAGAATTCATTGATTTTAACAGATCAGAGTTATACTATAGCTTTCACTCAACTACCACTTAAAAGTGAAGATAAAATCTTACTTTAAACTCTTGTATAATATGTGATAATTTTTCTCACTTGATGTAGAATATATTTTCACTCTACTCATTTAAATCAAATCATTTCATTTCCAAATATGGGTACATGTGAATGTCAGATTACAGTTAAGAGTAGTCCTTTTTCCGTATTTTACCATGCAGGTCTTGTAAATTACATTTTACCCTGATAATATCGCTAACAACAAGAAAAAAATACAAGTCTATCGACAATTTTTTTCATTTCTTTTTGTGACTAAAGCTTAGCATGTGACATAGCAATATTAATTTTGGATTAGTAGATAGGTGAGGCTGTAACAATATATTCCATGCATCATGAAAAATATATTAATTGTCTAAATAATTTTTGATTGAAAAGTAACATTCTCTTTTAGTAGCCTATGGAGTTGTGTCTGGATACTTAACATATCCTGTATATCTCTAATATCTTGTGGCAGTTTGTTGTGTATTTATTTTACACAGGCACTTTACCTACACTTATGAAACATTATTGATTTTAGTTTGACTTTGTTGTTTATCATTGGATTCAATTTATTTATTTGCCAGAACATGCTATAGTTAGTTATTTCTGTGTTAATATAATAAATGGTATGAAAACTGACGAGATGTCAATAGATAAATTAAATTGCCCTATCGTTAAAGTAGGCGGTAAGTGCACAAAAAGGCCAACATCTGACCTTAATCATTGTTAATTAAACAAACAAATGATAAAAACAGTAATTATAAACTTATAATTTTTAGCAACAACAACATCCACATTCATGTATGTAGGTACAGCAAATGGTTCAGTCAGTCATTGTTATCATAAAATGAATCTTTTTCATAATTACATTAAATTAAATGGTATAACTGGCTAAATACACAGCTCACGGACACTCCACTTGGATCAAATGAGTAAAAAAATGCACTACATTGTTAATTGTTATGAAACTGTTATTCTTTGAACAAAAATAAACATCTAAAATATAAAATATATCTTTTTTTTTATTATGCCATCTGAAATGTATTGTAACGTATGAAATTCACGATCACACAAAAACTGAGTCGTAATACATAATTGTAAGTTTTTTTTTTCGAAGATAAACAAGTTTCTAAAGACTGGTTTTGAGTGTGTCGTGGATTTTAACAGCTATTTATGGTTTCAATGACTACATAAATTTAAGTTATGTAAACGGAATTATAATTACCTGGGAAGCTTATCAGGCTCATCATTTGGAATTATTTTTGGCGTATCCAACAAACATGATAACAATTCACGAGTTTTTAATGGAAGACATGACAAAGGTAAGGACTGGATATCCGTTTCGTCTCTCATTTTAATACCAATTTATTAAGCTATTAAATACACATTTCCGACGAAAGAATCACTGTAAACGTTTCATACATATAATTTATAAACAGAGTTTCCTTACGAAAACCACAAAATATCAACTCGTTAAATGACAATTGGACAAAACACCATCATGCCATGCAAAATATGGCCATAGACTCATATAGATAATACCACAGATTAATATTTACTATGTAGTCATTCATTCTTCAGTTATCGCCTACAAATAGAATCGACTATTTTTTAAGTTCTAATTGTCTTTAAGATTTAATAGTCTGATTCTGAGTAAATTATAGATGAAGACACAGATAAAAAACATCATGTCATTGTATAGTTTCATCTAATTATTATTCTGAGCATTTACCAAAGCCATTCTTTGTCTAAAAGTACTTAAAGTCATTTTTTGAACTACCTACACAATAAGCCGTTCCAGCAAAAAGGAATGAGTATTTTACAGGAAGTAATAACCAAGGCCATAGCCAGGAATTGATTGAGGGACACTCACGTCAAGCTGTAAACAGAAAGGTTGATGAGACTGTAACCGTTCTACTCTTTGGGCTGTATAAGCCCGCTCCAATGCCTTCTAGTCTACATAAAAAAGTGTCATTATAGAGTTTTGTAAAGACCTTTTTTAAGATTAAACTATTTGAGGTTGAACAAACAATAGAACTTCGTAATAGAAAAACTCAATGACTGCCTCGTTGTTCTAGTGTTCCCAAACGCAACTGCTGAGCATAAAGTCCAGGGTTCGATTCCCGGGTTGGGCAGCATTATTGGGTTCTCTAATAAGAAAATTCTTAATAGCAGCCCGTAGTTTGGAATTGTGCCCGGTAGATGGCAATAAGCTCACCACCTATTACATACTATAGAACTAAATAACAAGCTTTGGTGAAATGCGGGTGTACTGTGTACAACTGGATACAAGTCTGGATACCGGGGATTCGGGGATAGTAAGCCTGATGTAATGTTATATGAAAAACTCAATAACGCTTTGTCCGACCCGGGAATCGAGACTTTTTTTTTTCTCTAGTCTGGAAAATCCTTCATGGACGTTGTGCCGGACTCCTACCGACCAAAAACCACACCGGTCCTACTCTAACCTATACCGGGGTCCCGGGATCGCGACTCTATTCACCGCAACCACGACAGGTTATGGCTTGTCACTCCTCGCCTGTCTAGGTCAGCCACAGTTGGCCTGCTGAACACTCCGCGGAGTTGTGCGTGCCGGATCGCGGCGCGCCGCCGTCTCGGGCCTTTCACTGGTCGGGCAACGAAGTACCCAAGTTCGTCACCCGCAGGCCACAGCTCACGGTGGCCGGAGATCATTGAGCGCCCTCTGACGCCTGGTGCGTCTTCTGCGGCAAGGGTGGGATGAATTCGCCTCTCTCTCCCTTTCCGCCACCTCCTACGCAAGCATCACCTCCTCACAAAAGGTGGCGACGGCTCTCCATGCGTTCTCGCTCCCAACCATGTGTGTGATCACAGTCGGAAGCGAGAGATTGACTGCCCCTATAATGTCGTGGCGTTGCTCGGCCCAAGCCGGGCACACCTCTAGAGTGTGCAGTGCCGTGTCCTCGGGGCAGATCGAGGCAGCACCTGCCGCCTACGCTTGACACCACTAGAGGTTGAGCTATAGGTCAATGTTGCATTACACTAATGTTATACTTTAGAGAAATAATAATAATTGGATTAGGTAGGTAAATTAAACAAAAGTACTTATTTTTATAATTTGAGACGCTTTATTGTCATTCACAAGTGCATTCACTATATCACTACTATCTAATGTCGATACAAATGCAGAATAAGTTAGGTATTCTCTATTTCAACATTAATTTATACACATAATGAAGTTAAAGGAACAAAAAGACTAAACATAAACCTGTTATAGAAAAAGCAATAAATATTTTTTCGTTTAAATAATTACTTGAGTCTTCATTGTTGCACATAAATAATTTTAAAACATAGTGTTCATATAACACAATTACCTAACATTTTCTCACGAGTTAAATAAAATACCAGAAAAAAAATTAACAACAAAAACATTGATCTAAGAACAATATTTACAATTTATTACTACTAGGTTTTAAGCTCTTTTATAATGGAATGTCTAATTTTGACTTTTAATAATACAAAGCGGGTACCTAATTCAAGGTTATAGCACCCCACGCCTCCATACATACAAATTAAAATTTCAGAAGACAAATGCATACGTGGCTCTATTTTTTCTAAGCCCCCTATCACACTTGCTTGCATGTGGTACACAAGTAACTACTTCGCCCGTTTTTTTAATAATGCCCATGGCTAACAAAAACAGATTTTTTAGGTGCCTTAGAACTACATATTTGTGTCTTGAGTCCGCTGTTTTCGACTAGTTATTTGATGGTACTGGGAACTATTGGGAAAGTATTAATTAATTTTCATACATTTTAAACTTACAACACGGATCTTAAAAAAATACGGACGAATGCCTAGTCATCCAATTTCGCTTGTCATACACGAGCTAAACACATGCAAATACTTAAAACTCATCCACTCGGCGCCAATACCCTGCGTGTGTGCGCGAAATTTATGCTTTGCTTATGACAAGGCAAGGTTCCATCCGTATTTTTTTCAAATCCATGACTTACAACTTCAAATGTGTTATTTTGAAATATTAATAAAACAACAATTTTACATGAGAATGCCTTATTACATTTTGTCCAGGGGAACAATTGTTAATCAATTAGTTTTTTGTAAATTGTGCATTATTTTACATTTACAATGTAATAAATAATTTATTCGATTTTGTTTATTTTTTGCATAAACCGAGACAGCTAGAATAAGTTCTAGTTAGTTAAAGAATGTACGAGTATTCTACTATTGAAATACACTAAACTGAGCTTCCATCAAAATTTTGTTTCCATTTCCAAATTGACATCCGAAAATCGCGTATAAAAATTTGTGCTTCGATTCACAGCCGGCGACGACCTAAGAATTATACATATTTTTTACGAGAAAAATTACTATTCAGTAACAGGTACCTATAGCTGGTATTGTCTCTAAGAAGGAAAATCGTTTGATAATTCAGACATTATTTACAATATTGGTGTGATATGTTTTTATTTTAATTAAGAAAATAAGTTCTATTTCTAACCAACAGAAGGCATTATATTATATTATGAATGTAACGTATCTGATGTGACAATAACAACTACAATTGTAGTTTTACAAGTTAGGTACTATACGTACCATCGCGGCCTTTTTCGCCTGACCACTTAATTATTTTTTTGTCTAACTCCTGCTCCGGCGCCATGCCACGCCTCCTTAAAGTGTTCGCGTATTAGGAAAGCGAGAAAGTAATTAGTTGCAATCTGCACTGCGCAGCTTAGTGCCTTACTCCCTTTTGTAAATTTTAAGGACGATCTAATTTGACCTTGGGGGGGTACAGAGCGCTTCTATTTTTTGAGTTCAAGCAAAAATGAACTCAGGCGGGAGTGTCCGCGATAGTACCTACCTAAAACAATAATAATTTATTCCGACATTAAAATTATAGATATATTGTGTAACCAGCGCTTTATAAAAAAAAAACAAGTGTTTTATACGCTCTATAAAATAATAAATACAAAAATCAACTCAAAATATAATATTTCAAAAATATAACGCGGCAAGACATTAGGGTTTAAGTTCTTGAGAAATTGCTTTTCGTTACAAAAAAATCTACTTCTAAGTACAGTAATTGGCTCATAAGTTTTTATTAAATAATATATACTTTTTATACAATCTATGATATAAGGATTACAGTTAATTATTTGTCGATTCTAATAAGACGTTTTGAGTTCAAAGAGTCACTTCTCACAGGCACATATCGCCACAAAATTATTTATTAAAAAGTAATACTGACCAAAAAAAAGGTAAATACATTTGTGATGATATGTCCCAGTGGTTTGTTGAATTTATTCTAAGTTTGAGGCGCATCTGCGATAGAACATTTTGAATGTCCAAAATTTACTAATAAAATAATTTAATAAATAATTTGAAAATAAAATCATCATGGCAAGATGTTAGAGAATCACAAAAAGATTTTTAAACTTGTAACTATTTTTATTGTTTTGTTATTTCAGCTATTAGTAATCAATTAATTTACGCTTTATGAGCACATTGCGTGTGTGCACACAAAATTTCCCATAGGCGATAAACAATAGATTATATTAAATAAATTTACGAAAATGTGTATTTGATTATATAATGGTTAAATAATAATAAAAATTGTTAGGCAAGCACAACACAATCACATTTTTTTAAACCAAGCTTACACCTCGATTATAGCGTTACCAAATAATTGTGTCGATTCGAATGTAGACCAACTTAAATACAGCATTGCTCTATTTAAGTTGAGACTAACTATGAGAGCGAGATAATACGAAGTAAAAGACTTAAGTAAAACATAACTTTCCATACACTTTTGGGCGGATCGGCACACACTGAGGTGGCACGCAGTGTGTGCCGATAAAATGTACCCCCATCTCGCTCTTATA
The DNA here is from genome assembly GCA_935421205.1 of Xylocampa areola. Lineage (NCBI taxonomy): Eukaryota > Metazoa > Arthropoda > Insecta > Lepidoptera > Noctuidae > Xylocampa > Xylocampa areola. The sequence continues at coordinate 20,307,540 of OW285206.1, forward strand.
GTAACTGATAATATTATATGTAAACGGAATTCCCTAATTATAGTTTAGTTTGACTTCATCAGAATCGACACCACAAAGTCTAAAAGGTTGACTTATTGCTGATTTACGGTTCAGTTAATTTGGTGCAACTAACCATAGCTTATAGATCGTGTACACATTAAATTCATTATCACTCATATACAGTTTGATATGACTTTTATTTCTAATTCTACAAACGTTAGATACTATACCTTACCTTAGAATACAAGAGTTAGTTTAAAAAAAGTATTACTTAAAATAATAAATTAATAATAAAAACAACTTAATTCAGTCTTAATTCACACTGAGTTAAATAGGATAGAATAACCATAAAATGCAGATGTTAACCAATTTTTTTTTTCAGTGTGCAACTTGCTAAAATCCTACTCTCGATAACTCGATACTCACGAATAAGCCATCTCGATCTCTGCTCACTACCACTATTTAAAATATGGAAGAAGAATTCGGGTTAGTGAGCAGAGGTCGAGATGGCTTAGCGGTCAGAGCGCCTGCAGTATTTATCCGGGAGGCACAGGTTCGATTCCTGCTCACGACCCTATTTTTCTTTCCACAAAAATTTCTTACTTTGTTGTCTTTGCTATCAACATCAGTGTAAATCTTAACTTAGAATATAGAAGTTCTCACTATAGGCTATGCCGCAATATAATGTATTCATTTTGAAATGTGTATTTTTCTAGTAATTTCTTATGTAAGAAGAAGAATTGTGAAAAGGTTCGGATGAAGAATGATAAATTAAGAATTGAGTAATACTAGAAATTAATAAAAAATACAAAATGTTACATATTTAGTATAGCCCATAGAAAGAGCAACATTTTACATACATCGTCAGTAAGTTGTCAATTTTTGAGTTTGTAAAAAAATTCAGTCTTCAACGGTATAACTCTTTGAATTTTATTTAATTGCGTAAAAATCGTCACAACTTCGTATTTGTCTTTGGGTTAATATCTTTTTTACTTTACGTAACTACTATTTAATGAACTTAAGATATAAAAAAAAAATACTTAGAATAATAAGTAGGGCCGAGATAAATAAAGATTACTTGCATGTCCTTGGATTTAAATATATGTATTTCCGTCTCCAATCAATTTATGTTTATGGGTTCCTAAATAGTCGATGATTTTGCCAATGTCAAGGTTGAAAAAGACACGATGACGGTTTCAAACTGATACCGCTAGTACCACGGCCGTAGCCAGAAATATTTCATGGTGCTGTGCTTGGTGGTGGGCTTTGTTTGGGGGTATGCTTTGTTTGGGGGGGGGGGGGTGTTTTGCCCTTGTTTCACTTCACTTGTCTGGAATATCTGGGGGTTAGTTAACTCCCCCCTCCTCCCCCGGCTACAGCCTGGTACTAAAAGACATTGAACGGTATTTAAACTGATGAAATCAGTTGAGAAGTGTGATAGGAATAATGGAGCATGTGCTAAATAATGTCTAATGAACTTAGCCTTAATGTTTGCTGAGTCGGTACACTCATTTCATTGGGAACAAGATAAATTGCTCCACTCTAGTTTTAGGGGACAATTAATGAATGAAATCTGATTTACTCAGAGCAATTTCTTTGTTTTCCTTATCAGTAAATTTAAGCTTTCATAGAGTTGTTGGTAATTTGAATTATACAATTAATTCATACAACCACATACATTGTTCTGTGTAAATGAATCATGATAGCTTTACGAGGGAAAATATCTGAGACCATTTTTTTTTTAAATCATGTATTGCTTTGTGAAAACATTTTAATACAATAAAAAAGGATTCACGATACACGTATAATATCTACCCATTTTGTTGTATTTATTATGATATGTTCAATATTATAAAATAAAAGCTCTTACAAGTTATATGAAAAGATTTCTTATTGAATTTATTGCTTATTGTGTAGATCTAATTCTTCTAATAATTTTACCTGTACAATGTTTATTTTTTGGAGGTACTTATAATTTCGAGTTGCCTTTTGTTTGTCTTTTTTGTCGTAGAAAAATATTATTTTATTTCTACAGACGTTATATACACCCGTTCGAATCGGTCTCCTACACTAATCATTACCTTTCAGTATACCTAGTCAAACAGTCGAAGAGCCTACTAGCCCAAATTCTCGAAAACCAATCAGTCCTGTTACATTTCTTTTGAAAAGTAACATCGGCAAAACTTCGGCTAAATTCGTATCAACGAACTCAAACATTTGAATTCAATTTCTAAGACCACTCGATTCGAGAATCTTCGACAAACTTCGGAACGTTCACTAATATGAAACGAAAAGAGTTTAAAATTGGAATTTTCGGTAAACTGCCCGCGAATATACAAAATCGATACCGATAACGATTCAATATCAAATCGAATACAACCCTTCGGTACAAGCCGAATCAAAATCGATTTAACACACCAATAACGTTATTAAATAACGGTTTTACCTTACTGTCCGAATCCCACGTCAAGAGAGGAGAAGAATAATGAAGCAGGTTTCACCTGCAGACATCTGATCTCAATTGTGGGCTGCCCTCTTTCCTTGCATATAGCCCTCCCAGCGTTTAGCTGTATTTATCAATATCGGATCATTGTCCAACCCTGCTAGTAAGTATAACTGGTTAACATGAGTTGCATGGTAGTCCCACCTGGCAATGTTGGGGCTGACTCCGAGAGTAAAATGCCTAAGGTCGTAGAAACTTCCACTACCTGTGTCAAAAAGTGGGAGGAGGTTCTTCAGTGACGTCATGCCGTCGTCGAACATTTTCTTCGCCAAGGAGATGGAGTTTTCCCCCTCAATGATGTGCAGGTCGTACAGGCCTAGTAGAGTGTAGATGAAACCGTTTAACACGAAGAGAGGTGGTTTGGTGGGGTATTCTTCGTACCTGGAAGGCGGTAGTTCAGTAAACCTAATTAAAAAACCAAACCTAGGGATTGATAATGTATGTTATAGATGAAGATTTTATTTGAGAGTTAATAACAAGATATGTCTTTGAAAAAGCATTAACGCATGCTTAGCGAACTCTAAAGTTACAATATTAAATGGAAAAAGAATACGGTCGCGAACAGGATTCGAACATGCGCCTCCCGGATAGATACTCCAGGCGCTCTGACCACTAAGCCATCTCGACCTCTGCTCACCACCGCGAATTCTTCTTCCATATACCGAATTCGGACGGCTTAGTGGTCAGAGCGCCTGGAGTATTCATCCGGGAGGCGCATGTTCGAATCCTGTTCGCGACCGTATTCTTTTTCCATTTAATATTGTAACTTTAGAGTTAATAACAGTTCGGGGGACAGGCTAGGTACTTCATCAGACCCGTTATAATGTAATCTGTATTCTGAATTCGGGGTAGTGAGCCGAGGTCTAGATAGCTTAGGTGATAAGAGCGCCTGGTTTTTTTTTTCCGGACGGCTCAGGTTTGGGTCCAGCTTACGACGGTATTATTGCTTTCAACAAAAAAATATAAGTTTAGAAATTGCTGCGTATGCGCTAATGCATTTGTAAGATCTGATATCCTGAGTTTGATTCATGGGTCGAACTTGTTATCGGATTTTCTCTCAGAAAATTCTCAGTCTAGCCCGGAGTTTGGAATTACGCGATCGATGGTAATAGGCTCACCACCACGCGGGATTTAAAATATTTTTGCCAAATCCTTCGAGAATGCTATGTAAACACACGTAGGTAGGTACGTACAGTACCAGTGCTTAACTGCCTCATTGGTGTATTGGCCGCTAGCGCTGCTGAGCGTGAGGTCCTGGATTCGATTATCGGGCAGTGTTATTGGGTATTTCTGAAGGAAATTCTCAGTAGCAGCCCGGAGTTCGGAGGTTGGCGGTCTTGCGCGTGATCTCTCTCCGGTCGTGTCGGATTGCCGTCCTATCGGACTATGAGAGTGAAGGAAGAGAGAGTACCGAAAACTCGGTCACATTTAAAATATTATTATAGTTAATTTATTTTTTAATATAAGAGTTTTCGGTGACTCACCACACATATTTGTCCATCCACATGGCTTTCACTCCTCCAGCATGGCTCGGCACATCGAGCAGATATAACGCTCTCTTCGCCGCTTGTAAGTACGTCGCGTCTCCACTGCGGTAATAAGCACGAGAGAGAAGAGATATCGCGTGACCTTGACTCATTGCCGAGTGCCTGCAGACAAGACGGTAGTGTAATAAAACGCACGTAATACTTGCCATCTTAGAGGACCAGACCGGAGACGCCTTCTGACTAAATATCGAACAAATTAGCTCGCCACTTTTGGCGGGGGGTGAGGTAACACACAAGTACAAAAGAACTTGTACTAAAGCGAAAATAACCTCGTCATTACATTAATTGTGTTAAAATACATAAAAAAACTACATATAAACAAAAAATTGTGTTCTATCATTGTAGCCATACGGGTAAAAGGTTCCTTTATATGATTGGGAATCATATGCCAGTGGCGAGAGGGGTACGCCCGCTAAAACTACTCCAGTACTAATTCCTTCGCGCTTCCTATGATAGTTATATTTTCTCCATATCACAATAAACTGCGCATTCCGAGAGCAACAGTTGGTTATATATGAAATGATGGTCATCCATCCACAGACCGACTGCGGCAAGCGCAGCTTAACCTCGATCAATCGATCTGTGCGGCTGTTACTTAGCCACGACCCCCTCATATGGGAAGATCATGCAGTTAAAAAACTTATATTGATGTGATTCTCACCAGCCCGGCTTGAGCTCGGCCACGCCGGCAGCCATGCGGCGGCGCACGGGTATGGGCCAGCCGCCGCTGCGCGCGCGCTGGGCCCGCACCAGCCAGCGCGCCGCCGCGTAGAACTGCCACATGTGCTCGCTGGACGACACCGTCACGTTGTCCAGGGAACCACTGCCGCTCAGGATTATACTCGATATCTGCAGAGGTGCATCATGGTTTCTCATTGGTCTAGGGGTCATAAGGCATTTGTAAGGGTACGAAAATTTTCTATAAAAAAAAATCTGATCCTGGGGTCGAAATCAGGACCTCATGCACAGCATTCGCGCTTATAACCATAGACTAACGAGGCAGAAAAATTTTGCAAGCTATCAATATATCTTTCAAAGAAATATCATTGAACAATCAAACAACACATTACAGGTTGCTCTGCAACCTATCTGGGAGGACAGCACCTCACCCAATGATATTATAACATGTACTTTGATAAAAAAATCATAATGTAAAACTATGTACATATAGTTTTTTGGAAATAAAGTAGTATTTTATTGTAATTTCAGTACAAGTTCTGCCTACCCTAATAAGATGTTAGTATATAATGCCCCAGTTTCAATGAGATTCTTTACCTTGAACTTATTCCTAGGTGATCTTCTCTTAGGCCTGTCCTGCAGCGCCCAGCCCTTCTGCATATCAATGATAAGGTCTCTGGTGATCCGCCTCCACTGCTGGTCTACACCTATGCCATAGTATATGTGGTCCACCTGCAGAACGATTAAAGGATACACAAAAACAGACATAAAGCGAAATATTATTATATGTATAACTAACAGGAATTAACGCGTAATAAATACCTTAGAATCGCTTGAGGTTCAGTCTGCTTGTGACCACGATCAGTGCAACCTGATCGAAACGTCAAGCGATTCAATGGTAATTCTTTTTTTTTTTATTCTTCGTTATGGCTATTTTTCGGCTCCCAATGACCGACTATTTAGCCAGTGTCATGTCACAGAGACGGTAGCAGAGACCGTCGATTAATACAAGTTACACTAGATTTACTTTGTGGTAGAATTGTTAGTAGCTGAAAAGACAACACATTGTTAGTAAACATTGACAAGGTACTTAAATAAATATATATTTGGGAAAGTTACTTAATATAAACAAACATACAATACAAATAGATTATTTACATCCATTTACATTTTAATATTATTTTCATTTAAAAATGTTGATAGAATTTTTAATATGGCGGGGGAAAAGTATGACAAAAGTGAGTGAAAATTGATAGGGAAATGGTATTTATTGCACGTTAATTCCTGTTACTTATACGTATAATAATATCATGCAACGCGATAGTTTAAAGGCTAAATATATTCGAAAAATAATAATGGAAGTAGCAAAATATGGGTGGTATTATTGCAAATTAGTATATAGTAGATATTATAGGATAAGGAAGAGTAAATTAAAAATGTTACCACTTTAAATGTAAGAATGGAACACATATGTAAAAACTATAGATATCAAACACCATATGGAAAACTGAAAACTATACTATACAAAATAATTTATATAACTACTAGCTGTGCCCCGCGGTTTCACTCGCCCCGTTTAAAACTTCCGTACGATAAAAAAAAAATATCTTATGTAAAAACCATGTCCTAACAATGATGAACACAACAGAAAAAGAATTATCCAATTTGGTTCAGTCGTTCTCAAGTTATGGCGTGACAACGGAAAACGGGTTTCATTTTTATATATATAGATTACAATATCAGCGAATAAATATCTTTTAGCAAGGTGCATGATATACATTGTGTCGAGGAAGTGGTACAGGCATTTCACTTACTAGAGCAGTGGTTTCTAACCTTTTCAATCTTGTCACAACCATGACTTAGCTAGGGTAAACTGACTTTACCCCCCCCCCCGTTTTATCTGACTTTACCCCCCATTTTATCAATGAATACAGTACATAAAAATACAAATTGACTTTATTAAACATAAAAAATAACAGCTCCGTCATATTCCAGTTGCTCAAAAACTTGTGTTATGCATGAGCATGCTAGATTTGGTGTCATTGGTCTAATCTCTAGTTATCTATTAACTATTACCAGCTATTACCATATATTATCTATTACTATTATTATATATTACCAGCTTATTACCCCCAGGTTAGGCCCCATGGTTCAGGTCCCAGAGCATACAAGGCAATGTATATCAAAATTGAACCTACTAAGTTTCGCAGTTACCCCGCAGGTTTAAAACTCACCTGAGCTGAAATCAACTGCATACTCGTAACATAATGCAAATACACCGTCTCCTTCTTATCTTTATTCTGTAGCACGACGGTCATCGAGGAGTTGGCCTTCATCTGGATATCCACGCTCAGTACAAAGTCCTGGGTCAAGTTCACTTTGAGCCACACCTGGCTCGACACATGGTCAGAGGTCGAGAACCTTAAAACATTAGATTGGACTGAAGTATCATACTCTCTTGCCATGTATGCATCTTTGCTTATAATCCAATTCTCTAAATGTTTCTCCCCATCATCAATTATCCTCCTCTTTGGTTCATTTTCTGTTATATGTTTGCTGTAATGAGCTAACCCAAATTGCGCTATTTGAGTGGGGTAGTAGAAGCCTCTAGGTTCCCACTGTGTGCTGACTGGGACCCCCTCAATTCCACTAATACATTTAACTCGGTCCCTGACTTCTACATTGTAGTTTTCGAAGGTCGTGAAGGTCCCTCGAGGGTCGTACTTCTTCTTTGGATGATAGATTTTTCCATAACTGTGTGACCATTCGAATTTTTCTACCCCGTCGACTGTCGACATTTTGCCGTAGATCTGTGAGGTATATGAGATAGGATCTTGTAGTTCATTCACATGCAAATATGCAACAGTGTGTATTTGCATTCATTTGCAAGCAGTGAACAAGGAAAAATGTTTGAATAAACACTGAATGTTTTAGTGTTTGAGTATCGTGTGATACTTGGTTTTATAATTCATACATAACATTAAATCCGAGTTGCAGTTCACTTGATCTAAGAATGTTTTTGTAATTAATTTTATTTTACTTACTACTTTGACATATTGAAAAGATATTAAAGATAAATCTTTGAAAAGCATTAATGCATGTTTAGCGAACTTTAAAGTTACAATTTTTTATTGACGTCGAGTCGGGTTAGTGGTCAGAGAGTCTAGAGTATATATCCGGAAGGCGCAGATTCGAATCCTGTTCGCGACCGTATTATTTTTCCACAAAAATTGTTAACTTTAGACATTATGATATTATGGGCTAGACCAGTTTTTTTTTTAATTTCATTTTATTAAGGCCCAAATAAAACCTTTATTAAAGATAAATCTTTGACAAGCATTAACGCATGCTTAGCGAACTCTATAATAAAAACCTTTATTTTTCAAGTTTCTCACTGTTATCATGAGCTTCCTTCTTTAACGCAGTTAAGCCCTGGACAGAACGTTAGAGAAAATATAAGAAGACCCTTCGAATATTAGCCACCTACTTCGAAATACTTGTGCACGAGCGAGAAGGGCACAAACACCTCGTCTCGCTCGCGGTCGCGGCGGCACGTGACGGAGTACTCGCCGTTGATGCTGCACTCGATCTCGTCCACGCCGTCGCCGCGCTCCGATAGAGCGTTCGACAGCACTGAACCGACTGAGGAGGATGAGAAAAATGAATCAAGAAACTAAGAAACTGAAATGAACTAAGAAATATGACTTTCGAGAGGACTTTTCCTTTTAGCGAACTTTCCACAGAAAGAGAAACAACAATTGATTAAAAGTCGTATAGAAATGGTAATGGTATGTTTTATGCTGGAATCAATTAGTTCAACAGTGATTTGACCATTTAATGGCCTTAGATTATTTTGTCACTTAACACTACAATTTTTTTTTACTTAATTAATCTTATAATCATTCAATAAATAAAATAAAATTTGGTCCATGTTAATGAGGCACTCAAATTTGAATGGTTGTATCATAATTATTATTAACATAGTCTAAATATAACATAACATAGCATCACGCCTGAATTCCCCGAAGGGGTAGGTAGAGGTGTACACAATTTTACACCCATATTTCACCAATGCTGTTATCAAGGCCCATGAAATAGTGGACGCGCCTATTTCCGGACAATTCTAAAATATCTACCAGGCACAATTCCAAACTCTGGGCGGCTACTGAGAATTTCCTCACAGAAAACCCAATAACACTTTGCTTGACCTGGCAATCGAACCCAAGACCTCATGCTCAGCAGTTGCAGTAGTCTAAATATATCTACGTGATTTGCTGCATATGGCAACATGTGATTTGTCTTATTTGACTCAGCCACTTGATAAGGAATTGAGGTCAACTCACATTTATATAACACTTACTACATACAAAGGGATTAATCTATTGTTACTTGAATTTTAAACAAGAATAAATCTAGTCCAATAAAATGTAAAACATACTGGGTCTCCGCGAGAGGTCCCCGCAGTGTCCCCAGAACAGCGTGAAGACGAGCACGGCGGCACATAGTGCGCCCAGCGCCACACGCATATTCATCCGCACCAGCATCATTCTGGCCACCTGAGGGGATTGGTAATGGCTTTTTTATACATTTTAAGACCAGGTAATGCATCTATTTATTTTTCAAGGAAACATTGAAAAATAATAGACACAAAAGGGACTCAAACCCCTTGACATTCCATCAATCAAATCAATTATTATTTCTAAGAATGGCATATTTTACAGAATTTTGGCGTACAACATACATACATACAACAAATTCAGCACCACAATAATAAATAATATAAACAAAATACAATAGGTTGAGTTGTTAACCCCTAGTATGTTACTTAACAGGATTTGCACAGAAGTGGTTATGAGGTAAAAATCCCATACAATGTAAAAGCCAGTTGCCTTTCGAAGATTCTCTCCATCCCCTCATTATCAACAACTACAATAGTTAATAATAATGCTATAAGAATATGCATACCCAACTTGAAGAATCTGTGGTAAGTTTTGTTTATGCAAACCCATGATACAAGACAGGGTCTAGTATAAAGCATACTACTGAATAGTATAATAATATTACTATGTATACTGAGACTGATAATAAATCAATTATGTATTTTTTAGCTGAGCCCTGCGGTTTCACCTGCCATGTTAAAAACTTTTCTGTACAATAAAAAAACATATGTAAAAAACTTGTCCTGGCAATGACGACCAAAACAAAAAAAAAAACCATATTAGTACAGTCATTCTCAAGTTATGGGGTGACCAAGAGCAATAGGGATCCATTTATATATATATATCAATTATATTTTATTGTTATGCCCAGTCAACATAGTTTTTATGCTAAGTTTGTTTCTTTGTATCATAAATAAACAACTAATAATAAAAAAATAAAAAATTGTTTATGAATGAGATGAATCACACTTACAGTGGTTATATGCTTTAAAATACTAACATATTGGAGTTAAAGTACATTTAAATTCAAGGATTTAGGGTTCAACTGTAACCCAAACAAAGTAATTATAACATTATTAGTTCACTGGTACTGCAATAAGTAAGATAACCCAATAATGCTAATAAAAACAAACAGAAACTCACTGAGACTTATGATGTCATTGCTATCAAAGTAGTAGTGTTTTATGGTCTCCAATTATTTATTTATATGAGCCGTAAATAAAATGTGTATTAAAATTCACTAAGAAATCTTTACAGTAGTCATTATTTATTAACTAAAGTAGCTGTTTGCAGTGACGCCAACATTTGCAATGATGCGACATGCAAATGAACCTAAAAGCGAAGGTAATGCAAAACGAACACACAAAACAAGTAGCTAAATATAACTTTCATGTACCTATGTGCCCTACGCTCCGGAAATCGCGTGGGCGATATAAATTGAAATACAAAAGACAAACACAACAAACAACACTAAAAGAAAAAACGTTAAACTGCTTAACTATTTAACTATATGCTTCATCGTCATACGGTTTAAATGCCTATGTAAACAGTATTTTTATACAAATACTTACTTTGTACAAAGCAGTAACATTCCATCCGTCCTTTAGATACGTCAAGTGAATCACACGGTTACTTCTCATAAGAATAGTCACATCTCAATTAATATCGGCGGGATGTTTGAGGTTTACATGTAAATACAACTTTTATATATATTTACAATTGAATTATTATTTTGAGAAAGTATTAGATCGGCTGAGACAGATCGCCTCCTATTGCAGCTGACTTTTGACAGCTAGTTTCGTTGACTTAAAATTACAGCTGATAAAATTATTTGTCAAATGGTTCAGAAATTAAAAAAAACATTATACACGCTTTTTTATATTAAAATGTTTAAATGATAATTAAATAAGGGATAACACATTTATTATTAATATCCCGATCACTGATATAATTATCATAACATTATTTTAGACATAAAGCTAACTCAAGTATTCGGAAACTAGGTGAGAATATCATCGAGTTTTATATTCCTCAAACATGCTCACAGGAATGAGAATGCCGTCCCATTTTAGAAGCGAAGCGTTCGTTCTAAAATTACTAATAATATTCAATGCAAAGCCAGAAGAAAGAAAAAAAAATCATTTAGCTAAGTTTTAGTTTTCTATAATAATTTTCTATTCGTATAAAATATTTTACTTATTTAAAGGGCTGTAAGTGGGACATTGTTTTTTTTTATCGATATGAACTATATTATTTAAGATTGTTCATGTTAATGTTGAATCCTTCATGTATGCGATATATTCTGGGAAGCAGCATAAATTTATTGCCAAAAACGTCGAACCCTATTTAAATAAAACTGGTTCTACATTAATTTTACACCCTAGGTTTGCATTTGTCGGCCTATGTTCAGTTAATGAAAGCTTAGGTATTTTTCATTTAAATAACTGCTGCCCCCATTAAAGTACTTACTCGTATGACTATGAATTACTATACAAGTGTAATATCTCAAACAGAACTTACTACCTACATACAATAACACCTGTTTCCCATTAGGGTAGGCAGAGACTAGTGATATCCACTGAGTAAATCATATTATTCTCATGAAACATAGATAACCAATCCCAAATGAGACAGCAAAATGGGTTCACCCAACATACAATAAATTATTATAATGAACTTTAAACATAACTCAATGAAAACTAAAACCAAATCACGTAGTTATCATGTCTAACAGTATTAGAGTGAGCCGCTCGACTTTTGACACGATTTCATGGCAGCCCAACTTCGGGACACTAATACGGCTTCTGGCCGCAAATGGGTTTATCCCTAATGTGATTTCGCTTCTCCGACTAGACGCGACTAATCGGATTATCGTGGTCGCGTGACATCCACCTATTGCTTGATTGCTTGCACGCACACATGATCTTTTAGACAGGAAAATAAGAGAAAATGAACTGAAGTAGCTGGAGTTATTGTTTGTTATGAAAGCAACGGGTAATATTTCTGCCGTACTAGAAAGTTCGTTAGATTCCGACATCTAACTCAATCTATTCACCGATGCATGGGTAATTGAGTAAGTGGATGTCCAGCTCTGGAGTTTGATTGAATTATCTAATTTGAAGCTTCACGCTAATACAATTGTTTGAAAGATCTGGGGCAATCGAAACAACTGGCTTGCAGACATGAACTCAATGAAATGTATACATTTTAATATATAAAGTAACATCAGTATGAGTGGTCGAATACTAGAAGTGATCAGCAACATTTCAACGGAGATGTTTGCCTGTACGGTTCGTTACAACATGCAGTGCCGTACTACAATAAATATAACGCGTTATCTGTGCATGTTATCTAAATAGTGCAATCAGTGCACGTATGTGAGTGTATCAGGGGCAGGCGGGCAGGCGGGCAGGTCGCATCCGAGCGATCGCTAACTCGCTCCATTTGAGCCGGCGAGGGAAGCGAAGAACCGGGTCAGTGTGCGCGGCAACTGGGTCAGGGCGGATGCACCACCGCGGCGCGCTCGGGCTCGCTCGGTGGCGCTCGGGAGGCTCCGGTAGCGCATGCGCGCGGCCCCCATCGATCGCCGCCCACGCGGCGCAGCGCCGCTCAAGTGCTCCGCGAGTCGCGACGCGAGTCCCGGGCTTGGCCCTCAACGATGGCGGCGTGAGCGCGCGCCGCCCGCGGCCTCCGGCGGACATGCCGCGATGGCCAGAGAGGTAACCGCGACGCGCCCGGCGCCCTCCGCCGCCTTCGCCCTCTTATGTAACCGGTGATCGCCGACACGCCCGGAGACATGGTTACTATCACCGCTGACCGCACGCCCCGCGCTCTGTGAATGACCCGCATAGCCGCGCCGCATCGTGCCACGCTTGACCCCACGATACCGACCCCCTCGGCTCGGGCTTGTAGATACCGTTACAGAAACCGTTACCGACCCCCTAGACATAGAATAGAGCCGTCGTCCCAGTGCTTCGCAGTGGTACCTAGTGGTGAAGAATGTGTGTTATATATAGTTATGTATCGCGGTGGGGACCTGCCCTGATGTTGAGGGTACGTCAGCGCGCGGCAGTGCCGCAGCCGGCGTCCCCCTCGCTCGCGCGCTGCCGGCCATGCGTCCGTCTCGCTCGCTCTGCCGTACACCAGCGCTGCACATGCAGTTTGCTATAATCAAAATCTGTGCCAACTTACTCGGTGCTATATACGAGGAATCCTATAATACGAACATTACATGAGATCAATATATTTCGCGCGATGCCCCAGCCACTTGCCTGTTACCTATGTAATTTATATTCTACATACAAACAGTTCATAACTACATGAATATGGTACATGGGTTTTGTTCTAAAAGTGTGAAATAAGTAGTATATTTTTACCAATAATTACGTGACTATTGGTTGAGCACATGCGTAGCCCACTCGTAGCAGGTCGTAGCGACTCCGTAGCAATCCACTGTAGCATTGCGTAGACCGTAGCTTAGAGGTGTTGTATAGATGTATGGTAGAAAAAACTCGATTTCTTATATGCTACAAGTAAGTTTCGTTACGTTATATGCATGTAATATGTATATAATTACATGTTTTATATGTATCTATTATCTCTCATATATTTATTTAACATGTACCCCTATTAACATAATTTTATTCTCGTATCTACATAATACGTACCTAAATAATAATTGTATTTAGATTACCTGGTATCTAACTTTGGGAACACCAGGAAACATTTGCTTAGAAATAATCTTTATTTAATTAATAATTTTTTAATGTTAATAATTTGCTAATATACATATGAAATTATAGTGATACATAATATACAAAAAATAATATATAATATAATATATAAATACAAAAGATAGTGAGAATCGTAAAAATTAAATAATTTATTCGTATTAATGATGACCGGTTAATTGTTTGATATTATGATCAGGATTCCAACGGTACATATTCACTAACACAGTAGAATCTTAATTACAAAGACTCTGTTTTTATTGTTAATAAGATTCGCATAACAAATATACATCAAAATAGTTAATTAATCTAAAGCTTTATTTAAACAATATTAAGTATCAATATGTAATGATGGTGCAGGTAACAGCCGCACAGATCGATAGATCGAGGCTAAGCTGCGCTTGCCGCGGTCGGTCTGTGGATGGGTGACCATAATTTAATATCAAGACCTCTCTGTGCCTACGAGAGCACTTTATACCGTTGGTCTCGGTTGTCTATGACAGCCGTTAAGGAAAGTCAGATGCCATACGAGACATCGTATTATTCAGTAACTGGGTTGTGGAGGTCAGATAGGCAGTCGCTCCATATAATATACTGGTATTGCACTGCATACGGTTAGACTGAAAGCAGATTTGGCAGAAGCAACCTAGGCAGATTGATTGTACTGTTCGTGCAGGTATTTATGACACGGCAAATTAAGCAGTTGAAGACAAATTAACCTTCTTATTACTTAAATATATTCTCAAAATAGCGAAATCAAAGCAAAACCTAGATTAAATCGTGATTAAATAAATATCGGCTAAGAATGAGTAGGAGTCGCGCACTTAGGGTTTGTAGCCACATTTATAATCAAAGACAGAGACCATAATAACACAAATACATTTTTTTTTTGTATAATGTCTTTTGTGAGTCTCGTTTATCAACGGTTTTGAAAAATAATTAATATGAATGCCGTGGCGATATCGCGAGTTAAACCAAACATATCAGTTGACTCGTAACATCGCCTAGGGCTTGGCTCATGACTAAGGGCAATCCCGAAGAATGCAAGTGAGTAATAACCGTTGAAAAATAATTAATATTTACAGAATATGTTCAACGGTTTTCACTGACGCGCATTCTTCGGTATTGCCCGACTAGTTTCGACCTGGAACGGAGCCCTTAGTCATGAGCTGAGGCCGCGGCGATGTCGCGAGTCAAACTGGACGAGAGAGTTTGACTGAGTGATAACCGTTGAACAATAATTAATATGAATGTGTCTCACGAAAGTTATTATACAAAAATATTCTGTAAATATCAATTAGCTAGCTCTTACAGTTCATAAGATACAACTATGTGATAAACAGACAGACTGCGTAGGCTCGGCAATAGGGTCCCGTACCCTCTGTGTACGAAAACCCTTTTTTTAAAGATATGGAGATGAACACTAGCTCTCAAGACCATACCAGATCGGCAGGATATTATTAACAGTCCTCTCAATGTCATGTTCATTTTTGGGATCTCCAACCAACTGAAAAAATTCTCCACCCAATCATCCTACGTCCACGGACGCTGCAAAGTTTAACACCTTCACACGCCAAAAAAAAAACAAAAACACACGTGATTAATACGGTTAAAAGTTATTTTATTACAACTATTAAAAGATTTCATCAACCTATAGATCATGTTGATTAACAGTTTTGTTTAAAAGTGAAAAATTCTATGACCACCTATCGTAGAGCTTCGGTATAATACTCTCTCTTGTGCCTTCATCTTTGCCGTAAAACACTCGTTAGGATACCGTAGACAAAGTTGAGGTCGTCGCGTTTCTGACCTCCTTTTGTCTCCACCTAGTAAAACGTCCGTGTAATGTGAAAGCATCGTTTAAATAAAATTTATTACAGGTACCTATTCTTCAGATCTCTGGTAAGTTTAAAAATAAGCATAAACCAGATTATACTCATGACCATAGGCGTACCGACGATTTTTTACGAGGGGGGGGACCAATTTTTTTGATTATTGTAAGTTTGTTTGTTGTGTGGACCAGAAGAATTTTAGGGTGGGCCAGGACCACCTGGCTCCCCCTTTTGCTACGCCTATGCTCATGATAACAACCTTCCTAAAGAACTAACTAAAAGACGGTCTAGTGGTCCCAAAGCGCTACTACTGAATGGTCTTGGTTCTTTAGATCCCCAGGTCGGGCAAAGTGTTATTGAGTTTTTCTGTTAGGAAATTCTCAGTAGCAGCCCGGATTTTGGAATTCTAGCCGGGTGATAGCAATAGGCTCACCACTTATTACATGGGATTTAATAACAGCTTTTGGGGAAGTACAGGTGTACAACTTTGTACACTTAAAATAAAGTTTTAAAGAAATATTCTTTATAAAAAAAAAGCGGCAGCCTGCGGAATCGTCGGTTCGCGTTTGTTACTGTAGAGGTTTATTTATAAACGTTATTATAAATTGTTCCTTTAGAAAAGTTATTAATATATTATTTTGTCATGAGTATATTGCCTATATCAGTGACCTTAAGCGAAAAGATGATACTTGCACCTTTAAACTTTGATTATTTACTCGTATTAAATAGATCGAGAGAGTAAATCTGTTGAAGTAATAGGTGGTGACCAAATACACTTCATAAAAGTATTGATGAAACGTGGGTGTACAATTGCGTTCACCTTTAAGCCTTTAAATACCTTTACTTGGGTTATAGCGGTTTGGTACAAAGATGGAGACTTTTACTGAAATATTAGGCCAGAAAAGTGCTAATATTAGTGTCAAGTTGTTAACTTTCTGTTGGTTTGTCTGGTACACGGGATGTGTAGCAATTAAAAAAAAAAACGATATTCTACCACTGTTTTCTTGGAGTGCCTTAGCAACACTGCTAACCGTAAGAAACCTTTAATTAAAACGAAAAAAAATTACCTTCTTAATTCAAATCCTAAATTTCAAGACCTGGCCAGTAGTCTAAATAAAACAAAAAATATCACGTCACTATATTTAGCCCACAAAGCTCGGCAGAAAGATAAGGCGTATCGCCTTCATCTCCTTTTAAACTGGGCTGTGGGACGGATTAATTTTTTCTTATCAGGATCTTCGCTAAATAATATTTTATCGCCCGTTTTCCGTTGGAAAATTTGTCTGGAAATACAATATTATTTTTAACTGATTATTTGTTGTTCCGTGTTTTAATATATTTGCATGTTACCTACTGATGTTGAGCTTCGTTGGTCAAGTGGTCCCAAACACGACTACTCAGCAGGAGCTCTCCGGTTCGATTCCCGAGTGGGGCAAAGTGTTATTGAGTTTTTCTGTTAGGAAATTCTCAGTACAAGCCCGGAGTTTGGAGTTCTGCTCGGTTGATGACAATAGGCTCACATCTATTACGTGGGACTTAATAACAGCATTGGTGAAATGTGGGTGCACAACTGTGGTGTACACAGACTACAACTTCGGGGAATACACGCGTGATGCTATGTTATGTTATGTTGAGCAAGATTGTGTGTTAGTTTCTAAATAGACCCAAAATACTCTGCGACGAAGATGTGGAACTACTTACCTCCCCTACGTAGAATCATGTCCCATATTTTTTTAAACATATATCCGAATAACTCTTGCTTTATCTTTTTTATGTCTATGTGAGCAGAATTTGAACCTGCGCTTCCGTATAAATTCTCCTATATTTTCTTTCCACATTTTTTTTGGAGTTGGTTACGCATGCAATAATGCGTTTGAAAGATTTATCTGAACTCTTGCTCATCCATTCAATACTATAGCAGAATTGTATGATTCCAATGTCGTGTCGAGGTGTACGGCTTTGTCCGTCAAGCCCTTGACCCAGCTACCTAGCGAGAGCCTCTGAAGGTGTTGTTCAAGGCTCTCCGGTAAGGAAAGACGTATCTATTATTACTATTAAGTTAGGTTCTTACTTTGCATACATGCGCAATATTCAGATAATTTTACACGCTAGTGAAATATAATCGATACTAGCTATGCTCGCGACTACGCCCGCGTGTAATTTCAAGCTGAAATAAAATATAGCCTATGTTACTGAGTCATAGCTTTCTAAGGGTAAACAATTTTTAAAATAAGACCAGTTCTTTTTGAGTTTCATCATCCCCCTGCCCTTATCCCAATTTATTTGGGGTCGGCGCAGTATGTATTCTTCTTCCATACATCTCTATCACTCCTTTTCTAGCCATATCATCTTAAACACAATCCATTCATCGCTTCCTCGGTCTTCCTCTACAGTTTAGCCATCTACATTCATACTCAAAACTTTCCTTGTCACATGACCCTCATCCCTCCGCATCACATGCCCATACCATGCTAAACGATTTCTACACAACTTCTCGGTCACCGGTTCCACTTTCAGACTTCCTTTTATATACTAATGAATAAATTCTAATGCTCTCCAGTACTTTTTGAGTTTATTAATTAAAATCAAAAATACAAATAAATACATAAGTATTGTAATATTAGTGTAGATCGATTTATCAATATATCATGAAAGCGAATAAAAAGGTATTATAGATATTACAAAAATGATCGTGCGCACACTCATTAATATTTTTATCATAATCAAACAATACGTTATAATGTTTTGTATACTGAATCTACATGTTGGCCGTCTTGCTGGCATTCAATTATTAGTTATATTAATGTGTTTTATATTAACCACGTATAAAGATACTACTAATAAAGTAAAACCACATACTTATGCCGGGCTGATCTATAATTTGTTCCCCCCAGACTCATGGGGCTAAATTCATTCGGAACGTACAAAAAGCATTCCTAGTAATGATCACAGAAACTATTACAGGTGTCATTACCATCAAACCTACAGCGATCAAAGAATATTGAATAATGTTAATATCAAAATCCCATAGAAAAGGTATACGTCGTCTAAGTTATAATTTTGTGAATAAAAAACATACAACCCCAAGGATTTGTTTCTGCACTCCTAATATCGGCACTTAAAATGCTCTGCCAACTAAGCTATCAACGTTTAATTACCGTCATTAAATCTCCAAAACGTTCGTTTTTATGTTAACCATATTCCAGCATCTTAATATTCAAATACAAACTAACAGAGGCGTTTCGGAAATCCTCTAAAATATCGATTGTCAGGCGACGAGGCTCACTGGAGATCCTTTTAATTCCTTCGTTTAAGCATTAATCTCCTCATAAAGCCCCCTCCCGAGGATTTTTGAAGAGGACAGAGGAACCAGCGTTGCTTTAAATTAAAATGATGGGAAATCGATGATTATTATCAGTTTTATGTCAGCGGCGATCGCACCCGTTATTAAACTGAGTTGCGAAAGAATTTTCATTTGGACCGTGATCTGTAGGTAGGTACTGTCTGAGTATATACTAGTCTGCTTAAATACTGGGTAATTAATGGTCACGACGAATTTCGAAACGTGTACCTAAAATTTGATGTTTATACGTTATAAGGGCTTGCACTCGTTTATGGTCTATACGAAGTTAAACTTTTTGAATTTTAGGTCCTTTTCTGGTGCCGTAATAATACCCAATGTACCTAAACAATAGAAATTTTATGCCAAAACTAAGTGTATTGAGTAAGTTTTGAAATGTTGCATAAAAAATGAGATTGTTGTCTAAAAAGGTACTCTTCATCTTTTTATACATAATATGCGAATGGACCAATGCAAGTAAAAATATATATAATTTAAAACTAAGGGCTCTCTTCGAGCTAGTTTCGGGTAAACCCGAAAAATGTACTTGAGTAATAACCGTTGAACAATAATTAGTATTTATAAATTTGTGACTATAAATTTGAGGACCCATAAACTTGTCAAATGCGTTGATTTTTGTATAATGTATTATAAGTAATCTATTTCACTACATAATTTGCATCCAAGATTACATTTTTCTAGCATTACTCTTAAATAAACATTGTATATACAGAACTGCCTCGTTGGTTTAGTGGTCCGTAGCGCGACTGCTGAGCAGGAGGTCTCGGGTTCGATTCCCGGGTCGGGCAAATTGTTATTGAGTTTTTCTGTTAGAAAATTCTCAGTAGCAGCCCGGAGTTTGGAAATGTGCCCGGTAGATGGCAATAGGCTCACCACCTATTACATGGGACTTAATAAGAGCATTGGTGAAATGTGGGTGTACAATTGTGTAAACCTCTGCCTACCCCTTCGGGGAATACAGGCGTGATGCTATATGCTATGTTATACAGAAATTAAAAAAAAATATATAAGATTAACCGTGCAGTTTCTTGCCACTTCTTCTTCTCCATATGAAACGATTTTTTGGAAACGTGCACCTAAATTATTACCTTCCATTAGTGCCTTTAAATAGTTTATGAGAAATATACACTTTTTGACTTGATTTTGAATAGAACAGACTATAATATTGCAATAGATAGCCCGTTCAGTTTACGTAAACAACTTAATAAGTAAAGACTTCTATTTCCAATTGAATCTTATTATTTATAAATTCTATATCTGAATTAAAATAAATTTGTAAATTAGAACATTTTAGGCGTCGCTCTAAATCCCAAATACGTCGATACTCATACTATAATATTTAACTGCGGAACAATTATAGCGCTGACCTGATTGGTCGATTTAGGCTACTTTTATTTTATTACATAACATCACTTTATTCTCCGAGGGAATAAGCAGAAGTTTAAGTAGTTGGAAACGCACATTTCATCAATGCTGTTATTACGAACCATGTAATAGACTTATTGCCATTAACCGGGTACAGTTTCAAGAGATGCTACTAAGAACTTCCTAAACCCAACAACATTTTGCCTGACGCGGAAATGTGTGGAAGAAGAGATCGAGATGGCTTAGTGGTCAGAGCGCCTGGAGTATTTATCCGGGACGCGCAGGCTCGTATCCTGCTAACGAACGTATTTTTCTTTGTACACAATTGTATAACTTTGTCTTTGCCTACCTCATTCGGAAACAAGCGTGAACGTTTGAATATATACAGTATGTAGTACAATAGAAAATGTTGTCAATCGACCGTCATGTAAGGCGATTTTTGCCTGCATGAAACATCCAAACACGGCGATAGGCACCGTTCAACGGACGTTTTTGGCAAAGTACTAATAATTTTTGCTGTACTTTGCGTTGTGCATGCCAATCTCTGCCTCCCTCGGCAGCACTCCAATAAGAGTAGATCTTATATAGGTACATAACAGTTTCACAAGTGACTGCCGTTCCCACCTCGAGGTCGTTTACCCCCTACAACGGGGAGGAGAGTCATAAACTGTTGCAGTTTATGTCACCCTCCCCCCTTCGGCCTAATTTGTTTAATTACAAAAGAAATCAGTGTCAAGTTGTTTTATTAAGTGGATGTTTTCTTGGCGATTTTTGTTTGTAATTACATTTAGCGACATCTACCACGTTACATGGATACTACGCGCATAACTGCATCGCGCAAGCAAAGTTTGACGGCGAATCTGTATAAATACAACCGCCCGACCGTAACTGACGGGCCATGGCCTGCCGGACAATATCATCCACCTTTGTCGGAGGACTCCGCTCCTTCATATTCATGTTTGAATGTGATCACCGTAAAAATATGTGTCACTTTTCCTTACCCAGATGTGTCAAACATATCACACTGTCCTGTGATGATTGTCCTTCTACCTAGCAGTCTCGTAAGCATTAGAATTAAGCTAAATATGTCTGTGAAAAGATTTGATGACGTCAATATCACAACGGGCATAGATCGAATGACCGCTAGACTGTGCTAGTCGGGTGCAATGTCGCGTTGTCTTAAACATTGGTACATTCGTGTTATACCATCTTCAATCTTATATCGATGAGACTGAGCTTAGAATAAAAACGCTGTTTAAAGCTGACAGAACTCCCACACATCGTGGCGCCCACGTTTAGAAGCGTTACAAGTTCCAAATTAATGTCACTTATTTTAGCAATTTTTATTATGGCAGTGTATTTTCAGTATAATAGAAACTTCGTAAATTAATTCAATGTTAATTAGTAAGTATGTAGGAGGACATATTTCTGTACTTACAATAATACATTTTTATAATTAATCTGGTGCAATTTTAGAGATCTCTCTGCACGTAACGAGTGCTATAGAAACGCCTACTAACATTTTAGTAAAATGTCATACAAGACGGTCACGTAAAGGTCATATGTAACACATGTTTTTGTAACTTTAGTTTAGTGATAAATCACGACTAACTACACATTGGATAGGCAGTCGATATTCAAGTAACACAGATGGGATTTAACTCAGTAAATAATATTACACTTTTAATCTTATTATCAATAGATTAATTATTATTTTCTAAGGAAACATTAAAAATAATACACACGGACGGGACTCGAACCCACGACCTTTGGCATACAGTGTCGCGGCTCTCACAACTGATTTACCGTGTCGCTGTTCAAATTTCAAGTTCCCTTCTTCTCATCTCAAGGAGACGCCTGGTGACGTGTATTTTGGAATCATTTAAAGATTACTTAAACCGACTAAGCCATAACACGGTATTCGAGTCCCACAGTATCGAGTCCCACGGTATTCGAGTTATAACGATTCTTTTACAAAGTTCCCTGAGAAAATAAAAATTAATATAGGCATTACATGGCCTCAACATGTATTTTTTTTAATAGTAAATTTTTTAATAATTATACGTGTTGGATTGTCGTTTCGGTGCCTTACAACTGTGAAGTGGTAACGCTGTTTAATAATCTTTAAAAGATCGTGATCTTTCTACCACATATGCGCCAACCCCGCTGTCAACTAAAACCTCTTTCCATTTAGCTCTATCTTTTTTAAATTGCATATGTATAGTGTGTTACATAGGGTGGACGTAGTGGCCAAGGCCGCGATATTAAAATAGATTCGTTGAGACCTCTTCAGTTAGGTGGAAGGTTAACTTTCTTGTCTTGAAGTATTTCGAGTATGTACACTTTTGTTAATGGCTAAAACTTTATGACTATATCTTACGTATCGAAAATATTTTGGAGGTTGCCGGCTAGTTTTTAGACGACGCGATTAGCGTAGTGATTGAGAGATTGGGTGCTGTACCCCGTATCGCAGGTTAGATTCCGGGATTGGATGTTTTATTTTTGTAATTAATTAATTGCACCTTTAAATTTAACAAATTCTTCTGCAAACTGCAGAACAGTTTATCGGCAGTATTCTCGTGGGTATACAGGTACTTTTACACAATAACGAGAGATTAGCTCTCAAAGTTGACAAATATCTATAGTTATAATTATGTGTATGTATGTGCAAATGTATGTGTCTCTTAATGCACCCACAACAGGATTTCTTTCAACTTGGGGCAGCGTTTTTATTGTTTCGAAATAAGGCATAGTTAATAGACCATTTGGGAATGTCTTAAAGTTAATAACCACCTATAAGTCATGAATGAGCAAACAGCTCGTTCAATTCCTGTTTTAATACCTGAAATTGTATTCAAACTGAGCCTTTCAGAGCCTATTCGAGTTAAACTTTCAGACCGACTGATAGACAAAAATTCTAGGAAAATCAGACATTTATGTGATAAGGTACCGTATAAATAGTCGTTTTCACTTCAGGCAGGCACTTCAATTTTATTTATTTACTATAAAAACAAAAAAAATATAGCAAAACTTACTTACACGCTTATCAAATTGTGAAGAACCTTAAAGGCTTTAAAATTAAAAGGCACAAAGTCACGATATGACATTTACGTTAACGTGACAGTTCACGTGGGCCGTAACGCCGTAACTCCACCGTAATTACGGTTAATCCGACGTTATTAACGCGTGTAACGCGCGCACGTCACGTTATTGTAACGCCTTCGTTATATTAAAGAAGTATTAAAAAACGATAAATTTTGCCTGAATGAGGGTAGGAGAAAAATATTGTGGGTATCACGTGCTTATAATCTAGGGCAAGTCGTAAGAATATTATATAACCAGCCCATAACTGTCCCACTGCAGGGCGAGGGCCTCTTCTCATACAGAGAAGGCACAAGCATTGATCACCAAGCTAGCTCACTGCGGGTTGGCGATTTCAGACTATTCCAGGTTTCCTCGCGATGTTTTCTGGGATGTCTTAGATTGACTAAGAAAGTACTTATGACATTGAAAAAGTCACACGCACATACATACGTAATGCTATTTTAATTATTATTTCACTCGAGTTTCAGTTTATCAAAATGCATAAAAATAATAATCGATAATAATTACGCTACGCCACGCTACGTAGCGACGTAGTAGCGTAGCCTCGTAGCGGCGTAGTGTCCAATAGACATTTAGCTTTCGATGTTAAATAATTTGTGTATAGACGTTTAGGTTGTGTTAGAATAACGTTATTTTGCATACGAATAACGCAAATTTTATACTTAATATAATAAAGGTATGCATTTATCCATACTAATATTAAAAAGCGGAAGTTTTTTGTCTGTTTGTTTGTTTAAACGCGCTAATCTCTGGAACGACCAGTCGGATTAAAAAAAAAACTTTTTCTATATGATAACCAGGTTTTTGAGGAACAGTATTATAGGCTATCTAATATTAGACTACACCTCTCGACTGGCCTTAAATATTGTTGTTTTTTTTTCAAATAAGTCCGAAGAAAACGCTCCCGAACTGCTTAATCCGCGTGCACTGGTGTAATAGTTAGTGATACGTAAATACAATAATCTATAAAAAAACATTAGTCTTTAGTACATCTAAGAAAAAAACGCCAATAAGGTACAAGATAAATCTTTGAAAAGCATTAACGCATGCTTAGCGAACTCTAAAGTTATTATATTAAATGGAAAAGAATACGGTCGTGAGCAGGATTCGAACCTGCGCCTCCCGGATGAATACTCCAGGCGCTCTGACCACTAAGCCATCTCGACCTCTAGAGGTCCGTATTTTTTTTCCATTTAATATAATCACAATAAGGTATTTTGTGGCAAAAATTTTATGAAACGTTTTAAGTGATTTATGAGCATTATTATTAGGCATTGCATATTAATTATTACGAACGAAAGTTACTTCATCGTCAAGACAATTTTATGAAGATCAACTTTGTCTTTTACAGCATGTTATTTGAATGTATAGTTTAGGAACACGAGTCGTGTATCATAACGGCATGACCCTGGCCACCCGATGAGACTGAGCATTGGCGAGAAGAGACGAACTGTGAATTATTTTCTAGTTGTTGGATATTACTAAGTAGGTAATTAAAACGCAGGTGAAACCGCGGGGCACAGCTAGTGATTATATATATAAATTATATTAAAAAACGCACGTAGCGTTTGACAATTCATTCGAATGGTTGAAAACCAATATGGCTTGGTACCATAACGATGCGAGTTGACCCCACCATATAATGGGAAAATGATAAATGATAGCTGGGATAGCCAATTTTCTGAGACTTAGTTCAAATTATTAGAGCTTAGGAACATGATCGATTTTCATCGAACACGTATGGGATCTTTATTTATGGAGTAAAATAATAAAACGCATTAAATATACCAATGCATACCATCATAACATCACGCCTACATTCCCCGAAGGAATAGGCAGAGGTGTACACAGTTGTACACCCACATTTCACCAATGCTGTTATTAAAACTCATGTTACCCTTTTGCTATCTACCGGGCTCAACCAAACTCCGGGCTGCTACTGAGAACTTTCTAACAGAAAAACTCAATAACACTGCCCGACCCGGGAATCGAACCCGAGACTAGCAGTGGTGCTTAGGACAACTAGATCAACGACGCCGTTTAGCAGACCAGTGTCTATACCAAATGGTAAAAAAAAAATGATGATGTTTGTGATAACTACTATTTTTACACGACTCAAACGTGTATGTATGTAATGAGTTTTTTATTCCACAAAAACTTCTAAACGCCTGAACCGATTTCGATGTATGGAGTATCTAATAACATATTTAAAAATATGCCAGGTTTTCTTTTTATTCAGTAATAAGTTAGGTTTGCGCGATCCCTACACATTATAATAAAACAACTTTTAACCGGATTAATCGCGTGTATTATTGGTTTTTTGTTTTTCCTGACGTTTCGAACACTTTGCAGCGTTCGTGGTCGCAGGAGGACTAAGGTGTCAGGTGTCTCAACAGTTTATTGAAAATTATTTCAGTCTACCGTACATATAATTGATAAATTCATAAAATTATTTTTGTCTCTGATACATGTTTTAAACTAAATCGCGACGGTATTTCCTAAGACTATCCCTGAGAAGAAATACCGAAACAAACTCAGGGGTCACAGTCGTTTTAAATTTAGAGATACAATTTTACAATTTTATCGAATTATAAACTAAAAGGTGTTCCGATGCACGCAGTAATCGCTCACAGTATCTTGATTTTTCTTGTGACTTGACTTTGTTTGGGACTTGATTATTTTCAGTACAGGGTTTACACGCGATTTCTTTTTATTGTTATAACTTATTTTGTTTTTTTTTACGATGCCTAATCATAAGTGACCATTCGTAGATTTTTTTTCTCTCAGTCTAAAAGTTTGTCTCCAATAAACTCTAAAATCAAACGGCGCTCTGACCACTAAGCCATTTCGACCTCCGTGGTCAGGGCGCCTGGAGGTGCAGGTTTTGAATCCTGTTCGCGACCGTATTCTTTTCCATTAAATATTGTAACTTTAGAGTTCGCTAAGCATGCGTTAATGCTTTTCAAAGATTTATCTTCAATCACTCAAGAGGTTTGAATTAACATTTTAGGCAATTAAACAGGATTTTTATAATAAAACAACTTTTTAACCGGATTAATCGCGTATATTATTCGTTTTTGTTTTGAACGCTGCAAAGTGTTTAAAACGTCCGGAAAAACAAAAACCATAATACACGCGATTAATACTTCTTGGACTGCGCGGTTGGCGCAGTGGTCGAGAGACCGACAGCTGTGCTGCGTGTCGCAGGTTCGATTCTTGCACAGAGCAAATATTTGTACAATCTATAGATAATTGCTCCGAGTCTGGGTGTGTGTGTGCTTGTGAGATTATATATCTGTAAACGTACCCACGATACAGGAAGAAATTCCTAAAGTGGGGCAAAGCTAAAAAAAAAAAGTACGATTAAAAGTGTTTTTATTATTAAATGTAGTGATCGCGAAAACCTAAGATATACCTAGAGGTTTTTTTTTTTAAATTCTTATCTATGTTATATTTAGGATATCTTGCAGGGTTATAAAAATATTGACATAAATATAAACTGCTTTTTGTCCAAGTCCCGAACTAAGTCGGGGTACAGCTAGTTTTGATTTTATTTTTAAAAAGAGTGTCCATGGAGCTTCTTCTTCCTCTTCTTCTCTATAAAACCAACTATTTTGAACAGAGCAACTAAAATCGTTTGACGTTGACATTGCAGTGGCGCCCTGCAGTACATCCACATTATACTAACGCAGGTATAAGTGATGCCTCTAGCCATTATTATATTTTATTTTCAGAATAAACAATAATAAAAGTTTAATAGCAATGTCATTGTTGTAAAGTGTACCTTTAATAGTAGGCACACTATTAGGTATAGGCAGTATATAATGTTTTGTCTTTGGAATGCTTTGCCCGTAGCAGTGAGACGTACTCAATCTTTGGTGATATTTAAAAGACTCGTCAAAGATCACTATTTATCACTATAGTTTAATACGTTGTTTTCCTATATTTATAAGCTATTTATTTCCTATCTTTAAAGTTATATATATATATTACTATTATGTCTAAGTATTTGTGTATAATTAGATATTATATTTGTATTAACTTACACTGTAAACTGCCCCTCTATTTTTACTGTAATTTCTGTCAAACCTAAGGTTGTCTGGAAGAAATCGCCAAGAGTGATAAGACCGCCCATTGTACATACATTGTAAATTCGTTTAAAGTTTTATAATAGTTTTTAGTGTAAGTACAATAAAGATTATTTGTATTGTATTGTAATGTCACGAGTATCATTCACTACAATACGAAATGTAAATTTACACCCCTTTCAAACTAAAATTTACAAATAAATAAGGCTTTACTTACGAATTAGTCGATTACCATAAACGTTCATTATTGGCATCGCTAATTTCGTAATTATACATATATTTAGTAGCAATAATTATTTCCAACACACGTCATATTTACTTTGATTCCGAACTAAATCGTACATTCAGTTATTGTTCACCGGTTACTAGTCACGTGCATTTTTAAGGATTGCCCAATTAGATGATAATTCATATGAATGTGTCCCACGAAATTTAACAAACTAAATCTCATAAAGTCTCACCGTACTTCTTAAAAAAAGTGCAACATCGGCATCGCTAATATAAAGAAAGAAAGAAAGAAAAATATTTATTTTAGCCTCAAGGTGTCGGAAATCTTACTTATTACTATACAAAATCTTACACACTAAAGAAAACAAGCAATATAAATCTTATATATTATAATGAAATAACTTTTAACCGCATTAATCGCGTGTATTATTGGTTTTTGTTTTCCTGACGTTCCGGAAAAGGATGACATCCTACGACCACGAACGCTGCAAAGTGTTCGAAATGTCAGGAAAGTCAAAAAACAATAACACACGCGATTAAATTATGGTTAAAAGTTGTTTTATTATAATGTGTAGTGACGAAAACCTAAGATATTCTTATATTATACATATATGTATGTATATATTAGCAATAGGCACTATTTGAGGTCCCCGTCATAATAACTTTAAATCCAAGCTAAATCATATATCTAGGAAGGACTCACCAGTACTACTTCTCCTAAAAAGTGCATCATCGGCATCGCTAATTTCAAGATCTTACGGCATCAAGAGATTACGGGCGAGCGCTGCAGTGCGGGGCCCGGGCGGGAGGGGGGCGCGGGGGGCACGCGGGCTGAGGGTGGCGGGGGGCGTGCGGGGGCCGGGGAGCGGGGCCGCCGCGACCCGGTCACGTCGCGCGCCCAGTGCGGCCGCGGCGCTCCGCCGGCGCGCACCGCCGGCCGCCACACACACACATATAACCTCCATTCGCACCGATCGAGACCCGAACCCCAACGTCCCTAACACCAGTGATCATACATTTACTTTTAATACCCATATTAATGCTGTGCGAACAAAAACAATTTTTATCTTTTACCTACCAGTGAGTGAGTGGCGGAAAAATGATAGTCGAAATACAGGAGGTATGTTTCTTGGATGTCGGATTGTCGAGGGGTCGTATATCGTATCGTAATAGGATGATATCGTCGCGCCGCCCGTACCTACTACGTGTAATGGATTTTTTACGAGCCGAAATATGTCGATAGGTCGTTGCACCGGACGCAGCGGTCGTTCTGTGCGATCGCGATATTTATCGCCACAATTTAATAACACAGTGAAAAGAATTTCAGTGAAGACTCTGTTAGATAGAGTCAGTGGAAGAAGACAGAATAACTGGCGAACGCTTGACTTGAAACTTTTTTGATAGCTCCGAAGTTTAGAAGTCCCAGTCTAGATTAAAGATCGTGCAGGGCGGTGATGTCAGTGGGTCAACGCACAGTGCGTGCGGGGCGCGGGGCGTGTCGGAGGGGGTCGCGGGGGTGAAGGCAAGGGGAGGGGTGGAGGTCGCTCGGGCGTTGCACCGCTGCAGCCAGTGCAGGCGCTACGGACGACCGTTACGCACTACGAAAACGTAGTCGGACTACGCCGTAGCCCCTGGGGCGTAGCATAGCTTTACCATTATACCGTATGATGAAATAAATTAGTTACTGTAACGAATGCAAAGTTTAGTGCTGTTGTTAATTATGACAAAAACATGTTTTATCAAATATTTATGAGTAATTATTATATAGAATTTATATACAATCTTAAGAGCTGCATTACAATGAAAATTGTTCTTGATTTTGAGAACGTAAACATGTAAATTATGGGTCATACTAAAATAATGGAATCAGATGGTATGTATAATAACTCATAACTATACAAACACTGAAACTTTAAGTTAAAGACATAAATATTCTATAGTAACGACATTCCGAAACTAATGTCCAACTTTTACTAAAACCATTACCAATTTGTAGTGTGCAAATTTTAATAGAACATTGTTTAATTTCCAGGAGGTCAGAGGAAAGAGGCCTTTCAAGATATGGGACAGTTCAAGGAACGTAAGGAAGGGGCTGGTGGTCACTAGCTTCGAGGAGTTGATACATAGAGGTCAGTAAACTCTGGGTCACCTAGGTTATCCTAGTTCACCCTAGTGCCCTACACTAAGGTCTAGAGGGGACGGGGAGAAGGACCTCTGCGTCTTTCTAGAAAATAGATATAGCTTATTAGAAGGTTAGCATCGAGCATTATACCATCACGCCTGTATTCGTCGAGGGGTAGGCAGAGGTTTACATAGTTATACACGATTGCTGTTTTTAAGGCCCATGATAATAGGTGGTGATCCTGTTGCTAATAGAAGGTTAGAGTAGGTAATCTACGATTACGTGGTTAGGAGATATTAGAAATATTTCAAAAAATAAATAAAAACATAACACTCCTTTTTTTGGGCATACCATAACATAGCATCACGCCTATATTCCCCAAATGGGTAGGCAGAGGTGTACATAATTTAACACCCGCATTTCACCAATGCTCTTATTAAGTCCCATGTAAAAGGTGGTGAACCTATTTTCAAATACCGGGCACTATTCCAAACTCCGTGCTGATATCGAAAACTTCCTAATACAAAAACACATTAACACTTTGTTCGACCTGAGAACCGAATCTAGGACCATGCTCAGCAGTCGCGCTTAGGATCAACGAGGCAATTTAATATATTCAAAATGCTTTTTTGGGCAGTCGTATAAAAATGTTTTGAATGCCACTTTTACATAGCTCGTACGTAGAAACTATGTCATATTCTAAACAATAACTATGATAACAATAAAAATATAATAAAGATGTATTGATAAGGTTTTTTAGACAATTATGAGGTTTTGAAATTTCGAGATCGGCCTCATATAATGTCTATAATCTATATCATCATATATATGGCCTGAAACACAAAAAAAAAAAAAAAAAAAAAAAAAAAAAAAAAAAAAAAAAAAAAAAAAAAAAAAAGGTTTGAATGAACCTAGTTTGGGCAGGTCGCTACATGTAATTTTAATTCAGAAATTATATACTTCTTGCACTTGTAACTGATATATTTTAGTTTTTTAATAGATTTAGCGTAAAATTACATATTATATTTGTTTTATTAATACTGCGGCCATTTGTACCAAGTTTTTGTAAAAGTTTTAATAAATTTTTATTTATTTTATCTAATATATAAAATTCTCGTGTCACAGTTTTCGTTGCCATACTCCTCCGAAACGGCTTGACCGATTTTGATGAAATTTTTTGTGCTTATCCGGTATCTATGAGAATCGGCCAACATCTATTTTTCATCCCCCTAAATGTTAGGGGTAGTCCACCCCTAATTTTTTTATTTATATGGCAAAACAACGTTTGCCGGGTCAGCTAGTTTATTATATAAAAATGAATCGCCGAAATGTTTGTACGAAATTGGATAATTTAGAACGACTGCACCAAATTGGATAATTCTTTTTTTTTGTATTCGTTATTGTCAGGACAAGGTTTGTATAAAAGAAAACTAAAAAATAAAGAAATAAAAGTCCGCTGGGTCAGCTAGTATGTATATAAAAATGAATCCGTATTTCCCTTGGTCACGCCATAACTTGAGAACGACTGCACCAAATTGGATAATTCTTTTTTGTTGTGCTCATCATTTCCAGCCAAGGTTTTTACATAAGTTTTTTTTTATCGTACGGAAGAGGTTTTAACGGGACGGGTGAAACCGCGGGGCACGGCTAGTCACAGATATAAATGTTGATACATACTCGTACATAAATGCTGATAATTTAATTTTATGGGAATCTGTCAAGTTTATGGTGCGATTGGACTACTGCATTACTTGTCATAGTGTTCACAGGACTAGAGGAGACGTCATAAGACCTGCACCTGGAGGGTAGGCAGTAGCAGTTTGTAGTATCATGACATTGACTCTACTTCTCATGGTTGATGAATAACCTAGTGTCAGCGTTAAACCGCTCGTTGGCCTCTGACATGGCTTTACACACCATCGAGAACATCTCTCAGGTGTGCTGGTGTCCTCACGATGTAGTTTTAAATGATTTGTAGGCCACTTAATACTCTCTTTTTGTAGGTACCTAGACTTAACGTTCTTTGACATAATAAATTTATTATATAATTGAAAACATCACACTTGTGCTGGGGGTAAGTTCATTGATAATGCATCGGGAGTTTGTTGGAGAGTTCCTTGCGCCGTTTCTTCTTCCCAGTTTAATACTAAGTTGTATTGAAGGGTTGGTTTATATGCGCTATCTTTTAAAATAATGTTTGACGTTCAAAAGAGTTAATTTGAAAAAGAAAAAGAAAAATTACAATATTAAATGGAAAAAGAATACGGTCGCGAACAGGATTGGAACCTGCGCCTCCCGGATAAATACTCCAGGCGCTCTGACCACTAAGCCATCTCGACCTCTGCTCACCACCGCGAATTCTTCTTCCATATTTTAACACGTCTTATGGCGACGTCATTGCAATCAATTCAGTACCTATACAGGTGACCGAACCGACACGACCAACTTTGCAGCTAATACAATGTCTTTTCCATTTAATATTGTAACTTTAGAGTTCGCTAAGCATGCGTTAAAGCTTTTCAAAGATTTATCTTGAAAAAAAAAAAATTGCCTGGTTTGGAAAAATATACTTTGTTTTTT
This sequence comes from Xylocampa areola, assembly GCA_935421205.1. Taxonomy (NCBI): domain Eukaryota; kingdom Metazoa; phylum Arthropoda; class Insecta; order Lepidoptera; family Noctuidae; genus Xylocampa; species Xylocampa areola. The sequence goes on from OW285206.1 coordinate 20,340,118, forward strand.
ATGGTGTTCTTATTTTATGACAGTGCAGCGTGACTCTTAAGGAAGTCCTTAAACGGAGAAATTTATACTAACTAAGAATTCATTTCGAAGTCTCTTTACAACAAATACATTCTTAAATACAAATATACTTTATTGTACACCAATACCAATTTAATAGAAATTCCTACAGAGTCCACTTTATGGGACTAACTTAATTTCATTTGTAATATTATCTATTTCTGTCCTGCTTAGTTTGTATATAGTTTCTAAATGATAGTGGACAATGTACAATTCAGAATTGCACCTACAAATAGCAGAACTTTCTACAGTTTCTCTTTGATCCCGCATGTACAAGCCATGCCGCCCCGGGAATTCCTTTTTAGTTTTTTGTTTCTCTTTGACCAAACATTTTTGACACCTTCCAACTTTTAATCACACATATATGTACATAAATTCAGATGACTCTTTTCTTTAGTCAAAGTATTAAAACTCGGTGGTGGACACTCTAAGGTCTAACAGCTCCTGATGATGCCCCGTGGAGGGGCGAAACACGTGTAGATTAGTTGGTGGTTGCAATTTTTTCACCGCTTTCGTATGTGCATATATTTGCGGGCGAGTGACGACTGCCCTCAATATTGTGGAAGTAGCTAGATATTGTATTTATTTGCATCCTAGGCAACGCCTGAATCTATTCAATATTGAAACAGAATCCCCGCGTTGTTATTAAATAGTTTGGTTTTAGACGGTCTGTCCTATCATATGGTTGATTATCATCCTAGTGTCAGAATTTGAATTGTGATATCAATTTACACACCATCAGGGTATTTCTCAGGTGTGCTGGTTTCTTTATAATATTTTCCTTCACTGATTTAAGCAAGTCACAATTTTTATGTAATATGTACTCTATGAAAACTCAGTGGTGTCGGTGCGTACCTTGGGCTCCAACTTGCGATTTGCCAGATCAACGGCCCCATTAGGCTGTCCCTTGTTTAGATAGTAATTGTTGGTTTAATATATAATGATTTTTATCTTCTTTGGACTCGCACGTACCTCAAAATCTTGTAACTGATTTTAGTAGTATAGCCACGGACTTTAAAAAAATACGGACGGAGCTTTGCGTACGACATGTGAGAAGCATGCCTAATCATCCAATTTCGCTAGTCATACTCGAGCTAAACGCATACAAATACTTAAAACTCATCCACTCGGCGCCAGTACGCTGCGTGTATCTACGCTTCGCTTATGACAAGGGAAGTGTACATTTTTCAGTTCCGTGAGTAGAACATAAAAAATCTTCGGTTAAAATAAAATGTCACTTAGCAGAAACGCTGCCGCGAATATTTTATGAGATAAATGTATTTGCGCCAGATGTTCTCTTTGCTGCAGCAGAGTCCATTAAGTGCATCGCGGGTTTCTAATTCAATTTTTATTCGGTCATTGAAGTTCCTAGAGAGTCCACTTTATCTGACAACCTTCATTTCATTTGTAATGTTATCTATTTCTGTTAGGCTCAGTTTTCTTTGTAGTGGAGTGGTTTGTTGATTTTACAAGTCATGTTACTCTAGATAGAATATAGAAACGTATTTCGAGCACAATTCGTGCATAATAGGTACTATTATGTAAACAGCGATATGGACCCAGATATCCCCAGGGTGGCAGCTGAGGTTCAATTCCCAGCCTAGGCGATTAAAGATTCTTAGACGCCAAGACAAAGTAATCAAGTTGTCTTCTAATCACATGAAAGAAGAATAAGTCAAATAAAATCGTGTATGCGACAATCTGATTGTTCGCACACACATGACAAAAGCCCAGCGATATACAAATTGTTCTTATTTTTTTACAAAAGTACCACTAAAGCAGTGCGAGCAGTACTTGACCAATATAAACGAACAAACAAAACCCATCCCATCCCCCGAGATCAGCCAATTTAAAAGCAGCAAAAAAACAAAGCTAGAATATTCTGGCGTTGTAATCGGCTCCAGTTATCTGGTTTATCGTCAATTAGCAGTAGAGCGCAGGTCCGCTGAGCAGGTCAGGCGCGTTAGCCGGCCGGCTGCGCTCGCCTGACCTGCTTTCTGGCTAGTGCCTACCCTAGCGCTTAGATCCAGATCTATCCAAGAGTTATGCGGATACGGACCTATCGCAGTTATAGTTGTTTTGTGTAGTAGCTGGTGAGATAAGGTTGTGTATTACTTAAATTTCTGGTATTGAAACTTCAATACGGTATTGACTATTTGTGCATATAATATATTTAGAATCTTGTGTTTTCATTTTTTTTAACACATGTTCCTCCATGAGTGACCTTCTTTCTGACACGTGGACACGTGTTATACGTATAACTATTGCTTATGACATTTATTTTGCGTATATCCGTTGCAGTGGCAGCGAGATACTGTTTTATACTTTCAAATATGTGGTCAATGATAATTTCGTATAAGTATTCTTGGTCGTAATAATTATATAGATTGAATATTTTTTCAATATTAACAAGTCAATATAGCTTTTTAATTAATTTAATATCATATTTTCGATGAACCGTCACATTTGCATATTCGTATAGAAAACTCAGATAATACTATTTGTTAATATTTGGTAGTTTGGTAGTAACCAATATACCTTTTTCACATAGCATTCGTGTCAAACATGATTTCGTTCTATTTGGAGTAAACTTCTAAGAATTAATTACACTTGAACATTTTTTTTTTACATTACGTATAATGTTGTTCCTGTAGTCTGAGGGCTGACGTGCAGCTTCGTACTTTCAGTACGTTTTTTACTGACCTACTTTCTGCACACTGCACCCTATCAATACTCTGGACGAAGAGCATTTTAGAAATTGAATCAGCGCAGTCTATTTATAGTGCCTCTGCTTACACAGTAAGCGAAGAGAACTAAATACAACACAGTTCTAAAAGGTTTCAGTAAAGTTCATTTGGAAACTTCCCATTATTATAATAAAACAACTTTTAACCGGATTAATCGCGTGTATTATTGGTTTTTTGTTTTTCCTGACGTTTCGAACACTTTGCAGCGTTCGTGGTCGCAGGAGGACTCTGCGACCACGAACGCTGCAAAGTGTTAAAAGTTGCGTTATTATAATGTGTAGTGATTGCGCAAACCTAAGATATTCCCATTATTAATTGTTTAAAAGTCACACGGCGTGGAGATTAATTTGTGAAATTCAAATTATGTAGGTATACAATTTTAATGACAATTACAATATCAATATAATAACTGATATGAAGAAAACTGCCTCGTTGGTCTAATGGGTGTCAGCGCGTCTGCTGAGCATGAGGTTCTGAGTTCAATTCCCAGATGAAGCAGTGTTTTTTAATCTGAAAATTCTGAGTAGTAGCCCGGTGTTTGTATTTGTGCCTGGTTAATGGCAACGTCTTACTCCTCTGTCTAATCAGCACTTAAGGGGGATTCAGAGTATGCTATGTTATGCTATATGAAGAAGACGGGATCCAAAACCTCACCGCCTTACATCGTAATTGTATCTTATCACCATCCAGGCAAGGAGAAGCTTTCAGTAGCAGCGAGCGAGCCGGTGCGGTTAGTGCTCGAGAGCGACGGCACCCAGGTCGAGGACGGGGATTACTGGCGGACACTACCCCCCAACACTGTGCTGCTGCTGTTGCGGCCTGGAGAGCGCTGGTACCCCACCGGGGTTGACGTAATCAAGGCTGGTGAGTATAACTAGTAATGATTGAACGTAATCAGCGAGGTTGTCTCCTAACACCGTTGTACAATCAACTACATCTTCATGGTAACAATTTGAAAGTGACAGCACCGTTTGTATCGTAGCAATAAGAAAGGTTTTTGTAGTTCAAGTGTTACCACTGATGTGCGTTGACCGTACTGCTGCTGCAGCCCTGAGAGCGCTTTGGGGAGTATGACGAGTGATGGTGACGGTATAAAGTCTGCTACCATCTCGGCGAGTACTGAAGGACACTGTCAACACTGTGTTACTGTCGCTGCGATCTAGAGAGTACAGTGCTCTACAAGGCGTAATTTCGTCTTATGGTGATACAGATGCATAAGTCTAGTGACTGGCGATATTTTTATCGGTCCATAAGAGAGGGCCTTGAAATATTTTAGAATCCTATTCCCAGTTAATAATCAGTATAACCTAACTAATAATATAAATACGAAAGTAACTCTTTCTGTTTGTTTCTTAATATTTCACGCCTAAAATGGTAAAGCATTTTTGATGAAATTTTGAATTTTGAAACTTTAGGGATAGACTGAACCTTGGAGAAGGACATAGGGTTTGTCTCGTAGATGAAGTTGCGGACACCAACTAGTACTAGCACCTACGTAGACCTACGTAGATAAATGTATGTCTATGTTTTCAGATGTTCAGTTTGTTACCTTTGTCTTTTCCAGCAATATCGGCGATACCAAAGATAGTATGCGAAACTATTCACGCACTCGAGTTGCACGATGAGACGCCTTCATGGAAGATCATGGACAACAAGGGGCGCGTCACGGTGGTGCTGCACTGGGACCAGCGACCGCAAGCGTCGCCGGCCGCGCGGTCTCCCTCACGACAGCCCAAGCCAGACCGGCGGCCTTCACTCGTTATACAGACGTCACTCGACCGGCCGCAGCCTGCGCCGCCGCACATCACAGTCGTGAATCACGACGAACCCGGGCCGGCGCCACGCCGCCTAACTCGCGCTCCCGGCTCGCTGGAGCAGCCGGGCGGAGTGCACGTGCACACGTCCGACTGCCGCGCCACCACATCACCCGCGCCGCTCTCGCGCCCGCCTCCCGACGAGTGCGACTTCCACTGCTGTGCGCTGCACGAGGAGGGCCGCCGCATCGCTGTACACAAGAGCGTTGCCACCTCGCCCATCCAGGACGCACAGCCCCGTGCCTCACCGCAAGGGCGACCAAAGGGACACGTGCGCTTTCTCGACGCAGAATCTGCGCGGCGCGGCGACCGAGACTCCTCCGAGAGCGAGACAGAGAATACCCTCGTCGAGGACGAAGCAGTCACTTCAGAAAAGTTTCTTTTATTAATCGACCAGCTCAGCGTCGATCAGAAACGGCACCTCACCATCAAGGACATAGGGATCATCCTCGAGAGGCTCAGCTCCAAAATCCTAGACGTGGAGCGTTTAGACCGCGAGTCCGAATCGGACGATTGCTACAACTGGACAATCAAGGCGACGATCAGGGGGGATGCTCTGCGGGAACTGGGCGTCATCTACAATGGAAACTACTATGCAATCAGCGAGCACCCGGGGTACCGGGAGGAGAACGAGGAGGCCGGAGACGAGGGTGAAGAGGAGGAGGAGGAAGATCGGCTCTGATCGGGCCTGTGCGGCGCCGCCGTGCCCGCCGCCGCCGCCGCCGTGCGCACCGCGCTGTGCCGCATCGCTGCGCGCTGACCGGCCGGCCCGCCGCACTCCCGCAACACGCCAGAGCCGAGCGCGACAAGCGTGAAAGCAATATTCGTTACTAAGGTTTCGTCGTAGATCCGGGCGAAACGACACGATCGGCCCGTGAACGATGACTCGGGCCCGCAAAAGGGCGCTTCGCCCGGTCTGGTCCGGCTGAGACCTGGGTGCCGGACAGCCACGGGGTCGGCGCGCGTCGCTCCAGTGGCAACGGCGCGCCGCCGTCGCCGGCTGAGAACGAATCGCCCGCCGAAGTGAATAATTAGAGACTTATATATGAAATTTGTCGCGACCCCGCCTCGCGCCTTGACCCGACGTGTCATTAGGCAGTGCGGGGTCGTACCCTAGTTAATAAATAGCGGATTATTATAAGTAAAACTGACTTCCTATCGATTTCTAAGGTGATTACTTAAGTGTGAGCCGGTCGTGTAGCGAGGGCCTTTGCCTCGCTCGCATTAGGCATTATGTGTATTATAATATATGCGTCACCGGAACACAACACCCGCACAAATGTTTATCATCGAGGTTATTGTCAATGTTCTATTAGGCAAATAATAAATGTTAGGTGTGCGCTCGCCGCCGCCGCTCCCCGTTTGTACCGCATTTGTTTTGTCCGCCGGACGTCGCCCGCCCGCTCATGTGGACGTGTCGCTCGCCCGGCTACCCATAGTTCACTCAAAGTTGGCCTAATATTGGGGAATAAGTTTCTGTATAAACTCATCATCATCATCGATGCATCCAGTAGTGGACACAGTCTTAAATAAAAACACCAGAATATAAGGCTCAAAAACAATAAAATATAGCGAAGTAGTGTGTGTATGAAAGCGGATTGTGACCGCTGTATGTCACTTGCACACGAAGGCAAATAACTTGCTCATGTATTCCTTTAAATAATTAAGTTATTGTATCGAGGAGTCGTTATTGTGCAACAGCGGAGTACCTGTCATTTGCTGGCAGACGGTGGGGAAATTTAAGTAACAGGTGACCAGGCGCCCCCGGCTCGTCCCGCACAACAGCGCGTCACGTCACTATACAGACTCGTCGGTGGGCCGCACATCTCTACCGCGTCGGTGGCTCGCCTCGAAGCGTTAGATTCAACATAGCTATGATGATGTTTCAGAGAGAGCCATACCATTTAATAGATATATAAAAATTATTATTAATAATAATAAAATTGAATGTTAAAAATAAAAATGGTTGTATCTAAAGTACGAATATACCTACCGTAATGCATCAGTCATCTTGCTACATGGGTATTGGTAGTCGGTAAGTTGATTCTTGTATTTATTAGCTATATGGTATCGTAGTATTACTGTATAATGTTTTTAATTTTTGTATAGTACGGAGGTCGTGGTGATCACGCATTAATGTATAATATAAACAGAAAACGATGTGGTTTCATAAGTTTTACAGCCGGGAGGCTTTCATATTGTATAGTTATTTAAGGTGTAATATTAACGATTATTATTATTGGATATTATTGAAGGAGTACGTGAATACCTGCACTTGTTTGTGATAAGGTACCGTTTAGTTCGGACGTCGGTGGCGTGTCGTGTTTGTTTAGCGTGTATGTATTGTCAGCGGGATCGCGGACACGCGAGCTTTTTGGAACGTCTTTGAAACGAATCTGTCGAATGGGAAGATAATTAAATAACTGTGATTCTAATTGCCAACAGTATCTTGCATAAATGTCGAATTATGTAATAGTACTCATTGTGTCCCAAATCGCTCGTGGGCCCGCTGTCCGAACATTTCACTTGCGTTTATAATTTGTTATCATCGTACTTTTTCTTAAGAGTTCATCAAGGTTCCGTTTGAGATACATTCCTAATTTAACTATTTCTCAGCGATCAATATATTTATATATTCTATATATATATAATGTTATGAACCTATTTTCGTGAACCGAAAATATAAATTATGATGTTTTGATACATTATTGGATAGTATTTGATTTTAAAGTTTGATATTGTGACTTGTCCTAAAGTTACTTAATTTTCAATTTACTATCGCTATTAAAGTTTAGGGGAAGCTGTAAGTTTCGTTAAAAAAAGGTTCCATCAATAAGTGGCCGGGTTATGAAGTGTCAAGTTTCTCCGATGTGTGCGTGTCTTTGTTGTCGGTCGCACTTGCATTTTGTGCATATGAGCGACAGAGAAGAAAGACTCGAGTCTTACTCAACAATATGTGCATGTTGTCTACGTCATATTGTGGAACCTTACGTCAATAATGTCATACATTATGACGTCAAACGTTTTCGACAATATGATGTGAACAACTGGATCAGATAGCAAATTTCTTGAAGTTTTATATGGTAATCCTGAGAGTTAGGTCTTTAATGTTAATGACTGCGGTTTTATTACGTTGGTTCTGTCTGAATATGTCTGCTAGTAAAATAATATAAATAAGGCAGGTAGCACGCTGCAACATATTCCGATGAAAATAAATGAAAGATATTTTCCTATCTATTAGGAAAAAAAATGCATGCTGATCAAACAAGAAGTATGTTTAGTAATAATTCTAACAGGATATCAAGTAGATAAGATATTTAGACTGATACAGAGATGTGTTTGTAAAATGCTCACGATTTTGTCGCAGCGTATTATCTGCCTTAAAGAGTGACATAGTCGCACATGTGTGCACATCCTTAAGTAACTTCCAATCTTTGTTTGTACAGCTAATGGTGAGTCTATGGAGTTACGGTCCGTTACGCACAGGTTATTATATCTAGTTAAAAACGTTCCGTTTTAATATTTTTATGTGTATAGGAGTAATGATAAATTGTAAAAAATGGTTTGTGACGCGTATGATCCGCGATTGTAATTTGGGAGACGAAGGTTATGCAATGCAACTGGAGTAATGTGGAGGGCATTTCTGAGCTTAACGTGTCGATGTCAAGGTTTTTGAAAAAAGGGATTTATTACGCTCAGTTGCGTTGCATAAAAACTTCTAAATGTGTACAATGATATTGTTGCACTGTCCATTCAACAGTGGCATTAAGACCATTTATAATTTAATTGCTATCATTTTGTAGGCCAGAAACCATCGATCACGGAGCTATAAACAAGTGAAGAGGGTCTAGAGGTGTCATCTATTAAGAACACGGAAAAATCTAAACATTACCAAACAAATTATCATTGAGATAGTGGAGCGCTTAATATAAATAAGCTTACATAAAAACACGAGTTTTGGTTTTATATAATGGCACTCCACAAATAAATAGGTATTACTATAGGTAGGATATGCATGTTTGTTAAAATGACGAATGAGATTGGTGAACAAAATGGAAGTTAAAATCTTGTAGCAAGAAGCGACGATGAGTTACTCTGTCCCAAAATCATGATAGTAATTATATTATAGGCTCCCATTTCTGAAGAACATTTGTTGCCTCGTGGTGCAGATAATAGTTCCATGACTGAAATAATTTTAAGTATATCACCTCCTGTTGGACTCAGATGTAACAATATTGTGACTGGGGACTGAGGTGGGTTATCCTTGCAAATTTACAACAGAACCGTCATTTTGTAGAACTAATGCAGTATCTGAATCCCTGATTTTATCAACACGAATTAATATTGAATATTGCTAATAAATTACTTATTAACAAGTGTTTTCGGTAAAGCAAGAACAGCTCTCTCGGCCCCAGGAATACGTTCCCAAATTTGTATTTCATTCGAAATATACATACCTAAATAATGATTAGATAAATAATAATATATAAACGATAACAGAATTTTCGATAAACACTTTCGTTTTCGAACTTCGTTTTTTATAGGCGAATTAAATAGTTACGTGAATGTTTTTTTTTTAATGTCAGTCAGTCTTTAAGATGGGTATTGATTTGTAGCATTTCCCTGTGATCCGATATATGCGAGCATTAATAAATATAATAAAACTAATGATCTTTTAGGATCATTTTAGGACGTCAGCGACGTACGCGTTGAGGTTGCAATGTTTAAAATATAACTTCTAATTAAAAAATATATTATTCCTCGCATGTAAACCTGTGAAATTCTAACGTGGAATTGATATAAGCAGTGAATGCGTAGTCTGTTTCTGGATTCTACGAGCAACTGTTACAACTCAGTACGCACCTTAACACCGCAGTGAACAGTCGTGCATATACAAATACGTAAAATATTGAATGTTAGTTATTCATACACTATATAGCACTTAGGGGACTCGTTTTAAAGTTACATACGTGCCAAATCGATCTTCTTTTACAATCCCACTGTAGAACTCTAACTTCGACGTTAGGTTGTTGAAAGCAACGTTGCAAAATAACAGCTTTATCTTAAAACTATTATAATTAACGTTATTATTGAACCGTTATTTTCCATAACGCTACGTCGAAGTCTCGTTGTAGAGTTTTATATAAAATGACGAATTAAACAAAAGTAGCAAGTTTCGATAATAGGCTACTAAGGACTGGTGCCATAAAATATTCCGTAAGAATTGTTGTTTTACAAAGTGCCAATAATTTATGAGTTGTAAGTAATCTTAGTTAAGTTAGATATGGCACGTACAAACCATTTTTAAACACATTAAAAACTGTATTTTGAAGTGTGGGTGTGCTGTGGAGACTTTGACAAGGACTGAAGAAGAAAATAGTATTTTATTGACGTTAAGTGTGTAATTTGGATAATATGGAGAATTACGTTTGTGCGTAGAATAATACGATAAAAATAAAGAAGCTTTCGACCCATTCTAAAATTTAAATCTTTACATTCAAACTTGGTCAAATATCAAACGATTAAAAAGAAATTCGTGCTAATTCATTTAACGTAATGAAAATATAAATAAAAGCGATGCATGAAATTTTTTATGAGAGCCAGCAAGCACTATGATGTAAGTTTTGTTTGTCACTCATGGCTCTACTATGTTCGTGTCAAGTTTATTCATAAAAAGCAAATTTAGTATTGACATAAATGCCTTCAAAACTTACAAGAGCACCTCTAATCGAAACCGAGTGATAAGCGAATAACATTTAGGCTTGACCGATTCGAATCCATCACATGCAGTCACGTAGAATCAGCTCGAAGTAAAGATAATAAAAAAAATTGTGATTTCAGTGCGAATGAAAAAAGAAATTGCGCAATATTTGTCGCATTTATTGTGTATCGCATCGTCGTATCGTGTCGTCAAACAGTAACTATCTCCCTCTAATTCTTTGTGTACAGGCGTGATGGCAAGTCTTGTAATTATTCTGACATAATTAAGTAACATCGTGTCCTTCGCACAGACTTCAAAATAAAGTTGTAAGTACTACCAGGTACCACGTAATGGCATCGTTCATCGTATCATACCTACGTAACCAAGAACATTTATTTTTGTATTCACTCGACGAACGTGAGACAGAATCCGGCTTATGTTCCACACTCGATAATTACCCGAAAACTTCACTGCCACTAATTTAAAAATAAAAATATTGGAAACGAATCGTTGTTGTTTTTATTACTAACTACACTATATATGGCGTGACCGGGATTAGAACCTACGCCTACCGCAAAATAAATAAAATTATTAACTTTAGAGTTTTATGCATGCGTTAATACTTTTCAAAGATTTATCTGTATTTTATTGTATGTATTGACCAAACTTACACCTTAGAAAATGAATCGGTAACTGCCTCGTTGGTGTAGTATTCCCAAGCGCGACTGCTGAGCATGAGGTCTTGGGTTCGATTCCCAGATCGGGCAGTGTTATTAGGTTTTTGTTTAGAAAATCTCACTAGCAGCCCGGAGCTTGGAACTGTGCCTGGTTGATGGCAATAGGCTCACCAGTTACTACCTATTGGAGTAAATAACAGCATTGGCTGAAATGTGAGTGCACAACTGTGTACACCTCTGTGTACAACTGTCTACTCCTTCGGGGAATACATGCGTGATGCTATGTTTGTTAATCTAGCGTTACTACTGGACGTAACTTGAATCCGAGTTTCTTAATAAGGGGGTCTATCGCCTACACGACAAGCACAGTGTACGAGTTATAATGAGTATTTACATTACAAGCATAGTGTACCTACAAGATGTGTGTTTGCAAGTAAATACGCCACAAACTATGGTTACCGTTTATCTGATAATCATTGAGCCAAGATCGCCACTAAGTTAAGCCCTGACATAACCAGGCGGTGTCGTGGCAGATCCCGAAGAAGATGGCGGATATGAACTATTAGACAGTAGCTTTAGACAGAAAGGCAAGCGCAGGCCTTTGCCTAGCAGTGGGATGACGCAAACTGAAAGTAACAGTAACCCCCAATGCCTAACTTTGTCTGAGAAGAACTGCAAATCAGCGACACGCGTTCGAAGCTTCGGACATTATAAAAACTATTTAACTAAAAAAAACTACACTTAGATGACGGGAGCGCGGTTATTGGACATGTTCCTGTTGAGGCCCTGGTTTCAATCCCCGTGTCAGTCAAAGTGTCGTTGGGTTTTCTGTTAGCAAATTCCAGTAGCCGCCCGTAGTACCTACGGAATTGTCCCTGTTAGAACTGTAGGCCCACAATAAATGGATGCGGTAATTATGTCACCTATGCAAAGCCGGGGAATATTGTCGGAGGTACTTAATACCAGTGAATGAACTTGCCAAGGTGATGCCGGATTCAGGATCTACACAGACAGCATTTCATCGCTTCGAGTTTGACAACAATAAAAAGATATCGATAAACCTTCGAAAAGCAATATCTAACGCACGCATAGCGAAAAATTCGCAGTAGAGAGCAGAGGCTGGGATGGCTTAGCGGTCAGAGCGCCTGGAGTATTTATCCGGGAGGCGTAGGTTCGAATCCTGCTCACGACCGTATTTTCTTTCTACAAAAAAATATAATTTTATCAATAAAAAGAGTTTATACTGGTTATTTGATGTATGTATCTGGCGAGATAGAACTTCTTGCTCTACAAAGCACGGAAAGGTCTACCTAATTGATGTTTAAAAATAATGTCATAATTGACAACTGGAAACGTTTCTAGATTTAATTATTTAATTAGGATCTGCCTCGTTGATCCCAAGCGCGACCGTGAGCATGAGGTCTCGGGTACGATTCCCAGGTCGGGCAAATTGTTATTGAGGTTCTCTGTTGAAAATTCTCAGTTGCAACCCAGAGCTTAGAATTGTGCCCGGTAGATGGCGATAGGCTCACCACCTATTACATAAAACCACAATTCGAAACTCCGAGCTGCTACTGAGAATTTCCTAACAGAACAACTCAATAACACTACGCCCGGCCCGGGAATCCAACCCGAGACCTCCTGCTCAACAGTCGCGCTTGGGACCACAAGACCAACGAGGCAGTCCGTTTGTATTAATATTTAGAATAACTATGCTCCCTGGATGTGAATAAAATAAATTAGCTTGTTGCTATACGGCCAGGGCCCCGATTCTGAACCGTCGGAAACTGGCGTTTTCGAATCCGTGCGGAAAGTTGTCGATCAGAACCTCTAAGCGCTATTAAAAAACAATGAAATTGATAAAGCATGATATATATTTGTACATAAATAATTAAAAAAATAGATCAGAATAATATTTCATTTTTTTTTTTAATTTCTATCTAAGTTTAAGTATCCGTTCCGATACGGAATAGTATTCGAATGGTTTAGAATAAGCCTACTGGTCTCATACAAAGAAGGGAAGAGCATTGATCTCCACACCAACTTACTGAGGGCTAGCGATTACTATGACTGAGTCTCCACACGATTTGGCCGCACCGTATGCCAGTGATGTCTCAAATTAATTAATGTCCAAAGAACTACGAACACATTACTTCGAGTTTCCTGATTGAAATTCCTTGATAAGAAATACTTAAAATACATTAATAAAATCTTTATATCGTAAAGGTGGTATAGTACAATTCCATATACAAATAGAGACAGACAAAACACCTATGTTTACTGCACTAAACGGTTGTGGAATTGCACTCTTAGATAGGCTTTAGAAACAACCTGTGATAAAGAGAAACAGTTCCACACAAATACGACCTACGAATAGTTGCTCTATGCTTTTTTATGGGTGGCTGTGAATCAAAATCAAAAATATCTTAATTCAAATTAGACCATTTAGTATCTAGTGCTTAACTGGAGAGAAGAAGCGGCGCAACATACTCCCCAGATACACGTCTCTGTCTGTCAAGTTACAAATTATACAATACATTTCAGCTGGCACTGACATCTTATTACAGACAAAATAAAATAAATACTATTAAAATAATTGCTGTAAAAATAAAGTTGACCCGCCCCGGCAACGTTCGACGATTTGAAGATAGACGGCTACTTTTTCGCCGATTTAATGAAAGTTGCAGATTAATCTTTCAAACGCATTGACGCATGCAAGGCGAACTTTAAAGTTATTCATTTAGGTGGAAAGAAAAATGCTATCTGAGCACGATTTGAACCTGATCCTCCCGGATAATTACTCCAGGTTGGCACCCGGAGTATTTATCCGTGAGCCGCATATCTCACGGCTATATTTTACTTACCTAACACAAAAACTCTACTTTTGTCAGTTAGCTATATAAGAAAAGTATACGTTTAAAAAAAAGGAAATACTCGTCCGACCGTATTTCGGTCACGGCGGCCTATCACCACGGAGATTAGCCAAGTACGCAGGAGATATTATAGTGCACAAGTGTATGCGCTAACACTGGTGCACTCCCTCTTCCTTCACTCTCATATTCCGATGGGACGGCAATCCGACACGATCGAAGAGAGATCAGGCGCATGACCGACGGGTTTACGTGCTCTCCGAACGAGGGTGTCACGCCACCAACTTCCTGACTCCGGGCTACTACTGAGAATTTTCTAACAGATAAATCCAATAACACTTTGCCCGACCTGGGAATTGAACCCAGGACCTCACGCTCGGCAGTCGCGCTTGCGACCGCTAGAGTCCACAAACGAGGCAGTCAAAAAAATAATAATAGAAAACAAGTTTCGAGCACAAAAACAACATAAACACGAAATACGACACAAATAATTCTAGCGAATGTTTGTTCCATTTAGAAACAGCATTTCCCGAAGGCTCTGCGGCGTTGGGACTTTGGGAGGAATACAAATAGGTACATACTACAGTATCACGTATTCGACTTGCTTCCGATACTTGTATCCACTGTAGAAACTTTTCACTTCGAAAATCACAAAAACCCCTAAATAAGCTCGATTCTTTGGAATTATCTTAAAATGTTATATTGATCGTTTCTTGAATGACTTTACCTACGTAGAGGAGGATTTACTCAGTTCTTGGAATCCGAATTCTTTCCTATGTTTTGAGATAGAATATGAATTTCGTTAAGGTGTATGGTGAGTGCGTTAGCATAATGCAATCGTAGAAAAATATATATCTGTAGATCATAGAAATAGTTGTTACGTGCGGGAATCGAACCCAGGGTAATCTACCACACGAAAACATCAATTATGTAAGTACTCGTGCAGTTTGACATAACATAACATAACATAGCATCACGCCTGTATTCCCCGAAGGGGTAGGCAGAGGTGTACACAATTGTACACCCACATTTCACCAATGCTGTTATTAAGTCCCATGTAATAGGTGGTGAGCCTATTGCCATCAACCGGGCAAAATTCCAAACTCCGGGCTGCTACTGAGAATTTCCTAACAGAAAAACTCAATAACACTTTGCCCGACCCAGGAATCGAACCCGAGACCTCTTGCTCAGCAGTCGCGTTTGAGACCACTAGACCAACGAGGCAGTCCACTGTGCAGTTTGAACACCCAACATTCCCAGATTCAATCGGGTGCATTGCAGACACCCACTTTCCCCCTTCTCCCAACCCCTTGATGGCGATATAAAGCAACCCCACCACTCCTCCTTTCTGTGCAGAGTATTTTTTGTTATATTCCTGCTTTTTACTACATTTTAATAATTGCAAAGTTTTTATATAAATTTTAAATGAAAACAACATCTTTGATTACAATTAGCATTAGAAATTATAATCAAAGATATTTATTTAATTATTTACTATTCTCGAATAAATATGTACATAATAAATAAAAATATTTACAAAAAATAAAACCTAAATTATATTAACTACACTACCACTAAAAGAAAGAGAAAGAGAAAAAATAAAAAAGGAAAAAACGTAATTTAGGCGTCGAAGTACTCCTCCGCATCGATGTCATCCGGTAATGTGCCCAGAAGACTGGCAGCATTGCCACGTTGAATGGCAATGCTAATTCTCTGACCAAAAAACAGGCCAGCCCTCTGGTCAAAGATTATGTTTTTCATTATGGTGGTAAAACTACATAGTTTTGAGATTTTATAAGCAAAAATAAATAAGTGTAGGTACCTAAAGCTTTTTGGTGTGTCAACTTTTTTATTTAATAGATTACGTTCCTAATTTGTATAAGAAGGCTGAAATATTCGTCAGTTAAAAACATTTAGGTAAATGTGGTAGCAAAAATATTATAGGTAAATACTATAAAAAACAAAGAAAAAGTGTTGCTAACTAAATAACTTCAAATTGACTGCAGTGTTTGCGTTAAGAACGTTCACTAACTTCATAAGAATGATTTAAATTACCGATGGCCGTATCATAAAAAAAACTATATTAAAATAAGAATAAAAAAATATATAATATGTGTTATATGAACCATAGACTTGGTTCATATAACACGTTTAAAGTTGTGGGGCATGTTGAGCTGATACGTACAAGCATCACATACGGGTGCACCTATTTTTAAACACCATAGCTTTGAAGCCTGGATGTGGATCTGGTAAACGCAATTGCCTATTGAGCTGGATTCAAACCTGCGCCTCCTGGATAAATAGTCCAGGGGCTTTGACCACTAAGCCGTCTCGACCTCTGCTCACTGCCGCAAATTCTTCTTCCACTTTTTGATACGTCTTTTGGTGACGTCATTGTCATCTATTCAGACCCTTTTTATTCTTTTTAACCGACTTCCAAAAAGGAGGAGGTTATCAATTCGGTTGTAATTTTTTTTTTTTTTTTTTTATGTTTGTTACCTCAGAACTCCGTCATTTATAAACCGATTTGGAAAATTATTTTTTTATTTGAAAGGATTTACTTTCAGATTGGTCCCATTTAAATTTTATGAAAATTGGTTTAGTAGTTTGGTATTTAAATCAAAATAACTGAAAAATAATACGTCGTCGAAGTAAACGAAATGGTGTATTTTGCTTTCTTGTGACTTTCCGGTGGTGTTTACGGTCTCTAGAATAGTTCTAATGAACTAACTATTTTCCAGCTTCATCATCAGATGATGATGATGATGATGAAACCGGAAGATAAGCATCGGAAATCCGTCATATTTTTTTTTGCTATTTAATACTTTTTAGTGTAAGACCGCATTCTCAAACATCTCTTTTTACACGAGTGCTCAAAAAACGGAGTGTATATATGTATGTATGTATGTATGTAAGTATGTTTGTGAGTTTCTTTACCTATTCCACCATAACTTCTAAATACCTGAACTGATTTCGATATATGGGGTATCGTTAGACTCCTTATACTGTCCCGTGAGTAACATACGCTAGTCAG
Organism: Xylocampa areola; assembly: GCA_935421205.1. Taxonomy (NCBI): domain Eukaryota; kingdom Metazoa; phylum Arthropoda; class Insecta; order Lepidoptera; family Noctuidae; genus Xylocampa; species Xylocampa areola. Next base: position 20,357,018 of record OW285206.1, read on the forward strand.
TTTTTTTTTTTTAATTAATTTCATCTTGTTTTGCGCAGTTTATTACTCTCTTTTGAAATAGCCTCAGATCTAGATTTCCTACTTTGATATGGATAAGTCGCAGATGGATTGTAGAATAAGCTGTTTTACAAAACTGCTAGCTGATTTACAAAACAGTACTGTTATGAAAAACAGCTGAACTACGTTTAGCGGTTTTACATGATTACTGAACTATAACACGCAGAATTGAATGAACGTTTTGCGTTTATCAATGCAGCGGGTCAACGATCAGAGATTATGTAAAACAGTGTGAAATGAACTGTCAGATTGTTGATTTTAGTTCGAAATTTTGTCGCTTATGGCTCTGTATGTCCTAACAATAATAACCTAACTTTATTTTACTAGCCAAAAGCAAAAAAAAATATGAAAATTTTTAATGACGTAAATACTAAACCACTATAATAGTCGACAATATATCGGGATTATGAAAGAAAATAAATTAAATTGATCCATTAGCGAGCGAAGCGAGCTCGGGAGTTTCGTGTATCCCGACACGGACAGGTCATCCTCTTCGTGTTTAGGTTTTTTCTAACCTTACGGACACAAAAATAGCCACGAAAAGTCAAATCAGAATACAGTATCGCTTTTTTACTTGAATGGTGACTATCCATGTAATATACCTATACAATAAACAAACCTGTCCCACTGTAGATATGTCATTCTGCATTACGTCTAAAGCTGGGTAGCAGTTTTGTTAAACGTATCGCAATGGCAATCCAGCTGAACGTTGTTCAGCTGTTTTAAAAAACAGTATTGTTTTGTAAAGCAGCTAGAGATTTTGTAAAACAGCAGATTCTACAATCCATCTGCGACAGATATATATGAACAGCGCGTTGAGTAGGTCTACCCATATTCACTTCCGATAAATCAGTTATGGTACGCAAGATTCACTAAAAAGTAAGAAATAAAATAATTTTTAACAAAAAAAAGAACCGACTCCAAAAATCTTTCTGTTTAGTAAATATGCACTAAAAAGTTATAAAATAATTGCATTATTTACTTACTACAATTTATATAAAAATATTTTTTTAATTTTAGAGTATTCTGAATAAATCAATTTATTAGGACAATAATATACAAATATTATTTTTGGAGTAGGTGCCAGTAAAGGATAATAAACGTGTAAGTACATTCATGAAGTAGTGTATTACGTTCGCTTTAGGCAGTTGTTGTGTTCATTTGTAAATAGGTTCAATTAGGTATAATTCATTATCTGTACCTTCTGCTACTAGTTTAAATTGGCGAAAAATTTGGTTTGCTGTATTGTTATTTGACTTAACTGTTTCTTTTTTTTAACAGTTATTTAATGTAATTTTCTTTATAAATATTATATTATATCTTATAGCTTCACTACTGTTCTGTAAAATGTGAGCATTATGTGGACATTAATGTTAATCGTTACATTAAAGAAGTACTCTCATATAACAGCCTATGACCGGGTATTATGAGTTTGTCATGCTCACTAAAATGTCTTGCTGATGGTGGCGTTGTGTATTGGGTCGTTGAGTTCCCTTCAAAATGGTTGAGTTTAGCGATGCTGATGCGCTCGTCATACTCGTGAACGGGTGCTGTCTGTTGGGACTGGTCAGCTCGTAATAGCTCTGGTTATAATTTTGGCTTTTTATATAATTAAAATTCTGCCTTTTCTTCCACATTAACCTGCATTATTCTCACATTAATAAATTTAAATTGTAAATAACACATAATTTTAAAAGAGTGTCTATGGAGTTTCTTGCCGGCTCTTCTCCTTAAGACCAACTTCTTGGAACCGTGCACCTAGCTTTGACTTTTCTTAAGTGCCTGTAATAGGGCCTATTTGAAATAAAAAATTTGAGTTTGAGTTTCAGTTTATCGTAAAAATAATTAAGGTATCTTTAAATATATTTTGCAAATTTTAGGATACTTCCTTAATATTTTTAATGTTTGTCTGGCACCGACTCCAAAAATAATAATAATTGTATATTATTGTAATAAAACAACTTTTAACCGGATTAATCGCGTGTATTATTGGTTTTTTGCTTTTCCTGACGTTTCGAACACTTTGCAGCGTTCGTGGTCGCAGGAGGACTAAGGTGTCAGGTGTCTCAACAGTTTATTTAAAATTATTTCAGTCTACCGTACATATAATTGATAAAATTCATAAAATTATTTGGTCTCTGATACATATTTAAACTAAATCGCGACGGTATTTCCTAAGACTATCCCTGAGAAGAAATACCGAAACAAACTCAGAGGTCACAGTCGTTTTAAATTTAGAGATACAATTTTACAATTTTATCGAATTATAAACTAAAAGGTGTTCCGATGCACGCAGTAATCGCTCACAGTATCTTGATTTGTCTTGTGACTTGACTTTGTTTGGGACTTGATTATTTTCAGCACAGGGTTCCAAACAGGTGGTAATTGCCAACCATCTTCTCTATTGAAATTTGGGTGTTTTTTAATTTCAATAGCCTCGCGGAGCATTCTCGGTATATATCGGTTTTCTTTCGCGAGGATTTGGGGTTTATCGAAACGTAGAAAATGGTTGGGTTTGTCTGTTGTATGTTCACAGACTGCAGATTTTGTTGAGCGTCTATTCTTGACGTCAGCTATGTGTTCTTTCAACCTGGTGCCAATGCTACGCTTTGTTTGCCCTATGTAAGATAGCCCACAATCACAATCAATCTTGTAGACCCCTGCATCTTGTAAGGGGATGTGGCACTTCACCGGTCTGAGAAGTTGGCTGATCTTTCTATGTGGCTTGAAGTAGGTTTTGATAGAAGCACGCTTCAAGATGTGACCAATTCTATCGGTGACCCCTTTGATGAAAGGTAGGACAGCAGGTCGGCGATCAACTGTGGTGGGTATTATTGTCCTAATAAATTGATTTATTCAGAATCCTCTAAAATTATTTTTTTTTTTTTATATAAATTGTAGTAAGTAAATAATGCAATTATTTTATAACTTTTTAGTGCATATTTACAAAACAGAAAGATTTTTGGAGTCGGTTCTTTTTTTTTTTTAAATTATACCATAAAAATTTTGAGTTTGCTAAGCATGCTTTTCTTGCATTGATTTTCAAAGATTTAAATGTAATTGCTATTACATTTTTTTCCGTTTCCAATTTAACATGACATTACATATCATCACGCCTATATTCCTTGAAGGGGCAGGCAGAGGTATACATCGTTGTACAGCCACATTTCACGAACGCTGTTATCAATTCCCATGTAATAGACGGTGAGCCTATTGCCAACCCAATAACACTACCCAACCCGGGAATCGAACCCATGACCTCATGTTCTACAGTCGCGTTTGGTACCACAAGACCAACGAGGCCGTCATTTTCAATTTGCGGTACTTAAAAGTTAGTTATTTAACTCACAAGCGTAACCAACATGTTTCAGTTTCTTTATACCAAAAGTTACTTAAAATGTGAACAAAGTAGGTCTATAATCACTTTAAAACCCGTCCGTATTTTTTTTTTTATTTTTTATTTATTATTAATACACAAAAAATATTAAACACATTATTACAAAGCACTAGAGAGGATAACAAAAAAGTAATCAAGTTAAAAGGCTAGTGGTACTTCGTAACATAGGAACGTCTGCACTCGAACTAGGTTTACACCTGTATCTCAAGATGCAGCTCTTCCCCTCCAAAAAGTTATACAGTTTTTAGCCATATATGAATAGTAAGTATACATCAAGTGCATGTGTAGGTAAATATGTGAAGTGAATAGTGTAAATGTGAGTGTATGTGTATTTGTGTGTGAATACATGTAGTTTTTAGGTGAGTTTATGAGCGTTAATGTGTGTATCAGTTTAAACTAAGTCGGTATGTAGATTAACTTCTCAGTTTCATCATATGAAAGTCCTACTAGATAATTAAAAATGTTTTTTCTGCAACTGGTTTTATTAAGGGTATATATGTTAGCAATTTTGTTAATTTTATTATATAAATAGGGACCAATAAAAATTATGTTATGAAAAGTATTGACAAATAAAACAAGATGGAATACCAAAAAAAAAATGTATTCAAAAATCAAAAACCGTATAAAACTAGGATTGGGTATACGTGCAATCGACTGAAACTGTGTTTTCATAAACGAATTATTGTAATTTGTCTTTATAAAATTAAGTTTCCGTCAATTTTGGGCATGCGAGGTTGACTCTACTGTAACACAATGATCACGAAGCATGCTCAGTTTATTTAGTCGTTGCGGTTTGGCTAAGCATTGCGTTTTGTCTTTTCGTCACTTGTTCTAACTATAGTCGAGCGAGGCCTAGGGGTGGGCGCAGGACTGTGCACGCAATAACGCCCTTTTTTCCGCCAACTTCATCTTGTCGAGCACATCCGCCATCTCAGGCCACGGTTCATATCGTTGATTGATGATAATCATCTTGTGGATTGACGGATTTCTCAGATCCATTGTGTGAGATATGTTCTGACGACTGCGTGATGCAAATACAGTGTCAACCTAAAACAAACACATTTTATATTTAAAACAATAACTTGCAGCAGTTACATCAACAGAATATTAATACTAAAGAAAAACATTATATTGTTAACTCTTGTTCGTTTGTCAACCTTAAGAAAATAGATCCCATATAACATCATCACACTTGGAATGGGAGGGTTAGAGGTTGTCGCAGAATATTACTATACAAGTGATCACAATCACCCTCACCCACTACCGACATCACTTAAAAGTTGATGGTTAAAAACAGCACGGGGAAGTTAATATTATTACACTCAATTTGAATTACATACCTTATTCTTACATGCCCATAAAATCGAAAATACCATAAGCGTTAAGCTGATGCATGTTGTGACGAAAAGAGGTATAATCTCCCAGTAAGTTCTTAGGGCATACCCTAATTTTAACTTCCTTGGAAACGGTATGTCGTACTGAGAGGCTGGTATCATGTCCGCGTATCGCACATTGATAACCTTTGGAGTGACTCTCCTCGTCAGCAACAGGGTAGCTTTGGATTTATACGTAGTTCGTAAGAATTTTGAAAGCATTTTAAGAAAAATTGAAGCATGGACTCCAATTATGTATTTTCCTAATATATACCAAAATCTGATGACATCGATGTCAACGTCAAAAGATTCTATAATCAAATAGTTATAGAGTACATATTATGAAAAATATGTCGAAAGAGATCAGACCGTCGGACGCCATACTTTATTTAAGAAATATCTAACACGACACGTTCGCCCCGCTCCCGTGGAATTCCATCGTTGTGTTCTATATTAATATCTTGTCTGAACAGTAGTGTGTATAACATTATAAGCAAGTTAATTAGATTGTGTATGATTCACGAGAACATCCAGCCAGCACTTCTTAGGTTGACTTCACGGTTTCGTTGACAGTTGTTTATTTAACGCATCTCTAAGTCGCCTTCATTTAAAAAAAAAACACTGGTTGTAAATGTTGTGTCGATGAACAAAAATATATTGACGCAAAAGTCAGATGAAATTCAAAAGTCAAACGTATATTTAATTATAATAAAATAAAATTTAATAATAAGCGTAATAATTGTTACTTTCGAATATATTATCAGGAAAATATGGAATTTTTGTACAATGGATCACATTTGCGAAATTCGTAAATTATCGTGTGAAGTAAAAAGGTATCGTCAAACTATGTGTTTATCGTCTACTTACTATGGCCCTGTAGAGTACACCTCTAAGCCATCACACGAAATAAATCATAAAGTTTTATTTTATAATTAATGTTGGTACTTTGTTCGCAGACGTCAGCAGTGTGAGGGTTGGTGATGACCTTGCGCACTCCACGGCGTCGCATCTCGCCCCGCACCAAGCGTCGGTACCGGGCTATCCGGGAATTTTTCCGCCGAGCGCTAGGTCACTACAAAGCAATCATTTCACAAGATACGCACTACAAATCTATTTAATAACATACACATTATAAGTATATCTAAAAATCCTGTTCATCTTGCAGGTAGTTCATCGCAACCAGATATTAAAATAAGTTCCAGTATAGCTGTTAATGTCACAGATCTAAAACGCAAAATAGTCGGCCTCGAACAACAGTTAGACGAAGTGAACAAGCACTGTCAGGACATCGCGTGCCTTGACTGCTCTAGGAGGGATTCTGAGAGCACCATCCAGTCAGACGACAAACACGAGATAGATACGATCAAGGAACAAACTGAAGGGTCTTCTGAGAGAAAGCTAAATGGCATCGAGACAAAACTCATATACAAATCTTCAGAGTGCAACTACGGAAAATCTGAAGAGAGCGAATACATTTCGAAAATTCGGGATGATGTAATCGGTGTTGATCAAGGTATGAGCGACGACTACGAAGAACACCTTTCTAAAGTAAAAAATAAAAAGAGCAAATTGCACAGATTAACTGATTACGGTTCAAAATTACACAAATATAGACCGAGATCTGTCTACGAGAATTTCGCTTCTGTATATTCTGGTAGTAGTTTCCATTCACTTGCTAACCCACGAATGAGTAAATCCCATGTGGGATACTCTGGACATCCTAGTGATAGAAAACACCACAAACAAGAGTACACGGAGGAGCTGCCTCCATATCCACATAAAGATAAAAAACACAAGGAGCATAGGGAGCACAAAGAGCGCAGGGAGCACAGGGAGCACACGAAACGAAACAATATTGATTATAGAGAAATGAGCGAACAGAAACCTTCAAAAATTCGAAAGCACAGACATCACAATCGAGAACTGGATCAAGATTTTATCGCGGATATAATAAGAAGGCAATATAAACCAGTAAAAATGTTTGGAAGGAAAGAGTCTGACCTCAGCCAATTCTCAGCGCCCGTTTGCCGAGATCAAGAGTTTAAAATCCGTGACGACATACACGAAGGTACCGAATTGTGTTCTTGTTGTTACGAAGACCGCAAATATAAGCCAAGATTAAGTGACCTCAGCGAAATGAGAAGTATTTGCGACACTCGCCTATACAGCTCTAAGAAACATACACGAGGAAAACATCGTAGGATGCACGTAGAGATTTTTAATAACTCTGATCTTTACGACTTAGTTCCAGTCAAAGAGAAATCTAGTCCAAAGACTAGAAGAAAATTTACTGAGGATAATAAGATACCATATGAATATTATAGAGAAGTACCTCCATCACCCAGAACATTAAGACCCCGCCTCAATCTAAAAGCTCAATATAACACAGAATTTGAAGATTACATGACTAAAGTCAAGCAAAGAAAAGGCTCACCGCATAAGAAAAGGCGTCAACGTGAGCCAGTCGAAACTGTCGATAGTGATATAACCTCCGAAACATTTCCAAATATAATTATAAACCAACCTTGCAAAACCCAAAAACACATGAAATGTCAAGTAGAGAAGCAAGAACTATGTCAACAGGACACCGCTACTATGAGTAGTTTACAATATCCACCTTGTGTAAATGAGCAAACGAATATAACAGACGATACGACATTTAACAAAACACAAGAAACTGAGATTACTGTTGATAAAACAGATAAAGCACTGTGCGAAATAAAAGATATCCTACAAAGTTTTTTACACGAAATAAAAAAAGAGACAAATGCGTCACAGTGTGACAAATCTGATGTCAGCTCAAAAATGGGTGATATTGGAACCAATGTTGTAAACGAAAATAGTGCAAAGTTAAATAGTAACGTCATGCCTAACAGCAGGCATAGTTTTAACAACTATACATCTCCGTTCATGGCACCATTTGCAAACCCATGTTGCTATCCCATAATGCCAGTTTGCCCCATGAACTGTCCTATGACCATGCAGAATGGTTTCTTAATGCCCAGTCAAAGTTACACATGTGCAAATTGTGCTAATGCTGCTAAGGAGCCTGCTCATACTGAACATTGTTGTAATAAAAACGTAAACATACAACAAACAGACAATACTAATTATCATACAGAAACATGTCATACGGAAACCGGTCACACAGAAACTGAAGATCTTATTAAAGAGATTTACAAGTTTGTAGCGCAAGGTCCAGTTAGGAAGAGAGACTTTGGAGGCAGTAGCGGTAGACGTGAAACTAAAAAAGACGATGCCAAAATGTTGACGTCAAGAAGCGTTGGTGAAAGTTCTAAACTCTCCAAACATGACGCTAAAGTGGGAACAGCTCCACTGAAGTGCTATTCGAAAAGTTGTGAGGCTATAGGATCCAGAATGATCCAGAATATCGACCCATATTCCAGCACAACCAATGCTAGTTACTCAGATACCATATTAGAAAAGCTAAGCGTGGAAGTCACACAAACTACATCTGAAACTGAGGAAACTGAAACTACTGAAGATAAGGTACCAAATTCAAAACAATTTACAAAATCCTGTTAAATTCCTTTTTTTTATTTATTAATATCTTTTATTTTTCAGTCTAAACGAAATAAATTCTCAAAAGTTCTGCGATCTATTGGCCTTTTTAAGAAAAAGAAAAAGGATGTCATAGAAGAACTCAGCGAAAGTGAAAGCGCAATAGATATAGATATCAAACCGAAGTCACCATTCCGCCAGGATATAACGAATTACATGATGCATGGCCAGGATTACTACCATCCACCACCCATACCACCAAATTATCAACGACCAAATGAATATCAACCTGACTATCATCCACCATACAACCCTGCAATGCCGGAGTATCCGCCACATCATACAATCCAAGATATCTACGCGCCGCGACCTCATCATCCAAGGCCGCACGACCATACCGCTGCACCTCCTTTCCACCCCAAACAGCGACCTACAGCCCCACCATACCACCCATACGACAATCGTTTCAAAATGCAAATGCAACAACCACAAGTACCTCTTTGCTTGAAGGAAATAGAAGTGAAAAGTATTGGCACACAAAGTGAAAGAAAGATGTCTCTCTTCCGGAAGTTCCAAAAGAAGATCCAACTACCTCCAGAAGAAGATTATGATCAGAGGAATTGCTCTATACAGACGCAGACGACACAAAGCAAACCAGCTCCTGCAACCAAACCACTATTCAACTGGAAAAAACTGCAAGCAAAGGCGATGGCGGAAAGCAATAAGTTACACACTGATCCCATACAATTCTCCATGAAGGCTCAACAGGAGTTAGCTGCGGGTGATCTCAAAATAAGAAAAGCAATGCTGAAGAAATTGTTTTACAAAAGGAATCCTTTCTCTCCGAGGAACCTCATTGTAAGGACGTTACTAGGAAAAGATAAGTCGAGTTTCGGCGAGGCGCCGACCGTGTTCCGACCACGTATGTTCTTCTAAGTGTGCGTGAAGTGCGAGTATGTCAAAAATTGTAGTGTTTTGTATTATATCAGTTTTAAGAATGTGTTTAAAATGATTTTAAGTTTTATTTATTTGAAGTCATCGACACAGTAATAAAAAATAATTCTCCTCCCGACCGTATTGCGGTCACGCCGGCCCATCTCTATGGAGATAAGTAAAGTACGCAGGAGATATTATAGTGCATGCGCAAACACAGGTGCACTTCTTCACTCTCATAGTCCGATGAGACGACGAACCCAAGCGACCGGAGAGCGATCAGGCGCGGGGCCGACGGCTTTACGTGATCTCCGAAGCACGGGGGTCACACCGCCAACTTCCTTATTCCGGGCCGCAACTAAGAATTTCCTTAACATAAAAACCTAATAACGCTATGCCCGACCTGGGAATAGAAGGGCCACGCTCAGCAGTTGTGCTTGCGACCACTAGACCACACAGACACACATAACATACCATTAATACAAATATGAATAAATAAAAACAGCCGGCGGTAACATTAATATTCGAAGTAAAATGTCGATAAAAAGATTATTTTTGTACTAGGCTAGATGCCTCCATAGTTACTATACACACGTACATAAAAATGCCTGTTTCCCATTAGGGTAGGCAGAGGCTATCGGTTTCCACCTTCTACGATTCGGACACCTCTTTTGCTTCATCTATGTTCATTAACCTCTTGATGTATGCTCGCCGTATTAAGTTGCACCTGATATGCCTTTTTTGAGAACGTCCGCAAATTGGTTGCGGTATGTTCGTCGAGGTCGGCCTGCCCCGACTCTTCCATCGACACTCGCCTCGTATTTTTGCTTTATAGTAAATTCCGCAAGATTTGTTACGCGTCGATTGGTCCGCAGTGGCCGCAATTCATATGGCACGAAACTGATTTCGAGTTACACCTCGAGAATACTGAGTAGAAACGGCCTCAGTTCAGAGAACGGCCCAATGAGCCCCGGCATTCCCTGCGGGCCAACCAATGCGCACTATAATAGTTGCTACTAAGGTTGTTACTGTCAAACTGCGAGCATATTCAGTTACCTTCTGCAGCGGGCTTTTTAGAAGGATTCAAACAAACAGGTGAAATGTCAGATATTATATGCTAATGATAAATATAATAACTTTAAATAAACACTGAAGCACTGATCTCACGATGGGCTCACGGCTAAGGAAGAGTCACACTGATCGATCAATCGAGGTTAAGATTCGCTTGCCGCGTTGGGTCTATGGATGGGTGGTCATCGACCACCAGACCGGTCGGTCAGTGGATCATTTCATATCGAGGCCACTCTGTGCCTAGGAGCCCACATCAAACCGTCGGTCTCGATTTGTCAAATGAAGAATAGGTATCTTCATGTAAAATACTGGTATTAGGCTGCATCCGATTAGGCAGGGAGCCGAACTTAACATAGCTAGGAAAATGCTGGACAGAGATGAGTGTTCTCATCACGGCCAAGAAATAATCACAAAGCAGTATTTATATGAGACAACCTGACTGGTAAAATTTTGGTTAAATTCAAATAAAATAAAATACTTGAATGTCTATTTAGAGAAAAGTCTCACAAACGTCATAAGAGCCAAATGTGAACGTTAGATCTTCGTTTACTTTAAGTTTTATTGCTAAGTTACACCCTGGACCGTTCAAAATGAAATTATTTGTTTACAATAAAAGGGCAGAGACGGCAATATTTCATAGATAGCCAGGTCCACGAACCTGCCCTTTTCGAAAGGTAAGTCGATGATTATTCTGGTCATGGCTCCATTTTGTTCACAACCGGAAATCTTTAGAGATGATGAACGATTCCGTCAAGTTATGGACCGACAATTTCTACAAAGGTCAGAAGACACCCTTGAAATTAATCTATCTTGAACTTTATCTAATCGTTATGACTTGCGTGAGAGCATCAAAATGGAGCTTTAAAACTGTTGGTGTTCCTTTTAATTTTATTCGGTTTAGTTGTTAGGGCTTGTGACTTACGTAGGTATAATTATATATATTATAATATTAAATGGAAAAAGAATACGGTCGCGAACAGGATTCGAACCTGCGCCTCCCGGATAGATACTCCAGGCGCTCTGACCAACTAAGCCATCTCGACCTCTGCTCACCACCGCGAATTCTTCTTCCATATTTTAACACGTCTTATGGCGACGTCATTGCAATCAATTCAGTACTTACAAGTGACCGAACCGACACGACTAACTTTGCAGTTAACAATGTCGTAAAGAATGCAATTACCTTAATAATTCAAGATATGTCTTTGAAAAAGCATTAACGCATGCTTAGCGAACTCTAAAGTTACAATATTAAATGGAAAAAGAAAGAAAAAAGAATCTGTTCGCGACCGTATTCTTTTTCCATTTAATATTGTAACTTTAGAGTTCGCTAAGCATGCGTTAATGCTTTTTCAAAGACATATCTTGAATTATATATATTATCATAATATGTATGAAATTAATAAGTAATTAAGAATTAATTAAATCAATACTGTAGTCTGTAGGCCTATCTAAATCTGATAGGATTGTAATTGTATGCGATAAAAAAACGTGGTTAAATTTGCAGTGCACGGACAATATGAGCAAAGAGGACCTAACTGGCGGGCCTGTGTGTAGACAACGATTCAAAGGCGTTGAGAACTTCCTGAAAAGGGTTGCTTTTAACTTGGGTTAAGTATAATCTTATAAAAAACAATCCTATACTAATATTTATTTAGATCTGTGTTAGAATCGCGAATGTTAATATTGCAACAACCCATTTTCATTATAGATTTATATCATCACTAGCTGACCCGGCAAACGTTGTTCTGCCATATAAATAAAAAATTTAGGGGTGGACTACCCCTAACATTTAGGGAGATGAAAAATAGATGTTGGCCGATTCTCATAGATACCGGATAAGCACAAAAAATTTCATCAAAATCGGTCAAGTCGTTTCGGAGGAGTATGGCAACGAAAACTGTGACACGAGAATTTTATATATTAGATATCATTTTTCATGTTTATATACTTACATGCCTTATGAATTAGTGAGCGTGGTGTCGTTCTCAGAGAATTGGCAAATTCAACTTTTCCTTCATCATCAGGTCATTTTCAGTTTCACAGTTACAATTCCTATAATAGTTATTTTAAACATATAGTTTAAACCTTGTTGGAATGCCTTGCAAAATTTTTTCAACCTCAATATTGGCGAAATCATCGACATCAATGCCATAAACAAAATAGAATTGAAAGCAAAACTTCGAAAATTTATATATTTTTATTAATGGTTGGGATGCTGGCAGTCAGGCAGATATTTTATTATGTAACATAGACGGAAGTTGATTAACTTTATTGGATAATTTAATAAATTATATATATTACTGTTTTAGGCAATACACCATCTCAAACCGAAGTTAAAGTTATATCCTGTATACCGATAGACGTCACAGACTTACAACAAAAGATTATCCATTTAGAAAGGCAACTAGACGAGGCCAGGGGTATAAAGGTGTCACCAGCCTCGCAGGCAAGCAAGCAATCTAAAGTGATTAGTCCACCAAAACGGACGTCCGTCAACACCGCCTTCTTTCATTCTAACTTTCCTAAAGTATCGACTGCAGCGATTTCTTGCAAATCATTGGATTGTGATAGGAGCACCAGCCCAACATGCTTGAGTGCAAAAAAAAAGTCTAATGTCTCATTCATATTTCCGGATACGAGCCTGAATGACGATATCCCTGAATCTTATGAGAATTCTTACACGTCCCAGGGCCCTGAAGACAAACCTAACAATAATAGTGCAACTTTTGAGAACGAAGACGTCTTTGTAAAAGAGATGTGCGAACCAAAACCACAGGAACAGCGACGAAGCTTCTTTAAAAAGAAGAAAAAGTTTCTAAGGAGTAAGAAAGGAAAGTCGCCGTTTGTTTACTACGCTCAAACTAATAGTTCTCCGTTTACTAGGTCCGAATTCACAGAAGAGGTCCCTAAACAGGAGAGTGATATTATGAGTCGTTCGTATTTGGCTAAAATGATCAACAAGCAATACAAACCTAAGTTATTAGGAGATAACATATCCATGATAAGCCAATTCTCATCGCCGGTCTGCAGAGATGTTCAGCCACGCTGTGAAGGCGCATGCCGTTACGAATCTGACATTTGCTCGTGTTGCCACGGACCATATCACAATATTGACAACCATTTGAACAAATTTAATAACCCTCATACTTACATGATCAATGAGATGAATACGGGTAGTGCATATTATGACACTAATCAATACGACTTAGTACCGGTAAGGGAAAAGCCCGTAAAAATTAAGAAAGATGAGAGAGACATGCCAAGAAAAAAGGACCCCAGACCTCATATTGCTATGAAATGCTGGCCGGAAAATGTTCGCACAAAGCAGCACCGTTACTACTCTTACCCCCCCGTGCCCGCACGACTAAGGACTGATTATTATAACAGGGATAAATTAGAAAACTATGTGAGAAAAATGCCAATCAAATATAGAATAGAACCAATTGCTAAAAAAGTTGCAAAGCGGAGAAAGGAAATTTATAGAAGAGAACGGTCAATAAGCATCGGGACATCAAAAAGTTGTTCGGTTGACTTGGGATCTATTTACCCTAAAAAAGCTTTTAAGAAACCTAAAAAGCAAGCGAGCTTGGAACCGATTCCGGTACCCCGTAAGAATGCCGAATGTTTAACCACAGTTATAAACAATAGTGAATGTCAAACAGTAACGAGCAACGTGGAGGCAAATTTGACTGACGCCAAAACAGAAGCGACGTTAAACCAAATCAAAAGTATTCTACAATCCGTTCTAGCAGAAGTTAAAGTCTCCAGTCAAGTAAAAAGTCACACATCAGAGGAAAAACCAAAGAAAGACGCAGTCGTTCAAAAGGGACCATCGCAAAATAACATGCAGGCGTCTAGTCTCATGAATAGTATTACATACAGTCCTTACACCATGAACCCCAGCCCATTTATGCCATCATGCTCACGCCAACTGAATCCTAGTCAATTCTATTATCCACACTCAGCACTGAAATGTTTCCAAAACTTTCCCCTTTTTATCCAAGGCCCTGGTCGACATATGTGCGCTAGTTGTTACCGTAATAGCTCTCACGCCAAATCCGCTTATTTGAAACAAGCTACCACGATTGCTACTAACACTGAAGATGTGACAGAGGAACGCAGCAAGGAAACAGAGAAATTAATCAAAGAAATTTACAAGTCCATGGCACTAACCCTGGACGTGACGAATAAAGATACTTCTCTGAGCGACTATGATGACATAATGAAATCGGTACACGGTTTTGAAAGTCCAATTTTTGTTAAAGCTGAGCCAAAAAAACAGCCGAAAAAGATTAGGAATGTTGTGCAGGCTGTCTCAGAATTGTTTATGAAGAAAGATATCGTAGATTCGTCAGAAGCCCCCAAGTCAACTATTGAACAGCAAAGTAAATTAACGTCCAACGACACAAGCACACAATCCCAACTAGCCACCACTGACACAGATATTCGGCTGAGGAAGGACAGGCTTGAGCAATATTTGCGAATGAGGAACAAGCAGTCTAATGAGGCTGAAGAAGAAAAACGAATATTCCGTGAGTCGGTGATACATAATGCAACCACCATCACCGAGTCCGAGACGTCGACTACGGAAGCTGAAAGTGACACAACATTAGTTCTGACGAAGGATACTATGGAACCGAAACATGTGAGAATCTTGATGAATGTACTATATAGAACCCTTAGATATCTAACTTAAATGTGAATGGAAAGAGATGACAAACTTTAGAGACGTTGTAGCTAAAATACTACTGTTATTAGTCTTTAAAATATTTTAGGTTTTATATTTTTTCCACTTACAGAAAAAGGAGAAACAAGGACTGTTGAGTAAAATGTTCAAATCCGTAAAGTTGTTTAAGGCAAGAAAGAAAGAGATAATAACAGAAAGCGAGGAAGAATCCTCTAGTGACTCCGATGACTATCAGACTGTATACAGCCAGAAAATTGATAAGTCTGAGAAGCACAAGCATCGGGCACACAATGTGCCCAAGCATAAGACGCATTCGAAGATATCGTACAAACAAACGTATCAGAGAGATAAGAGCCCTGAAAAGAAGAAAACACCTTACATGGAGCAAGAGTACCGAAGATACTGGAACGAGAGGCTCATGTTCCACGACAACAGCGCTCCGAGGCACTCTTCAGAACTGGTGTACTCCGAGCAGACAACTCCACAGCAGAAGTCCCAAAAATCCGCTTACTACCAAACTTACGAAGCCAGAAACGCTTTCGTCGAACCAACGAAAACTCATATTCATAAAGATGAAAAAAGAACAGGTAGGATAAGCAGAGATGTCGATAATGAGACTAAGGCAGAATCAAAGTCGCCGTCGAAGGGGATGGCGTGGCTCAAGAAACATAAGATGGGCATCCATTGCGGCGATCAATGGAAGAAGTTGATACTTGAGGGATAAGAATTGTTTGTGTTGTTTCTGTGATCTGTCTTTGTGTGTGTAACTTGTGTGGAAAATGTCTAATAAAAATTTCAGTCTTAATGTCAATCTTTTTATTTGGTTATATTTCAACGGGTTTCAACACGAGTAGAAATGTAAATATTACACCTACAGTACAAATTAAGTCAGTTTTAACAAATCAATTGTGGTCACCAAAAAATTCTTTTTAAATAAATAGTTAATTGATAATAAGCGTATCATTATTTAAATTAATATTAAATAAACTTTTACTGAATCTCGCAAGCGTTGTGTGACTGCAATCATGGTGTCAATGCACAACTCGTGAGATATTTATTGTTGAGCGAAAGATTAATAGCTGCCTTTATCATGTAAATATTGTTCCAACTCAGGTCAATTTTAGGGCGAACTTCTCCAATTCCTTTGACTGTAGGTAGTGCAAATCATCTATCACGTATCTGTAAGAGATAGTAACTATTATATATACATATATATAATATTATCATTGTCTATAAGGTAACTTACAAAATTAAATTTGAATTCTATTATAAAAGCATTGCCTTAATAAAGCGCTATCTTAAAATACATTTATCTAAACCACATCTTTTTAATTTTTGAATTAAAGCCCTGCTGCATATTTTAAAAACCGTTTCTGGCATTCAAATGAACAAACATGCCCAATATCAGTCGAGCGGATGTATTGTTCAAGTGTTATCCTGTTGATAATTAGACAAAGACACTAACCCGTAAAACAAAAGTGGTAAGGGGGCAGTACTCAAGTGCCAGAGTGCATGTGCATCCCAGCCGAGTTTGGGGGGGAAGTCGAAGAGTTCAAGTGAGAGCGCTGCGCCCGACAGCAGTGTGAAGGCTAGCATGCGCCACGCGTAGTGCCGCCGCGCGCGCCACTGCCGCCACGACACCGCCAGCCACACCAGCGACCCCAACACACCTGCCCGGTAGGAAACACCATAAAAAAAACTTACAAAAAATTTCAACGTCGTCAAAGAAAAAATTTATTTGTTGTTAGTGTTAAAGTGTAAGTGTTTTGAGTCGTCGCCAATTCCATGTTATTCTTCTTCTTATTCTAATAAATACATTGCCGACACTAGGAATTTGTTCCTGTATCGTGGGTGCGTTTACTGATATATAATCTCACAAGCACATACACACCCAGACCCGGAGCAATTATCTGTAGATCGTACAAATATTTGACCACTGCGCAACAGCGCTGTTATATTTTGTCCTGATTATTTCTGTAAATTTATTTAATTAACTTCGTTGAATGTTTTGTTTAGTCTCTATCCAGTTCTACCGGGTATACGTCGAGTTACCAGTAACCCTGTATATACCTACGCGTGGACTTAACCCACTACCTCCTTTTTCCGTCGGCTGAAAAGCCCAGTATCATGTGCACTCCTATTTATATGTGCGTTAAAGCCGCCCGTTGTACTATTTTAATTTTAATAACCTTACTCATTATATATTTTTGGTGTACAATAAAGAATATAATAAATAAATAAATATAGACCTTACCTATATATATTACATTATCAAAATTCACTTCATCACCTTCATCAGCCATAAAAGTCCACTGCTGGACATAGGCCCTTAGGCACATGGAAACATAACATGCTATCTGACTGGTAACTATCTGAATATGCATGTTTTTCTTAGTTAATAAAGGGGTCAGTATGAGTCTAATTTACCCTTGCTTATGAGGGTAAAGCCACCGCAAGTCGTGTAGCAAATGTGTACAAGACTGCCTTTATTGTTTGCGGTGTTATCAACTTCACTTTTCGATTTACTACTACGTATTTTGACAGTCGTTTTCCAACAAACCTTCTTACTTAGTTATCTTACTTGATAGATTATTGAATTGAAAACTTTTTAGGTACTTGAGCGATGTTTATTAGGGGAAAATCCTATGGATTCGCGTCACTGACGTGCTACGAGTAATGTAATAAAAGTGAATAACATGGATAACTGCATGTTTTTTTTTTGCACAAGTCTCTCCAAAACGCGGTGCACGTAGCATTTGCTGAATCTTGCTACGTGACTAATCATTGAGTAAAAATGCGTCGCAGTGGGGTCACTGCTCTGAATTGAAACACTTATGACTAGCTACACAGTAACTTACCGAACAGCACGTTGAGTCTCATATTGTAGTCGTAGTTGATGACACCCTCGTACAGATAGCGCACGTGCGTCACGAAGTAGAACAGCGGCACCAGCAGCAGGAATAGCGTCAACTTGGTGCGCTTGTAGCATAGTCTGGATATTTGTTTATTTGTTATAAAATAGAACGGCCAAGGCCAATTACACTATTTAAATACAATTAGGACATGAAAAAACTATTATATAAATTTAAATATACAAATAATACTTTCACACATTTTCCTCACAAAACTTTAAACATTCTCTGATATAACGATACATACATAAAAATAGCACCTGTGCCCTATTTGGCTAAGCAGACAAACAGCATCACGCCTGTATCCCGAAGGGTTGGCACAGGACTACTGTTGTACACCCACATTTCACCGATGCAGTTATTAAGTCCGAGGGGCTGTCCATTAATCGCGTGAGGCTCGAAAGGGGGGGAGGGGGTTTGGCAAAAATCACGACATATCATAAGGGGGAGGGGGGGTGTAGTAAGATATTACGTTTATTAATTTTCTATACCTATTTAAAGATAATATTTCAAAAATTTAAGATTGTTTGTAGGAACTAAGAAATACACGTGATTTTAGGTGGGGATGGGGGGTTAGTCTTAAACCTCACCACGTATCACCAAGGAGGATGGGAGGATTATAAAATGCTAAAAAAACATCACGTGATTAATGGATGGCCCCTAAGTAGGAAGCCATCAACCGAGCACAATTGGAAACTCCAAGAAACCATCAAACATCAGCTGCGACTGCGGAGAATCTTCGAAATCGTATCAGTGTTTAGTCAGTTTAAGGTTTAAGAGAACTGCGTGGCTGCGCGGTTCTTTACGTTTCGACAGCGCGGCCATGGTTAAACCTTTATAACTTTCTGAATATTGCGTCTACGACTTTGCGACTTTCACTGTTAGTATTTTACAAATTCCTTCGTAATATTGACGTAGGCGTTTTTCTTCTACGACACTGTGTCCGAGCAGTTGAAACGGACACAGTCAAGGGTGTCCAGTGT
The DNA here is from genome assembly GCA_935421205.1 of Xylocampa areola. Lineage (NCBI taxonomy): Eukaryota > Metazoa > Arthropoda > Insecta > Lepidoptera > Noctuidae > Xylocampa > Xylocampa areola. The sequence continues at coordinate 20,375,956 of OW285206.1, forward strand.
GCCACTTAGGTCCAAATGTATTTAGGAAATTATATATTGAGTCATCGACATGAAAGGAAGCAGGGTTAAGAATTTCCTCACCAAAAAACTTTATAAGGCGCGCCGCCCACTTGATTACGGAGTCGAGACGCGTGCGCAAAAGCGGCAAGCAGCATCTGTTTTAACCATGAAGCAATTATAAAGAGGAGATGTTCTACGGGCCTTTTCTAAAGGAACACTGCGTGACGATTTGCGGGGTGAGGGGGGCTGTCAAACTCCGAAAACGCCGCCCACTTCTTCATTCTTTACCTAGCGGTGAATAGGGAAAGCTGAACGTTACAATATTCAATTCATTCTTACGTAATTCAGCTAAATTACACTAGATGTCTCTAGTGTCTTTTAACTATATTAAGAAATAAGTGTTCGCACCACTAAAATGGAATTATATTTTTGTCGTGATAGTATTGAAAAAACTTAATAAAATGACATATGTATTAAATGTTATGAAATATCATTATCAAAACATCGTAATTTACAATACGACTCGGCTATTCAAGGATTGCCTTTTCTACACTGTAGATGGCGGTTATTGAATATTTCATCATTAGAAAATTCGAAATAATGATAAATCATAATACGATATTTTTTTGGCAAAATTAGCTTTGTATAATGTTGAGTCTACTTTCATACGTTTAGTTATTAACTGAAAAGTATTTTTCTATGTCAATTTTAGCTATTTATGCGATATTTAAAGGTTTCGACGTCTGGCGGCGAGTAGAAAAACTATAGAACTAATATGACGTTTCATAGATTTTTCTGGAACTTGCCTAATAAATTGCGTCTAAAATTACTTACGAATGAAATGTGATGCCTATCATGGCATCAGAACGTTTATCCGAGTAATTCTTGCAGGATAAAATACAACAGTTCTTTATTTCTCATAATAATGTCGAAGGATATTAATAAATACTGTGTGATCGCGATCGTCATATGCACAGGATGACTGCTGGCAGACAGCATGAGTGGGCGTGGCTTGATCGGGCCACACACACAGTTGTTCGACGTCAGGACTCACTTAAAATCACGGTGCACAGTCGCTTATGCCATGTCCTCTTTATAATTAGTCCATGGTTTTAACCGACTTCCAAATGCCCCTGCGCTCACATACAAAAGTTGCGGCACGGGTGAGGTGAAGGTGCGGCAGGGGCATGGGGCGCGCCCCCGCCGCTTCCGCCGCCATATTGTCATTTCAGAACTGGGTTTCAAATATGAATTTACCCCGAATCTTTACTCTATTTAAATAAATTTCTTGTACAAGTCCAAGTTTGTCTTCATCTTCTGACGACGACATGTTGGATGAACTAAAATGCTCAAATGAAGCACAGCCGCCTGCGCTTCGACTCTACACATAGATTATACCATGACGCCGCCGCGAACCCGCCCCGACGCTGCCTCGACTTACAACAGAGCGACGCGCCTAACACTTTGACTGACCTGGGAATCGAACCCGATGCCTCACGCGCAGAAGCCACTCTCGCGACTACTAAACCAATGTGGTCTAACCCTAAGATTAAAAATTGAGATAAAATAATAATTACTTCACGTTTACCTAACGATGGCGGCGACGAACAGGCCCATGACCATGGACAGCGCACACGCATAATCCATGAATTCCGTGAACGGAGTGTCCCTCATGTGGAATATGGTGGACCACACCCACGCGTTCATACACACCTGGAAATTTAGTTTATATAATTACAGAAAAAAATATTCAAAAAGTTCTGCTCCGTCGAACAACATAATAGTTGGCTATATGGTGGGATTAAATAACATTAGCACGGTATTTAATCCCACCATACAGAGAACAATTTTTTTTTAAATCAAAAATGGATTTACGCTTGGCCACTAACTCGCCTGATGGTAGGCGACGGTGTGGCCGAGGATGGAGCACGTAGATCCAGAAAAAATCTCTACTCTAAGTCGATAGATTTGGGGAGAACGATAGTTGGGGAGTTGATGCAACTGCCCTGACCCGTCTCCCACAGCGATTGCACCGGACTACATCCCGAAACACGACTAGATCGCCTCACGGCACATATTCGTCCGGTGGATGGTAACCAGCCGCGGCCGAAGCCTCGCACCAGTGTTGTGTTGCCTGTTTTGTACCACCCCGGGGCCACGTGTAGGGATTCTATTTTAAGGGAGCATTCCTACGGACGCGCGCAACTCAGCCCCGTTCCTATTCTTTACCCGTTCCCGCGACATCGTGTGCTCTAAAAAATACCCGCTAATGTCAGAGTAATAGCTTTACAAGATATCGTAATGGCACATACACGAAAATTGTTATAATTCCTGGGTTAATACCTAAAGTTAATTTACATTCGTTAAGAACCGTTTCGGAGCCTAATCGAGGCAATTTTCAGACGGATAGACATACAGACAAAAATTCTAATAATTTTTAACAAAAAAAAGAACCGACTCCAAAAATCTTTCTGTGTAAAATTGCACTAAAAAGTTATAAAATAATTGCATTATTTACTTACTACAATTTATATAAAAATATTTTTTTAATTTTAGAGGATTCTGAATAAAGTCAATTTATTAGGACAATAATATACAATTCTTATTATTTTTTGAGTCGGTGCCAGACAAACTTTAAAAATATTGAGGAAGTTTCCTAAAATTTGCAAAGTATATTTAAAGGTACATTAACCATCATTATTTTTACGATAATGTATTATACCTAATTGAACCTATTTACAAATGAACACAACAACTGCCTAATGCGAACGTAATACGCTACTTTATGAATGTACTTACACGTTTATTATCCTTTACTGGCACCGACTCCAAAAATAATAATAATTGTATATTATTGTCCTAATAAATTGACTTTATACAGAATCCTCTAAAATTAAAAAAATATTTTTATATAAATTGTAGTAAGTAAATAATGCAATTATTTTATAACTTTTTAGTGCAATTTTACACAGAAAGATTTTTGGAGTCGGTTCATTTTTTTGTTAAAAATTATTTTATTTCTTACTTTTTAGTGAATCTTGCGTACCATAACTGATTTATCGGAAGTGAATATGGGTAGACCTACTCAAAACACAAAACAGTACTGTTTTATAAAACAGCTTAACAACGTTCAGCTGGATTGCCATTGCGATACGTTTAACAAAACTGCTACCCACCTTTAGACGTAATGCAGAATGACATATCTACAGTGGGACAGGTTTGTTTATTGTATAGGTATATTAAATGGATAGTCACCATTCAAGTAAAAAAGCGTACTCTGATTTACTTTACTGTATTCTGATTTGACTTTCCGTGGCTGGGTCGACGGAGCCCCGCTTAGCGGGGCTCCTATTTTTGTGTCCGTAAGGTATGAAAAAACCTAAACACGAAGAGGATGACGGGGGCTGTTCGCTCGCTATGCTCGCTCACGGGCCCCCGTCATCCTCTTCGAACCTAACCTGTCCGTGTCGGGATACACGAAACTCCCGAGCTCGCTTCGCTCGCTCATGGATCAATTTAATTTATTTTCTTTCATAATCCCGATATATTGTCGACTATTATAGTGGTTTAGTATTTACGTCATAAAAAAAATTCATATTTTTTTTTGCTATTGGCAAGTAAAATAAAGTTAGGTTATTTTTGTTAGGACATACAGAGCCGACAAAATTTCGAACTAAAATCAACAATCTGACAGTTAGGCAGTTCATTAGAACTATTCTAGAGACCGTAAACACCACCGGAAAGTCACAAGAAAGCAAAATACACCATTTCGTTTACTTCGACGACGTATTATTTTTCAGTTATTTTGATTTAAATACCAAACTACTAAACCAATTTTCATAAAATTTAAATGGGACCAATCTGAAAGTAAATCCTTTCGAATAAAAAAATAATTTTCCAAATCGGTTCATAAATGACGGAGTTCTGAGGTAACAAACATTAAAAAAAAAAAAAAAAAAAAAAAAAAAAAATACAACCGAATTGATAACCTCCTCCTTTTTGGAAGTCGGTTAAAAACTCTCTTTTATGATTAGAAATCGTATAAATAGCAGTTTTCACTTGAAATTAATCCTATCTATTTATAAATGCGTGTTTGAGGATGAACGAATGTTTGTTGTTCTTTGAATTCATTTTGGCGTACAGATAGTTTATAACGTGGATTAACATAAGATACGCTTTATTCTGACTCGATCGATCGAGGTTAAGCTGCGCTTGCCGCGGCCGGTCTGTGGATGGGTGACCATCATTTCATACCGAGACCCTTTCGTGCCTCGGAGAACACGTTAAGCCGTCGGATCGTAATTTGACAAACGGTTGACAAATTACGATCTATTACAGTCGTTGCGGGTAGTCAGAGGCCTGAAAGTCCACCAGTTATGCCACGAGATATCGTGTTACTCATTAATGGGGTTGTGGAGGTCAGATAGGCAGTCGCTCCATGTAAAATACTGGTATTAAGCTGCGTCTGGTTTGACTGCAAGCCGACCCCAATGTAATTGGGAAAAGGCTACGCAGATATACGTTTTATCCTGACTGGCTTTCTTTCTTTCTTCTTTCTTCTACATTACTCTACATTATTGCAGACGAAGTTGCAGATTGAAGCTAGTTATTATAAAGCCTTAAGGGATTCCGCACAATTGCTACTTCTAGCATCGGTGAGAAGCGAATATAGCCACTTTTTAGAACCTTGATACAGCGTATTGAACGCGTATATAATAGGATTATATCTTACAACGTTACAACAACATTCGTAATTTCTGAAAAAATATTTTTGGATGGAACACCAGCCATAAGGGAGTTCAGTAAACTCATACAATTTATTGTCTATTAAAACTTAAACTTAGGCACATATTTCCCGCATTGTCTGTTTAAATTAAGTAGTAAATTGGTTATATCTACTTTTAACACCAAAAAGCCCCCATTGATGCTGTCACCAAAGTTAAAGTAGGAAGTTCGCGACAACTGTTTTTGTACACACAAATCAGTGGAGATATACCCATGGTACTCACCATAGCAAACCCATGCCAGAACATAATGATGGGCATGGTGTGCCCCTTAGACAGTGGAAACTGGCGTATCTTTCTGAACATATAGGCGTTCGCTGCGAAGTTCAGCACTGATGCGAACACTGACGCCGGCTCCTGCGTGCCCAGAAACCTCGTGAATGGCCACTGTAGTTGAAAATAGAACATGTTTAAAATTTTTTTACATTTTGTCGAAGGAACTGGATGGAATTAATTAAAACATTGAAAAGCACATGTGAGTTTTTTTTTTGTGCACCATAGCCAATATTTTTTTTATGTTACTTGCCTATTTTATCCGGTACTATGTAAGGATTCTAATTATACCCCAGACATTTAAATCGGTTCAGGTGTTTAAAAGTTATGGTGGAATAAAGAAACTCACAAATAGTCGTGTAAAAACATGGCCGTGAGCAGGATTATAACCTGCGCCTACCGGATATATACTCCAGGCGCTCTGCCAACTGATCTATTCCGAATACTGCTCACTATTCCGAATTCTGTCGTCTTATGGTGACGTCATAGCTATCTATTCAGTCCGTATTCGGTGACTCTACCAACACGACTAGCTTTGTATTTCATGTAATGTCATACAGATGCGATTACGTGATAATGATCAATGGAACATCGAAAATCACCAACGGAAATGTGTTTATTATTTTGTTTCAAATGTAATTATGTAGTAATGGAAAAAGTTATTATTGTGCACAATTTTAATATATATTTCATATATTAAAATTTTGTAGTACTCACAACCGGCGCTGGGTGAGTCTACGAGTGTATGACTAAGTGTATAAATGCGAATGAACCAAAAGGAGTATGTATACTAGAATTATAGCAAGTGGCTTCTGTGCCTACCTAAATCGTAAGTTTATGTATGTACTTTGGTAATTGATTTGTTGAGAATCTCTAGTGTAACAAAGGAAGACTGCATCTGTAGGACATTGTATTAACTGCAAAGATAGTCGTGTCCTGTAATGATGCGATGGCAAAGATGGAAATGACGTCACCAAAAGACATATTAAAATGTGGAAGAAAAAGTCGCTGTAGTGAGTAGAGGTCGAGATGGCTTAGCGGTCAGAGCATGTAGTATTTATCTGGGTGGCCAGGTTCGAATCCTGCTCACAACCACATTTTTTTTTCCACAAAAAATTCTAAATTCACTCTAGTTGTGATTATGTGCAACATTTTTCTGTCCTATTGTCTGCCTGTCCGTTTATAATGTGAATTCGGATGGACGATTTAGAAACGATTTTCGGTCGCTGTGCACGTTTCTTCTCGCACATAGACAGTTATTTTGTCATGTCATACGCACCCACGGGATTTTCTAAAAGCCGGTCGACCACTGCGCCAACCGCGCCGACACAATTGTAATTGTGTGTGACACAATTTTATGTTTGTGTTTAAGTAGTTTTTTTAAGTGTGTTAATATTGTTAATATAATGACGAGAGCTACTGTTGCTTTAGTGCAAGTTCTTTTGTGCTTGTGTGTTAACCTCACCCCTCACCAAAAGTGTCAAGCAAAATTATTCAATATTTAGTCAGGAGCTGTCTCCCATCTGGTCCGTCACACATCAGTGAGACAAAAGTGAACCTAAGTTTGATTGATTCAAAGTTGATTTTCACCAAAAGCTCTCATTATTTTGAACATTATACTGATGATGAAGATTATACTGCTAATGCTGACTGTACAACAGACAAAATTGTGTTATAAACTTGATTTTATACAATTTTGAATGTGTGTTTGTGCACCAGGATGAATTAATTATTTATTTACATAATTATCTAATTTATTCTGGTACAGTAAGTATGTGAAAATCCTTTTGTGGGAAAACCGTAACAGCATTAAGTTTTATTCCAAGCATTAATGATTTTAAATTGTTCACATTTGGTGTTAAACTATTTAAGTTGTTAAGCAAAACTAAGATGAACATGTTATAAGTTAAGAGATAAGTTTACAAGAGAGATGTCTACAGGGAGCATACCCACCCTGCCATGAAACTTTGGGGTTTCTTCACCCGCTTTGTTAAAGGTGTTCACAGTGGACCACATGCACTGGTACTGACACTCATCTTGACAGCTCCATCGTAACAGCTTGCACCAGAAGCCCTGCTGGGCTGCTGCTGCACTTTTAAATACTTCACCATCTGGAAATATATTGTTCCTACATACTTTAGTAGGCATAGTGAAAGCAACCAACAGACCTTAACCTTTAGTAAAAAATGTTGTTAAAAATAATAGCAGTTTGACCAGATGTATGAATGTGTTTAAAGCAAAAGGAGTATGATTATTTATTTATTTATTATAGCATCATAGCAGGTGGCCTTCTGTAATTTCTGCATACCTCCATGGGAAAATAGTCGTCAATTTATATATGATTTATATACATAAACTGTCGAAGGTAATCATAGCTACCTAGAGTCCTAGATGATCATAGTACCTATGTTTCAACCAGCGTAATGAGGTGATTTTAGCATTGGATTTAGGATAAATCATACATACCATATGTACAATTGCTTCTGATACATTTATTCAAGCAGTTCATATATAACTCGGAACGGTCCCCGATGCTGCATGACACGGGGGAAAATATTTCACATAAAAACAACAATGTGATAACTGTGATAAACACTAGTTTCATATTTAATGAGACCTAATTATTTAATTAATATGTTAGTGCTAAAGCATTTTTATCCTTATTCCTTGTTATTCCTCGTCTATTCCCTATTACAATTTATCTGTTATGCAGGCAAAAAGCAGACTGATAGTGTTATCTTGAATTCTTGATAGCGTTTTAGCAGTGTCAGATTTTATTGACATAACATAACAATATTACGTTCCATTTTACAATAAAAGGGATAAAAGGTTTTCTTCAGTTATTACGTAGACGGTAGACCTAGTGTTACAAGTAGTTACCTTGAAATGAACGCAGTTTTTTAATTTAAACTGATTTAACTAATCCCTTTCATCACTTTTCAAGCGTAAGAATGAAGGGCAGATTCATTATTAAAGTAACTTTTTATAACGACGGAAATGAATCGCGCTTGACAGATTGGACTGTGATAAATAACTGTCAAACTCGAGTCAAACCAAAAGTCAAACAAAGCGAAATAGGACCTCTATCTAAAACTTACTAAATCCAAAATCCCTTTACCTATAAATTTTCATTCTCTTCTGTCACACTTCTCCCCCACTTTAATAAAAATCCTATCTAAATTCATAAATGAAAATAATATTAAATTGTAGCGAATGTTTTGCAGAATATGTTTATTTAATTAGCTTAAAAAAAAAAAGGAAGTATTTGTAGATTAGTTCAATGTCTACTAACAATAGTGTCTGTCTTTCCAGCTACTAACAAAATTAAACTACCGCAAAGTATTTGAACGTTCGGCGGTTCGCCTTGCTACCGTCTCAACATGACACTGGCTGAGTAGTCGGACATTGGAAGCCGACAATCGCCACAAAGAGAAGAAAAAAAAAAAAAAAAAAGCGAAATAGAGAAAATTAACCTAAAAATGTCGAAATAACAATTTTATTACAGAATCCGAACCAATAGTTTCTGTAACAATGGTGTTCATATTCAGAACGTTGTTCGCGGCAAAAGAATTAAAGAAGCCACGGAGTTATCTTCGCAGTAAGTTCATTGATTCCGTCAGGCTTCATGTAAAAGGCGGTACAGGTGGGACTGGTCTTCCAAAATTTGGCGGCCTGGGCGGGCAGGGTGGTTGTATTTACTGCATCGGGAAAGAAGATGCAAATCTCAGAAGCATCATGGGCAAATACCGTGGCAAAACTCTCTGCGCTGGACATGGAGAAGATAGTCGCAATACAAAAATAGTTGGTACTCCTGGCTCAGACATTAAACTTGAAGTCCCTCTTGGGGTTACTGTGTACAGAGAAGATGGTAAAGTTCTAGGATCTATCGATAAAGAAGATGACACAGTGATAATAGCGAGAGGTGGCCCTGGGGGCACTCCAGAATCTAATTTTCTTGGGCACTTTGGACAAGCACATCACATACGGTTAGACCTTAAATTAATCGCTGATATCGGACTTGTAGGCTTCCCAAATGCTGGAAAAAGCTCATTATTAAAGGCAATATCAAGAGCTAATCCTAAAATAGCAAACTACCCATTTACTACAATAAAACCCAACAAAGGAATCATTGTATATAAAGATCTCAGGCAGATATCTATAGCTGACTTACCAGGACTTATTGAGGGTGCTCATATTAATGTTGGACTTGGACATAGCTTTTTGAAACATGTAGAGAGGACCAAGTTACTGCTCTTTATAGCTGATGTCCAAGGCTTCCAGCTTAGCCACAAACATCCAGTGAGGTCATGTTTAGAGACAGTATTATTACTAAACAAGGAATTAGAACTTTATAATGCAGAACTTTTACAAAAACCTGCCATACTGGCCATAAATAAAATGGATTTGCCAGGCGCTGAGGAGATTCTAAAAAGTATAAAAGAGGCATACAAAGATATAAACTCAGTACTTGATAAAACACCAGAAGAAGTCAGACCAGAAAATGTTATATCCTTTGAAGATATTATTGGTATATCAGCACTCCGAAGGGGTGAGGGCATACAAGAATTGAAGCATCTATTGAGGAAGAGACTGGACGACTTTGCTGATGAAAATGACCCAAACATAGTGCATCCTAGTAAATTGTTACAACAGTCAAGAGCTACTATAAGGGAGAGGGGATCTAAAGTAACTTAGGATTAAGAAATAATATATTTTTCTGTGATATAATTATTTGTTTCACTGTATTAAAAACATAATTGCCTATATATATTGCTTGTGTTAATTCTTTGTACATAGACTTAGGATATACTGGGACATTCTTCAAGTTGGCTTCTTTGCATAATTTTCGTGGCATTAACCTTTCGGCTCAGCCACGTACAGAATTATATGTTGTAACAATAAAATCTATTGTGTCTGCTAATGAGCGAGGCAACAGCTTAATATTTTTATGGAACTAACTGACAGCCATGTTGGCACAGTTGTCGAGAGATCGACTGCTGGACATGTTGCAAGTTTAATTCCTGTATGGAGAAAATATTTGTATGATCTACAGATAATTGTTCCGGGTGTTTGTGCATGTGAGATTGTGTTTGGAAACGCACCAACGATATAAAAGAAATTCCTAGTGTGGGGCAGTATTTAAAAAAAAGTTTTAGTGATAAATACACAAATGTATAAAAAATTTAGTATTTTGAAGTTAGTTTCATAAAAATATGAATGCCACGAAAATGACGCAAAGAATACAACTTGAAGAATGACCTATACTTTGACCAAAAGTGCTGTGCCGCTCAAAGCACTAATTTTTCAGTTATTCAATCTCTTGAGCATTAATTTACCTGCGGTGTGAGCATGGTTCTTTTTGTCGGCACATTTGTTCAGTCTATATATTGTACTCTGCACATTTGTCGATTTTAAACTCAAATTTGACAGTGTTGGTAAAACTATCGAGTCGAGAAAGATCCATGCTCCAACGCCTGACTTAGTAGAAATGATGCTCTTTTGTGACATCCAGTTCAGTAAAGTATACAAATAAATACACTGCAACTTTGTAATGACAAGGTAGAATTATTAACCTTCAGTCCTTAATCCTAAGCATGAAAAAATATGAAGGAAAGTTCATTACAATTAATTTAGTATGAACTTGTTTACAATAAAATAAATAGCTGCCATGCTGTAGTTAGTGCATAGGGAGACTGAGGAGAGGTTGTATGTCCTAACAGGTGATGCACTAGAGTGGTTCCAGATTTGGTATCCTAAGATGACCCGGAGCTCCCCTTCATGTCAGTTACTAAATAAATATTTACCTATAATGCTTATAAATAGTGTATTTAAAAATATTTGTATAATAACTTTCGTGAGGCATATTCATATTAATTATTGTTCACCGGTTACTACTCACGTGTATTCTTCGGGTTTGTCAGACTAGTTTCGAGCTCAAACGAAGCCCTTAGTCATGACCTGAGTCCGCGGCAATGTCGCGAGTCAGACGGGCAAACTCGAAGAATACACGAGAGTAGTAACCGGTGAACAATAAAAATATGTTCGGGAGCAGGATTTGAACCTGCGCCTCTTGGATATGGATTCCAAGCGGTCTTCAAATTCATAACTTTAAGAGTTCGGTACGCATGCGATAATATGTTTGAAAGGTTTATCTGTAGTGATAATGCTATCTGCTTGTCATATCAGCAACATCTAATATATAAAATTCTCGTGTCACAGTTTTCGTTGCCATACTCCTCCGAAACGGCTTGACCGATTTTGATGAAATTTTTTGTGCTTATCCGGTATCTATGAGAATCGGCCAACATCTATTTTTCATCCCCCTAAATGTTAGGGGTAGTCCACCCCTAATTTTTTTATTTATATGGCAAAACAACGTTTGCCGGGTCAGCTAGTTGTATATAATCCTCAATAAATACGCCTTAGACGTACTCACGGGGGGCAGGTACGTCTATATGCGTAGGTACCTACTGCGGTCGATAAAAGTTTTGTTAGAGTCACGGTACGACTTACAATAACATTATATAACGCATTGACTTTTTGCTCGCTGCGCGGCCGATCATGTTGTATTCTTGCAATATGCTAGCTTAACAAGGCTGAGAACAGCAATGATCAAAGACAGGTTAACATCATATGGTCTGTGTACATTAAAAAAGTGTATTCCTTCACGGAAGACGATATAAACCATTGTGCTGAATATCACTAAATAGTTCTTTAATTAAACAAATTAAATTAAATAACTGTGGTGTAGGTGTGCGGGCGCAAGGACCTAGCTGAAGACAATTTTTATTCACTCCCCCCTCCCCCCCTTGGACCAAAAGCTAGATACGTCATGTCACTGGGAAAAGTTAAAAACATAATAAAATCAATTTGGTTTATTAATCCATGAAAACACAAGTGGTAAATATATTATTGCCATTATGTACCCAATAGAGGGTTAAAATGTTATTAGTTTACTTAATTATACTTAATCTAAATAAAATGAAACCCCAAATATATATTTGATATTTTTATTAAACATAATAATTATTATAAGCTCCGTTAATGTTCACGGCCTTAACTACAATCACTATCAAAAGTTATTATTCAACTAACTTGCCAATTCATCTTAACCTATAATTTCTCAAACCAATTGGTTCAAACCTTTATCACAGTGATTCTTAGTTACCATGGCTACAAAAATAAGGATATAGCTGTTAGAGACAAAACAGTACAAAGTAGTGGTCGGCGATTATGAGTGATACTCGAATTACTGTGTAATACTAATGCTGATAATCAATTATGAAATTAGTTACTAATATGTTTTCATAATCGAATGACGTTACTAATTTGTACCTACTACTAATTCTGTTGTAAAAAGTCGAGAGACTCGAGAGTGACTTTTTGGCTTTTTGGTGGAGTCATTTATCAGTAAATTTTACTTATTTTAGGTTTCTAGATAAGAACACTACTGATCTTGTTTCGCTCTTTCTGCTCTGCGTCGACCGTGACTACTAACAAAATTAGTAATTACTAGTCTGTTATAATCGAGATATCTCGAGACATCTTCATAATCGAATGATTTCATTAGTATATCTCATAATCGCCGACCACTAGTACAGAGCTGCTTATCTATAACAGGTAATTTTATAGTTCCATCCCTAATTTGATAGCCAATAACACATTCCAACCATATTACCATAACTATAAGATATAAAATACAATAACCAATGCATTATTACAATTTTATATACACATTACAATATTAGTATCCAAGTTTCAATTCATCTCATTACATGTGAATGAAACTGTTACAAAAGGTACACAAAATATACGTTTTATTTATTACCGATTCATTGGCTGTGTGTTAATTGGTAAAACAGAATGTCAAACATTTAAACAATGATATATCTCTCGCCCTCGTCTCCTAATTAGCTTCTTCCTTCATTAACCAAACCTAGCATATTAATTAATTTGAAATTGCAATTGTTGTATGTTCGACGGACTATTAAACCATTACCATAATAAAACAAAATTCAATGTGTTTTGTTTAAAACTATATGAAGAAGGCAAAGTGTTTTGTATCAACAATACATATAGTACAATATTGAAGTATTTATCCTATGGTTCGTAACAATATTATTAAGGCTAGCTACATTTCTGCTTATCCCGAATGTATTCTTATCACAACACAAACTTACGAGTCTCCTTAATACATAAAGATAACATTACTTTGTGAAGGGAAGACTTCTTACAAAATATGGTATATAATTTGAAAGATTTAAGAACATTAATAACGACGGAGTAGATGCAAAGAAGTCGATATATTTGTTATAGTTAAAGGCCGTATCTTGTGCAGAATAAGATAAGTTAGATGTATACCTTACTTCTGTTGTTTTTTTTTAATTTGGTGGTGTTTATGACACCTAGGTTTTGACTACTAGTTAGTGTTGCCGATCTAAGTCGACTATTGATAGTCATCAATAGTCAACAACAAAATGATACTATCGATAGCCCATAGTATCGATACTATCAATTCACTCATATGGACCAGTACTATCGATAGTATTAAGCCTGTAAAACATTTCTTTGAACAATAAACGATTTTTAATCTTTTTAGCATTGCTCATTATCAATAATATTGATGCATCCTCCACTATCGACAGTATCGATATTATGGACAGGCGTATCGATAATGTAACTGATTTTCAAGGTCGGTTCGGCAACACCTAAGAGTCGGTCCTTGGGCCCGATAATACATATAAGATAAAGTTCTACGTGCTTAGGCCTTTAAACGAGTCAGAAGTGAGATTGTGAAACTCGCCAATGTTGTGACGTAACGTAACAATTATATTTGAACAGCTCTATTTTACTCCAATAATTTTTTTATAATATTTTGCATCCACCGATATCATTTCGCGGGTACCGACAGAAAATAGACTAGAAACATAAGCTTACAAACTAAATAACTAAACAGGTTCTTTTGTGAATGTTTCAATATGCGGCATTATTTATTACAAGTGCAATACAAGGCTTAACGTGATACTAAACTACACGTATTTAATTATTATAACAGTTAAGCCACTAGTTATTCGTCTTGCTGAATTTGATTTTATTCCGTAGACACATACTTCAACACTAAGGCCCATATTATTAGGAGTCTCTTTTGAGAAGCTCCGCCCCTTTTAAAATGGCGTCTGCTAAAGTCAACTTGTCGATTATATTTCTGCACCTCAAGTAAAATATCAGATAAAATCGTAGGAACAAGCTCACATATGAGATTGTTTATTAATGTAGGCCTTAGTGTCGGTAGTTTGATTCTGTAACAAATTTTTTAAAGTATTCTAAGTATACTAAACTTCATATAAGACCAGGCAATACTTTATATTTAGATATAATAAAGTTTCAATACATTTTGACTACTTGATGAGATTAAATTGTTGGGTTGGTGTCCTTTCTAGAAAATAGGGTTTGCCCCTTTAAGCTACTATAGGCGTCTCGACCTCGAAGTCAAAGAACGGCATCGAGAACACTACTGGTTTACGTGGGTCCAAAAAAAAAAAAATTGTAATAAATAACAAAGAATGTCTTAGGATCGCTTGACAAAAATCGCATAAATTAAAATATCGCTATATCTGAATGTACAAGTGTATCGCGAAGTAGTATTTAGTTTCCCGTTGGTGTAGGCGGAGACTAACGACTTCCGCTTGCTACGTTTTATAAAGTGACTATTATTCAGACATAAAAATATGAATTTATTATAAGCTATAGGCTTATGAAGGTGGCCAGTATTTTCTCTTCCTTTGTCGTCTTAAATAACCTTTTTCCTGATGACGTTGACCCTCAGTATACATAGCTTTTGCCTTATATGAAAAAGAGTATAATTAGTATCAATTAACGAATTTACTAAATATATACGGATCTAATAACATAATCATGACATGTAAATGCTAAACATAATTTTGCAACCACATTTTATAGACGGAAAACAGAATTCAATGAAATCATTCACTTAATCCAAGAAATCGTTGTTAAAACAAAACTAATTTGTTCTGTGAATTAATTCGTTGAATAATCATCAAAAACTATTTAATAAAAATATGAATAGTACAGTACTAAGATATAGTCGATATTATTATATTTGTGAAAATGATATTGAAATGAATACATCACAATTCCAAAATGGTATAGTTTAATATGTTAATTAAACTGCTATCACCACAGATATCTAAACTATAAGGCAATAGAAATGCCACCTATTAGGACGCGTATAAGTTTGCAGCTCTTCTAACACAGATATATTGAGTACATTATTTGTTTGGGATGTACTCCTAACAAGACCGTCGACAAGGTGTCGAGTTATTATCACTTCTATGGACTTATTATTTTTATATCTGTGGTTATAATAATGACGTCACATCGTATATAGGGCATTTTATCACCCAATCGGTAGGATCCTAGCTGTAATAACAATTTATAGCTGTCTCATAACTTTCGACTGATTTACAAATAAAATGTTGTAGATATAACTTGGTAGAAATATATCGTCGCGTTATTTTTTTATAACCTAAAATACGACAAAATGTCTTACATTAAAAAAGAATCGTACACCATAGAGTATATTTTTTATTCTTTAATGTAAGTCGTAAGACCTAATGGTCTAGTTTCTTATAACGAAACTCCTTTTCTAAGTTAGAAATACAACATTTTAGCGTTCTTCTTCAAAACCATGGTAGCCACACTGAGGTGCCCATAGTCAGATCTTTGTTATTAAGTCTGTACAGAGGGAAAATGAGATAAGTATGCAGGCAAACCAAATCTAATATTAATAGCATCCTGTGCGCTATTATTGTTATTACCTCGACTTGACTCTCGATAGTCTAGTGGTCTCAACCGCGACTGCTGAACAGGAGGTCTTGGGTTCGATTCCCGGGTCGGGCAGTGTTATTGAGTTTTTCTGTTAGGAAATTTTCAGTAGCAGCCCGGAATTTGTAATTGTGTCCGGTAGCTGGCAATAGGTTCACTACCTATTATATGGGACTTAATAACAGCGTTGGTGAAATGTGGGTGTACAACTGTGTACACCTCTGACTACCCCTTCGGGAATATAGGCGTGATGCTATGTTATGTTATTACACAAATGTAAAATTACACATACTAAATTGCTTATCACACATTATGCATTCGGAATCAATGAATATAGTAGACACATTGAATCCGTTAGTTACATTGATAGGCAACACTTATTGATATTTCAAAGTGATACTATATCTCGACTTTCTGTAAAGTAAGCACAAACCATTCAAGTGATTTTGTTCGCAAAATGTTGTACGACTGCCAATATTTTAACTGCAAATTCATATTTTAAAGTCACGTTCACCAGTTTGCCTGCATATTTCGTCACATCAATGGTAAAGTTACGAATGTATCATTGACGTGATGAGTTAACACATTTACAGTGTGTACCTACCAGTCCATCAGTCAGTACTGGTCCGGACAGCTATAGTTCGTGGCTCAGTCGTCATACCTCTCCTCGGCCTCGGTGGCAGTCTCTGCGGGCGGCAGCGAGCGAGTGCGGGAGGAACCTTCCGAAGCGTTGCTGCTGGCGTCTCCCGAATTGGGGGAGGGAGCGCAGGGGGGTGGGGAGTCTGAAGTTGAACCTGGAGTAGGAATTTGTGTTCTGGGTCAGTTTTCATAACATAATCATAATAATATTATTTATTTTGTTTATAAATAATATAGTAATATCTTAGGTTTGCGCGATCACTATACATTATAATAAAACAACTTTTAACCGGATTAATCGCGTGTATTATTGGTTTTTGTTTTTCCTGACGTTTCGAACACTTTGCAGTGTTCGTGGTCGCAGGAGGATAAATAATATTTTTATTTTTTCGTCAAAATAATGTTTTGTCGAGTGTATCTGTCCCCATATGTCGTACTCAGCGCTTCACCTCAACTGTCATAATGCGCACTGTTGAAATATTTAATACCTTCGCGGACACAAGACGTCTATAGATGTCATATCGTAATTGTGTCTCGTTAAAATTATATATAGTGTGTGGTAATAAGTAGCAGTATTACCGTTGGTCGGGTTAAGGCGGTTGTCGTGCGCCGGCTTCGCCTTTTTCGCTGCGGGGTCGTCCCGGGCCTCCTCCACCTGCGCCGGGCACTCCAGGTGCACGAGGTGGAACACCTGCTCACATACAATATACAAATGAGTTTAGGTTCGAGTGAGTTTGGTTGCTACTGAACGAGGCTGGATTTCAGCTCGAGCCGATGGCGAGGGATGTCATGAAACAGAGATTATACCCCAGGTACCCAATCAATGCCTGCCCACGAGTTTCATGGGATGCTTTTCAACAAACATGCAATTTGGTGCAATAAAACCGAACTAAATTTCAACTTGTGCAGTAGAATTCAAAGCATACATACTTATATATTTTTGAAAATTGATAAGAATTCAATACTAACAATTTTTTTAAAGTACGGTACCTCGTTAACTGAATTGTTGGTTCCAACGATGCGAATGATGGATACTGGGCGCGGCTTGAAGTATATCACTTGCCACGACCTAAAAAAAATGGGAATATAAATTTTAAAGTATCAATCTCAGCAGCAGGAAGTCACGAAGTTAGGGGGCTGAGTAGCCTGCGCCCGTAGGAGTGCACCCTTAAAATGGAATCCCTACACGTGGCCCCTGGGTGGTGCAAAACAGGCAACACAACTCTGGTGGGAGACTTCGGCCGCGGCTGGTGACCACACACCGGATGAAGCCATGCCGTGAAGCGGCCTAGTCGTGTTTCGGGATGTAGTCCGGTGCAACTGTTGTGGGAGACGGGTCTGGGCAGTTGCACCAACTCCCCAACTATCGTTCTCCACAAGTCCCCCAAGTTTTTGCATGTAGGCTAGCGTAGCGTAGCTTCTTTCTGTGCGCGCCTTCATCTGCGTGGACTACAGAATTGAGTCCTGCCGGGAAAGTCCTATGTCCTACATCTTAACTTAATCCAGGTTATAAACTATTTGTGTGCCAAATTTCATCCAAATCGGTTCTGTAGTTATTGCATAAAAGAGTAACAAACATCCATCCAGTTTCACAAACTTTTGCATTTATAATATTATTATAGTCGGATTCTATAAATATTTTAGTCTTGTTTTTGTCTCTCTTATCACTGTAATTGGTTTCAAAACGTTAAAATTAAAGTAAAAATGAATACAAATAAATAAAATTGAAGTGTCTGTTTGTAATGGTCTAAATAATAGTGTTTTTTTAAGCTATACAGTTATTTGCCCGATAGCTATGCCTAAAATCTGTTTATAAAATTGTTATCTGTCTGTCTGTTTGTTGCGGCTAATCTTCGAAATGGCTGGACCGATTATGATAACATTTTACTGGTACGTAGCTGACTATATAAGGAATAAATTAGGCTAATTATAATATAATTATACGCGGGTGAAACGGCGGGGCACAGCTAGACCTACCTGCACGACTCCCTGGTCCGGTCGCACACCATCTCCCAGTCCCAGTAGTTGAGCGAGGTCTCGACGTAGTACGAGTAGTGTCTGTAGTCGCAGTCCCACAGCAGCAGGCGGATGGAGGCCAGCAGGTAGGGCTGCGCCAGCTGCACCACGATGGCGCCCGAGCCCAGCTGGTGGCACGTGTAGCCCTGGTCCCAGTCATAGTGCTCCGTGTCGCCGTTGATTAGCGCGTTACGGGAACGACTGCCGTTTTGAAGGAATTTGTTTGAAAATATTTTTGTGCAACTTGTATTTGATTTGATAGATCATTTATTTATTCAATTATTTGAAGTTTGGCAAATTAAAAAGTCACTTGTTCGACTTGACAAAACTTATGCAAGTAATGTGTACCTTAGGCACAACATTTTTCTTATTTATTTATTTATTAATACTTAATGCACAATAGCGCTCCTCTTGCCAGAATAAATTTTCATAGAATTTATTCTATGTTAAGCTTCAAAATTATATAATCATTATTTTTGTTATGTATGATACAGACTATTTAATTTTGTAAATCGCATCTCATACATTTCATTACAGTTTGTTCTCATATTTATGCATTTTACGCTCGCCCTGCAAACTTGTCGATACTGACCTGATCCCCTCAATGACAACGGCAGACAGGTCCACAGTAGCCACGTTATGTACCGGCTCCACCAGTCCATTGCGTAGCGGAGGCACGCGGCTCGTGTGCTTGGCCTCCAGCGCCACCGCGTGGAACACCTGCACATTACATGGTCTAGTATTCTTACACTCAAAAAGATCATTGACCTGCTTTTCACTAAATTAAGTTAGTGTTTTTTTTTTATGGAATAGGTGGCAACCGTGCAGACGGCTCGCCTGATGGTAAGCGATTACCGCCGCCCATGGACACCCGCAACACCAGAGGAGTCGCAAGTGCGTTGCCGGCCTTTTAAAGGGTTTGGGCCTCCGGTACCCTCACTCACTCGGCGAAACACAACGCAAGCGTTGTTTCACGCCGGTTTTCTGTGAGGCCGTGGTATCAATCCGGTCGAGCCGGCCCATTCGTGCCGAAGCATGGCTCTCCCACGGTGTCACGCAATTAATTTTGGAGGCAGTACAAAAAACGTGGTAGATCAATTACCATGGTAAAAAAAAGTAATTCGAGTTGCAGGAGATTTGTCTTGAAAATTTCTCATAATAATCTAATGTTATATTGGAACTGCTGCAGAAATTGGAAGCGTTATATAGGAAAACATTGTGGATACCAAGCTCCATTGCGGGCGAACTTTCACACAAACGTCACGTCATCATCATCATTCGAGCCTAGTACGCCTATGTTCAGCAGTGAACATCATGAACACTGCATCTTTTTCTTTTCTCTTGTGGTAAGAGGAAACCCAATAGTAGAGTAGACAAGTCGCTCGTAAGCTTCATGACTTTGCTTAGCGACTGTTCGAGACACACGGCAGTGTATCAGCCAAGTTCGGTAAAAAGCGGACGATACACGGCCAGTCTGCATATTACACAAACCACTATGAGCTACATTTCACACCCCTATATGGCGCCATCTATTAATCACGTGATGTGTTTTTAGCATTTTACTAACCCCCTCACCCCCACCCAAAATCACGTATATTTTTTAGTACCTACAAAGAATCTTAAATTTTTTAGAATATTATTTTTAAATACAAAATATAAATACACGTGATATCTCAACTATGGGGGGTACAGTTAAGATATCACGTGTATTTATTTCTTGTATTTAAAAATAATATTCTAAAAATTTTAATCCTCTCTTGTGACATTTCGTGATGTTTGCCATAACCCCTCCCCCTTTCGAGCCTCACGTGATTAATGGACGGCCCCTAACTAAGAAACGAATAGCCCTACAAACACAAGTTATAAAATTTATATATTCGTTTTCATAGCTAGTTATTATTTAAGAAAGTGCGATTGAAATGGGCGCCAATTTAGATGTCAACTCTTTAGTCGGTAACACCGTCAACCCTTGACATCTTGGTTAGTACCGAACTTGGCTCCTTTTTAAGCATTTATGGATTTAATGGAATATTAACTAACAGCAGCTGGGACCTATATTAAAAGATATTAATAAAAATCATCATAATCTTATTGGAGGTATAAAATTCATTATACAAAATGGAATCCCAATACGTGACCCCTGGGTGGTGCACAATAGGCAACACAACTCTGGTGGGAGGCGACGGCCGCGGCTGGTAACCACCCCCCGGACGAAGCCATGCCGTGAAGCGACCTGCTCGTGTTTCGGGATGTAATCCGGTGCAACCGTTGTGAAAGACGGGTCTGGGCAGTAGCATCAACCCCGCAACTATCGTTCTCCCAAAATCTATTCACTCTACTTAAGAGTGAATAGATTTATTCTGTATCTACGTGCTCCATCCTCGGCCAAACAGTCGCTTACCACCAGGAGAGTTGGTGGCCAAACGTAGATCAATTTTTGATAAAAAGAAAACAGTCCATTAACGACGACGCATTGAGACGCTCAGATCAAAATAGTCCCGACGACGGTCACCCATCTACAGATTAACCATCTAAATACTGACAAAATAATCACCTCGCACCCAAGATCTCCCTACCTTATTGACAGTATTGCTGGTCCCGACCAACTTGATGTACTGCACCACCCTGGGTTCGAAGTACAGGTTCTGCCAGGAGCGGCAGAAGTAGTTGCTATGGTCGATCACCCGCACCCAGTCCTTTTGGTCCACTGACACCTCGATGTAGTAGGCATATGACCTGGGACATCGTTTATTAATGAAAGGTTAATCAAACAAAAATATGATGCATAATGTGAAAATTTAAATTAAGTTTTAAATGGTATAGTATAATATAGTGCGCGGGCGCAGTACG
The DNA here is from genome assembly GCA_935421205.1 of Xylocampa areola. NCBI lineage: Eukaryota > Metazoa > Arthropoda > Insecta > Lepidoptera > Noctuidae > Xylocampa > Xylocampa areola. The sequence goes on from OW285206.1 coordinate 20,397,363, forward strand.
TACCTATTGTCCCTGTCCCACAGCAGCAGTCGGATGTGGTTGATGATGGTGGAGGTGGCGAGGCGTACGATGATGCCGGGGTTGTCGGGCGCATCATTGATGGTGTGCCGCGTGTACCCGCGCTCCATGTCGTATGTCTCCGTGTCTCCGTCGAGGAGGGCGGAGCGCATATCGCCGGATATGACGCGGGCGCCGCGTTTTGGAGTCGCAACGTTTTCTTCCGGCACTTGGTGAGACGGAATAATTTTATAGTGTGATGGAAATCGGACGTAGCGGAGGACCAGAGATGTAACATGTCGATGAGGTTGCTGAGATAGAGGTTTTTTTTTTGTATCAAGTTAATAATATTTTAGTGGGTAATATTTTTATTTATATATCCTGCTATGAATTTAAATTAAATATTTTAGGTTCTTGCATTCTATATTGATTTATTTTTTAAATCAAATTTTTGCACCATTTAATTTTACGTTTAAAACATCGGTTTGAGAAAACTTGGACTGAATTATCCGAATTTGGCGATTCGCTTACTGCATGATAATCAATACTTACGAAGTAAACCCCTATGGCGCAACTCGGTGCTCTTGGTCTGCGTCTTCTCTTGTATAGCATCCAGCAACATGTCGGGAGTGACCAGGGAGAACGGACGCACCACTGTCAGCAGCTCTTCTAGCGACATCAGTGTTAAGCGCACGCATTTCAGGATCCTCTCCTGAAGTAAAAGAAAATAGTCTGTGTTTTGTCCGCACAGAGGGCAGTCGCCAATTTTATGATTGTGGCGTACGGAAAACTTGTGAACACATGAACGGAAAAAGAACCATTTAATTTGGTGAAAGAAAAACCGTTTATTTGACACAGTCAGTAAGGACACAATCTAAATTTACTAAAATGTGTTACAGTAGGTAGTAAGAAGGCATTGTGTGCCTGTGGTGTGTGGTGCACAATATTTGCCAGCTGCGTAAGCGTTTAGTGTGCGTGTTGAACATGATCATGAATGAATGTTGAAAAATGCTGGGTGCTTTTACTGATCTCGTAGGGCTCAGTAAAAACACCCAGCTGAAAATTGTTGCACACTGTTTTACGGTCCTAATAGCTATCTCGGATACCATTGAATTGATGGTCACTTTGTAGTACATTACGTCGTATACTACAGCTTGTCTATGATAACCAAAAATATTAAAAACATACGGTGCAATGTACTACGAAGTGACCACCAATTGGTTGATAACAGAGATATCGAACAGGTAAGTTTTTAAAGATGGATGAATGTTTGTTAGTCTTTTACGAAATAACTTCTGGTCAAATTTTAGAGAATGTTGGCACACAGATAGTTTATAATGGATTAACACATAGGCTACTTTTTATCCCGACTGGGCCCAATTCTAAAGTCCATGCAGACGAAGTTAGGCTGAAGTTAGTATAAAATGAGTTAATTAATAGTTTTAAATGACATAAATTAGGTAAAAAGTACTTACGACCTGTCCCTGCCCCGCTTCAGACTTGACCCACAGCTGGTTGGCGTTGAACCAGTTGCACACGGCCTTGAAGATCTCAGCCTCAGGCGCAAAGAATGAGTCACGTTCTAGGAGACCTTGTAACGCTTCCTGTAAAGATGACAAAAGCCACAATGGAATGGGTCCAACCATGTGGACAGAAATAGCCTCTGCGTTTGTTACAGTCTCTTTTATATAGATTATTTGAAATTTGTTATATGTGTAATTTTCTTCTAAACTATAAATTGAAGATAGATACATACATAGATGAAGCGAAAGAGTTGTGCCAGTATCGTAGCAAGTGGAAATCGATAGTTTCTGCCTACCCCGATGGGACACAGGCATGATTGTATGTATATATGTGTGTATAAATTGAATTAATGAGATATTGAGAGCACATTGTTTTGGAAAGTAAATATTTGGAAATATATGTAACTAAAACGATGCTAAAAAATTTCGTCAAGTATTTTATTTTGTTTGTTTGTTTCTATTACTGTTATTTAACGTGAAAAAATCGTTAATATCGCAAAATACTTTAAAAACATATAAAATAAATATAAATCCGTGGTTTACAAGACCAATAAATGTCATTATAGGCGGCAAAATAATTATAATGAATTAATAACAATTTAGGCACAATCGGAATGGCACAATGAATAAACTTACAACCGACAGTTGCAGGAAAGTGTCGTGCTGCAGCACTTCGATAGCGTTCCTGTCCAGAAAGTTGTAGCAATAATCCATCAGCGCTTTCAGCCCGTACAGTCTGCAACAAAAAAAAAAAGACGTCTATAAAAGACGTATATTCCACTCACTGAACGCGATCCTTGACAAAGTCGCGGAACGTCGTTGCGATGCCTTTTGGGACACCGTGTCTGTCCGCTTTTTGTCATACAAAAATGAGTGGATTTCCTTTGTAGTGCGTTCCATAACGATTAAATTAAAGTCAGGAAGGATTTATTTCACGTAAACCATATAAAGGCACTTAGGAAACGTCGGAATTTAGTTGCATGGTTACAAATATTTGTTTCCAATGGAGAACTGGCAAGAAACTCCATTGTTACTCTTTCAGACCTAATATATTTTTATAAGCGCCACGTTTATAAACCTAGATGCCCTCCCAGCAACTTGCTCTCATCCTACAGATGCGGCAAAGTATTAAATAGACTGGCCTATTTAATATTTAAGTATGTATTAAAATAAGTGCTTATTTAAATAAATGTTTTACTGTCAAATCATAATACTTAATAATAACCTCTTTTGTGAAATCACTTAACTATTTGAGCATATTACCTCCGTTTCAGTTGGGCCACACAAGCCATTGGGCCATGTAAGCACTAAAATCCTACTTAAGGCATGATTTAAAATTGATTTTATTTGTTACCTGGCTGCATCCAGTATGGAGCAGACATTCCTCAAGGCAAGAACCTGCCTCAGGTAATCAGATATGGCCGTCTCCAACTCCTGGAAGTTGAACTGGTGTGCTAAACCTAGCATGTCTAGGACTGTGTCTTCGCGCAGTAGAGACAACCCCATATGACCTGAAATAGGGTGAAACATTGTAGGGGACGAGATTTAGCTATAATATAAATTACATGAGACACCTTGAACCTTGAACTTGGATTTCGTTTAATTATGAAAAGCATTAACGCATGCTTAGCGAACTCTAAAGTTATTATATTAAATGGAAAAAAAACAGTATAGGGACTGAATTGATAGCAATAACGTCGCCATAAGACGTGTTAAAATATAGAAGAAGAAGTCGCGGTGGTGAGCAGAGGTCGAGATGGCTTAGTGGTTAGAGCGCCTGGAGTATTCATCCGGGAGGCGCAGGCTCGAATCCTGTTCGCGACCGTATTCTTTTTCCATTTAATATAATAACTTTATTGTTTTCGGTTTGACACAGTATCGTTTATATTCGCCATTTCAACAGATGATTGAAAATTCCCGTAACACGTCCCGTGGACGTGCAAAGTCTGTAACATTCAAGTTCATTGATCCAAACTGGTTCCAAGAAAGCTTAGGCATCATTAGTGGATCTTAAACCCATATTTTCATATTAGTTTCTTCTCAGAGTTAGTCAGATAGGAAACGCCGACGCCATCTAGATCATAGTGACATGTAAAAGGGTTTGAAAAGACCTATTTACAGAATAAACAATTTCATGTGTCCAATTATTCCAGCAACTATAGAGTTACTTCAGAAGCAGTCTAAGGCGTGATATATAGTGACAATATATGTCGAGCTAATATACAGAAATCGAATCAATATCTGTTATTACCTCGATAATTACCTGAGTATACATATCGGAGGAGCGCCTTGAAGGCCTGTAGCGGGGCTTGTAACTCCACTTCAGCCTGCAAGAAATGTGCTTGGCTAGAATGAGTACTCAAAAATTGGAATCATTGTTGAAAATAAATAATTACTTGCTAGGTGAATTAATTACAAATTACAATAAAAATAGGTTGAAATGTCTCTACAGTAAGGAGTTAAAATGATGAGAATTACATAATATCACCATAATTTCACAGTCAACAAAAACACTTTTTGATATCCTCAGATAAAAGGTAGACAATGTTAACCTGGTTGGCCTCCCTCATACCGCCATACAGCAGTGCCCTGAAGTAGTCACTGCTGGCAGCCAGGATCACCTTATGGGCGGGGATCCGCTGCCCCTCCACAATTAGCGTCACATCCGAGTACTCCGACGACAGGCACAGGGACCCTATGTGTTCAGACAGGTGACCTGGTGAAGCAAAAACTTTATGGTAAAACTCCACTGAGCGTGTCTCACGAGTGATTTTACATGGATATAAAAAAAAAAAAAAAAAGATTCTGTAAGGCAATGGGCATACAAAATTTAATTATTTTAAGATATGTAATAATTTTTTTTAGTTCATTAAGGAAGAAGCTACGTTAAACACGCTTGCTGGGTAAAGTCGGTTCCTCATGATGGCTTCAGACTATAAACAAAGTATAGGAACTGAATAGATAGCAATGACGTCACCTAAAGACGTATTAAAATGTAGAAGGATTCGGAGTAGTGAGTAGAGGTCAAGATGGCTTAATGGTCAGAGTGCCTGGAGTATTTATCCGGGAGGCGCAGTTTCCAATCCTGCTCACACAATATATTACATTCCACAAAAAAAAATAGACTGCGCTACGAGCTATTATGTTTAAGGTTTCATCACGATGCTCTCCTCCACCGCCAGGCTTTGTAATACCTCATAACCGAATATATCGTATCGTTACCCACTGCTATTCGGATAGTAGAATCAGACTGCTATATTTAAAGCGACTAACAATAATTTCAAATAAACATTCGTTGGCAAACATTTAAAAACGTTAACTTAAGCTCGATTTGTGTACAAAGGGTTTAATAAATGTAATATATATTTTCAAAGCATACAATTTTGAAGTTCGAATAAAGGAAGCGAAATTTATTCAAATTGTGGCGCGCTTCCGCTACGGTGTCGCCATTATTGAACATTATTTCTCACAAACATAGGAGTCGCACAAAGTTGCATCAAGAACACTGCCAAGCATGGTGTGGATGCAGTCTATGATAAGACACATGGCACCATGACGACTCCAAGGGGCCTTTCAAGTATTACGTAAGCAGATTTTTTTTTGCAATATTAACCCCTCGTCCCTCTTGTTAGCAAAGCTCTGCCCCCCCCCCCCATGCTTGCGTAAACATTGGTACATATATTTTTGAATGTCTACTCGGTTCTATGTGAATAAACGTGAAAATGTGTTTCTTTTTCAAGCATAGACAAATAGGGTTGCCATATGTGTTCAAACCAAGAGTACAGAGTAAACAACTATCTACGGTTCAATCCAAAATCGACATTTTTTTTTGAAAATCCGAAAGAGTATAAATTTAATAATCCTGACGTAATCACCATCGAGACCCCCCCATTCCCCATGTCATCAAAAATAAGCAAAGCAAAAACCCCACCCTCACCCCCTGTAGTGCTTACGTAATACTTGAATGGCCCCATACAGCCTGTTTTACCTTTTCCCAACTACCTAGGGGTTGGCTGATATTTTACATGGAGCCACCCCTATCCTCCACAACCCAGTTACTGGGTCACACGATATCTCTTGGTGAGACTGATTGTTAGAATTTCAGCGATCTGACTACCATACATAACGACTCTCATTGATCTTCGTTTGACAATCGGTATCGACGGTTTAACATGCTCTTCGTGGCGCAAAGGAGCGTTGATATGAAATTATGGTCATCCATTCACAAACCAACGCCGTCAAGTTTTTTTTATGGAATAGGGGGCAACCGAGCAGACCGCTCGCCTGATGGTATGTGATTACCGCAACCCCAGAGGAGTCGCAAGTGCGTTGCCGGCCTTTTAAAGGGTTTGGGCCTCCGGTACCCCCACTCGGCGAAATACAACGCAAGCGTTGTTTCACGCCGGTTTTCTGTGAGGCCGTGGTATCAATCCGGTGGAGCCGGCCCATTCGTGCCGAAGCATGGCTCTCCCACGGTGAATACTACTAAGTGAAGCTTGACGTACTTAGTCACGATTTCACGAACCCCGACAACACTATACGCACGCCTTAATATAAAACAAAAAAGGTAAACCTTTTGATTCAATTACTTATTAATATTGCACACTCTTGGTCAATGTACATTTTTTTTTTTAAAGATGCTCTACGCTAAGAATTTCTTCCTGTAACGTAAGTGCGTTTACAGACATATAATCTCACACACACCCAGACCCGGAACAATTATCTGTAGATCATACAAATACTTGCTCCATGCAGGAATCGAACCTGGGACACGCGACGCAGTAGCCGGTCTTTCGACCACTGCGCCAACCGCGTCGTCATTAATCGTCAAAAATACTACGCAAATGCACGAAGATTTGTATAGCGTGCTATATAAGTAACGTGCAGATATACGTAAATTCCACATTGCACGCAATATCGCATTTTGCGTGTTTGCAAATTCAGATTATTTTTGAACGTAAAGAAATTAAGTGTCATGTTAAGTAACAAATCATGTTTGTTGGACATTATTATCCGTATAATTAACTGACGAAAGTAATATGATTTACATTAAAATTATACTCACTTATTCCCGAAGGTAGATAGAGGTATGCTATGACACTGTTGTACACCCTCATTTCACCAATGCCTTTTATAAGTCTCATATCAAAACGGTGAGCTTATTGCTAACAAATGACAACTATACATTTTCTTGACAAAAACCCAAGAACACTGTCCATCCCGGGAACTGAACCCAGTCTCAACAACCACGCTAATGGTAGTGCATTAGCGTGGTTGTACACAATAACTATCACCAATGAGGCTAGGACTGCCTCATTTTAATTATTCTCACTTTAATCTTTAAATCCTTTGTGCCGACCTTGACCTAACTTTATGTGGACGAAAACAAAGTTATCATCCTGTTTGGCAGATTAGTTGCCAGAGTATATAAAATCTCTTCCTCGATCAAAATCTAAAATCGCAATGGTTAAGCTGAACTGGTAAATGGCGGCGGTAATCGCTTACCATCGTCGATCCGTCTGCTTATCCCAAAAAACAATTACTGATGAACAAAATTTTCTTCTTCTAAATCAGTCCCTAATTGTTGAGGAACCCAGAAAAGCAAATCAATGCTAATCAAATAAAGTATCTATAATAAAAAGTGAGTATATCTTACTAATGTGTTCAATGTCGCCAATGCGTGTACTTGGTGTGTTGTTCACGCTCATGTACTGGTGCTGGCTACTCATTGTCCCAGGTTCGCATCAAGTGTGCTGCAAATTTACAATAAAAGCTTTATCTTATTCACTACACACTTATTTGAATGGCTATTTTATCAAGGTTTTTAAATAAATTAGGTTGTACGAGGTTATTAAATAAATTATGTTACATGTGAATAGCAGATAATTTTAATATTCTTAAAGCATTTGTAAAGTCAGTGCTAGAATGAAAGAAATAAAGTTTTTATTTTAATCAACCAATGCACACAAAGCTGCACAAATATATCTTTTAATAAAAGTATAGCGACATCCAATATACTAAAATCAACCTTATATCAGTCAGCTGAAGATGTAGTTTTGATTAAAACTGATATTTGTCTATATTTTCCTACATCATTTTAATCAAATATTATAATTATTTTGTACATTTTGAAAGCCACTATACATTTGATGCTGACTGTACAAGTCCAGCCTTTAAATGTTTTCATAGCTAATAAATTATGGATGTAATATGAGGAAGTGTGAAAGCTATGACTAAGATAATCCCCGTATTTACAATGAAAGTGACAGGAATAGTGCTAAGCCAAAGTACATATTGATTTCATTACTACAAATACCAGTCAATATCATAAAATAGTAGTTTCAGATTTATGAACCATCACAGTGTCTTTACCAACCTTGACACTGGCGAAATCATCGACTAACGATGGAGCCATAATCACAAAAAAAATAATTGAATAGTATATAATGTTTATTTATCTTGCCATATTCCGTGAATTATACTTCATAACAATAAAAATCTATTGTGTCTGCTAATTAGCGAGCCAACAGCTTAACCTTTTGACTGCTGGAACATGGATCCATGCGAGACACAATGCAATTTTTATTGTGTCTGGAAATGCGACATACAAGAGGATAAACGCCATGCTTTACTAGTGAATTCTATCCTTCTACATCAAGTTATGAAGTTATCATATTAATAATATTTGAGTCAGCCAGGTATTCAATCCACCTTTCCCAAATAACATCAAAACGTGTTTACTCCTATTGTCATAATTTATTTAAATTGTGATTTTAAAATTTAAAGGTATTTCAAAGCATTTGTGAAATCCACTTAATTGTTATTCAAATAGTAGAAATAACATTTCACTATCAAGCAAGCAATTTTTGAGCTGCAATTTACAATAATAAGACATCATAATCTATCTATATATACTCCATACTACTTAGAAACATATCACTGTACAGAGCATATTGTTTAGAAAGAACTATGTCAACAAACAGGGGGGTTCCCCCAAAAACAAAATGATGGCCTTATAAAATTGATAGCATTGTTTAGATTCCTCATCAAAACATTATTGCATTCACATCAATTGTTTATATAGCTAAAAAGTGAATGCAATGAACTTGAATATTTAATGATACACAAGTTTAATTATATTCATAAAAATTTACAACAAAAGAAATATCTAGAACTTAAGTGTTATACCTATCAGTTGCAGATATGCATCCAGGTATTCCGACATGCACTCTTTACAATATCTTTAATATATTAAACATAAATATAAAACTTACCTAAAAAGAATTACACTTTCAACGTAATTTAGAATCGAAGTCATAAATAAATATGTATTTCGAATAAAGTTTTGTATATGTTGATACATACGCATTAAAATATAGTCCACGCCAACAAATCACACCAAGAGATCAATCTTCAAGGAAAATAATTAAATTACTTCCGCTGTCTTTTTGTTTAATTATATTGGAAATAATAATTCACTTTATCAAATTAGCGAATAATTGCTAAATCTGGCGAAGGGAAAATTTATTTTGATTTTTTTTTTTTTTTATTTCCTTCGCCCTAATCGGGCAGGCTAAGGTCTTAGACCATACCGCCTCGTCTTCAGTGTTCTTGAATAAAAGTAAGGCCAAAGCCTCGTCTTCAGTTACTTCCTTCTTTTTTTAATCAAGTATAAAAAGTTATTGCAGTTATTGCCCCAGTAAAACGGTGGAAATTTTACTGAGTCTTCGATGGAGTTTAGGAGTGAACACAAAAAGTCATGATTTTCAATTTTATACAATTTGCCCACACTCGTACACCTTCATGAACACATAATGGTTAATTATCCACCATAATTACACATTATACTTCGGAGAAACACAAGTTTTGGAAAACAATATAAAATCGACAACGTGCACTTTACATTTTCCCGCCTAAACTCCAAAATTTATTTTGATAAATTTGACAATAATATTTTGACAACACCTTTTTTCATACATTTTGAGTACAAGCCTTTCCAGATTAGGCCAGACCTGCCAAAATTACACAAAATCCAATACAAGGCGTGCAGTTGGAAGTATATTTTACGGTCGACGTTCGTTTCATCCTAGATGCACCTGCCTGCAAATTTAAAATTTTCGAAGAAGGATGTTCGTTGCTCAATTTTCATTTTGTTTCCCTATTTTTAGTGCAGTTAGGTTTTCCGTTTATTAATAATTAATTTTTACTTCAGTGCTTCTGTAACCGTATCTCTTTTTTACGCCACTGTCCAAAAAAAGCAATGTTATGTCATTGCCATTGTATATTAGATTTCACCCTCTTTAATTTGATGAAAATACCTACTAAAATATTTTCCACCAGTGCCCTCTCCCCAAAGTTACGTAAAAATCACGTATGACGGAATTTATCACGAGTATTTAATTTAGAACAAAATTGGTATTGACTTCACTTGATTTCAATGAATATCTTAGGAGATAACATAGTTTTAAAATAACTCCGCAATAAATTAAATAACAAGTACCACGCGCGCATTTATGATGTGCAAGGCGTCCTATATGCCCGGTCTTGAGGGTGGGGGGGCGCTGCTGGAATATATTTTAGTAGGTCGTTTCCTCAGATAAACGCGGGTGAAACCGCGGCGGAGTATCATACATTAAAGATTGTTTTTAATTTATATTCTTGCCCGTTATCAAAATCGAAAACAAAAATTACATATCAAGTGAAAATTCCGTATCCGGTTCCGGTAAAAGCTATAATTTTATTCATTTTGTAATGTAATTAAAGTACAAGATCTAAAACTAAGTTAAAACTAGCTACGATAAAGTACTACAAAAATATATTTATTAAGAAATCAGTAGCACTTTTTAATTATAATTTCCTTAATTAATGTTATTATTGAAAATTAATATCAATATATTTGAATGACACTTAATTTAGGTACATGCTTGCATAGTAACAATGTCAAACCTATACTATAATTTAAATAAAATGATAACCCGACGCTATTATTAAAATACTACAGGAACATAAGAAAACCAAGCTTCTAATATCCACCTAACCATCACAATATCCTTGCATACCAAACTGTATAAATATAAACTTATCTGTTGACTTTTTTAGCTGAATAATCGGGCGCGAAAGCTTCGTCATGAAATTGCGTGATTGTAATTGGTTGAAAATTTTGTTAGTACCAACGTAACGAACACCTACAACATTTTGGCAATGTTGTCAGATTTATTACCAGTTGTTCTGGGCAGGTAAATATCGTCGCTTTATTGTGGATATTTTATTTTTCTTTAATGGTTTTCAACACGATAATGATGTTGTAATACTTGAAAAGATACCTGAAGAACTCGTCCTCCTGTTGAAATATTGAAATGTGAGTAATAAGTTTCTGTTCCACTGTTTCGTGAACTTTTTGGTAGAAGGTTGTGGTTCTGTAAAAGTAGCTGCACAATTGATAGAGTGCGATACTCGCAAAAGAAAACTGTGTGTAACGTATTTTGTATTAGTTAAATATATATTGTGTTTTATTGTACTTGTTTGTGTTAATTTTATATTTCGCAACAAAAACTTTTATCACCTCACAATCAACATACGCGTCTAAATGATATTTCATTTCGCGTTATTTTATTTTTAAATGCATTGCAGGTCATCTATAATGGATTGTAAAAGATAACCGAGTATCTGTAATGAACTCGCTCCCATTCTCGGCACTGAGAAATGGAGAGACAGCAGTGTAATTCACTTCAAAACTTTGACGAACCTAAAACAGAAATTTTGAAAAAAAGATTGTTGAAATCAGCGAACACGTCAGTCAGCACCAATTTAACACAAAATAGTTCGCAGCAGAATGTGCTACTGAATACATTACGCGTGAGTTTCTAATGTGATTAAGTAATATTTTTTTGTTGTGATGTTTGATATATTTTAACATCATTGACATTCATTTGTCAAATTTCAGGCGCCAATATCGAGCAGCATGATCGTGTCCTCGTTGCAGGCCTCGCAGAGCTCCTTACCTATTACACACAATTTAGTTACCCATTCAATTGCTCCTGTTAAAATTCACCCAAACAACTCTCCTTACCCTTTACAACTTTCTACTGTGCATGTGCCAGTGCAAATCCCAGGCTCCACATCCAATATCAATGTCCCGGTTCAAATATCTGGGCCTACGAACACAGTGCCCTTACAGATTGCACCTGTTAGTCTTCCTCTTCAAGTCTCTGGTACAACCAGTGTCCCAGTTCAGTTGTCAGCTGGTGAGACTATAAACGTTCCCCTGCAAATCCCAACTGCCAGTCAAAGCATTCAATTGCCAACATTGCCATCTATGCCAGTTTTACAAAACCATAATCAGTCCCTCCACAGTTCTATTATTCAAGTTCATATGGGTTCAAATCCGAGGTCAACCAGCATGGATTGCAACTCTGATATGACAGTGACAAGTTCATCTCATTTGCAGATGTCTGATACATCTATATCACAAGTTAAAGTCAACAATTCTATGCCACAAGTCCAAGTTGGTCACAACAATGCAGTTATTCAAATGCAAAATGCTGTAAATGCAAATTCCATTCAAATTCGAGGTGCGCCTAGGCAAGTGCCACATGTACCACATGTGGTCTACATACAAACTCCAACTGGACTGAAGCCTGTCACGAGCACCGATGTCATCACCCAAGCAAGTACAAGTGGAAACCCACCACAAATCATAGTAAGAAGACCAGTAAGTGAATCATCACCATTAACATGCATTCATGTACAATTGGAACAGTGAGATTTTTATATAAATTATTTTTTTCTAATTCTATCTAATAACTTCTGTAATTAAATTTATAGTGAATCAATTCCTTGCTGTGGGATAATAAATAAATAATGTGATTATGAATTGGCTTACCAAGTTTTTGTAATTCTTTGAAAATTATTTATAATTTTTGTTACCCTTAAAGGAAAAGAGTATATATTACCTACTTGAAATAAAACTAAATGAATGCACTTCACTCACACAAAAGCAATCATAATGGTGGTGGTTTAATCACAAATCATTCTTTAGTTATGTCATGTTTCGGTTTAAAATTATTATATAAGTTGCTTGGTTCTTTGAAGATAGCCTTCATTGTGATTACTAGCAAGGCCAAATATCAAATTATGAAAAGATAATTTATTAATATGATGACAGGAGCTAATAAAATTTTATTTCGGAAATAGTTATCAGTCAGAAAGGTATATTATCAGTCCTCCTGCGACCACGAACGCTGCAAAGTGTTCGAAACGTCAGGAAAAACAAAAAACCAATAATACACGCGATTAATCCGGTTAAAAGTTGTTTTATTATAATGTGTAGTGATCGCGCAAACCTAAGATATTACTACAGAAAGGTATACTTTCAAACTAATTAACTAAAATAAATAAGAGAGCCTGGTGATCCATCACACAGTTCTTGAACCTAGTACAGACTCCAGCTCTCATAAAGGTTAGATCACAAATTATACCTTATATTACTGTAACCAGCCATTGTAACTTTTTGAGAGAAATAAAATATACTATTACTATATAAATATGAATTACTTCCAAGTTTTTAAGAAAGGCCTTGTAAGAGTAAATACAGAAATTTTGTTGTAACAACTGAAATTAATTAACTTTTTAGAAATAAGAGAAGTGGTTTATTGTAGTAAGTAACATTAGAAATGCATAATAGTTTCTTATTGAATTGTTACAGAATTGTTTTTTTTTTGAAATTCTTAAAATAAAAGCCTTTACAATTACTTAAAAAATTAATTAGATTTTTTTATCTATCTCACTTTGATTTATAAATCTTGTTAATATTGAATTGATTTGACTTAGAAAATACTATTAAATAAAAAATATAGTTACATAAAGACTTGGTAAAATTCACAACATTATAAACAAAAAATAGAACAATAAAAACTATTTGCAAGTTCTATGTGTTATCAATACCACATATTACAATAATAATTCCAATTGATATTTATATAAAAAATAACTATTTAGAATTCAGACTTCAATTATGTATGCCACTAGTGTATGTGTAACATTGTTTTATTTCTTACAGGTAACCAGTAACTCAAATTTACATTTAATATCAAATGTAAACACCAAACCCAACATAGCTCCGAAGCTGCCAGCACAGAACAAGTCTTCTATCCTCGCACCAGTTAATGCTAGTCAGCCTATAGTCATACAGAAACCAAAGTCCAATGACAAGATGATAGTCCCCGTCAGCATTGCACCGGGAAACCCTAATAAACAGGCCATAGCATACCTGGGATCTATGAAAAAGCCCAATCAAAAGACTATATCGGAAAACCAATCCATCCTCATATCAAACAATCAGACAAATTTGAATGCCAATAATCAGAAGCTATTTATAACTCCTATGAATATGCCCAAAATTCAAAATACTAAGTTTATTTTACCTGTGACACTGCCTGCTACAATGGCTTCAAAAGGTCCAATCATCAATCTGCAAATAGCCAATGGACAAATACAGAATGATCCCCAAGGAAACATCACAGTCATGAGAGACACTGCAATTGATTCCCAAGACATGCCGCCTTTACAGCCTCTTGGAAAAGTCCTTTTAAATGGCAAAGATCCTCAAAGCCCCAAAGGTGAAAAAACCTTTACATTATCAATACCTGGCTCAAGAGCAGAACCCACTGGTGAACAAGGGGAATATACTCTTTCTATACCTGAAACAAATGCGTCAATGAATGACGACATTTATACTGTGTCGATAGCAGATGAAGATGGAGCTCACAGGGAGAAATCTTTCACTCTAGCTATACCAGAGAAGGGTAAAAGTTTACTGAACAGGAATATAATAGAACGTCACGATGTAGGAACAGTAACTATTGCCGCGCCCGCCATTTTGAGACGCTCTAACTCCGATAATAGTGAGAGAAAAATTGCGAACGCCAGTATGAAGAGGCGTATATCTTTATGTGCTGAAAACTTATCAAATAAGAACTCAAGGTTGTCCCTACCACAGAAAATTAACAAAATTGATGACCCACACGAATCTGATAACAATGACGATCATCGCGTACCCTCGCTGTTCTGTGATGAAAAGCTAGACAAAGATCTAGAGGCTAAACACTTAGATTCAGATCCTGAAGATTATAGGGATACTAAGGCAGAAGAAACACTCAATGAGAGAAGTTCTCGCGAGATATACTTTGCTAAAATTGAAGAGTTAAGTAAAAATGATATGAAGGAAGGTGTATTAGAAGAGGACCCGCCAGGGCTAATATGGAGTAATGGGGTTGCCAGATTGCAAGGCAGTACGATACAATTCCAGACTAACGAATTTGGTCTTATAGATTTGATAGACAGCAGTGACCAGGAAGAACTTGGTAACAACGTAAAATACCACACGCCTATGAAGCAGCGTATTGACAGGAATAAGAAACCTAATTCACCTGAAGATTTGTATCGGTGTGAATGTTGCGGCTGTCACGGAATGGCGGCGGAGTTCATAACACCCAATTTCTGCAGCGCCGCATGTCAGAGCGAAGTGCAAAAAGCTTTACAAAAGAAGAAGGACAGGGAACGCGTGGATCTGGTTAAGAAGAAGAATAAATTAAAGAAGTTATTGATGAGGAAACAAATGTCGGAGTCGGATATTATATCTGAAGGAAAAGATGACAAGATTTTGCTCAAGCATTTCGATTCGTTGCCATCAGACCAGCTATCGGAGGCAGCATTGTTGAAATTAAGCGAAGATTTGGTAGAAAATGAGAAATACCCATGGATGTGCGGAAAGAATGGGTTTTCGTGGATGCGTTATCTGGACATTTGCAAAGCCAAAGCTGCGCCTGTGAAGCTGTTTAAGAATCCATTTCCTTACAACAGGAATGGCTTTAAAGTTGGGATGCGGTTAGAGGCGGTAGATCCTCAACATCCTTCCATGTTCTGCGTCGTTTCTGTAGCCGAGGTCCAGGGGTACAGGATGCGTCTTCATTTCGACGAATTCCTAGATGTGTACGACTATTGGGTGAACGCGGACTCGGTGGATATATTCCCACCGGGCTGGTGTGATAAGAACGGGCGGTCGTTGAAGCCGCCGGGCAATATGTCTGCGGGTGGTTTCTCGTGGCCGCTGTACTTGAAACAGATGAGAGCTGTTGCTGCACCCAGGAATCTGTTCCCACATATAACTTCAGCCGTAAGTTTAACCAAGTCCTTTTTATACATACTGTAGCATATCATTTAGAGATTTAGTAGAAGAAATCGTTTATTATATTATTTATAATTATTATATCTAAAGTTGTATTTTTTTTTCTATAGTTTTAAGGACGGTTGTGGGTTGGCAATGTAACATTTACGCGGTTAATAGCGAAATAAATCTATATATATATATATATAAATGAATCCCTATTTCCCTTGGTCACGGCATAACTTGAGAACGAGTGCACCAAATTGTATAATTCTTTTATTATTGTTATATTTGGAGATCAGGACAAGGTTTTTTTTATCGTACGGAATAGTTTTTAAGGGGGCGGACGAAACCGCGGGGCACAGCTAGTAAAAAATAAATACGTAAAAAGAAATATAATTATATAAAATTATAAATCTTTAATTTGCCACTTTTTCCTAGATCTTCAAACCGAACTGCTTTCGCGTTGGCATGAAATTGGAAGCCGAGGACCGCAAGAACGACCTAGTCTGCGTGGCTTCAATAGCCGACGTATTGGACAACAGGATGCTGATCAACTTCGACTCCTGGGACGAAATGTATGACTTCTGGGTGGAGCCCACATCTCCATACATACACCCAGTTGGCTGGGCTGAAGAAAATGGAGTGCCTTTGACGCCGCCCAACTGTGAGTACTTAATTACGACTTCATTTAAAGAATATAGAGAATACAAAGAATTTGAAGACTATTCTTTGATAAAAAGAATTTTTAACAAAAAATTAAAACCGCTTTCAAAAATCTACTCATACATTAAAAAGTTCAAAATAATATCAAAATTTTAATATTAAAATAATTTTAAAAGAACAATATATAACAATAATCCGTTATTTTTGGAGTCCGTGCCTGTACTGGATTTACTGTATTTTTTCCTCTTGTTAGTCACCTATGTTCGTTTTGTTGAATATTCCTGAGTCATTTACCCTTTTTTTTCATATCAAAATAGATAATACAAATGGACAGTATTTTTGTAAGGGTCGCTGACACTGTTCTCTAATACTAGTGTTTACTTATATAAGATTGTTTTTTTTTTAATGTTCTGTGAGAGTACCTACTCGTATCTGGTTGTAAACCCAACATACATCAGGCAAAGATTCAGTGAAATAGGTTCACAACTGGCAAAGACATCGACGGACCTACACACAAAAAAAAATACAGACGAATTGATAACTGCCTCGTTGGTCTAGTGGACGCAAGTGTGGCTGCTGAGCGTGAGGTCCTGGGTTCGATACCCAGGTCGGGCAAATTGTTATTGAATTTTTCTGTTAGGAAATTCTCAGTAGCAGCCCGGAGTCGGGAAGTTGGTGGTGTGACACCCCCGTGCATCGGAGAGCACGTAAAGCCGTCGGTCCTGCGCCTGATCTCTCTCTGGTCGTGTCGGATTTCCGTCCTATCGGAATATGAGAGTGAAGGAAGAGGGAGTGCACCTGTGTTTGCGCATACACTTGTGCACTATAATATCTCCGGCGTACTTGGCTAATCTCCGTGGAGATAGGCCGCCGTGACCGAAATACGGTCGGAAGGAGTATTTTTGTTAGGTTTAAAGAATAGATTATAGATACATAATTGGAATTTTTGTCTTCTTAAAGTACGTCTTATGACGCGTTTATATTGCCGCCGTATTACTTTGGGTTCTATAGATCTGTGTGCACGAAACCGCATCAGTATAAACATGTCCATGTCCAACTTTTCGAAGTCATGTGCGTATTATAAATAAATTATCGCTTATTAAAAATGTGAAGGAAATAAAGAGAGTAAACCAGCACACCTGAGAGACATTCTCGATGGTGTGTAAAGCCATATCAGAAACCTACGGGTGGTTTAGACTCTGACACTAATTGTTTATCAACCTCACAATAAGAATAAAGAATGTACTTGCGCTACTTCGGTTCCTGAATCCACATAATATGACTTCTAGTCTTGACTTTACAGTAACTTAGTCACATATATCTATGTTTCTTATGTCGAGACACAGTGGGGTAAACAAAATAAAATGAATTAAAAAAATAAAAAGCATCCAAGATAAATCTTTGAAAAAGCATTAACGCATGCTTAGCGAACTCTAAAGTTACAATATTTAATGGAAAAAGAATACGGTCGCGAACAGGATTCGAACCTGCGCCTGTATTAAGTATTTATCCGAGAGGCGCAGGTTCGAATCCTGTTCGCGACCGTATTCTTTTTCCATTTAATATTGTAACTTTAATAAAAAGCATCTTTGTCTAGTGTGCATTTTTTTTATTTCGCACCTTTTTGTGTGGATGGAACACAAAAAGGTACGAAAGCCACTATATTAAGATTTTTTAAATCTTTAGTTTATGTCACCTGGACAGTGTAAGGAATATTTGATTCTAACGATACCCCATACATCTAAATCGGTGCAGGCGTTTAGAAGTTTCGGTGGAATAAAGAAACTCACAAACATAATACTCTTTTTTTGTAGTCGCGTAAAAAAGCATTATCCTACCTATATTTCCGTTGATTCTGGATTGCCAAGGGCTCTACATAGAAGCGGCACGTTGTCGACGATAGCTCGGCGGCAGCCGTCCATAACCTGCCTCTCGCCTTTAAGACAAAGACCCCCACCCCCATATAAATAAAGACATAAATATGACTCCTGTAAGTGAATTTAATAGATCTTTCTTCGCCTTTTGAAGTCACTTGCAATATGGTTCCATAAAAAAGGTAAGTTAGTGTCGAGGGTACTGGGAGAAGAGATAAACCCATATTTGTAGTCTTGGCAGTGACTTGGAGGCAGCCTTGGTGACTGAAGAACATAATAAGTAATCTAAAAAATAAATAAAAGCAGTAGTCAAATAATCTAAAAAAATACATTGTCGACTCTAAAACTACTCATGAGTTGGTTTACCCCTATAAAAATTTATTTTGCTTTCTCATGGGATACTATGCCACTATTTTTTTTTATCTAAAATGGTTCTACGTTTGACCACCAACTTGCCTGATGGTAAGCGACAGTGTGGCCGAGGATGAAGCACGTATATCTAGAAGAAATCTATTCACTCTAAGTGGAGTGGAGTGGATAGATTTGGGGAGAACGACAGTTGGGGAGTTGATTCAGCTGCCCTGACCCATCTCCCACAACGGTTGCACCGAACAACATCCCGAAACAGGACTAGATCGCGTCACGGCATGTATTCGTCCGATGGGTGGTAACCAGCCGCGGCCGAAGCCTCACACTAGAGTTGTGTTGCCTGTTTTGCACCACCCAGGGGTCACGTGTAGAGATTCCATTTTAAGGGTGCACTCCTACGGACGCGGGCAACTCAGCCCCCAAATCGTGTACCCAGGCCCTAATTAGATGCGAAAACTTTATGATAATGATCTACCATGATTCCCCATATGTGTAGACATAGACAAAAACCATGGCCTCATGATAAAAAGAGGAATAATTAAAAAAACATTAAATATCTAGTCTTGAAAATAAAAGTGAATTATTATATTTTTATACATAAAAAAATAGCACAGCACTGCACAAAACCTTGCAAGTGTATGTGTGTGGTTATAAGAATGTTGGATAAAACATTTCAATTTTATAAGTAACCCTGAAAATAAAATAAGAACCTGTAAAAAAGAGAGAAACGATTCATAACATCGTCCTTTATTTACTAGTTGAAGTGTTGTAAATTAAAAAAATATATATAATTATCTAAAATTGGTAAAAAGCATAACACTTATTTTTTGTATAATAACTTTCTTGAGACATATTCATATCAATTATTGTTCATCGGTTACTACTCACGTGAATTTTTTAGGGATCGCCCGACTAGTTTCGAACTCGAACGGAGCCCTTATTCATGAGCTGTGCCCGCGGCAACTGACTCGTAACATCGGGAAATCCCAAAAAATACACGTGAGTAGTAACCGGTGAACAATAATTGATACATATATTTTTGACCACTCCGCTGACCTTCGAGTAAAATGTTTGAATTGTATATTTAATATTACATCAATAATTTGAAATCGAAGCGTCCAAACTCGATTGTTCTGATTAACATGAGATTGTTACACTAAACATAAGATAAACGCTAATGAGATATTCATATCTGGCCATCACAAATTAATTCCGACTTTAAACTTAATGGGTATTAATTAAAAATTCAAATGGAGTGCAGACTGAACAACAAGGATAACCGGTAGTTTGCTGACGTCGTTATCTGTTCTCTGTTCTCTTTCGACTCACGAATTAGTCATGTTCTATAGTTTATGTGTGAATGTCGTACGGACAGCTCGCGGTCGTGCGTTAAATATGACACAAACAATATAATAATATGGTTTGGTTCGTGTAAATGTCAAATTGCTGGACCTGTAGTAAATATATTAAGATAAGTGGCTTAGGAAAAACAAGTAAGTTGTTTTTTTATGTAGTGTTATTTATAATTATACATATTGTTAATAAAAGTGATATCACGCTTCATTTGACATGATTAACTATAATAACTTCTCGTATTTTTGTAGATTAATCGATATTAAATCATTCAGTGTAAGAGAATCACAAAAGTATGTGTCTTAGTTTAAAAACAGATGAAAAAAACATTAGAGACAAAGATATTGGAAATAATTGTAACCAAATATAATATCCTCCTCATTTGAATGAATTCTTATCAGTCAGTTAATAGTTACTCGTCGCCGGCGCCGGTCGCACATCATTGAGAAATTGAATGAGGTACCCTAATAGATATCTGATAAATGTTACTAACAACAGCTTTTGGTAATACAAATTACTAAATATTTTACATAGTAATATCTTAGGTTTGCGCGATCACTACACATTATAATAAAACAACTTTTAACCGGATTAATCGCGTGTATTATTGGTTTTTTGTTTTTCCTGACGTTTCGAACACTTTGCAGCGTTAAATCAACACGCTGTTAAAAAAAACGCTGAAAGTGATACACGCGATTAATCCGGTTAAAAGTTGTTTTATTAAATATTTTACACATTTACTTCTCACTAACTTGACGAAGCAATCGTCATAAATTATTCAAAATAGACTGTACTGATTGCTCTTCGAACGTTAACTAATCGCCCATTCTTTGCCATAGATCTAAATTGTTGAAAGACAATCAGCTATGGCACTTATTTATTTATTTTATTAGGTCCATATCATCTGACTTGGTTGGCTGCCCTTTTGCCATTCCATCCTTGTTTACACACACATGTTGACATTAACTAAAATGGATTTTATTTACCGGTTTAGTGCCAACCGCGTCTATTTCTTAGTTTTTCTGAGGTCATTCGTTATCATTACACATTTTTATCTAAGCTTTCAGATACATAGGCAAAGTTATTATTTTCTTGCTTAATAACCGCCTGTGGTTATTTGGCAATACAGCCAATCGCAGTTCAAAACCGGTCGTAATCCTCTCCTAGGATAAGTCAAAATACCCTTTAGGATGCACAAGATTGTGAATCAAGTGTCTCTATTTATTTATCCCTTTACTGTCGTGTACTAATATCTTTTATGTTTTTAATATGAATCTCGTAGTAACCGAGAGCTTTAGGGCCCGTCTTAAGCCACAGGTCGTGGGTTTATACCTGATATGGACCAATGTGACTTTTTATTCTAGCAGAATCCTACTTAATGTAAGACATCATAGACATACGATGAAGGGAAACATCGCCAACTTTCAATGCAGCAGAAAGGCATGGTGGTCAATGTTCGTGCCTTCTGTGTATGAGAAGAGGCCCTTGACCTGTATTAGGAAGCTAACGAGTTGGTTATGTTGATATGTCTCCGAGTATGCTTTTGTATTTGGTGGTGGTCTAATTTACCTGGTAAATCAGGTAGCAACTTATACTGTGTTTGTTCATCCCCAGACCAGCATAATAGTGAGCGCCTCAAAGCTCCCCTCGATGTCAGTGGTGCCAATACAATCACATCCAGGCACAAAACAGACATCTGTAAGTCGTAACAATGTTTTGTATCGAAACAAAATCCCATGGAGCCCAGAACATTGTTTTCTTTGAACATTGTCGGTGTGACATGTAACATCCTTGAACATTCGCCACAGATCAGCGATATTACAGACGTGACATAATGACATTATCGTAATTTTCTTTAAGTCAGTTATCCGATGGGGTAGGGTAATATGTCGCAAACTTACCTGGTTTTAGCAGGTAAGTTTGTGGAGAAATATTGGATACACATTTATTAAATTCTTGATCCAAATTCCAGTTAGCTTACAGTAATAAAATTAGGAGTGCAGTAAATGGGTTTCCTTCTATAGCGCTCAAACAGTTCAACTATAGTTAACAGTTCGAAACCGCCAGCTCGCGGTGAGCATGTGGTGTGGCTATTAATACCCTTTCCTCCTCTGTATTAGAAAAGGTGGTTATGTTATACTTTGTTGTCTTTGTTCACAGTTTACAAGGATCCCGACACATTTTCGTGGGAGAACTACCTGGCTGAGACAGGAGCGTCGCCGGCGCCGCCGCGCGCTTTCAAACCCCGACCACCGCAGGGATTCAAACCTGGCATGAAGCTGGAGGTCGTTGATAAAAGGGTGAGAGATTCATGTAATTAATCTGATACCTGCCTAATTGGTCTAGTGGTCGCAAGGGCGACTACCGAGCATAAGGTCCTGGGTGTCCATTCCCGGGTCGGGTAAAGTTTTATTGGGTTTTTCTTAGGAAATTCTCAGTAACAGTCCGGAGTTTGGAATTGTGCCCGGTGTATGGCAATAAGGCTTAACCATCTATTATATGGGACTTAATAACAGTATTGGTCAAATGTGGGTTTACAATTGTGTACACCTTTGCCTACCCCCTCGGGGAATATAGGCGTTATGCTATGTTATGTGTTATGTTAATCTGATACCAAATCTGAAGTTCTTATGTAGCACGGTTGCCACTCGAGATAATGGGAAACGAGTGCTCATTCAAAAGTTAGGTTTATTAATGGCTCAAAGAACATGCAATAAAATGGTTAACTTAAAATTTCAAGAATTCTTAGACTGACGAAACGTGATGTATGCTACGGCTTAACATTGTGGGTTGGCAAAGGCTAAAGGCTTAATGTCTTTAATAATAAATAAGGCTTACGTCGCGTCACGTCGAATGTTCATACTATTTCTTTCTTTTGCTTTTATTTCTTTATAATCTAGACTTGATACAATGCTTATCAAATAGTAAAAAAAAAATATGACCAGTATCATACTATGAGTATGTAGCTATATGTCGTTATCGTGCGGGCATTTTCGGGCAACTCCGTGACGAAAAGTGCTAGCGTTGTCGCTCGTCGCACTTCGCCATCGCGTAAATATAAATAATCGGAATATTTGTATTTCTGTCTCGAAATCGCTTTGTGTTACTGTTTATATTATTATTCTTTCATCATTATTTTATCAATAAATTATTATTATTTTCCTATTATTTGTTTATATTCGTTAATTTAAACAAATATTACAATTCAACGTCGACGTCTAAAACGCGTCCACATAAATAAGTTCGAATTTTTATTACACGATCCAAAAGACGGTGTATATCATTTTATATTTACACGATGGCGAAGTGCGACAAGCGACAACCCTAGCGCATCCGTGGAGTTGCCCTGAAGTTGCTCGCGCGATGACAATGTTTCATCATAGCACAGTGATGATCCGTCGCGAGCAGTATCACATTATGAAATTGTGATACTAGTCGCGTTGGATCCCGTATTTTGAAAGTTTTAATTTGGGCCACAATAACATATTTTACGGTGAAGGGTGGGCGTTTTGGGGGACTGTCTTATTGTTATGTATGACGTTCAAAAAGTACCATTTCTAATGGTCTAATTTGAATAAAGATATTTTTGATTTTGATTTTGATTTTACTCTTTGTTCAACACATTCCATTAAAATTCTGTGATAAAGTTGGTCATAATATAATAATTTTTAAATCTTAGACCTGTCACGTGCCGTCATATATTAAGTATCCAATACGTGCTCATTTAAATATTATGCCATTGAAATTTTACCATTTTTATGCATCTTTTATTACGTAATAAATATGTAAGTCACGATTATGTGATGAATCGTTTGAATACAACAAAAGATATGAATCTTTTAATCACTTAAAAAGTAGGTTAACGTTCTTAACTATTATATAATCTTACTGCAATAATACAGATAATTATTCACTCATTAAACTGATTTTATTTATCCCTTCCTCACATTAAATGTGGTCTAACCCGTGGGTGCCTTAACAGATACTAAAATCACAAATCACTACATAGTATAAAACAAAGTCGCTTTCTCTGTCCCTATGTCCCTTTGTATGCTTAAATCTCTGAAACTACGCAACAGATTTTGATGTGGTTTTTTTTAAAAGATAGAGGAATTCAAGAGGAAGGTTTTAATATATAATTTGTCAAGTTTTTGTATACATTGGCTAAAATATAATGATATTTGTTGGAGGTGGCGGAAAAGAAATAACCCCACTGGGAGCTTTCAACGAAAACGCTGCCTAAACCCTTTGAGATATAACAAAATGATGTATGGTGGAATTGTGTATCTTATATAGGTCTATAGAAAAGTCCGCGATGGCATATGTCTATCTCTTAAGGATAACATACTACATCCATTTTAATAATTTAATTGGGAAGCGGGAACGGGATCAAAATTTCATGATTACTTTTGGTCGCAATAACCGACATCCACGCGGGCGAAGCCGCGGGCATCAGCTAGTAAATTATAACAAAAAGCCAGAAAATCTAAAATATAATAGTTATATTTCTGAAATAATATCCTAAATATTTGTTACCTACCAATAACTCGAATAACAATAATATGATTAGTTTATTACCACTAAGCCATCTTGGCCTCTGCTCACTACCGCGAATTCTTCTTCCACATTTTAATACGTCTTTTGGAGATATTAGCACCAAAGTCAAGTCAAGAGGTCGAGATGGCGGAGTGGTCAGAGCACCTGGTGTATTTATCCGGGAGACGCAGGTTCGAATACTGCACACGACGGTATTCTTTTTTCAATTTGATTATTGGTATTCTCATAACAAACTGGGGGTTGGTCGTAGACGTACCTGATATTAGTTAAAAAAAAGCTGTTGCTTCTCATAATAATTTAGTAATTTATTATTCTAATTTAATTATGTCCTTTCCATGACTCAAAGTGCAAATGCCAATTTCTCAGTAACCAATTGAAAACGCTAATTTTAAAAATCATGTATGACCATTTTATACCAGGTGCCTTTCCTGATCCGTGTGGCTACAATCAACGCGGTAAAGGGCCACCAAGTACAGGTGTCGTTCGACGGGTGGCCTGAGGAGTTGGCGTGCTGGTTCGACGACGACTCGCCTGACCTGCACCCTGTCGGTTGGTGTCTGAAGACTGGCCACCCGCTGGAACCGCCATTGAGTGAGTATTGAGGAAATAATATAAATATATCGGTCTCCAAAATGGCAATTACGTTAGCTGTGTTTTCACTTCATGTCGTGGCCGAATCGTTACAGACCCGGCTTTGAACTACGCACAGGTTCAAATGGTCATGATTATGTACTTTGTAAGTCAATCTTAAACATCACAAATACGTTAGGCGAAAGAAAACATCGTAAAACTTAATTTAATTAATAACCTAATTTAATGGTCTGATATCGCCAACCCGCAGTGAGCTATCGTGGTGATTATTTTGGCTTCGTCGCAGTGTGCCCTGCACTTGGCAAAATTAGTACGTCGCAAAAGTTGCACTTCATATAACGGTCACTTCTCAAGATGAGCATTTCGCAAAATGTGTGCATTTTATTGAACATATTGCTAAAATGAAAATCGTTCTCTATTTCATAATTAATCATTTACATTTTACTATGACAACATCAGGAGTATTGTCTTATGACTAAATTATTAAAATTGTCGTTTATGAGAAGTGCATCAATGGATGTTTATTTTATACCTCTTACAAATACCTTTTTCTCGAAAAACCTTTATATAATAGAATTAAACATATGTTTTCTTATTGATTTGAATTGTCGCGCGAAAACAGTTGATCACATGAGAATTGTCATTTTGAGTTGTGACGTCATATTTTAATAAACAAACTAAAATTAGCTACCGCTCTAGCTGTAAGCGTTTTTGAGGGTCAAATTTAAGAATATATATATAGATTTTTACTGGAATTGTGATAATGACAACCTACAGGACGTGTGCCGTACCAATGTGTAAAAGTACATCCATTAAATATCCTAACAAATTATTTATACACGTTCCTAAATGTCCAAAAAGTCGAAAGCAGTGGTTACAGTTAGCACGCCGAGACCCGAAGTGTACATCTGATAAATCTGCAATTTTCTTTTGTGAAGACCACTTTGATGTAAGTATCCATAACTTAAAAATAAACCTAACCTAAAATTTTGTACGGTCTGCCAGTGGGCCATCTAACTTTTATTATAAAAAAATGATAATTGACATATAACTAAAAAGTAATAAATATTTCTGTGTCCCTTTACAGGTGCGTAATGACATGGAAAATTACATTAAATACAGTGTAATGGGCTCTGTCGGCAAAATAAGAATGAAGCCAGACACTTTACCATCGAAATTTGAATGTCAACCTGACAGAGTAAGAGGTACCGCGCCTCCACAGCCTCGACCAGCCGTAAGTAAAAGGCTACGTATGGACATAATACAAGAAATAGTTTCTAGGGAATGTAAAATGCAACCAGCAACATCAAGTAATAGAAGTGAGCAAAAAAAGTCATATTTTTCAGTTTAAATGTTTTAAAAATAGGTTATTGTTCATCTCTAGTAGTACTTAAGTGGTATGACGTACCCTTGTCATATATCAGTAAGTAGATAAATGTGTTAAGAATAATATATTCTGATTGTTTCAGTATTTCAGTCTGCTACCGAGAAGAATAATTGCTTTACTCATTTTCAAGATCAGGCCACACAAGTATGCCCTGAAGTAACTAACAAATTTGTTCAAGTATGTTTAACAGCAAAGACTAGAAGCAACGCTGTACAAACTACTGCAATATCATCTTATAAAATTACAAAGCCTGGAGTTGAATCAACAAGTTATGCAAATACAATAATCAATAGAAAATTATTATTTGGCATTGAGAAGTTAGATGGGTCATCTTCAAACAGTCTGTCACTATCTATTGAATCCTTATTAATAATGGCATCAACTAACAGCAACCAAGAAACTCAAACTGAATTATCTGAAATAAAAAGAGAAATTGAATTAGAAGATCTGTGCCAAACATCAATTGAAAACACTTTACAGCTGCCTAATGACATGGAAATTGGATTGATCAAGAATAATCCAAGATATTGTATAGGTATTCCGAAGGATTGTTTTTTTTTATAAATTGGTTTGATATAAATACAACACTCCGTTTTTTTGGGTAAATGTGTAAAAACATACAAAGCTTCCTGAAGAACACATTTATCATCACAGCAAACATTTAGAGATGTTTTGCTTTGTAAGATGTGGTCACACGTCACATGATGCTAATCATGGCCGCCCACGTTTTATTTCTTGTAATCAAAAGATAACAAATCACAAATTTATAATGTAAAATAAAATATTTTCATTTTACCTTTTTTGTTTATTTTAGAACGATTTTGATGCATTTTATCTTACAAAAAAAAAAAAACATGTTTTATTGTTATAACTGTCAAATAGTCAATTGCGAAGTACACATTCTTTAACCAGTGCACATTCTGTCACGGAGCCATCAATGCTTCGTGCGTTCTCTATTATAAGGTCCTAATTTATTAGGTAATTTCCTTTGAAAGACTAAGAATTAAATGGATATAACAAATTATTTGTAATTAACATAGTACTAGCAAGACGAAAACTTCATGAACGGCGAACATTAAGAAATAAAATTAATTGTTGTAAAAAATTGAATTATGATTTAAATGAATCCTTATCACTTACACATTGACCCCTTAAAAGGAAATTACATAATAAATTAGGACCTTATATAAACTGAAGAAGCACTTGCCCAGCATTGAGACAGTTATGGGCCTCTGTCAACCTTGGCTTTAATACTAAGCTCTGGCAGCATATACAGGCGTGATGTTAGTAATGTATGTTTTGTGTACAGCGGCGGAAGAGGTGCGTGTGGTGGGTCCGTGCGGCGTGGGCGGGTGCCGCGGGCTGGGCTCGGTGCGCGGCGGCGCGCACAAGCACCACGCGGCCGCCAGCGCGTGCCCCTACCGCGCGCCGCCGCCGCGCGCGCCCGACCGCCTCGCGCAGCCGCGACACGCCGACCACGTGCTGCCGCGAGAGCGCAGGTACACACTTACATACATACATACATACATACTCACCACGACACACCAGCACAAAGTTATTATATTGTTATCAATTCTATCTAGTCAATTTTCTTTTATCCTATATATAGCTCTTAAATCTCATATGGTCTATACCATATTTAAAATCGGGCATAACGCTAACACCATTAGCGAATCATGTCCTGTCGGGATTCGGCTAACACAGTTTTATACCGGGTGTAGGTAGTTGCAAGAACTTTGTGATGCTGGTAAAGAGCTGACAATATTTCCTACATAGGCATACAGTTGGTATAACCAATCCGATCGTTTTCGGCAGCCCATAAAACTGATGCATTTCAAGTATAAAAAATTTATTTATTGTCATAGACTACACTTAACTTTAAAGCTTTTCATTCCGATACCCAGAGAAACACTTATTTGACTCAGTTTACAGCGCGTAAATGTTTTTATGTCCACCAAATGTAAATACATTTTTAAAATGATATCTTAACCTTGTAGAAATACTAATCTCGATCGTTTATCTCCAATAAATATTGATATGTTCCATTGCAGAGTGCTCAGCAAACAGCCCAAGACGAACTCATTGCACGCCAGTACTCCTACTAGCGAGACTAAAGAAAGGTGAGATTCACTTGTAGTTATTATTTTTATGTACCCTCCGACTGAGATACCGGCAAGACGAAGCACCGTGAACAAAAAAATTTAAGTCTCTTTTTATGTACGTTTGCCATTTGATAATTTTCCCCTGAAATTTGGGTTATTTCATGTTTTACCTCATTATATTAAGACACTTGTTTTGTTTTTGCAGACCTCGAGGCAGGCCGCCCAAACACAAGCGAGTCGAGGAAGTCGTCAAGAATGACCCGGTATGTATAATGATACGATCGGACTAATTTCTATTTTTCAAAGAAACGATCGATCTAGTACAAAATTGTACTTCATAACAATAAATTTCACTACGAGTATACTAGACTACACTAACGAGCCAACAGATACTTTCAATTATAGTCTCTATGCGAAATGTTTTTTCCAATTTGACAGTGCGACCTATGGCAGTATTTCGCCAATAATTAGCTGTAGTTTTGATGGCATGTTCTGTTGACAGGCGTCAGATGACGAGTCGATCTCCAGCGGCGGCGGCAAGCGCTGGCGCGGCACTCGCGGCTCGGAGTCGCGCACGCTGCGCACGTACTCGCGCGCCTCGCACGCGCCCGCGCATGCGCACGCGCCGCTGCGGGAACACCTCGCCTCGCACCTCGCCGCGCATCTCGCCGCGCTGGCGCTGCCGAGGGACCCCACTACTTGGTCACAGGTAACTTATTATATTAGACAATCAACAATAAGAAAAATGGTTTGGTGATAAAATAAAAAATGTATTATGAAAAGTAAAGGGATTTTTTGTGCCATGTGAATAGAAAACTCCATATTGTACTAACATAATTATATTTTGACGACTGCTGAGCAGGAGGTTCGATTCCCGGGTCGGGCAAAGTGTTATTGAGTTTTTCTGTTAGAAAAACTCAATAACACTTTGCCCGACCAAGACCGAGAAATTCTCAATAGCAGCCCGGAGTTTGTAATTGTGCCCGGTTGATGGCAATAGGCTCACCACCTATTACATGAGACTTAATAACAGCATTGGTGAAATGTGGGTCTCTGCCTACCCTTTTGGGGAATACCGGCATGATGCTATGCTATGCTAACTACAGTGGCGTGCCTAGGGTTTCAAAATAAGGCAAGCCCAATAAAATTTTAACCAATTTCAAAAAAAGAAAGTTCAGTTTTGGACTGAGTATGTAGGTACCTACGTATGTATCATCGCAATTATCTCATAAACTACTGGTTAGGTACATTAAATTAAAAGTGAATTCATCCGTCTTCTTCTCGGCCCCGGTTTGTCACTTTCCTGATGCTGCATATGCTTTTCTAAAACGACATCGTATTTTGAAATTAACGAGACCAGTTTTAAAAAATTGCCTTTATTTAATGATGTTTTGGACTCATCATGTCCTCTTACAGGAAGTTCCTGTTGTGCTAAATGACAAACAATATCGACTAATCTTTGAAATACACTACGGTTGTTATCAACGCGCGTGTTATATTTTGAAATTTCCTCAGATATCTGGCGTGATATAGATGTCTCAATTCGTTGTTTACCAAAATTACTGAAAGAAACCATTGCACACAGGTGTTTATGGGAATTTGCATGCCTTTTAATAGCGCCAGATATGTTATTTAAATCATTATAACCAGATGTATTCGGAATCTTCATTCGAAAAAAATATGCAGCACCAGCAATACAACTTATTAGTGTGCGAACAGCCAACAATCCGACTAGTTTTATACACTGATCTATTAAATTTGCGTTTATGCGATTTACTAGTCTGAGAAATACACAGATTAGGCGTCGGTTTTAATGAAGAAATTAACTGTTTTTTCTGAGCAAAGTTTAAAGATTTTACCTTATCTTCGCCAATCAAAACTTGAACGCATTTTAAATCCTCACAAGGTACAATTACCTCCATTGTAAGTCACCAAAACAATTGTATCACTGAGAAAATCTAAGAAAACACACAAAAAACTTTAACAACAAAACTTTTCGCACTCAAGCAAATGAAACTGAAGTGAGTTGCACTTGGTACTTACGGAGAGTTGCAGTGTTGTCATTTAGGCAAAAAAAGTCGCCAGGTATACGAAAAATCTAGCTAAATGTCGCAATAGGGTATTTGACACTGATGGAAATAAAATATGAAACTTAGCTATAATGATAGAATGTATTTTATTTGACTCTTTGGTATTTTTGAAAATAATATTAATAACTCGTAAATACATTTAATTCGATAAACAAATTCATAATTTTTAATCTATGTGTCACGTGACTCTAAACTATTAATTATTTTAAAAAGTCGCTAGTTTTTATTGTTGCTAAATCTAAAAAAAAGTCTCCAAACTCGTTAAAAATCTCCAAGATCTCACAACGTCGCTAAAACGGCAACACTGCAGAGTTGGTAAGGTGTGCATACGCGTGCAACTTCATAGGCATGCCCGGCTTAAATCTTCCATACTGATCGATTTGTAGACGCACAAGGTATGTACTCGTTATACGGCACATCGCTATAAGTGCGAAAGTGACAGAGATAGTATTTGAAAGCCCGGTAAAAGCCCGTGCGTGTAAGCGAGATAGCTATATGTAGATGCTGCAAATGCGAAACTCTGCGCGCGAACAATCGCGATGTGTAGTAGTGTGGCATAGGTAGATACTTTCTGTTATTTTGATAAGAATTAAGCGCGCGAACTTTTAAATAGCTCGGGTTTGATATTGATTCTCTATCGAGCATTTTAGTAAGGCATGCCGGGCTTTTGGGCTTATATGAAGGTACCGCCACTGGCTAACTATTTTATTAATATCAATTGATTCTGATTACTTGCTGCCCATATATAAGCTTTTATTTAGTTGTGAGTGAGGTGCACCGGGGTGCAACAGATAGCTCCATGCGTGATATAATTCCAGAGTGACGTAGCAGCGCTAGTGAGCCGCATAGCGGGCGCGGGCGCGGGCGCGGCGGCGGGCGCGGCGCGGCTGGCGGGCGCGGAGCTGCTGATGGCGTCGCGCGACGAGCTGGTGCAGTGCGTGCGCCTGCGCGTGGGGCCGGCCGTCAAGGTGTACAGCGCCGTGCGCCAGCTGCGCGACAACTACACGTGATCGCGCGCCATCGCCAGGGCCATCCTCACGCTCATCTGAACTGGACTCACAAGTGTGCGTGCCGGCCCGCTGATGTGTTCCCAAAGCGAAACTCACGCTCATACGGTTCGTAGTGTAAATACAAACGCCAATTGTTTTTTTTTTTATGAAATATTGAATTGTGCGTTCGCCTGTTTCTGTTTTCGGCCGTATCTACATGTGTTGGATTGATATATTTGAGTTGTCGGTATTATTTTGGTTACCTGAAGTGAGTTGGAATTATTTAAATGTGCTTTCAAAACATTATGAATTTTTATTTCATGCTCAATTGCCTAATTTGAGTAATGACTTGAGTGTTTCGTTATTAAACAATGAAAAATTATGAACTATATTTTAAATTGTTCTAAAAATCGGACATGTTTACCTATATTGGCCAAATTAGATTATATAATATCATTTGATGCTTGATGTAAGTATATTTTTGTGACTGTTGTAATATTTAGAATCCTGTTAAGAGTGCTGCTTATACCTATTAATTTAAAATACACACATATGCAAAGATTATGAAATCAGACAATTTGTAATAAGCAAAAGATTATTGTTTGCATCAAGCAATACTTACTGTATTTGAGCACAAAACGCACTAATTTATAAATAAGGCTTTAAATGCGGCGGTTGTGATTGTATGCAATCTTAGTGTCGTGACATTAAAATAAGTAAATATATAATAAAATCTAAATTAAGCAGCCAAAATATTTGAACTTTTTATTAAATCGAAATTATTAATTTTAAAGACCAGAAAACAAGGACAAATAACACTAACATGTAGACTGTGAAACATTTAAGATCTGGATTCGATTATGTGAAGAAAATTTACATATCTGAATTATTTTTATTGCATGTTAATATAATAAATGTAATACTTAATTATCATCAATACTATAAGGGTTTAACAAGATTTTTTGTAACTTTGATAGTTGTTGTTACCTGTTGTTTATTTGAAGTATCTAACTATAAATCCCAATTACTTATAAAGCTTATGAGGGATTCTGTTGGTTACTATTGGGATATAAGTAAGTGCTGCTTCAGGATATGAAGTGTTTTGTCAATTTCTGGATTGAATTATTGTCCAATCGCCGACGTATTACCATTGATATGGCAGTATTGCATAGTATTCTTGCGTTTTTATTCGATAAATCTTTACTAGAGCAGCAAAGATTATTCATATTTCAGGGAAGCGCGAAATCGACTAAGAATTTTTTGTTAGTCTCAAAATTTGGAGATTAGCTTAACTGGACATAGACATAAGAAAGTGTTGTATTTGTAAATATACATAGCTAAATATTTTGTGCAATCTAGAATTAAAACTAATATAATCAATAATTTTGTCACTTCACTTTTGGAATGTTCATTTTCTGAATATTTCGAGTTTAGTAAGTTTATATTGAATATTTTCAACAGTCAAGTGGCAATAGTACCTTAATTTATGAAATTTCGTTTATAGTAGATTAGTTTTTCATTATATTAGCCGTAATGTAAGAATGGAATTTAGTTGTGTGAAAAAAATCACATCTTCAATCAACAACTGTACTGATTGAAGCGTTTATCAGTTTATTTCAGTTTAAAAATGTAAAATTATAAATAATAAGTTTAGTAAAAATGATATTCGATAATCATAAATTTAGTTTCAATTCATCAACTTTAGGATGGATTATCACACAAATATTGCAAAATGTTTTACTAAATGGAAATGTGTAAACACTAGAAATGTTGAGAATATTTTGAAGATCCATTATATCTTTAAATTAAGTGGAGAAATTTGATTTCCTTGGAATAAGTTTTATATTTTTGTCTAAGAGTGTCCTTAATGTTTCCATTAAGATCATAAACTAAGTATGTAATTGAGAAATTGTTACTTATTTTGTGACTGTAAATATATTGTATAAGGCTGCTAGAGTATTTTTATAGTGGCCGCAGTTGTACATAGCGCTATGTACGATGTAAGTTTTTACACGACGACTAGTTAGTACTATAGTGCCATTTCGATTGGCACCAAATATTTTATTGTTACTCTGTAATTTAATAAAAATTGCGAAACTCGACTATTGTTTTTATGATGGTAATTAACATTAGAAATCAACAAGGCTCCTTGTTGAATTGAATAAGTAATGGGACAAATTTAGCCTAGTATTGACGCTCTCCTTACGAGTCCTATAAACCAAGAAGACATCGACTCTCAGATTTAGAGTATACAGGTGAAATTTTCAAGTAGCTGTGAGCGCCAAAATTCGAAACTAAAGAATAGTGATAAATAACTAAGGAGCCTTGGGCCCGAATTTAATGAAAATCAAAACTGCATCATTGAATATTAAAAAATCATTCCTCACCAGTAATCGAACCCGTTGATTTGAAAAAATCCTACTGTATTATAAACATTCACTTATAGTGGACCAATTCTGGGAAATAATGACATATGGATGTAGCAAATAAGGTCTTCATATTTCTCCATAAAAACATGGCCATGTTTTTATAAACATATGTTTTACCGATATTTTTAGTAATAAATATCGTTATTTAATTATTAAATTGAGAGAATCATTGCACTCTGGTCCGATCTTAGTATATCTATAGCATTCGCAAAAAGTGAATTACCTCGATTAGTCTTGTGGTCGCAAGGGCGACTGCTAAGCATGAGGACCTGCGTTCGATTCCAGGGTCAGACTGTGTTGTTTTTTTTTAATATGAAGTTTAATTAGCAGGCTGGAATTTGGAATTGGGTCCGACGGATGATAGTCTTACCCACCACTAAATACTCAAAGCCCACCAACCATTACATAGGATAACACCAAGCGGTGGACAGTAATGACAAGTAGTCGCAACTTGATTCACATTTCATTTGAGAGGGAGAAATTCGCTGATCTGGCGGCTAGCCTTCATTAGTTGAAGAAGCACGGGAAGGATATAAAAACATTGGCAAACTGTGGGTGTACAACATCTCTGCCTACTTCCATTTTTTTATTATAATCATTGCCCCACACTAGGAATTTCATCCTGTATCGCGAGTCCGTTTACAGACATAATTCACATGCACACAAACCCAGAACAATTATCTATATATCAATACACAGCACAGGAATCGAATCTGCAACAAGACGGAACAGCCGGTATCTCGACCACTGTCCAATCACGCTGTCTTTGCCTGCATCACTGTCCTTTTCCCTTGGGGGGAGTTGCGTCCATAGACAACAACAAGGATTACCCTTACCTATGTGGCCCTCGGTCCTGGCATGAAGTTGTATTTTAAGGCAAATCAACATTTTATAAAATGAGGGGTATCGTCGTGTCCTGTATGTCTGTCTGGGGCATCGTAGGTCCAAAACAGATGGGCCAATTACGATGCGTAATTAAAAAAGAAATACATAAAATTTAAAAAAGCCCCCTTCTAAAAATCTCTAAAAAGTAAAAAATATCATTTATTGCTCGGCCTTTTAACTTCATTTAAAATAATGTATGTTAATATTATTAAGATGAGTGTCGCCGCATTTCGTCGGGGGACAGCTAAGTAAATAAAATACAACCAGAATACATATAAAAATAATATTGATAATGATAAAGTATGGATTATACTAAAACCTACTCTATGTAAGTAAGTACCGAAACAACAATATCGAATATAACAATCTTTTATCTGTTTTCAGTATAAGTTAAATTTTCTGAAAAATTCGACATCTGCCCCCACATGTCTGCCCTTTCAGTCACCACATCCTGCGACGACTCCGCCCCCCGTAGCGAAACACTTTAGCACTGTAGGAAGTGTAGGAACTTAGTAGTAGACCTTGTAAGATAGATAAATGTACAAAACTAAGTTCATACGTACAATTTGAAACTAGAAGAACGGAAACGAAAAAAGGAAGACCAGCAAATCATTCATGGGTAACGGTATTCGGTTCTATAATAAGATCCCATCTAATATTACAGATCTTCCAGATGATAAGTTTAAGGTAGTTATCAAACGCATTTTAATATCTAAAGCGTATTATAGTATCACTCACTACATTGAAGATAGGGATGTTTGGCGCACGATCCCCTCCTGCACACAGCGACCCACTGGCACTGTCTAATTTATTGCATGAATGGATGTAGCCTGTACAGATTACTTTGGTAATAACTGTTTTTATTATACCTTATTTTGACAACTAGGTATATATATATATTATATAAACCTATATATTTAATTTTTCTTCTTGATATTTATGTAAATCTTACATAATCACATGACAATTATTCTAATCTAGTACCTTCTGTTACTAGTTTAAATTTGCGAAAAATTTGGTTTGCTGTATTGTTATTTGACTTAACTGTTTCTTTTTTTTAACAGTTATTTAATGTAATTTTCTTAATAAATATTGTATTATATCTTATAGCTTCACTACTGTTCTGTAAAATGTGAGCATTATGTGGACATTAATGTTAATCGTTACATTAAAGAAGTACTCTCATATAACAGCCTATGACCGGGTATTATGAGTTTGTCATGCTCACTAAAATGTCTTGCTGATGGTGGCGTTGTGTATTGGGTCGTTGAGTTCCCTTCAAAATGGTTGAGTTTAGCGATGCTGATGCGCTCGTCATACTCGTGAACGGGTGCTGTCTGTTGGGACTGGTCAGCTCGTAATAGCTCTGGTTATAATTTTGGCTTTTTATATAATTAAAATTCTGCCTTTTCTTCAACATTAACCTGCATTATTCTCACATTAATAAATTTAAATTGTAAAGAACACATAATTTTAAAAGAGTGTCTATGGAGTTTCTTGCCGGCTCTTCTCCATAAGACCAACTTCTTGGAACCGTGCACCTAGCTTTGACTTTTCTTAAGTGCCTGTAATAGGGCCTATTTGAAATAAAAAATTTGAGTTTGAGTTTGAGTTTAGAACTAGTAGGTATTTGCTATCCTCCAAAGAGATTTTTTTGTGTCGGGGGTTTCTTAGATATTACTTTTTTTTTTAATATATCCTGCCAAAACTCGGCCCTTTGAATGAAACAGGTTTCGGCTATTTTTGATACATCTTATTCAATACATCTTATCGTAACCAAATCGTAACATACATAAAATACTAATCTGTGTTAAATCTGCGGGCAGCACTGGCTACTAATTTATCTGTATAATCTATGACTGATTACTTGACGTTTCACGTATCAATTTGTCTGTGGTGGTATAAAATAAAAAAATATAAATTCTCTTTGCGTGGTTGGTGTTCGGTAGACTTTTGTTTGGCTGCCAATTTTCATGAATTTTAAGAATTCTGTGTTTACTAGAAAGTTTAGTTAAAACATCTTACAATAATGGCTCTATATTGTGCAAGTAAGTATTCTATCTACTGCTTTACAATAAAACATTGGAAAGGCGCGTATATTTTCGCAACCGGTTGGCGAATGTTATACTAGTTAATTTTAGCAATATTTCAATACATTTAAAACGATCTGTAATGTTTTATCAAAATTATAATACCATGTTAGTTTTAATTGATACTTTGTGAAATCCACGATATGTTTACTAAAACTTGTGTACCTATATAACCTAACTTTATGATTGTAGTATCTAATGAGGTCCCCGAGGTGCCTGTGGTTTCCCCCTCATCGGGCGCCGTATTTGAAAAGCGCGTTATTGAAAAATACATAATTGAGAATGGTGTGGACCCCATAAATGGCAAGGAACTGCGAATGGATGATCTTATTGAGATTAAAAGTGAGTATACATTGACTGTTTATTTGAATAAGGTTAGCCAAGTAGCCACCTATTACATTGTTGCTGAACAAGATGCTGATTTACCAGCCAGGGTTATCTCCTATTGCTAGTGTTTGCCCCTTGAGCCACTTTTGTGTTTGTTGAGAAACAATATGAGGACCTCAATAAGCAAAATGCAATCATGGCTATAAAATGCAGCCAATTTTTTATTCTGTTCACTTAAATATGTATCATGGCTGTGTGTTTTAATTATTATACTTTGTATAAGGCGGTGGAAAATAGCTTTGCATCCTTTCTATACACACATTGAATTGGCTAATATTTCCAAGTTTACATCATACTAATTGCTATACCTAAATGTTTTCTCCAGCTCCACCCATAGTGAAACCTAAGCCTCCAAGTGCCACATCCATCCCAGCCACTCTGAAGAGTATGCAGGATGAGTGGGATGCACTCATGCTGCACGCATTCACACAACGCCAGCAACTACAAACTGCTAGACAGGTAAACTATTATAGTAACTTAATGTACCTACAAATTGCAATATGGCTAAGAAGTTTTGGAGGCTGAGTTGCCTGCGGCTGTAAGAGTGTGCCCTTATAATGAAATCTCTACATGTGGCCCCATGGGTGGTGCAAAACGGGCAACAGAACTCTGGTGGGGAGGCTTCGGCAGCTGGTTACCGCCCACTGGATTAAGTCATACTGTGAAGCGATCTAGTTGTTGTCTTAATGTTACTTGTTAGATTTCGCCCTATGGCCAAATCTTCTCATTCTTATCACTGCATCTTTGACATGTAGGTGCGTACCAGTACTCCACTGCTTAGCCTTTTGGGGATATTGGTGCAATCCTATGTTAATCATCAATTCCCCAATGTTATGTTCTCATCTCTATTTTGTTCTAAACATTGACTTTCAATACTTTTATCGACAAGCATCACCAAGGTTTTCGTGAGACATATTCATATCTATTATTGTACATGACTAAGTGGCTCAGTTTGAGTTCAAAACTAGTCGGGCAATCCCAAAAAATCATGTCGAGACCGGTGAACAATAATTGATTGGCGCAACTGCTGCTTTTATGTGGTGTAATTTATATTAATACTAGCGGTCCGTCCCGGCTTCGCACGCGACTATAATTTGAGATTTAAACTATCCTATCTCTCAAGTTGGATCGAACTGCACATGGTGTGCGAATTTTATTATAATCGGTTAAGTGGTTTAGGAGTCCATTGAGGACAAACATTGTGACACGAGATTTATATATATTAAGATATAATTAATATTTTGCATCAAGTTGTGTTGTTGCTTTTGTCTTGTATAGTTAAAAGTTCTTGATAATACTATGATATTATATAGTTTCTGAAAACAGGAAACACTTGTCCTTAAAACCTCTGTGGTGTGTGGTCATGAGGAAACCAAATTGTATATTAACTCCTACAGGAATTAAGTCACGCTCTCTACCAACATGACGCGGCGTGCCGTGTGATCGCACGTCTCACCAAGGAGGTGACAGCGGCCCGAGAGGCTCTCGCTACTCTCAAACCACAAGCGGGTATTGTTGCACCACAGCCTACACACCAGGTATGTTTGTTTTTTTTTTTTGCCAGATTTGCTCCTTAGTACTATATTGAAATAGGGTAAAAAATACTGACATTGAATAGAATATATGTCAAATTGTTTTATCTCCATCTACAAAGTCAATAAGATTAGAATTCTCCAGTTGCTTATCATGTTTAAAAATAGTGTGCCTTAGTTCTTAGGCACTGACTTTAATCACTTTCACTGCCAGGAAAACAAACGCGCAAATCTGTAGGCAAAGTTTTTATGCAGTCTTGTTTATATATACATTGTATCCACAGGCGGAGGCAGGCGCTGCGGGCGGCGGCGGCGCGGCGCCGGTGGGCATGTCGGCCGACGTGGTGTCGCGCCTGCAGGAGCGCGCCACGGCTCTCACGCAGGAGCGCAAGCGGCGCGGCCGCACCGTGCCCGAGGGACTGCTCGCGCCCGACCAAATACGAGCCTTCCTTACCCTGGCATCACATCCAGTAACTATATACCATATTATTCTACATTTTGTATTGAAAATTTGAAGATATTTAATCTATTTCACTATCGTGATTTTATAGATATTAGCTATGTAATTTTCAGGTATTATCATTAATTTTATTGTTGTTATGAAATTAATTTAGGTAGACGTAAAACTAATTTTTTGTATTAGATATTTCGTCTGTAGCGTCGTATTTTGTCGTCAAGTAAACCCCAGACAGAAATCTGTTTTTAAATCTGAAAATATTTTTATTGTTGTGCTTTTGCAGGGTCTTCACTCAGCCAGTGTGCCCGGCATCCTGGCACTGGACATCAATCCGTCAGACCACAGCAAGCTGCTGACGGGAGGCAACGATCGCAACGCAACAGTGTTCAACAAGGACACAGAACAGGTGGTGGCCATCCTCAAGGGCCACACCAAGAAGGTCACGCGAGTCATCTATCACCCCGACGAGGACACCGTAATTACTGCCTCGCCAGATCATACTATTCGTGTATGGAATGTGCCTACGTGAGTATTACGTGAAGAAGCTACAAAACGATCTAATACAGTTTCCTAATATGTTTTTATTCATAATTTTATTATGAAATTCTGTCCACAGATCCCAGACAACAGTCATTCTACGGTCCCACGAGGGTCCAGTAACTGGTCTGTCCCTCCACCCAACTGGCGACTATGTGTTGTCCACATCTACAGACCAGCACTGGGCGTTCTCCGACATCCGCACCGGCACACTGCTCACCAAGGTCAGCGACTTCTCTGGTGTCAGTCTCACCACTGCACAGTTCCATCCTGACGGTCTGATCTTCGGTACTGGTACAGAGAACTCCCAGGTCAAGATTTGGGATTTGAAAGAACAGAGCAACGTAGCCAACTTCCCTGGACATGTAGGACCAGTTACATCAATATCGTTCTCGGAGAACGGTTACTATCTTGCCACGGCAGCTGAGGATGCGTGTGTGAAACTATGGGACTTGAGAAAGCTGAAGAACTTCAAGACCATTCAGCTAGAGGAGGGGTATGCTATTAAGGAGCTATGCTTCGACCAGAGCGGTACATACCTGGCTGTTGCTGGTACGGACGTGAGGGTGTACCTGTGTAGGCAGTGGCAGGAGCTGAAGGTGTTCAACGACCACACAGCGTCGGCTACAGGGGTCAGGTTCGGCAAGAACGCGCAGTACATTGCGTCCACAAGTATGGACAGGACGCTCAAGTTGTACGGCATAGAGTAGGGATAGAACTAGTCTATATTATTATAATTTTTGGTATTGATTATATTAAGCTGAGTGACTATGAAAGATGACCCGTATAAGGTAGCATTGTCAAAGATTGATTGAATTATTGTATTTTGTTTTACTGTAGCCAATTCTTATTTCAATCCTACATATAAGGTTTTCTGTTATGACTTATCTTGTGCCTAGTGCCATTCAACTCGACAATAAAAAAAATTTACTACTTTAAATATATATTTTGTGTCTAGAGATGTTTAGTTTTGAGGTGATGTCAGAGATGAGAAGGCATCATTGTTGTTTGTTGAAGATGGATACGGAGGAAGGAGATGTTTTGATATGGTACAGGATGAGAATATACAGGATACACAGTGGTTTTGTCTGGCTAATCCATTGAGCAGAGCCTTCAGGAACCATATCCCAGAGTTGTTGCATTTATCACATTTAATGATCTTCAAAAACTCACTTTAAGACTACTTCGTGTTTGGGCTTATTCATTGATCTTGATGAGACCTTTAATTGAATTAAGATGTATCCCATGTCACAAGGGTCTTTATTATTAAGCGCTATTTATGATTAAATAATCAAGAATTGAATTAAAGGAGAGGGTTGGGCCTGTTGGACAATCATAGAGAGGTCACTGAAGATGACCGAGGCCATAATATGACTCTGGGGCTTTATCTAAGCATCTCAGGTAATACCGCTTGTGTATTGCTACAGGAGGACGCACTTACGAGATTGTTTGTGAATAACATGCCTTTTCTGTTGTGCTGGCCGGGAGAGTTCCAGTATCCTTGGTCTTGCATGCCTCCATCATTGCTAACTGCTAGTTGACAAAGTATTTCCCTGACGAGTTGTCTTCCCTATGGTTTTATTCCATCTACCTCTCCTCCGCCGCAGATCAATTAACTTTCAGATCATCAACTAATCGGTCCAAGTTTTTCTCTAGTTTAAGCAAGTTTAAAAATTTTATTTTCGAAATTAGTAGCTGATCAGCAGGAAGGAGGCGATGGATGAGTACAGGGACCCATATTCGTTGTCTGCTGCTTCCTACAAATGAGTGCGAGCTTAATCACCATGCAGTTGGAGTGGTTTCTCCTCGTTGAGTTCAGTTATCACGTAAATAAATCAGCTGATCAAGAAACTCGTCTTGGATAATTAGGTATCACAGTATGTCTTGGAGTTTGATAGACATTTGGAGGTTACATCTGAGTTGCCACCGGGTCCTCCCACCTCTTTATAGATGGTTGATGTTGTCATCTGTGCGAAGAAGGGAGAAAATTGGATTGGCTCTATATACTGAGGGATATTTTGACCTTTCATAGTTAGTAGTTAGGCTGAAGTCATGTAGTTCTTCAGCTGAGAGATCCACATCTTCAGCAAACATACCAGGGATGTTGCAGATTTTATGACATTTGCGAATGCGGATGCAGATGTTTGATGGCTCATATCCGCGGATGCAGAACTTAATATTTTTTTAAGAAACGTCGAATTGCTGGTGAACTCTGTCTGGTGGTAAAAATTGCGGGCTATTGTTGATAATATTTTCATCCTCATGAAAGCTTCACATTTATGTGGATTTTCATTAGAATTGACCATTTGTTTATTCCTTCTCGAGTATAGCGTCAGCATTATTATTTTCCGGCGTTTCTTGACTCGTCTTCAGCTTACCTTACGAAAGTACGTTTATTTGCATATTTTACGAGCCTTCTCTTGGCCATGTATCTTATGAAACGTCATCCTCAAGAAAGCCGGAATTTGAGACCCCTCGGAGGGTTGCAAATAAAAGTTCAAAGATTTTTATCTCATATCATCAATTTTTTTTACTGTCGGTCCTTACCCCTCTTGGTCGCGTCGACACAGACAAGCAATCTGTTTGGATCGCCTCTTGAGGCCCCGGAAATAATGCTGCGATGCCCCAGGGCATCGCGACGCACAGTTAAGGAAGCCTTGCTCAAGGCAATAAAAAAGGTCAATGGAAATCCATCAAGGATTCAAAATATTATTATTAACAATAGGGCACGCAATTTGGTATCAACACCATCAGTCAGTGTTTCACAATGCTTAAGAAGATTATTAAAAAAAAAACGAGATTTGCATCCGCAGATGAGCCTTAAAAAATCTGCATCCACAACATCCTTAATATGAATACATGCTCTTTCATTTATCTAGGTTAGGTTATTGATAAATCTTATTATAAGTAACCTTGATGCGAGTGTTAATAAATTGTTTGATGAGACCTTAAGAGCAGACCAATTGTGGAGTGATTTCATTTCTTTATCAATAAAGGGAATGAATTATTCTTGTCATCTTTATTTTTCGATGTTCCTGTAGATTTTATTGAATACACACTACCAGCTAGAAATCTTAAATGTTTATGGATTTTTGTTTTGCACACTTATTAAAAGAGAAAAAAAAAATAAACACACCAAGTCAGCATCTTGTATCTTTATTTTCAAATTTACAATTAAAACAAACCCTCCCATCACAACGTAATTATGTTGATATACAATAATTATATACACTTATCATTACAGGAATATTAACATAAAATCTACCAATTCATATAATATACGTCTTTCCGAGTATTCGCAACGCCTATGCAAACAACTAACATACAGTATGTAGTCACACCTCCATACTAAAACAAAATATAATTTAAATTCTTTAGGATCAATAAAAACCTATAGTTTCGTGTACAGTTAACCGTTATAATACGAATATAATATAAATGATACTGTGTACAAAATACACAGATTTTAAATGTTTACTGGTATGTGGCTTCGATATGGCAAACTTGTGCAAGGTGAGATTTAATTATCTCTCAATACTTTGTGTCGTTAAGTGCAAGTTGTAATTAACAACTTGTTTTCGGTTGAACGACAAACTACTTTCCTAAATTGAGTA
Source organism: Xylocampa areola (assembly GCA_935421205.1). Taxonomy (NCBI): domain Eukaryota; kingdom Metazoa; phylum Arthropoda; class Insecta; order Lepidoptera; family Noctuidae; genus Xylocampa; species Xylocampa areola. Next base: position 20,440,956 of record OW285206.1, read on the forward strand.
TCTCGTGATGGCAAAGTGGAATTAGTAAGGCTGAGTTTACGTGACAGCGTCGAGCCAACCGTGTCAGAACACTCAAGAATTGGCGAAGTATAGAAAATGCTTGGGTGTTCTTCAATTATGCCGCGTCACACAATGGGCACGACGCTGTCGCATAAACGCAGTCGTGGGCACTCCATGTACTTTGTACACAATCACACTCTTCACATACAGCACTGAATCTTGCAAGAGACTAGCCTTAAGTAACCTACAAGCGAACGGAGTAAAATTGAAGGCCCCTGCGACGTTAATACGGGTTTATATACAAGGTAGCTTAAATAGCACTCAATATTTATGTATATAAGACATAAGATTGGTTAATAAATTCGCTCGCCTCCATAGATCGCCGTGAAACGAAGCGATTGTTTAAGTAAATTCGAATGTTATCTAACTAAAATTTATCGAAGTCAAATTATAGTTAAATTGGATATCACAATTTACTGCTACAAAACACGATATATCGACTCCTTCTATCTCTTGCCTTCGATAAATCTGAATATCGACAAAACCATTATCGAGTGGTTATATCGACGTAAAACATTTATTAAATTATCGATATAAGTGTACATTAAGTCGATGTAACTACTCGATTTAAAACAAATTTGTAATGGGTAATGATTATTGCGTGTCTAATTTGGTTTGCAGGGAATTATTTGGTGTTTTTTGACACAGATTACTACATTATTTCAGCTAAAATACTTCTATATCAAACTATTTATCGACTTTTCATAGTAAAACACTATAATAATGTCGTTTTACAGCACAATCGTGTACAGTTCAACATATTATAGTGACAGAACACACTAGCATATGCGTTTCTTTTCTGTTTATCTGGTACAAATCGATTGTAAAGCGACATTCGATAAATATTAAGATTCACAATTATCTTGTAAGCTTTAAGCCTAGCTCTTACGTGCAGTAAGCCTATTGAACGTTTTGGGTGATTGTCACATCTGTGACTGATATTATTATCGACAGATTTATCATAGTGATAGAATGTAGTGACAACGCAAAATATGAAGGAGTGTGGTGTCGATATGTTTACACTTGCGAACAATAATTTATAGGAAAATATTGCAATAATTTTTATTAAACTTTCAATTTGGTATCATATTTTCGAGACATCTTTTGAATAAATCCACTCTATATGAAGTATCTTCAGGCTAATTCACACGTTCTCGTAGTCGTTAGTAGAGTGTGGGTTTCGAACTGTGTAAACAACCAGTTATGTAATGTCTTAACATTATTATTTTGTGAGTAACCTCTATCACACCACTTCTCGAACAGTTACCGAATAGGCGATTGTTTTTTTTATACTACTCTTAAACATCTTTAATTCGTTAACTAACAACAGCCGCTTCTCCGATCTAGCGGCCGAAAGTGCCGCTGCGGAACGTGAGGTCCTAGGTTCGATTCCTAAGTGGATAAAGCGTCGGTTTTCCGTTTAAAACATTCTCAGTAGCAGCCAGGAGGTGTTTGGTAAATGGCAAGGCTCACCACCTATCATGTCGCTATGTTATAAACAAATAATCATTATACAGGAACAAAACAAACTCACACTCTCCTAAGGACTACAAATAATATGTAACAGTCTTTAGATCTAACAAACTTAAATTACTATTCTAAAATGTTTTTGGTAGTTTATAACTTTTTTATTACTGTGTTCAGGGAGAGCAGTTTATTGTTAATGCTTTTTCTTTTGCATATTTTGTTATTTAAATTATCGTTCGTTATTTTATATTGCAATTATTTTGGGCATCTTATGAAGTATAAGGGGAATAGTGGCACCGTGCCTATAGGTTTAGCTACCTTTGCAATCTTCAATTATGTTTTTATGTATATTAAGTAACTGTTAGTACATCATTCTAATGAAATGCAACTAAATAAATAATTATTTTAAGACACTTATTCTGTTTAATTCGACACCCCAGTGTCTCAGGTCAAGATAAATATTCATTACTTAGCAAGTGCTTTGGCTTAACTATTTTCCCGTCTCTATTTTGCCCTTGCAGTTGTCAGTTGTGAGACAGTAATGGCTTATTTACATTAGGTCATTTGGACCGATTCCGTTGCAGCCTGTATTCGGTCACCGACTAGTGTAAACAGGATTTCGGTTAGTCGTATTCGGCTGCAGACCGTTTTTGGTGACGGAACACGGCTGATTTGTTGAAATGCGCCACTCATTGTTCAATCGAAGAGCGCGGACTGCGCACGCGTCAATGTCTGTCCGTCATAATGCTTTCAACGCGAGTGTACACAGTTCGGCTGAATGCGGTCGCCGAATCCGGTAAACCGACAACTTTAACGAATACGGCTTAATGTAAACGCGCCATAATGCTGAGCCAAAGCACGTGCTAATGTAATGTTTATTTACTTTGGCTCCTAGTGCTCTATTCACACTGATACACTGTAACAGTCAACATGGCCCTAACATTGACGATTTTATAAACTCTTCAAAGATCAATAATTATAGGTACAGTCAGTGCAGAATGCAAAATGATGTGACTGCTTAGCGAATTATAAAAGCGTTATTTTTTTGTGTCCATTGAGTTTACAAACATGATTAGCTTTGTAAACGACGCTTTAGAAAACAAAACGGTTTTTTAATTCGCTAAGTGTTTCACGAACATATTTTTACATGCACCTACCTAAATTGTTTATTATACAACATTTTTGATAAACAATTATTTTTCTCATCAATATTTGTAAGTATTACGAATTCTTCAACGTCAGGAACATGTTATGTAAAAGCAAGATTAATCGCAAATCCTAATATATTCCAATAAAGCACAACATAGAAAAACTATAAGATTGATGGTTGGTCAGGAAAAAAGTATTTTGAAAATTAACAGAGTATGGAAACGCTACGGAATTGTAACCTATACCTAGGTGGAGTTTATATTTCCCTGTATTATTCACCAAGAATATTAATTTGTTAATATTAGGATTTATCCAAATATCCTATGATTCGCTATCAATCTGGCTTCGGAAATATAATAAATAATAGATTTAACCATTCGTTAACAAATCTTACGTACTTCTACATTATATTGATGTGTCAGTTAAGATGGTACCACTAAATCAAGAGTTGTTTAAGACGTTTTTACTCTTCCTAAGTACTACTGAACTGGAAATACCGTAAAAGCAAGAACGTCATAAACGATACGAAAGTGCCCAACAATCTTAACTGAAACACCTGCATCCCAAATCCCTTACAAAACTTTAAATTTTATACCTTCAGTGGTAGCCACAAGTCTATCCACCGGGAATTTCTTGTAAATACTTGAAAGGAAATGGGGAGAGAATTTGGCTAAGAATTGCGACCAAAAGTGTAAACATACCGAAGCACACTGGTGTCGGAGGCAAGTCAGTAGGGATGCAGCACGCGGCCCGTGCGCAGCGCGGCGGTGTCCGGCGGTCATGCGAAGATCAGCCACAACACGAACAGGATGGCCACCCACAGGAATATTTTGGATAAGAACTGCTCTTCCTCGTACTGGGCGGTGCCGCGGGGTGCTGGGGGGTTAACAAATACTAGTGCCATCAACTATATAATACAACGCCCTCGGTATGTCAGTTGTCTATGATAAGCGACGATGACTATACACCAATAGGCGGCCATTCGTCTACTGGAGTTGTAGAGTTCTGAGGAGTTGGAAAAATTTTGTGGTCTACTATTTTCGGGTCCAAAGTTATTAAAGTCGCTAATAGTCCTCTGGCATAGCCATTAGCCATTAATCAATAACAAACGGACGTGTTAAACGTGCTCTTCAAAGCAACAATATTTCTTTCTTTTACTCTTTTTCTTTTAAAAAGACGTTGCCCCACACTAGAAATAATCTTCCTGTATCTTGGGTGCGTTTACAGACATTAATCTCACATACACGCACACACCCAGACCCAAAGATCCTACCTCCCCCTGCAGATCATACAAATATTTGCTTCGTGCAGGAATCGAACCTGCGGCACGCGACGCAGCAGCCGTTTTCTCGACCACTGCGCCAACCGTGCCGTCTGATAGTTTAATACGTAAAAAAAGAAAAATAGATGCTACGTCTAAGCCTCACGTAGATCGTACATACCAGCACTTGGCCTCGGGTCTCCGAAATTAAATGTTGATGTAAACACTCCGAAGGGAAAGGCGCCTATCCCGAAAGACATATGGAAGCCCTCGCCGAAGCCAAAGCCCGGGAAGCCGCTGGTATTCTCGGGCTCCGTGCGCTGACCCGCCGGCCGGGGGGGCACCTGCAAGCAAGAGTGGTAAATGTATGCTTAGCTTCTATATATTTAATAGTGACCATAGCGTCAAAGTTCACGCACACCATCAAACGTCGGAACTTAAATTGGAGTACATTTGGATGCACCCTCGCATGGGATTTCTCACGAAAATATTCTTATTCACCTGTGTCCATTTAGCTGCACTAACAACATTTATGTCGTGTTTTTGTCTTGTCAGTGTATGTGATGTTTTCAATGTCATATGTAGTTTCTTAGGTAATCTAAGACATATTAATTATTGTTCAACGGTTATTACTCACTTGCATTTTTCGGGATTGCCCGACTAGTTTCGAACTCGAACGGAGCCCTTAGTCATGAGCTGAGGCCGCGGCGATGTCGCGAGTCAAACTGGCGCTGCACCGCATTGCATGCCGCCGCGCGCGGGCTGTAGATGCACACGGTGCCGGCGTCGGGAGTGTTCGTGTGTTTCCGTCATTCGTCGTGTCTGAGTTACCCATAGTGCATACCGAGCTAACTGTGTCGCACTCCAGACTTGACGCACTTTTGCATGATGTAGACTTCAGAGCTGGTTTCCAGGCAGGAGGCAGTGTCCAACCACCGTCTCTGTTGAAGTTTGGGCGTCGACTTATTTCGATAGCTTCACGTACTTTTCGCGGAACGAAATATTTTTCCCTCGCTAGTACGGACGCCTTATCGAACCGTATGAAATGAGCCGCGCCCTTGCTACATGCGTGTTCTGCGACTGCCGACTTGTTAGTGTCCATGCTCTTCACATTACGTATATGTTCACCAAGTCTGGTTGCGATGTTGCGACGCGTTTCACCAATATAGCTTAGGCCACAGTCGCACGGTATCATGTACACTCCGGGGACGCCTAGCGGATCTTTGTCCTTCGGTGACCGTAGTAACTGTCGCAGCTGTCCGGGTGGGCGATAGACGGTCTTAATGCTATACTTTCGGCGTAGTATATGTCCTATTTTGTCCGTGACTCCTCGCACGAAAGGTAGGAACGCTGGATTGCGTTCCGCGCCCGCCAGTCGACTACGACTCATGTCTACCGTATTTAGGCTGCGTATGCATCGTCGCCACTGGTAACCGGTCACGGCGGCCTATCGCCACGGAGATTACTCCGTGGAGATAAGCCGCCGTGACCGAAATACGGTCGGGAGGCGTAATAATATAATTTGTCGGTATTGCCAAATTCATAGATTCCAATTAGGTTGAACCATAGTTGGCCACAGCCACATTAATAGTGTAAACTGTAAACACTGTCTTTTTATTCTGTATACCTTATTCCTAGGGTCCTCTTGCTTGGTGTTGCCCCGGCCGTACAGCGGGATAACTTTGTCTCGGCTGATGGCTGCCTTGCAGACAGGACACACTTGCCGGCTCGGCCGCGTCTCTAGCCACTGATGTAAGCATGGCCAACTGTGGACATTCATATAACTATAATACACGTCAGCATACGTGCCAGCAGGATTATTTTCGGGGAGTTGCATCTAAACATTAAAACTTATAGAAAAAAGATAAGGCCAGATACTGAAGTCATTGAGAAGGTGTAATAAGTGCAAGTGCACCCTCTTGCACCCCCCTCCCGGCGCTAATGCACTTCAGTAAAAAGTAAGAAGGATACTGCACCACCCGCCTTTTTTACGGTGTGGCCTTTTTGTAATTAGTATACTTAGGTTATTTCGGGTACCATCGATTTAATGGAAACTTTTTTTTTGTGGTGCATTTTTTATCAATAGCAATAATATTATAAAACCTACGACGCAATGTAAGGACTACATATTTTCGATGTCAACATCCTGCCCAGCCAATATGCCTGCTGGTGATGAGTGTAGGCTTAGAGCTCATAAAATATGATAGGATCAATATCTGTTTATCGCCTTGTGACCCCCCCCCCCACCCGTGCAGAGCCGGCGCTTTAATACAATTGTGTGAATTGGATGTAGAACTTTCACTGCAACAATACTGAGGGTCAAGTTTTAAAAATGATAATCATCACGCAAGTTGTAGAGATCACATACAACATCATAATTCAAATACTTCATAACGTTATCGCTAGCAGGCGCTGAACCATTATGTCTCACAGCAGATAGGTTAATAAATAATAATAAAGGTGTATTTTAATGTACAATTTGAAGGTGAAGAATCAATTAATTCAGATAGGTCTTTCACTACAATTTTACTAATGAGTCAACATATTAAACTTAATAGGGATCATTACACTATCGTTTAAAGGAATCAAACAATGCGTCATATTTTAACCAGCGTATAGATTTTAATTAGAGTTTAATTGTAGCGATACTTATGTGTCGAGTCATGGTATCGCTCATTGGAACCCAGCAGAGCTATAGATTTTCAACATTGTTCTCTTTTGAATTAATTCATGTGTTCATTTAACGACATTCTCCAACGTCGGGAGCACAGCCAGTATGTAATATTCTTCCTGCCTTGGTACCAAATTATTTGGGGTCGGCCCAACATGATTATTTTCGGTATTTTCTTCAATTATTTTCTGTCAGTCGTCACGTTATCGTTAACTTCCATATCTACCGTCACACAATCCATCCATCGTTTCTTTCTCCTCCTCCATCCATGAATTACACTCCTAAATAGTCAGAATGTGTTTCCTATCACGGGTGCTACTTTTAAATTCCCTTTGATATAATCATTCCTTATCCATTCTCGTCCCTCCACACATCTATCTCAACATTCTCATCTACGTTACATGCAATCTTCTTTATCGCTTCCGATCCATATAGGAAGGCAGGTTTTAAATGTAAATTTTGCTCTTCAACTTCAGTAGAAGAGGATAAAAAGGACAAGAGTTATAGGCACAGGACAGGACTAGAGAGAGACCATCTGACCTGTAAAAGATAGGATATTGTATCTTGTTTCTTCTCATTTTCAAGCAAACAATCTCCAGTGTTTGCTACTGTTGCTACAATCTGTACTGGAGTTTAAGACCATTCTCGGCAACCAAGATGTCATCAGCCAAAACCACACACCAGGGAATCTCTTCCTGAATGTTCAACGTAATATTTGATTATCATCAGTAAGAGGTATGGACTAAGAGCCGTCCCTTGATGTAAGCCTAAAGCCAAATTGAAGCTGGCAGTGGTACCTACAGTAGACTGGACTTGGTTGCATCAACTGTACATCACTTCGATCAACTGAAAATACTTCTTAGCAATGATATTATAAACTAATAGATGCGTTACCTGCGCTGAAAAATGGCGATACAAAAGTAGGGCAATTGCCCAACTTGCACTCAGTCATGTTCGAACCAGTGTCGCAGTTACACGTCACTTCTCAATGAAATACAAGGAAAAACGCCTTCCTGTATTAATGAAGTGTCCAAATTCCACTTTATAGTTTTTCAAACTCAAACTCAAATTTTTTATTTCAAATAGGCCCTATTACAGGCACTTAAGAAAAGTCAAAGCTAGGTGCACGGTTCCAAGAAGTTGGTCTTATGGAGAAGAGCCGGCAAGAAACTCCATAGACACTCTTTTAAAATTATGTGTTCTTTACAATTTAAATTTATTAATGTGAGAATAATGCAGGTTAATGTTGAAGAAAAGGCAGAATTTTAATTATATAAAAAGCCAAAATTATAACCAGAGCTATTACGAGCTGACCAGTCCCAACAGACAGCACCCGTTCACGAGTATGACGAGCGCATCAGCATCGCTAAACTCAACCATTTTGAAGGGAACTCAACGACCCAATACACAACGCCACCATCAGCAAGACATTTTAGTGAGCATGACAAACTCATAATACCCGGTCATAGGCTGTTATATGAGAGTACTTCTTTAATGTAACGATTAACATTAATGTCCACATAATGCTCACATTTTACAGAACAGTAGTGAAGCTATAAGATATAATACAATATTTATTAAGAAAATTACATTAAATAACTGTTAAAAAAAAGAAACAGTTAAGTCAAATAACAATACAGCAAACCAAATTTTTCGCAAATTTAAACTAGTAGCAGAAGGTACTAGATTAGAATAATTGTCATGTGATTATGTAAGATTTACATAAATATCAAGAAGAAAAATTAAATATATAGGTTTATATAATATATATAGGTATATACCTAGTTGTCAAAATAAGGTATAATAAAAACAGTTATTACCAAAGTAATCTGTACAGGCTACATCCATTCATGCAATAAATTAGACAGTGCCAGTGGGTCGCTGTGTGCAGGAGGGGATCGTGCGCCAAACATCTTCAAATCATCATATTAAAATAGTCACTACATTATAAAAAGTATTTATATTTATTCTGAAATATTGAGTACCCGACATTGCTCTGATAGCTGCAACACGCGCGTTCGCGCCAATGAGCATGCAGCAGTTTATCGCAAATATGTGCCGAAACTACACGATGTATGTTTATATCTTTCTAATGCTACCTAATGCTGTACGGTTCTTTCCTTTTCTGCGCGGAGGCGTAGCGCGCTGTATAATTGTATGTATTGTTATGTAGCTAAATTAAAGTTGGCGCTTTTTAATGCACTAATGTTTGGGTATGACGCCTCTATATATAAAACCTTATTGCTTCTCAGGCACACCTTCAGAAGGGCCTACCACATTGTTTATAAAATTAAATATAATTCTTACGTATAAAGACAACAATTTTTAATTTGGATCAATAGTGTCTAGCTGTTGGCTCGCTAATTAGCAGACACAATAGGTTTTTATTGTTATGACGTATAATTCTGTACCAACACCAATGAAAAATGGGTACCTTATTAATAATTATAAAAAGGTAATGTACATATTACTTTCCCATGGAGGTGTGATAAAAGGAACGGACTCAGCTAATGTTGCCAGTATGAAGTAGAAGGCAAAAATATATCAAGTATTTACATGAAATTCCAATCAATCAATCGTTTTTCCTATTAAGTTAGTACTTTTGTGGCCTTGTGTTGTATTAATCGTCACTTTAAATATCATCATACTGATTGATGACATTTTTATTTGTCTTTAATCTAAAAGGTGTAAAATTAACATAGATTTATTTTAAAACATAGGCAAAGAATAAAAAGTTGTTGATGAACATAACATAATCGCCAACAGCGGGGAGTTGCGGAAACCAGCTTGTTTAACCAATACCAAAAAATACCAAAATGATGAACATAACCACAAGTGGTGTTTGAACCTGCATATCCTGGATCAGTACTTCAAGTGTGCTGCCAACTATGCATCATAATTAAATTGTAAATCCACTTTTTCTGTTTAACCTTTCGGCTCAGTAACATACAGATCTGTACGTTGTAACAATAAAAATCTATTGTGTCTGCTAATGACTGAGGCAACAGCTTAACTGATATATTCATACTTTAAAGCCCTTTGCTGAATTAAAATTTGAATATAAATATTCATCTCTATAAAAGTAAAATCAGACAATTATTACTACTGATAGGTTTACAGTACGACCATTAGCGATGAAGGAGCCATCAGACTTCTTTAGTATTGCTGTATAATAATTTTAACACAAATATGAGTGATTTTTTATGATGTAGATATACCTACAACATTTCAGACATTATATTGTATAAAATAGTTTGGTTACATTTTGTTTTTGTATTACCTACTATTGCCATTACTCATAAAAAATATTTTTGAATTATTTAGTGTCATTTACTTTTAAATAGCTTATACATATTTATGACATTAAAATGTAAGGTCAATATTCTTAAAATCAGTAGTTTTTTACCTATTGTTTCTGTAGTATCTGGAATAAATCGAAGTAAAAGAGAGAAAAGGAGTTCCAATGATTACTGTATTGTTGTATCCTCATGTTGGAGCACTGGAATCATTCCAATTTTCAATTATAATGACCTGTACTTAACCTTTCGGCTCAGTAATGTACAGATCTGTACGTTGTAACAATAAAAATCTATTGTGTCTGCTAATGACTGACGCAACAGCTTAAAGCTTACTAAGAAGCAGAGAACTGGGACTACCAGGAGAGTATTCCTATGAGAGATTTATTTTTATTAATGTAGTTAACTGCAAAAGGTGTGTATTGATTAAAGAAAAATACAATGATGAAATCTATGCCCAATCTAATTGAGGCAATTGCCTGATATAATCAAACAATGGTTCCAATCTGTGTTCAATTTTATTAACACGTTAATAATACTAATGGTGTGGTTTAGATTCCACCCACAGCACAATGAATGAAGACAAAACATTCCATTTGCATTTTGGAACACAATTTGCATCCATAATTAGTTGAATATGTTTCCACTCATGTATTTTCCAGAATGTGTATGGGGAGTTTGAGGGTGCCGTACCAGAACAGGTGTCCGCACATGCTGACGACGGCGTCACGGGCTGTGTCCAGGCAGATGTTGCATTCCAACATACGCTCGTCATGTTTGTCCTCCTCTCCGCCAGCATCGCCACCCGGCGCCGACGCGCTCGCACGCGCTTCGCTCGTCTCGGCCATCGTTCTGTCCAACAAAATCACTCCACAACTGATCACGAATTACACTATAAATATTCAACATAAAACCTTATCACCACCAGTGACGTGGTGTGACACGACAAAACTTCACAGTTCTTATTATGCACTAGTCTGGATAGAGTTTATTATGAATATATACAAGAAAATCACCTGACACTGTTAAATTTGAAATAATACCCAGCGTATTCACACAGAAAATTATAAAAATAAATAAATCACATCCCCAATCCCGTGGTTTGATGATCTGTCATTTTTTTGTCATAGACTATAGTAGAGAAAAGAATACTGTCATTGATTCTTTAGTTTATGATCGATTCGACGTGGCTAAAAAAATTGTTTGTGTGTCTATCTTTAGTACTTAGTTAGTCAATTCGTTTATTTAATATATCAGAAAAATAATTAAACCTTAGTTAATACCGCAATTAACTCCACCAAGCAATATCGATTTCATTTGTTTATAAACAAAGCTTACCTATGTTCTCTTTGTTATTATTACAAACTTGGTACCGCGATTTGATTGGCTGTCCTTTGTCTGTTCGTGTCTGATCGTAATTGAAATTGTGCGCAGTCGATATACTTCTACAAGGAAAACGAAGTGTCAAAAGAGTTTGCCTGTGTGAACTAAATATTGTGTTAGATATTTTTTCATTGCGATATATGCGCATGTTTCTTTTTTAGTTACGAATTGTTACTGGTTCTGGGTTCATTGTGATTAATTGGAATCACTAACTGCAAGTGCTGGTCCCAAAAATATGTTGAAAAACAATTGTGACGTCACAATCCCAATCAGCTGAGGCGGTGTGTGGAGGGAGGGTTGAAGACGATAAGTGCAGCAAAACAAACAAGATGGGTGGTGCAGTGAGCTCAGGGCGCGACAACAATGAGCTGATAGACAACCTTATGGGTGGCAATTACATCCGAACACGGACCGTGGAGCGGGTGTTCCGCACGCTCGACCGAGCTGACTATATGACGCCCGAGGCCCGGGACCAGGCGTATAAGGACCTGGCCTGGCGGAATGGGCCGTTACACATGTCCGCACCATGTATTTACAGGTGGGTAATTCAAACAGATGAGGGTACATCCAAAACAATGTATAATCAATAGTCTATTTCACATTAGAGTTATTGTGGTACTTTGCTTGTTTGATTTGTAAAACTGGGTCAGAGTGTCATCTCGAGGACCCTCATGGTTATACAATGTATCTTCATAAAATCTAAAGATTTAGTTGTCTTTAAATAATTAAATGTTTAATGTAGTGTCAGTTTAATTTAGGCTTAGACCTCTGACTTGGCTTTACACACTATTATTAACATCTCTCAGATGTACTGTTGTGTTCTCATAAAGTTTAGTATTACTGTTTTGTACAAATACTTAATTATAATATGCATTTGATCTCAAAAGATCATTGATTGTGTTCCTATAACTTGCCAATCTTACGTTCATACTATGAACGGAATAAATAATGATCAATCTTACCATGCATTTTTAGTGACATATGAAATTAATTAACTTACCTGCTATGGGAAGAACATTTAAGTAAATTATCATAGCATCACACCTGTATTCCCCGAAGGGGTAGGCAGAGGTGTACATAGTTGTATACCCACATTTCACCAATGATATGAAGTATACTTGGTGAGTCTATTGCCATCAACTGGGCACAATTCCAAACTCCGGGCTGCTACTGAGAATTTCCTAACAAAAAATCCCAATAACACTTTGCTTGACCTGGGAATTAGACCAAAGGTCCATTAGACCAACGAGGCAGTAAATTATGAGCTTACTACATCATGTTTTTTTTTTTTTGTTATGAAATGATTTAAATTGGTTGCCTGCGATTTGTTATTGCATTTATCAAGTTGCATTTATTTAGTTGCATTGTTGTGGTGTTCATGTTTTTATATAAATAGATATTCAGATAAATCTTTTAAAGACATTATTGCATGCATAGCAAAATCTGAAAGTTATTATGTTACCATAAAGGTCATGGTACACTATGCAAGCACAGCAACGGTACCGCACCAGGTTGGAGTGGTGCCGTTGCCGTGCTTGCATAGTGTGCCATGACCTTAAGACATTAAAATGTGTAAGTATAATTAAGAGTAGTGAAGCAGGTTGGGATGACTTAGTTGGCCGAGTCTCTTGAGTATTTATCTGGGAGGTACAGGTTCAAATCCTGCTCATGACCATACTTTTCTTTCCATATTTTTTTTTTAACTAGAAATCTGGTTGTTGTATATATCCTCTTGTGTATTGAAAGAACCATAAAGAAATAATAATAGTTTGACATTTGAAGGTATAACTATATGAGGTACCTGAAATGTTTTTTGATATTTTATGTGGATTGCTTACTGAATAACATAGCGGTAGACCTGTACTCTCGAAAGGTTAGGCAGAGGTCTGCTATTTAAAACCCTCATTCAGGCTATGCTGTTAATAACTCCCATGTAATAAGTGATGAAACTTTTGCCACCTACTGGACGCAATTCCAAACTCTGGCGCTACCGAGAATATATTTATAGAAACACATAATTACACTACTTTAAGACATTTTATTTGAAATAACTTTAACATTACTGCAATTGCTTCTAAATTGTTTTGTTATCTTTCTTGTATTTAGGTCATTATAGTACATTAGTATGTACTTAGTATTGTGGGGCTTCAGAATGTACATTTAAAGTATCTTTGACAGTATAACTAATCAGTATCAGGCAATCTATGCTATTTTCACTAATTATAAGGCAGGTTTACTATGTCGATTTATCTCTTCTTGGGGCCTGTTGGTTTGAGTAATCTTCAGGAGTTATTGTGGAGAAGTATATATTTAAGAATGTACCTACTTTCTTTCATTAACACTAGGACATTGAAACAATCAAATGATTGACCCTCAATGACTGACTACATACTGAGCAATCAAAATATATTGTACAGTGGAGGAATTAAACTTTAAAAACTGATTACATTTATTTCATTATTTCCTAGTGGAAATGTTGAAAACCCAATTTAGAAATTAAAATCCTGAGCATGCACTTCTTAATCCAACTTGTCTCTTTGAATGGGAGGAGTACAAAATTATAAAGTTACAATATTAAATGGAAAAAGAGTTTGCTAAGCATGCATTAATGCTTTTCAAAGATTTATCTTGAATTACAAAATTATACTTCATAACAATAAAAATTTATTGCGTCTAGTAATTAGCGAGCCAACAGATTACAAGCTATTTTTGACCTATCATGGACCTCAAGTAAATTTTAAATTGGTGGATTTGAACACATTGCACATGGGCATAATATAATGCCATGCCTTATCAAAAGAAATGCCGACAACTGCATTTTACTACAAGGTTGTGTGTCACCGGGCTACTATTCTAATACCCAGACAGATACTCACTCACATTCACAATATTCATATACGTGTGGCGCGTCTGGTCATGCGTCTGTATCCTACTTCCTCCTACTAATATAATAAACGCGAAAGTTTGTATGTATGTCGCAGATGGATTGTAGAATCCGCTGTTTTACAAAACTGCTAGCTGATTTACAAAACAGTACTGTTTTGGAAAACAGCTGAACGACGTTCAGCTGGATTGCCATTGCGATACGTTTAACAAAACAGCTACCCACCTTTAGACGTAATGCAGAATGACATATCTACTGTGGGACAGGTTTGTTTATTGTATTAAATGGATAGTCAACACTCAAGCAAAAAAAGATACTGTATTCTGATTTGACTTTCCGTGGCTGGGTCGACGGAGCCCCGCTCAGCGGGGCTCCTATTTTTGTGTCTGTGAGGTTAGAAAAACCTAAACAAGAAGAGGATGACGGGGGTAGTTCGCTCGCTACGCTCGGTCACTGGCCCCCGTCATCCTCTTCGAACCTAACCTGTCCGTGTCGGGATACACGAAACTCCCGAGCTCGCTTCGCTCGCTCATGAATCAATTTTGATTATTTTCTTTCATAATCCCGATATATTGTCGACTATTACGGTGGTTTAGTATTTACGTCATTCAAAATTTCATCTTTGTTTTGCTATTGACAAGTAAAATAAAGTTAGGTTATTATTGTTAAGATATACAAAGCCATAAACGAAAAAATTTTGAACTAAAATCTACAATGTGACAGTTCATTTCACACTGTTTTACATGATCTCTGATCGTTGACCCGCTGCATTGATAAACGCAAAACGTTCATTCAATTCTGCGTGTTATAGTTCAGTAATTATGTAAAACCGCTAAACTAAACGTCGTTCAGCCGTTTTTCATAACAGTACTGTTTTGTAAATCAGCTAGCAGTTTTGTAAAACAGCTGATTCTACAATCCATCTGCGATGTATATGGATGTTTGTTACTCCTTTCACGCAAAAACTACTGAATTGATTTTGGTGAAATTTGGCATACAGATAGTTTATAACCTGGATTAACATTAAAATGACTTGTAAAGTGTCTTCAACAGATCTATTTACGGAAATAAAATCATTTATCATTTAACACATAGGATACTTTTTATCCTGGCTGGACCCTATTCTGAAGTCCACGCAGACGGAGTCGCGTGAAGAAACTAGTAAATAAATATTTTGGTAGGATTGACACGACGTTTAAAAATACGTGAACACAAATCGTTTGTGTAGTGTGGGCTTTTCGCAGTGAGAATATAAACACGAACACAATTAACTGCGTCGTGCAAGAGTGTACTCGTCGGATGTACCTACCTACCTACTTATACGAGTTATTTACACTCTTGTACAAAACATCCAGGGGCCAATTACAAGCTTCCTCCTCAGCTTTGTTTACACTTTTATTTCTCAAAAATAAGCATACATTCTTAATTTATTTAATTACGCAGATAAATCACTAGGCCGACTGCCGAACTGAAATTACATGAAATAACACAACAGTTGTTATATTAGTGACAACACACACAACAAGCCCGTAACTGTCCCACCGTAGCGGAGCGTAGAGGAGCGGGCCTCTCATACAGAGAAGGCATTGATCACCACTCTAGCTAACTGCGGGTTGGCGGTTTCAGACCATTTAAGCGCAATTTTTTCCCACTATGTTTGCCTTCACCGTATCTGTGATGTCTTTAAAGAAAGTATATGATAATGACGGCATATGATAATGTAAAAGTCACATTTGTACATGTAGGTTTGAATCCACAACCTGTGCTTCAGGGGCTGACCCGTAACAACTCGGTCACCACGACATTATTGAAACAGCCACACGCCCAAAACAAT
This sequence comes from Xylocampa areola, assembly GCA_935421205.1. Lineage (NCBI taxonomy): Eukaryota > Metazoa > Arthropoda > Insecta > Lepidoptera > Noctuidae > Xylocampa > Xylocampa areola. The sequence goes on from OW285206.1 coordinate 20,456,961, forward strand.
GATTCTTATTTTCCAGTGAGGTGTTAGAAGGCCTGGAGCTAAGGCCGGGGCTCTCGTTTTTGAACATTGGCTCCGGCACGGGTTACTTCAGCACACTGGTGGGGCTGGTGATCGGTTCCGGTGGCATTAACCACGGAGTCGAGGTCCATCCCTACGTCGTGGAGTACGCGGTCAAGAAGCTCGGACAGTTCATCGAGAACTCGCCCACTTTGGACGAGTTTGATTTCTGCGAACCTAGGTTTTATTGCGGTAAGTAAAAATCTTGACTTTTTAGGGATTCTACAGGCTGACTAGGCATTTGAGTAGAGTTCGGGCCGTATTTTGTGCGTTCCATTATGGGCTTAACCAACCAACTAACTTGGCGTCACCAAGACGCAGTCATTAGTATGTGCAGCGGCGGCGTTAACAGTCGCGAGTCCATTGTGAGTCCATTATGGGGTCATTTGCCTTAATACGGCAATCCTAACTTGTGTTAGTTAACCCTAACCCGGTCCGTCCTGGCTTAAAATAGGCACAGTCCTAATCATTTTGTACACCCCGAAAGTACGAGAAGACGGGCTCTGCGATCAACAACGTAAATTCCAATATTATCTGTACCTACTTCTAATTTTACTCGGGATCAATGAAGGTCAGGAACTATTTATATTATTTACTCAGCCTTGCCACTTCTTGGCTGATATATTGTCGTCTTTTCTTGATAAATAACAACAATACGTGTGGGTGAGCAGGCAAACTGTTATTTTACATGTTTGTTTTTGATTCGTGTTCCAGTACCCGAGTTTGGCCAACTAACATAGAGTAACTAGTAAATAAATCGAATTAAGATAATTTCGAGTGCTTTTCAAAGATTTATCTTGAATTATTAAGGTAACTGCATTCTTTACGACATTGTATTAACTGTAAAGTTAGTCGTGTCGGTTCGGTCACCCGTATAGGGACTGAATTGATAATAATAACGTCGCCATAAAACGTGTTAAAATATGGAAGAAGAATTTGCGGTGGTGAGCAGAGGTCGAGATGGTTTAGTGGTCAGAGCGCCTGGAGTATTCATCCGTGAGGCGCAGGTTTGAGTCCTGTTCGCGACCGTATTCTATTTCCATTTAATATAATAACTTTAAATCGAATTATTTAAATAAAATTCAATATTTGACAGATACATCTTTCAAACGCATTAACGCATGCGTAGCGAACTCTTAATTTATAAGCATTGGTAACAAAAATATGGTTGTGAGCAAGAGCGAGCATGGAGCCTGGAGTATTTATCCGGGTGGCACAGGTTCGAATCGTGCTCACGACCGTATTTTTTTCTCCACAAATCTTATAACTTTAAATCTTTTAATTATTTATATCAATTCATATATAGGTATGTTGAGCCTAGATCTATCTATACACATAATTTTGATATCTCAACCATGTCCGCTGTATACGATTGTGTAATGCATACAAATGGGCAGGACAATTTACATGCACATATGGGTTATGGCATTTTAAACCAGGTTTAACTTATTAAAGAAGTATGGTGGTGTTTTATGACCTTCTCCCTTACGTGGGCAACAGCAACTAGTTACGAAACCACTTAACCCCCACTATAAAGACTCCTGTGCCCAGTGGTAGTTTGCGAAATACTACAAAACCACTTAACCCCCACTATAAAGACTCCTGTGCCCAGTGGTAGTTTGCGAAATACTACAAAACCACTTAACCCCCACTATAAAGACTCCTGTGCCCAGTGGTAGTTTGCGAAATACTACAAAACCACTTAACCCCCACTATAAAGACTCCTGTGCCCAGTGGTAGTTTGCGAAATACTACAAAACCACTTAACCCCCACTATAAAGACTCCTGTGCCCAGTGGTAGTTTGCGAAATACTACAAAACCACTTAACCCCCACTATAAAGACTCCTGTGCCCAATGGTAGTTTGCGAAATACTACAAAACCACTTAACCCCCACTATAAAGACTCCTGTGCCCAGTGGTAGTTTGCGAAATACTACAAAACCACTTAACCCCCACTATAAAGACTCCTGTGCCCAGTGGTAGTTTGCGAAATACTACAAAACCACTTAACCCCCACTATAAAGACTCCTGTGCCCAGTGGTAGTTTGCGAAATACTACAAAACCACTTAACCCCCACTATAAAGACTCCTGTGCCCAGTGGTAGTTTGCGAAATACTACAAAACCACTTAACCCCCACTATGAAGACTCCTGTGCCCAGTGGTAGTTTGCGAAATACTACAAAACCACTTAACCCCCACTATGAAGACTCCTGTGCCCAGTGGTAGTTTGCGAAAGACTACAAAACCACTTAACCCCCACTATGAAGACTCCTGTGCCCAGTGGTAGTTTGCGAAAGACTACAAAACCACTTAACCCCCACTATGAAGACTCCTGTGCCCAGTGGTAGTTTGCGAAAGACTACAAAACCACTTAACCCCCACTATGAAGACTCCTGTGCCCAGTGGTATTTTGCAAAAGACTTGCGAAGTTTATGCTATGTTTCCGTTTTAGGTAACGGTCTGTGCGTGGCTCCGCTTCAAGCACCCTACGACCGCGTATACTGCGGTGCCGGGTGCCCCGAAGAGTATCAGAATTACTTCAAGCAACTCATCAAGGTGAGTTTTGTTATCATCATCATCAATCAATCATCAATACATATAAAAAAAATGTAACGGATCGCTGTCTGTATATGGAAGATATATGAGAAAAAATATGATTGGGACCTTTATCAACGCAAATAGCACTCAAAACAATGATTGTTAGATTGTTACGATTGTTAGCACGCTAATCTCAGAAACGGCTTATCCGACTTCGATATGATTTTCACTAATATATTGTGGTAAGCTTCACTTAACATTTAGTGTTTGTTACATGTCAATCGGTTCATAAATAAAAAAGTTATGCAAATTTAAAGAATCACGTTGAACATTGTGATTTGCGACAGCCACGCGGACGGAGTCGCGGGCACAGCTAGTAATCAATATGATTGTTATATACTTTGTAATTGCCTTAGCGTGTATGTTTGGGTATTTATAATAAATAGATGCAACTGCGCACTATTGCAGATTTAGTTGAATTATCAGGCTCAGGAGGGAAAACAATTTCGGCTCTTGCCTCTATATATAAGGTCCTAATTTATAAGGTAAATTCCTTTGAAAGGGTTAATATATAAGTGAAATAGTTCAAATAAATTCACTTAAGTCAAGAATTAAATGGATATAAGAAATTATTTATAACCACCTAGTACTGGCAAGAGAAAAACTGCTCTTCGAATGGCAAACAGTAAGAAAAAAAATGAAATTATTGTAGAAATTAAATTATGGCTTAAATGACTCCTTATCACTTACACATTGACCACTTAAAAGGAAATTAACTAATAAATTGAGACCTTATATACCATGAATGTGCTCGCGACTCCGTCCGCGTGGATGTCGTAAACTAAAACCATGTCGTGTATGACCACATATTCATAAATTAAAATAGTTACCACTCAGCCCAATGCAAAACAGCTACTGAGGACTAAACTATGTAGTTTTTACGTAAGCAAACTTTTTTTTCTGTTTATATATTATAACTGTACACCGCGGTTTCCCCGCGTTAGTTTGAGGAAAGAACCTTCTAAAATATATTCCACCAGCCACCAGCGTTCTCCCCCTCATGACCTTGCATATCATAAATGGGCGCGCGGTACTTGATCATTATTTTGTTACGGAGTTATTTTAAAACTATGGTATCTCTTAAGATATTCATTGAAATCAAATGATGTAAAGGGAATATTTGTTCAAAATCTTTCACTCATTTTTCATTGATGCTCCGCTCCTATTGATCGTAGCGTGATTTTATATAGCCTATAGCCTTCCTCGATAAATAGACTATCCAACACAGAAAGAATTTTCTAATTCGAACGAGTAGTTCCTGAGATTAGCGCGTTAAACCAAACAAACAACTCTTCAGGTTTATAATATTAGTATAAAAGATAAGTTAAAGATCAAATAACAGAATCATTATTCGTAAGATATTGTGAGTGGTTTTTTATATGAGGAAGCACTTTTATAAGAAGATTTTATTTGACTTTCTTAGTCTTAGCAGGCGGCTGTTTCACTGCGCAGTCTAGGTACGAAACTACGAACTGCGAGTCCAGCGGTGGGAGCTCCAACTATGGGCTTCCATGAAACACGTATATATGTATGTTATGGCGTTCTTTAAACATGAGCGGTCTCTTGCTAACTTTAAGGTTCAGTATCGCTTGCATGGTCTGAGCGATCTTTCCGTAGGTATGTTTTTAGCAGGTTCACTTTCTTCTCTCTTATTAATTGTTTAGTATTAGTAAATGTATCCATTTATTAATTAATTTACTTTCCCTTTGGCTTTTACTTTTGTCAATGTAATAATTGTGTGTTAATATATGCCTAGTGCTTACTACTGGTGGTGTGTTTGTGGCAAGGTGGGTGGCGTCCTGGTGATGCCCCTGAACGACAACCTGGTGCAAGTGAAGCGCACCGCGGTGAACACCTGGACTTCCAAGAGTCTGCTCAATGTGTCCTTCGCGACTCTCAGGGTGCCCACCAAGGAGGAGGCGGCTGACCTTATCAGGCTTGGTGAGATACTATATCAATGTTAAAAATGATTAAGTGTGCTATTTGAGGTTTTCTGGATAAAAAACCCGCTTATTTTTTATATTTCTGAGAAACAGTGTATCAGTTATATTGACATCACTGGAAGTAGAGAGGTTCAAAGCACTACTTAGTATAGATAACATAGATCAAGATGATTTAAGGAGATTAATTGACCTTGGCTTTTCTAATAATATTTCCCCAACAGAGGAGCAATGCCCTGCTCGCCTGCAGATCCTATCCCGCGCGGTAGTCCGCAGCGGCATGCGGGCGTCACTACTGTCTCGGCACCCGCACCTGCGGGAGCCCCCGCCGCGCCGGCCGCAGCCCGCCAACTCGTGCCCGCGCCGTATCTGCATTCCCATCGAGGACGACAGCGACGTCGGTGCGTTAATTATTTCCATACCTAATGACATGTTATCTCGAAAATTTAGCTCATATGTATTTTAACCTCTAGTACTGTCAACTACATTTTCACAGCAAAATTGTAAACTATTCAATAAATATTTTCAGAGGGTCTGAACGCGCTACACGACTTGGACCACGTGAATGGCGCTAACGAAATGAACGCTTTACTCAGCCTCGTGCTCAGCATGGGGCAGAACCGCGTAGCCGGAGCGCTGCGCTTCGACTCGCTCGACTCTCCCTCTGACTCCTCCGCCGACGAGGGCGACGGTGATGGTGACGGTGGGGACGGAGACGACGGCAACGACGGCGAAGATCGTCCGCGTCGATCATCTCGCCCTACAAGACCGCTTCATGCTGAAAGGTTATCGAGCCTTGAGAGATCACCATCCAGCGAAGATCGATCTCCCAGTGAAGATCGACCTCTCCGCGAAGATCGACCTTCCCGTGAAGATCGACCTCCCCGCGAAGATCGACCTCGCCGTGAAGATCGACCGACCCGTGAAGATCGATCTCCCCGTGAAGATCGATCTCCCCGTGAAGATCGACCGACCCGTGAAGATCGATCTCCCCGTGAAGATCGATCTCCCCGTGAAGATCGACCGCCCCGTGAAGATCGACCTCGCCGTGAAGATCGACCGCCCCGTGAAGATCGATATCCCCGTGAAGATCGATCTCCCCGTGAAGATCGACCGCCCCGTGAAGATCGACCGCCCCGTGAAGATCGATCTCCATGCGAAGATCGACCTCCCCGTGTTGAAAGACTGCCCCGCCCTGACAGACCTTCCCGCCCGGCCCCCTCAGATCCCCCCTCATTGGGCGATGACTGCTCTAAACCCACCCGTTCTTGTCGTGGACTTCTGACGTTCGAGTTCCAGGACGACCACAGGAACCTGGCCGGCTCGGTGCGACACGACTTACCCAGCACCTCGGATGACTCGTCAAAGACAGATTCCGGCACTAAGAACCCTATCAAGGTTCCAGCAGAAGTGGAAATATACTTGGGCAAGGAGACCGCGAGCACGTCACGGGACATGGACTGGGAGGGCACGGTGATCGAGCAGAAGCATGACTCGTCCAGCGAGGAGGAGACGTCGAAGGAACTCAAGCGCAAGAAGCTGGACAGCGGCATCGGGGAGGGCACCACCACCTCCAGTGGATCCTCGCCCGCCAAGTCAGAGTCGATAGTATATGATGAGTCAGATGGTGACGTCATGCGCTCAGATAACTTGTCTGATGATATTGATGAGGAAAATATTGGAGGTAAGACTTGTTCAGTTACCATTTTTCAACTTCAAAGTTTCTCCTTTGTTATTCTGTGATCTCTAAAGTGCTGATGAAATAATACGGTGTAAAGAAACTAATAATTCATATTGACTTTGTAAAAACAATGACAGATAAATCTTTGAAAAGCATTAACGCACGCTTAGCGAACTCTAAAATTTGTGAAAATATTGTTAATAAATAGTTTGTATCGGCAGGTCGTCGCCGACTACAGAAGCGGGGGCGCTGCGCCCTGGGCCCCGTGTCGTCGTCGTCGACCGAGTGCGAGGGCAGCGGCGCCGACGACGAGGGCTCTGCGGGCGCGCGCCGCCGCTGCAAGCGCCGCGCCGCCGACAGCGCGCGCGCCGACGTGCTGCGCCCGCGCCGCGGCGGCGCCGACGCGCGCCGCGTGCGCCTCTCCATACTCATGAAGCGGGGGGTCAAGGAGCTGCCCCTCCCGTATGCTCTGAAGAAGTACGTCAACCTTGGTCGTTGTTTTGAGTTTTAAATCGGTGTCACTACTGCCGTATACTAAGGCGTTGTCTTAGCTGAGTATTGCGTCGCGCTAATATAGCCTCGCGATATCGTTATGACGTTGTCATAATTTCAACGTGATGTTCTTAGTAGCAATGCCACGCTTTACCCAGCTGGAACAAAAGGTTCGACTACGGAAACTTTTTTTCTTGACAATATAATAATAACTAAGGTTATTAGAACTCATGTTTGAAATATCTTGAAATAACTGCCAGAGTTAGTTTATCAAATTTGAATTCTATGTATACTCGATTTGGATATATTGTAATATGTCAAGAAAAAAATTGTAATAGGACGTAATGATCTGTCTGTCTTGCAAACAACTACAAAATGTCTTGATTTCCAATACGATTCGGATCGACAGAACCCTTTATTTTGAAAATAGCTGCGTATCATAATATTTTGTCGATTCAATATCGATTATTAGTCGATTTTAAACCCAATTTGACAGGGGCGACTAGTCGATGTAATTTTAATGTAGATTGAAACAGTTATTTTCAATCTAAAAGCAGATGTCAATAATGTTTATAAGTTACAGGATCTGTGAATTCTACAGGCATTATTATACAGGGTTGAATTTTTAATGACTGGCCGTAATTTTTAAATCATTAAAAAAAAAATAAGAAAGATCTTCGTTGTATTATTTTTGGGTACTACTTCGTTAAACAATATAAAAATTTTGGCTCGGCATTAAAATTTTACCTTTTCGTTATTTATCTATAAATGTTTAAGAGCCATATACAAACTTATAGTTCTGTCTTCGTTAATTTGTATATCTTAAGTTATATATCATATGCTATAGGCAACATAAAGACACAGACTCGTACAACGTAGTGTTACCATCATGAAAAAATGTGGAAAAAATGACTAATATTAAAAGTTACAAGCCAGTCGCTAGATCTCTTTCAGAGTGTAACCTTTTATTGTAAATAACCTTAATGTAGGCTAAGTTCGGCACTTCCATAGATCTGATTTTGTCGGACGCTTTAAATTTTAAAATGAGCGCAATTTTTTCGCGACCGAGACTGGCACTCGAGACGATTACAACTGATGAATGCAATCAGTTAGTTATGACTTCGGCATGACTGAAATCTACGTATACTTACTTACGCCTGTTTCCCATTATGGGGTAGACAGAGACTATCGTTTGATACTTGCTACGACTCTGACACACCTTTTTCGCATACATAAACATATATATATATATATAATTTTCTAAATATAGGTTAGGAAAAAAAGATCTAAAAAACGTTGTTATTTAAAATAAAATGTCTTTTGTATGAAAGTTAGAAAAACTGATTTATTAAAAAGTTTCCTTAGCGTTGCTGAATGCTTCTATATGCTTATATGATAGAAAGATGAGTCGAGATGGGTCCGTATTGCCAAATCTGAAACTATTAGAAATAGAGGAATTTGTTCAAACAAATGGTTCTTCGAATTTCAGACGTAACAAAAATGTCATTTGAATTAATGAAAAAAAGTTAATCAACGTGTTTCTCGCACATTTTTGCCCGACGATTCCCCGACCCGACAAATTAAAACTCTTTCGAGAGTCGGGAACTTAATTTCGGTTTAATTACAGATAAATAAACCTATTTGCTTCTCATATGATACTCAAAAGCTAGTCTCGGTCGCTAGTCACTGCCCTACAATAAAACATTAGGGGGCGTTATAAACTATTTCTAAGCCGCTCATTGGCGAGTACTGCAGTTATTGTAGATTAGTCCTTATTATTAAGACTGTCGGTGCACTGTCCCTCAAATGGTCTTGAACTAGAACACTTAGGTTGGATATAGGCCAAGGTGGATAACGTTATATGAAAGTAAATTAAGAAGTTCTGTCTTGCCTTCTTCTTACCGACAAAAAATCACATGGTCTGCTTGTAACCTTTACCGGGTTCCGGGCTCGGAGCTGCATTCACCGCAGTCCCAGCAGATTATGATCCGTCAAAAGCGTCGACAGATCCCTTCATATGAACAGGCCGTACACATTTGTTCTGCACAGACACGTATGAAACGCGTACCGAGGCTGTGTGCCGCCGTCTCATAAACCCACGTCTTTTTCCTATGGGGGTAGGCAGAAAAGCCCTCCTGCCGGGGTCGTCATGTGTTATATTTCGCTTCTAAGTGTAATTTATTATATTATTAAAATAACGGGCATGATTTGGTTGCAACAATAGAAGTCTTGGTATATTAAATTATTTTTACAAATAAATTTGAACACGGTTTTATGACTTTTATAATTACGATCGGAACGGGAATCATTTATTATATCTTTAAAAAACTAAATAAGATTCAATTAAATTAGTTTTCAGTAGAAACAAAAAGAAACGTAACTGATTTTGTATCGTGAGTGGCTTTACACAAATCAAACATGCACACATTCCCAAACCTGGAATAACTATCTGTAGATGAAACAAACACACAGCTCTTGGAGAACTGACATAAAAGAAAGTAAGGACTCTGGTTGGCTTCTTATTTTTATTGATTTTCTTTAGTGATTCATATTATTGTTCTATCTACTATATTTAGACTGATCAAACTAAATGTCATGATCACATTGTTGAATAAATAACTTCTATGTAAGCATAATTAATACTACACTATTACTATTTTTGGCTCTATAATCTATTTTTATTTTATCGTAAAACTTGATTGATGTAAGTGTTGGCTGGCGTTTCTTATATATTAAGTTTGGCTAATAACGCACTGGGCATTGTACCTGTGCATCTAGGTATTTTTAGGAAAGGGCGTACCGAGCGAGGGGCATAGTGTTACACGTTTACTTTTGCGTACTTATTACCCCAAGTTGCAAATAATGACATACCTAGAAGCATACTATGAGGACACTCTCTACTTGCGTCTCTTGTGTCCCTTCCAAAAATAAATCCTGGATCCTCCCTTGCATACTTGTAAGGCTGTCGGAAACTGACCGCAAACTATTCAGTGCGTTATTTGGGAAAGAGGAAATCTTTAATAATCTTGTGTAATCGGCATGTTATGATTTAACCTTTTTAATTATAGAATGAATTCAAGCGTGTTATTCAACCAAAGTTGAGTATTTTGTCGACTGAAGCTAGGTGCACACTAGATTGCATTTACATTTCTATATAGCAATAATGTTTGTACGCTTCCGATATATTGTTATAAGTAAAGAATAGATGTGATGTATCATGTAGGATGCTATAGATATTATGTATGATGTAGTAGAGTGTGCACCTAGCCTTAGGGTAGTTATGATAAATGTTTATACGATATTAATTGGTGTACATAATAATGTCATTTGTTTTTGTTGCTAGTAATAATAATTATAATGATTTTATTATGATTCGTGTTTTATTTAATTTTTAGCGTAAAATTCGTGAATGTGTGTTTGATAAGGATGATATAGAAAAAAAATGAGGTAGTGACAGAGATTTATCGGTATTTTCAGTAGCGCAGCTAAGGTCATCAACGCCCAGCGTTTGTAAGTTCATCACAAAAATATTTGACAGAAAGAAATGCTCCCAGTTTCGACACCCTTTGCGCTCTTGGCACTACTCCCCTGTGACCAACCCGTAACTGCGGCCCTGGATAATTTATAAAATAAATAGAGATGTGTTAGAATTGATTGCCTGCCTTCAGCTTCACTACCACATCACTGACAAGCGGCGACTGCGTACTACAACCTATTTTGTAATTAAGCTTATTTTATCTGTGGCGGTATGTTTATATAATAATATCTATGGAAATTGTCTATGCTGGTTGTTCGAATTTTGCCCGCCAAGATGGTTGTTGTAATCTGACGAGGAATATAAAACTTCGTTTGTTAAATATCTGATTTTATTAACTGCGCCAAACTAAATTAAAACAAAGTAATGGAAACTCTGCGTCCAGTCTACACTTCGTCACAGATGCCTACTTTGGGAAATTATTGTTTCGGGGCAATCCTAGCCTAGGTAATAGGGCAACATTCCTCGTTTACCCAAGTTTTTATTCGCTGGCTTGTACTGCTGGATAATGGGTTAACAAAATAATAGGCATAATATGTTTATTGTCATTTATACATCGGAGCCTATTATCAAACTATCTTAATAAATACGTTACGTTAGGTGAGTATTGCGGTGGGTGCTTACATACTGTGTATTTACATTATTATCTATTTTATATATTCTTACAATATACACTGCTAAATCATAAACTTGTATGAAATGGTCTCTGAGGCAATTTTGAAATTATCAATATTTATAAGCTTAACTATTTCACCAACACAATATCTGACTTATCTAAGATCTGAGTTTATTTAAAAAATATTATTTTCAGCCTCATTTCGCCAACTATCATAATCCTATTTTCGAAATGGATCCATCCATTTGCCTTTGATTAATTGCTAGCACCACTTGCCAGCTCTGCCATTTATCCTTACAGGCATGTGTGTGTTCTCAGGGTACAGGTCATCAGCGGCCGGCGCCTCGCAGGCACTCAGTCCGTTGAGATGCTTCCTCGTGGGTCGCGGTGTCGCCCGGCCTGCGTCGCGGATCCTCTCCCGCGCCCACTTGTCCGCTGCATGGGTCCTCTTAACCGGCCTCTTGTTACATTCCGTGTCTGTATGCTTCGCCTCAGAAGCCGGTCTACTTGGCGTTTCAGACTCACTGCCGTTTATTAAAGAATGTGCACTTCTTGCTTTATGTAAGGATAATCGTAAAGGTTTTCGCGGAGGTGTTGGTCTGGATTTCGCATCACTGTCTTTTCTGTCATCATTCTTTTTGTAATGACTCATTCTTGAAGTCTCTGACCCGTAGTCTATCCTTGGTGAGCTGCTGTACATGTCTCCGTTAGGAAAGTCTGACTCCGATTCGAATTCCGAGGATTTAGCGCTTCGGGAATGTAATTTGGAAGTTCTTCTGCTGGACTTGTGTGCGTTCTCCAAAACTTTTCCGTCTATTCTATGGTACATGTAATGTCTTTCAGATTCCAGCTGAATATCCTCGGAGCTGTCGTTTTTCTTCAATTTTCGTAAGCGTTGAGATCTTTTCAGTTGCTCTATTATTGAAAGTGTTTTCCTCTCAGCCCAGTTAGTTTTCTTGATACTTTCTTCTATTCTGTCTGCTGCTTTCTTTATCTCGTAATGTCTGGGGTCGACACTGGCGGTTGAATGTGTATCACGCATGTCTAAATCGCTGTCTGATCTGAAATAGTCCTCACACTTGGACCTGCTCAGTCTCTCGTTCTTCATTCGTTGTTTCTCTATGTGTCTTTGGTTTCTCTCGATCATACGTATCGCTGCGTCGGTTTCGGCGCTGTAGTCGATACCTCCGTGTATGCAGTGATGAGATAGAGAGTGACGCATTCGTTCTGCTTTGTGTTCTAGGCTGTGGGAGCTATGTGACCTGTGATTCAGGGGTGGTGATGCTCTGGGAGACACAGCTGCTCGTGAGGATGCCCCTGAGGCATTAGACCTTGGTCTTATCATTGGTAGATTGTTCTCAATGCCGTCCAGACCAGGTAGTTTGGCCACGATTGCGGTGATGTCTGGACCTTTCTGGAATACTTGCACTTCTGACTTGGGACTGGGTTTAGTCTGTGGTTCCGTTGTGATATTGATGTTGGTGACGTTCTTCTTCGTCTTATTAACTGTTATGCAGCTGTCGTTACTGCTCACCGCATGAAGCTGAAAAGAATAGTAAACAAATTAGTGAGCTACTGGGTATATGTGACGAGGTCACGATTTTGGAACATTAATAGTAAATAATTGCCAATTCACCAGTTACCTGTGTATGTCTGCTGAGAAGTTCCGCGACCTGTTCCTCTAGGTACGAGATGCGGTGCGTGAGCCTGGTGTTGTCAGAACGGAGGCTCTCCTTGGCCTTCTCGGCGTCCTCTGCTGCTGTTCTTAATGCCCCTAACTCGGCTCGTAATGATGCAGCTTCGTTCTGGAATATTTCATGAATTTATATTAAGGACTTCAGCGCGAGAACCAGGGTAAGAATAAGAACTTCAATGGCCCAACGTTATGAACGCAGAGGGCGTTTTTCTTGAATATTAGAAAATTATTACGTTAATCTTTTTAATGGGTGAATGATTATATATTTGTTGTCTAATCAAACTAATTACCTAATGGATATCACATAGAAGATCCTATAATATAGCCGCAAGTTATACTTATTTTATGATAACCATAATTCATACGCACCTGTGTAAAGCCGTTAGGTAGTTGTGGTGCCTGCGCATTCTGGCCGGTACCTCGTAGGAGTACGAGTCGCGCAGGGTTGGCCACACTCGTGGCTCGCTGCAGCTCTTCCGGACTGCGGTACGCTAGCACTGATGTACCGTTCACTTCTATTAGTCTGTGGATATTAAGAAATAATGTTTGTTCATAAATATCATGTTATTATTTTAGAAGATAATAGTCCCGTTTGTACAGGTTCAGACCCGTAAGACCGCCCAGGGAAATGTTGCAAACTCAAAAATATTCTCAGTCTGTGCTTGCAAATAGCAATAGGCAATAGCTTTTATTTTAACAGTTCAAAATTGTGTTTTGGTAGCCGAGGAGGTGATATAGGATTTTTTACTTTTTAGAGAAGCCGGTGCAATGTATTTGTGATGTTATTGCCACTGCAAGTTGGGTAATTACTCAACAGGTTCAGCAGGTTAGGCAGGCGTCTTGTTTACCATCAAACAAATATTCAATCTTAAAATCACTTTGTAGTACATTGCGTGTGTGTTATAGCTTGTCTATTAAGAGCAAATTATTATAAAACATACATATACATATATTTATTGTTATGAAGTACGTATTTGTTCGTGGTTGAGCCAAAGGGTAAGCAGAAAGTTGACAGTAATGATACACAGGCGGTGAGATAGGAAACGTCAGCGCCGTCTAGTTTGTAAAATTACTTGTAAAAGCATTTTCAAAAGATCTATTTACAGAAATAAAATCATTTATCATTAATGACTTAGTTAACACAATCTCTAGCGCTCCATGGTCAGACACGAGCTTTTTAAAGTTTATTACCAGGAGCTCAAACAGGCAACGGAAGTCATTCAGTTAACTTTCCCACGCAGATTTTTATTTTGATTGTCAATTTTCAGCTTCTGTCATCGTTTATTTAGTTTAAAAAATTGGTCTGTTATCTTACCGTCATAAAGAAAAATGATTAAAATTTATGTCAGTTGCTGCTGTAGTTATAAAACACGCACACCGTACGAGTAATTCCATGGAAATAACTTTCTGAATAACTGTGAATTCTACAGTAGCGTGTTACAACATAATCAGCACATTTGATTCGATGTATAATACGTTAATTGTATACTTAAATTGCTGTCACCAATTACACCATATTGGTCTATTTGATAGGTGCCTCATAGAGGTCTCCTTATTGATCTAATTTGAACAGAAGTTCGTTACGCTCTCCTGGACGTCGTGCACATTTTGAACAGTTACGTAATACAGCCGTAATAAGTACCTACTAGTAGTAGATATTTCAAACTTCAAAATCTTTATTGCGTTCATAAGAACATATGTTGATAAAGAGATCATGACATCACTTTATAATTGAATCATGATATTTTAATGATGGATTGACATTTAATATTAAGTTGACAATTCTTTATATATTTTTTTTAGTTGATGATTATATGGTCGAAAAACGCTTGGGTCTATGCGTTGGTGTAAACACGTTCTTTCGAATTTTCTGTGCTGTTTTTTAGGTTTTGCGGGTGTTTAGTATCTTTAATTGTCGTTTTTGTGCCGTGTTGTTGGGTGTTCGCCGTCCCCTGATTAATACCTTCTCTCGTTTCATTTCCCTCATTTTAATGAGGGAAATGGACGACGATGAACCCCCGGATGGGGGAGGTGGTGTTTCTACCGATCCTGACATATTTTCTTCTCTGGACTTGACTAACGATCCGCGTAATCAGGTTGATAAAAAATTAAAGAGAGCGGCTGTGGAAGATTTAGGTATCGAATCAAAAAAAAATAAGCCTCCTTCAATGTCTTATCAATCGACTTATTCTAAACCCGGTTTTGAGGATAATGGTAAGATTTTATACAATGACGAATGTGATAAGGGGCCTTTTATCATCCATGTCACAAGATCGGAACCTGATGTGTCGGCAGGTCAGTCTATCAGATTACTTAAGTTTGCTCAGCTTATCCATAAGAATAACGTGAAGGGTATTGTAAGGGGTGGCATTAAGGCTCTTGGAAGATCCAAAATAGCCATCGAGTTTAGTTCTGCGTCCGACGCGAATAATTTCACCAACAATCAAATTTTGACATCTAACAAATTCACAGCCTCTGTTCCAAAATTTCATGTTTTAAGAATGGGCGTAGTGCGTAATATCCCGACGGACTGGACATTAGAGGAATTGGTTGAAGGCATTCAAACTCCTAATAATTGTGGTCAAGTAATTAAAGCTCGTCGGTTGAATGTCAAATCCCGAAAAGACAATTCAGTTTCTTGGATTCCTTCTACCTCTGTGGTGTTGACATTTACCGGGCAAACTCTCCCTGAGAGAGTATTTTGCTATGAATCTTCTCTTCCTGTTTCGATTTACCAACTTCCTACCATTCAGTGTAGAAATTGTTGTCGTTTTGGCCATATTGGTTCACAATGCCGCTCTACTCCTCGCTGCTATCGCTGTGCCCAAAACCATCCTGGGGATAGCTGTTCTATTGTGGATGAATCTGCCTCTTGCCTGCTGTGTAGGGGAGCTCACAAAGCAACTGATTTCAGGTGTCCTGAGCACTCCCGTCAAAAATCTATAAAGCTCGTCATGTCGCAGGACAACATTAGTTATTCCGAAGCTTCGCTAAGATTTCCTAGTACCAACCGTCTTTATTCCGAAGTATTTAAATCATCCCCCTTCCCCACTCTTTCTGGTTCTCCTCAATTGACTAAAGAATCTCACTCTCGTCCCCTTATATCTCCTCAGTCTTATTCTTATACTAAAACTATTACTAAATCTCCTCGTCCTTCTCCTTCTCTTGGGAAATCTTATGATATTCAGGCCCATAGGAATCTAACTAAATCCCCTCTATCCTCTCAACATAATGGCTGTGCCTTTTCTTCTCCTCCTATAGAATCGACCCCTCTACTTACTCCCAATGACAATTTAATAGAACTCCTCACTTGTTCCCTTATTAATATAATTTCGAAATTCTCTGACTCACTACCGAACAATGTCATTTTGTTACTCCAAGAATTGCTCGTTGCTTTAAGTAATAAAAATAGGTCAGATCCTTCTACAATGGAATTGTAGAAGTATTCGGCGTAAGAAACATGACATTATTTATTTGTTAAACCACTTTAATGCTGCCCTCCTTGCGGTTTCTGAGACATGGTTGCTGCCGGGATCCAGTTTTAGGGTCCCTGGGTACTCTTGTCTTCGGGACGACAGGGATGATGGATGGGCAGGCTGTGCTCTACTCGTCTCAAGATCAATTACTTTCTCCCAAATTACAATTCCTCCCCACAGCCCTGATTTCCATGTTGTAGCAGTAAGAGCTTTCAATATTTCTTTTTTATCTTGTTATATTCCTCATCCTAATTCCAGCCTTATTTTAGAATTGAATAATATTATCTCTTCCATATCAGGTCCTCTCATTGTGTCAGGTGATTTTAATTGCCACCACTCCATGTGGGGATCTCATTTCTCGGACTCGTCATCTTCTTTTTTGCTTGATCTCCTTGATGACAATAACCTTTGTATCTTGAATGATGGATCTGCAACTCGCAGGGTATCTCCTGCCCAAAATATAAGTGTACCTGACCTTTCCTTCTCTTCCCCTTCTCTTGTAAATTCTGTCTCTTGGTCTGTTTTGCCTATTTCCTATGGTAGTGACCACTTTCCAATTTTAATCCATTTAAATAATGTATCTACTCCAGCCCCTGTAACCCATACTTTACAGAGGTATAGACTCACAGACGCCGATTGGGATAAATATTCTCTTCTCTTAGACGCTAGAGTCAATTCTCTTCGTCCAGTTGATCATTCAAATTTTTTGACTTTATACGATGACTTTGTGTCCTGTTTATTCTTGACTGCTGACGAATCTTTTCCCCTTAAAAATTCATCTCGCGGTCGAATTCCTTCCCCTCCTTGGTGGGATAAAGAGTGTACGGCTTTCGTTCGTCGGCGGAATGAAGCCGAAAATAAATATGCAAATGACTTAACAATGGAAAATTACATTAACTATCAAAAAATTTGCGCTGTCACAAAAAGACGGTTAGCTAAGAAAAAGTCTTTGGGTTGGCAAAATTTTTGTGAATCTTTATCGCCTCGCACTCCATTAAGTGTTGTGTGGCGTAAGATTAAGTGCTTTCGCCAAACATTTGTGGATCCCAATATCTCCTCGAATGATCCTCAAACATGGCTAGATCACTTTATTAATAAGTTGGCCCCTCCTTTTGTCCCTAATCATGACAGCCTTCCTGTTTTCCTAAGTTCCCCTTCTTCATCTGACAGAATGAATAACCTCTTTTCTTTTTCCGAGCTTCTTTGTGCTCTTGATCACTTAAAAGATTCTTCTCCTGGAATAGATGGTATTCCGTACTCTTTCATTTGCAAATCTTCTAATTCTACCAAACAATACCTTCTATCTATTTTTAATGCCATATTTTTTACGGGAAATATTCCTGAATCCTGGAAGACCCAGATAGTTATTCCCATCCTTAAACCAGGAAAAGATCCTAATGACCCTTCATCTTATCGGCCCATTGCCCTTTCATCGGTTTTGGCAAAGATTTTGGAACACCTCATTAAAAACAGACTAGAATGGATTTTAGAAAATAGAGGCCTGCTCTCCAGTAGCCAGTTTGGCTTTAGACGTGGCATGAGCACTATAGATAGTCTCAGCATTCTTACTTCAGAAATCAGGCTCGCTTTTTCTCGTAATGAGCATGTTATAGCGGTCTTTCTTGACATATCTTCGGCATACGACAATGTTCAGCTCCCGTTACTCAGACAGAAAATGCTTCATCTGAATATTCCCGTAAGACTGGTCAATATTATTTGTAATTTACTTATGTGCCGTTATGTATCTGTTCGTTCTCAAGGAAATCTCCTTCCTCCTCGAATGGTATGGAAAGGCTTACCACAGGGATCTGTGTTAAGTCCCCTTCTATTTAATCTATACACTGCAGAATTGGATTTATCCGTCAGTTGTTTCTGCAAAATTCTTCAATATGCAGATGACATAGCCCTTTATTCTAGTTCCACCAACTTCCTGGATATTGCTCATAAATTAAACACAGCTCTTGGGTATCTGAATGATTGGCTTTGTGATCATGGTTTGTCAGTTTCAGTCCCAAAATGCCATGCAGTTGTTTTTTCTCGCAAAAGAAATATTCCCCCAATCAGTCTCTCTATAACCGGTGATCCGATTATGTTTCAAGATAAAGTGAAATTTTTGGGAGTCATTTTAGATTCTAAAATGTCTGGATTACATCATTTATATTACGTTTATAATAAATGTGAAAAGAGTGTGAACGTCTTGCGGGCCTTATCTGGGGTTCGTTGGGGTTCTCACCCTTTTTCTCAGAAAATCCTATATAACGCCATAGTGCGTAGCCATATGGATTATGGTTGCTTTCTTTTAGAACCGTGCAGCAAAATGGCTTTAAATAAATTGGAAAAGATTCAATCTAAATGCCTACGCATTATTACTGGTGCAATGAAGTCTTCTCCAATTAATGCCCTCCAGGTCGAGTGTGTGGAGCCTCCTCTGCATCTTCGTCGCCAACTTCTTGCAGACAGATTTTTTTATAATAAAACACAGTACGTTCACCATCCTTTATTAAGCATTTTACGCTCTTTGTCCCGTGAGATTGGTACTTCTGGGTACTGGTTGAATAAATCCCCTCCTCTCCTTTCGAATGCCTTCAATAAACTCACTTTAAATTCATCGCCAGTAATGCAGATAAGTTTCCACTTTTTATGATAGACTACGATTCTCTTATTTTCCAACCCAGAGTTATATTAAATTTCGGAATTAATAAAAATACGCCAGGTGCAGACAGAAAATTCAATAAAATTATAGATAGGTCGTGGTCAGATTGGATTGCATTATATACTGATGCCTCGAAATTTTCTGAAGTCAGCCATGTAGGACTCTCTGTTTTTATCCCTAAATATAATGTTACTCTTATCCATAAATGTCCCCCCGAATGCTCCATATTTACAGGTGAGTCTATTGCTATACTGGAAGCCTTATCATATATTGAATCGAACTATAACCACTTCCAAAAGGCTTTAATTTTTAGTGACTCCCTCAGCTGTCTTCAAGATTTACTCAAGCTTCCCTTCCATTCTAAAGATATTTTCATACTTACCCTCAAAATTAAGCAAATTCTGTTCAAATTAAATCAATCTGGAATTGAAGTTGTATTGGCCTGGATTCCAGGCCATTCTGGTATCTCGGGTAATGAGGCTGCAGATCACTATGCTAAGTTGGCTGTACAAATTGGTTCTAACTCTCATTCTGATATTCCTTCTCGGGATCTACGCTCTCTAGCTAGACCTCATCTTTTGAACTCCTGGAATGATATGTGGCAACAGACCAGTCTTTTAAAAGGGAAATATTATGCGTCTATTCAGCCCAATATTCCCTCTAAACCCTGGTTTTTTAAATCTAAAAATATTAGTAAATTTCTTACTTCTCTCATTATCCGTCTCAGAATAGGTCATGTCTGTACCCCTGTCTTTTTAGCCAAACTTCATATTCGCGACAATTCTCTCTGTGAATGTGGCATGGATGAGGGCACCTTAGAACATTTGTTTTTTTTCTGTCCCAATATATCTGTCCCTCTTTATGATATCCTTCCTAGTAATATCCCTAGGCCTATTAATATTCCTTTTCTTCTAACGCTTGTTGGTTCTCCTTTTATTAAAATTCTATGTAAATTTCTTACTGTAAATAAAATCAGAATTTAAATTTCTTGCTTTCCTACCTAATAACGTATTTTTCTGGTTTCAATTGATTCCCTTTAATCTAAATACATAACTTTTAATTTCTCAGAACCTTGTTGTTGGTACACTAATCTAAGTCCTGATAATTATTCATCTCTATTGTTTATTCTTTTTTTTATTACTAAACACTAACAAAACACTAATTGCACTTTTATTGTGAACCGTACCTTGGCTTTCCCACTGGTCAAATTTTGTTAATGTTTATAACGTGTTTTATCCAACCTTGACATTGGCAGAATCATCGTTAACCCGATGGAGCCATAATTATCCAAAATTGGAATTGGAATTGGAATTGGATGATTATATTTTGAAATTGTTTGTACTAATTTTGCATGCCGCTTGACGGTCGAATATGGTGATACTCTGTACCTATACTTAAGAACTATGTCTATAATACCCATATGTCGCAAAATAAACTATTTGATTTGATTTGATTTGATTTGAAGATTGTGATTCGTTACAATATGAAATCCTGTAAGGGCGTATCAATTTTAGAGATCATTGGTAACAACAGTGTTATTTAAATGATAATAAGTATCATATTTACACACAATTGCTATAATATTTATCTAATTACAATATTGAAATTATATGAGGAGAAAATTACACAAACCTAGTTAAAGAAAGGAATTATAAGGAAATATTGTTCATATCAAAATACCACATATCTGGTTTAAAAAATCGCCACACTTTATAAAATATATATTTTACATATTTTTTTATTTCGTTTAATTTTAATATATTTGATCGTAAAAAGAAAATTTGTTGTAGGGTTATTAATTGGGTGACAATTATTTTTCTATCTTAGATTCCGACTTTTGACAAATAGTCAGACATATCGGAGTAAAAATACCAAATAAAAAAAAAAAAAAACTTTTTCAGACTATGTGTGTGTTTTAAATTGGTCTATTACATATTTATTCATCATCATCATTCGAAGGTTTCTATAACCGAATACGTAGTAGGTTGCGTACGTATCTCCCTTAGGATAATTAGATTGCGCCCTTACATTGTTTCCTATTTTAAATTCGAACGAATGTCAATAAAGATTTGTGGTTCAAAATATTGCAACGTTCTCGCTGCCTAAGATATTGTTTGAATTGTCTATAGGTTCAGGGAGAAATTATCACTACGCGCCAGAAAAAATGTCTATAGGTTCAGGGAGAAATTCCAGAAAAAAAGTGATATGGTCTAACAACTTATATATCAAAGTTATAGTCATTAATATAGCCTTATGCGTAACATTAATAAGTTCCATAACAACATGTACCTACTAGAATTATGTCCAACTGACAAATGCGCATGAGTGGACGGTCGTTAGGACCGATAAATCGGGTAGAATTAATCGTTCGAGTCCTTATACGTCACCTTAGAGCACTTCAGATATATAAATATTTATTATTATAGCTGTTACGTGTCCGAGGCTTTCCTTTGGTTGAAAATGTTATTAGTTACTCAGAAGAAAACTAGATCGATTATTGCCAGATGTAAAATGGAGACCTAAGAGTTTCTTGCTCCAGCGTCTTTCAAAAAGGATTGTCTGATTTATTGTGTAGAGACATGGAGCCTTGGAGGCCATTTAAAAGGGCCTATTGAGGCTGGTTGAGGCTCTAACGTGTTACTTACTATTTCTACACCGACAAGAAAGAATTTACCGCGAAGCAGATGCAATAATTAAGCAATCTCTTCTACTACTCGTTCGAATTATAATATTCACATTTAAATTTTCTCGAAACACTTAATGCGTTGCATGTTGAGCTTAATTGAATTATTATACGCGTGTACGTTAGTAAAGGGATCTTTACACTGCGTTACTGGTAACATAACATAATAATCTTTGGACCTGTTATCGTCAACTCGTCAATTACAACATAACTAGACAGGTAAGCACATAGCAGTCGGAATAATTTGCTGATTAACATAGTGAGATGATAATGATTTACTGATCAACTGAGATAAAATAGGAGATTTTATCTTTTTCTTGTTTTGTGTCAAAGGAACTTGTCTTAGGTTCATTAGCGATTGGTTGATAATCAACTTTTTCGATGCCATGTCTCCAGACGGACCAGATTTGCACTTTGATTTTATCAGATGGTATCCATAAGTAAGTATTGAAATAGATGCTATTTCTGTCAAATTGATTACCTATTGATGTTATTAAAATCTAACCCAGTAGATAGGTAATTAGGTACCTACTTACTGCTCTCATAGTCACTTTAGTGTGACCAAGTTCACATCAGACACATCGAATAGGCAATAATGTGAAATATCGGAACATACTTGTTTAAATTATTTTTATGTCAAGAAAGATGCACACCAAAGCGTAAATATACCATAAAGTAGCCGCAGCTCAGTGAAGCTGTTTATGAATATATTTCACACATTCTCTCGCAGTTGGGGCGGCAATTTTATCTGCGAACATTCTTATGGGACGTGTATTGATGGCCAGCCGGCTCCGACGCACGCCGTTAGCGCTGGTCAGTCATACTCATAAGTCACAGGTTTTTTTTTATTATTTTGCTACTGTGTATTTGAATACCATATTTATGAAGAAGTTGACGCGATTTTACCTACCAACGTAAGTAAAAGTAAAAGGCTCGATAATTTTATATGATGGTGAAATAATGGTGGTAACATTTTAAGTGATTTTATTGAGGTTCCATAATAAAGGTCGATGATGACGTGTCATCTTTGCTTTACAAATATGAGCGTCGTCATCATGAGTTCCCCCGTCATTATGCCTGTCGTATGGTTATAGGCGTCGTTTCTATGGACAGCCAAGGGCGAGGAACCTCAACGGGGTGCAGAACCCAGACCCTACACACGTACAGTCAGCAGCCCAACATTAAAGTAAGGTTTAGGTAAAAGACTATTAAATAATTAAATGGAGAAACATTGACATTAGGATTTCGAATTTTAAATCTTTTATATAAATATGTAAAATTATGGAATTTATTCACATATCCTAAGGATTAAACCAAAACAAAATAAAGAGATAAAGCGAAACTGGAGATAGCATATCTAGCGAGCCAACCAGTTATTTGGCGCGGTGTGTGGCCACCACAACTGCCGAGAAATTCCATGCACTAATGTAAATTACTTCGACAGTGTTTGCCCACAGTCCGCGGCCCTTCGTTGCCCATCTATGGGCACAGATAGCATCGCGATCGATGTGATTGCTGGCCGCTGACCCGTGCGTTTGCGCGGATGCGCGCGCACATTTGCGTAGGTATTGCGCGCAATAAAATGTTGAGTGCTGAGATTGCATCGTAAAGGCGTTTATGCGAGTTCTGATGTTTAGTTGAATGGATGTTATTACTATTTCTTCCAGTTCAATAGTGTAGTGCGGATAGATTTTAAGGGTTTGTAGGTAGGTACCAATCCTCTTCCAAATAATTTTCTTATAGACAAGGCGTAAAAAAAGTAACTGCCTCGTTGGTCTAGTGATCCCAAGCGCGACTTTTGAGCAGGAGGTCTCGGGTTTGATTCCCGGGCCGGGCAGTGTTATTGAGTTTTTCTGTTAGGAAAATCTCAGTAGCAGCCCGGAGTTTGGAATTGTGCCCGGTTGATGACAATAGGCTCACCACTTATTACATGGGACTTAACATGTGGGTGTACCCTTCGGGGAATACAGGCGTGTTGCTATGTAAAAAAAGTAAATTTATTACTAGTAGTAGATCTTTTAAGAAGTGTATTTGTACAGCATAGCGCCTTTAATACCTAAGAATCAAACCTAAATAGGTAGTATATAACTACTTAATAAAATCCCAATCATTTGCCATCATCATTACCTATTATAAAGCTTCATGACCAATATTAGGTTTCTCCTATCCTATGACTCATACTTATAATTAAACCGACTTGTACCGACCTGTCTCCAGTTTTAAGAGCAGCGTTGTCCCCGGGCCACTCGACAATCATGCCGGCGCCCCTGGGGGCCGCGCCCCATGTGCCCTCGCGCACCTCCGCCGTCACCACGGATGCGCAGCCGCCGCACTCGCGCACCGCACTGTGGAAACAATGTATTATTGTAACTGCTGCCTTATTCTGGTAGGGCCAGTTGTTGTACCTAAACAATATTATCATAACATATTATTAAGTAGATAATACCAGTGCGAAGCCGGGGCGGGCTGCTAGTAAGATATAATATAATAACACATTTAAAAGATATCGCCAACCGTCGATACTCAGAAATATTAGATGATGAAATGACTATTTATAAATTATAATAAAACAACTTTTAACCGGATTAATCGCGTGTATTATTGGTTTTTTGTTTGCTGCGACCACGAACGCTGCAAAGTGTACGCAACGTCAGGAAAAACAAAAAACCAATAATACATGTGATTAATCCGGTCAAAAGTTGTTTTATTATAATTTACAAATAGTCATTTATAATTTATAAATAGTTATTTTCACTAAATGCAAGGCTTTTGTGTCATTCAAATTTTGTTTTATTCAAAATGTATTTTTTTTGGCATCACCTAAAGACATATGATGACAATTTATTTATTAACTATCAGAAATACCTAAATAAATGGACGATTCAAACCATGTATCTACCTACACGAGAAACAAATTATGTCATATTCAAACCATTAATGCCTTAATTAATTAATTTACATAGAGAAACGATGTCAACAATGATTAGTGTAATTACTAAAATGTTTATTAGTCTCACATTACTACAACAAGAAAATTGTGGTCGGTGTCTGGGTACTGTGTGCAACATTGTATTTGTGAAACATAATGCACACAATGAAATAAGATACTTACATTGCAAGAAACTCATTTCCGACTGGAAGAGTAATAGCGGCTGACACTTCATTAAGAAATATTGCATGTGTCCGCGTAGTGCCGTAAAATAACAAATAAGTCCTTCAATTGATGCTTCCAGATGTAAAGGAGGATTCATTTGTGTTTTAGTGTATTTCAAGAGAATGGAAATGTTTAAAATACTAGATATAGCGGAAAAAATGTAGACACATGTCAGCTTTTGTTTTACATTAGCATTTATTAGAAAAGTTATAGGAATAGAAGAGGCATATATACGTATGGCTTGATTCTAATAAATGGGAGAGCTTACTTTTGTAATTTATTTGTGTACAAAAACAACGGCAAACATTACTAGACCCGAAGCAAATGAATGAACAATACCAATGATCCACTTCTGGGTGCCGAGCACATGTACGAGTATAAATCAATTTCAGTGTTGGGAACGTAATGTGTTAGTTTCGGTCTCGCCATATTGAATTTTTTATCTGCCTCTTTGCCCTAGCGATCGTAAACGCGTCTGCTGAGCCTGAAATATGTAGTAAGCTAGTTTGATTCCCGGGCAGGGAAATGTTATTGGGTTTTTCTGTTAGGGAATTCTCTGTAGTAGACCGGAGTTAGAAAGTTGGCTGTGTGACACCGCCGTACTTCGGAGAGCACGTAAAGCTGTCGGTGCTGCGCTGGATCTTTCTCTGGTCGTTTGGGAATACCCCATACCCATCGGACTATGAGAGTAAAGGAAGAGGGAGTGCACCTGTGTTTGCTGTGTTTAAGAATACACTTGTGCACTATACTACCTCCTACGTAGGTATGTAACTACTTGGCTAATCTCCGTGGATATAAGCCGCCGTGACCGTGATTGTTTTTTTTTTATATAGGTGGTCTTAACAGCCCGGAGTTTGGAACTTTGCCTGGTATATGGCAATATACTCACGTCGTGTTATGTATGATGTTTTTTTTTATGATACTGATGATAACCTCGATAGCCCTGTTAGTGGAGTGTGATATGTGATAGGCTATAAAATATAAAATATAACTGACAACCGGAAGTATACGCCGTTGTATTGCTTACTATTGTACTTTATTTAACTATACCTACATTTTTTGTTTATTTTAATTATTCAACATATTTTTTATTGACTATTTATTTAATAACACATTTTCAATATGTATTCCTCTTATTTTTATTTTTATTATATCAATATATATTTTTGTTTATGGCTTGCCTTCGTCCGTGCGTCACTGCAGGGGTACCAACTGAAAATCAGCGCTGGGCTCTCTGCGCCCAGCAAATGCTGAGTTGGCTGCCCTTTCGGCATGGGCATACTTGACAGCATTATTTTCTTTCTTTTTAATGTTTTTTTTTTTTTTTTTTGTTTTTGTTTTGTTTTTAAGTATTAATATTTTTTATTATTTGTTGTGTTGTCGCTGTGTCCGTGTTGAATAAACGTCTTTTCTTTCTTTCTTTCTTTCTATATTAGGATAACATCAGAACCTGGTGTATGGATAACATTTGGTGTGACACAGCTAGATAGAAGGAGACCGTATCGGTGGGGGTTACCACCAACAACAGCATTCCCAAAGAGGGTTGACGTCAGGCAGGCGGCCGGTCATAAAACATAGCCAAAACTTTAGCAGCATGCCAGATACAGGTATGCTGCTGCCAAATGAATTGGGATAGGGGCAGGGGGTTGATGATGATGATGATGACTGATGGTAACGTCACAAATCCACATCAAAATGACACATGTTGGGCAGCAGCTAGTGTCTGTAACTTTGACAAATCCACTCTGTTGTAGTATCACACATTTCTTTTACTACTCTAATATATATATGTAGTTTAAAAACAGCAATATATAAGCCGGATCCCAATCAATCCGCTCAGGGGCCGGAGCGTAAGATTGCGCGCCATATCAGGCGCAAATAAATAAAATATCGTCCGTTATTGGCTCCACCGGCACGTGAGTGAACTTGTATGGCCGCCGATTTATTATAGACACTGTTTTAGCCTTATATAGATTAACAGGAATCTAGCGTTAAAAGTAGATAAGATCAAGAAATTGGATGCCTTTTAAAAGTAATTGGTCTGTTTAAGTGGTCGTGTAAAAAACATTATTAAAAAACCATCACAATACGGTCCCGGACATTTCCAGTTGCACTGCAGGGCAAAGTTTGTCATGCAGAGAAGACACGAGCATTGCAATCACCAATTCACCACGCTAGTTCACTGTGGGTTGGCGATTTCAGACTTTTAAGTTCATTTCCTTCATTGTGTGTCTGTGATGTCTTAGATTAACTGAGAAAGAACATAATAATGTCTGTTTTGTACATGCCAGGTTTGAAAAATTCAGTTCACTTTAAATAACATCTCTAGCGTAATCTAGCATAATATCATCTCTAGCAGGACGGTTAAGTTCAGCTGCATATGCAGTGAGGAAAATACGGCAGTTGACAGACGTAGATACCGCGAGACTGGTCTATTTTAGTTACTTTCATAGTATTATGTCTTATGGTATTCTACTATGGGGACGGGCTGCAGGCGTAGAATCTATTTTTGTCCTACAAAAGAGAGCTGTCAGGGCTATATATAATTTACGCAGTCGGGAGTCTCTTCGAGAAATATTTAAGCAAATCAATATCATGACGGTGCCATGTCAATACATTTACGAAAATATTATGTATGTTAGGAAAAATTTACATCTATTTAATAAAAGATGTGAAAAACATAACTATAGTACTAGAGATAGAAACAAACTAGTTCAACCACGGTTTAGATTAACAAAGGTACACACATCGTTTATGGGGTACTGTATAAAATGTTATAATAAAATACCTCCAAATATACTTCAATTAAACGAAACACAATTCAAAACTTGCATAAAACACACACTATGCAAGCGAGCATATTATAAGTTAGAAGACTATATTGTTGATAAAAATGCTTGGCACAATGCTGGTCCTGCTCCACAATAACCCTAAAGAATTTCTCAAGAATTTGTAAAAATCTGATCAAATATATATATTGTAATTAGAAATATATCGGACATTCCATTAAATAAGTTCAATTGTGACATGCTCCTGATGAATCCTGACTATATCGGTGATATTAAAAATAATATGCCATAATATTAATTGATTTGTAAATTAATACTGCATTTTTATTTTTCAAAATGAATTAACTTGCTCTGTATAATTAAAATTCATTTTATAATAAATAACAATAAACTAGTACCTAAATATAAATATTGTAAATGTGAGTGCTACGTAACCATTTTACTAAACTTTCTATTTTGTTTGTTGTCTGGCAGTTGGGAGTATGTCATGCTCACTAAAATGTCTCGCTGATGGTGGCGTGTGTGTTGGGTCATTCGATTCCCTACAACATGGTTGAGTTGGGTGATGCTGACGCATGCGTCATGTTCGTGAACGGGCGCCGTCAGTTGGGACTGGTCATCTCTGGACTGTCATGACGGGAAATTTGAATTGTTAAACTACACTCTTTTAGTATTATCTTACATTGTTCTCACATATTTAAATTCTATTTTTTTTTTTGCAACAGAGTCAGTGTAACCAATACCTGCTATTGTGTAAACCTATTTTATAAAAAGAGTAACCATGGAGTTTCTTGCCCGTTCTTCTCCATAGGAATCTACACTTTGGAACGTGGCAACTAGCTTCTGACAATTCAAAAGTGCCTGTAAAGGGTCTAATTGAAATAAATGATTTGACTTTGACTTTGAATAAAAAAACTGCAATGTGTGTTATATATTTCTACTACAACAATGAATGGTTCAAATTCCATTTCAAAATCTCATGCCCCATCAGAGGTTCTCATGAATTTTGTAACACACAGCCTTACGCACGTAACAATTTGCTAATCAAGATCTCGCAGAATTTGCCTAATAAATTTAACGTTGTGTGTTATTAAACTCTTACAAAATGCCATCAATGTTGCTACAATATATAAATTAAAAGCATTAAGCAGTGTTATATAAAATTTGCCAGCAGTTACGAGGGTCTGAGGTGTTCGACGCAGTAACAATAAACGCCAGCGCACTCCATATTTATGGCAGAACACAGGACACACTTACCGCACTATGTTGCAGGTATTCTACGGTAATAGCGTAACTCATACACAAGTGTGAAAAATCTGCATTTTATTTTGCGTTAGGAACTTACCTGCTTAGGTACCTATAATATACAGCAGAACTTCATGACTTAAAATAAAACTGATTTTGTCCAGTAAAATGGTTAACCGTTTAGTTTAACATAAGTGAGTCACAATGAAATAATATAAATAAGTTCATTTGACGTAGAAAGGTTACACAAAATTCAGGTTTCTTTTGAGGAACGGAACCCTAAAAATGTGATAGGTAGATGCTGCGTTTATGAATTTATTTGATATAAACTCGTAATATATTTGGTGGTGCACAAGTTTCTTAGCGTCAAACATTTAAAAAATATTTCTCACATATTAAACAAAAACCGACAACCGTTCTGCGGGTAATATGGCAAACGTAGCGTAGGACGCCCTGAGGCTGGAGTGACGATCTGCGCAATGTGGCTGGCAGGGGCTGGGTGGGAAAAGCCGAAGACCAATCTCAGTGGCGTGCACTTGGAGAGACCTATGTCCAGCAGTGGACTACTATAGACTGCATCATCTATGATGATAACATATTTTTAGTTACCCTTCCCTTCGATATTAAGTGCAAGAAAAGCTATATTTTTAAACAAATTCCAGTAGCTAGGTAAGTAGATCGGTGCCGGCGCAAGAGATATCAAGCGCGCGCGCACCTCACCGTTGATACGTTCAGCTAATGTGCGTCTAACACGCGAATCACTACTTTTGCTACTTCTACTGTTCGGGGTAATTTCATACGTTGAGGTACTTAAATATAGTGCGAATACTACATAAAACTTATATCTAATTGATTATTTGTCAGAAATCAATAATATTAATTAAATTCAATAAGATTCGTAACTACCGTGCCTAATTCATGACAAAATAATGAAAGGATACCTTTTTTTCGGTAGGAAACCTTCAAAAGGCACCCGGCTTTTGGGAATAAGACCGGGGAGAGTCACCATCAGCACGTGGAGGGGATCTCCGGGTCCTCAAAAGACCACCACCAACACCAGCTCCACAACCCCCTTGTGCAACGCCTGAATGAGTACCTAAAGGCGCAATACGCAAAAAGTACCGCGTGATATTTATTGCATCCCAAACCATCAGGCATGCACGCATAAAATTGTCGTGAAATTATTTGTAGGCTTTAGACGAGGCTGAGTAAAATCCAATTATATATTTTTTAAGTTAGAGAGAAGTTATGACATGGCTTCATAACTGAGGTTGAATACACACATCAAGCAGTAAACGAGCATTGTAGTAACATTGAAGGCATTTTGTAGAAGTTTAAGTACTTTATAGTGTACATAAAAGAAAGTTCTTTTATTAACTACCAAATGAACCATTAAAGTGAAAAAGTAATTTAACTAACGACACACCGCGGAAGACGTTCTCTCATTCGTAATTATTTTTAGTATATCTCTGAAACTAATGTCAGACACTTTTCCCACGCCCGGCGAAACTCATTTTTGAAATAACTCGCGATTTGATGAGCATTTTAGAACCATGTTAGTTACTAATAAAAGTAAATGTCTTCATTTTAATTACGTGTTTTATTGACCATTGTTGGTTAAGATACTTTGTCATTTGAATAGTTAGGGGAAATAAGGGTAACGTAGTTAGCATATATATATATAGCAGAAAAGTTAAAATCTGGCCAAATGCAAGTTGGGAGTCACGCACTTAGGAGTTTGGCATCCGTACTATCTAAACTTGAAGTTTGCCTTGTTTTTATCATTTCTTCAGATCGTTTCATCCGTTTCTTGTATGAGGATCCTTATTTATTCTCTAAAAGTTTTAATTGGCTAGCTATTACGGTTCAAAAGATAGATACCTGTGACAGACAGACGGCGATAACTCGGTAATAAGGTACCTTGCACCCCAGGTCTGGAACTCTAAAATTATGCGAACAGGAATCCGATAAATGTGATAAACACTTCTAAATAGCTTCAACTTTATACTTTCACAAGAAATGTCAATTAAACCTTTTCCTGTCCCATGAATCACATATGATACATGGTGATTGTCATCTACGAGTACTTCGTGGACAGAGAATCTGTTAATTTTATCCAGCTATTAGCTTGGTTTCCCATAAAATGTCGTGCAGCAAAACGTCCACAAACTAAGTAACAGTCGGTTTGCGTGGTGGACCGGCAATCATAACCATTACCTACCTACCACATTAGAGCGATGTCGCGTTGGGGTCGCGCGTCGGTGCGTGTGCATTAGCGCGCACGCAGCACTATCTGTTTCTCTACCGATTATCGAATTAAAACATTTTCTTCGTAAAAGAAAACCACAGCGATAATGCAATTATGTCCGTCATTAGTAAATAAAATTGCAGTTGTGTTTTGTTTTTAACAAAGTTTAAGTTCGATTTCGCGACGTATAGATATAATTAATGCTATAGAAAATCAGAAACATAATTCACTATAAAAAATCAAAATTTTTCAATATATTTTTTACTAAACACTTTATTTCTGTTTGTTTAGTTTTGGCTTTTTCGTCAGGCAGAGCAGCGTCATCGATATCACGATGGAGCCACCAATCAACTAAAATAGTTTTGGATAATGTTGACTGTTGTGATGTAATAATGAATAGTGATGTCCCTGCATTACCTGATTTTTTAGGAAATTCTCAGTAGCAGCCCGGAGTTAGAAAATTGGTAGTGTGACACCCCCGTGCTTCAGCACGTAAAGCCGTCGGTCCTGCGCCTGATCTCCCTCCGGTCGTGTCGGATTGCCGTCCCATCGGACTATGAGAGTGAAGGAAGAGGGAGTGCACCTGTGTTTGCGCATACACTTGTGCACTATAATATGTCCCGCGTACTTGGCGAATCTTCTCGGAGATGGACCGCCGTGACCGAGATACGGTCTGGAGGAGTGGTACCTAAGTATTTTTAATAGGTTAGAGTAGTGTACGGAGGATAGGTTTACAATTGTTTGTTTCACGTATACCGTTGTGCAGAGTTTCATACTTAGAATGCCAGTTGCATTGTATTGTCAATTTAATTATTACAAACTTCATGACTCTGTATTCTACTACACCTTGAAGGAGTCGTCTTAAACTGAGTCCATCTTTTAGTATTTTTGTAACTCTTTTACATTGTTCTCACATACTATTTTGCAACAAAAACAGTGTAACCAATACTATTGTAAAAACCTATATGATGAAAAAGAGTAACCGTGGAGTTTCTTGCCCGTTCTTCTCCATAGGAATCTACACTTTGGAACGTGGCAACTAACTTCTGACAATTCAAAAGTGCCTGTAAATGGTTTATTTGAAATAAATGATTTTGATTTGATTTGACTAAACTTTGGATCTATTTCAGAGTTATCATGCTGAAAAAACCTTAGGCCGGCTAGTGGAGTGTGTTAGAAGGATAACATCAGAACCTAGCGCATGGATAACATTTGGTGTGACATAGCTAGATAGAAGGAGACCGTATCGGTGGCGGTTACCACGAACAACAGCATTCCCAATGAGGGTTGACGTCAGGCAGGCGGCTGGTCATAAAACCTAGCCAAAACTTTAGCAACATCCCAGATAGGTATATGCTGCATCGACCCCAAATAAATTGGGATAAGGGCAGGGGGATGATGATGATAAAACCTATAAGCTTGTTAATTTTAATTATCTACTTTTCTATTGCCTAGTAAATTTGTGTAAGTTCGTCTAGCTAAAATAAACCATAGCCTCAGAGGTCACTTTTAGATATCCTGCTAAACGAAATTTGTGTTTAATGGATTTGATCTTTAACTTAGTCATGGTTAGTTAAGATTTTAGTGTATTCCGAATATGTAGTTCTCAGTCGGTGTTCTAATGACCAAACATGCATCTAATCTACTACTCGTCCACTAATCCGAAACTAAGCCGACACTTTCACTTAAATTAATGTTCACACTCATAAATCAGTTGAAATTTTGTACAATATTCTAAGTTCCCACAAGAGAAACCACAAGTAATGTAACATTATACAATTTTAAATGAAGCCTTGTTGCCGCATGATATATGATGAAGTATATGACTATTGTTGTATTATATAGCTTTCATTAAGTCATCTTGGTTTCGACGATTTCTTTACAAGATACCGCGAAGATCTCCGTTATGAGGTATTGTGGCTGTTTACTTTCGTTTAAGATTACTGGGAATTTAATTAAGTTATTATGTATTATAATTAAGATTACATAGGTACGAACACGTGGTAATCCGGTGAGTTACACGTTTCTTTGTAAATTAACTCGCTTTCATTGTAGAAGAGAGTTAGTGATGCTATTCAATTCAGAGGAGCAGTTTTTGCCATCTTTAGATATTATCGTATTTTATGAACTGATGCCTATAGCCGATTTAAGAACGAGTTTCACAAATTTATCTACTTTTGTTTGAAGAAACTGTTTTAAAGAGTTTACAAAGAATGCAATAAGTATATTGCCACCATGAACAGAAAAAAAGAAAACATAAGTCAACAAATAGACAAATAGTGTATATACAGCAATGGTCAACGCATAGTCTCCACTTGCACTTTAAAATTAAACCGCACTCTCCTTTAATTACAGATTGATTTAAAAAATGAGTCCTTTACTAAAGAAACCTTAGTCTGTCTGTGTGTCTGTCTAGGTCTACTTTGAGAAACAGTTATGATATGCATAACGACCGGTGTTTCGCGGAAATGCACCGCGTGACGTTTGACAAAGGTGTGAACCAATTAGACGCGCGCGCACTTTTTGTACAGGACGTTTACTGCTTGATGTGTGTGTATTCATCAAACGGTACTCGACACGGCTCAGAAGGTGCCTTTATATCAAATCATTCTCTCATTATATGACACAGAGTATGAATGATATAAAGACAACCGCGGGCGCTACTTAGAATAAATGCGATGTAGGTTGAGGGCATATACCTGTTTATTCTTTTTAATTTTATAGTAATTGTATATTTACTTTGTATATTAAGTAGTTAAGTAACAGCCGCACAGATCGATCGATCGAGGTTAAGCTGCGCTTGCCGCGGTTGGTCTGTGGATGGGTGACCATTATTTCATACCGAGACCCCGCCGTGCCTCGGAGAGCACGTTAAGCCGTCGGTCCCGGTTGTTGTCAATTTAAGATCTATGACAGCCGTTACGGGAAGTCAGAGGCCTGAAAGTCTTACAACCAGTCATACCACGAGATATCGTGTTACCCAGTAACTGGGTTGTGGAGGTCAGATACGCAGTATGTAAAATAATGGTATTAAGCTGCATCTGGTTTGACTGGAAGCCGACCCCAATGTAATTGGGAAAAGGCTAGGCAGATGATGATTAAGTACTTAACCAAAAAGTATTTTACTCTCTTCCAGATACATCACTACGATAAATTCATTTGACAGTTTGTTTGTGCGTGGTTTTGCTGAATTGAAGCACCTGTAGGATCATAGCTTGTTTTATTCATACTTCAAGTAATTCCCTTTTTCTCCATCAAGAGTTCCACCCACCATGTGTTTACAGTAACAGTACCCGCTTTCCAGGAAAAGTATTAGGGGCCCTAATTTGCCGCTTTTCAACGAGTGGCTCGGCAATTTGCGTAATTTCAAGTGTATCTAATTGTATGGTATTAAATGCAGACTTTTCGAGTGTTTGGCAAGGTTTGTGAGAGAATACTGGAGGAAATTGCGTGTACTTTAAGGATAGTCGGTTTTGATGAGCTAGTCTGTTTGAATTCACACAAATTGAACTCAGAATTGCATTTAACTTAGAGAGATATTACTTTTTATTGCCCTTTTCATAGCCTTTTGTAGCATTACGACTAAATTGCGTAGTGAAATGACAATTTGGTAATCTGTGCTAACGGTAGAAAAGTACCAGATTGTTGTTGACCAAACTGTTGAGACATAGTTAAGTCACTATTAAGCATTTTTTTATAGGTACACGTTACATAGAAAATAAATGTCACATTTGCTTTTCTAGTGTACAGTAAGTACTCTTTATTCATTTACTTTATTAACTTTTTTATATATAAAGTGTGTACATAAAGTATTAAATAAATAAATAAAATAAACTCCTATCATATTCTCCGTAAGTGCCATATGTCTTGAAAAGTATTAGGTATCGCCACAAAAAGTAAAAACGTCGTTTACCTATACTAATCAATTCAAACGGCAACCATTCGTATGGATGCGCCATTTTATCGTCGTCGTTTATAGACACGATGAAGCAATTAAACCGCGCGTTTTAGAACTGGGAGCGTTACGCATCGCCATATTTCCCAGGGTGGCACTAGTTGGTACAGTTCCGTATCCGGTAGTGTGTTGAACATAGACTGATCAATGAAGTAAGTGAACACTGTAATTAATATGATGAATCATGAAAACATGAGACAAAAATATACCTAGATGACTTAGTATGTAATGGATAGAATTAGGAATGAGAATATAAGAGACTGAACCAGAAGTTGTGAGGAAATCTTTTGTCATAGTAAGAGATGTGATGAGGAGGAGTGAATGAAACATGATGAAAGTTTTGAGTGATAAATGTGAATTGTTATAAGAATAGATTAAGACCAAGAAAAAGATAATATGGCTGAGATGACGTCTGAAAAGATGTATGGAAGAAAATGAGGTTCTGCGCTGACTACAAATAAATAGAGACAAGGGCAGGGGAATGATGATGACCGATGGTTGAATGAGAAATATTACTTCCTTTATAAACATAATTAAGTACAAACTACTACACACCTATAAAATAAATATCTTTGTTTTTATTATCTTGTCGAAATCCTCATGGATATCCTTCGCCCGGCGGCGGAGGATTATGTCGGACTCATACCGACTAAAACCACACGGCCACCTCTGCATATAAGAATAGGGACACCGTCAACTCCAGGGATCATACCGGTGCCCCTCTCATGCTTCAATACGTCTCGGGGGAAGCATTTAACATTTATAGTTACTATATCCCCCCCCTGTGGCTATCCCAAACCAGGTGGGGATGTGGCTTTATGCCCTAATTAGGCTGGGCGCCATGGCGGTTGCCTCTCCAGCGCCTTCGTCTCCTTGCGGGATCAGCCCTCTCTCGATCTCGTTCAGCAGTCTCCTTCTGGAGCATAACAGATTCACAGAAGGAGACTACAGCCCTCCAAGCCGTTGGCTCCGCCAGCATAGCTGATACTACCGCCGGCAGAGACAGGTCCCGCCCGATCCGACCGACCAGGATCCGCCGCTCAAGACTCCATGCAAAGTCTAAAATTAAAATAACAAAATTTCGCCAGGCGTAAAAATATATGTCCACGTTGCTGTCTTCTGGAAAACTGCTCAGAAGAATGGCAGCATTGCCCCGTTGTATGGCAATGCTTATGCTAAACTTTGAGCCGCTTTGAGTCGAGACGTTCGGGACGTGGGGTCCGAGTGCACGACTACTGCACAAAGACATTTCGCGGAGACTGGTCGAAACCTCGCGTGACCAGAGGGCTGGCTTATATCTCGGTCAGAATATAAGCACTACCTTTATTATATTGCAAATATCTGTTATGCTATAAGAATATTTTGTAATTACTTATATGCGTTTCAATTAACTAACTATATCTATATCCACTAATCTCATTAGATGTTACATATACGGGTTTTTGCCAAGAAAATGTAAGCTGAAAAAAAGTATCTACTCAAAAATATAAAAGCATCGCGTGCGTTGATAAAAACGTCTGCGAAAACCAAATAATGTTCAATTATACGGATACATAATATACCACTTGCGCACGACATTGTAACTCGTATATTTGCAAGAAAAACGCATAACTCTTATTTCTGCGTTACAAGTCAACGAGGATTAAATTGATTTTTATTCGCAATAAGAAATGGTCTGGCTTTACAAGGAAACGGTTCTATGTCGCTACGTGTCTGGCGTATTAAATGACGCACATAAACGTTGTGGGTTATTACACGATAAATTATTAGGGATGCTATATACAAGTTTCTTGTAAAATATACATAAGTTATTGAATGGAACGAGGCTTTCCATCAAGTTTTATTTATCATTCAGGAACAGATTTATGGTAATGAGGGTCGCTACAGGGGGTTTATTAATATTTATATGGTGTAAACAGGGCTGTTCTGAATCACTCGCGAGGTTGCCTACATGTGCGTGTTGTTAGGATTTTGTCAAAAAAGAAGGAACGATGGTCGTTAAGTTTACAGACATTCCAAGCAGAAAACAATCGACCCCTTTGTCGGGTAACAGGCACCAATTGTTCCACACTAGTTATTATTTAATTCGTTGCTCCAGTTTTGAAGCAGTGATAGCCTAGTGGTATGACCGTTGGACTGGTAAGTCAAAGGTCGCAATTTTGTACCCAAGACAAGCACCACTGACGTTTCAAATTATGTGTGTATTAGAAATTAATTATTGCTTTAAATGGTAAAGGAAAACAATGCGCGGAAACCAGCATACTTAAGAGATGTTGTCGATGGTGTGTAAAGCCATGGCAGAGGCCTACGGGTGGTTTAAACTGTGACTCAAGGCTGTTCATCAACCATACGATAAGAAGAAGATTATTATGTACTAGCTGAGCCCTGTAGTTTCACCCGCTTTTACATTTTGCCCGACGCTTAAAGGTCATAGAACCTTCCTCATAATTTGGACTATCAAATCAAATCAAATCAATTTATTTGTCAATGTAGGTGTCGTTAATTACAAGTGTTAAAAAGCTTAGGCCATATCTTTACAGGTATCACTACATTCTACCCACAGGGCATACAAACAATACGTTACAATAATATTAATCATTACATTAAATTATACAATAACAGATAAAATAAAATAAGATAAGTTATTACATTAAATTCAATATTTGTCTATCATATCAAAATCATCATATTAAAAATCCAAAACAGTCAAGTAAGTATGTCACAATATAAAGAAGATAAATATTACAACATCCTGATATTATCAATTAGTATTAAATAATTATATTAAAAATTGTCAGATAAGAACTCGTCTATTGTATAATATGTTTTATCTACCAGTAGTTTAGAAAGAGCCTTTTTGTAATTACTTATGTCGTCCAGTACTTTTATTACTTTAAGCAGCTTGTTATAGATCTTGGGTGCCATTCCCAAGAAACTTTTTGAGTAGAGTGCAGTGTTATCAAATGAATAAATATTTTTTCGAATCCGACTGATATTCCAGAGATTAGCGCGTTCAAACAAAAAAATCTCTTCAGCCTTATAATATTAAGAAAAGATTTATTCAATAGTAATCAATAATTACTAAATTATTTATTAATAAAAAAATAATAATATATAAATGGTATTATATTAATATTAATTATTGTTCAACGATTATTTCTCACTTGCATTTGTCGGGATTGCCTGAAACTCAAGAGTTTGACTCGCGACATCGCCGCGGCCTCAGCTCATGACTAAGGGCTCCGTTCGAGTTCGAAACTAGTCGGGCAATCCCGAAAAATGCAAGTGAGTAATAACCGTTGAACAATAATTTATATTAATATTAATATTTTTCCAAAGCATCAGTTACAAATAAAAAGTGCGGCTGTAGTTTTATCTCATCTCTTTTATTGACTAGAATAATAATAAATAAAAAAAACTGCAGATTTATAAACTAAATATGAGGCGACCATACATATGAGTTAATGTATCGGCAGAAGTTACCTCCTAAATCGTGTAACCGAGAACGAAGCCATATTTAGGTCAGTGTCTCAGCGACCAGGATGCAGCCACTGGGGGTGACCGCAGCGACCAAACCACACCACAGTAATCACGAACCGTGGGAAACATTACATTACCGTCACGCCTGGCTTACTTGGAGGGTAACAGAGATGTTCAGCACGACTATAGATACGTATATTATCGCTGCTTATCATTGTAAGCAGTAAAGGTTAAACAAGTTATTAATTCGACAGTAATAAGGAGAATGATAAAGACATCTATTCATAGCAGCTCCACATGTAGGACGACCAACACTGACTTCTCGCAAACTTGTTTATAACGGTGAATGAAAACATCGTGAAGAAATCAAAACACCTGAGAGATTATTTTGATGGTGTGTAAAGCAGGTCTACGTGTGGTTTAAATTCCGATAATGGGTTGATAATAAACCAGACAATGACAAGAAGTAAAAAATGATTTAATGTGGTTCCCATCGTCTTCTGTAACTTAAATTAAAACTAAATGTACGTAAACAAGCCAGGAGAGACGTGGCGAAGAATAAATTGTATTTTTCCAACCATAAAATATGAAGAGCATAATCCGGCGTCATAATTAGTCTTAGGGCATATCATAAGTTCAACTACCCATCGTTACACCCCTAGCTTAACAGAATAACCTAATGAAACTTCCTTTGGGGTTACTCTTGAAACTAATACCAATTCCAATCCAATTCCAAAATTAAATAGACGCCTTAAAACAACGCGTAATTTTAATATAAATACATCAAAGTTGTCTCAATTTTAAAGTATGTTGTCTTCATAATATCCCGAATCTATAATTATTTTTTAGACATTTTTGCAATGTCAATCGAGTGGAATTATTTTCAAGAGTAAGCCCACTTGTCGGGGATTGAACCGAAAACCTCAAAAACCGAAGGTTTAGCTACCAACGCCCGTGGGAAACCAATACCAATAATATTTCACGTATGATTGTGCCCTGGTGGCTGATGGGGTATTGTTTATGTGCGCCCGACCGATGCTGCAGTCGTGGGACTGAGTACTGCAGCTGTAGGTATCGTGAGTGATGTACTGGCGGCTGTCGGTAATACAATGAGTTAGTGGGAGTAGAAGGTGATGAGTGGGTGCTGTTTGTTGACTAATTGCTTTATGTTAATGTGGTAATATCTTGCAGATTGGATCAGAGCGTACGGAGGATAGAATTGATAGTAAAGTCTGTGTTTATTGGATCGATTTCCGAGACGATAGTTCACGTATACGATTTTTTTTTTGTAAATTCTGAATTTGCAGTCAGATAACATAATAAAAACAGTCGGACCGAACGGATTAGTAGCGTATACTTAGAGCATTTAACTCTAAGCGCGTATATTATGAACTTTTGGACATAATTTAGAATGTAATTATTAGACTCGCGACATCGCCGCGGGCTCAGCCCGTAACTACGGGCTCCGTTCGAGTTCTAAACAAGTCGGGCAATTCCAAAAAATGCACGTGAGTAGTAACCGCTGTACCATAAATAAAATGAGTGTGTCTCACGAATGTTATAATACAAGTTATGAATAGTTGAGTATTCGGCGAACGCAAATAACTTTAACGCAATAGGCATATAGACAAAGCAAGATAGATGGGAACTCTATCTGCGTTTTATACTTAAACTGTCCGTTGGTCTAGTGGTCGCAAGCGCGGCTGCTGAGCGTGAGCGTCCCAGGTCCGGCAGTGTTATTGAATTTTTTTGTTAGGAAATTCTCTGTAGCAGCCCGGAGTCAGAAAGTTGGTGGTGTGACACCCCCGTTCTTCGTAGAGCACGTAAAAGCCGTCGGGCCTGCGCCTGATCTCTCTCTGGTCGTCCCATCGGAATATGAGAGTGAAGGAAGAGTGAGTGCACTTGTGTTTGCGCATACACTTGTGCTCTATAATATCTCCTGCGTACTTGGCTAATCTCCGTGGAGATAGGCCGCCGTGAAAAGAGTAGTATAGTACTTAAACAAAAATACTATTTATGACTGAAAAATTGGCCCACATCTTCCAGTGAATTCTATCACCTTTCAATTTAACAAGTTCACACGCGTTCATCGCCTTACTCTCTAATTACACCATGCAAATAACTAAATCAGAGCGTCCCGGACTTTCCCTATTGACGGCCGACATTTCGGCGATAGTTCCCACAGATTGCAATACATCACTGCTTCACTATAGAAAGTATGCTGTCGAGACACGCCCCGGGGAACAATGGATCGCGTAATGATTGTAACAGCCTGATCAAGAGATCTGATCGTTATTTTTCCGTTTAGTGTGGAAACAGTTAACACAGGAAACGATAGTGTGCGCAGGCGCGATGGTTAATTTGAATAGATGTTATCTGCGTGTGAGTGTTTAATGCTTGCAATTACTTAATCCTTTTTAGGAATAAATTAATTAATACGAGTTAGCATATTGAAATTAATCTGCATATTTATATGTAGATACTTATATGATTTAAGGTGGTGACACTTGCGTGAGGATGCATAAAGATAGGGAATGTTAAAGAGACTTCGTCGATTGCAACAATAGACACTACTTAATATAAAACAAAGTCCTCCGTCGCGTCTGTCTGTTCGCGATAAACTCAAAAATTACTGCACCGATTTTCATGATGTTTTCACCAATGGATAGAGTGGTTCTCGAGGAAGGTTTTAGTATTAATTTGTCAAGTTTTTGTATACATTGGCTGAAATATAATGATATTCGTTGGAGGTGTCAGAAAAAAATAAGCCGTCTGGGAGCTTTCAACAAAAACGCTGCCTAAACCCTTTGAGATATAATAAAATGATGTATGGTGGAATTGTGTATCTTATATAGGTCTACAGAAAGTTCCGCAATAGCATATGTCTATCTCTTAAGGATAACATACTATAGCCTTTTAATACTTTAAAAATGGGCAATTAAAAAGCGGTAATTGGAAAGCGGGAAAAGGATAAAAATTTCATGATTACTTTTGGTAGCGATAACCGACATCCAAGGGGTCGCCCCCTTGGATGTCGGTTATCGCGTCGGTTACGCGGTAGCCGCGGGCATCAGCTAGTAACTATTAAAGAAATATATACATATGTACTTATAAAAAGAAAAAAGGCTGTAGCTAGGTGGGTAAAATTTAAAACATGTGTACCAAGAATCCTCTTTGATAACAAGTTAATATTCATAGCGTGATTTATTTAGTTATTACATATATATTGATATTTTTTATACATGTCAAGGCCATGTAGTAGTTTAGTAGATTAGTAAATGATTGCTAAATAAATATCGCCAGGCGTCTTCTTAAGATGTATACAAGAAGACTTTTAAACCAATTTATTTTAAAAAGAGTGTCTATGGAGTTTCTTGCCGGCTCTTCTCCATAAGATCAACACCTTGGAACCGTGCACCTTGTTTTGACTTTTCATAAGTGCCTGTAATATGGTTTATTTGAAATAAAAATATTTGAATTTGAATTTGACTTGAAATTTAATACACACGAACTACGACACGGTAGCCCATATTTTTTTTTAATAAAAAAAATTTGCCCTGTACCTCCTTCCAACTTCTTCTAACTTCTTCCTGTATCGTGGGTGGCTTTTATAGACATATAATCTCACATGCACACACACTCAGACCGGGAAGAATTATCTGTAGATCATCCAAATATTTGCTCCGTGCAGGAATCGAACCTGCGACACGCGACACAGCAGCCGGTATCTCGACCACTGCGCCAACCGTGCCGTATTTTTTTAAATTAATATAGGCACTATGGCTATGGAAAAATTAGGCTATATAGATCGATATATATATTGTGTTTCTTTTAAAATTATAAGTGACGTATTTACACTGCAAATAATAGTTTAAAATTGTAATCATGTCCAAGTAAATAAATAGATTATTTTATAAAAACTTTCGTGAGACATATTCATATCAATTAATGTTCACCGGTTACTACTCACGTGCATTTTTCGGGATTGCCGGACTAGTTTCGAAATCGAATGGCGCCCGCGGAGATGTTGCGAGTCAAACTTTGACTCGCGACGAACGGAGCCCTTAGTCATGAAGGCCCTTAGTCAAACTGACTTTGACTCGCGACATCGCCGCGGGCTCAGCTCATGACTAAGGGCTCCGTTAAAGTTTGAAACTAGTCGGGCAATCCTGAAAAATGCACGTGAGTAGTAACCGGTGAACATTAATTGATATAAATACATTATTTATAAATATAAAACGAATTCTCTATCGAAACTTCATTTAATAGCCTATATCGGATACTTGTGTATTTAAAGTTAATTTCTCCTTACCATCCGTGCCTATCCCAAGACTGTCACCTCGTATGTAGCACTGACATGCTTCCATGTTTGGTTGCGTGTGCGTGCGACACGATTTACACGCGCCTGATCGTATGAGCGACGGCCACGACAAATCCGTCACTATTCAATGGACTCAGAAAAACTCGATGTTCCAGTAATTTGACTAACATTTCCCATCGTTAGTGGCAGAAAGTTTTGTATTGAGAAAGTGACTAAAATATGTGGATAGTGTAGTTTATATGCTACTATATTTATATTTTAAAGTCAAGCGTGACTTGGACTCTTTTGGCATCCAGCACAAGTAATGGGGGAAGCTCGCGACAGATAGGGACCAGTGGAGGGACGGCAGTCTACGGCCGGTGCAATTCGGTAATATCGCAAAAGCTTAAAATCAATTAAGGCAAACTATATTTAGTTTAGATGATACGTACAGAAACCCAAGTGCGCGAGTTCGCCTCGCACTCATGTATATTGGAAACATAGATAATCTTAGATCAGTGAACAGAAAAAGAATCTAAACTGAGATTTAAAAGAAGCAGGCTTGTGTTACACGGATCGCGTTACTACCGACAATATAATGTCATCTAGAGCGCGTGCGCACGCGATGTTTAAGGAGATAACAAACAAAAAGGTTCCCTGGCTTTCTTTTCACAAGTGATAAGTGTTAATAAATACCACTGATATCTAGCTGGTGGCAGAGCTTTTAATTACGAAACGCCATCTTGCCACTACCTAGAAGTCAACTAATAAATCTATAAGTATATAGAACATTGTCATGAAAACGTGTGAAGTTTCGTATAATAAATATTATTTAATAAGGAAATATTGCAAAATAAAACACAGAACAAACAAGACACGAACGGGATTCGAACCCGCGACCTTTGAAAATCCGTGTTATCGATCTCCCAAATGAACACCGTCCCCATATTAAATTTATAATCCCTTCTTTTTGTCTTAAAGAGACGCCTGGCTATAATGACTATTATTTCTAAATCGCCTTACCACTGGATAGTGGTAACGCTGAGTGATCTGTTTAGAAGTCTGTAAAAAGACATTATATATCGTATAAAATGGTTTTAACGTAATATAAAATCAACCGGATGACAACCTTTTGCCCGTAATTTCAGTTGGATCGACTTCAGAATTGGTTCCACCGGGATAAAACATCCTATGTGTTAATATATCAACTATATGTGTGCCAAATTTCATCCAAATCCGTTCAGTAGTTATTGCGTGAAAGAGGAACATATTAGTAGATTCGGCTTCTTCTTCTTCTAGCGTGTGATTAGGAGCCAACCCAGTGTCTAGAATTGTTCAAGCCATTCGTAAGCCTCCTTGGCTTCAGGACTATAGGACACTGTCTCCGTCAACTGTCCTGTACTTACCTATACATGGTGGCGCGATGGTTCCTTTGTGCGGCAGCGTCGGCCTGCTCGATGAGCTGCGCAAGTGCACGCGCCTGCTCGCTCAGCGTCAGCAGCTCCAACTCCTCGCGACCCAGCTTGTACTGAAGCTCTGCTTGCTGGATCCGGGTGTCAATGTTTCTGGCGACAGACATTGATATAAAAACTAAGTTATTTATTTTACTACTAATTACAATGTCCCACAAAACTATAAAAACAGTTTGACTGTGGGATCAACTTATAATTATAAACTTAGTATACTATCATTCTTTTAACAAATGAAGTGCTTCGTTATTTAATTAAGAGTATGTTATAAATTAAAGTTTAAGGTAAATTATGCAAGAGGTATTTATTTAACTTAATTTTAAATTTACTTTTTTTGGTTTCATTTCTTATGTCCTCGGGTAATCCGTTGAGTATGTATGGAATACGTTTCCTTAGTGTCCTGTCTCCATAGTAATTAGTGACTCTGGGAACAACGAACTTACCCGAGATCATAGCCCTTGTGATATACCTATTTTTGACGTTTGATAATGGATTATAAGTTGTCCGGGTCTTTCTTAGTGACTTCAATTGAATCACATATTTAAGATTGAGCACTTGATCGCGAGTACTGGGCACTCTGACCACCAGACACCCACCACCAGGCATTGGCCATCAGGCACCAAGCACCAGTGTACCGG
Organism: Xylocampa areola; assembly: GCA_935421205.1. Taxonomy (NCBI): domain Eukaryota; kingdom Metazoa; phylum Arthropoda; class Insecta; order Lepidoptera; family Noctuidae; genus Xylocampa; species Xylocampa areola. The sequence goes on from OW285206.1 coordinate 20,501,668, forward strand.
TGATTTCCACAATACATTGATACGAGTATACCTCTTTTCGATGACTTCGATATGGATTATACGATTTTTAATCGAGTTTACATTACCAGCTTTTATATCACCCAAGAGATGGAAGCATCCACGGTTATTTAGGTTTTTCATGATTTTATACTTACTCCGTGACATGCGTCTTCTCAAGCCTCCTCCGCAGCTCCTGTATATTAGCCTTCCGCGCATCCAGGTCATTTCGGACGGCATTGGCTCTTTCTTCCAGGGCTCGTCTCTCGTCAGCTGACAGGGTGGAAGCGTGGTCCTCGTGGGAGCTGGCCCGTGAAGCTGTCGGGGAAGACGCCTGGGCAGCGAGTCTTGCCGCGCTCAGAGATGCGCTTAATTGTTTCTTCAGACTATGGACAGATGAGATACGATTTCTTAAGAAAATGCATAAAAGAAACCAAGATGACTTCTCATGCAAAAGTTTTTAAATGGTTATATTAGTCTTATGAATTAACCATGCTGTGTGTGTTCGTTGAACGTTCTGATAATATTCAAGTTCATGCTTCAATGTATATTAGTAATTTATCAACTATACCTTTGTATGAGGGTATCCTTATCGGTGAGCGCGGTGCGTAGCGCGTCTAGCTCGCGCGTGACGTCACGTGCGCCCGCGCTGCGCCGCCGAGAGCCAGCCAGCGACACCTCGATGCTCGCCATCTGCATCAAAAAGATTGATGAAATCATGTTATACTGCCTCGTTGGTCTAGTGGTCTCAAGCGCGACTGCTAAGCATGAGGTCTTGGGTTCGATTCTCAGGTTGGGCTTTGTTATTGGGTTTTTCTGATAAGAATTTCTTAATAGCAGCCCGGAGTTTGGAATAGCGCTCGGTAGATGGCAAATGGCTCTTCACTCACATGAGCCTTAATAACAGCATTGGTGAAATATGGGCTTACAACTAAGTACATCACTGCCTACTCCTTCGGGGAATACAGGCGTGATGCGATGTATGTAAATTAAATTACCAAAATTAAAACGCAAATAACGAAACAATTCTAACTGTGATTCCGTCCATATTTCTTGTGGGCCGTTATAAGAAGATGAATATACCTAACATATTCCAGTGTATTTGCTTAAACATTCATAAACTCATCTAACGAATAAGTAAAGATCACAAACAGTTATTTCCTAACAGTAAACATGTCTAACCATAGTCAAATACCATCCGACGGGGCCTGCCTTCGTAAAACCTCCGCCATAAACTGCGCAACTCTTCCCAAAAGCTATAACTCTATGGCATGCGGCATGCAGCCACACAAATGTCTCCCTGATGTGTATACTGCGGTTCGTTCATTCGTTCACTCGTTCAGAATACATTTTATGTTCTTTACTTCACCGGCTTCACTAACTTAATTAAGCGGACTTTGTAAATTATGTTTAAGTTCGATGTCTAAGTTATGTTTAAGTTGGTTGTCTAACTTAGGTTCAACTTGGAAGTCGTTTATCCATGATAATTGAGAGGTTTCTTATATTATTATTTAAATGTCGTTTATATTTACAACAGGCATTTTAATTATAAGCACAGTTGTAGTGAAATAACATAAAGTGCAGGATTTCATTTTGTACATATATCTAATTCTAAATGTATATATTACTAGCTTCAACCCGCGTCTACGCAGATTTCAGAATTGGGTCCAGCCGGGACAAAAATACGGTTTTGATACGGGTCGTAGTAATTGCGTGAAAGATTAACATACATTCATCTGTCTTCAAGCATTTATAATATTACAGTAGGATCTACTGATAATATGATTAAAGATTCCTAGATAGATTGACTATGTAAGCCTGTTAGACTGCCTCGTTGATCTAGCAGTTGCAAGCACAGCTGCTGAGCGTGAGGTCTTGGGTTCGATTCTCAGGTCGGGCAAAGTGTTATTGAATTTTTCTGTTAGAAAACTCTCAGTAGCAGCCCGGAGTCAGGAAGTTGGTGGTGTAACACCCCCCTGCTTCGGGGAGCACGTACTGCCGTCGGTCCTGCACCTGATCTCTCTCCGGTCGTGTCGGATTGCTCTCCCATCGGAATATGAGAGTGAAGGAAGAGGGAGTGCACCTGTGTTTGCGCATACACTTGTGCACTATAATATCTCCTGCGTATTTGGTTAATCTCCGTGGAGATAGGCCGCCGTGACCGAAATACAGTCGGGAGGAGTATGATTAATCTATTGCTTAGTTTTCTCAGAGTTTTTTGATTCGCCACGTGTCGAATATATTAATAATGTTGTCTCAATTAGTTAAAAATGTAAATAGTGCTAATAAAATAAATATAATACCACAGTTAAGTAGGTATATTTATTATTTATAAATATTTCATTACATATCTCCATTAATTCCAAGTTTTAATAAGTAAATATAAAAGTAATAATATAATTTATAATGTTAGTTATGTAATGCATTTCTAAATTAAATGCAGAGATAACTATAATTTAAACGTTGAGTGGACAGGCAGGGCTATTAACTCGTCGCAGCACACTGTATTCTATAAATATAAATACTGTAGTTAAACTTAAATATATGTTAGTACGTAAAGCTACTACTGCTAGTATAATTTAATTTTTTATGGAAATAAAAATACGCTATGAGCAGGATTTGAATGTGCGAATCCCCGATGCGTGCGTAGCGAACTCCGCTCTAGAGTTCGCTAAGCATACGTTAATCCGTTTGAAAGACTTATCTGTATTTGTTAAGGTAATCGCATCAGTAAAACATTGTATTAACTGCAAAGTTAGTTGTATTGGTTCAGTCACCTGTAAAGGGACTGAATTGTGAACGTCACCAAAACGTATAAATGACGTATTCAAATGAGGAAAGGAATTCGGGGTAGTGAGCAGAGGTCGAAATGGCTTAGTGGTCAGATCGCAATGAATATTTACCCGTGAGAGGCAGATTCGAAAAAATTACTGTTAATATTGTTTTAATGAATTACCGTTTTTTCTTTACATAACAAAATATAATTTTAGAGTTCGCTACACATGCGTTAACGCGTTTCAAAGATTTATCTGCAGCCGGGTTCTTTTTAGATTTATTTATAAATCCTAGCAAGAGAAAAAGATTTACCCAAACAAAAAAACATGTTAGGAAATAGGAAGGTGGTGCGCGTTAGATTCGTTTGTTCCTGCGACTTCCTGCGCGGGCGCACGCTTCGTTCCACACGGCGGAGCTTGTTTCAAGTGTAGCCGAGACAAAGACTGCTCTTGACGTTTCAATTTAACCAGGTAATCAGTATTCCGATTACTTGGTAAGTAATGTTAGTTATTTACTGCTATGTTTAAACTTGTATTTTCCACCGCTGAACTTACAGAAGATGTTTCCATTTCTAAGGAAAACATTAGCGTGACACGATCGGTCAGTTGGGATAGCCATGACAAGGTACGTCAAAGGTCGCGGGTTCTAGTCCTGCTCGTGTCTATTATTTTTTAATGTTTTCTTTAGAAAATTATAAATAATACTAGCTGATTCCCACAGCTTCGCCTGCGCGGATGTCGGTTATCGAGACCAAAAGTAATCATGAAATATTGATCCCGTTCCCGCTTTCCAATTACCGCTTTATTATTGCCCATTTGTTAAAGTATTAAAATGGATATAGTATGTTATCCTTAAGAGATACACATATGCCATCGCAGACTTTTCTGTAGTACCTATATAAAATATCTACATAATTCCACCATACATCATTTTGTTATATCTCAAAGGGTTTAGGCAGCGTTTTCGTTGAAAGCTCCCAGACGGCTTATTTTTTCCGACACCTCCAACAAATATCATTATATTTCAGATTATATGATTAAAGATTCCTAGATAGATTGACTACGTAAGCCTGTTAGACTGCCTCGTTGATCTAGCGGTTGCAAGCACAGCTGCTGAGCATGAGGTCGTGGGTTCGATTCCCAAGACGGTCAAAGTGTTATTGAGATTTTCTGTTGGAAAATTCTCAGTAGCAGCCCAGAGGTTGGAATTGTACCCGGTAGATGGCAATAGGCTCACCACCTATTACATGGGACTTCATAACAGCATTGGTGAAATGTGGTTGTACAACTTTGTACACCTCTCCTACCCCTACGGGGAGTACAGGCATGATTGGTTGATTTTATTACATATCACCAATGCTCATATTAAGACCCAGGTGGTGAGCCAATTGCCATCTAGCGAGCACATTTCCAAACCCAGGGCTGCTATTGAGACTTTCTTAACAGAAAAACCCAATAAAACTTTGTCCGATCTGGATATCGACCCAGGACCTCATACTCAGCAGTCGCGCTTGAGCTCACTAGACCAACGAGGCCAATTATGAACAAAGCGTACCGTTACTTTAGAAACAGAACCTGAGTTTAACCTCTACATGTACGTTCAGCGACAGAAGTCGCTGAACAAATACAAATTTTTAAAATTACTTGCCTCTGTGACTATTGCTCTAATTACCTGGACTACAAAACATAACAATCTTGCTATCAAATAAATTCAGAAAATGCAAGAAGACATGTCATCATACGTAGAGGACCAGACGGGAGACGGCTTCTGACTAAATTTCGTACAAATTACTATCTACTTTTGGCGGGGGGTGAGGTGAGGTGACACACAAGCACAAAAGAACATGCAATAAAGCAACAATAGTTCTCGTCATTACATTAACAGTATTATCAGACATCAAAAAACTAAAGATAAACATGAAATTGGAAGACACACGATTAACATCTTACTATCATTGTAACCATACAGGTAAAAGGTATAAAGGTTAGATTGGGAATAATATGGCAGTCGCGAGAGGGGTACGCCCGCTAAAACTACTCCAGCACAAATTCCTTCAAGTCATCATATCACAATAACTAGTACCGCCTCGCCTCAGTCATTGCAGTTTCGATGCGTGGCAATTAACTTCTGTCGCTGACTGTACATTGTAATCACGATTTATAACAGTTATCTAAATAAATGTTTCCTTTACGACTGGTACTGTAATCATGCGATTATCTGCAACGTCATAAATATACGCGACATTGTTGATATACATGTGAACATAAACTTAGAGGGTGTATAGACGGAAAGTGTGCGTTTGGCCTTTGAAAGGTTTTGGACACGAATATTATGTAAACAAACATAAATATTGGAAAGATCAAGCTGGGATATCTTTTTGGTGTTCTTGAATTACACATATCAAAAATTCACCTTTCAAAGTGCACCTTGCCTAAGTGGCTTTTGCTAGTTTATTAGAAAAAATAAGACTTTGTGTTTATTAAGTATGGGAAATAAAAACTTATGACTTTATTTTTTAAAGCCATACAACATACAATATTTTAAAGGCAAATCTTTCCATAAGCAGACAAAACCCTAATTTCATGATAACCGATATTTGTTAGGAAAAATTGTTCCGTTTTGCATAGCATCTCGCCTGTATTCCCCGAAGGGATAGGCAGAGGTGTACAAAGTTGTATACTCACATTTCACCAATGTCGCATATGTTTAAATTCATCATGTATTATGAATCTTGTCATTCACACAAATTCTAACAACTGCAACTAATTTATAATTTCTTTTTCCGTTGTGTCACTACATCTCACAATATGTATTAGTGCTTACTTTGAAATACATCCATCAGGCATTAATTACAACTATTATAGCGAAGATCATCTACTTGTGGGAATGTGCGCAGATCATGCGTGAGATTGGCGCATCAGAGGGTTTATGGATGCTCATGCACCGGCGCCGTATGAACTCACACCGATTAATGTTAGGAAGTGCACACATGGTGTACGACTTAATGCAATTTCTGTTTGATAGACTGTAATAAAAACAATTTTATTTCTTTCATTATTGCAGGAAAAGTTGAAAATAAACATATATTGTGTTTGTTGTCAAAATAAAAGGCTTGATGTGTAAATCGAACAAGATAGTGGTTGCAGCAACTTTTGAAGGTATCTAGGGGTCAAAATGACGTCAGAGGATAGAGGGCAGCCACTGTTATTCTAAGGAAAGTCCAGCTCTCAAATTACAAAAGAAGAGAAAAAAAAAAGAAGAATTGTGATTTAATATTTTTTCTAGTGGGCCCAATTGGGCATGCCTGATTTTTCGTACGACGTGCTAACTGGAAAACCGTTTGGAGATTTTTTGATTATATGCTATATTTTGTTAATTTCCACTCATAAAAGTAAGAGATTACAAAATAAAAGGCAAAATTAACTAATAACCTTCATTTGACCTGAAGTCACTTGCAGTGACGTCACATGTTCATATTTTATATAATCTGTGGACTGAAGGTCATTTGTCATTTTTAGTGATACCAGACTACTAGAAGGAAATGTTTTCTGGCATTTTTATAGTTAAGCTATTTTAACTAAAATCGCATTTTATGATACATATGTATTTTATTATTTGAACTAAGATTACTATGTATATTTCTACAAGTATATCAAAATAGATCTATGCCCAAAAACTTAAAAAACCTGCGTTTTATATTAATAAACATCAAAATTTTAATACTAGAGCTGGCAACACTTGTCGGTTTGACGTTTGTGACCTTTATTTGACATCACCAACTGACATGAAACTGACAGCTGTTTCTTTTAGTTCGTTTAGAAACTAGGTGTGTTAAAAATTTCTGAACATATTACGTCAATTTGGCAAATATTTAAAAATATTATAGAAAATAAAATAATGGTCTAAAAAATAAAATAACCAAATTAGTTTCTCATAATTAGATAAACATTCGAAAAAAAATATAAAATAAATACCTTATTTTTTTCATGCATGCCTAATTGCGACTGCTGAGCATGAGGTCTCGCATTCGATTCCTGGGTCGGGAAAATGTTATTGGGATTTTCTGTATACTCAGTAGCAGCCCGGAGTTTGGAATTATAGCCGGTAGATGGCAATAGGCTCACCACCTATTACGTGTGCCTTAATAACAGCATTGGTGAAATGTAGGTGTACGCCTACCCGTTCGGGGAGGACAGGCGTGATGCTATGCTATGTTATGTTAAGTTAAGTATTCACAATAGTTAATCGAACAGTAACAATGAATTAGGAATTCGATATAATACCGAAATTGACTGTAATAAAGCTTTCAAGTTTTTAAAGTCCTTAATAAACAATAGTAATAATGAATGCTTTTTTCCCGGCATCGCGTTCAGTAAGCAAACTTCCTTAGATGCGTGTATATTTATAGTGTAGTACGGGTTATATTTATAGCTCAGCTATCACTCTGTTCCCACTATTGTTGTGTAGAAGTACCGCAATTGTATTAACGCCCTTTTTTCTCACAAATTACCAACATACGTATATGATACATAGGCCTCGATAACGGGCAGATCTTACTCCTCGATTGAATAGTACATGCGTTCTATGTTGTTGCAAAATCTATTGTTTTTATGTAGGTTAATGAACTTGACTGCTGGTGTGTCCCTTGTGCCCGAACACTTGGGACGATCTCTGCGCGACCATTCCTAATTTCTGCATATTATTCCTAAAAATAATTGCAAGAAGAATGAACTTCATTCATCTTTCTTACTAAAATGTTCGAGAGAAAGGGAGTTACACTAACTAAACAAATAAAAATTCATTCATTCATTCATGTACTTTATTATTGATTTAGAGATTAGAGGTTTCGGGACAGCTCTAATAGTCTCCTGAATGTCATTGCGTGTAAATTTGATTGCCCTGTGATGCACTATTTATCTTCTCTTCGTGTACTAACCTAGTTAATAAGTGTTTTATATGTTTACTAACAAAATATGGATGTACTGTATCTGAAATAAATGTCTAAATAAAATAAATTGACAGCGCGGTTGGCGCAGTGGTCGAGAGACCGACTGCTGCGCTGCGTGTCGCAGGTTCGATTCCTGCAAGGAGCAAATATTTGTACGATCTACGGATTATTGCTCCGGGTCTGGGTGTTAGTGTGCTTGTGAGATTATATGTCTGTAAACGCACCCACGACACAGGAAGAAATTCCTAGTGTGCGGCAACGTTTTTATTAAAAAATAAATAAATGTAAATACATCTTTTAAAATGATGGTATTCTGCATCGGGTATACGTTTTACTATAAGGATTATAATATATTACAACGAAAAATTTACAGAAATAGCAAAGATTTAAAACTAATACAGAGAAAATAAAAACGTTTACTACAAACTAACAAAGCATTACGGTTTACAGCCTCAACAATCCGCTCTTCTATCATTTTATTTTATAGGATTACAATCCTATAAAATAAAATCATCACCAGCCGTTTGATGACGCAATACAGCTGAGGAGGACCCGGGACCAGTCTGCGGCGCGAACGAATGGCACCGAGGCTGTCGGATACACATCTCTATTGCGGCATGCCGCATGCGCCATGCTTTAAGTACTTCGTTACCAAAGTATGAAAGAAAGTTATCGTATGTTTTCTTTGTGCTTTAGAAGCTTAGCTGACATGTTGCTTTTACCATCAATGACCGGCGTTTTTGCAACAGCATCGCGTTTTGTTTTGAGTTTATTGTTCAGTCGTTGTATCAAGTCTCCGAAAAGCGCTTAAATCACTGATCGACGATGCTGCAATAAGCAAATCTGCGGAGGCCCTAGTCTTCGTATGAGTGTGGGAGGAACTTTTCGTTTTTCTTAGTGATCCATTATCTTTCCTAAGCCGATGGATATTCAGGACTATTCCATACCTCACTTATGTTGAGACTGGATGCGTTCTGTAGTTTCTGCCTAGCCTCATTGTAAAATAGCATGCGTTTATGTACCTTTGTATTTGTATGTAATTGGAGACTTTCTCTCCTTGACTGTTAGTCTTTACTGATGGGAAACTGTATCGGTCTTCAATTCCAACATTTGGATGTCTATCAAGCTCTATCCGTCGGAAACATTGCATGTCGCCGTGCCCTTAGTATTAAATAGGTACTTGTTATTCCTTCCTATATTTTTAATAGTTGATAGTATGAAAGTGACATCGAATGAACATTTTGAAATCATGGGATTAGATTTGTGTGTAAAAATCTCACAAAACCCATGGAGAGACTCATCGAAAAGAGATCAAAAGGACTTAGGAGGCACATGTGGATTCTTGTTCTTGCTTAGGTATTTTGCTACTAGTTGTGCCCTACGGTTTCGCCCGCTTCTTTTCTTTTTGCTCAGCTCCTAAATGTCTCGTGTAACTTATAACCTTCCTCAAGAATTGGGCTATCAAATGTAAAATTAATTTCAAATCCGAGTGACAGTTCTAGAGATTAGCACGTTCAAACGAACGACCAAACTCTTCAGCTTTATTAAATGATTATAGATTGACTGCAAAAGAGAACTATAAAATATTACTAACCAAACGCTACATGCATAATATATTAGCGTACAACTATACGATCCAAACAAAAAGATAACATAAGAAATAAATATAAAAAGGACACTAATTCAATAAATGTCGGGCGCGAAATCGATACTGGAATATAATGAATCGCGCATAATCGATTCGGTACAAAAAGCCTGCGGCTGCGCCTGCGCCGGTCGCGCGTCGCATAACTAATTGTGTAATTGAAACCGATCGACGCGATGCGGGCGACGCGATCTGAAGCCTTTTTTGAGCTTTAAGAAATTATAATGTCTTATGCTAGGTCAAGTGGCCTGGAAGGAGATGGCGGGACGAGCTTAACATCTATTAGACACAGTGAAACACAGAAAACTTTAAATCGAGAGGAGTGGAAGAAAGGTTTAGTGGGAAGATCATGACTAATAATAATAATAATATATAGGTAAACAAATATATGTCTAATGATTTCGTTAATCGTCTTCAATGAGTTTTGGGGGCTGAGTTGCCCGCGTCCGTAGGAGTGCACCCTTAAAATGGAATCCCCTACACGTGGCCCCTGTGTGGGGCAAAACAGGCAACACAACTCTGCTGGGAGGCTTCGACCGCGGCTGGTTACCACCCACTGGTCGAAGCCATGCCGTGAAGCGACCTAGTCGTGTTTCGGAATGTAGTCCGGTGTAACCGTTGTGGGAGACTGGTCTGGGCAATCAATTCCCAATGATCGTTCTCCCTAAATTTATCCACTCTAGTTAAGAGTGAATAGGTTTGATCTACGTGCTCCATCCATCAGGCGGGTTGGTGGCCAAACGTAGATCCATTTTTCATAAAAAAAGCAGTGAGCATAATGATATAACCGTTGGACTTACGAGTTGAAGCTCTCGGGTTCGTATCCATCGAGGCACTGACTTCATGTATTAACGATAAGAATAATAAGAAGATCATGATCGGTTCACTCAGTTTGTCTCGCGACATCGTCGCGAGCTCAGCTCATGACTAAGGGCTCCGTTCGAGTTCGAAACTAGTCGAGCAATCCCGAAGAATGCAAGTGAGTAATAACCGTTGAACAATAATTAATAAGATCATGATCTTCATCATCCTCCAAATAATGCCCTAAATGTGTAGAGCAGAGGTGTACATCATTGTAGCCACATTTCACCAGTGCTCTGAGAACTTACTGACAGAAAAACCTAATGCCACTTCTCGTCCTGGGAATTGAACCCAAGACTTCATGCTCAGCAGTCACGCTTGGGACCACTAGGCCACCGAGGCAGTTAAGTTACTCATTTAAAAAGTAGATCGGAAACATCAGTGGAAAGTCTCTCTCTCTCTTCTTCTCTTAAGAGATCGAGTGGAGAATAAAGACCATATTATTAAAATACCTAATGGTGGTTATGATATTTCAGTTATATAAAAATACCGCGTGGATGTCGTAAATTAACACCATGTCGTGTATGAACACAAATTTATAATTAACAAATGTTCGACGTCATTCTTTTATGGGGGAACGAGGTGTGGTGTTCCTCCATAGAAAAGGGAGGATTCTCCAACCAGGCGGGTGATATTGCCTGGCGGGCCACGGCCCGACGGTTAATGTCGGGAGGTTGTATATATGCAGATTTGTCGTCAAACTTTGATTGCGCGTAGTATCTATGTAGCGAGATAGATGTCGCTACACTTTAAATTGGCATAACTTTTTTATTTATTAACCGATTGACATGTCACAAACACTAAGTGTTAAGTGAAGCTTACCACAATATATTTGTGAAAACCACATCTAAATCGGATAAGCCGTTTCTGACATTAGCGTGCTCAAACGCACAGACAAACAGAGAAGCAGATAAACAGACAAACGTACAAAAATTCTAACAATCATTGTTTAGGGTGCTATTTGCGTTGATAAAGGCCCCAATAATATTTTTTCTCATATATCTTCCATGTACAGACAGCGATCCGTTACATTTTTATTATATGTATAGATGATGGATGATGACGTATAACTAAAATACCGTTAGGCATAACAGTAATTAATGCATGTTGAGCTGCAAGTTAAAAGGAAGAGTTATGTTCAGTTAAAAGTGATAATTACAGTTAGGCTGAAAACTGTTTCTTGAAACTATAACGGGTTAGTATAATCGTTTTCGAAACTACCGGCACCCATAGCATAACAAATTGTATAATTGAAAATCGCTCGAGCGATGACATCGCGCAGAAATGCATAGAAATTGAACACATGGAAAAATACTAAACATAGAGTATCTCCTGAACGAATTTTCGGTCACGGCGGCGTATCTCCACAGATATTAACCAAGTACGCAGGAGATATTATAGTGCGCAAGTGTACGCGTAAACACAGGTGCACTCTCTCTTCCTTCACTCTTATAGTCCGATGAGACGGCAATCCGACACGACTGGAGAGGGATCAGGTGCAAGACGAGGTGCTCTTCGAAGCACGGGGGCGTCACACTACCAAATTCAATTCTCCGGGCTGCTACTGAGAATTTCTTAACAGAAAATAACCAATAACACTTTACACTACACGGGCCCTTCATTACTTACAGAATAAATCATTTCATTTCATTTCATTTCTGTATATGTAAGTACGTGTTATGCGGAGAAGAAATAAAATGAAGTTATTACATTAATTCAGATGATAACTAGATTTCTTGATAACACGAACTCTATAAGATAATAAACTGAAATAAGTACCTAGTCAACAAGTTGAGAACTTGTTAGTTAACGTACAAACTATATTGATAACCTCAAATATACCTACATTCTTAATTTTAACATAATTTGGATTACCGCAAACATTTTACTGTACTGCTACACTTATGAATATCCTGGCGTACTATCGCATTGAAAATATAATTTATCTCTTTCACTCTCACTGTAGCTTTGTTGAGGAAAAGAGACGGAGTATACACGTCGCAGTGACAGCAAGATGCGGTGATAAAATGCAAAAACGATTGCTGACAATAAATTGGCGAGTAATTGCATATGCTGGCTTGTGATTGCATATGCATGCAGCGCCTTCGCATTGAAACCTTCGTAATGTGAGATCGCTATGATATGTAGTCAGATTGTATTGCCGAAGGCTTGTGGAGTTTACTTCTTGTTTTTCGAGTAGTGTTGTTATTATTGTAATGAGTAAAGATGTTGTATTAAGATTATGTTATCTTGTTTTACTGTCAATAACATCATGTTATATTGTACAGGAATTCGTTATATTTTTTCGGAAAGAAACACGATAGGCGTGCGATAATTCGTTGGAAACCATTAATTTGTATGTGTCAAGGTGATCGCATCTGAATGACATTGTTTTAACTGCAAAGTTAGTATTGTCGGTTCAGTCACCAGTATAGGGACTGAATAGATAGCGATGACGTCACCAAATGACGTATTAAAATGTGAAAGAAGAATTCGGAGTGAGTCGAGATCGGGATGGGTTAGTTAGCAGAGCGCCTGAAGTATTTATGCGGTAGCCGCTCTGGTTCAAATCCAGTTCAAAACCATTTTTTTTATTATTTATAATTTAAGAAATTTATAACTTTAGAATTCGCTAAGCATGTGATAATGTGATTTAAAAACTTATCTGTATTCACTAAATCGATGTTCAATAACTCATATAAAATTGCCCCAAGCCATCGACTCACCACCTCAGCACGCTACACTTTAATTCTTGTAAATGTGCATATAATGAAGCCTCCTGGCTCCGCCTGCTTATAGTGCAGGTTCGTTCATCGTGATAGGTTAGTGTTGGTCCCTCGAGGGCATTTTGTATTATTACATTGTTGATAGAAGGAGTGTCTATGTTAGTTTGATACACTGACCCGTTGGTCTAGCGGTTCCATCCGTGGCTGCGGATCGTGTGGCTCAATTTTCGAGTCGGGCAGTGTTATTGAATATTTATCAGGGATACGCAGGTTCAAATCCTGCTCACAACCGTATGTTTGTTTTCCACATAAATTTGTCACTTTATTGTTATTGAGTTTTTCTGTTATAAAATAATCAGTAGCAACCCGGAGTTTGGAATTGTGCCCAGCTGAAAATAGGCTAACCACCTTTATTTCCTGCATAGCATCATGCTTGTATTATCCGAAAAGGTAAGCGGAGATGAACATCCACATTTGACCGATGCGATTATTAAGTACCACGTAATAGGTATTGCCATCAGCCGGGCACTTCTCCAAACTCCCTAACAGAAAAATTCAATAACTCTTTGCTCTACCCGGAATCCAAGACCTCACTCAGAAGACGCGCTTGCGACCACTAAACCAACGAGGCAGACATCGAGACCATCGTATGAAACACTACATATTATAAAACAAAGTCCTCCGCCGCGTCGGTCTGTCTGTCTGTTCGCGATAAACTCAAAAACGACTGCACCGATTTTCATGTTGTTTTCACCAATGGATAGAATGGTTCTCGAAGAAGGTTTTAGTATATAATTTGACAAGTTTTTGTATACATTAGCTAAAATATGATGATATTTGTTGGAGGTGTCGGAAATAAATAAGCCGTCTGGGAGCTTTCAACGAAAACGCTGCCTACCCTTTGAGATATAACAAAATGATGTATGGTGGAATTGTGTATCTTATATAGGTCTACAGAAAAGTCCGCAATAGCATATGTCTATCTCTTAAGGATAACATACTATATCCATTATAATACAAAAAAAAATTAGCAATTATAAAGCGGTAATTGGAAAGCGGGAACGGGATCAAAATCTCATGATACTTTTAGTCGCAATAATCCACATTCACGCGGGCGAAACCGTGGGCATCAGCTAGTAATTTTATAATAAATATTTATTTTAGATATCTTGCTGTCTTCATTAAACCTCCTCCGGGCTAAGTCCAGCTCCTCACAATAGCTACGTGCGTGTTAATCGCTCCATCTTAATTAGCGCGCACTAATATCTTTACAAGGAACATTGGAAACAGAGCGGTATCGTTATTAATCCCGTGTCGTGTGGTGTCGCCTTGTCGCAGTGTCGTTGTCGACATATTGTCGCCCGACTACACGTTGTAAAGTACAAGGAATAATGTACTGTGTTCGTGTGTGTGTGCGTGATGTACTGAACACAAGGGGATTTAAATTTCTTTAGGAGCGATGAGCGGTTTTTGGTAAATCCTATGGGTTCGTGTCATAACATAACATCATGGCTGTATAACCCGAAGGGGTAAGTAGAGCTGTATACAATTGTACACCCATATTTCACGAATGCTGTTAATAAGTCTCATGTAATAGGTGGTGAGCCTATCGCCATCTGCCGTACCAAACTCCGGGCTGCTACTGAGAATTTTGCTATCAGAAAAACTCAATAACACTTTCTCCGACCTGGGAATCGAACCCATGGCTTAACAGTTGCGCCTGGGACTATTAGAATAACGAGGCAGAAGATAAAATAGCCGAAAAAAATTACAATCATTTATTCAGAATGGACCATTATATAGTGACAATAAATACGAGTTGTCTCGTGGTATGACTGGTTGACAGACTTTCAGGCGTCTGACTACCCGTAACGACTGTCATAGATCTTAATTTGATAACCGGGACCGACGGCTAAACGTGCTCTCCGGGGCACGGAGGGGTCTCGGTATAATATATATATGGTCACACATCCACAGACCGACTGCGGCAAGCGCAGTTTAACCTCGAACGACCGATCTGTGCGACTCTCCTTTTCAACACTAACATTCTTGATATGATGAATGAAAGTATCATTGCGCTATAACTGAACAGGAAGCGAGATTCTAATCAATTCGGAATCTCAGCGAAAGCCTGACTCGATAAATCTGTCGCAGTTAATATTAAATAAAGTAAATATTAATGTATGCGCTATCTCCAGCTGGATCTAACGCACGGAGGGAGGTGGCGCTATCTATAGTACAGGTGAATTTATTATCATGATCACGTATAAAGGACACAGCATACTTGTACTACATAACATCACGGCTGTATTCTCCGAAGGGGTAGGCAGAGTGTGCCTCGTTGGTGTAGTGATCCCCAGCTCAACTGCGGAGCTTGAGGTCTTGGGTTCGATTTCCAGGTCGGGCAAAGTGTTATTGAGTTTTTCTGTTAGGAAATTCTCAGTAGCAGCCCGGAGTTTGGAACTGTGCCCGGTAAATGGCAATAGGCTGACCACCTATTACATGGGACTTAATGGCGAAATGTGGTTGAACAATTTGTGTACATCTCCCTACCCCTTCGGGGAATACAGACGTAATGCTTTGTTTATGTTTCTATGTTATGAATGTTCACGTGCCACTTCATACTAATAATAAATATTACAAGATAAATCTTTGAAAAGCATTAACGCATGCTTAGCGAACTCTTTTCCATTTAATATAATAACTTTAAATATATATTAATAATCAATAAATGCAGAATTGTATTTATTATAAGTATGAAGTGGCACGTGAAATAATTTAGAAGTAAAACAAAATTATCTGCGCGTTGATGTCTTCTGTACTAGAAACGGAAATTAAATGAAACTCACCATTTTATCATCTAATGGCATTAATTCTGATGTACGTCCATTCACTAACAGTTACAGGAACGAGACGGAATTATTAAAAGGTATCAAATTAAAATTTAGACATTTTTTATTGGCACACGTTTAGGTGGTCACTAAAATTAGAGACGTCAAACTAAAATTGTATGGGAATTTTAAGTTGACTAAATTTTAATTTGAGGTCTCTTAAAAGTTCCATACGATTATAGTATGACGCGTCCAATTTCAGTGGCCGTCCCAAAAAGTGTACGGTACTAAAAATGTTCAGAGATGTTAGTTAGATGCCTAAATTTCTATTTGACATCTCTAAATAAATGTTCACAGATTTTAGTTAGACATAGTTATTTATAAATTTGAATATTTCATAATTTATATTTATTATTCATCCCGAGTCAATCTTAAAGTTAAAAAACAGAGAAGTTCTAATTTTAGTTATTTTAGTCTACATCAGAATCGACGTCATTATATGTGTATTCAGCTTTCTAATAAGTGTGTGAAAGTGTTAGCGATATCGATACCGTCCAGTAGTCGCTGTAATTACTGCGCCTACATATATCTGACTCATGGTTTGTCGGCATAACTCACGTTATGGGTTTTTATGACTATATGTACGTGTTTTAGCGAGTTTCTCTTGAATAATAGTCGTAAAACAATAAGATAGGTGTATATTTCTTTCTATGTGTTAAATTGATGTATATTTCAATAATTAATATAAGAGATTGTTTTATTTATTTCTTTATTATTTTTTCCCGGCTGATTTCTTCTGTTAAGACAAGTATATTTTAGAGTTTATAACAATATTACCTGCGTCTGGTAGTGACACCCATATAACTCCCGTTTTCCCGTAAGCACACTGCATTTCTACAGAAAAAATGCTATGTACCTACTAATCTAGGACATAAACCAAATTTTATACAATCCATTTAGTAATTTCTACTTGAGTTGATAACAACCATAGCAAGTTCACAAACTCTCAACAAACATACAAACTTTATTAGCAGAAAGTAGAATTCCTCATATATCAGATATATAATACGTCTGGTGCCTAATTTTTTAGACCAATTAAATAAATAAATAACCAGCCCATAACTGTCCCACTGCAGGGCAAGGGCCTCTTCTCATACAGAGAAGGCACGAGCTTAATCACCACGCTAGCTCACTGCGGGTTAGCGATTTCAGACTACCAAGTCCAGGTTTCCTCACGATGTTTTCCTTCACCGTACGTCAGTGATGTCTTAGATTAACTAAGAAAGTACATATGACATTGAAAAAGTCACATTGGTACATGCCAGGTTTGAAACCACAACCTGTGGCTCAGGAGGCGGGCCCGTAACCAGCGCCACCACGACACCTTTAGACCAATTACTGTAAAATAATTGGTCTATTCCAAAATTAATTATTCAGTTAGAACGGGACTTAATCGCGCTAAAAACATACCATTTATTTATCTCGACGTTTCGATCAAGTTGCGTTGACCGTGGTCACGAGAAGACTAGAACTAGACTTGACGAACAGTCTTCTTGTAACCACGGGCAATGCAACTTGATTAATGGATCCGAATTCAATAATTAAGTGTTCAAATCGCGGAAGTTTAAAAATTAGAATTCCAAAAATATCGTGTCCATTTTTTATTTGCAACCCTCCTTTGTTATGTATTTTAAGGTTTAATATATTTAGTGGTTTTTAGCTAGCCCTCTGCCCACTTTGGGGCACCCTGTAAGTGTCGTTAAAATACATAAATAAATTACAAATAGATTTTATTACGCCGAGGAAACGATGGATGGATTGTGCTAAAGATATAGCTAGAGGAGGAATGACTGACGATATGACAGTTAATAGAGATGTAAGGAAGAAGAATACATGCTGCGCCGACCACAAATACTTTGGGATAGGGGTATGATGAAATTACAAATATATTAAGATAAATCTTTGAAAAGCATTATAACGCTTGCTTAGCGAACCTAAAAGTTATAAATTTTTGTGGAAAAAGAATACGGTCGCGAGCAGCATTCGAACCTGCACCTTCCGGATAAATACTCCAATCTAATACTTAGTGGTCAGAGCACCTGAAGTATTTATCCGGGAGGCCTATGTCGAATCTTTTGAAATTTTTCACATATACAGATAAAATGCAAGTTTCAACAAACATATCTCTCCCCCCCCCTTCCTATACTATCACGTATGTTATGTATGACGTAATACTACACTCGTTGTTCTACATTCGTGTGAGTTTGTTATGATCGGGTCACTGACCTTGGCCTCCAGGCTCTCGAGGTTGGCGACCCCGCCGCCGCCCGCCTCCAGGGTTTGCTGAAACAAACAGACATGTTTATTAAAATGTTTATTGTAATAAGAGAAGCCTATGTTCGGCTTTGTGTTTGTAAAGTAAAATATAGATAACATAGCATTACGCTTGTATTCGTCGAAGGGGTAGGCGGAGGTGTACATTGTAGTAGACCCACATATCACCAATGCTGTTATTAGGTCAAATATAAACGGTGCTGAGCATCTTGACATCTCTTGAACAAAATTCAAATTATAAAAAATCGAATTCGAATTTTGGGCTGCAAAACTTAGAATTTCCTAACAGAAAAACCCAATAACACCGCCCGGCCCGGAAATCAAACCCATGATCACACATTTGTATACATTAAGAAGGGAATGGCATGCAAATGGCAACTTATTTTTTTATAGTTTTGTTTGTCAATATCACCGTTTTCGTGCTTTTTTAAATTCAAAATGGTATTACTTTTGGCCACCAACTCGCCTGATGGTAAGCGACGGTGTGGCCGAGGATGGAGCACGTATATCCAAAAGAAATCTATTCACTCCAGCCTTGAATATGCCTACATTGTATTACTCAGGAAACAGGATATGAAAGCCTCGTTGGTCTAGTGGTCGCAAGCGCGACTGAGGTCCTGGGTTCGATTCCCAGGTCGGGCAATTTTTTTTATTTATAAAGAAAACATTGCCCCACACTAGGAATTTCTTCCTGTATCGCGGGTGCGTTTACAGACATATAATCTCACAAGCACACTAACACCCAGACCCGGAGCAATTATCTGTAGATCGTACAAATATTTTCTCCGCGCAGGAATCGAACCTGCGACACGCAGCGCAGCAGTCGGTCTCTCGACCATTGCGCCAATCGCGCTGACAATTGTTATAAGGTTTTTCTGTTAGGAAATTCTGAGTAACAGCCCGGAGTTAGGAAGTTGGTGGTGTGACACCCTCGTGCTTCGGAGAGCACGTAAAGCGGTCCTGCGCCTGATCTCGCTCCGGTCATGTCGGATTGCCGTCCCATCGGACTATGAGAGTGAAGAAAGAGGGAGTGCTCCTGTGTTTGCGCGTACACTTGTGCACCATAATATCTCCTGCGTACTTGGCTAATCTCCGTAAAGATATGCCGCCGTGGCCGAAATACGGTCGGGAGTATATATTATGTTCTGCGATAATCTTTTAACCACAGTTAAATTAAGAGGTTCATCCAGCCCACATTTATTAGGCGCACTCAATATGCATCAATCCGTGGTCGTGCGCACAGCTGGCCGATATGAGTGCATGTATAATGTATGATCCCGCGCACCGAGGAGCCGATCACGATCGATGCGCGGCCGCACGTGTGCCCTAAAACGTTGCCTCAGAATTGTAATACACAGATGGGTAACTGCATTTTTGGATCGAAATTTATATGAATGATTTTATAAGATTAAATTATTTAAAAAATTAAAAGGCCATGCTTGCATGGTTTTTTAGTTCACACCATTTTGTGTGTACTATAGCCACTATATTAATTTTTTTTAACCTTACTAGCTTACATTACCCGGGACAAGTGTATAAGGATTTTAACGATACCTAAAACATCTGAATTGATTCTGGTATTTAGAAGTTATTGTGAAATAAATAACTCACAAACATACATACTTACATACATGAACTCTAAAAACATAACACTCCTTTTTTGGGCAGTCGTGTAAAAGCTAGCTCAGGCTAGCTGGTGTAACGATCGGCGCAAGGTGGCTGAGTCACGTAAACAAGATTTAGCCCAGCTGCGTCGATTCCTGACTTGAGAACTATTAATTGATAGGTCTTTGTTTACTGTAAATGTTTACACGCTGAAATATGTTTATAATGACCTTTTCCTTATCGTGTGTCAGAGTTTAAACCACCCGTAGGCCTCTCATACATGGCAGGATATGGCTTTACGCACCAACGAGGATATCTCTCAGGTGTGCTAGTGGATTCCTCAAGATGTTTTCCTTTACCGTTTTATGAGTAAGCAAGTGATAATTAATTTATAACACGCACATGACTTCGAAAAGTCGGTGGTGTGTGTCCTTGGGTTCGAACTTACGACCTTTGACCTGCTAGTCTGCCGATCATATCACTAGACCGTCACTGCTCACACGATAATAACGATGATGAAAAAAATCGAAATAAATGCTTTCTTTTTGTTTTGATGACGTAATTAAACGTTCCTTTCATACTTTATACGTGAATATACATATAATATCGTGAAGGTTTTCTGCAGCCTCCATTTATTGGTAATACCACAGGAATAACGGAGATCATGTGCATATCGGGAGAGGCTAACGGGAATGATCGTGATGCCGAATTATAACCTCGAGATGATAGCAATAAAGCGAGTTTATGACGATACTCGATGAAGACGGTTGAGCGAGACGGTCGAGTTGTTTAATTAATTAAATGTTATGTGCGGCTTCAGGAAGTTACTTTTAATGTGATGAAGACTAAAGTTGAGCTATAAAATGTGAACATAAAATGCGTTGTTATTGCTTAGCGATTTTTTTTATATGTTTTCTCATAATATTTTTTATGGCGACCGAGATTTTTGATATATAATATTTCTACTACTATCAGAGAAGTTTATTACATCATGAGTTATTCAAATATAAGTGCATCATATAATATTACCAGTGCTGCTGGAGATATTACTAGCTTTACTAGAAATATTACCAGCGTTACTAGTTATATTACTAGCATTACTAGTATTATTAATAGCATTACTAGTAATATTACTAGAGTTACTAGCAATATTGATTGCGATTTCAAGTCTCGTAAATTAACAAATAATATTAAGTGGTATTTTTACACAAATAATCTAATACCGAAAGCAAGCCCAAGGCCCTCGTAATAGCCCAAGTTTGCGTGTGTCTGACTAGTGATTACTATAGTTAGTACAATTATCGTGGAGCCCAGTATTAACTATAACTGGCTCAATGTTAAACTGCCGGAGAGCACGAGCTTCATTATGAAGATTATCAACCCGTAGTGGCGGACAGCCGATGGGTGGTGGCTACAGTGTAAGCGGGTAGCGGTGGTGACAAGAGAGAAACAAACAACAAATATTTGGCTTGAAAGCGAGGCACAGCAAATACAAAAACAAATAAATAAAAAACAAATTAAATTAAAACGTACAACAGCATGCTGTATACCCCGAAGGAGTAGGCAGGTATAGACAACTATACACCTACATTTTACGAATACTGTTATTAAGTCCTATGTGAGGTGGTAAGCCTATTGCCATCAACCGTATACAATTCCAAACTCCGAGCTTTTACTAAGAATTTTCTAACAGAAACTCCCAATAAAACTGTCCAACTTGGGAATCGAACCCGAGACCTCATGCTCAGCAGTCGCGCTTGGCACCACTAGACCAATGAGGAAATATTATTTTTTATTTTTACTCACTTTAAGTTGTTTCTATCGTAATAGAATGATGGAGGACATCGGAAAATGTACTGTAATAAATGAGAAAGTTGGTAGAAGCATTGATCAATAATGACGAAAAGGACTATAACAAAAAACATATAATCGTTTTCGTTGATCTTAGTAGTCGAGGCAGTGTTTTTTATTTTTTAATGCTAAGGCGAGTTAAGGGCTATTGCCGTCATAAGCGAATTACCGTGAGGAACTCCAAATTTGTAATGGCACGGAGAAACACCATTTAACCTAACATTAAATTATCTATAAATAATTTTTCATAACCTAAACCGCCATTTGCTCTCACCTTGACCGCCGCATGCCCATCGGCTGCGCATGCGCATGCCATACCTCAGCTTTCTATTCCACATCGCCGTCAGATTTCACGTTATTAGCAGCGCGTCCCATTGTTCAGCCCGTGACGTGACTGGCGCCTGCACCGTCGGAGAAATATCCTATTTCATTGTCAAACCTTTTTTAGATACATATATGTGAGTACTAACATACCGGCTTTTGCTAGCGCCATTATTTAGTGGAAGGTGTGTATAGGTTTTATTGCCTTTGATGGATTTGTTATTAGGAAATCTCTTAGAAATGCTATCTCTACAGATTCATTAATATGTATAGATTACCCAGTCCATCGTGATTGACAATGTTAATTTATTAGAAATTATCATTCTAATAAATTAACATTGTACACGAAAATGTAATTTAAAGGCTTAGAGTCAAACACGTCACATACTTTTTACAGTTTACGATTTTCATCTCTCAAGTCGTCATAAATCATAAAATTCAAATTAAACTCAATAAACCATTATTTAAAAGACAAGAACGGTTATTGTTTTAGATCTTTACGTCATTAAATAAACCGATATCCAAGAAAAGACAAGTAATAGTTCTTTATTGAGTTTAATTGTTGGAATCTCAGGTACTCACAGACTTTCCACCATAATGAAAACAGTAATATCGGTTGAATACATTTTAAGGTTATAACGAAATTATACACTCTCTCTCTGTTAGATAATTATAGTGCAGATTAATAAGTCACACTAATGAAGCACATTGTTGCTTACGTAAATAAAAGAAAGCTAAGGTTCACTGTGCCTACACTTAATTACTTCCTACGAGGTTATGTAATTTCATTAGGAGAAGAACTAATCTTAGGCAACATCATTGGTTTAGAGGTTGCATGTGAGGCTGCTGTGCGTCAGGTTCTTGCTTCGAACATCGGGTAATGCAAAGTGTTATAAGAGTTTTCTGAGAAATCCCATCCAGTGTCAAAAAGCTTTTTTTTATGGAAATTCTTGGTGACGGTCCGGATTTTGGATCCGATAGATTGTTATTATATTAAATGGAAAAAGAATACGGTCGCGAACAGGATTCGAACCTGCGCCTCCCGGATGAATACTCCAGGCGCTCTGACCACTAAGCCATCTCGACCTCTGTTCACCACCGCGAATTCTTCTTCCATATTTTAACACGTCTTATGGCGACGTCATTGCAATCAATTCAGTCCCTATACTGGTGACCGAACCGACACGACTAACTTTGCAGTTAATACAATGCCGTAAAGACCGTATTCTTTTTCCATTTAATATAATAACTTTAGAGTTCGCTAAGCATGCGTTAATGCTTTTCAAAGATTTATCCGATAGATTGTTCTGTTTCTTCTTATCGTGTGGTTGATGAATAACCTAGTGTCAAAGTTTAAGCCACCCGTAGGTCTCTGACATGGCTTTACACACCATCGAGAACATCTCTCAGGTGTGCTGGTTTCCTCACGATGTTTTCCTTCACTATTTGAAACCAGACTTCTGATACAGAAATATCGCAGAATTTGTCACATGTAGTGTTACATCTTTGCCTGTACAAGTCTGTAATAAATGATATAGCATGAAGGTAGCAATCTTGGTATTCCTCCACTCAGGCCTGGTGAGTACGAAGGAGATGTATGCTTCATTATGTGTCACATCTGGCACAAGGAACGTGCAGCAGATCACTAGCCGCTTGTACGTCACCACGCAACTGTACTCTGGGTACCTACTGCAGGGTTTCAGTCAAATCGATTCCCGGCGGAAGAACTGTGCGTGTAGATTGTCTATAGATGGTAATAGCCACACATAGTTTTCCACTAACGGGTAGGCAGTGGTGTCCACCGTTGTAACTCCACGTTTTACCAATGCCAACAACGTGACACATGACTCACCTCCAGGCTGCTATTGAGAATCTTCAAATAGAAATGTAATGAATGTTTACATACAGCGTGTAAAAGAAGTCCGAAATAATACTCTAAGGTCATGTGGGGTCTTATAAATAATCTTTTGTTTTTTTTTATGTTTAGACCGGACTCCTAACTGTAGTTGAGTAAAGCACGGTGATAATTTTAAATTTTTCACTAAAATCATTTTGAGTAGAAACGACCGTCGTCGCACTGGTTATATAGTACTAAGCTACCACTTCTCTGTAGAATTACTAATAACATTACCAGCGTTACTAGTAATATTACGAGCGTTGCTGGAGATATTAGTACAGCTTAATTCCTAATATAACACAGCCCTAAAATTACTTTTTTTATTAAACTAGTTTCTCGTGATGTCAGAATGGTTTCAGGCCCCCCAATTGAATCATTTTCAATGTAAAATGTAATTTCTTAGTTAATCTAAGACATCATTGAAATACGGTGAAGGAAAACATCTTGAGAAAATCTGGGCTTGTTGGTCTGAAATCGCCAACCCGCAGTGAGCTAGCGTGGTAATCAATGCTCGCTTATGATGAGAAGAGGCCCTTGCTAGTGGGACAGTTATGATTATGCCTCTATTTGATATAAATTCTTGTCCTTTTAACCTTTTGCCAACTTTGTGTATAGATTATTCATATTATCCTTGGTCTTATTGACTACGTTTAGACCACATAGCCTTCGAAGCGCGTCGAACAATTAGCTTCACGTTACACTTGCGCTACGAACGCGATAATTGCCCGCCAGTAGGACACCGCCTCTAGTCGGACTACGCGCTAATGCGGGTAATTACCTGTACATAACAGGTACAATAACCAACAGGTGTGCAAGCTAGGCTTACAATGTTTACTTATGTACGAGTATCTATTACTTCTTTCTGTTTTTAGCTTGATAGGAAAGGAAGAAAAATAACAAAAAATTTATTCCTTAAAATAATTTTGGTGAAAGTGAATCATTAGTTTTCTTAAAGTCACGCCTGTGTTCCCCGAAGGGGTAGGCAATAGGCATAGGTGTACACAGTCGTACACCCACAGTTATTGTCAAAGATGAAAATTGAAACTATTGCTGGGCACGAGGTCTTGGGTTCGATTCCCGGGTCAGGCAAAGTGTTATTGAGTTTTTCTGTAAGGAAATTCTCAGTTGCAGCCCGGAGTTTGGAATTATGCCTGGTAGATAGCAATAGGCTCACCACGTATTACATGGGACTTAATAACAACATTAATAAAATGTGGGTGGATAACTTTGTACACATCTGCCTACCCATTTGGGGAACACAGGCGTGAATCCTCCCTGAGGGTGTAAGCATGGTCCCTCAAGCCGGATGAGTGTTAATATACTTAAGCGAGGATACCGAACTACCGCGCGATATCAGGTGTCTCCTTCTAAGGAGGGGGGCCACCAGCTCCATTGAGATCTTGGGTAGTGGTGGAAGGAGAGAACTGTTGGAGTCAGTATCATCTGCATCAGATCGTCGTACTGTCCCAAGGTTGCTTTTTTAACCGAAATAGCCCATTGTTTTCATAGAACATTTCATTATTAGGTACGGCTTCAACCATGACAAATAATAAAACAAAAATAACTGAACTCTACTGATAGCCCTTAACTATCCCACTACAGAGCAAGAAGCCCTTCTCATATAGAGAAGACAAACAAAAAAAAAAAGAATTATTATTGTCGGATTCGTATCCCCATTCGTGTGCAAGCCGACTTGCACATGGGACGTTTTATTGAGTGTAACTGTGCGAGTTTAATCATTCCACTTGTGTGGTTACCACTATAGATCCTGTCCTTCAAAAGTTGTATTGGTTCCAATAGAATGGTGAGAAAGTCCCGATAATTTAGGCTGGCTTTTTACCGTCGGAGAGCCATGCTTCGGTACGAATGGGCCGGCTCGACCGGATTGATACCACGGCCTCACAGAATACCGGCGTGAAACAACGCTTGCGTTGTGTTTCGCCGAGTGAGTGAGGGTACCGGAGGCCCAAACCCTTTAAAAGGCCGGCAACGCACTTGCGACTCCTCTGGGGTTGCGGGTGTCCATGGGTGGCGGTAATCGCTTACCATCAGGCGAGCTGTCTGCTCGGTTGCCCCCTATTACATAAAAAAAAAGGCTGTTTCAGAGTATAAACTGACTGATGGGTGGCTTGAAGAATGTGAAAAATGCTTCAAGCATTTGTGGTATATATGGTCAAATGACACTGTGGTTACAAATCTTTTTCCACTTACAATGGAAATGGCTTAGATTGTATTTGTAATACAAAGTGGTCTGTGTCGATAGGAGCTAAAAGAGAACTCGGAGACGATATTATGTATTTATTGTTTAGACTTTCACTTTAACAAGTTTTTGGATATACGATATACTGTACGAATAATTACAATTATAATGCAATGGTACTAGACGCGAATTGACCGCGGCGCAAGCGCTTTTATAGCTACCATCGTAGGGAGTAGGAATACGGATGTGCGTCCCGCAACCCGTACTCCTGCGCGTGCATACAAGAAAAATACTACCATTTCCCATAGCAAATATTTACGCTTAGCCAGTTACGACAAATTGACACAGTTTAATATAAATTTACTTTTTCACCAGATCACGTGGTACTCACTAGGAATGTTAATTGGCTGTCCAGCGAACTAATGCGGTAGTTTCCCTGACATTCTTCGAAACATTTGAAGAATCGCAGACACTTCCGGATCTTAACGATAGTCGGTCCATTAAATACTTTTTTAAGCCAGTAATGAGTCTTTTTTTCTTATTTAATGGGTTTAGAAACGATCACGTATAAGGAAATATGTCTAACGATGTCTGTTTAGTTTGAAGTTAATGATCAATCAAACAGCACCTAGCAGTAGCCTTTATGTGCGACTGCGCTGGTATGTTCAAGTTCTTAATGTCTACAAATAATTGGTTTTATTAGAGAAAATTACCAGTTGTACTTCTGGGATTTAAATGGTTCAGTTATTAATCCCACAAGGGTTTATTTTTATCCGGCTTGCGTTTGACCACATCTCTCCTGATGTTAGTGATAATGTGGCGAACTGTGTAGTACACTTGCGTAAAAAACACCTAGCCTTGAAGATACCCAAATATTAAGTATCAGGAAATGCAGATGCAATAAATTTCATTCGCTTCCGATGTACAGCACAGGGATGACAATCATGGAAGGAAGATTTAAAGGTGTGCATCGATAATGGAATTGTTTATTATGATGGAGTGCCTCGTAAAGTGGTCCGAAGTGCGACTTCTGAGCTCCTAGGTCGATTCCCAGATTGGACAGAGAGCCAGAAGCTTTTTTTTATATAATAACTTTCGTGAGACGTATTCGTATCAATTATTGTTCACCGGTTACTACTCACGTGCATTTTTTCGGGATTGCCCGACTAGTTCAAGTCAAACTGACTCGCGACATCACCGCAGGCTCAGCTCATGACTAAGGGCTCCGTTCGAGTTCGAAACAAGCCCAGAGCTTGAATTGTGCCCGGTAGATGGCAATAAGTTCACCACCTATTATAAGGGACTTAATAGCGGCATTGGTGAAGTATTGGTATACAACTTTGTACACTTCTGCCTGCAATTTACTGATTAAACGCGAAATGCTAAATGTTGGATGAGTTATTCTTATTAAGAGTTTACAGAGGTTATATATAAAATAATATAATGTCATTTTTTATACATGTTCAGGCCATGTAATGCCTTTATTAATTTTCTAGGAAAACGTTGAAAAATAATAGACTTGAACGAGCTGCCGTGTCAGTTGGGAGAGTTGATACGGTAGTTCGTTCGCGGCTAAGTAGTATAATGCATTAAATATTGATTGATTGATTGATACTAACAAACATTCAAATTTCTACGACTTCCACTCAGACAGGCGGATAGTTAGTCAGTCTCTGAGCTCTGTCATCAGTGTCGTACCAGTTGGCAGTTCACTTTTAATACCGAACGGAGGGTGTAGGCAAATACATGCAGTCTTCATGTAATGAGCCACGAGCCACGCCCTCCTGGTCGTATGGTAGGTGGCTTACTTAATGAGGGCTATTTGGCAGACGTCTGGCGTAAGTGTACGTTGGATGTGTAGATGTGACTCCGACTTATACAGGGTTCAGTAGATCAATAAACAATTGGGTATTAGATATTAAGTGAACTGCCCCTTTTGATCTATTAGACGCAAGTGCGGCTGCTGAATGTGATGTTTTGGATTTGATTCATTATTAAATTGTCAGTGCAGCTCGGAGTTTGTTCTTGGTAGATGGCAATAGGCTCACCACCTATGACAAGGGACTTAATAACAGCATTGGTGAAATGTGGGTGTACAATTTTGCACAACTCTACCTACCCCTTCGGGGAATACAAGCGTGATCCATTGTAAATGTGAGCATCATATAGGATAAGTACTTTTATATCATGATTCGTAACTGTCTGGTGGTTTTGAGCATTTTAGCTGGCCTACGCAAATGTCCTGCTGATCTGGTATCGTCTTGCGACGGGTCGTTGAGTTCCCTTAATTATGGTCGAGCTACACGATGACTGATGCATACGTGCCGTCAGTAAGGACAGGTCTACTTGAAACTGCTATGGCTCTTTCTTCAAAAGGCCACTCCAGACGCACTACATGATTACGCTCACATAGCTTTATATACTGATGTCTGGACTTTAAAAGAGACTGTGACCTCTGAGTTTGTTTCGGCGTTTCTTCTCAGAGGTAGTCAGACAGGAAAAGCCGGCGCCTTTTAGTTTTTAATTTGAAATGTAAAAAAGTTCCAAAAAAACCTATTTACAAAATAAATGATTTGAATTTGAATCCTATGTTATGTTTTCTTGATGAAGAAATTGTTGACAAAACTCCATGCACGCGATTCCTTATAATCTGGCACCCATATTGCTTTGGTGGTCTATCTATGACACATACATCATACCCCGGATCAGCATATGTTCAATAAATCATTAGTGCCGACATGATGTATGATCTTGACACGATTACAACAATGTGTGTGTGTCGTGTGGGTGCTGTTACATGCACAATGCATTGCGACTTGTAAAGCTCTGGTAGGGTTGCTAGCTCTTTATTTACAATGCATCGTAGGCCTCTCTTATTACTATGATAGCAGTTATAGCCTATTGGTATGACCGTTGGACTAACAAATCAAAGGTCGCAAGTTCAAATCCAAAGTACGCATCACTGACTTTGCGAGTAAAGCCATGTCAGAGGCCTAAGGGTGGTTTAAACTCTGATACTAGGTTGTTCATCAACCAAACGATAAGGAGAAGATGAACCGTGGTGTTCCACTGCAGGGCAAGGCCTTTCTTCCCTCTGTCCACATTTTTTGGTCTATTGTAAACTGTGGCCAATCTTTCTGTTATGAGTCCAATTCATCCCTTCATCTTCTTTTGGACTTACCGCGTTGCCGACTACTATGCAGAACCATCTTTGTTATTGTTTTTGCCCATAGCTCATCCGGTATGCAGCAGATGTGACCTAAATCACCATATTTTCACCAAGTTGTACCTGTATGGCCAAAGATATTAGCAGTTTGGATGTTATACGGAAACTCATCGGTCTGGTGGAGATCTAATAGCCAGCGTGGTGTATAAATATAAAGTTTGTATTGACGTGACATGTTAAGGCTTTCGATCCTGCTTCAAAAATCGAGTATTTAATGCAATAATATCTTAATGGCTGTGATCTTCCTATGATAAATAATTTAAGACGACCAGACCAGTAAATAAGTAATTATTAACAAAAAAGGATATTCACAAACATACTCGCAAGCTCGATAATACTTGAGGATCTCCAAGCTTGTGACAGCCCTATGCATCTGAGTACGAATCACGCCGATTAGCTATGATTACACGGTGTAAACGAGCTATTAGTGCTGTTCTGCTGTTAGAGCTGTCCGAAGGCTGATAGCTTTAATTACGATTCGTGGTACTGCGCCACAAATCTCAGTGTTTTATTACCTATCACCGGCCATCGGACACTCAGTGTTCAAGAGGAATAAGAAAGAAATATTGAAGCAATAGATAAAAGAAAATTGTATGAGAGGTTGTAATGGAGAGGGAATTGATTTCGAAGTCGTAAAGTAAAATAATAATATGATGGATATTGTTCAGTGATGAATGAATAGTTGCCAAGATATTTATTTATGGCAGCTAATTATTATCCCGTTATCTTTTATAGAATCTACAGGGTTACTTTTTAATGATAAATCCTCTCGTTTGACATCGGAATTTAGTAAATTCCTACTTTTGAATGCCAAATTTACTTGAAAATAAGTATAAAAACAGGATTCCATTAAGTAAGCATTATTCAGAAATTAAATGACAGTTATTTAGGGACGTTAATTTGCTGTGTTTGTAGGCGTTGAATTGACATTAATTTCGAGAGCATAATCGCAACTGGTGTGTATATTTGAACAAATGGTTCGTTTACGTATGATATGACCTGTCACTATTTAGAGAACGCCTTGGTGATCAAAGTATACTTATTATCAGATTAGCGATGTCTGCAATTTCGTTCGTGCGGGAGTTGGACAAATAGCACTTTGTATTGATATTCATATCTTCTGAACTCTGCAAGATATCAAAGGGTCAGTGACCTCATGTTACTTAAATATCAGTGGTACGAGAAGACAGGGTCGCCAACGTGCTATGGAGCTCAGCATACTTGGTGTTAAACTAACAGACTACGTTCGAAACACCACACTGCGCTCCAAAACACGAATCACTCACGTAGTTCAAAAAGTTGCAAAGTTCAAGTGGGACTGGGCTGGCTATGCCTGCTGTATGCCCGATCAACTGTGAGCCAAGATCACCAGATACAACTTGACGGCGTCGTAGCAGACCCCGAAGAAGATCGAAAGATGAGCTAGACAGATTTAATAAAATATAATATGGAACACCTCGTTGGACTGCCTCGTTGGTCTAGTGGTCCCAAGCGCGACTGCTGAACAGGAGGTCTCGGGTTCGATCCCCGGGTCGGGCAAAGTGTTATTGAGTTTTTCTGTTAGGAAATTCTCAGTAGCAGCCCGGAGTTTGGAACTGTGCCCGGTTGATGGCAATAGGCTCACCACCTATTACATGGGACTTAATAACAGCATTGGTGAAATGTGGGTGTACAATTGTGTACACCTCTGCCTACCCCTTCGGGGAATACAGGCGTGATGCTATGTAATATGGAACACATTAGATATACACTCAATAATAAATTGTATATTTACTTTTGTATTGTTTATTGTCTTACTTGTAACTGTTCAAGAAATTATAGATTAATACACAATATAATCACCGTGGACACGTTTTTGTTGATAACATGGGAAGCACTAACATCTAAGATACAGGCTAGGTCTAGTTTCGGCGTTAGTGCTTACTTATTAATTAATTAATTAATTAAAAACGTTTATTTACCAAGAAAAACACTTTGTACACAAGAAAAAAAAAAAAGAACATTACTGTTACGACTTATGATAAGACTTAAAAAATAACAGTTTTATTTTATGCTAATCTAAATTATTACAAAGTCATCAGACTCTGAATTATGTTTGTGGAACTGTACGATTAATTTAAGACAAGGTGCTTGCTGTGTATGATCTTTTCAATAACCTATTTTTATTTTTTATTAGCTCTAGATAGACAGACATTGAAGTCATAGGGGGATGACAGCAGAGGGATGATACAGGCTGACAGTAATAATAACAGTAACCAGAAGACAACAAATGTTAGTGGTTTTTTAACTAAATTAAATTTGAAGCAGCATTATGAATATGGGGTTTATTATTTTCGAGGAGCATGCCAGGAGGACCGGTTACGGCCTATTATTATAAATGATTAATTTCATAGTATTGCAACGGAAATTATTAAAGTTTCTGCTCCCCAGAGCACAGGCCCTCGGGGTTACCATCGTGTTTCTTATGTGCTAATCACACTTGATTTATTTATTTCAGTTGGCAATTGTATAGCAACTGAATAGTGTAACAATTGCCCGAGGGTTAATTTGTTCCTTCATTAGTGAAGTTGTAATGTATGAAGCTTTACAATACACTTTTACATGTACGCAATAAAGTATTTGAAAATGACACGACTACCTTTGTCGAAGATCATTGGTTTGATATTTTTGTTTAAAAACTTTCGTGAGACATATTCATATCAATTATTGTTCAGCTCATGACTAAGGGCTCCGTTCGATTTCGAAACTAGTCGGGCAATTCCAGAAAAAAGCACGTGACCGGTGAACTATAATTGATAAGATAATTTTCCTTTATTATGTCGAATTAATCGATTATTGTCGTACATTTGCCCGGTTGACGCAGTGGTCGAGTAATCTGTTACTGCACCGTATGTCGCGGGTTCGGTTCCCAAAGAGGACTAATATTAGCATGATCTACACATGATAATGGCTTCGGGTAAAGCGATGAATGAGTTTTAAAAAAAAGGTCACTTCTATGAGAAAATGTATTCCAGTAATTAGTAATTAATTAACGGCCGTGAAACGAAACGAACCGGCACCTCCCGGATAAATATTCCAGGCACTCTGACCACTAAGCGACTCACCACAAGTTGACCCTCGACTCAGTCGAGTATTTATCCGGGAGGTGCAGGTTGAATCCTGGTCACGACCGCTTTTCCTTTCCACAATAATGTATAATGTATCTTTAGAGATCGCTACGTATGCGTTAATGCGTTTGAAAGATTAATATGTAGTGATTAATTAATGAACAGAAGTTCAAAACTGGATTATTTAATTTCATTTTACCGTACCTCTATTAAGAATATATTCAGCGAACGTTAAAACAGCCAATCGTACATTACGAAAACACTACAATAATCAACCGAAAGTAAAAGCAATGGAAGCGTATACAAACATGCGCGTACGCACGCCGTTGAGTCATCGCGTTGTCGCGTACACAGTGTAAGTGGTGCTGTCAACGATGTCATTGATACTGCTATTACTATTGTGTTGAGTGTTTGTAGTTGGTATTAAAATGTTGACATACGAGTGATATGTGATTGTTTTATGTAGTGGTAGTGGGGATAATTGTCTAGTAGATGCTAAGGCGACTGCTGAGTTCGATTCCCAGGCCCGGCAAAGGTAGACAGATAGATAGAATAAGCATTATTGTACACCATCATAATAAAATTTATAAAAATACAATTAGTAATTGATCAGAATATCTACCAGACAACCTTTGGATGGACAGGAAAGACGAGAGAAAATGGGGTAAAAATGAATCGCCGAAATGTTTGTACGCGCATAACTTCCGAACGACTGCACCAAATTGGATAATATTTTTTTCTTTTTGTGTTCGCATAAAAGAAAATTAAAAAAAAATGAACAGAAAAAAAATGCGGTACGAAGTTCGCTGGGTCAGCTAGTAATTTATAAAAATCTAATTAATAATTGAGGGTACAATGGTGGTCTTATCGCTAACAGCGATATCTACCAGACGCCCTTTGGATGAACAAGAGAGACGCGAGCAATCAGTGGTGTACTCCACTATTTAGTAATTTTATATTTAGTAGAATATATCCATACTAATATGATAAATGTGAAAGAAACTTTGTTTGTTTGTTTACCTTTTCACGACTAAACGGCTGAACGGATAGTAATGAATTTTGGCAAGGAGATAGATTGTATCTTGGGGAAGGACATATCCCGAAAAATGCACGTTAGTAGTAACCGGTGAACATTAATTGATATAAAATATTAGTTTTGCACGTTGTCTCAAATCCCTTACGAGTTCGATAACATGTTGTGGAACATGGCGTCAATACTAATGACGTTTGGTAACCGGCGCAGTACCGAGGGAGTTATTGTTCCACTTTCATTTGACGAGCAGAACCGTTGGATAATAGTAGGCTATCGTATTGACGAGAGTGACGCGCGATCTTGATAATATTGACGAGTATTGAATGCACGTCATTGCACGTACTTTGTGTTCTTATTGGTTTTGGCTTTATAACTAAAGGTAGATATTATGGCTGGCATGCATATAAATGCATTCTCAGTTGTAACAAACATTAAAAGAAATTTCATAAAGATTTCAGAAATATCTTATACGGTGACGTTTTTTAAATACTTAGAAAATACTTATTTTTAATTACAAGAGAAAAGGATTGCAAATCTTGAGCTGCCCGACTGTGGAAGAACCTCCAACTTGTAGAACATGTAGTAAAATAACTGCTTTTGTTCAGTGTTCCTAACGGTCACAAGTGCTCCTCAAGGAAACGCAAGGTTTTACCTAAAACGGCTTAGGCTTTCTGGATATAACAGGCGTCCTAATATTTCCTAGCTCAACCCGACATCAACACAATACTATTTACGGGGCCAAAGGGAACTGAACCCCGGTACAAAGCCCCTCGGTCCATACAGGCCGAGGGCCGAGCCGTCAATTACGTCGATGCGATCGAGTACGCATGCACGCCCGCCGTGGGCGTCTACCCTGCGCCTACGCACGACTACAACAATAGGCTTCACCACATCGTAGATAAATAAAGAAGGTTAAGAGTACATATTCTATGCCACCATTTATACTCTTTTCATGTTTACATGGTAAACAGTTTTTGTACATAACCTTACCTTTTTGTCCCACTGCTAATCAAAGGTCTCCCCTATATACTATCACACTTCTCTTTATAATAATAGGATAACTCTTGACAAATATATATACATGGTGAATTAAAAAAAAAAACTGCCTCGTTGGTTTAGTGGTCCTTAGCGCGACTGCTGAGCAGGAGGTTTCGGGTTCGATTCCCGGGTCGGGCAAAGTGTTATTGAGTTTTTCTGTTAGGAAATTCTCAGTAGCAGCCCGGAGTTTGGAAATGTGCCCGGTTGATGGCAATAGGCTCACCACCTATTACATGGGATTTAATAACAGCACTGTTGAAATGTGGGTATGCAAATGTGTTCACCTCTGTCTACCCCTTCGGGGAATACAGGCGTGATGCTATGTGGGCAAATTACTAAGTACATCGGTGATGCTCCGCTCATACGTATCATCTTTACTGGAATTTCTGCACTTTCATTTTGATGTGCCATAATGTTCATTAGGCTAACGGAACAGAGCCTAGGTTGAAGCACAAATAATAGCGTAGTTGATGCGGAATGCCTTATTGTTGGAGGTCTGGCTGGCATGCTCGGCTCTCATTATACCAATTAGTGTCAGGTGGTTAAACGTCGGCAGAAGTGAGCCTGTAATTAAGGATCAGTTACCTACTCGACCCAGGTATTTACGAAGATATAGAAAATCTGATAAAATATAAAAATAACAATACCTTCAGCACTGATAAGTGCTAAAGATGAACCGATTAACAAAAGAGGTTCCAATAAGTTCAATATATTTTGCCAATATTCAAAAAAAGAAAGGAGCTCGTGGCTAAGTAACAGCCGCACAGATCGATCGATCGATCGAGGTTAAGCTGCGCTTGCCGCGGTCGGTCTGTGGATGGGTGACCATCATTTCATACCGAGACCCCGTGCCTCGGAGAGCACGTTAAGACGTCGGTCCCGGTTGTCAAATTAAGATCTATGACAGCCGTTACGGGTAGTCAGAAGCCTGAAAGTCTGACAACCAGTCATACCACGAGATATCGTGTTACCCAATAACTGGGTTGTGGAGGTCAGATAGGCAGTCGCTCCATGTAAAATACTGGTATTAAGCTGCATCGGGTTTGACTGGAAGCCGACCCCAATGTTATTGGGAAAAGGCTAGGCAGATATTCGATAAAAAAAAAACAATATGCCCATTTTATAAACCACTCATATACAATGGCCTAAAGCGATGATGGCCTCCAAACATTTTTGAACTGCCAGACCACCATTTCTAAGTTTGATAAATATATATTTTTGTGTCATAATATTAACGTCGTCTTTCGCTTTTAGCCTTAAAGATACATGAAAGAAACTTATCATAGAGGCCATGTTGATGGGAATTAGAGCTCATTGGTGTAATGAACGAAGGGGTGACTGCTGAGCTTAAAGTCAAAGGTTACATATTCGGGTCGGCCATAGTATTATCTTGCATCTCCTTCTTACCCCTCAGGGATTACAGGCGTGATATCATATTATAATAATTAATTCACACACGTATTATACCTGTAGGTAGATAGGAATTGAACCTGTGAAGGTGCAGGTTTCAGTACTCACCAGTGATGCTGATCGCTGCTGTTTGTTGAGGTCATGCTGGCTGCGCGAGCGCTCCTCCCCCGCGTCAGAGAACTGGCCAGACTTGCGGCTGCTGCCGACAAACACGCAGATTAGTGGATGGACACGGACTTTGAGAATACAGAGGAATTCCAACTATTGTGTTACATAAACTTTTGTGATTCGAACACATAATAATCCTAATATTACAAAATCAAAAGTTTGTGAGATGAATCGATGTTTTGTTACTCTTTCACCCAGTAACTACAAAACGGATATGGATGAAATTGGCACACCAGTAGTTTATAACCTAGATTATACACAGGATACTTTTTATCCCGGCTGGACCCACGCAGACGAAGTCGCGGGCAGTAGAAAGTCTAGTCTAGCTAGTTATTACATTTCCCTGTGATGGTCAAAGCAACTTGACCACAACGCCGAGGTAAATAAAAGTGATAGTTTTAGCCCGATTATGATGAAGGGCGCTAGACGTCTATAGACGTCATAACAATAGCATTACTTTTGTATCTCCTCTAACACCCCCGAATAGGCTAAGTCCGGTTTTTATTTAAATTATTATGTTCCAATGTATATCCTCATTTTCATCAATGAAACAGTTCGTTAAACAAACTAAAGATATTGTACTTTTGTTTGTATAAATTTAAATATCCGTTCACGAACGGATATCAAGAAGGTTGAATCCATTTTAATAACTGACATTGTTTGGTTTCCTGATTTAAACAATATTTCTTTGTTATAGGAGTTAGTATGTTTGTGTTATGACACCCATACTATATGCAGACATATTAGCTATCTCGAAATGATGGTCACTTTGTAGTACATTACATCGTATATCATAGCTCATCTACTAAGAGCAAAATTATTATAAAACATCCGACGAAATGTACTACAAACTTACTATAATTTAGTTTTCAACTGGCATAGCCAACCGTCGCGTCGTCGGCTGATCTTATTATTTGTATTTTTTAAACAGTTTATGATATTGGCCGTTTCATTGTTTAATATTCTTGTTAATTACTACTTTAATATACAAACAAACTGTGTGAACCAAGGTCATGAAAATAATACTATAAGTTCAGTTATCTCGTAAGATTTTTATGAGTAATTGTTCCATTTATTAATTGAAAACTAAGTTACCAAACTGTGTGTATTTAAAAGTTTAATGATTCTGAGAAAATACACTGTTTTATGGAAATTGTAACAATGTTTCACTATTTGTATGATTTGTAAGTAGTAATGTCTGGGAACTTGAATTTTTATAGTTAATTATACCTTGTGTGTGATGACTGATGACGTGGAAAGAAAAGTACGGTCGTGAGTATTTCTCAAATATTTAGATTTGTTTCCACAAAAATATATAACTTCAGAGTTCGCTATGCATGCGTTATTGCGTTTGCAATATTTATCTGTAATTCTGTGTAAGTTATCAACTTGG
Organism: Xylocampa areola; assembly: GCA_935421205.1. Taxonomy (NCBI): domain Eukaryota; kingdom Metazoa; phylum Arthropoda; class Insecta; order Lepidoptera; family Noctuidae; genus Xylocampa; species Xylocampa areola. The sequence goes on from OW285206.1 coordinate 20,539,034, forward strand.
ACAACACTATACCACTCATAGATATTATAAGTAATCTTTTTACTTACAACTAGCTGTACCCCGCGGTTTCACCCGCGTATAATTATATTATAATTAGCCTAAGTTACTCCTCTCGTTAAATCTTATAAGAATCGGTCCAGCCGTTCGAAGATTAGCCGGAACAAACTGACACACAGACAAAAAAAACTGTTCTTTACGCGTAGTTATCGTGCAAATAACTGTATGAGCTTTAAAAAAACAATTATTTTGACATTACAAACAGACACTTCAATTTTATTTATTTGTATATGTATATTATTTTATATGTAGTAGGTATGTATTGATGATAATATCATTAATACCACTGAATTGTACCTATTTAATAGTTACAAAACGTTTCCTTCATTATTTATTGCACGGAACATATAAAATGTATAATTATCGTATGTATTACATTTAATTATTAATTAATCACTCACACCTCACATTAGGAGATTTCATAAGGAATTTAGGTTGTAATTAAAACAATAACATTCATTTAACATTACACATATCCCGGCTAAGTGTGCGTTTAACATAACATACAGACATATTTTAGTCAATTTACTTGATTTATGTTGATCGGGAACATTGAATATAATTATTGCAATCACATTTGATTGATTTAAAGCTTTAAGACGATTGTGTTGCCAGCTTTAATAGATTTTTTATTCGATTTTATGTTTTAGACACAATATAACATGAGACGGCGAATGAGAGAATAACCTTTATGTAAAAGATGCCATAAGACAACAGTGTGATAGTAGGATAACATCAGAACCTGACGCATGGATAACATTTGGTGTGTCATAGCTAGATAGAAGGAGACCATATCGGTGCCGGTTACCATGAACAACAGCATTCCCAATGAGGGTTGACGTCAGGCAGGCGGCCGGTCATACAACATTGCCAAAACTGTAGTAGCACGCAATTTTGTTTTTTTTTTTTTAAACGTTGCCCCACACTAGGAATTTCTTCCTGTGTCGTGGGTGCGTTTACAGACATATAATCTCACAAGCACAAAACACCCAGACCCGGAGCAATTATCCATAGATCGTACAAATATTTGCTCCGTGCTGGAATCGAACCTGCGACACGCAGCGCAGCAGTCGGTCTCTCGACCACTGCGCCAACCGCGCTGTCAAATTTCAAAAACAATTAGAAATTGGAAGAAGAATACATGCTGCACCGACCCCAAATAAACTGTGATAAGCTGATGCTGATGATGATGATGACGATGATGCCATAACAATAACCCAAGACACCATTCTCTGTTGTGTTATGACTGGAGTTTTTACACAAAGCGCGTGCGCCAACATTACGATCATGTGGTTATGCAGGGCGCCACCAATAATTATCTTTAAAATACAGTGCGCCGTATACTCAAAAAATCCTATGACTCCTCCTCCACTACACAGTTCTACGCAATGTATATTATTGAACTGTCAAAATGTCAAAACTGCATCGTTGGTCTAGTGGTCCCAAGCAGGACTGCTGAGCATGATGTCTCAGGTTCGTTTCCCGGGTCGGGTAATGTGTTATCAGATTTTTCTGTTAGGAAATTCTCAGTAGCAGCCCGGAGTTTGGAATTGTGCCCGGTAGATGGCAATAGGCTCACCATCGATTACATGGGATTTAATAACAGCATTGGTGCAATGTGTGCAACTGTGTACACCTCTAGCTACCTCTACGGGGAAAATAACCGTGATACTATGTTATGTTTTAGTTATGTCAAAATTAAAGATACCAACAACCAAATGGCGAGTTGCGCAATTACCTTGCAAGTTGAAACAATAACATAGTGAACACATGGACCTGCTTCGTGATTATCAGTTGATTCATTTTTTAACTTGACTACACGTTCACTGTCCAATGACTCACATATGGTACACGGCGATTGTTTAACTATTGTATCTGCTTCGTGGACAGTGAACGTGTTATGCGATTTACACATAGCAGCCTTAGTTTAAACATTAAACAAATATCTCTAACCAGTTTATCGTAAACAACGCCACCCTTGTCCACAAATATTCATGAAACTCAATAATAAGAACACAGTGTAATAAAAACGAGAGTTTTACCAGTGCCGTAAATAATGCACGTTATTAGCACGTTCCGTTTGTTACTTGCTAGCGCCGCCACCGCGTGCGCCCACGCTGCAACGCGCCGTGGACGATGCCCGTTCGGGTATGGTAATTGAATTGCTCGATACTCTGCATTCCGAGACACTCCGCCACCCATACTGAAGGTACGTTGATCTACTGATTTTTTACATGCTCTATCCTCGCTGAAGTCATTTTGGTGCCCCACTTTCTGTCTATCATACATAACGACAAACTATTCGCCATGTTGTTCTGGGCATAGAGTAGGCTACTTTTGATGACGCAGTTTGTCTCATTGCACCAACTTGCACAGCTGATACTTGTACGCCACTTGCCGCAGTTCTAATTTCCGCATGAAACAAGTAATATTTAAATGTATGTGCTAGCTGTGCACTAGCTGTGCCCCACAAAGGTTGCTCTGCCATAAACATTTTCTGGATAGGGCCACCCGTATCACCTAGGGGTATAAAAAGTAGCCTACGACCTACCCAAATAGCAAAGAGATCGTATAAGCAATTACTCTCACGACTACGGATCGAAAAAAACTCGTATTAAAGATCCAATTTTTTCAAAAAGCCTTATAAAAGCAGCTTAGCCAGCTCTGTCTAATAAACGTGCATTTGACAAATTCATATCGCATTTACTCGATAATAATATAAAGATATCTCTCGATCGCCTCCATGCAACCGTAAGTCTTATGACAGCTCTTTGAAAGCAACTGACTTGCTAATTTGTCGTAAAACTAGCTTTTATAGCACTATCTTTTGACACATAATTGTTACAGCATTAATGTAGAGTAAACGCTATTCATTCGACATAATAGCATTTCGGTTATTATATCGGCACTTTAAGTCATATGATAGATAGCTTGATGTAAGACTTTAATTCAACTTAACTATTGACGTTGAGAAAAAGCTTCAAAATTTTCTATTACCTACAGCTCCAAAGGTGCTCTAAACATTATTTGAAAGCTGTCTTACAGCGTAGTAGTGGTATGAAAGTTCAATAAAATCTTTTACAGCACTGTAAACACCATTTTGTTACAACAACTATATTTGCTTCTATTTTGAGAAAATGAACTATAATCGGAGGAAAAAAATTTAAAGAAGGTTTCCGACGGAACATAAATACGATTTATACACGATTGAAACATCAAAGGAACCCCAACCTAACTGCAATGGCGGTCCTGGAAGTCGTAAAATTGAAACCTCATTTCTATTACTCAGCTAGAAGCAGAGTGAATGCTTTGTGATGATAAGTGGAGTTGCTATTAATGGCGAATCAGTTACATCTATTAAATTAATATTATTCGTAATTGATTATTTACGAAGAAATCTTGCGGCCCCTGAAAATATTAACTGAAATGTGAGGAATATAGATGAACAATTTAATTCCGCACATGAAGACCTATGAGCTAACTTTAATAGGTCACGAATTCTCATTATGACTGTAAAATTTTATGGCATAATAATATGGCAAAATCCTTTTTTTTCCCACTATTCCAGAAACAACACGCTAAGGTTTGAAGATAAATAAAACGGTCTATGAGTGCTGCTTGGTTGCATTCACACGATCAAAGAGTTGAGTTATTGCAACCACACTGCTATATTACAATAAATAAGTCGAATGAAAGAGCTTCTACCGACTAGGGAAAAGCTAATATGTGGAATGAGTAACATTCAAGTTGCAATTACTTTATATTGTTTCGACTATTTGGCCATTTCGACGATAATCTTACGATATTTACATCACTTAAAGCAGAGAGCAGTGCGCCCAAATGGCGTTGAGAGAACGTGCATAGATCATTTAAACGACATTTTGAAGATCCGTCTCATCATCAATAGCTGAAATAGAAACGTGCTGCTGACTTTTTTACGATATGTTTTGCTAGTTGGGTATTCTCAGACCTACCAAATATACACAAAAACATTCATAACAATCGCCCGAGCCGTCTCAGAGGAGTTCGATAACAAACACTGTGACACGAGATTTTTTTATATTAGATATAGCAATTTCGACTCTGGGGTAGAGCGAGACGAGCGGTTGTTCTCGGCAAAGTGGCAAACAAAATTCCAAATGCGAAAATAAACATTACCTTTTTATTAACTGATCTAGGGTTGCCAACAACCCGGATTTTGGAGTTTTAAACCCGGACATATAAACTTCAACTATGTTTTGTAAAGTTATTCACTAAAACAATTAGCAGTCTCGCATTTTAGATGTAATTTTCGGTGATATGTCAGCAGCTTCAGACCCAGACTACAAATCAAGCCCCGTCCGGTCGCTCCCGGACGCCCTCTAAACTAGGACAAATCCGGGTAAACCCGGATCGAGGGTAACCCTAAGCTGACCTGTCCAATTTCCATTTCTTTCCTTATAAACCTAATCGGACTATTAGGTTTTAAAATTAGCCAAATCCTTAAAAGAAACCTACATAAAAGTGATATAGATATTCTGGCATGTACCTGCGGGAAAGCACCCTTAAACTGGAATCCCTACACGTGGCCCCTGGGTGGTGCAAAACAGGCAACACAACTCTGGTGGGAGGCTTCGGCCGTGGCTGGTTACCACCCACCGCACGAAGCCATGCCGTGAAGCGACCTAGTCGTGTTTCGGGATGTAGTTCGGTGCAACCGTTGTGGTAGACGGGTCTGGGCAGTTGCATCAACTCCCCAACTATCGTTCTCCCCAAATCTATCCACTCTACTTGAAGTGAATAGATTTCTTCTGGATCTACGTGCTCCATCCACGCCCACAACATTGCTTACCATCAGCTGAGTTTGTGGCCAAATGTTGATCCATTTTTTATTAAAAAAAATACAATTAATTTGCCAATCATAGAGTAGTAAGTGGTGAAGTGTTACCTGCATGCTAGCTTGCGATGCGCGCGCCGAGTGCCGCTGATCATGGACAACGTGCTCATCACCGCGGACATGGCGCTCGGCTGGTGTGATCATGTGATCTGGAACAATGGAAAAATATTAGTATGTTTCTAGAAGTAATATATGGAAACGAACTTCTTTTTTATGGGTTCCAAAATAATAATCTGCACAAAAATAAATAAATATTATGTAAATAGCTATATAGCTATATTTACAGTAAATTCTCATGTCAGTGCGGATCTGCAGATCTTCGGACCAGTGATTTGCTCAGTATTATCTGGGGTCTCGGCATGAACTGGTGTTCACCTATCCACAGACCAACCACGGTAGCCGCAGTTTTAGCTCGATTGATCTTTGTGGCTTTTACTGAGCCACGAGCCCCTAATCATAATCGCAATCCTGAAAAATGCACTTTCGCAATAATCGAAATCAATAATTATTAATGTGTAACGAAATGACAAAAAATCATGAAGCAATTTCCAGGACACCTAACAAGAAAATAGGTTCTCTACAACTACCAGGAACACTTATACGTCCATAGACATCTAGGATGTATGTAGAACCGATGTATGTCCATAAACAAATGCAAATAAATCGGACAAGTAGAACGCTCGTCTCGCCGCAAATCATGGTGACAAATTGTAAAGCGACGCAGCGCTTAACGAGGCGCCGCAAAAACTAAGCGCACGCAGATATACACTCGAATGGAGATGGTTATAGGATAAGGTGCTTTAAGATTTTAACGCAATATTGTATTATTTTTTAATCTGGTAAAAGCTTGAGAAATATAATAATATTCTATGCCCGATGCCATGTCTTTACAAGAATAGTTAAGTCTGGTTAACTCCAACGACCCTAGCTCTGTGTCCTTTTGTTATTAAATTTTCGCTGATATTGTCATTTTGTGTCATTTGGTGTTATATTTCGCAATCAAAGTTAAAACAATACTTCTTCTCTCCCTGTCAATAGATTCGGAACTCATATTTTGTCTGATCAATATGTACCCTGACAGCTCCCAACGTAGGAGAATACAGTTTGGCCTACTGAGGTAGACAACAGGCACGTAGATTCTAAGCAGACTAGGAAAGTTCTTCCAGTCTAGAATCGAAATAATAGTGCGACCGTATTTTACACTTTATTCACACTTAACAAAAAGGGTCTTGTCTGACACTGCGCGGCCACCGCGTTTTTGCAGTCCTGCGCATCGGGCGTGTAATAAAGCCGTTTATATTACCTACCCGCTTGCAATTTACTTTATTATATGCAGAAAGTATGTGGACGGTGCAAATACGTTAAATTACTTCATTGTGTATATGCAATGTATAATCTAGACTAACACATATAAACTGATTCTTAGTTCAATATGGGACCCATATGTTTATATTTTATAAATCATCTGTTATAGATTGAAATAAAAAAGGCTTAAGTTAAATGAAGATAGTATTTATTTATCAGAATTAAAAAAGTGATAGGATATTAACAAGATCCAAATACTTTTGTAGTCACTAAAATAAATTCACGTTATCGGAACAACTCAACGCCACAAGTTGTAACATTATATAGCTTTAGGTGACATATAATAATATATATTGAATATTAACATCAGCTCGTAAAACCGACCACCTACCTAGAATTGTATTATTTCAATACAGTGTATATTTAACAACATTGTGGCATCGTAAAAGTCTTACATGTAACCATACGAGTCTCAATTAGGGCTGCTATCCGTCCGGGTTTCCCCGGATTGGCCTAGTTTTGAGGGCGTCCGGGGAGCGTCCGGGCGGAGTTCCATTTGTAGTCCGGGTTTGAGGCTGCTCACACATTTATCGAAAATAAACGGCCGAAATTACGTCTAAAATACAAGACTACTAATTGTTTAACTTTATTACAAAATTTTGTTTAAAATAGTAATTTATAACAATTAAAACTATTATTTATATTTCGAAATAACTTAACAAAAGCAGTGTTGACATGTCCGGGTTTAGATCTACAAAATCCAGGTTTCCACACTTCTTGTATGGGTTAGCAGATTTTAGAGATGGCAACCCTAGTCTTAATAGACATACTTTAATTACTACTATTAGATTTTTTTTAAGAATTTTAGATAGCGATATTTAGAGGTAAGTAGGTATGTGCACTTTTACTGACGAACCTACAGATACAGATAAATCTTTAAAACGCATCCACGCATGCGTAGCGAACACTAAAGTTAAATCTTTTGTGGAAAGAAAAAACAGTCGTGAGCAGAATTTGAACCAGCGGCTCCTAGAACACGCGACACGGACAGCACCCGGAGTGTTTATTCAAGAAGCATAGGTTCAACTCCTGTCCACGAACGTGATTTTCTTTTCATAAAAATTTATTCCTACACATACTTGTCAGGGTTACCGGATTAGTTTTTGGCTACAAACCTCGACCTCTGTGGGCTTACTCTTGAAAATAATTCCGCTCGATTGACATTGGAAATAAGTCAGTTCGTACTTTTAAATGCAAAAATTTCGAAAACAATATTATGGATTCGGGATAATATGAAGACAACATGCTTTAAAATTGAGGCAACTGTAATGTGGGTAATTTTATTTTAAATTACCCACATTGGAATTGGATTAGAATTGGTATTTGTTTCAAGAGTAACCCCACTGAACTCCTCATAACGAAAGAGGTACTCAATCATTAAGTCAAAAATTAATCACGCTATGTATTAAGTAGAGTTACGGATGGTTTAAGTTCTGTCACTAGAATGTTCTTTGCCTGCCTCGTTGGTCTAGTGATCGCAAGCGCAGCTGCCGTGCGTGAGGTCTTGGGTTCAATTCCCGGGACGGGAAAAGTATTATTGAGTTTTTCGATTAAGAAATTCTCGACTTAATAACAGCATTGGTGAAATGTGGGTGAACAATTGTGTGCACATGCAATACCTACCCCTTCGGGGAACAAAGGCGTGATGCTATGTTATGTTATGACACCGGCACCAGCTTGTATCTAAATATATAAAAATGAATCCCTATTTCCCTTGGTCACGCCATAATTTGAGAATGACTGCACCAAATTGGATAATTCGTTTTATATTTCAGGATAGGGCTTGTACATCAGTTATTTTTTTATCATACTTATAATTTTTTAACGGGGCGGGTGAAACCGCGGGCCAGCTGGTAAAATAATATTTCATTCAAATTGCGTCCCAATCTGTGATTGTTTTCTTAATATTGTAGCAAGGAAATCCCAATCCAAAGTCTGTTTTTCATTAGAAGAGTTATTTTGGGACTTTTGATATTTTTAAACGTTCTCCGTATTGCCACACTTGCTCTTTTACTCACAACGTGGAAAATAAGAATCAATAAAAATGGAGCTTAATTTTATAGTGTGACTCAGAAAATCAATTTATTCTAATCTATTAAATTAATTTCACATAAACGTTAACGATCGTAATTTGTTATCATTATTTTTTAATACTTCATCGGAAGATTTAACATGTTTTATTAATTTCCGCTCATATTATAAAAAATAATGGTGAAATAGCGTTATAATGCGTGTTTTTATGAGAATGCTACAATAGAAACTATTATGTTGTCAAACTTTGTTTGACTCGCGACATCGCCACGGGTTCACCTCATGACTAAGAGCTCCTTAGAGGAGGTAGGCATAACGCTAATTCTTACACTATTGAGATCAGTGCTTATTAATCATAAAATATTAAATATGACGCTGTGTCGCAATAACTGCCTCGTTGGTCTACTGGTCCCAAGCCCGACTGCTGAGTATGAGGTCTCGGGTTAGATTAGGAAGTTCGATAGGCAATTGTCAGTCGCAGTCCGGAGTATGGAATCGTGCCCGGTGAAAGGCGCACCACCTATAACATGAGACTTATCAACAACATTGTTAAAATGTGGGTGTACACCTCTGCCTACCCCTTCGGGGAATACAAGCGTGATTCTATATATGTGTCACAATAAACTGTATAATTTTATTTGTATTTATTGTACGAGTAACGAATAAGTCTGACACGCTTGCTTTTCATACGTGCGATATCTAGTTATATGTTAGGTATATCTGTGTTTACAACCATCAGTGTCGTTGACGACGTAAAATGTTGGCGCTAAAACTGCGAATACCTACCTCCAACATAAATGTTTATAAGGCATTATAGATATTCAGTGACAAAAAAAGAATATAAATGTAATCGTGAAATTGTATCATGTAGGTAAATCTGCAGCTCTGTGTCCACATACCTCGATTGTCCACACCTCTGCTCATGCTAAAATGTTGGATAGCGTGAAGGAATGTAACTAAACGTTTACACAATTAACACTAAAGTTATCGGCGCCTTACAAAACGTTCGCTTTTGATTAAGTAAACTACGGATGATTGGTTCGGATTATTTCAAATTATAATTAAAGGAATCGATTTGATATGCTTTTTGTTCGTTTCGATTTAATGAAATGACCAGTAATATTTAGCAATAGTAAGCCAGTAATACTAGCCAGTTAGGTATACCTTAAATAAATAAATAAAAAATAAGTAACTTCTGAAAGAAGGAATATAAAAACAAGTTTCGCGAAAGCCTAATTAACATCTTTAACCCAACGGACCACCAACCACACAATCTTCAGTCGGTCATAGAATCTATAAAATAACGTCATTATTACGTACAATGAGACGATGAAGATCGTTCCTAAAAGACAGGCATCGCCGCGGGAAACTTCTAGGTAACCGCTCCTCGGCAGTAATTACGGACGGATCTGTCCGGGGCTTCCTACGTTGCAGCTTGAAGAGTATTTATTATAAACACAGCGTTTTATGACTTAATCAGACCAGCTCTGGCGATGGCCGACTGTAGGGTATTACAGATATGACTCTAGAATATTAAGTAGGTTTTAAGATTAAGTAATTATCTTTAGTTATTATTGTTTTAGAGATTATCTGGTGGATTACTTTAGTCCACTATTCGTCGTAAGAAGCAGAAATCACTGGACCTGACTTGATTAGTCACATATATAGCGTCACGCTTGTATTCCTCGAAGGGGTAGGCAGAGGTGTACACAGTTGCACACAACCACATTTCACCAACGCTGTTATTAAGTCCCATGTTGCTGTCTAATGGTCACAATTACAAACACCGAGCTGTTAATGAGAATTTTCTAATAGAAAAACCCAATAACACTTTACCCGACCCGGGAATGGAACCCAGGTCCTCATGCTTAGCATTCGCGCTTGGAATTACTATACCAACGTGACAGTTAATTGTCGATGGTGATTATTCCCTAAGCACTTTTGATATGTGTCGATGGATAACTCTTATTACGAACTATTCAATTCATGCTCGTCGTGAAAGTTATCTATAGCTCTCTTGCTTGTCAAGCACGAGGATCTGGGGGTCTAAAAAGGCCACTTTGGCTGAATCATAACAGGATCCCAATATGATTCATTTCACAAATCCTAAAATGGTCACTTCATGGACAAAATCATAATATGATTTGCGTGCAGTTTTCTATGGAGATTAGTAAAATGGCTCACAAAATAGAAATTGCTAATGTCAAATAGCGGAATCTTAAGAAATACTCAATTCAAATAATGATTAACTTTTAGGAGAAATGCTCAAAGTGGCCAGACCTCCTGCTAGATTTAGCTGACGTGGTGAATATGAATGACCTGTTTCTTACGATAAAAGAAAATATCTAAAGTTAACCTGGACTGACTGTTCCGAAATTGTTATTCGCGTTGTACTACTTCTCTAGCTTATAGGCATCGCCATAATATACAGCTTTTAACAGCCCTAACGCAATCTCTCTGTGAAGGATAACATAATGAATGGTTACTCAAATTGATTTTTAGATTGGCAACATTAATAACCGTAGTAATGTGTGATAGCCTTGTCAGACTGCGACATGACTGATGATAATATTAATTATAATGAAATGGACTAAGATTTTATATGGAAGTGTTTTTTTACATAAAATGTGCTAATACCACAATTCCATAGTTTCCATATATTTTTCATGAATTTCAGAAGAAATTTGTGTCGATATTTATTAAGTTTATTGGTCTAGACGAGGTTGGTGTAAAACAGGGAAGAATATAAAATGGACGAGTGTTAGGAAATGGTACTGGGTTCAAAATGTATATCATAAATCATTGTTTTGTTTTTTTATGTAGAAGAATAATTCAAACTACGACAGCGCGGTTGGCGCAGTGGTCGACAGACCGACTGCTGCGCTGCGTGTCGCAGGTTCGATTCCTGCACGGAGCAAATATTTGTACGATCTATAGATAATTGCTCCGGGTCTGGGTGTGTTTGTGCTTGTGAGATTATATGTCTGTAAAAGCACCCACGATACAGGAACAAATTCCTCGTGTGGGGCAACGTTTAAAAAAAAAACTAATATTTTAAAAGCGATAGTAACTATCTGTCTGTTCGTTATGTTTTCCCCCTAAAGTGATGAACCAATATTGATGAATTCTGGTTTAGAGATAGATAGAGTTGGACATAGGCTACTTAAAGTAATTATTCTACGCAGACGAAGTCGTAGGCAGCTATAAGAAGATATAGTTGCACATAATGTATTTAACCTCCATAAAAAGGCCTTTTCTTCCTGTAGGGCTTGCGCATCGCCTCTGGCCCGGTAATAACGGGCCATGGACGGGAATGACGGCGTGTGCCCGGTAATGACCGCGGACGTATCGCGTGCGCCGTGACTTACTCGATATTACGCTGGCATTCCGCTATAACTAATGTTAGCTCGCGGGCGAATAGACGATTGGTTTGAGGAGAAAATTAAATTAATAGAAAGTAGATACTAATAAAAATGCAGTGGTTACAGTCAAAGGACAGCTCCTTGAGTATACCGAAATAAGCAGAACGCGAAAGAAGGGGTTTCGACCATCAAAACACGAGAAATTGATTGGTTGTTTCCTAACACATACCTGTTGAAATTATACGCCAAATCTACTACTAAATGAAAATGAACTACATACATAGCATCACGCCTGTATTTCTCAAGGGAGTCGGCAGAGGTGTAGTTACAGTTATACATCCACATTTCACCAATGCTGTTATTATGTCTCATGTAATGAGTGGTGAGCTTATTGCCATCTACTGGCCATAATTCCAAACTCCGGGCTGCTACTGAAAATTTCCTAACAGAAAATCTCAATAACACAACAACCCGGGAATCGAACCCGAGACCTTATGCTCAGCAGTCGCACTTAGGACCACTAGACCAATGAGGCAGAAAAAATCAGAGAATAAACTAATGATCATAAAAGACTTCACATATTATATATAAGGTCCTAATTTATTAGGTAATTTCCTTTGAAAGGGGTAATGTATAAGTCAAATACATTCACTTAAGCTAATTATTAAATGGATATAACAAATTATTTATAATTAACATAGTACTAGCAAGACGAAAACTGCTGCTTGAACGGCGAACATTACAATTTTTTTTTTTTGTAATAATTTGATTAATGGCTTAAACGAATCCTCATCACTTACATATTGACTCCTTTAAAGGAAATTACCTAATAAATTAGGACTTATCTATCACTGTCACATATATTAATAGAAGGACACAACACACTTTAGAGACAGTTTAGCTAAAATATACTTTAGGCACAATTATGAATAACGGGTATAATCGTTTAACTATGTATTAAAAATCTTCACTATCGCGTTTAACGACCGCGATTCTCTATATTCTCATAGAGCCACGCGGCCTCAATCTACATCTCATTATCTATGTACAAGCCATAATCTGTCGAAACTCTATGGTTTTTGTAAAAGTTTACCCATTCGGAGCGTTTTATATAAATTGCTTGAGAAACACATTAGCCCTGTTCTCGCTAGTTAGCAGTCGAGCGGAGTGCGGTGATACAACTAGCTCACAGATTACTACTAACACCAGTTTAATGTGAACCCTAACTGTGGTGAAGAAATGGCGGTAAAAACATTCGGAATTTTATCATGTGCTTTATGGTTGTTTCCTTGACAATATGTGAGGTGCAAGCTGAGTTTTAGATTGTATCTTGTTACGCCACGCCGTAAGTCTAGGCAGAACCTGCCAGCCATGCCAGCCAGCCAAGCCACTCATGCCACCCTTGCCAGCCATGCCAATGCCAGCTGCTCAGCTATGCCAGCCAAGCAGTCAACGACCGCTAACATAAGCGCACTATTACTAGCAACCCATGACAGCTGTGTCACAACCGTGTTATCTAAAGTAGGTGGGGATTCAATTATAAATAACGGTGGGAGCTCAGTTTTGGGATTAATCTTGTTCTGTACTGACTGGTAGCCGGAACTCTGTCCAAATTGGTATAAGTTGATAGTAAAATATATGATTTGATTATTGAAACGTGTTTCTGTTCCCTTCTGTTACAATCTATAGAGAACAACCGAATTGAGAATCTCTTTATTTTTGAAGTCGGTTAAAAATAAATACTTACTGGTATCTATTTATTCTTATGAGTACGTATATGGAGTAGGTATATGGAGTGCTTATCACCAGTCGTTTATTTGATAAGACGCACGTTCGCATTACAATGATATTTGTTAATTGTACTGCTTTTAATTACTGTTTATGACACGTTTCATTGAGTTCATTAACATATTGTTGTGCGATAAAAACAACATTAATTGAAAAGCAGCACTTTATTTCGCCGCCTGCATATTCAGATGTTAACGCAGGCGTTTGAAGTGTGCGGGACAAGTTTGATAGGGTCTTCGACTAGTGGGGGTCAAAAAAGACTTTGAAGGAGTTTCTTGCGGATGAGACGCACAGAAGGACAACACTAACTTTCCATCCTAAAAAGTAATGTAAACATAAGTAATTCCATATTCTAAAATAGCATTTTTTGTTATCCCTCGTAGGAACATTTACGGCACTCAACATTTTTGTCCACTTTGGACAATATTCGCGTCTTAAATAACACCTCTTTTTAAGGAAATTGCGCGCAAGCACGTAGTGTAACATTTTGCACAATTAAAATTTATTTATTGAGCTCGAACTGCCTCGTTGGTCTAGTGGTCCCAACGCGACTGCTGAGCAGGAGGTCTCGGGTTCGATTCCCGGGTCAGGCAAAGTGTTATTGAGTTTTTCTGTTAGGAAATTCTCAGTAGCAGCCCGGAGTTTGGAATTGTGCCCGGTTGATGGCAATAGGCCCACCACCTATTACGTGATGCTATGTTATTTCTAGGAGAAGGAGCGCAGAAGACTGGATTTTGTTTATGAAAAACATATATACTGAGCGAAAACTAGTTATTAGTAAACAACACTAGTTCAACACAGAATAATGTGCTATGCGATACAAGACAGTAATAAGGCTGTTAACATTCTAACAGCTTGCAACATAACCGTGTGTTACATGATATAATAACACTTAACACCTAGGTCATGGCTAGCTCTGCATTACTGATTATATGGATATAAACATAATTTGTATTATCGTATACCCTTCGGAATACTATTCCTGGATTGAAATAACTTCTCTCAGGTCTAAGGTGGAAAAAAGTGTGTCTCAGAATATAAGAAGCACCCTCTACTTATAGACTTATCATAGTTTAGTCTTTATAATATAATATATATAATATACACTCCGGTCGTATCGAATTGCCGTCCCATAGGACTATGAGAGAGAGTGCACCTGTGTTTGCCCGTACACTTGTGCACTATAATAACTCCTGCGTACTTGGCTAATCTCCGTGGAGAACCGAAATACAGTCGGGAGGATATATATATATATTGATAACTAGCTAGTGCCTGCGACTTCGTTTACGTGACTAAGGTAGCCTGTGTCTTTCCCCAAGATACAATCTATCTCCTTGCCAAATTTAATTAAGATCCGTTCAGGCGTTTAGTCGTGCAAAGGTAACAAACAAACAGAGTTACTTTCGCATTTATAATATAAGTATGGAGCATTTATAATATTAGTAATGCATGAACAATCTAGTGCCAAAGTTTAGGCTACCAGTGGATCTCTGACATCGCACACACCATCATGATCAAGTCTCAGGTGCGCTGGGTTCTGCGCTCAGCCTTTATTTTTGGTATTAAAAGTCCATCATGGATGTTGTGCAGGACTCCTATTGGCTGGAAACTACACGGTTCGACATTAACCTGTACTGGGGTTTCGGGATCGCATCTGCATTCACCGCGACCCTAGCAGAACACTCAAGTTAGCCTTAGGTTGGACACTGTGACCTTATATTTGCCAGTCCAATAATACCACTAGACTATGGATTCCAGGCTATTGATTAAATTAAAATTCAATAGACCGGATAACGGTCAGGTACCTACTGATGAAAAGTCAAAGATACACGGTTCTAAGGAGTTCGTCTTACGGAGAAGAATCAACCAGAAACTTCATAGTGTCCAAATTTCAGCAAATAAAGGTCTATGACGGCACTGCTTCATAACTACCTTTGCGCCGTCATTTGCCGCTTTTCCACGTTTCTTTTTTGCAAGGTAATCGACATAAATAGTACCTTTTTTCCTTTTTCGATATCGATAGCGCTTGATAGGTCCGCTAGGGGTGGGTATAATGAAAACGCAAGTAATCGCGTCATGTGCGGACAGTTGCGACTGATGGATGGCCGGCGGCCCCCACGACGTAATTATACAGCGGAGACAGGGTTGCCATGCTCGGGTTAAAACATTGATTATTTTATTACAGGTGTATTGTTTTGCAAAAAATTATTAAGGGTGGAGTAGTTGATGAGATCAAGAGATAGGCGTTAACAGGGCGAAATTATCGTGATAATGTAATTTACTTTTATCTTACAGATAAATCTTAGCGAACTTTTAAGTTTTACATTTTTCGACGACAGTCGTGATGGTTTGTGGTAAGATTGCTGCAGTATTTATGGGATTTACGGGAGTCGCAGATTCGAATCCTGCTCACGACCGTATTTTTCTTTCCTCAAAAAATACTTTTATCTTATTTTATACTGTATTTCTTGTAGTTTTGGACTCTATAAATGCGTACTTATTTAATTTTATCTATAGCTTATCATAATCATATTTTTTTATTAGGAAATTTACAATGATGTCTTTAAACTTTTCTACTCAAACCTATTTCTACAAAATCACACCGTTTTGATAATTCAATCAAGACATATTTTTTTTTGGTGTTGCTCATGTATCACGTAATGATACTTTGTTACGACAAAGTATCATTACGTGATAAATCAGTCATCTCTCGAAAACTGACAACCCTACAGTAACCGCGGACAGATGACGGCGTAAGTTCTGTCTTTGTTAAGTTATAATAATACCACTTAATGGAGACGACGTGCTATTGCAAGAGATAAGATATATGAAACAGCTTTTATACTTAACCTATCATTAAGCTTAGAACATACGAGTACCTACAGGATTGATGTTAATAAAGTTTTTTTTTTTATATATAATAACTTTTGAGTTCGCTAAGCATGCGTTCATGCTTTTCAAAGATATATCTTGAATTATTAAGGTAATTGCATTCTTTACGACATTGTATTAACTGCAAAGTTAGTTGTGTCGGTTCGGTCACCCGTATAGGAACTGAATTGATAGCAATAACGTCGCCACAAGACGTGTCAAAATATGGCATGCGTTAATGCTTTTCAAAGATTTATCTTGAATGACATTTTGTTAAGAAATTGACACTTCAATGGTACTAAAAAGGCATTGAGTAAGTTAAATGCAGTTTTTCAATTACAATCACAATAACAATATTTCTGATCTTCACAAGCAGTTCCGGGTTGAGTTGTGAATATAATACATACTATTTTGATCAGAGAAGCACAAAATTGTACTTTATAGCAATAAAAATCTATTGTGTGAACGCTGACAAAAGCCCTATCCATGTGGCAGAATAATGACAAAATACGATTCGTGCCAGTGGTACGATCAGCGACAAAAATCGTTGAACACATCCAAAATAGTAAAATGGCTTAGCTCTGATTCTATTCATCTAACTATCTGGAAAACGACATATAACAAATTTGTCATCAAATAAATATAGAAAATGCAAGAAGTCATATCATCGTATCACAATAACCAGCACTACAGTCGTTGCAGTTCGGATGCGTGTTAATCGACTTCTGTCGCTGACTGTACGATAGAAGAAAAACAGTAACTTATATCGAAAATACGTAATAAGTACGACCAACAAATAGTAAACAGTAAGTTTTGAAATGTCCTACCGATCTGGTATGGCCTTGCGACTGGTCGTTGAGCTCCCTAAATTATGGTTCGAGCTTTGAATTGATTTGACGATGACTGATGCATGTGTACCGTCAGTTAGGACTAGTCAACTTAAAATTTTCATAAAGTTTTCTTCTCCGAGGTCCGATAGGAAATACCGGCGCCTTCTAGATTAAAAAATGACATGTAAAAGAGTTTGTAAAGACATATTTACAGAAAAAACAATTCAAATTTTAATTTTGACAAAACAATAAAATTAGTTAAAGATAAATCTTTGAAAAGCATTAACGCATGCTAAGCGAACTCTAAAGTTATTAAATTTATCCAGTATTTATCCGGGAGGCGCAAGTTCGAATCCTGCTCGCGACCGTATTCTTTTTCTCTTTTTCATTAAATTTAATAACTTTAATAAAATTAGTCATTTCAAAAAAAAAAAAAATTTTGTGCTCTCCTTCACACGCCTACACAGTACTTAATCTTCTTCGGTATCCAGCTATTTTGAACGTGAATATACTACCAATATATTTGGTATCAGTTGCCAATAATGGGTTCACACCATATGTTCTCAAGATTCAACAAAGCTAGACAGGATGTTGTTAGTAATGATAGCGGCGTTTTAGTAGTAGGGGTGGAACAGGATCGAGGACATGCCAGCTGTTGTTTGAGATTAGTTTAGCAAACATACGGTACAGTTAACTTGATGCTCTCAGACACATATGAAAGGTTACGGATTCGAATGCTGTGAGGAGAGATTAGTTGATAAATTTTGGTATAGAGATTGACCCTTTTTTTCGCGTGTGGGAAATCCATTATGGACGCTGTGCCGGATTCCTAACGACTAAAAACCACACGTGGGGTACGTGTGGTTTTTAGTCGGTAGGAATCCGGCTCTTATCGCAACTGCATTCACCGCAAATATGGCAGGTCTGTGAAAGGTGACGAAGAACCTCATCACCAATGCAGGCAGGCGCAGATAGCTTGCATAGAGACTACAGAGAGTTGGGCGCAGAAAGGCGTGGCGCGCTGCCGCCTCGGGCCTGTTTCTGGTCGAGCGACGAACCAAATCCGTCACTAGGTTTCGGCTCACGGCGACCGGAGATCGTGAGTGCCATTCAACGCCTGGCACGTCGTCTGCGGCAGGGCTTAGAGCGGCTCGTCTCTCTTTCCCTTTACGCTGCCTCCTTCTCATAGAGATGGACCTTGGAAAAGAACATAGGCTTATCGAAGTAATTATTCTACGCAGCCAATTTCGTGGGCACCAGATATAGTGCGATAGCTATAATAAGAAAAAAATATAAATACTCATGTAATATAAAACAAATATAACTGGATTCAGCTGTAGGTATGTGCTGGCTAATAAAATAACTTAGCTAAAGCAAAAAGATCTTATTTTTATTTGAAAATGATTCGTATCAAGTATTTTATAGTAATTTAATCAATTTAATACGGCGTTGATTACTATCAAGAACTATAATTCATTGACGACTATTTAAATGAGTCGGATCCGAAAGAGCTGTGTATTCAGTTATTTCCATACATGGCACAATAATACTAAGTGCGTATGTGATACTTATGATTCCGTAAATAGCAGAATATACGAGAACAGGTTCATATAAATGGAATAAAACACGCCAGAACAGGTTGGTTTATATAGTAATATTTATTGTGAAACAGGCCTCTTCTCATACAGAGAAGGTGGCGACATCAGATCGATAAGTCAAAGTTTTATCATGATGTTTTCCCTTAGGGTCCGTGATGTATTATATTAAGAGAGAACAGGAAAATACAAGATTAAGGCACTAAAAGTAGAAGCCGGGTTTGAACCTGAATCCTGTTACTCAGTCGTTCATTTTAGACGACTAACTGCTTAGGCCTCATGGTGCAAGGTTTAAGTATAAATTGGGATTGTAGCATTATTTTGATTTGAAGACGAATTCGAATCACAAGATAACCTTGTATTGTGATAAAACTTCACAAAATAAAATTTGTCGAAAAAACCTACTCCAAAAATAATGTAATCATAATTAACTATTAAATTTACAGCATAACATCGGTTAACACCATTCAATCATTTTTACGCTGAACCAGTGGCGTGCATTGCATATAGGCAAATAGGCAGTGCCTACCTCAAAAAATTACCTAAATATTTACTTAGTTTACTGTGATATGCGCTGCGCTGAACATATGTTTACCAGGAGATATTACGTGACAAACACAAACTGCCTCGTTGGTCTAGTGGTCCCAAGCGCGACTGCTGAGCATGGTCTCGGGTTCGATACCCGGGTCGGTCAAAGTGTAATTGAGTTTTTCTGTTAGAAAATTCTCAGTAGCAGCCCGGAGTTCGGAACTGTGCCTGGTTGATGGCAATAGGCTGACTACCTATTACATGGGATTTAACAGTATTAGTGAACGGTGGGTGTACAACCGTGTATGTACACCTCTGCCTCTTCCTTCGGGGAAAATAGGTGTGATGCTATGTTGAAACACATAAATCTGTAGAATTGAGAATCTCCTTCTTTTAGAAAGTCGATTACTAATAATGTTAAGATACAATCATGGAATACTTTAATTACGTAATTAAAGTTAATTTTGTCTTTACCAAGTGTGGTGGTGCCCTCAACCGATCGCCATATAAATAATGTAAATAATCTGCATTATTAAGTGGTCAATTAACGAATGAAACCGACGACTCAATTAAGAGACGCGCAAATTAATTGATTCATTATCAGAATACCATACGGCGTTCAGCGGTTAAGCAAAATAGTAACACGTTCATATTGGGATTGTTTTAACTCCACTTTGATAAAGTCAGACTTTAGTGGTCCCCCTTAATGTTTCTTGTCGAACATATTGGTTTATTATATAAATGACAATCCTTATCATCGTCTAAATTAATTTCAGTTTGCCCAAAATATTTTAGATGGGGTTTTTTAGTTATATCACCGTGAGGAAACCAGCTCACCTGAGAGATGCTCTCGATTTTGGTTAAAGTCATGTCTTGTTCGTCTAGTGGCCCCAACCGCGACTGCTGAGCATGAGGTTCTGCGTTCGATTCCCGGGTTGGGTAAAGTGTTATTGGGTTTTTGTGTTAGGAAATTCTCGATACGTGAGTGTCAGTCAACCTTAAAAGATAGACATATCCTGTCTCGGACTTTTTTTTTAGATTTTTAATGGACATTTCTGTCCTATATGTTTTTGCGGAACTTTAACCGTTTACGCAACGCTTGAGTGCGTTGCGTAAACGGTTAAAGTAACGGAACCTCTAAAAAGGAATATTTTGTTCCCGTTTTTGCAACATTTTTTATTGATGCTCCGCTCCTACTGGTCATAACGTATTGTTATATAGCCATCCTTGATGAGTGGGCTATCCAACACAAAAATATTTTTTTCATTGGAACCAGTTATTCCTGAGATTAGCGCGTTTGGTTGACCAAACAAATGTATTTTCTGAAGGATTAGGCAAAAGAGTACTGTGGTACCTCATTTTAGCTAAACCGTTATGAAATCCTATGTAAAGAATAGCGAACATATTCAAAACTGACTGCTACTGAATTTCGTAACACGAAAACCTAATAACAATTTTACCTAACCTAGGAATCGAAGTCCGTTGACCGTCTCGTATATATGAGTTCTGAACTCACGTTTGCAACCACTACAGCAAAAAGCCAGTCTGATATTTTTAGTAAAGTAAGCGGGAAAAATATAACCATAGTACGTAATAAAAACGTTTGCTGTATGTATATGGTGATAAGTGTGTAAAGTAGGCGATGTAAATGAAGCTCCCCGAGTATGGGCACGTTCGAGTCAACATCTGCCGCTCCAAATGCTAATATGGTATAACTCACGAGATTGTCTGCACTAAGGGAAGATCTCGTCTTCGATTGTGTAACTATAGATTAATTATTACCAATTGTAGATTAATATATTTTATCGGTTGCGTTTTAATATTAAATCAAATCAATTTATTTTCTAGAAAAGCGGTACAATTAAGGTGTTACAAAAAAGACCATGTTATCAAATAGTCTTTTTGGAAGTCAGTCGTTATTTCAAAAATTAAAAACCGGATTTTGGACTTAAACCCGGGCATATCAACACTGGTTTTTAGAAGTTACTCATAAATATAAATTATAGTTTTAATTGTTATAAATTAAAATTTTGTTTATTTTCTTATAATTTTAAAACTAAATTTAGCAGTCTTGCATTTTAGATGTAATTTCGGCCGCGTATTTTCTGTAGATGAGTCAGCAGCCTCAAACCCGGACTACAAAAAAAACTCGGGTGGTCCCCGGACGACGTTTAAACTACGACAAATCCGGGGATACACGGACGGATGGCAACCCTAAACTATGAGGTATATTTACGACCATTTTCGCGCCTTATGATATGGCCCTACTAACGTAAGCGACTTTTCTTTACACGATATATATGTCGGAGATGGCAGCACCGAGCGCTACGGGCAGTCGGCGACTACAGCGAGTGGAGGGCGGACGCCAGTCTATTGTGAGCCGCCGTGGCGGACGGACCTCTTCACTCTGACTTATCTAGCCTACCTCTGATTTTATATTTGAATTCCTACATTGTACATTGTAATATGAAGTGACTCACTACTAAAAACTAACCCAAAGTAAACGTGCTCTCAGTGGCGGAGAGCCTTAATATTGGTTTTATTGACGATTACCTTTGAAATCCTGACAGACATAGAGACCCCCGATCCTATTATTCAAACCTTTCTCCTACATATATATACATATTAAATATATATATATATACCTATATGTTTTTACGTTATTTGTCCCGAGTACCTAACCTACGCTTAGCTACTGGCTTACAAATATAATATACCAAATACACATTCCTAAAATATATTCAAATACAAAATTTGCATAAATAAACAATTTTAAACTCTTATGTGCACGAATAGCCACAAAGAGGCGGCTCTTTATTTATGTATATTGTCGCAGATAATAAATTCTAAATATTATACGAGCATTTTCCTATGAATTTATTTGAATTAATGTTGGTCGTAAATCTTGGAGATATTAGATTAACACCTATTTATAGTCATTTTTATGAAGAAATGTGAGAAATACTTATCTGTGTCGTAAAATTTTACGCACTAAAACATGCTACTTAAGTGTAACTATACTGATTTACTAATAAAATGTCTGTCGTTCCTAAAACTCAACTTTTTTTTCTACTCAGAAATTTGTTTGTTGAATTAATACCGCCGTACGTACCTTTATGACTATATAAACACACTAGTTGCACAATAATATAACATCACCACAATTGTTTCCCTGAAAGGTTAAGCAGGGTTGTGTATATATTCAACCCACGGTCAAACTCTATGAAAACTATCAAGTGCTTACAGTTCGGCAATTGTTCGTATTGACAACAGCCATGAAACAACACTCCCTTACTAACTACTCATGAGAATCCATCCGCCGCAATCATATTGTTGCCTCAACCACTCCGCTTAGGACTTCCTTCAGTCATAGGTTCTTTATTTTTCTTGGACCCTATCTTTATAATAAATTGCACCAAAGTCTGTCCCTGCATTCATTAAATAAATATAATTATAAAACCACTCTCCAAACTTGGCTTCAAAACCAAACATACACTACCACAGAAGCACTTATGGATTTGCTCATTTAATCCTCTAAAAACTATTACCTATACCTTCAATTATTACCAATTTGCTCTCCCCTCTTCCACAAACATGCACACGCGCACTCACGCTGTCATACACAAACACACACACGCAATCACGCGCGCACACCTACGCTCTCTCTCTGTCTCACACACACACACACGCGCACACACACGCGCGCACACACACACACACACACACACACACACACTCGCACACACTCATATCAGCCTATTAGGCAAATTTTTATCGTGTTGTTTTCTATTCCCTAACATTTCATTAAGCTCACTCAAAATCACCTTATTTTAAAACATGTTAGACTATATATAGATATATTATTTTAAAACATTATAGACTATATATACATAGCACTAAGCTAATTAAAATTGTATCTTGATAGAGACGGGGACCTGGTGACCTGTAATACAGGTGTTTCCTACCTACGACAGGCACCAGCGATCCACAATCCAAATTGTTATCATTTATTAGCTAATACTTTTGTTTGTAAATGTTTGTCTTTGGTTTGTGGTGAGAATTAAACGTTATTTTATTTATTTATTTTATATATATATATATACCACATTTCGATACAGTTTTATAACTGTACTTTATAGTCCCATAATATGTTATAGGTGCTGTAGCTATTATTACCATCTTTAGAGTACGATTTTTCTTTATTTTATTGCAGACTCTGGGTTGCTACTGAAAATTTCCTAGCCGAAAAACCTAAACCTAAACTACTCCAGGAGGCGCAGGTTCAAATCCTGCTCACGACCGTATTTTTCTTTCCACAGAAATGTATAACTATAAAGTTTGCTACGCAGTTATTCCTTTCAAAGATTTATCTGTATTAACCTAATAATACTAAGCCAATCTGAAATTTAAACCTAAAACTTCACGATCGACAGCCACGCTAGCGTCCATTATAGCAACGAGGGAGTATGTCACAATAACCAACACTCTCAGTTGGCAGATTGCTATTAGAATTCTACTGTCTCTCCGCCAATACCTTATAAACCCACGCAATATACTTGAATGACTAACCACGAGACCACACAAGCTACCCCCACAAAACACAGCATAGAAACTGTTTTCTTATGGCACATTATGCGTTATTGATAGTGTGTGGCAAGCGTGTGGCTGCGCTTGCGTCACTCTCGTAAATCATTCGCGGACAGCCGCCATGTTTATTGCATGAGACGCTCGATAAGTTGGGATTCACTTCTTTGTCGCATCTCCAGACATCCGTGATGTATCGGTTTTGCTGTGAACTGAGATGGCATGGAAATATGACAGGGAAGGCGCCAGCGATTAGCGGAGACTTATAAACGATGCTGTACAGTTAATCAGAAAACATGGTCGTGTATGTGTGTTATACATTAATTTATTTCTATTAGCAAATAGCAGTAACTCCCATAAACATAATAACACTGCAATGTGCCACGATCGTCTTTTCTGTGCCTGTCTTTAGATAAAAAATGCATCAATATATGAATCTGCCTAGCCTTTTCCAGATACAAAAGGAAAAAATACATCAATCTATTAATCTGCCTAGCCTTTTCCTAATTAAGTTGGAGTCGGCTTTCAGTCGAACCGGATCCAGCTCAATACCAGTGTTTTTCATGGAGCGACTGCTTATCTGACCTCCACAATCCAGTAACACGATATCTCCTGGTATAATTGGTTGTCACACTTTCAGGCCTCTGACTACCCGTAACGGCTGTCATAGATTTTAAGTTGTCAACTGGAACCGACAGCTCAACGTGTTCTCCGAGGCACGGAGGGGTCTCGGTGTGAAATCACCCATCCACAGACCGACCGCGGCAAGCGCAGCTTAACCTCGATCGATCGATCTGTGCGGCTGTTGCTTTACCATGAGTCCCTCAATATACATATAATGCTCGTACCTAGTAAACCACTTAAAACACTAAGCCGTTTGAAGGCAGAAGACAAGTAATTCTTAATCGCTGCTAAAGAGTCCTAATTGAATACTGAACATCAATTCAATTTCGTCTTTAAAACTAGACATACCAGTTCCTCAAAACTATAAAACGTAAATAGGTAGCTATATTCTGGACTACTTCGCTCCAGATAACAGCACGACTATCGAAACGGAATAATTCCGTACGGTATTCAGAGAAATTATTCAAAAGTAGTTACGCCGGCGCAAACCGGTCCAGGGCAAAGCGGCCGCGGACAAGAAAGTTATTTTTTAATCTTTTTTTGTGAGTAATTCTGGGGCCCTCTGTTAAGATACTACAACATGTGTGGTTTGAAGATTATTATCACCGATTAGCTATAATAAAACCATGATCATCATCATCACCTTTAATAATATCGTATAAAATCCTTATGTCCCTCTGTCCAGTTCTTCTTCCTTTCACATCATTCATATAGTGCTTTAATTGTTGTACATTTTAGTCTCGCCAACAAAATTGTCTTACTGTTCCCAGTCCATTAACGTTAAGTCGTACTTCCGAGCGAGTATTATCTCGAGTAGAATTTAATTAGTTTTTAAACTCATGAATAATTCACACAAATAAACATAGTTGCCAATACTGGTTGGGCACTTACAGATAACCACAAAACATTTGCTTATTCCCTTTAAGGAGTTACGAGCCGTGGGTGTTTTCAAACGCTAATTTAATCGACTACGATATCGATTGTGATTTAGTAAGACTTGCTGATTTAGTAAATATTGTGTAGCAACTCTATTTGGATAACTAGTTACGGTGACTTGTGTGGTCTTTCTACTTTTATTGTGGTGAACTAGAGAAATATTACCACGAACAAGGTTTGCACCGCATTGATCGTTACTCGAAGGTTTTGTACCAATGAAGAATGCTAATTCGAATCTTTCTAGCACATTTAAAGCGTCTTAAGAGTTGACAGCGTCATTTATTCAAGCACTGCAGAGTGACTGAACCGAAAGTATATATATTATTTTATTTTGTATATTCTGGTCTACGACACATGACCACAGTGTACTTTTCCTTAATCGATATTAGATTATACGTCAGCTTGTCAGTCTCTACTCACCTGATAGTTCGTTAAAATACAAAATTGTATTTTAAAGCAATAAAATTCTATTGAGTCTGCTAATCAGCGAGTCAACGGATTAAAACAAAAACCTCATGTTGTGTTTCCGACAACCACTTGTCAGACATTACATAACCCCGTTCACCCACAACGAAGGCGTAAACCCATCCACCCAACGTCCAATGTCATTCATAATGAACGGAAGTGTGGGCCACAAACCATGCAGTTAATTACCGATTGTCGTCAAGCGGAGTCATCGTCACAGGAACCCTGGTGACGCTCCAGCGACCAGCAAACTCCTAAACATCATTTCCTCTTTACATTTCCTCCATAATCACTCTTTCTTATTGACATTGGCGCATAACTGAGGGTTTTTACGACACAAATGGGCCGATAAAGTCCGTGTTAACATATTTTAGCACGCTAAGCGAACTCGAACAATAGACATGCCTTTATAATAAGCGTTGTTTTATTGCGATTCTAACAGTTACGACACAAGTTTCTGTTTATAATATTTATAAATAAATTGAATGAAATAACAAATCTATCAAATAAATCAGTCAAATATTTTGTATCTATTGTAAGTGATGAAAGGCAATTTATTTCGTACGGTTCGGCATTCGTACGTCTGCTGGACAGTACTACTCCTGTTTAATTTTTGACTTACATATTATATTGTCTGGTACCTAACTATATTTGGCTTGGTAATAAATGCTGTTTTTCTTGTATAAATGAACGCATAAATCAAGCAGTGAGTCCAAGGTCAGGTTGGCTTGCGTATTATTTTCATTTCATTTAACGACACCTATATAAGTTTAAGGTTGCATTGGATTTGAAATCAATCATCGCTTGCTTAAAATGGAGGAAACCAGCACACCAGAGAAATGTTTTTGATGGTGGGTAAATTCTGAGACCTACGTCTAGTTTAAGCTTTGACGTTCTAGGTAGTTCATTAAACATACGATAAGAAGGACGCATAAATAACGAACTATTCCAAAATGTTAACTTATTACTCATTTCCACCTCTCTTCATTTCTTACGCATATTTTTCCAATCTCTCGCACTGACAAAATCAAGACAAAACCAATACTTACTATGTAAAGTAAAACCAGCTCCATTTCAATGTCATATATTACGCACATTCCC
Organism: Xylocampa areola; assembly: GCA_935421205.1. NCBI lineage: Eukaryota > Metazoa > Arthropoda > Insecta > Lepidoptera > Noctuidae > Xylocampa > Xylocampa areola. The sequence continues at coordinate 20,566,047 of OW285206.1, forward strand.
GTCGTTTCTCAAAGAAATAGTAGCAATATCAGTGGATCGCAAGTGCGTGATAGCGGCTTAACTCTCACAGCGGGGCTCCTGTAGCTTGGCTGACTTTAATACATTCTGCGCCTGCGCACAGCGCGTGGCCAATCGATGAGGCACGCACGTTTTCTTAGCATTGAACTGTTGAAACGCAAATTGTACGCGTTAAATTTAATCAAAGGTGCGATGATTTAGTGTTAGGCGTGGATTAACCTTTCGGCTCAGTAACGTACAGATCTGTACGTTGTAACAATAAAAATCTATTGTGTCTGCTAATCACTGACGCAACAGCTTAAATCGATCAGAGATAAAATCAAATACATAAATCATAGACATCCCTTATTAAACGGCTCTCAACAGAGATAAGATAAGATAAGATAACATAAGATAAGATAAGATAAGATAAGATAAGATAAGATAAATTTATTTGTTAAAAACATATGTTATACACAGAATTTAATGTCTTACAATTTTAAGCGATTCAGTATTTATCCGGAAGCCGCATGTTCAAATCTTATTCATGACCGTAGCTTGTAAAGTGTGGAATGACCACAACAATCAAAAACTTTGTAATTCAATCTTTTTAAGATTTTTTATTTCTTACTGAGACTGAACTGTCAGGTCCTGGGTTCGACACCAAGGTCAAGAGTTGTTATGTTTCTCTATTAGGAAATGGCACATTGCAATACACTCACCAGCTACTTATTAAATGTGTCTTATCCTATAAAACAGTACACCTAGTTTACAACGTAGTACGTACGTGGGAGACGGGTCTGGGCAGTTGCATCACACGGAGTGTGTGTGATCCAACTATCGTTCTCCCCAAATCTAGCCACACAACTAAAGAGTGAATAGATTTATTCTGGATATACGTGCTCCATCCTCGGCCACAACGTCGCTTACCATCAGGCGAGTTGGTGGCCAAACGTAGATCCACTTGTGATTGAAAAACACGTACAAATATAACTTTAGAGTTGCTACGCATGCATTAATCCGTTTGAATCAAATCTGTATTTGTTAAAGTAATCGCATCTGTATGACATTGTATTAACTGCAAAGTTAGTTGTGTCGGTTTAGTCACCTGTATAGGGAATGAATAGATAGCGATGATGCCACCAAAAGACGTATTAAAATGTGGAAGAAGAATTTGGAGTAGTTAGCAGAAGTCTAGATAGCTTAGTGGACAGATTGCCTGGAGTATTTATCTGGGACCCGCAGGTTCGATTCCTGCTCACGACCGTTTTTCTATTTCCACAAAAATTAAAAAAAAAACTGAGTACACCTACTGCCTAAACTCTTTGTGTTTGATTCTAGGATAGTTTATTAAACCCAAAAAGCCTTTATGACATCATACTTGCAGGTCATTAATAAAGACCCACGTGAACACATGAATTCCCTTAATTACACCATTCCAGATGCTTCCAGAAACATTTGCCAATACGTGTCGGAAAACAGGTAACTTTGCTTGGAAAGCTAACATTTTCTCCTCATACTAGTGGGACACTTGTCCTCAATTAATTAAACAAGATGCCAGCAGACAGATATCTTGCTAATTACCCCGTTAAGGCTCTATCATACTAACGATTTCATGGCGGACGCGAAAGTTGCAGTTTTGCTATCTCTTGCAAACTATGTTGGTTACTAATGCATTTTGCCTTAGTTTAGCATAAATGCTTGGACTTGACGCATATCATTGGCAAATCGCTTTGATGCACAAACACGACTGCACAAAAAAGAGAATTATGTTTTTAGCGTTTATGTATGAATGTATGTTTGTTAGTTTCGTTATAACATCATAACTTCTAAATGCCTGAACCGATTTAGATAATTGGGGTATCGTTATACTCTTTATGCTTTCTCGGGTAACATAGGCTATTACGATTTAAAATATAGTAATATAATATTATATCTCAAAAAAACGTATAAAATAAATAAAACACGTCTGCCATGTGTGAATTAAAAAGTGAAAAAACAAGGTACTGAAGAATTTTCAGCGCAGTCGGGGGACCCATAAGAAAATGTTCAAATATAGGTTCTAACGCAGTTTGGAAACTACGTGCTTTGTGCAAACACTAACAACTATGTCTTTTTCTTTATGTGGGCAAATCTGTCATGGACTTAAAGCTCGCAGTCGTCTGCCTCTCCTATGCTGGGGTTCCAGGATCACAGCTACTTTTGACTGTCTACTTGACTGTCCTGTTGGTCTAGTGGTTAGTAGCCCTGACTGCTAGGCCGGAGGTCGTGGGTTCGATTCCCACCCAGGACAAATGTTTGTGTGATGAGCACGATCATTTGTTCTGTGTCTGGGTGTAATTTATCTATAACATTTATGCATTTAGAAATATATAAGTATGTTTATCAGTTTTCTAGTACTCATAACACAAGCTCTGCTTAGCTTGAGACTAGACGGCGTTGTGTGATAGTTGTGGAATATTTATTTATTTATTATTTATTTATTTACTTTTGCCACAATCACGGCACAGTATCGTCCGTCGACGGTGTCGATAGTCCCCGCCATATATGCAGCCCGGCCACAGTTGGCCAGCACAGACGAGACGACGCGGCGTATGCTATTTTAATCTTTATGTCATACCACTGTTACTGAGAGAACAAAACATTTCAAGAATTTAATATATAATTAAATTAACAATTCAACTTGTGACTGTTCCACGGAGACCCAGGCTAATAAAATTTTCATTTTTCCTAATTATTGCTTAAGGGGCTTCCCTCTCTCTTAGAGAAAATAAGAAAGGGGGGAAGGGACTGTGCTCCACCAGTTCCGCACAGCCCTGTAGAGCTCGTCCCAGACTGGTCACTCTCCCACCCCGTGGAGGACTTCGTTACTTATTCTAAGTTTAAACTGTCGACAATAGTATGTCGGCACAATAGGGGTAAGAAAGACAAAGAGAGGAATGCAAGGGGCCTACAAATGATACTTAACGCTTGTGTTCATTATGATGTTCTACTAATATATTTCATTACAATCGAACCCATATCGTGACGAGGGGCGGCATACTGCAGCTGACACGTCAACCGTGTATCGTTAAGGCTATCACTACAATTAACGGACACGTTTCCCTAGGCAACATGTCTTACTCAACCCTACACAGAGGCCTGCGAAGGCCAACTGCTGTCCAGCGAGACATGCTTTCCAGTTGTACTGGACGGTTATAACATTTCACAAATAACCCTGATTGGTCTACCCCTTCATCAATATGGTTGACACTACCACAAGCGTAATGTATTGTCAGTCGTTCACAAGATACCTCACACTTGCACACTCGCAACTTATATTAGACTTAAACAAAACTAAGACAACTTAATTAGAGCCTCTTTCCTCTTACGACACATCCTACGCGTCGCTCTAGAGTCAACGTGTTATCCCTATTCCGGTGTCAAACCGATTGCCTAGGATATTATAATCCTACTATAGCTCTGGAGTTGACGTGCGTTCCCTACTGTGGCCCAAGACCAACTGTCCTGGTTATTCTAACTTAATTATAGCCCAAGAGCTGACGTCCGACCCCTAGTGTGGTTTAAAACCAACTGCCCCGTCCTTCGGATCCTCAATCTCCCACTTTACCTCGTTCCGACCATATTCCCATGCTTTAACATGATATGTTTATTACCCTTTTTGTATACTTTCTCAATTGTTTCGTTTGGGTCGCCTTCTCAATTGATTTGGGTCGTCTTAATTACTTTAAACAGATGTGGCACTTCTTTTGTGCATCTCTCATAAAGGTTGCATATTTCACCAAATTCTTAGAGCTTGTAAAAACATTGCATCTTAACCGATGGCTAACACTTGTTCCTAGTCCGTTACCCATAAATTTAAGATTTAATGTGTTCCTAAGTGGCCCGATATCGTGTGACAGTGTTATAAATGAAATATTATTTATTTTTAAATAGGAATACGTGACAGACCGTCACATTCCCCCCTCTGAAAATCAGACGCGGGACGCAGTACAGCGGATGAGCTTTCACAATAGACTTAACTATTCTTTTTCATCAAGGATAAGAAAGAAGGTTTCAATGTGTTATTGGTATGAGCAATAAGGATTTTCGTAAATTATTTTGTCGTTAGATTTGAAACGAGAAATCGTTACACTACTTCATCTTATTAGCAAACGATTGGCGCAATATAGCGGTTGAGTTTGCACAAGTCAATGAGGTATTTCTTTTCGACGAGTTTAAGAAACCCTTCGACTCAGTATTATAATACTCATCTTACTACCTTGAATACTCTTTCAAGGCTTTGAGTATTAGTTCATAAATATATTCACAGTCAATGTCTTCAGAGTCAACTAAGGATTCTGGTAAATTGTAATACGTCACACACGAAGTAAAGGCTACTCGCTACAGCTTATACAAGCTATATGTTTTGATCTAGCTCAGCCTTTATCTGAAGTATAGCTGAAAGAAAACAATTATCATTGACATCATTGGCTAATGATAAATAGAATAGAACTTATGTCAGTTATCATTGAGACTAAGATACTCCATCGTCATTTGGAATTTAACCCTTTCCCTGTCCGATGGATCATATAATTATAATACACGGCGATTGTATCTGTGTTGTGAACCTTGAACCTGTTAGGTAACTAACGATTATAACTATCGAGTTTGGAACACTCGGAAACATCTCAACATCACAAATAATTAGCGTTTCTAGAGAAGAGGTAAGAAATTGATATAATTTTTCGCAATCGCCATGAGTCTATTTTTATTATAACGATAGAGAAACAAAGGATTCTCTATAGAGAAACCATAATCAAACTCGCTATTTCAAACACTAAAATTAGTGTAGATTTGTGTGGCGATAGAAAAACGGAAAACAAAGCGAGGAATTAATATTATTCTGTATTCTTAAAACAAATATCCCAGTCGTCGTTCAACAAACTGGCTCTAAGAATACGAAGTGCTTTATAGATTTTTCCGTATATATATGATTACTTTGACAGTAAGAATTATTTGTATAAAGCACAACCGTATTAGTGTAAGGCGATAATTACTTACTACTAATTATGGTGTCTTCAATCATCAAGTAAATTTTATATCGCCATCTAACGTAGTTTCAGTATTCCAGTGAATATTCAGTATTCTTCGCCAGTGTCTAACATAGACGTAAATGCAGACTATAACAATCAATAGCAGCTACCTAAACTCATTCCAACTGAAACCTATTGCTTTACCAGGGATACTAGAATTTGAAGTCCAATAAGAGCACATACCTGTGCTATTGCCGTATTGGCGTCTATTCTTAATTGAATAAATTCTAATTAGTTCTCTTAGAATTTAAAAATATAGTTACATGTTTTCAATTCGTAACCCTACTTATATTCGACAAGTAAGGTGACTATTTTGGAAATAAGTATAATGAACTTAATAAAAATCATGATAATATGATCATCTCCATCGTATCTCATGTTGCGATTGACTATCATTTTTATGAGATTCAAATACTTGTAATTCCTAAATCCAGGTGGTATAACTCACCTTTGATTTAGTTCAGCAAACTTAAGCATGCCTAAAATGCAATTTTACATACCGGAGTCTCTTTTCAAGTGTGATATCGAACCACGCTACCTACAGTTGTCAGCACAATTTAGTGAACGTAGTTCACCGATGGACGCAGGCCTCTCCTAATTTACTCTCCGACTCTGTCTTGCCCGGTAACACCAGATCAGTTGATGAAATTGCATTCCATGGTCTCTGAAATAGTTCGCACATGACCTTATTAGAATATATCCTTCTTAGACCTCCCCCCTCTGATTCTGAGATATTACAACCAACTAGACACTCGGCCAAACCTACACAATATATTTTGTGGATATACATCATAATTACAATACTCAATAATTTAAATTAGTTCCCCCCTCAGATTCTAAATATATTGAGTGAGGGTAGTTCGTAGTCCAGATACTAGAACAATATATAAGTCAGAGTAGCATTAGTCAGATTGGCTAAAGCCTAAAAGCAAATGTCTGTAGTATTTGTATACACCATTCAGTTAAGACACAATGCTTCTACATATTAGGAAGACATTTTGGAACGGTGCTTTGTCAGCACAGAAGTAGTTAAGTAATAATTAGATAACAAAATCACACTTCGCACTGACATCGAAGTCAGTCACCTGTTCTTGTGAAAACTTCAATAAGAAACAAATTACACAATAATATTACCATAATGCACTTGTCTTATATAATTTGTATATACAAGGCATATGACATCACGAAAAGCAAATAAGTATAAATAAAATAAAAACTTAGCTTCGCAACAGTAGTCACGCTATAAAAGCTATCGCCATAGCTGATTTTGAGACGACTAAAATCCGATTGCAACCAATGAAGTAAGTGTTGAAATGCAGCCGCTCGTAGAGTTTTAAATTATCCTGAAATTTTAAACAAAGGCACACCAGTATCTTCTATACACAAACATAAATCTCACATCACCAACCACACCGTCACAAAACAATCTCGTTTGTTTTGAACATTTCATGCTTGTAGGAATCGAACCCAAGCAAAAGATAATCACACAAATATTACACTAGCACATTCACGTATTGCGTTTATGTATTAACAAATTAATTATTTGTTGTTGTACTGAAGTGAATCAGTACTTCTAAGACAATCCTATGATTGTTATCGTACATATATGACATTATATAGAACTTAATCATAAATTACTCTGTCGTCTATAATAATATTTTAAATATGTGATTACGTAGTCTTATTAGAGTAGTAACCCAATAAGTAGTTCTTTCTCGTTGTACTGTATTAAATCAATATTTATAAGACAATCCTATGAGTGTCATTGTATTTGATACTTTAACTTAGTCGTAAATTACTATGGCCATGTTCATTTTTGTCGTCTATTACAATATTTTAATTATGTTATTACGTTGTGTTATTATTGTAGTAACCCAATAAATTGTCCTTTCTCGTTGTACTGAATTGAATCAATACATTTAATGACGAGAATCCTGGTCACGGCACCACATGTGACTGTTCCACGGAGACCCAGGCTAATAAAATTTTCATTTTTCCTAATTATTGCTTAAGGGGCTTCCCTCTCTCTTAGAGAAAATAAGAAAGGGGGGAAGGGACTGTGCTCCACCAGTTCCGCACAGCCCTGTAGAGCTCGTCCCAGACTGGTCACTCTCCCACCCCGTGGAGGACTTCGTTACTTATTCTAAGTTTAAACTGTCGACAATAGTATGTCGGCACAATAGGGGTAAGAAAGACAAAGAGAGGAATGCAAGGGGCCTACAAATGATACTTAACGCTTGTGTTCATTATGATGTTCTACTAATATATTTCATTACAATCGAACCCATATCGTGACGAGGGGCGGCATACTGCAGCTGACACGTCAACCGTGTATCGTTAAGGCTATCACTACAATTAACGGACACGTTTCCCTAGGCAACATGTCTTACTCAACCCTACACAGAGGCCTGCGAAGGCCAACTGCTGTCCAGCGAGACATGCTTTCCAGTTGTACTGGACGGTTATAACATTTCACAAATAACCCTGATTGGTCTACCCCTTCATCAATATGGTTGACACTACCACAAGCGTAATGTATTGTCAGTCGTTCACAAGATACCTCACACTTGCACACTCGCAACTTATATTAGACTTAAACAAAACTAAGACAACTTAATTAGAGCCTCTTTCCTCTTACGACACATCCTACGCGTCGCTCTAGAGTCAACGTGTTATCCCTATTCCGGTGTCAAACCGATTGCCTAGGATATTATAATCCTACTATAGCTCTGGAGTTGACGTGCGTTCCCTACTGTGGCCCAAGACCAACTGTCCTGGTTATTCTAACTTAATTATAGCCCAAGAGCTGACGTCCGACCCCTAGTGTGGTTTAAAACCAACTGCCCCGTCCTTCGGATCCTCAATCTCCCACTTTACCTCGTTCCGACCATATTCCCATGCTTTAACATGATATGTTTATTACCCTTTTTGTATACTTTCTCAATTGTTTCGTTTGGGTCGCCTTCTCAATTGATTTGGGTCGTCTTAATTACTTTAAACAGATGTGGCACTTCTTTTGTGCATCTCTCATAAAGGTTGCATATTTCACCAAATTCTTAGAGCTTGTAAAAACATTGCATCTTAACCGATGGCTAACACTTGTTCCTAGTCCGTTACCCATAAATTTAAGATTTAATGTGTTCCTAAGTGGCCCGATATCGTGTGACAGTGTTATAAATGAAATATTATTTATTTTTAAATAGGAATACGTGACAGACCGTCACAAACTCAAAGTCATTGCACTTGTTCCTCGCCACACACTATCGGTCAAGTGCGGCAAGCGGCGCGTGACGGACAGGTGCGCTGGCGCACAGGGAAGAGGGCGCGCGCATGCGCCGTGACGCGGCGTTCCCATGGCCGTGCGCCCAGAACCCGTGGCCATATGTGTAAGAGAAAAGTTTCAAATAGCGATTTTCAACATAATAGAAATCTTAAGGCATTGTTGTGATCGATATAATTTTAAAGATTAAAAATACTTAGGTGTAGCATGGATTCCTGGTCTCTCAAACGCAACGATCAGTGATGAGAATAGATTAATACTTTTTTATGTTGGAGAACATCTTCGAGTGACATGAAAGACATAATATATTTGACGTAGAGTAGAGGTCGATAGCAGTACCAGCAACTACACCATGTAGAAATATTCAACAAAATTTGGCTAAACTAGAAGTAGATTCTAATAATAATAATGAAATTCATATATATTTTTGCTGCAGATAAGTTTATAGGATGGAGTTGACATATAGAGAATATCTTATCATTTCGTAACCTAAGAAATACTAGGCTGAAACATTCCAACACAATCCACATAGTCGTAATACTCTTCCACAAGATTACTTTTAAAGCCCTCAAGTGCCCTGAATCCCACGAGGGTGTGGTCCAACGCAGGTTGACAACTACAGCGAACGGTCTGCGCATGCGTGCAGTAACTATGTGAACCTTAAACAGTGATTAGTCATCGATCATTCAACTCTCTTCATAGTTGGTGAATGAGTTTGGGTAATTGAGTTTTTACGGCACGAAATTCTTTGATTGCTTTTTAATGTACATATGAGTCATATGACCGAGCAGTCTCTATATGCCTTGGAGTCATGATAATCCAACTATTACTTCCCTCGGGACTCCCTAATCGTTTGAAAGTCTGAAATACATATTTTTTATACCAGTATCGCGGCAAACATGTGTACCGCCCGCCTGATGGTAAGCGGTTACCTACCGGAGTCTATGACGCTGGCGCCATGCGCCACCAGAGGTATTATCCTCCTTCCGGGGTCGCGATCCGTAGTTTTGAAAGTTTCGAAGTCCCTTCTGGTTTCGAACTCTAACGGATCCCTTAATCATAACATCGACATTCGAGTACGTAAGTAAAAACCGTTGAACAATAATTAACACTAAATACAAACGAGATTTTGATTTTGTTCACCGAACTCAATCAAATTTTCATCGGGGTCGCGGTGAATGCTGCCGTGGTCCGGGGACCTGGTTAAAGGTGAGAATAGGATCGTGTGGTAATTAGTCAATAGGAGTCTGGCACGGCGCCCATGATGGATTTCCAACACAAAAAAGGAGGTTATTATCCTTCGTACGTTGTCGATTTTCAGCAAGGTGGAGGCATTTCCCAGGTCGGGCAGCTTCTGTTTTCCGGGCCCTACCTGTCTTAGAAAACCTTTTTTAATGGTAAATCCACCAAACTGCCTCTTTGATCTCAAGCGCGACTGCTGAGCATGAGGACTTGGGTATGACACAGAAAAACCCAATAACCAAATGTTATTCGGTTTTTCTGTTAAGTAATTCTCAGTAGCAACCTAGAATTATGCCCGATAAATAGTAATAGGCTCACATAGGATTTAATAACAGCATCGGTAAATGTGGATGTACAACTGTGTACACCTCTGCCTACCCCTTCGGGAATACATAAACATCACGCCTGTATTCCCCGAAGGGGTAGGCAGAGGTGATGTACATCTCTATCTATGCACTACGTAGGTATTAGCTTGCATTAATGTTATGGTTATAACAATAACTTGGCGTGTTTAAAAGTTTGATTCATAAACACATCAGTACAACATACACAGCATCACGCCTGTATTCCCCGAAGGGGTAGGCAGACACATTTCATCAATGCTGTTTTTAAGTCCCATGTAAGGTGGTGAGTACGGAATAGAGGCGTGATGCTATTTATGTGGTAAATCCGTCGTGGACTCTGCCAGACTCCCATCAACTCTAAAAACCACACTGTCCCCCAGTAACCTTTACCGGGGTATTGGTATCGCAACTGTATTCACCTACAGAACGAAGCATACTAGGAAACCTAGTATTCGATGTAAAACAGTCTTGTGTCGTGGAGGAATTTCTGTCGAGCAGCCGTGAAGTTTGGCACTTTTCCAAACGCACGTGCGACACTTGTCACTGCACGTGTTCATTACAAACATCATAGTTATTTGAGACGCACTAACAGAGATTTAATGAATATTAAGAAAGTTCCTACTTAAGTAACACCTGGCTTATTACATTTCCAAAATATATTAATATAATATAATTTAATTAGTGATGCAGTTGCTTAAGAATGTACATTATATTCAGTGGCGTGCATTGCATATAGGCAAACAGGCAGAACCTCCCTCAAATAATTACCTAAATACAACCCATATAAAAGTAAATGTGTGATATATGTTGTATTTAGGTAACTTTTTGAGGTAGGCACTGCCTATTTGCCTATATGCAATGCACGCCACTGATTATATTACTTCCTATAGCTTAGTTTTTGTATAAACTCTTAATAATAAATTCTTATTGAATAACTAAGTCTAATAATACTACTCCCGACCGTATTTCAGTCACGGCGGCCTATCTCCACAGAGATTAGCCAAGTACGCAGGAGATATTATAGTGCACAAGTGTATGCGCAAACACAGGTGCACTCTGTCTCTTCCTTCAGTCTCATAGTCCGACGGGACAGCAATCCGACACGACCGGAGAGAGATCAGGCGCAGGACCGACGGCTTTACGTGCTCTCCGAAGTACGGGGGTGTCACACCACCAACTTCCTGACTCCGAGCTGCTACTGAGAATTTCTTAACAGTAAAATCCAATAACACTTTGCCCGCCCTGGGAATCGAACCCAGGACCTCACGCTCAGCAGTCGCGCTTGCGACCGCTAGACCAACGAGGTAATCAAAGTCTTAACTAAGTCTACATTAACTAAGAAAGTATATAGGTATGACGTCGCAAATGTAACCTTGGTTTGAATCGCCAACCTGCGGCTCAAGCGGTGGAGACCACGACTGTGTAGTATTTTTAATAGTACCTACTTACATACATTGTGGTAGACAGAGATTATCGGTTTCCACTTGCTACGATTTATATATGACCTCTTCATGGATGTCCGATATAAAGTAATCGGAGAATAATCCGCTGACTTGATCTCTGCTCATCACTAGTAGGTACTAAACTGTCAAGTGCTTCATTTTAACAGAGCAATATCACAAAACTTTCGTTTCCTATTACCGTGATTTTCCAACAGCTGCCGCCATCATTCGCTCTAATGGAACTGAACAACATAATCTGACCACTAGAGGTCACCTAGTTAGCAGGAACAAGTGATAATTGGACAAGTTTACAATAAAGAAATTTTGACGGCACGGTGGTTAATAAGATCGGCTTGTAAAACGTGAAGCGTGCACAAAACAATTATTTGTAATAACTACAAATATTCCGGCTCTGGGGTGTATCTGCGTGTGAGATTTTGGTCAGTAAACGCACTCAAAGCACAGTAGAAATACCAGGAGTTTGACAACGTTTTATATCTTTTTTTTTTCTTTTTTTTTATGGAAGCCGTCTGGTAAGTTGCCCCCTAAACTTAGCAGACGGCTCGCCTGATGGTAAGCGATTACCGCCACCCATGGACACCCGCAACCCCAGAGGAGTCGCAAGTGCGTTGCCGGCCTTTTAAAGGTGTTGGGCCTCCGGTACCCTCACTCACTAGGCGAAACACAACGCAAGCGTTGTTTCATGCCGGTTTTCTGTGAGGCCGTGGTATCAATCCGGTCGAGCCGGCCCATTCGTGCCGAAGCATGGCTCTCCCACGGTGGAAAAACCTCAAAATTAGTATGTTTGCAGATATTTTGAGAATGTCGCAACAAGATTTATGTCTTTAACTCTTGAAAAGGAATAACTAACATAGCGATACAGAAACATAGCGTCCATAAACGAACGATAAATCTTATTCATAACTGTCGTTTCCTTTGCAGTCAACTTTTTACAGACAACACTGCACCTTTATCAATGGCTTGAATTTTTGTACCTAATTAACTACTATAAACGGATAGATAATTTTCTAGTACAGATTATTATGCGTAACATTTTTTTTTTTCAGTGGAACCTTTATTAGGACCTACTTAGCCAGTTATCTTCATCGTTAGCTATAACGCAAGCGGAACAATCGCGGCAAAAAATTAAAGTGCGGTGGAAGAAGCCAGCGATGGAAGAAGCGGATGACGTCACGGACGCTAATGAGCGCGGGATGCCGCGCGTGCGCACCGCTCTCACGCCGCGAAATGCGTTCGCGCCATTCTGTTAGGCTGCTTGCAGATTTTCCGAAACAAAGTAACTTTGAAAAATGTTAATTTATTACTATATTTTATTTATCACTGTGCTTAATAAAGGTGACGTGCCTATTTTCGAATTTTCCATCGTAAAAGGCGTTTCCTACATTTTGTTTTTTGATAGGCAGGATTTTATACAATCAGTCATTATAGTTCCTGTAAATCTAATATTTCTAGATACACATTTCGCTTTTTTTCTAGTCGCAGTTAGTACGTAAATAATGAACCCCATAGGATTTCATGGCCCAACCGTACCTAATAGTAGTATGTAGCCGGCCTTAATATATTTTAAAATCAGTTTTTTTTGGTGATTAGTATTGTTCGGCGATATTAATGGTGCTGTCAAATTTAATGGTTTCGTAGCACTTTTTTGCTATAACTGTTTCTCAAATTGCTTCGTATAGTGAAATCTAATTCAAAATATTAGGCTGCTAAAAAACAATTTCCACCACTTTACTTTTGAATTTTTTACGAAGATCTAATGGTAACTGCCTTGTTGGTCTAGTGGTCCCACGCATGACTGCTGAGCATGAAATCTCGGGTCCGATTTCCGGATTGGGCAAAGTGCTTTTGAGTTTTTCTGTTAGAAAAATTCTCAGTAGCGGCCCGGAGTTTCGAATTGTGACTGGTAGATAGATGGCATAAGGCTCAACACCCATTACATGGGGCTTAATAACAGAATTGGTGAAATATTGGTGTACAACTGTGTACACCTCTGCCTACCCATTCGAGGAATACAAGCGTGATGCTATATAATGTTATGTTTATCTAATGGTACATTTATTAGAATAAATAATAATACATTGAACTTTACCTACTTGCTTTAACCAGTTTAGTTTAACTGTCTCAGAAGCAATTACCTAGTAGAGTGTACATGTCTGCGAATAAAACAGACTCAAATCAATTCTTTTATTTAATAAAAAATTGGTACACTGTTGATAAAACAAATGACATTACTTTTTGTTCAAACAACTTTAGCCAAATAATGTTGACATGCAAATGTTGGAAACAGGGGCAAACACAATCCTATACATAATGTTTACACTAAATTACTAAGCTTAGTTAATTCGTATACATTACTAGCATATATAATTGATTCGGTAATACGTTTTGATAGCTTACAATTTTTTATTTTTTTTATTAAAACAATATATATTAGTCATTACAAAAAAATCGTGGACAGAATAAAATGTTTTGTTAATTAGCCACAATTTAAGGTTTTTTGTAAATATTTTGTAATAGTTAGACTATGTCCTCTAAACTTTTGCTTATGTTTTGTGAGCCAATGCTAAGTACAGCTACATACTATGTTATTCTAATTGCAATACTATCCCAACATGATGAGGCATTATGATATTTTTTAACCCCCGACGCAAAAAGAGAGGTGTTATAAGTTTAACGTTTCTGTGTTGCTGTGGCATCATAGCTCCAAAACGAATGGACTGATTAAGATACGGCTTTTTTTTGTTTGAAAGCTAACGTGGTCGTGATGGTTCTTAGCTAAAAATTATGAAGAACTGTTGGCTTACTCTTAAAAATAATTCCGCTCGATTGACATTGGAACTATGTTAGTTTGTTACTTTTAAATGCCAAAATGTCGAAGAAGTAATTAAAGATTCGGGATAATATGAAGACAACATGCTTTAAAATTGAGGCAACTGTAATGTAGGTAAATTTATTTTAACATTACGCGTTGTTTTTAAGAATCTATTTAATATTGGAATTGGATTGGAATTGGTATTCGTTTCAGGAGTAACCCCACTGTTCAGGCGTTTCAAGATCATCAGCTCTTTTTGTTAGCTGCTGTTGTTTATGTGCCTGGGTTTTTTTTTCCTTAAAAAAATACTTAGTTCATTGTGATTAAAACTAAAAACACAAAATTTATATAAAAACATAAGCTGGTAATATACTTACAATTAATATAAACTCCAATTATTATTAGTGTTTTTTAATTTGAGGTCCAAGCAATCTATTGGCCATAAAATGAGCGGCTGGACGGGCCTAGTCGTAGACCACTTAACATGGGGCTATGGGATTAGCACCGCTCGTTTCCGTTTCAGAGACATTAGCACTCCACACGAGATAAGCCATGATGACTGGTTTCATGTTTATGTTCAGTTATTCGATACGGTTTGTAATATAACGTTTTATGTTCTGGGTTTTATTTAAACTCGGATTAAAATAAGATTTGGTTTATTTAACATTTAATAGTTTTGATACATTTTCTTGACTGTCACATTGGCATTGTGGTCACTAACGCGGGTGCTAAGTGTGAGGTCAGGGCTGCGATTCCCGGGTCGGGCAGTGTTATTAGATTTTTCTGCTATAAGCTGATGAGTCCACCACAAATGGCAGCACGGAGTTGATGGTGACCTATTACCCCCATGTGACTTCATAATCGCATCGGTGAAAGGTAAGTTTTCAACTGTATACACCTCTACCTACCCTTTCGAGGAATATAGTACTACGTCATGTGTGTTACAATATTTTCTCTTCGGCATCATGTTCAGATACCACACGTTACCTCGTAAAAAACTCATGCGAACTCATTTCATCAAACTCATCCATGATTAAACATTGTCACAGTTAAAGCTCGGTCAGTTAGTACATAGTTCACAGTAAACAAAATTAGCTAAATAAAATAACAGTAAACCGTTATAAGATATTTTCTTTTTACAGTTTTTCTCCATTATTTCGAACCCCTCCTAGCGTAGCAAAGGGTAATTGCAAGTAGTGACCGCGAGCGTGGGAATAATCGACCAGACAGTTTCATATCGATAAATATTGCCAGCCATAAATATGTAACAGAAAATATTAAAAAAATAACAATCAAACGTTCGCACCTCAACGAATAATTATAAATTCTTAGTTATAAAAAAAGGACCGTAGTAGGTACATAATTTGTTTTCCGAAAAGAGATTTGTTGCAAATAAATTGCTAGCATCAAAATATCGGGTTACTGGCTACCCTATTTTGAATATATTAGAAAAAGTTTGTATCACAAAGGGTTGTTTTAGAAATAGTTTGCCTTGCATTGTGCTAGCCCCCGCTTGTGTTCGGCGTGAGTGATATAAATGAGCGGCCGCCATTGTGCCAGGGGCCCGCGACCCGGTTTTTACTAAACCTGTTCTGAATTAAACATTTCTAACGCAATTCGACGGAGAAATGTTATTTTTTATTGTGGAGTGACGTCATTTATTTATGTCAAAAGAGTTTTTTTTAAGAGTGCTCCGGTTCTTCTGGTGATATCTGTATTATTTATGAACAGTAAACGGTTTTCATGTTTACCATTTAATCGTGACTACTACACAACGGTATTTCTTTCTTTTATCTATATTTTGATACGAGGATTGTTTAGTCAATCAATTTCTAAAACTAACAACTTAATCTACTAACATTAAAGTTATTCTATAGTAATCAAAATTTTCCGAATACTTAACAACAAAATTATTAAAAAAGGTTTAAAAAAATTGTCCACTCACGTCATATTATTGTGGCCCTGTGTGGATAAAAACAAAGCGCATTAAGTGCTGATTCAGTGTAGTAACTAACAGCATTGCTAGAAATAAAAGCATTATCATCATCATCCCCCTGCCCTTATCCCAATTTATTTGGGGTCGGCGCAGCTTACCTGTATCTGGCATGCTGCAAAAGTTTTGGCTATGTTTTAAGACCGGCCGCCTGCCTGATGTCAACCCTCTTTGGGAATGCTGTTGTTGGTGGTAACCGCCACCGATACGGTCTCCTTCTATCTAGCTATGCCATACCAAATGTTATCTATGCACCAGGTTCTGATGTTATCCTAATATTACACTCCACTAACCGGGCTAGAAATAAAAGCATTAATAGAAATGAAAAAAAAAAAGCTAATTTTAATGAAATAAATGTATGGACCGAGTTCGCAAGCTTTGTTTTGTAAAAAGCTTAACTAGCCCTCTCATATCGTCCATCATCAATTTAACAGTGTGCTCCATTCAACAATCAACATCCCCAAGCCCCCGACAAACATAATATTTGTAAACTCAAAACAATTTGAACACACAATATACTTCACTCAAATAATTCACTCATCCAACTATTCAACACAGTTCGCGAATTCCCCCAATATTTGAATTGTGCAATATGGCGTCCCCAAGGTTGTAAATTCAAACGTACCTAATAATCGGCAAATCGTCATATCTCAATGTGCGCTTGACATGACGATCAAATGCGCTCGAGTTGTATTGTCAGTCAGCTCAAAAATGCGCGGGAGCCACATAACAGGGTGCTCTCAATAACATGTGTAGGGAACAGATCAATCAATGATGTAATAGTTCGGGGAATTTTGAATGAAAATGGGTTGTGGCTTAAAGGGTAAGCGACGCGATTTGATATGACAAAAATAATAATATTGCAGGTACAAAACTTTCAAGCATTACAATTGAGAGTATTTTCATTAACACTAGATAATTATAGTACACATTTAAATATATAAATATGTATCAGTTTTGAATAGACAGAAGATTATTTGCCTGAACAATTTTGCTATTAATAAGAACTGCACTTTTAATGAGAGCACTTAAGAATGTTGACTTTATACCACTTGGTTTTTCTAGAACACTTGGTGTTTTATAAGAGGTCCGAGAACCACAAGATCATATTATTTGTATTAATATCTTCATGTATTTGTATCGCTACATCTTATCCCTTTCACCGCCCCTAACAACTGCATCTCCACAATACGTTTGTTACGGCGTATTTATATCGATAGTAAATGTCAATCGGCTGCGATTGTCGCGCGGAGGTGCGTTGCGATCGCTTTGTGTCGCGCAGTCGCACCCGGTGCTCCGGAGACAATGATTTGCGATTATTTCGTCGTTATAATTGTAGTGCGCCTATAGCGTGGTTGATGAGTGTTGATACTTGAACAAATGTCGATGATTAAATAATTTTTTGATGCGCTATTTCCTATTTCCTATCTAATATAAATGTTGATTAATTCGTCTTTTTTATTTCTACTTAACCAATGATCAGGACAAATAATAATAACATAACCAGCACATAACTGTCCCAGTGCAGGGCGCGGGCCTCTTCTCGTACAGAGAAGGCACGAGATTTGATGCCCCGTCAACACAACGATGTTTCCTAACGATGTTTTCCTTCGCCATCTGTCTAAAATGTATACGTACTAGATTAGATATTTCAGTTTTTTTATGTAGACGACTGATGTCGAAATCAATATCTTTGGACTAAAACCAAATCAAACCAATCATGGCATTACTCATAAACTCAATCACAAAGGAAATCAAACAACAATTATTTCCGGCACAAATTCAAATACAATTCAGTGATTGTAAGAAAGGCCCATTGTTTGAGTAATTCACCTCCCGTTGCACAAACAAACATTCGGACAATATTGAGGAAATCGGTGGAAAGTAATCGGATCTTGTGTAAGCGGCGCGTGCGCCGGACGGCTCTATTGTTGGCGAGCAGTGGTGGGTTTCAGACGGTATCACATGGTTATAGGGCTACCAGGTTCATTAATAAGAATGCCGATTATGTTTAAGAGGATAGCAGCATTCTCCTATAACAATGATAATTTACAGTCTAAGTGCAAAGCAAGATCATTTTGCCAATTTTTCATGTCTTTCGTACATTGCGTCATTAGTATAGTGAAAGAGCACTGAGTTTCAGGTCTTGGGTTTGATTCACGAGTTGGGCAGTGATATTGGACATTTCTATAAGAAAATTCTATCTACAAAATGAGATTAAATAACTACATAGATGAAATGTGGAGGAACAAAAGTATACGAGTACGTCTGCCTAACTGGAGTATATCTGTGGTTGCTGTGGCAACAGGTATTTGTCAATAAATAACAGTCGAGTACAAACGGTCGTATTATTTGCAATTACCCAATATTAACGTTATACCATTTGGCGACGAGGCGGGATCAGCTTACGCATTAAGCACAATGGCGTTTTTGGGCAACTTAAACATATTTGATCACAAAATCCATGAATGGGATATTTTTTTTGGAAAAATGTCTCAGTTCATCAAGCTAAACGGGATTGCAGAGGAGAATCAGAGAGCGGTTTTGCTAACTCATTTTTCTGATGAATCATACCGTTTGCTTCGGGATCTAGTGCATCCGAAGAAACTCGAGGACCTGAACTACTCGGAATTAGTAAAAGTACTTAATAGACATTTCACGCCGAAAAGGTCGACTTTCGCCGATAGGGCGAAGTTCTATGAGGCAAGCAGATCCGACGGTGAAAGCATCGAGGATTGGGTGGCGCGGCTGCGAGGGCTAGCTGCGTACTGCGAATTTGGCATGGAGCTGGATACGCTTTTGCGTGACCGCTTCGTGTTAGGCTTCAGAACAGGACACGAGCGTGACAAGCTTTTCGAGTGCGACTTCAAGACTCTTTCGCTAACGCAGGCGGTCGAGGTGGCACAGAAGGCAGCGTGTGCACGACAGGCGTGCGCTATGGGCACGTGCAACGGCAGCGCTGAGGTTACAGTCGTAAGAGAAGAGCCATTTTCTTACGTGCGTGCTGGGGCGGCTGATAGACGCGTGGCCGCTGAGCACCAGGCCGGAACCAGCACGAGGTTTCGCAAAACTGACAACGTTGGCAACGAGCATATTCTGCGATGCGCAGTTTGTGGTTTGAAGAACCACAATGCTACTGTTTGTAGATTCAAGAACTTCAAATGTCTGATTTGCGGGCAGAGGGGTCATTTAAAAAAGTTATGTGGGCTCAGAAAGTCCGATTTACATAATATTAACACGGAGGAGACGAGTGCGTCTCTAGGTGATTGTAAAGACTGCAAACTTTTTAACTTAAGGTACGTAGACTATAACCCTATCAAAATCACAGTTAAAGTTAATGATGTAGATTTGTGTATGGAGTTAGATACAGGATCAGGATGCTCTGTAATTTCAAGAAAGTTGTATTTGTTTTATTTTTCAGATCAAAAGTTGCATAGCGGTGATCTTAAAATGTGTTTGTATAACGGCCATAACATCACGCCGATAGGATATTTTGTGACTAAAATAACGTATTTAAACGCATGCAAAAGCATTAAAATTTATGTGATTGAGAACGGTGGACCACCGCTGTTAGGCCGTGATTTCATGAAAATGTTTAGTTTTTATTTGGAAACAGCAAATAACAACATATCATTTTTCAATGAAAATATTGAAGAGGTGAAACGGCTATTAAAACAGTATCCAGCCGTTTGGAAAGATGAATTAGGGTGTTTTAACAAATTCGAAATCGAATTGAAATTAAATGACACTGCAACGCCAAAATTTTTTAAACCACGTACTGTACCTTTTGCTCTCAAGGATAAAGTTACTGAAGAATTGGATAGGCTAGTCAGCTTAGGTATTCTAATACCAGTTAGTTTTTCTGAATACGCCACGCCAATAGTTCCTGTTTTAAAAGAAAATGGGAAGTTAAAGATTGCGGGTGATTTTTCATGCACCTTAAATAAGGATTTAGAAATTGATAAATATCCTTTGCCTCGTATAGAAGAGGTATTTTCCAAGATTGGGGGAGGGGAACACTACTCAAAAATAGACTTGAGTAATGCCTACAATCAATTTAAATTGTCCAAAGCGTCTCAAAAGCTGACCACCATTAACACGCAGAAAGGCTTATTTTCCTATACGCGTTTAGTTTACTGTTTAGCATGTGCACCCGCTATTTTTCAAAAAGCTATGGAAATGTTGTTAGCTGATATGAGTGAGCGTGTGGCTCGACGATATTTGTATAACCGGGCCTACGAAAATAATACACCTGTCTAGGTTACAGCAGGTTTTATGTAGACTGCAAGATGCAGGATTACGGCTACAAAAAGAGAAGTGTGTCTTTTTCGAAAAAAGTGTAACGTACTTAGGTTATGTTATAGATAAGAGCGGGTTAAGAACTAGTCCAACTAAGGTCGATGCGATCATAGGTGCACCTGCGCCCTCCGACATCCTAGGAGTTAAACGATTTCTGGGTGTGGTGAATTATTATAGAAATTTTATTCCGGGTGCATCGACGCTACTAAGTCCGTTGCACGAACTTCTACGCTCGGGTGCAGAGGGGCTTTGGGGTGAACGTCAGCAGGCAGCTTTCGATAGTGTGAAACGTGCGCTCGCTAGCGAGCGGGTACTGGCGCATTTTGACCCGGACCTGCCGTTGGTGCTGACAGTAGACGCAAGCCCGTGTGGGCTGGGAGCGGTCTTAGCACATCGGGACGCCGATGGAGGTGAGCGTCCGATAGCATTTGCATCTCGGTCGTTAGCGGCAAGTGAGAAAAATTATAGCCAGATCCAAAAAGAAGCGACGGCTATTATTTTCGGTGTTAAGCATTTCCACCAATACTTGTACGGTCGTCAAGAACCTTTTATCTTGAAAACTGATCACAGGCCCTTGCTATCTATTTTCGGTAAGGGTAAAGGGGTGTCGGTGACAGCGGCCTTACGGCTTCAAAGATATGCGATAATTTTATCGGCATATAATTTCACCGTAAAGTATATAGATGGCAAAAATAATGAAATTGCAGATTATTTTTCCCGGGCACCGTTATCGGTCACAGCTAACCGCTGTCATGATGCGCTGGAGGAAGGAAGTTCTAGATATTTTTCCCGGGCACCGTTATCGGTCACAGCTAACCGCTGTCATGATGCGCTGGAGGAAGGAAGTTCTAGATATTTTTCCCGGGCACCGTTATCGGTCACAGCTAACCGCTGTCATGATGCGCTGGAGGAAGGAAGTTCTAGATATTTTTCCCGGGCACCGTTATCGGTCACAGCTAACCGCTGTCATGATGCGCTGGAGGAAGGAAGTTCTAGATATTTTTCCCGGGCACCGTTATCGGTCACAGCTAACCGCTGTCATGATGCGCTGGAGGAAGGAAGTTCTAGATATTTTTCCCGGGCACCGTTATCGGTCACAGCTAACCGCTGTCATGATGCGCTGGAGGAAGGAAGTTCTAGATATTTTTCCCGGGCACCGTTATCGGTCACAGCTAACCGCTGTCATGATGCGCTGGAGGAAGGAAGTTCTAGATATTTTTCCCGGGCACCGTTATCGGTCACAGCTAACCGCTGTCATGATGCGCTGGAGGAAGGAAGTTCTAGATATTTTTCCCGGGCACCGTTATCGGTCACAGCTAACCGCTGTCATGATGCGCTGGAGGAAGGAAGTTCTAGATATTTTTCCCGGGCACCGTTATCGGTCACAGCTAACCGCTGTCATGATGCGCTGGAGGAAGGAAGTTCTAGATATTTCTTTTTCTTAGAAGCGAGCGTAGAGCCTGTTCTATTTAGTGATATTAAACGTGCTATCGCTGACGATGATGT
The DNA here is from genome assembly GCA_935421205.1 of Xylocampa areola. NCBI lineage: Eukaryota > Metazoa > Arthropoda > Insecta > Lepidoptera > Noctuidae > Xylocampa > Xylocampa areola. The sequence continues at coordinate 20,588,058 of OW285206.1, forward strand.
GTTACAGACGGTGGTCAAATACATGAATATTGGTTGGCCGAAAAAGATTAAGTGTAAATCAATAGTACCGTATTTCCAGTGCAAGACGGATTTAGAATTAATAGGGGGTTGTTTGTTCCGCGGCCACAGAATAGTGATACCAACTGTCTATAGAGTCAGGATGTTGAGGGAACTGCATTCAGCTCATTTTGGTATAATTAAAACTAAGAGCGCAGCTCGCAGTAGAATGTGGTGGCCGGGTATCGATGGTGATATTGAGCGCTGGGTAGGTGCGTGTGCCGCTTGCGCTGCTGTGCGCAGCGCTCCACCTAGCGTGTCTCCTGCACCCTGGCCGCGTCCCGCCGGCACCTGGCATCGAATTCACATAGACTATATGTCTATCGGACAGGCGGTATATTTAATAGTAGTAGATGCATTTTTCAAATGGCTGGAATGTATTTATATGGACCGGGGCACAACCACCGGTGCATTGATTGAGAAATTAAAACAATTGTTTTGTATGTTTGGTATGCCGTATGTTATAGTATCGGATAATGACATTAAAATAAGTTCAGCTGAGTTTAATACTTTTTGTAAAATTAATGGAATTGAGCATTTAACATCGCCTATTTATCACCCGGCTAGCAATGGTCAAGCAGAAAATTCTGTAAAGATTTGTAAAAAGATAATACGATGCATGCTAGCGGAAGGTGATTGTCAAAAGGTAATTCTCGAAAAATTACAGAGTTTTTTATTTAATTATAGAAACACGATCCATTGTGCAACAGGTGTAACACCGGCTATGTTAATGCTAGGTCGTAATTTAAGGTGTAGATTGGACTTAATTTTACCGAAAAATAGGATTGTCAATAGTCTCCACAATCCAACGCTTCTAAATCGTAGCAGATCTTTTCAAGTAGGTGAAACAGTGTGGGCTAGGTGGTTTATTGCTAGGAAAAGTATTTGGAGTATAGGAATTGTGAACAGAATTCTTGGCACTAGAATGTTCGAAATTTATTTTAAGGACATCGACACTGTTGGTATTAGGCATGTAGATCAGATGAGAAAGTTTTATAGTGTAAACACTGATAATGGTCGTTCTACTAGAACTGGTAACTCAACAATACCCACACCGAGTGCGCAGCTGTCCTCATCTTATCCACGGCCACTGATACTGGATTCGGATCCGATTTCGGAGTCTATGCAGGCTCAAGCTACGGCTCCGCCGATTGTTTTTCCATCGTTTGCATCTGAGGATGCCGCAGGAGAAAAAGAGTTGCGTGCCGTTTCTGATGATGACAGAAATTATGACTCCAATACGGACAATGTGGAGTGGGAGGACGCTTGTGGAGAAATTCAGGAAGAGGATCCGCCAGTTCCAACGGAACGTGAGCCTGATCCAGATAGGAATGCTGGAACTAGTGGTTCAGTCCTTGAGACAGTTGAGCGGTCTTTGAGGCCTAGGAAGCCTACGTGTTATAAAAAATATTTTTAAGAGTTTATAATTATTGTTTTGGCTTATTGTGTAGTTTCTGAATAAGGTTGGAGGGATGGAGTATATCTGTGGTTGCTGTGGCAACAGGTATTTGTCAATAAATAACAGTCGAGTACAAACGGTCGTATTATTTGCAATTACCCAATATTAACGTTATAACACTAACCCTTCGGGGAATAAAGCCGTGGAGCATAAGAAGAAAGAAATATTTCCTATCCATTAGAGCATCCTAAGACCCTTCCGCTCAGCTACGTACAAATACGTACTTTATAACAATAAAAATCTATTGTCTGCTATTATATATTTTTTTATTAGTTATAGGCTTGCATTTGACCGCCATCTCCCCTGATGTTAAGCGATGATGCGGTCTACGATGGAGCACGCTTGCCTAGAAGAAACCGATTCACTCGCGTCTTGAAGACACCCAGATTGTAATTAGCGAGCAAACAGATTACAGCCCTTAACAGTCCTTTTCTATACCTACTCGCGAAATACCAATAACAAGAGGATATTAATTAAAAAAATTAAAACCATGCCTGCCATTTAAATCTTACCCGGGACAATATAAGGATTGTAACGATACCCCATACATCGAAATCGATTCAGGCGTTTAGAAGTTATGGTGGAATAAAAAACTCATAAACATACCTAAAAACATAACACTCCATTTTTTGGGCAGTCGTGTATAAAGGGCCGCTAAGATTATAACACACTCTTACATTATCACGTTCTATTACCATAGACTCCATAGAATACCTGAACGCAGCTTTAAAAGCTTAAACCGTCAGTTTTTACCATAAGCCGCTTCCAAACAATACACAAAAAAGCAAAATTTTTTTGGTTGGCGTCAACCCTGCGCCGCGTCACGGGCATTGTTCGGTGCGCCGGCGCAGCTACCGAGCTTGCCCATTAACCGCGCCATTGTTCCTCCAACCGCCGCTGTGGATGGACCACCTAGAGAATATAGTAGAGAAGGCTCACTCCAAATGACCATATGTACAATCCAATGCGAGAAAAGGGAAATGACGATCATAATCAACAAAATGAAGACACACTAAGCGGAAATATTGAAGTGATTTAAGAAAAAGAATCCAAGGCCAGGATCGGAGCCTTATGAGGAAAATCCATCATGGACGCTGTGCCAGATTCATACCAACTAAAACCACACTATCCTAAGCTAACCTTTACCGAGGTACCGGGATCGCAAAAGTATTCACCGCAACCCCGATGAAAATTAGACTTAGTCCGGCGAACAAAATAAAAACCTTTTTGTACTTAGTGTTAATTATTATTCAACGGTTTTTACTTACGTACTCGAACGGAGCCCTTATTCTTGAGGTGATCCTGCGGCGATGTTGTGACGAAGGGATCCATTCGAGTTCGAAACCAGGAGAGATTTCGAAACTATCAAAACTACGAAATTCGAAACTAAACAATAAATAATATGAATATGTGTCACGAAATGTATTATACTAAATTAAATTAAAATGGATACCTTCATATATGTACATACATAAATATTATTCAAATATATACCTTCTGTTTGTATTTGTGTCGTGGCAAGGTCACACAGACGTACAAACGATTCCTTTACCGTCTTTCACAATGAGAGGTTTGGCTGCTAGTTTAAATATTCCACAGATACGATCTGTTGTTAATTAAGAGGGTTTAAATCCTCCTTCCATTTGTGGTGTAGTGCTTTCAAATCTTCGCTCAGTTCACTAATGTTTTCTTTGGTAAGTCTTCACTCAAATACAGAGGTGGACTAAAGAGATTTACATAAATTTTGTTAGATTTTTTGATTTTGATTTGAAGAGTGCCAGTACAAATAATCTATTATAAATAAAAATAAAACTACGCATGCAGTTGGAAACTAAAGCAGGGAGGAAGAAAAAGTATATAAAAGACAAATAAATAAAATAGGATTATGTAGAAAAATAAATAATACCATACAAAAAATAAAACAATGTTTGACAAAAAGTATATCAATCTTTACTAACAAAAAAATCTAAAATATTCTGTTCAGTAAACAGGTTTTAATATATTGCGTAAGAAGCGGCCACTACAATAAAATCGACTTCATATTGTTTTGTTCTCAATAGCTTCCGGCTATACTGTCTAAAGCCAAAGTAAATAAACATTAGGTTAATCACGTACTTTGGCTTTTACTCCTGTCACTGTCTCACCACTGTCTAACTACAACTGCAAGACAGAGACGGAACATAGCTAAGGTAGAGCACGTGCTATGTAATGATTCTGTTATCTCTGCTATCTTGGCCTAAGAGTAAAATCTGCGTTACCGTGCAAACTCATTCTTTTTTGTGTGGGGCAGGTCGACGTAGGAGGTTGTCGACTGATTAACCGAGTTTTCCTGTTTAAAAAATTAAAGCCCCCAGCCAGGGTATTCACCTTATAAACTAAGTGACAACGCTAAGGGCTCGTCCTGCGCAGTACGGGCCTCGGCTTAGGGCGTCGCTGGCAGGAGGACAGCAGGGAACAGACTGGATCGGATTTAGACCTTTTTTTAGGGACGAATTTAAAGCTACAGGCTTAACGGCGCGGACTGGCACGAGCAAGGGTCGGGGTCGTAAATAATAATAGTCAGAGCACCATTTTTAAAAAAAATTATTATTTGTGGCTTTTATATCACAGGGACCAGAAAAGATCTATTGTGATCGCCACTCTTACGTTTAAATTAGAGCTCATCATCAACTGCCGGATTCAGAGCACCATTAAATGACGCTTTAATTCAGTAGCAAGTATGTATGCCACCCATCCGCGCCACATTCCTCGCAGTGCGTGTATTTGATTACTTGGTTTTTGTAACCCGACGCTACATGGCCCATTGTCATTAAATACTAATACACTCAAATTACTTTCAGGTAACTCGATTCTTCTAACACCCCGCGGCAAAACCTCGTACCGAATCTGTTCGAGCAATTTTTATTAAATTAACAACATTCCAAATTAAACTTTAAGTCGTACAGATAAGATTCGTTTTAGAAAATATACGGGGTAATTTATAAAATGTTGATAAAAAAATAATGAAAAGTAATTCTTTGATATGATCAACGGTTTTTGAGCATCCGTTACAAAGGGCGTCGTTAAGGGCTCGGGGGCAATGCTCGGGGATGTTTTTGTTCCCATTCTTTCCCTTAACGTTAGGGTTCTAATATTTGCATTTTAGAATTTTATTGTAAAGTTGTTGTACTTCAATATTTTAACACATTTTTATTGAGTGTATTGAAATGTTAAGTTATTTAAATCGGCGTGCAACATTATTGGTCGAGTTTATTGTAAAATATTACTTAAACGCATTTTAACATTTGATTATAATAAATTAAGCGAGATGTTTTATATTAGCGAGTTTATTTTATAATTTAAATTTAAAGCATAATCATTTTAAGAGTTATATTATTGGCGAAAATGGGGGAGTCCCAAAACTCACTATGTTATTCGTTCATAAAGGATTATCCGTATAAGTTTGGCAGACGTATCTACAATTATAATAGAACAACTTTCAGTAGATTAATTGCGTGTATAAATAATTTCTTCCTGATCACGAAAACTAAACAAGTAACACATACGATTAATCCGGTTATTTTATTATAGTTTAAAACGCGAAAACCTAAGGTATATATTACGCATCGTCGATAATTGTAAGTTTGTCAGAAAGAAGGACGACACAGTAGCCCACATCCTTTGATCATAACCCGTTAGATGATTTAGAAACTACCATCAAAGGGTCAAATAAAAAAATTCTGAAACCACACGTTATGTAATTGTTAATGACTACTACGCAAAAAATAATACTAGGTCAGAAATCCCAACATTAATTCATTATTCATTAAGATTGTGTCACATTAGCAACTCGGGCGCAGTACGCACGATCGTAGAACAAAAGACATCAACGCGCGCGCTCCACATTATGGATTTAAAATTTACGAAACAATTGTACCGCGTTTCAACAGCCCTTACTTACGAACAGCATTGCTATCTGCTCCTCCCACTTGTCTATAGTCATTAATCTTAAGTAGGATGTGGTTTGTCTATTCTCCATTGATATTAATAATATTCTAGTCTCAGCTTTCATTAAATTGATTTTTATGAATACGGAAAATTTACGAAACAATTGTAACGCGTTTCAACAGCCCTTACTTACGAACAGCACGGCTATCTGCTCCTCCCACTTGTCTATAGTCATTAATCTTAAGTAGAATGTGGTTTGTCTATTCTTCATTGATATTAATAATATTCTAGTCTCAGCTTTCATTAAATTGTATTTTATGAATACGGTGTCAATTAAGTAGTATGGACATTATTTTATTCTTAATTAATGGGTTTGTATTTGATGACCACTTCAACTGATGTTATGCGATGGTGCGATCGACGATTCTGCATAGTTTCTAAGATTTATAATATTTTTTTTAACATTTTTAAATTGAATACATAATTCGAATTTGAATGATGGAACACGCTAGCCCGATGGATTGTGGAATTTATGGATGTATGAATTTATGGTTGAAGTCTTTGCAAAGGTATTTTTTTTAATTTATTTGCTGAGTTTTGTCGCTTAGTGACCATACCAAAATTAACATATCATCTTTGCGAAGGTTACGGTACATAAGATTAACTACAAACAATCTACCGAATACTCACTTTATATAATTAGAAACATTATGTAATCAGGTAGTTAATATTATAATTTAAAACTTCATCTAAGTAGGTAGGTTAATTGAAACTCTTGATTTGTTACATCTCTGAAGCGATAGATTAAATAAATTTATTTAGTTTTTACTTCTAAACATGCTACATATGAGTATATGAATACATTTGAAATTAAAAACATAACATAGCATCACGCCTGTATTCCCCGAAGGGATAGACAGAGGCGTACACAGATGTACACCCACAATGCTGTGATTAAATCCCATGTAATAGGTGGTGAACCTATTACCATCTGCCGGGCACAATTCCAAACTCCGGGCTACTACTGAGAATTTTCTAACAGAAATACTCAATAACACTTCGCCCGACCCGGGAATCGAACCCGAAACCTCATTCTCAGCAGTCGCGCTTCGGACCACTAGACCAACGTGGCAGTCGATTTAGAAATTAACTTCTGAAATTTGTTACAAAACACAACACCTAAGACAAGAAACATCAAAAATCAATTAACATCGTCTTGAACTGTAGAAAGCTATTAAAAACACAGCATTTCGATCTCGTTGTGATTAGCTACGGATTGTTCGACCGAACAAATGATCGGACCGCAATCCTACAATAGAACAAATACTATTCCCATACTATTGGCGTGTTATAAAAAACGTGGTATGTGGCGTGTACACAGCGATGCTAAATAACTAAATGGATCGGGCTGTTTTTATAGATTATTGTCGGTAAAATATTTCACATTGTTGTATAAGTTCGTTCATACTAGCTTCTGCCCGCGACTTTGTCTGCATGGACTTCAGAATTGGGTCCAACCGGGATAAAAAGTATTCTACGTGTTAATCCAGGTTATAAACTATCTGTGTAGTAAATTTCATTAAAATCCATTTAGTAGTTTTTGCGTGGAAGAGTAACAAACATCCTACATACAAACTTTCAAGTTTATAATATTAGTAGGAAGTAGGATTTGCAACGCACTTTTTATTCATCATATTATATGCTGAAGTTTAAATATTTAAATCTTCTTAACGATGAAGAAGAAGTTGTGAATAAAAAAAATACAATGAGTTAAAATTTGTAAAAACCATAACATATATATTTTTGTATATTAACTTTCGTGAGACACATTCATATTAATTATTGTTCAACGGTCACTACTCACGTGCATTCTTCGGGATTGCCCGACTAGTTTCGAACTCGAACGAAGCCCTTAGTCATAATTGTTATGTATTTCAATTAGTATAAGGTCTCAACAGAGTAACATTTGTATGCCAACCAAGGCGAAACATTGCGACTATGCATACACCAATTGTGAGGACTATATTTATTCAAAAAGGCCCCGTTTTTCACTAAACTGATAACTTTTATCAATGCAATAATTTGGCGTATCCACAGATTTTCTTTTCTATACGAAAAATGAGAAAATGATAAGCTTATTCTTCAGTTAACATATATTTTTCTAAAGTGGCCCTAAAGAAAACGAATTCTGAATTGTATAAGACTCTAGGTCAGTGGTTGGAATACCGCGGCTCGCAAGCCGCATATGGCTCTTTGACTCCTCGGCTGCGGCTCTTCCACATTATCTTCCTTTCTAAGAGACGATAAACATTTTTGAAAAGCAAAAAAAATTGCTCTTTGAATAAATTTCAATTGTGTATTGTCTATATTTGGCTCTTTTGGTTGACAAGGTTGACGACCACTGCTATAGACCAAACCTATCAAACGTCCTTACAGCATTAAAACCTCGTATGCAATCATTTATGTTTCTATAATTATATGTCGCTGAAAGTCTTCAGATCAAGAAATCATGACGGTTCCTTCGCAGATTAAATAGTTATAGTTTTTATATGTACAAAGATAATGATCGAGATTACATCTAACGAGTAATCACGTCGATCAGGTTTATCGAGCTCTCTGCTCCTCCCAGACACGTCTCCTTTACGTAAGGTTATAGGAAGAGCGCACACATGCAATCATGTCACGCGACTTTTTAATCGAAGTTATACGTAAAGTGGATAAAAAATACCTATTGTATAGTGCACGGTTGCAGATATTATAGATAACTTTTATTTATTACTATATCCCTATACGAATCACAATATTTCCCACCGGGAATGCAAAAACCGTAAATTGAGAATAAGAAGAGTGAATTAATAAAATTATTAATTTTAACTGCTTCGTTGGTCTAGTGGTCACTACATACACTTTGCCCGACCCGGTAATAGAACCAAACACCTCACGCCAGGAACCGCGCTTGTGACCGACAAGGGAACTTTGCAACAGTAAAATAATATCCATTGCATTACTATTTTCAAAAGATAAATAAAAACAAAAAAGCTTTTTTTCATTATAGATGTTAAGTTGCAAAAATGAGAGTTATCACTAGTATTAAGTATATTCACATGCATGTTTTAAAGGTGTGTTACACAATCAGTTTAGTTTGTTACTTTTGAAACTAATATTGCCCTTTGTACTTATTTTTATTAGAATGTGTCCTATATGTTTGTTCTTTTAGGTGTACAATAAAGAGTTAAATAAATAAATAATTAACTTAACCTGTTGCGTCAGTCATTAGCAGACACAATAGATTTTTATTGTTACAACGTACAGATCTGTACGTTACTGAGCCGAAAGGTTAATATTAACTTACGCCTTAAAACAACGCGTAATTTTACAATACATTCCTACATCTATCACCTACATCACACCTTATTACGAGTAAATTACAAAATAATTCAAATATTTTAGTAAAACTTCTATTAGACAAAATGTGAACTAATCGTAAACATAACACGAAGACTTACATCTAAACAAATTTCTAGCAGCATCAGATAATAGCATTGACAAATTTTAGTTTTTTTTTTTATTCATATATAAAAATTCAGCTTCCACACAGGCTATACGGATGTAAGGATTCATTCAAAGTACAGAACACTTAATTGAGAACACCGTTTAAGAAAACAAAATGCCGTACGACGATGTTACAGAGTGTCGCGAAAACGTTGCCTCTCGAGAATTTGTACCCTATAACTCAAGTAAATAACGTAGCTCGACACAAGATAAAAGTTACGTCAACATGCATCTATTGTATGTTACGTGTGTATGTATCGATCGAATGAGGCAACAAGCCTCTTCGCCTGAACCTCTTTATTGCCCTCACGTTATGACCCAGCCCACAATTAAATCTTGTAACAGAGCCATCGTTAACTTGTTAATAGTCTTTAAATTAAACCGACGCAGTTTTCAGAAGTAGTATGTGTATTGCTGGGTGCTGTAGATTGTGGAAATCGGAATGCATTTACCGTTTTTACTGGTAATCTTAGGGCTGATTCACGTGCGTCGCACTTCAGCAGGTGCAACACACTGAAGTATCTGGAGTGTCCAGTCTACACAAATTACAGGGTGTATGGATACCTTCGACAGACCAAAATAAACCAAAGTCGCAATGCACCTTCTTTTTATCATAAACTACCTGATGCCCGCGGCTTGGCCCGCGTGGATGTCGGGATGTCGTTCCCGCTTTCCAATTACCGCTTCATAGTTGCCAGTTTTTAAAGTATTAAAATGGATATACTATGTTATCCTTAAGAGATAGACATATGCCATCGCAGATTTTTCTGTAGACGTATATAAGATGCACAATTCCACCATACATAATTTTGTTATATCTTAAAGGGTTTAGGCAGCGTTTTCGTTGAAAGCTCCCAGACGGCTTATTTTTTCCGACACCTCCAACAAATATCATTATATTTTAGCCAATGTATGCTAAAACTTGACAAATTATATACTAACACCTTCCTCGAAAACCATTCTATCCATTGGTGAAAACAACATGAAAATCGGTGCAGTAGTTTTTCAGTTTATCGCGGACAGACAGACAGACGCGGCGGAGGACTTTGTTTTATACTATGTAGTGATTGATCTACGTTTGGCCACCAGCTCGCCTGATGGCAAGCAACGGTGTGACCGAGGATAGAGCACGTAGATCCAGAAGAAATCTATTCCCTTTAGTCTTGTACCTCTAGCCACTATTCAATATTCCTAGACTGTATTTCTCAGGAAACACGGAAGATGGCAGGGAGTTCCATTCTCGGGCAGTGCGTATCATAAACGTGAGAAAAACTCCGGGAAAAGCTACGGCGCGGAGGATCTTGTGGTTTTTAGTCGGTATGAATGAAACGCAGCATCCTTGAAAAATTTTCTCACAGAAAAAAGAGCTGCCCCGAGAGTGCTAGAACTTAAGCTAAACCTGAAGTTTTAATTATAAAAAAAATTGAGATACAATATTATTTCTAACTTTAATTATGCCTTAGGTAAGTATAAATAAAATATCAATGGAAAATTTAAACCTATAATAGTTGAGTGTACTACTGGTGTAGTTGACTACACTCTACACAATACAACCTTCGGACCCCGATAGATATTTTTTATACTAATTTAAACCTCAGAACAGTCCTAAACAATGACTAGAAAGAATTCGTCACCACAGAATAGATAATAGCCGTCACAAAACATTGTAACGAATCAAGGAAAAAACAAAATTATTGTCTATGGCGGACGCTGATTATTTTCGAGTACGCGGCACACAACGCAATATCGTAATTCTTACTTTATTTTTTCCCGGTGTATTTTTTTTTTAAAAGGATCCATCATTAGCTACCATTTTGCTTGATGTTAAGCGACGGTGTGACCGAGGATGGAGCACGTAAATCCAGAAGAAATCTATTTACTCTAAGTAGCGTGTTGGGAGTTGATCCAAGTGCCCAGACCCGTCTCGCACAACGGTTTCACTGGACTACATCCCGAAACACGACTAGGTTGCTTCACGGCATGGCTTCGCCCGGTGGGTGGTATCCACCCGTGGCCGAAGCTTACCACCAGAGCTGTGCTGTCTGTTTTGCACCAACCAGGGGCCACGTGTAGGGATTCCATTTTAAGGGTGCACTCCTACGGACGCGGGCAACTCGGTAGCCCGCAAAGTCATTCTAAAAATCATGAAAAGAGGAAATAAATTTTGAAAGTCTTATTTTTCAAACATCATTTCCAAAACAGGTTCTCAATTTAATAGATTTTTTAGATGTTTCTATGTGATATTTCTTCCGGTTTTACTTCGGAACCTATAAATCTACTGGAGAATGATCATTTCATATTCTTTATCGTTTTATAGATATTTTTCATCCTTTTTCTTCCTGCTTTATTTTTATTTTCATTTATTTTCGTGATACTTGTCCTTTAAAAAAAATTCACCACGTATTTATGTATCTAACCTATATTCTACTTATTTCATGTTTATAATACAAATGCAATTACATTAAATAAGATTTAAAATACAACGCGAAAGCGCCCACGCTAACAATATACCCATTAGTATGGACGCAACGTCTATCGCGGTGCGATCTAACGTTTAATTATGCAGGCTAGATCAATTACCCACATTAACTTCTAAGTACTGGGCTGGGTGAGCTGGGTCCCACACCCAGTGTGCTCATGTGGGTTGGGTCAAAGGGTTGGCAACATGCAACATTGCGAATACGATATATGAGTTAACAAACTTGATAAGTTTGATTCCGTGATCAGAATATTCCGAATGTGTTGTTGTGTTGTGTGTTTTCATAAAATCAACCCATAATATAGTACCTACAAGTAGGTAGATAGGTGATACATATGATTGACAGCTTTCTTATCTATAGAATATAAAGATTAATACTTGGCATCACACTGAATGAAATTATAGCGTGAAGTTTGTACATAGAACAAAAACCTGAAAGAAGGATGACGTTGAAGACGTCATGTGAATTCAGGAAAATAAGATATAAATAATATTAAGGTGAATGTTTGGACTTACATCGAGTTTAATATACTCACATAAATGCACTCACTTGGCGGCTTAACTTTGTGAGTTATTTTAAACGGGTAAAGTTTGTGAGTCTGTCTAAATATTTCTTAAAAATTAAACTTTGGAGAATTTTGCTGTGCTCAAGGTTATTAACATGAAATAATTTTAGTCCGTCTCTTCCTTTGTTTATAAAAACTTAAATAACAGTAATTTGTTAATAACAAACTGGTTTCAGTCACGTTTCATTTCTTGTTTTAACAAGGACTGCAATAACTTTGGCTTTTTTGTGCTCTATCTGTCTACGAATTCGTAACGACGACGGTACGTGAATCTATGTAGCTACTTTAAAAAAATAGACAAACGCAAAAATATTATAACATCATCCACAAACTAAGAATGCAGCAAGACAAAATTGTATTAATCGAACGAATACATATTTATCTACTTATGTAAATCTTCTATTTCCCTGGTAATTGGCGTTCAACCTTCAAAATGCGTTGGTAATTTTTTGATTTTACATGCCTATATGTTGGTAGAACACAGTGAACTGTGCATTCATCTAACATCTTGCAATGTACCAACAAATTATTATGACATGTGTTCAGCAATAAATAGTTGATTGATTGATTTGGCATGATCCGGCAAGTTATTTGGTATACACAAAGCAAGTGCGTTCTGATATGCAATCATTAGGAGTTGGCGATTTTTATACAAAGGTTTTTTAAGTAGATACTCATACAGAATTCGAATCACAGTATCTAGAAAAAAATATTTCGGTCAAGGTTTTCTTGGGTAGATAACACCCGATAATTACTTCCTTCTACCTCAAAGAAAATATAATGTGTATGTTTGTTTGTGTTAAATACTATTTAAGTTACTGTGAAAATACATAAATTAATTAACTGCCTTGTTGTGTAGTGGTCCCAAGTGCGACTGCTGAGCTTGAGGTCTCGGTTCGATTCCCGGGCCGGGCAAAGTGATATTTAGTTTTTCTATTAGGAAATTCTCAATAGCAGTCCAGAGTTTGTAATTAAGCCCGGTAGATGGCAATAGGCTTACCACTTTCAAATGTACATGTACAACTGTGTATACCTCTGCCTACCCCTTCGAGGAATACAGGCGTGATGCAATGTAATGTAATAAATAATATATACTTTTATCTGGTTATGCTACGGTCTAGGTTAAGGCTTTATTCAACATTTACGTGCTACCACGATCCATGGCCATTACAATCTAATTAAAGTGCAGTAAACCATAACGTTCGGGTAGTGTGCGCCGGCGCACTTTCTCTCGCTCTCATTTGAATACGTCTGCTATCTCTGCACAATTATGGACATCTCCGGGCAGCCCATGCGTGAACGAGATAATTAGCAATTATATATGAAAATGGAGTTTTATTTGCATTACATGAACATTCTTGAAATGGCTGATGTATTTTGATTGCCGCAGGAAGTACTTAAAATAATATATAGCATTTAAGAGCGGGGCTCGTGGGTAAGTACGGCCGCACGGATCAACCGATTGAGGTTAAGTTACGCTTGCTGTGGTTGGTCTGTGGATAAGTGACGATCGTTTCATATTGAAACCACTGCGTGTTTCGGAGGGCACGTTAACTTGTCAAACGAACAGAACTATGACAGTAATGCCGAGTCAGATGGCTGAAAGTCTGACAACAAGGTTGCAAAGGTCAGATAAGCAGTCGACCTATGTAAAACACAGTTCCCCCATCTAAGAATTTCTTCTGTATCGTTACGGGTGCGTTTATAAACATGAATACTATTTCGCACACACACACTGACGCGGAACAATGATCTGTAAATACAGTATTTCGTGCGGGAGTTGACCCACGACTCACGGCGCAGCAGCCAGTGTCTCGACCACAGTGCCAACCGCGCCGCTTGTTTAACTGGAAGCCGACTTTGACAACGACGTTGAGAAAAGGGTAGGCAGATTTACGAAGTTCTGCACGGTCTAACAGCTCATAATCAGTTCAGTCACCTGTATAGGAACTGAATAGATAACGATAACGTTAAAAACACGATAAAATAAGAAATGTTAATAAATTAAATAAAAATGTTAATAATAATAATAAAATTGTCGTTTCCGCTAATGGACTAATAGCGAAGAGCCTTGATCAACACCTTAAAAGGCTCTCGCTAGGTGGCTGGATCTAGGGCCTGATACAGAAGGCAGTACTCCTCGATACGGCACGCATTGTGAGGAGGTTCCTTTCTCTGGAGCCCTAACCACCGGTAGCTTGGACCCTGTTCCCGATGCCGGTGGCCTACTATTTTTTGTATTTTTAAATTATGTAATTTTATTTATATATTTAAAAAATGTAATTTATATGTTATTAAATGGTACTGGAAAAATAATAAAATAAAGAATTACTTAGTCGTAGTGGTTACTTAAGTATCAAAATAATGTAATTCTCATTAACAAAACATGCACATTACATTTAGTTTCTTTATTAAACTCTGCAAACTGGTTTATTAGCATAATAATGTTAGAATTAATAATAAAAAAGAAACGAGTTTATGGTGCACGACCTGTGATCCATCACTACTTATGCACATATTTGTTACGAAGCTTTACATAATTTTCTTAGCAAGCGGAGTTTTAACACCCCGATGAATCTGGAAGATCTATAAAATGTAGTGTTGGTGCAAAACTAAATTAATTTGTGGCTGCAAAACCAAATTAAGAAAAGGTTCAATATTCTATTAAGTTATAAAGATCAAAGTTAGAATTTTAAAAAAGTTATAATATTAAATGGAAAAAAGAATAGATACTCTCGTGAGCAGGATTTGAACCTGTGCCTCCCAGATAAATACTCCAGGTGTTCTGACCACTATCTGCCTCTATGCCATCTCGACCTCTGCTCGCTACCGTGAATTCGTCTTGCACAATTTAACACGGTCTTTTGGCGACGTCATTGCTATCAATTCAGTACCTATACAGGTGACGAATCGACACGACTAACTTTTCAGTTAATACAATGTCGTAAAGAATGCAATTGCCTTAATAATTCAAGATAAATCTTTGAAAACTCGACGTCGCCAAAAAGACGTTTTAAAATATGGATGAAGAATTCGCAGTGGTGAGCAGAGGTCGAGATGGCTTGGTGGTTAGAGCGCCTGGAGTATTCATTCGGGAGGCGCAGGTTCGAATCCTGTTCGCGACCGTATTCTTTATCCATTTAATATTGTAACTTTAGAGTTCGCTAAGCATGCGTTAATGCTTTAAAAAAAGATATACACTAAGTTGTGATACGATAAGAAGTAAAAATATTTTTTTTTTAATTTTGATTATCAGTATCTCGATGACGGGTCTCCTAAGTAAATAACAAGAACAATATTCCCAAATGCTTAACTCCTCAATCAGAAGCTCCAACACCTTTTATGAGTTGAACCAACACTCTAATAGACCAGTTACGATGGTACTTAAGTATCTATTTACTTGTACCATTGACACCCAAAATGAAGGTGTTATGTATTTGTACAGCTAAGTGTGAGATTTAGGGCCGGTCCCACACTTCCCAATAAACACGTTTAGTTAAAGAAAACATAAAATTTTCCGGTTATGGCAAGAGCAAGTCTTGTAAGAGCACGACTGGACTGAGATAGATCGATTAACGGTAAAATTATTTGGAGTTAACGTTTTCGTGTTCTAAGACCATCCATTTGAAGAAGTACTTACTTATATTACTTTATTTTTTTCCTTTTTTTTCAGCATAAACGCATCCTCCGCTAAATGCTATTCAAAGATATTATTTTTTCCAACATGTGTGTACATAATAGTAAAACATAATAAAAGTAGTACTTACAAAATTAGTTGCCTTTTTCTGGCGTTGCAAAAAGAGAGGCCTTCCTTCATTCCTCAGAATTAAAAAAAGTTATAATATGTTAAGCGATCCGTCTATTTCTTTGTACAGTACAAACTCCAGAGGATAAGTTTGTAATGATAGTGTTCAATAAAGGGCTGACATGACATCCAACAGAATCAAATACATGCATCCAGAAATAATTAACAGAAAGGCATTTTCCGGAAAACTAAGACTTCTGAAAGCGAGCAAGCCACCAGCATAACTACTAGCTAGAAGCTTATCTTGTCATAGATGTGAATCGAAGTAACAAAATCCCAACAGCCGAGGCGTTGACTGCGTGCTGCGACCGAAGAGGTCGTGAGAAATGAAATCCTACCCTCCATAACCTGGTTATTACGCAACCTACCTTAATTTCTACAGAAATTAATTATAGCTATATATATTAAGCTAATGTAATACTCAATACTCAATTCGTTTATTGCACACCATATGTTTAATACAGATGTTATTTTTTGGTAATATAGATACAATATGGACCCTGTCGGGCACAGCAACGTAGAAAGATTGTCATGAATTGTCTGTCATAGACGCAAAAACCACTGAAAATGACACTACACTAAACTCTTACGCGCGTTCGGTTTGCAGCGCGTTAGGTCCAAGCTTAGATTTCCCAATCAGGAAAAGTAATTCTATAATTACTCAGTCAGATCAGCCTATACTTATCTATGTTACCTTTGTTGTGGTAAGCAGTGATATTATAAACTAAGCTAATGATCTAGCATTAAATGATATCCGTATGTCTCAAAGTCAGATTCAAGATAAAAATTCTACGCTTTTAGGAGGTAGAATTAAGCAGACTCTCTAAATAATAGATAGCATGAAATTACTTTATTAAAGCACTGCTATTATATATATATATTATGTATAAGTCATATTTAATGTCTCACATCGACTTTGTATACAATTAATGTAGATCACGCCGACGACCGTTACTCAATTAATATCGACGAAACTCCTCGACTATGTTAGTTCGTTAGTCAGACGGAAGATTGGTTTAACTGCTTTTAATTTATACGTTTTAACGTTATTATAGTTATAACTTAATATTCTTTTGTTGCTGTAAACGGTGTATAGCCCGGGATAACTAAACTCTCTATATAATATATTATGCTGAGTCTACATACTTACCTATGTATGAAATATATTATAAAACATCATTATTATTTAAAAAAATATCATCTATCTATTTTATACAAAAAAAACGGAAACAATTTAAAACCAATCACATTATTTTTAATAACAAAAAAATACTCACCAATAAAAAACAAATCGACAACCAATCCGTGTTCAATAGGAGCTAAACACTAACACACACATTGTCACACAACAAAACACAAACAATATAAGTCAACGCGCGAGTTAAGTATCTACTTGTCGGGCCACTACGAAGTTCTACGGAGTTTTGTCGTGCGGCACTACGGACGTAAGCCGCGGCGTGCGGACGCGGCGCGACTGGCGGCCGCGCGATCTTTCTGCGGTGATCTCCCGCCATCGCGAGGAGATAGGGAAGCACGAAGGTAGACTGACGGATGGTATGTTTTACTTTCTTAAAACAACCTTTGGCCAATGTAAACAGCCTAATGCCACAATGGAGTGTTGAATTGTTGTAGTTGGATATGATAGTTAAATATTTGATCGCGTGTAATGAGAGACGATAAACAGTTCAGTAGCTGGTTTAGTAAGAGCGCTTGGAGAATTTATCTGGGAGGCGTTAGTTCAAAACCTGGTCACGCAACTTTCGATAAAAAATTATAACTTTAGAGTTTGCTATGCATGTGTTAATGCGTTTCAAAGATTTATAACTGCAACTTCTGGTACGAGATAGGCCTACATATAAAAGCATAAAGCCAAGATGTTGAATTATACTATAAATCCGTCCAAAACAGGGAACTTTTCTAAAAGTAATCCATCACATCCCCTCGATAATTTCAAATAATTAATCGCCCTTTCATTAATTTACTTTCTTATACCCTATCTCCTATCCAACAATGTGACCCCGCAGGGCCGGATCCCGCGTGTCGGTTGGGTGCGCGTGCGCCGCGTGTTTCTTCGCGCGCCGCCGCTCTTCGCCCTTCGCCCTCCTGCGCCGGCTGTCCGACTATTGGCATTTTGAAAATTGCGAGGCAATAAATTGCCTTGGAGTGAAATGCTATAAAATGCGTCGTGCTTTTGCATGTCCATTTTTAAAGGTTTGTGCATTCACATACTTGAATCAATAACTTTTTTTTTTCACTCAATAGTCTGATAAATATTGTCCTATAAATAAAATGACAGAAGTAGAAGCATAACAGATAGGTTTGATGCAAGAATCATCCCACCAAAGACATTTCATGTAATATTGGTTGCCAAGACTCTCAAGTACATAATGCTTTCCCTGTTAAAAAGTTATGAGATCTCTAGTAGAGCCAAACTCATAGCTCAGCTCTCATTTGTATTACGCGTCATAGTCTACGGGGCTTAAAATTATGGCTACCATGCCCCCAGAAACCTAAGTATCTAAACACAACAGACGGCGCTCTACCTCTGTGCAATTTTGTAAATTTTATAGATTTGCTGTAGATTAAGGCTGATGCTAGCGACTTCATCTCTGTGAGACAAATTTAGCCTAGCCCTTCTCTAAGGTCCAATATTTGTATACCAAAGAATATTCGTCAAAAGGCGTGAACAGAACAAACAGTTACGTTAAGTTTCGCATTTAACACTACATAGTATAAAACAAAGTCTATCTCTTAAGGATAACATACTCTATCCTTTATGATACTTTTAAAAATGGGCAAATATAAAGCGGTAATTGGAAAGCGGGAACGGGATCAAAATTTCATGATTACTTTTGGTCGCGATAACCGACATCTACGCGGGCGAAGCCGCGGGCAACAGCTAGTATTATTATAAAGGACTAGTTTCATATTCAGAGTGAATATGAAATTATCTCTTTTTTAAATTATCTCTTAATTAATAAAGAGGTAATCTCTTTTATTAATTATGTTTAAATAATTAAGCTATCTTCTTAATTATTTAAACAAGGTAAAGGTTGTCTGGACTTTCTGAAATAGTCCCTTACTCTCACTGATTAAGTAAACAAACACTTTCAAGGCTTTAATAAATCATATGTCGATTAATAAAATATTAATTCCGATGTCTAAAAGGTCATTCATTTTTTACCTTATATTGTCGTACATGACTCACGAACTTTATCGAATTTCTTAATACCATCTTGTTGATCAAGACTATTTTAAAACTAAAATAATCAAATTTTACGTCGATATTTAGTAGTTATAATAAATACGGCGAACAGACAAACTGAATAAGCTATTATGATTGTGAAAGTTATTACGTACCTACTTTATTACAGTAACCTAATAATATGTTATTGTGAATCAAGTAAGTGGCATTGTCTTAAACAGTGACTCACGATACATATTATATATTTTTATTATTAATTGCCTCATTGGTCTAGTGTTCGCCAGTGCGGCTGAGTGTGAGGTCCTGGGTTCGATACGTGAGTCGGGCTAAGTGTTATGGAGTTTCATTCAAAATGTATCCGGTTCACCAGTTTATTATATGAGACTTAATAACAGCATCGGTGAAAAAAAGTGAACAGAAGTACCTACGTCTCTGCTTATAGCTTCGGGGATAATCAATGTTATATTATGAGGATATTGTTATTATAAAAACCTATTAGTGCGCACGCCGCATGAAATTACACGACAAATCGCTGTCAAAGCCCTGACTCATGGGGATTTACTGTAAATAACTAACAATAATTTATAAATAGAATATTAATTAAAATATTTTTGATGGTATTAATATGTAGGTATTATACAAGCGACACGCACCGGTTTCGAACGGGTATAAATTTAAAAATAATTGTGAAGCTAAAACAACACAACAAAATTTTTTTTTTCTACTTACAAAAAAACTTAGTTATGCTTTATTCTATAATTGTAAACCAACAGTGAAAAATTATCTAAACGATGGTGAAAACCGTATGAAAATCCGTTGCGTGGTAGAGGAGTTAGCGGATAAACAGACAGACAGGCGCGGAAAGCGATTTTTTTTATACGGGGATTTCTGTGAAGAAAGTTGTTTTCAGAGCTGCGTATTGGAGAATTAAATTTTATTTGTATCTCTTGACTTTTTGTTAGTCAAATTATTTGTTTGGTTTATATATTTGTTATAGTGTTATGTTTTCTGAATGTCAGTAGTGACTAAGTGGTTATGGGCCTGCCTCTTGAGCGCAGGGTGTGGGTTCAAACCTGGCATGTACTAATGTGACTTTTTCAAAGTCATATGTACTTTCTTAGTTAATCTAACACATCACAGACATACAGTGAAGTAAAACATCGTGAGGAAACCTGGACTTAATTAAGTGAGCTAGCGTACTGATCAGTGCTCGTGCCTTCTATGTATGAGAAGCGGCCTCTTAAAATTTATATTTGGCTCCTTTTAAATCTACCGTTACCTTCTTAATAAGACTTCGTGCTAAACTCAGCAGCTTCAGTATTCATTCCTTGATATCTTTTCAGCGATACTTTGCTACAATAATACAAACCACAATAAACTCTAAAATACTCGTAATAAAAGCCAATGTATATTGTTAATTAACTTATCGTCTGTCTGTTTGTTGAATTGATATGACGATTTCTAAAACCTTAGAATTATAAGTAGATAACTCAGTAAGTAAAATAATTTTTATGATTGTGGCCGAAACGGTAATGATTGTGCCATAAGTGGGCTAATGAAGACGTTCGCTTTTAATTAAGTGTTATCGTATAGGTATCGATCCGCCCCGCGCGCCTGCGCAAGTGCAATTAACTGCACCTATTTATTAAATTGATACGTGTGGGTAAAATTATTGTAGAGGCGGTTTTATTACAGAAGATGCACACGTAGATAAAATTGTGGTGGTATTTAATATTTTCGTAGATTGTTAAGATTATCCGATAAGCGTAGCTTTTGAGTTTTGGTGTAGGTACATAGTTCGGAAGATCTTTTAATAATAATAATAATAAGCCCCCCAAAACCCTACCTTACGTCCGAGCTGAACAACTAGCCACGTGGGGGGCGGACACGCGTACTGTACTACTGTACTGAAAACTTACGCGGCTAACAAGGTAGGTAACCCTTTATGGAGATGAGTAAGAAAGTTTATAATTTACGGCCGCTTCCCGGGGAGCGCCGGGGCGCATCTGGAGCCGATGCTGGATGCTACAGCATGCGAACCATCGGCGGTGTGGGGCCGAGCAGGCGGGCCCCACCCGAACAATATGCTACAGCCGGTCGCGGTGAGCTGAACAGGCGGGCTCACAACGTAGAAGCTACAGCCGATTCCTCGGGCGATGATACCACTTCATTATTTTCATCCATCCCTTCGACTCGCCCTTCCTACATGACAAGAAGAACAGCTAGCTTGTCTACTACCAGCACGCTTAATAGTGTTGTGCAAGATGTCAACCTTGACACCGAGCTTGCACCCACTACAAGCGCTTCTAATACGCGCAGACGATGGACACCTGATATGAATAAGTTCATACTGCGTAGCTATCTTCAATTAACTGCATTAGATACAGATACTAGAACTTACCTCGAACCCCTACACTTAAAATTCATAGAAAAATATCCAACTATGCAGATCAGTCGACAGAGAATAGGAGATCAACGAAGAGCTATAATCCGCAACAAACTTTTACCACAAAAAACGATAGATGAGATCTACAACCAAGTCAAAGATGAACTAAGTCAACTACAATCAAACATCCATACTCAACATACACAACTAGCGACCAATCACAGTCAGCAGATTTTAACACAAACACAATCTACACTAACACAGTCTCCAAACATAGAAGAACAAAGTTCACAAAACACAACACAATCTCGAATGAGATGGACCAATGAACACAATGAAGCGATAATGCGATCCTATTACCGAGTAACAGCTCTGGGCACAAATGAAACTGCGTACCGAAAACCCATGTACGAAGACTTCATTAACAGATTCCCTTCACTTGCTCATCTAAGTGAACAACGAATAGCTGATCAGAGAAGAGCAATAATAAACAATAAATATATATCCAATGATAAGCTAAACTCATTAAAATCCGAAATATCTAAAGAGCTAGGACAAAATTACAATTGTTTAAGTAACACTACTAGAGGAACAACCAATATGGTATTCTCAAATAGCAACAATACTATGAATACTCAACTTTTAAACGACACAGATATAAATTTCACAATAGCTTCGGCTACTATACACACAAATAATAATATAATAGATAGCACTGAAATAAATGTTGTAGAGGAAACACTACTTAATACCCAAACAGAGAAAGATCCACAAATAGATGAAACCTTCAGAGAGGCATTCCAATTTTATAAAGACACGGACCCTACAAATAGATCTTTCATCCCGAAACAAAAACCATCTAAAAAACTTGCGCGAATAGTCAGCTACATGAACAAAATTATCTTCCCTGAAAACGTTAATATAGACTCCGACTTTCACACATTACAGACTGTTATATACTGTGCAGCGTGGACCGTTGCTAAGGTTAACGGAGCAAAGCTAACTCTTCAACTAGTACACAGACCTCAACATCCACAAAAAGATTACAAACCAAACTGGCAAAGACGCCTAGAACGTAAACTAAAGGGATTAAGAGCAAATATAGGCAGACTGATACAATTTATCAATGGCAATAGGAGCAGAAAAGTAATTAAGCATGTAAACACTATTAACAAACAATATAAAACACATACAATACACGAAGAACCAAACACACAAGCAACACACACATTAGATACTCTTAAACAAAAACTTTCAGTCGTATCAGGTAGTCTCCAAAGATATAAAGCCTGTAACCAACGGAAACAACAAAACATTCAATTCACTCATAATGAAAAACTTTTTTATCGCAATATCAAACAAACAACAAGTAATGCTCAAGAGATTAACGTCAATAATGACGGATGTAACACTCCAGACCCGGAAACTTTGCAAAATTTCTGGGCAAGAATATGGGAAGACCCGATTGAACATAATGTCCAAGCTAATTGGATACCAACAGAATTATCGAATAACAGCACACATGTTCAGGATATGACATTTGAAAATATCTCCCCACAAATATTTGAAAAAGTACTTAGCCGCTTACACAATTGGAAAGCACCCGGATCAGATTATATTCACAGTTATTGGTACAAAAAATTCACAGCTGTCCACAGTTATTTACATAATTACATAAATATTTTTATCCAAGAGCCTAATACAATACCACCCTATATTACATCAGGTACAACTTTTATGATACCAAAAGATCGCAATGACTCCTCTAACCCAGCAAAATATAGGCCCATCACATGTTTGCAGACCTTGTACAAGATTATCACATCCTGTATATCTGAATTAATATACCAACACACTGACGCCAATAATATCTTAGCCGAACAACAAAAAGGATGTCGAAAATTCAGTCAAGGCTGCAAAGAACAATTAATTATAGATTCAGTTATTCTTAGAAAAATACAGAAAAATAAATCCGACTTATTTAGTATGTATATTGACTACAAGAAAGCATATGACTCGGTCCCCCATACGTGGCTTGTTAAGGTTCTCGAAATTTATAAGGTACACCCTACGATAGTAGCCTTCTTGAAGACCATGATGACTAACTGGACAACTAAACTTAGACTTAACACTCCAACTGAAACAATAGAGACCAGGTCAAGTAAAATACAAAGAGGCATCTTTCAGGGAGATGCGTTGAGCCCTTTGTGGTTCTGTCTTGCACTCAATCCCCTCTCAAATATATTAAACTCAACCCCATTAGGAATCCCATTAAGAGATATAAATGCCGACAGACAGACTGAGACCACAGAAATCATAATAAACCATTTGCTTTACATGGATGATATTAAACTATACGCGCGAACTGAGAGTCAACTTAATGAACTAGTTAATCTGACAGAACAATTCTCAAATGATATTCGAATGGAATTTGGAATAGATAAATGCAAAATAAATTCAGTTAGAGCCGGACACAATTACCAACACCAATACGCCCTAAGAACAGGGGAACAGATAGAACCATTAGGTGAACTAGATACTTATAAATACTTAGGGTACAATCAATCAATTCAGATACACAATAAAGAAACTAAACAAAAACTAAAACAACAATTTCAACACAGACTCAATACAATACTAAAGACTCAACTCTACTCACGAAACACTATAAAAGCAATCAACACTTTTGCTATACCAGTACTCACATATTCTTTCGGGTAATAAATTGGACCAAAACAGACCTAATAAACCTACAACGAAAAATCAACACAACTATGACCAAATTCCGCAAAAGTCATCCAAGATCGTGTTTACAAAGACTAACACTACCGAGAAAAGAAGGGGGTAGAGGGCTCATTGATATTTTCAACTTACATAATCGACAGATCACAACTCTTAGACAGTACTTCTTTTCTAAAACCACTACTTCCACACTCCACAAATGTATAGTTAACAACGATCAACAATTAACACCTCTTAATTTAAATGATAGATCAGAACAGAAAAATGAGAAGTTGATCGATGACAAAACCAAGCTCCTGGAATGGGCACAGAAGTCTCTACACGGAAGACATCGTCAAGACTTATGCCAGATAAATGTCGATAAAGAGGCGTCGAACAAATGGCTGAATCGAGGCGAACTCTTCCCGGAGACTGAAGGTTTTATTATAGCTATACAGGATCAAGTAATTGAAACAAAAAATTACAGGAAACACATTATAAAAAATTTAGCCAATGACACCTGCAGGAAATGTAATAGCTCCCCAGAAACTATACAACACATTACTGGTGCGTGCAAGTCAATAGCCCAGACAGACTATAAACATAGACACGACCAAGTAGCCAACATAATACACCAAAAACTAGCTTTGCAATTTAAACTATTACAAACATCAGTCCCATATTATAAGTATAACGCAGAAACTGTGTTAGAGAACGAATTCACAAAACTATATTTTGACAGAGCCATTCTTACCGACAGAACGATACATTACAATAGACCAGACATAACATTAATAAATAAGATTAATAAAACTGGATACCTAATAGACATTGCAGTACCGAACACCCACAATTTACAGACTACAATTTCAGAGAAACTATCTAAATATATCGAACTAAAGGATGAAATAACCCGAATCTGGCATCTAAATAAAGTAACAATAGTCCCAATAGTATTGTCCACAACAGGAGTTATACCCAAACAACTTCATCAGTCTATCAAGTCACTAAACCTACCCCAGAATACCTATGATCTACTACAAAAGGCAGCGATATTAAACACATGCAGACTGGTTAGAAAGTTTTTACAATGCGAATCCAATAATTCATTATAACCATATGAATATTCCCACCCATGCTTAACTTAACCACACTGTTGTACACTTGGCTTAGGCCCGTGCCATCAGTGACCCCGGTTCACCGAGGAAAAAGAAAAGTAAATATAAAAATAATAATAATACCCCTCTGGATCAGTTCGGTAGACGTTACCTCATCTCATGAGACTAACGTTAAACCGGAGGGAACATTAAATTAGCTTTTTAAGACCAATGATACTAAAACAAAAAATAAGTGTCATAAAGTCTACGAGAAGCATACAAAACGCAGGGCAGCTTGTGGCGAGCTGTTGGTGAGTGGCGACACTGCGTTCCTGAGTACCCCAGAGAGTCGGTCAGGGCCTCGCCTCCAGTTTGCCTTCATTGGGTAGCTGGAGTGGAACCCAAGAGTGCCCGCAGGACTCTCAACTCTGTCTTGCCTTAATTGGCCGGCCAGAGAGGGGTCGCCAGAGCTATATGCTCGGGGGTGGAAGTGTCATGTAAGTAATGGCGTAACAACGGGGAAACCCGCTCCGGGTCTTCGAGACCCGCGATGGTGAAACCGGGGCCGCTCCTCTCGACACCCCTAGCCGCTCACACCCATGTTTGCCCCTTCTGCCTGTATCAAGGCGGCGTTTCAGGGGCCCATGCAGTGAGTTGGCGAGTCACCGTCTGCCAACACATTTTAATGTTTTATCATTGAAAGGCAGACGCCGTTTTTAATTCCGGCAACCGAATTTTAAATAGTCCAAGTAGCACAACACATCAATAGACCAATTTAAAAAACAATTTAATTTTACCTATCTCAATAGTTCTGCACCTATCGGGAACTCTCCATGGCTGTATTTCTATAGCACAATCACGGAGAGTCTCCGGTTGGTGTCCCAACTCAATTTAGATTAAAACTCTCACAGGGGCCTCTGTGTGTTAGACCTGTGTCTCCAGGCAAGCCCACCAAAGGACCGGGTTTAATCCCGAGATAAAAGAGAAACAAAAATAATAATAATAATATTATATAACAAAAATTACAGCTAGACTACATAATTGGAAATCACCTGGTATAGATAAAATACATAATTATTGGTATAAAAAACTAAATTCTCTGCACAAAGCTATTGCTGAAAACTTAACAGATATCATATTAGGCCACCAGACCATACCTGAATTTATTACTACAGGAATAACCTTCATGCTACCAAAAACCAAACACACATCACAACCTTCTCAATACAGACCAATCACATGCCTACCCACAATATACAAACTCCTAACATCAGCAATTACAAATAAAATCAACTCACACATCGAACAAAATAACGTTATAGCAGAGGAACAGAAAGGATGCAGAAGAGGCCATATGGGA
The DNA here is from genome assembly GCA_935421205.1 of Xylocampa areola. Classification (NCBI taxonomy): domain Eukaryota; kingdom Metazoa; phylum Arthropoda; class Insecta; order Lepidoptera; family Noctuidae; genus Xylocampa; species Xylocampa areola. The sequence continues at coordinate 20,614,672 of OW285206.1, forward strand.
TGTAAAGAACAATTAGTTATAGATTCGACTATTCATAAACATGCCATCACACGAAATAGAAACCTACATTGCACCTATATTGATTACCAAAAGGCCTTTGATAGTATACCACATTCCTGGTTAATACAGGTGCTAGAGATATATAAAGTAAACCCAAAAGTAGTAGATTTTTTGCGCAATATAATGTCACACTGGAAAACGTCGCTACACCTAAATAACTACCCTAACACTGTCACAACTCGACAGATATCGATTAAGAAAGGTATCTACCAAGGCGATTCCCTCAGTCCTCTATGGTTCTGTCTCGCCCTTAATCCCCTATCTAACCTACTTCACCGTTGCCATGCTGGATATTCCCTTAAACACACTGTAGAGGAAACAATTATTTCTCATCTCATATATATGGATGACATCAAACTGTACGCAAAAACAGAAAAAGACATGAAAATGCTTATAGACACCACAACACAATTTAGCCAAGATATTAACATGCAATTTGGATTAGATAAGTGCAAAACATTACATATAATAAGAGGTAAAATAAATCCAGGCGACTATGCAGTAAATAATACAGATAAAATAACAGCTATGGAACCTACAGATTTATATAAATACTTAGGATATAAGCAGCTTAAAGGACTAGACCACACAGCAATTAAACACACTTTAAACACAGAGTACAGTAAAAGAATAAACGCAGTATGCAAAACCCAGCTTTCCGGAAAGCACCTCATAAAAGCTATTAATACATATGCCATCCCAATATTAACTTACTCATTCGGAGTGGTAAAATGGTCAAAAACTGACATAGAACGAATAGAAAGAACCACACGCACAACACTTACAAGACACAATAACCTACACCCTAAATCCGCAGTAGAAAGGCTAACCATTAAACGACAAAATGGAGGCAGGGGTTTAACAGATATACACCACCTTTGGCAAAAACAAATTAGCAGACTCAAAACATTCTTTCATACAAAATCACGTACAAGTAACATTCATAAAGCAATAGTTCTAAATGATCACAATTACACTCCACTAAACCTTAACGAAGACATAATTTTACAAAGTGATAATAATAGTGACCCACAGAAGCAAAAACTAGAAAACTGGAAAAAGAAAGTACTTCATGGCCGTCATCCTCATGATCTTGAACAACATCATGTTAACTTAATAGCATCAAATAAATGGCTTAAGATAGGCAATCTTTTTCCAGAAACTGAAGGATTTATGATTGCAATACAAGATCAAATCATTAATACGAAAAACTACAGAAAATATATAATTAAAGACCCAACTATCACAAATGACAAATGCCGAAGGTGCCACATTCAATCAGAAACAATTCAACACATAACAGGAGCATGCATAAGTCTCACACAGACAGACTACACCCACAGACATAACCAAGTAGCAAACATAATACACCAAAAACTAGCACTCAAACATAAACTCATACAATACACAAACACACCATACTATAACTACACACCACAAACAGTCTTAGAAAATACTACACATAAACTCTACTACGATCGCGCTATACTCACCGACAGGACCATTCACTATAATAGACCAGATATCACTTTACAAGATAAAATTAATAAAATTACTTACCTTATAGATATTGCAGTTGGGAACTGCAATATCTATAAGGTACACACATAACCTACAAAAAACCATCTCTGAAAAAATAAGTAAATATGCGGAACTCAAAGAAGAAGTAATGAGAATATGGAGGCAAGAAAAAGTGTACGTGATTCCCATAGTCCTTTCCACCACGGGTGTAATCCCTAATCATCTTCTCCACAGCCTCAAATTATTAGATCTAAAAGAATCCATCTACATAACTTTACAGAAAGCTGCCATTTTGAACACTTGTAGAATAGTCAGAAAGTTCATGCAACTCGAAGACAACGAAATTGCTCTACACCAAAACACATCTACTTAATATGACACAATACATTTACTACTGCATTTACTTGGCCATGGCCCGTAGATGTAGTAAAATAAACTAGTCTAGAACTAAGAAAAAGTACGAATACCCGATAATAATAATATTCCACAACTATCACACAACGCCGTCTAGTCTCAATCTAAGCAGAGCTTGTGTTATGAGTACTAGACAACTGATAAACATACTTATATATTTCTAAATGCATACATATTATAGATAAATTACACCCAGACACAGAACAAATGATCGTGCTCATCACACAAACATTTGTCCTGGGTGGGAATCGAACCCACGACCTCCGGCATAGCAGTCAGGGCTACTAACCACTAGACCAACAGGACAGTCAACACACAGACAGTTTTCCCGCATGATGGGGCGCATGGATCAAATATACACAGAGCTGGATACATCACTTAGTTTGAGTAATTGAGAATGTCAAATATCATCATGTAAGTAACGCCTACTAATCATAACATAGAGAAAGGAAAAAAAAAACGTCTAGTATTAGGAACAAAAATCATTACAAAAACAAGAAAAAATTAAACGATGGTAGCTGCAAAAGTAACAACTGTGGCGCAGCTACCAACGCCCCTCTCCTGGTAGGAAGCTAAGTTAACATACATAGCATCACGCCTGTATTCCCGGAAGGGGTGGGCAGAGGTGTACACAGTTGTACACCCACACTTCATATGTATATTGCTAATTTCCGGGCACAATTCCAAACTCCAGGCTGCTATCGAGAATTTCCTAATAAAAAACCCAATTACACTTTGCCCGACCCGGGAATCGAACCCAGGTCTTCGTGCTCAGCAGTTGCGCTTGGGACCACTAGACCAACGCGCAACGACGCAGTAACGCCTACTAAATATTATCATAAGAAAGTCGCATTTCATGTAGGTACCGACCTATATTTATATTTCTAACAACAAGTGATAGTACTATTAGATCAGAGAATTTACCCAACACAAGATTCCTAGCTATCGCTACAATGAACAGTCATCATTGCACATTGTAGAGATAATTAGGTCATTATACCTAATGGGGAAAAGCAAGCTAGAAATATTTGTAAGAAGACTTTACCACCAACGTTACGAAATCCAGTAGGTACCTACCCTTTTGAAACAAAAACAAATAAGTGTTTGTTATAAATCATTCTCCACAAATTTATAGGAAATTGTTAATTAAACATTAGTATGTAGGTATGCTTAACATCTAAAATGTAAAGAAACTATGTAAGACCTTCTTTGTGCTTCAAATTACTCAATTCTTACTTATCTATATAAAAATTTATCGCCGAAATGTATGTACTTCCGAACGACTGCACCAAATTGTTTTTTTTTTTTTTAGGACAAGTCATTAAGAGTCAGGATTCCTAGTCTCATGCAGAATGACAAACGTCTGATCATGCTCGGCCTGGTTTATACCTAATAGGAACCATATTATCAATGCACTGATCAATCAATCTTGTGTGTGTCGTCAAGATAATCTTGCGAGACATAATTTTTTGTGCCTCGACATTACACATAAATATACGTATTCATTTTGGTATTATAACACTACATATATATAGATACTATAGATTCCTAAGTACTTAGAAATTCATAACTACCTACCCAATTATAAAAACGTTGTCGTGTTGGCCGAGTGGTTACACAGACCCGCTTCTTGAGCCACAGGTTGTGGGTTCAAATCTGGCATGTACCAATCACTTTACTTTTTCAATGTCATAATTATGTATCTACTTTCTTAGTTAATCTAAGATAATCATCACAGCAATACGGTGAAGGAAAACATCGTGAGGAAACCTAGACTTGGTAGTCTGAAATCGCCAACCCGTAGTGAGCTAGTGTAGTGATTAAAGGTCATGCCTTCTCTCTATGAGAAGAGGCCCTTACCCTGCAGAGGGACAATTATGCTCTTCTTATGCATGTGCATTGTGATATAAATATAATATCTATAGATACTGCATGTCCTTAAAACAAGAGTTTTTGCTTCCAGATCTCACTTAGACATAATTAATGAGTTCGCAAGTAACTTTACATGAAACACGATACCGTCCGTGACAGGGACGCGTGCGCATCGCGGACGCGCGTCACACTCCCATTGCGTACGCGCACCCATTACATCGCTAAATACACAGCAACTTGGAATCTGCCAAGCATTATACTTTTTATCTTTGTACAGCAAAACAATGAAAGGTAAAGAAGGGCTACTGCTCGCCACTAACCGACTAAAGCTTAGGATATTATAATAAATAAAATAAATAAATAATATAATAAATAAGGATAGGATAAATAAATAAATAAATAAATATTCTACCTATTGAAGGAGACGCTCCTCATAGTCCATAGGAAACTGTGGTGAGTAAACTATCAGCTTCGGCTCAGCAACGTACAGAATTATACGTTGTAACAATAAAAATCTATTGTGTCTGCTAATGAGCGAGGCAACAGCTTAAGGCTACGTTGGCACGGTCAGTACGTATAGATGAACACTAAGAACATTCTCATCTGAGAGTGTCCATGGAGGGCACGTTAAACAATCGGTCTCTGCTGTTGTTAATATAATAGTGACTGCCTCGTTGGTCGCAATGGCGGTCCTGGGTACGATTCCCAGGTGTTATTTAGTTTTTCTGTTAGGAAATCCTCAGTAGCAGCCCGGATTTAGGAAGTTGGTTGTGTGACACTCCCGTACCTCGGAGAGAACATAAAGCCGTCGGTCCTGTGCCTGATCTCCCTCTGGTCGTGTCGGATGGCCGTCTCATCGGACTTTGAGAGTGAAGGAAGAGGGAGTGCAGTGCACCTATGTTTGCACATACACTTGTGCACTTTTCCAGCGTACTTGGCTAATCTGGAGATAGGCCGCCTTGACAGAAATACGGTCGCGATGAGTCAGAGACCCATGGGCGGCTTGAACAACTCCGACACTGCTGAGTTGTCTCCTAACCACAAGAAAGCAGGTCGTTTCTATAAACGCACTCACAATGCAGGGTAAACTCCTAGTGAGGGGCAAGACTTTTACAATAAAGAAATGTGTATACAGGCCTCGAATCGCTGTAATCTGAATTTACAGCTGCTGTAGACAAGTTTTATTTTATGGTGGTTATCGTGGGCTTCAGTTTTGTCTGGTATTTATGAGTGAACCTTCTGTTTCTAGTTAGTTATTGTGTGCTGAATAACACTGAAGATTTTGTTAAATATTAAATAAAGTGTGAGTCATTAGCTTTAAGACTGTCTGGCAGTCAAGCGTTTAGCCTTATTAAAACCAATGAAGTTGTAATTAATTCATGAGTTGTTTTTCATGAAAATGTGTAGACCTTTATAGCTTAAGCAATTTTATTTTCTGTTTTCTTTTACTACAGTTCTAAGCCATTGCGCTATTACTACTTCCTTCTACTTTAAATTAAGACATGTTCTTAATTGAGATCTCAAGCCTTCCCGACATTCCCGAGTAACCAATCAAGTTTAATCAATGTTAATCATTGCAAGATGCCGAGAACCGATACATATTGATCTCGATCGATCAGAAATCACAAATATCTGCATCATCAATTAATTTTCTCGTTCATTCACAACGTACATACATAAGTTGTTTTTACTTTACGTCGTTTATGCCATGACGATTTGATTGGAAACTTGGCGAGTTGCGAGGCGTGTAACGTCGACTGCCTGATGTTGAATGCTCCTTGAAAGTAACGAAATCATATCTCTGGTACCTATTGGATGAATCATCTTTCGTTCTGATTAATGTGAGGGTACGAGGTGACACCTCGTGTTACCCGATTGATTCTTACACCTAGTATTGGTATTTAACTAAAGTAGTTGCGTATGTTGACACTCGAAATTGATGTTCCCTGGCAGATGCTTATTACTTAACAGTAACTATAAAATCTACCACGTATATCCAAACTTTCATACTAATATTAAAAATGCGAAAGTAACTCTGTTTGTTTGACCTTTTCACGACTAAACGACTGACCGAATCGTAATGGAATTTGGCAAGGAGATAGATTGGACCTTGGAGGACATAGGCTATCTTTTGTTACGCAGACGAAGTCGCGAGTACCAGCTAGTTGTAAATGTACTTAATTGACAAGAGTGCATCCATTTGATAACATCTTAACAAAAACACACCACTTAACAAACCTATAAAGAAGATGGTGAATTCTTCACTGTGAAGACTATAGTTACTTAAAATTACAGTTTGAGTGCATGATTCATACATTATGTTAATATTTTAAAGCGTGCTTTACATTTACAAGTCGTAACATACTCGTCATGTTATTATTTTTGCTAATTCTGCGTCGCGTCGGTCCGTTGCACTTGACGAGACAAGATCTCACTCCGGCAGTCTGCAGCAGTTTTTTAGGAACATTTTGCGAGAGTTTATTGAACTTTTAAAAATATCTTCTATCATAAAGTAATCTTATGATGTGTGCACGTTGTGGCAATTGTGTCATTTCGTGGTTTCGACTATTACATTTTGTGGTCAGTTTTATAGATCCGTGTAAATTGTGTTATTAGATATAGAAACGTACGCCTATATCTTGCAATTGATGTGAAATAATACCACTTATTTATTTTCGAACCTAAACTACGGTTACTTTATAATTTCGGTAATAACATAAAATCGGATTGCAAAGCTTCTGATTGGAATGGGAAATATGAAATGAAAAAATTTCGTGCAGTTAAAAATTATTTATTTTTCCGTTTTAATTTTCTTATTAGGATCGTAAACAGTTTCTGCAGGTCTATCATAGTACCGTTTATACTTTTCTTTTTTGATTGTCTTACCAGATCTGGAGCTATCACTGTCACTATTTCCACTACTCCTGTGTTTGCTACCTCTGGCTTCATGCTCCTCGTAATAATGTCTATACTCTCTTGTAGTGCCGTCTTCTCTTTCTTGCTTAATGTATACTCGTGAACTGGAACTCTCTACATACATTCTTTGGTCTTCCTTACTCCCTCTATCTCTTCGTCGATTTTCATGATGTTTTAATTCCGAAGTTTTACGATTCTGTTCAGAATATTTTTCTCTAGACTTGTCGTGACTTCTTTCCGTAGTTCTGTCGCGGTGCCCTGGTTCATCCTTAACCTGAGATAGAAGATCAACTTCTTGTTGATTATGATAACTTCTCGTTCTCTTATCAGACTCATATTCTTTATGTGAATGAGCTTTTCTTCTTTCTCTAGAGTCATCATATCTTCTCTCGTCATTATTATAATAGTTTCTAGAGTCTTCATCGTGGCTTCGTTTTCTAAACTGTTCTTGGTGCTTATTAATTCTGTCGACATCTCTTTTTTCACGAGAACTTTCGTCGTGTGTATATCTGCCTTGATCTCTATCTCTTACTCTTCGTCCTTCTTCATGTTCATATGTTCTATTTGATCTTTCCCTACTATAATTTCTGCTTCTCTCTGTAGAACCATCATTTTCTATTTTAATATGTTTTTCCTGAGATCTTTCGACATGTCTAAGTCTGTCGCGATGGCGATCACTACCCCTTCGTCTTTCTTCGTATCTATATGCTCTATCTGATCTTTCTCTACTATAATCTCTGCCTCTCTCTGTAGAATTGTGCCTTTCTGTATTGATCTCTACTTTCAGGATGGGTTTAGGGAAATAGCGTTGATCGTATTTATGCCTATCGTCGACTTTGGTTGCCTGCCTAGACTGTCTTCTGTCACTATGTGTGTCTGTTTGTTCATTGTGTTCGACGGTTTCATTCACTGCGGTCTCGCTTTGTCCGTCAGCGAAGTGTTCCATCTGTTTAAATATATAAATTACATTATTTATATAACTTAACATATTTGTATACCAAGTGTTTATTTAACCTTATTGAATGTAACACCTTTAATTGTAACCTTGCGGTTGCATGTCTTTAATCAAACTTAGTGGACCATGAAAGACAAATGTGACAGGTGTTGAAACAGACAAATACCATAAAAATGACGTGTGGCGTCAGAAATTATATAAAGTATAACACTTTCACAACCTTATAGGGATGAATTTCAAGGAATGTTTACATAATTAAATAGTTCAAATTAACAAAATTATCTTTAACACCATTAACATTTTCAATCTCCAACAATAGAAGATTGCATAGTAACAAGCTAGCCACCTGAGTCTTGATGACATCACGTAACACGTCTGAGTAGTTGCGCGTCTTGGCTGCCACGCGGTACTTTGTGCGGCGCCGGCGCATGTTGCGCAACTCTACTAGAATCTCCGTGCGTGAGAGTATCACTCTTGTGCTCTGATCATCAGCCCCACTGGAAAGAGGAAGAAAAGATATGGTGGCAACAAGTGATGGTATTATAGCATGCATATCTTAATGATGACCTAATGGATTTTTGAATTAAAGTCCAAATTCAGGACTTAAAAAGTTTTTGGATATGGCATAAAAATAGAATCTTTAAATATTCGTACACTGCTTTTATTGTATGCTTTAAGTGCTTTGACATAAGACTTGTCTAAATGTAATATTAATGTGAAACAACTTGTAACCGGATTAATCGCGTGTATTATTGGTTCTCTAATGTTTAATTTTAGTTGTGATTTGGCAGATAATATTTAAAGGAAGGAACAACTGGTGAGCCAAGTATTTAAAACACTGCATTGTTCATCTGGGCTGAAATCTATGGTTCCATTTTAAGGTGGTCATAAAATTGATTTGTGTTATGATGCAATTATGATAAGACCTAAGTAAACATTTAGCAATCTAAAAAGGCGAAAACGAAATTGTCTAGCTAAACCAAAAAACACTTTTATTCCAACGTGAATCGACGACATCCAATGTCGCTTCATGTTTGGCGTTTATAGTGTGATCCTACCTATGTAAAATAAAAACAATGTGATTAGATTTATCTGTGTCGGGTGGCGTCGGTTTTCAAGCATCTGGGCCTCGAAGCACTAACCTGGGTAACGCCAAGTCAGTCAGGTCATGGCAGGAAGGAACAGCGCTGACCACAGCGTCATGTATCGCGCGGCGCTCATCCGAGGAGTACGAGCTCTGAAGTCTCCCCACTGACAAGGGCTCCGGACCATGACAACCCACTCCTTGTGTTGAGGAAACTCATTGGTTTTAGATGATTATATATATAAATGTTAAACTTATATTTAATACAGTGTAACCACCAGTTTTAAAATTATCATTTTCCATAAATAGCATATATCCTATGTCCTATTTTAGGACCTAAATTAACCATAAACTATTTATAATATTAGTATATTATCATATCCATTATTTTCTATATTTATGTTATAGATAAATCTTTCAAACACATTCAGGCATAAATTTCTGTGGAAAAAAATATAGTCATGAGCTGGATTTCAACCTGCGCCTCCCGTTTAAATACTCCAGGCACTCTGACCACTAAGCTATCTTAACTTCTGCTCACTACCCTGAATCCGTCTCAAACATATTAAAATGTCACCAAAAGAAATCTATGTATTCAATCCCTTAACAAGTGACTGAATCACAACTAATTTTGCAGTTAATACAGTGGCATACAGATGCATTTACCTTAACAAATACAAATGCCATACAGGTTCAAATCCTGCTCATGACCATATTTTTCTATCCACTAAGATGTATAACTTCATTTATATAATAACCAACTTACAGTTAAACTAATCATAAAAGTAATATATGTTATGTAACCATATTTATAATTATGTTTTCTGGTAACCATTTGAACTTCCCCTTTCTATAATGTTGGGTAATCTGGATTGTATAATATTATATTCAAGTAACTATTATTTAACCATGGAATTATAATGAAGCAACAATAAAAAATAAAATAAAAAATGGACAAATCCATGGCATAAATATATCATTATAAAAATGTAAACTCCAATAAGATATTTTTTAAATATGTAAAAAATATTAAGTCTTTTCTGATATTGCATTATAAAATAAATATATTACATTAAACATCTATATATTATAAAGGATACAATATAAAATGGATGTAGTAGTTCAGACTCTTGGACAGTATTCCTATAAACTGTAAAGATAAAAGATTTAATGATTTCATTTTTTTTGGTTCATGACAGGTACATACTATATGTTCATATATGAAAAATTTTATACATAAAAGGACACTCAAAAACCTACAATATTGCTTATCATACCTTTTTTAAACGATGGGTCTGATCTAGAAGCATTTCCAATTATTTTTTCAATATCTTCTTTCCCTGAAGAAAAACATTAAAATTTCAATTAATTAAACTGAGATTAATTAGATTACATATCCAGCTAATAATGTATATTTACTGAGTTTAACGAGGGTGTTTGCTTCTGAATCAAGTGGATCTGGTAGGAGATGGTCAGCTATGTTATAGCCATTTTGCCTCAAAAAACATTCCTTTTCATGTTCCTCCTTCTTATCAGGTGGCACTTTGTGATTAGAATTATATTTGCAAGCCACCATCACAGGGTTCTGAAAATACAACTTACATTGATCGCAAACATCATCAATATTTGGTATGCCTATTTCATTCCATCGACATCACACACCCTTCCGCTCAGCATGTACAGAATTATACTTCATAACAATAAAAATCTATAGTCAGCTAATTAGCGAGCCCCCTAAGACGACCCTCTGACCAGCCAACGGCTTAAATCAAGATATATTAACGTTCAAAAGTAAATCATGGCAGAGTTCTACATAGTGGTGCTATAGCAATCACGATTAGAAACTAAAACAACGGATTAATAACAAATGCTGTTGAATATACGACCAGTTTTTGTATGCTCTTAGGCGGCTACCCTATGAGCGCTTCTTATTATAGTTTAGTAGTGTTACTCTTGAGGATCTTTTTTTTCTCTTTTTTTTCTTTTTTTTAGGAGACTTTTCTATAACTTTGGGTGAATTTTAGCAAACAATACTGAACCTGTAGCAGATGTTTTCTATCCCACTGGAGGCTTTGCAAGATCATCGTTAATTCATTATCAATTTCTTGCGTATACGAACTTACTTTCAATAGTTCTTCCCGTCTTTTTTCCATGTTATTATTTTAATTACAAATAAATAATTAACTCCGATGAAAATTACTAAAAATTATGACGTTTAGCACTGTTTGACATTATAACTTTGACAATTTGACATTTTTTTTTTCCCTTCATCCTAATCGGGCAGGCTAAGGTCTTGGACCATACCGCCTCGTCTTCAGTGTTCTTGAATAAAAGTAAGGCCAAAGCCTCGTCTTCAGTTACACTTTGACAATTGACATTGTCAATACCATAATGACATTAGAAAAGCATGAGAGCTGCAGAGATTACATTTTAGTAGAGATTAATAAATTTTGAAAACTATATTCTGTGCAATCGACTAAAATCTAATCTTCTAAAAATCGAATTAAAATGGGGTATTCAGTAGGCAACCCTGTTTTGACAGTGACAGCTGATTCCGTGCAATAATTCTTTTTAATCTGTGTTTCGTTCAACGGGACGTGTGTGCTTTTTTCGATAGAAATTTCTCAATAAATGTGTGTGGAAAATGGCAGATTCCGAGGTAAATTCACCACCATGTAATATTTTACTATAACAAAATTGTAAATGTATTCATCACCGATAATTCTATTGACAGGTATTAAAGAAATTGAAAGATATACCATTTAAAATCCAGACCGCAAGTTTGAAAGGAAGACGTGAGGTTGTAGCAGAAATTCAGCATGTATTATCTACACCGGGTCAGTATGAGTTAATGCTATGTTTATTCATAATTTACTGTTAGAGTGTTGTATTTATATGCTAGTTGCATATAATTGCATAGTACTTATAGGTTGGTTGTGCAGCTGTATTGATCCATTGCCCCTGGATGAAGCTCAGGTATTGTGCTCTCACTTGAATGAGTTTTGAAAGTGCCAATCAGAGGACGCTGCATGCAACATAGATTGCATCTATATATAAATACTGGGAAATCAATTCATCAATATTTGTAGACAGTGCACTCTGGTAGCAGTTTATTGAAACTGTTTATGAAAATTGCTGGGAAATGGAAACTTGAATTCATTTTCAGGGCCTTTTGTGATTATTTTGAATGAAAATTATAATAAATACAGCTTGCATTGACATGCAACAAGTCTTGTTGTACTTTTATTCATAATTTTGTGAAATATGAGAGCCATAACTGGGGTCCTTTAAGATAGTGTTAAAATTTCATAAGAATTAAACTGAGTTTTATTTATGTTTATATTTTTCTTTTTATTTATGTACTCGAGGATCCTGAAAATCCAAAATTTGTAGTTTAGAAGCTTTGTGAACAAACAAAAACATTTTAAAACATCTGATATTGGATCTCTTCACTTAGGCAGACTAATTTCCTGTAACCTAGTATAAGTACATATAAAACACTTACATGAATTCATAAAATATTCTGACCATGTGCTTATTTATAACATATGGCAAGAAAATATACAGAAACAAAGTATTTATATCAAAATAGTTTTATAATTAATACACTGGAACCGACATGTTATCTGTGATATCAAATAAATATTTTTATTTGCGCTAATGAGAAGTGGTTGAGATGGCTTAGTGATCGGAGCGCCAGGAGTATTTACCTGGGAGGTGCAGGTTGGAATCCTACTCACAACCATATTCTTTTTCCACAAAAATTTATAACTTTAGAGTTCACTAAGCATGCGTTAATGTTTTTCAAATCTGTAAACATTGTTTTAATTGTAAAGTAATATGCTTACACAACAAAACTACCCTTACTCTTGTAAAAATGCATTTTTCACATGAGCATATGTAATGTTTTTACTTTATTTTAAACTTGATTTGTAGATTTTAGACTATTTTGACAGTATTTCTTTATAAAATAGATGATAAATGCAATCCCTTAAATCATTTTATATCAGATAGTTAATGAGATAGATGTCCTATTTTATGATATTTGCGGTCCTCAATGTTGGGTCAGTTTAAGTTTTTGTTAACAGAATGTAATAATTTGCTTAATAATAGAAGCTCCTACTACTTCCAAACGATAATTCTCATGTTTAGTTACTGTAAAAATTATATTATTGGGTCCATTATGCGGGTTAATAAGGTGTTTTAAAGTTTAAAATTTTATGCCAATTTAAATTTACGTAAACTTTTACTTTATTCAGAAAATACAATTTTTATTCAACTGCTGTGTATTTATTATTTTTATACTATCTCTTTATCTCTTTGTTTTTGTTGTTTTTTTTGTTTATAAAAAATTATAATAATTATTGATGTTGCAAATTTTAAAATTAAGTTTGTATGTGTACACACATACAAATTTAATTTTACAAGGATACAAATATTACGAATGATACTTAGGATACAAATAACATCCATTTTATTGTAATCAGGTATCACAGAGCCAGCAATACGATTTGTGTGTCGGCTACTAGTGCTCACGCTACACCGGTATCGAGACTCCACCTCCCAGTCGTATGTGAAGAGCTTAGTGGCCTACCTGGCTACAAACCACAGAGAATGGACCCTGAAAAGTCTACTACCTGTTCTATTAGAAGTATCAGAACAACTTAAGAATACTGCATCATCGTAAGAAGTTTTGTTTATTATCATTATTGATAGATTCCCCTTTGCAAGCTATTTAGAATATTGTGAAACTGCTGAGACTTGCCGATAGAACTAAGTGCTTCAATAAGAAAACCTTATATTAATTATATTTTTTTTATAATAACTTTTGTGAGACACATTCCTATTAATGATTGTTCAACGGTTATTACACACTTGCATTCTTCGGGATTGCCCAACTAGTTCTAGTCCTCTCGTTCAGCTCATGACTAAGGGCTCTGTTCAACTTCGAAAATAGTCGACAATAATTCATCAATTTTATTGCTTAGACTACATATATGCAACATAAAACACCTGTAATAAATGTTTTTCAGCAAAAGCATATGCCAAAGTGGACTATATGCCCTACGCTGGTCCACAGTCCTTGTCAACGGCACCATCAAGGCCACAGAGGAGAATGGAGTGGACTACAATGCACTTGTACTGTCCCAAGCCAATCTGCTTGCCGCCATTATTGCATACGGTGACCATAGGAAGAATGACAAAGCTTATTCTATGGTGAGTCCTTGTTCTGTACCCTGATATGCAGACTTTCACATATATTGACACATATATTGATGAATTTATAGATATAGATATCTTCAGTAACAGTTTGGCAATTTATAAAAGAAAACTACGGAATAAATTTCTTAATACCACTTAAAGACTAAAATGTTATAACATTTAACAACTGTTTATCTTCATTGAACAACTGATTACTTACTCTAGTTTTATATTATAATAAAACAACTTTTAACCGGATTAATCGCGTTCGTGGTCGCAGGAGGACCACGAACGCTGCAAAGTGTTCGAAACGTCAGGAAAAACAAAAAACCAATAATACACGCGATTAATCCGGTTAAAAGTTGTTTTATTATAATGTGTAGTGATCACGCAAACCTAAGATATTTCTAGTTTTATATTTAGTTGGATGTACCGAATTTATTATATATACTTTTATGGAACTCTAAGTCTTTAAGTACCTATTTGTTTTCTGATGTAAAATTTAGTATACGACTGCCTGTTACCTAAATAAATAAATTTTGGGTTGGCTTCTGATGATGCTTTGAATTAGGAATTGATAATGAAAGTCAAGATATTTTCAAAATGGTTAAGGATGTTCACTCTCATTTGATCAGACCTGTGTTTTTTCGATCTCTAGACTAGACTATCCATAATATGCCATTATCAACACCAGTCTAGCAGGTCTATTATAGATGCAACAAGCCACAGAAGTACATTGCACAAATTGCATACAACACTGGACCATATATACAAAAAACTAACACAAATTTAAATTAAATTTCCACTAGATCAAGTTCCAATTAAATCTTATGTATATGTTGTTATTGTATATTATGTATAGAAACTGAATTGATAGCAATGACGTCACCAGTACGTGGTAAAATATGGATGAAGAATTCGCAGGGGTGAGCAGAGGTCCAGATGGCTTAGTGGTCAGAGCGCCTGGAGTATTTATCCGAGAGGCGCAGGTTCGAATCCTGCTCATAGCTATTCTTTTTCCATTTAATATTATAACTTTAAATCTTATGTTTTCGTGCGACTGTATACCATGTTTTTAATCCTTCCAGTTACATACATCGTGGGTATCAATCGGCAAGGAGAAACTCACTAAATGGCTGGAAGTACTTCTTGCGACCCCAGCTGACTCCGGGCCACACATCTGCGTCACATTCTCTACGCTCTGCCGACACCTACAGCAGACCGGAGAGAGTGCCTCTATTGAACAACACAGGGTAAGCCTACGCATATTAAGAAGATAGACATGAAATAAAAATAATATTGCTATAAAGTAATACATTTTTTAAAGAAAGAGAGAACAAACATGAGTTACATAATATTTAGTTTGGATTTTTCAATACAATTTGACACACTTATCGGATAAGGATTGTGTGCCAAAAACTGTTATATTATGTGATTAATTTGTCAATTCATTGGAATATTTCATGTGCATTGATTACAGAATATAATAAATTCATTAAAATGTACAAAATCATTTTCTAATTTCCGTATAATAAACTTACGTGTCTTATTCTGGAGTTACAATATTTGTTTTTCAACAGACAAAAATGCTAGAGAGCTTCACGAAGAGCTTGATCAGCGTGAAATGCCGGCCAAATGCGAACTATATCAAGGGTTGCCACGACCTGCTGCGTCAGCTCGGACCGGGTGACGTCCGCGACGCGTTACTGCCAGCCCTACACAAGGCCATGCTGCGCAGCCCTGAGACCATAGTGCAGGCTGTTGGGGAAGTCTTCGCCAGTCTCACTGTAGACTTAGATGGATTAGCTGTCGATATTGGAAAGAGTTTGATTGGTAAGTATAGGTTTTATTTGCCCACTGTCAAATTAGAAAAGTATAAATAGGTTATTCTATGACTCTCACTAATAGTTCACAATCACAATATTACTTATGCTTTTCTCTCGGAATAACGTCATTCATATATTCTGCTGATGTCCGATGTCTTCAATAATCACTAGAACTTTTCGTATTTCATCAATAAAACTATTAATTCGTAATTCCAGTAAACCTGCACTCCAAAGACGAGTGGGTCCGTGGTGAAGCTCTACGCGCACTAGAGCGACTGGCTGCGCGTTGTTCACAAGTCACAGCTGCGCGTGCGCTGCTAACACACGCTTTCGCCGAATACAATGGCGCGAGTGGCAAGCTTACTTCCAGTGAGGATAAAATTGCAGTGTTAATGGTAAGTAGGCAGCCTAATTTTGCATAATAACTTTTGTGAGGCATATTCATATTAATTATTGTTCACCGATTACTACTCACGTACATTCTTCGGGTTTGCCGGACTAGTTTCGAGCTTATGACTAAGGGCTCTGTTTGAGCTGCCTAATGTTGCAGCTTGATTTTCATTGCACTTTAGACGTGAACTTACACTGTTGACTTCAACATAGGTCAAACAGAAGTATGTAACTAATAATATCCACTTAGGAAACGCGGGTACCCTCCGAAATGTCGCCAGCATGATCAAAATGTCTAATGGCCTTTTTAAAGGAGTCGGGGATGATCAAATAAATTCATTCCCATCCAAGACTCAAAACACTTTTCGAAGACTTGTAGGGACACTGCTAACGTGAACATTTTGTATATTGATGCACATTTAATACAGAACTGTTATTGTTAATTAGGGTGTGTGTATACTGCGTGCATTACCGCTGGTCGGCGCGGACCGCACGGCGATGTTCACCGAGGTGGGCACACAGCTGGCGCGGGTGCTGGACAGCGAGTCGCACGAGCGGACGCTGTGTGTGGCGCTGGACACGCTGCAGCGCTGGAGCGGCGGCCTGGGGGGCACCGTGCCCGACACGATACTCGACATATTTAAGGTATTTTACCGATTACAAAAAAATATCGCCTGGAATATTCATCTGGGGGGCACCGGGGCAAATATGCTCATAACCACATTTCTCTTTCCACAAAAAAATTTTGAAAACAGTTCACATCGCATGATCTAATGGGTTTCAAAGATTAACACACCCATCATCATCCCTCTACCATTATCCCAATTGAATTGGGGTAGGCGCAGCATGTCTTTCTTCCATACATCCCTGTCAAAATAAATATTACTTCAAGCAAAAAATAATTTTAACATTTTTCTTTTTTAGAAAAACCTTTCGGCGAAGAGCACAACACAGGCGGTTCGCACATCATACGTGAGCATGGTAGCCGCGTGCGTGCGCAGTTGTGGATCAACTCCGGCGCAGGCCACAGCTCTGCAGCCTGTGCTACTCAAGGCCGTAGAGAAAGCCACTCAACAGCCTCTGCAGGTAATGTCATCACCTAACATGGGATTCCTTACTGTCAGGATACCTTTTTACAGAACAATCTCACTAGATTAAATGTCCCAAGAAAAAGGTCTCAAGCTGTTCAACCTCATTTTGATTGGTCTAAAATCCACTCGCGCGCGTTTGGGACATTTTCTGGTTACGGTATACTCGAGAACCGTGCGTTTGGCAGTTGAGAAGCAGCATCTACCATCTCGGTCTTTATATAAAGCACTGGTTACATTCCATAAACATTCGTATTCTTAATACGTTTCTACGAGCTTAAGCATGTAAATCAGTAAAACTATTACTAATTCTGGTTCTCTCTAAAAAACACTCATGACTCCCCCCCCCCCGCACCCCGCATGCTTTAATACCGATTAATTTAATTGTTTGTTAAATAGCTTGCGGGAGATTCCCGCAGGTGGTGTAACAATCATGTTATTGACTTATGACTTTCATTAGTCGTTAACTCGCCTGCGGGGAGTCCTCGCATGCTGTATATCGATCGATTTATTGACTAATGAAAATGAAGTAATAATTTGTGAGAGTAACTGCTATACTTAGACTCAGTAGCACCAACATAACTATAACCATAACCGACGTGTTGAGCCGTGTGGTGTCCGGCCTTAGAATCTGCACCAACCCGATCAAAGGACTGGGGTGTCGTACAAGGCGACTAAAGTCCAGAAGAAGCTAAAACGTGGTAAAAGTCCTGGTGGTGGCAGCACCCATGCCGAATTAATTAAGGTTCAGTGCGTGAGACCAATCCTTCACAATATTCTGAGTAAATAACACAGGATATGCGCGACTAACATCGTCACGCTATACAAAGGGAAGCTTTTCGGTAGAATCGTCTTATCTAGACTCCAAAAGCTTGCAGAACGCGTGTATCCCGAGTCTCAAAGTGGCTTCCGTCCCCGGCGGTCTACAGTAGACATGATTTTTACGCTTCGCCAACTTCAGGAAAAGTGTAGAGAACAGAGAACTCCCCTGTTAGTTGCGTTCGTTGACCTTAATAAAGCCTTCGACACGGTCAGCAGGGTTTGTACTCTGCACTGAAGAGCATACCCAATCCTCTGTCTCAATGTACACCTAAAATCTTGAGCCTAGTCAAATCTTTCCACGAGGGCATGAATGGTGCAGTAGTTTACAACGGCAGTACGTCTGAGCCATTTGACTGTTGCAGAGGTGTACACCAAGGCTACGTTTTGGCCCCTACCCTGTTTGGAATATACTTTTCATTGATATTACGAACAGCTTTCGGTAACGACCAACAGGGTATTCATTTGCATACGAGATCTGACGGACGGTTATTTAACATCTCTCTCCTCAAGTCTATGAAATACCGTGAGGACCTTCACGTCGACAAGCTTCTCTTTGCTGATGACGCAGCCTTCGTGGCTATTTCCGAATCCGAGCTCTAGTCTATAGGGGACAAGTTTTCAAAGGCTTGCTCTCTGTTTCCCATGTCTATAAATGCCAAAAAGACGGTAGTATTTTCACAAGGTGCTTATATATCCCCATCAATTTCCCTTAATGGCACGCTGTTGGAGGTAGCTGATAGGTTTTGCTCCCTAGGATCGACCGTGTCGAACAATCTTTCGCTTAACGCTGAGATCGATATTCGTATCGGCAAAGCGGCAGACTATGTTCAGGAAGCTCAGTACAAGGGTATGGAACAATAAACATCTCACAATCAAGACCAAGATGATTGTCTTTCAGGCATCCATCTTAACTATATTCTTGTACGGAGCTGAAACCTGGACTTCTTACGCAAAACAAGAGCGTCCAATTAACACCTTTTACATGCACTGCCTGTGTAAAATCTTGGGCATTTCATGGCAAGGCAGGGTTACAAATGAGAGAGTTCTTGAAATCACACAGCTACCTAGCTTGACGGCGCTTCTTAAACAGAGACGCTTGCGCTGGCTAGAGTATGTGCACAGGATCGACCCCTCTCGATTACCACGACGTGTTTTGCTAGGCACAATAGCGAATGCAAAGAGAAGCATTGGAAGACCGATGCTTCGCTTCAAGGACTTTGCCAAGGGAGACATGTCGGCATTTGGAATTGGCCACCATAACTGGGAGAAGCTCGCTAAAAAACGGACAGATTGGAGTAAACGCGTATTGGAGGGTCGCAGTTTTTGCGACGAAGCCTGGTTTGAGTCACTTGCTGACAAGAGACAGAAACGACACTAAGGCGGCTTAACAACAACCACCACAAACTTCTCTTGTCAGACCTGTGGCAGAGTCTGCCGCTCTCGCATTGGTTTGTTCAGCCACCAAAAGCGATGTCTCGCAGTCATCATGCATCATGCTTGCATTATGAATCGTGATAGACGCAGAGGCCTATGCTGAACCGTCGTGTTACCTTATTATTTTGACAGTTTTCTATGTAAATTCTGTCCAAATGACACAGTAAAATGTTGGTTATGGTTAACGCTAAGTTGGTGCAATTGAACCTTAATCAGTAGGTCGCAAATTAGATTGGTAGTTGTCTGGTGCGTTTATTACAATAATGTGGTGTCTGTGGCAGCACCTGGTGGTGAGCGAGGGTATCTGCGCGATGCTGTGCCTGACGCTGCTGGACACGGAGCGCGCGCTGCCCGGCAGGGCGGCCGTGTGGGCGGCGCTGGCGCACGCCGACCGCCACGTGCTGCTGCACGACCGGGTGCTCACTGCGGCCACGGATGACGGTAACTATTCCGCTTTTGTACACATTGACTATAAGAAAAAATAAAATATAATGAACATTTTCTGGATTTCCAACCATAATGCTTGTATTTGTGCCTCCGAAGGGTTAGGCAGAGTTGTTCTGTTGGACTTCCCTAATGCAGATTTTAACATCATCATATAATCAGCAGCAACCAAAGTGACCAATTAAAAAAAAAAAAACTTCAATAACACTTTGCCCGACATCTTGCTGGACCTCACACTCGGCAGCCGTGTTTTCACCCTCTAAACCAATGAGGCAACATCAAATATCATATTCATTATTATTTGCAGCCTGTGTACCTATCTCATTTTGAACTACCTGTATTAAATAACCAATATCATTAAGATGCTTCAACCGTTTCAAAATGGCGCCTGCTAAGAACTGGAAAATCTCAGCATCTCAAGTAATATCAGATGGACACTTAGGAACTACTTACATATGTTTTGGGTCTATGGAATACGAGTCTCTCCAATCCTCTCAAATGAAATAGATAGATTAATATGGGTTTTAATCTCGAACTAATTATTTAAACCATATTGCTGCATTATTGCTATTAAATTATCCCAACTTGAACTTTATTTTTGTTTTCAATAACTAGTTTCCCAAATTATTAACTTAGCTTATACATCATGTTTCTTTTACCACACACCATATTTATTTAAAGTTACTCAGTGTCACTATAGCATTTACCCCTTTATAGTCCTAATACAGGTGGTGTTGCTATGCAGAACAGTGTTGGAAAACTACCAAAGTGTTGCCAGCGAACAAAACTCGCCGGTTTACAGAGCATTTATACTAGTCTTACTGTCACCAATCAAGACTGTGCGGACTACCGCTTTAGAGGAAGTTAAATCTCTACTTGCCAAAGAAGATAGGGTCTTATTAGCCAGGCATTTAGCGTTAAAGCTGAATGAAGTGCTAGAAGAAGGGAAAGTCCTTGGCGGCAAGGAGAAAACGCCGACTGATGAAAAAGGAGGCGGAGAGGTGACCGGGAAAATGATATTGGACTGTATTTATGCGCTGTGTTCATTTAGAGGTGAGTTAAAATTTGTGTTAACTTTAAAAATTGTCTATTGATGAAGAGTAAGCAGGAATGTTCTTGCAAAGAAATCTTGTAAGAATTCTGGGAAGAAATAAGGTCCCGAACTGCAGTATGTTGTTAAAAGTTAAACTGCGGATTAAAATAATGTGTACTTTATGGGCTGACGTCAGGCCCAGAGGTTGAGTCCTCACCTGCTCGGCAGACTTGTCGACGCAGTCTCTAGTTCGATAGGTGGCGGTATGGAGACAGAGGGGGTCCCGCCATAAGAATCCATGATGATTACAGTCGTTTTAGTCACTATGGACGAAGGCATCATGACCGGCTGACAATAGGTCTCTTACAATAATCGCTACCCGCAAACTAAGTTTGTAAATGTCATATTGAAGGTACTATTTACTTTAAACCTGTTTAAAATAAGGCCTTTGGCTCCTTGCCGACAGATTACCCAGAAAAAGATTCTCAAGAGTTAGCAATAGCCATTTTACCTTCCTGCCATCACCCGCTGGCGGTTGCCGTGAACCGGCGCGCTTGGTGCAAGCTGGTGGCCTACCTGAGGCATGACCCTAAGAAGTTGGTCGGACTCTATTCCAATAACCTCAAGAATAAATATATAGCAGGATACTCGCCCAATGAGGTAAGACTCGTAGAAAATTGTTGCCAAAAGTTTTAGAGAAAAATATATGCACAAATAATTCTAAAAA
Source organism: Xylocampa areola (assembly GCA_935421205.1). Classification (NCBI taxonomy): domain Eukaryota; kingdom Metazoa; phylum Arthropoda; class Insecta; order Lepidoptera; family Noctuidae; genus Xylocampa; species Xylocampa areola. Next base: position 20,636,460 of record OW285206.1, read on the forward strand.
ATTACCTAGTTTTATTAAAAACATTAAGATTACTAAGATTTTCAATAAAAGAAAGTTATCAAATTAGTTGAAACGTCAATCACAGCGAATGACGTCACGCCTCAGTAAATGTCAATCATCGCCATACGTGTTGCTTGAGCTTTTGTCAAATACTTACGAAGGCGTGACGTCAAAGCGGCGCCATGACTCTCATGAGCGTTTTTGCGCTTAATTCTAATTAGATAGATTATAATGCCATAGTTTTCGTTAAAACTTAGTTTATTTCTGAACTATGTGTTTTTCAAAAATACTAGATGTGTACCTACATTATAAAAGGAGATTCCAAAATGTGATAAAACTGATTCTACGCCTCTCATAATACTTCTTGGCTTAAGCAAACATTTTACTATGTTTTATTTGATTTGAAATTATTTTGATCGTATTTATTTTCATTACTCCAAGTTTTGTTGGCTTTTATGGTTCCATTTTTGTAAAACGCGTGGATGGTTTTACAGACACGCATTTGATACCACAAACATAGACCTATAACTGCAAGTCCTTGAGTTTTCAATCATTTTCATTTCAGACACTATCGAACGTGGTAGCAACACTAGTAGCGACAAACGCAGAAGTAATAGCGGGTAGTGCGGTGCAAAGCGCTCTCGATACTCTGCTGGACTCCGAGCTACTGCGCGTCACTAGAGACGAGTACTTCACATACCTCATGCCTGAGGGAGACCTGTATGACAAAAGTTCGGTGCCTGGGTGAGTACTATATATTAAACTCTCATATTTAGCGAAAATTATAGAGAAAACATTTTTTTTTTTATGTGTGTGGAAAATCTTTCATGCACCCTGTCCGGACTTCTACCTACTTAAAACCACACTGTCCTCCACTACTAATCTATACCGGGGTCCCGGGATAGCGGCTAAAGAATCCACGCGGAATGAAAGTTCTATCCCTTACCATAAAATGTTGGATAAATTTTCTAGAGATTAAACCAGTGCCACTAATAACTCTATAAATGTGGCAAAATTTTGGGCACACCAAGTTTGAATCTAGGGGGGAAACCAAATAATAAAAATTGTGCCATCGACACGAAGAGAAATAAGAGATTAAACCCATAATAAAACGAAAAAGAAATAGCCACCGTCATCATACCATAGTGTTTAATTCAGTACCACCTAACTATAATTATTTTATTTCGCTAGCAATGAGGATAGTAAAGAGATGAACTTGAAGCGCGAGAGCAAAGCGTACAGTTACAAGGAGCAGCTTGAAGAGTTGCAACTGCGGCGCGAGCTCGAGGACAAGAAGCGACGGGAGGGCAAGATCAAAGAGGTCAGTACATTTAGAGGAACTGTCATAATAGTGTCTAAAAAACTGGGATATCCATACAATTTGTGCAAAAACCTAAGCCTTATGAATATCTATGCAGCTAGATATAGATGTAGACCCACCCAGTAATATTTACATCGTCTCACTTAAAACTTTTATACAACGAATTATTTCATATTCTTTATTTTGTTAACCAGCTTCGAAAATCCTGTTCGAGGTTCTCATTTGACTGTCTTTTTATTTATTTTAAATTGTTTTAGGTGCCCCTATCAGCTAAGCAGAAGGAGGCTATCAAAGCTCAACTGGCCAAGGAGAGTGCAGTGCGACAAAGACTGAGTGCGGTACGTTTATTTAGTACTAGCTTCTGATTTCAGAATTAGATCCAGCCGGAATCATACTATGTGTTAATCCAGGTTATAAACTATCCATGTGCCTTTCATCGAAATCCGTTTATCTGTAATAGTGTGAAAGAGTGACAAACATTCATCCTCACAAACTTTCATATTTATAAGTTGGTCTTCAGTTCAGTTCAATGATGCATATTTATAGTTTGCACGACGATTTCTCGACCGGTCGATCACGTTCACGCATCAACTGTCATGTTACCGCATTTGAGTAATATTTAATCTTCTATCTAAGTTGGTTTTAAGCAGCGTTTTTAGCATCTAGCGTAACCCCTATTTTTGAGATCTCCTGTCTAAGTAACCCCACAAGGACTGTTATATCTGTGGGCCGGTTCTATGTATCATTATTTGTTCCAGCTAAACTTGCGTGTAGTAATAGCGGTGCGGCTCCTGGAGGCAGTACAGCGCGGCTCGGCCGGCGCCGTGTGCCGCGGAGCCCGCCGCATCGTGTTCGCGGTGCTGGGGGCCCTGCGCAGCCCCCTGGCCGCGCCCCGCCTGGCCGACGCCTATACACTGCTTAGATTCGCACTACTGCCAAACCACCTGGCTTTGGGTGATATTCTCGCCAGGCTTACGCTACGGTAAGTTACGTATGTTACGCAGAAGTGTAAAGTAAGGCAGAGTGCGTGGTATGCTAGCAATGTTCGCAGTTCCACTTGGGAATTAAACTTTTTTAAATAGATAATTTAATTATATTGTAGAAAAATTGTATAATATTGTATGGACCATTAGTAATTGCTACATTTCCAACTTCAGTGGAGTTAATGACAGAAAAAGCGTAAAAAGGTAACGAGAACTCCATACTACTGCCAGTAAGAACTCAATAGACCATAGATATTTCAAGGAATATCCCCCTAATCTTTTGCTAACCCCAAATGTTCTAAAATGTAAATTTTTGATCCTCTCTCAGCCTCCACAAGCCACAGTGTGATTTAGAGCCGAGCTGGGAGGACGATGAGCTAGCCTCAGCAACTACCCGCACCATCAACCTCATGCACGCCATCACCTGCAGCAAGTCTTCAGGAGACGAGGAGGCCCCCAAGACCAGTTACTTCACTGCTCCAGGATTCTGCTATGCCTTCCCTTTGTTAAAGCTGGGTAAGTTGTGTTTCAGTTTTGTCGAATAATTAAATATTGGGATAATTAAACATACCTTAAACAAACATCGAAAATGAGATAGGATTCAGTATGTCCAATTTAATATTTTTCGTCGCACGTTGAATAACGACGTGGTATGAAACTCGTAAGCATTGATCAATGCATTACGCACTCGCCTGTGGCTCGGGCTCCAAACCGTCGTGGTATGACCAACTTAGCTCACTTGTTTGATACAAGTGTATTAATAGACTATTGTTTGCAGGTCTATCAGGGTCAGCCGGTCGCGGTGACGAGCAGATGATGCTGAACGGTTTGGCAGTGATCGAGCGGCACGCGGCGCTGCGCCTCGACTGCGACATGATGCACCCCGCGCTCTTCCCCGTCGACCACATGTTCCGCCTGCTCATTGACCTCATCAGTTAGTATACTATACCACCTCGCAGTGATCGAGCGGCACGCGGCGCTGCGCCTCGACTGCGACATGATGCACCCCGCGCTCTTCCCCGTCGACCACATGTTCCGCCTGCTCATTGACCTCATCAGTTAGTATACTATACCACCTCGCAGTGATCGAGCGGCACGCGGCGCTGCGCCTCGACTGCGACATGATGCACCCCGCGCTCTTCCCCGTCGACCACATGTTCCGCCTGCTCATTGACCTCATCAGTTAGTATACTATACCACCTCGCAGTGATCGAGCGGCACGCGGCGCTGCGCCTCGACTGCGACATGATGCACCCCGCGCTCTTCCCCGTCGACCACATGTTCCGCCTGCTCATTGACCTCATCAGTTAGTATACTATACCACCTCGCAGTGATCGAGCGGCACGCGGCGCTGCGCCTCGACTGCGACATGATGCACCCCGCGCTCTTCCCCGTCGACCACATGTTCCGCCTGCTCATTGACCTCATCAGTTAGTATACTATACCACCTCGCAGTGATCGAGCGGCACGCGGCGCTGCGCCTCGACTGCGACATGATGCACCCCGCGCTCTTCCCCGTCGACCACATGTTCCGCCTGCTCATTGACCTCATCAGTTAGTATACTATACCACCTCGCAGTGATCGAGCGGCACGCGGCGCTGCGCCTCGACTGCGACATGATGCACCCCGCGCTCTTCCCCGTCGACCACATGTTCCGCCTGCTCATTGACCTCATCAGTTAGTATACTATACCACCTCGCAGTGATCGAGCGGCACGCGGCGCTGCGCCTCGACTGCGACATGATGCACCCCGCGCTCTTCCCCGTCGACCACATGTTCCGCCTGCTCATTGACCTCATCAGTTAGTATACTATACCACCTCGCAGTGATCGAGCGGCACGCGGCGCTGCGCCTCGACTGCGACATGATGCACCCCGCGCTCTTCCCCGTCGACCACATGTTCCGCCTGCTCATTGACCTCATCAGTTAGTATACTATACCACCTCGCAGTGATCGAGCGGCACGCGGCGCTGCGCCTCGACTGCGACATGATGCACCCCGCGCTCTTCCCCGTCGACCACATGTTCCGCCTGCTCATTGACCTCATCAGTTAGTATACTATACCACCTCGCAGTGATCGAGCGGCACGCGGCGCTGCGCCTCGACTGCGACATGATGCACCCCGCGCTCTTCCCCGTCGACCACATGTTCCGCCTGCTCATTGACCTCATCAGTTAGTATACTATACCACCTCGCAGTGATCGAGCGGCACGGTCAACGAACTTTCACCTATGTGACGGCGGCAAGCGGCTGATCAGCAGATACGCCCGGAAGTTCATTGATCTTGAACGTAAAAACAATTTAAATAGAGCATTCTGTTACCTCTTGGTACCCACTGTATAGTATTGGTATGGTAAAACTTCACCAGCATATTTGATACGATCTCTAAAAGGCATTTTTTTTATTATCCTAATAGTTGTCCCTTCGTGTTCAGGCAGCACGAGTGGGCGCGTGCAGGCGGCATGCACAGTAGCATTATTAGAAACAGCGCAGTGCGTTGCGCGCGCTTCTCTGTCGCTTGATGACGTCACCTGCCTTCTGGCTGGCCTGCAGAGCCCGCTCGAGGTTAGTCATCATCATAAATAATTCTATCATAACTAGTAGACAAGCAAGCAGGCGGCTTTTTTTTATTTTCAAGCGATTTTTAATTAATTTGCTTGATATCAGGCTAATTGTTTAAGTTTTATATACGTACATATTTTGAGATTGCACATACAAAAGTCGCAAATCAAATTGTCCTACCCCAAAATGCACATAAGTTAACCCTCAAATATGAGCATTATGCCGCGAAGGAGTACTGTAATCCACCGTACACACGGCTGCAGTTTATAGATTGACTTTTGACTTCCTAACCCTTGAGCTCTCGATCATTATAATAAGTTATGGTGAATAATCACGTAAGTGGTTACTCTCAGGTAGTCCGTGACGCAGCCCTCCGCGCACTGCTGTGCGTCATAGAGTGCCTGCCGCCGCTGCTGGAGGACCCGCAGTACGCTCTCACACTCACCAAGAGGCTGCTCGTGGCCACCTTCGATGTGTCCGAGGATAACATGTGAGTTAGCTCTTATTTTGTGCTGTAGATTTTATGATAATTCCAAATAATCTTATAATTTCCAAATGAATACTTGTGGTTTTCTGACAAAACAAAATTGTTTGACCTAGTGAGTATTATGTACTTTGTGGCTTGGAAGCTTTTACAAATTTCCCTTGGACTAAAACTGAAATAATTATCCGCAGGCCTTAGATAGATACTACTTGTGCTGTAAGGTAGCAGAAACCACGACCTGCGGTGCAAAGTCAGTCGTGACGTAGAGACACCTCCAGTAGTTTAAAATTTTCTTATTGAACAGGAAGTTAGCCGAGGATCTATGGTTGAAGCTCCCTCTAGCTCAACAATGGAGTCGGGAACCCGAGTTAGTAGAACTTCTGCTAGAGGAAGCGCAGCACCCGGCCGAGCCCATCCAGCGCGCCGCGGCCGCCGCGCTCGCGCACCTCGTGGAGCGAAGTGCTGACCCCAATGCTGCGGAGCACGTGCTGGAGAGGCTGCAGGACATCTACTCCGTGAAGCTGCCTGTAAGTTACTATGTATATCATGTGAATATAGATGCATACAATAATGCTTACGTAGCAAATCATAAAGTTATAATTTTTTGTGAGTACAAACCGCGTGGCGCATCTGGTGTTTTCATCTGAGGGTGTAAATTTTGCTCACGATCATGTTTATCTTTGTACAATATTTGAAACTTTTTATCATAAATTTAGTTATGATGCCCACTTTCCCTCCTAATATCTTGGTCCTCGCATAGGACATACAAAAACCCCAGATGATACAAGAACGATAAGATCCGTGATAGTTTGTGGCAGCTTGTTATGGAAGCTATAGCTATACAATTACCTAAATATGATTTGTTTTTGTTAATCGAAATTTTGGCACCACTATTTTATGTTTATTCCTAGTATTTTTTTTCAAACGTAGGTAATATTCTCGAAAATGTATAGTGAAGGCAGTGTATGTATTTTTAAATCTCTTAGGGATTCACGAGGACCCATGTCATAGATATCCGGAACTGCCCTTTTCTGTAGAATGAAAATAGATTTTACCTTAGCCACCGATCCCCACAACTGAATGCCATAAGAGATAATGCTATGAAAGTAAACAAGCCAGCTGTTTCTATGTTCGTGTGTTGTCTAATTTTTTAACGGCTTTTGAATGAGATAAGGCTGAGATGTGAGGATTCCACTACAGCTTCGAATCAATGCCAAACCCAGAAATATTGTTTCTGAAATTGGTTTGAGTTTGTTACCGTCAAGTATTAAATTTTCCTCGGTCTTCTTCTACTGGTGTAGCCGTCACATGATGCTCATTCCTCTGCATTACATGTCCCATACCATAACAAACGATTTCCACACAACTTCTCGGTCACCGGCGTAACTCTCCGACTTCCTCTTACATACTAATTTCTAATTTTATCCATCCGCGACACACAGCAGGTCTGATAACTGTTTTATAGATCTTGCCCGTAAGTTTAAGGGGAATTCGGAGGTTGCAAATAGTTCCCGTGACCTCCCGCCAATTCATCTACCCTGTCTTAATTCTATGCTTAACGGTCCGATCTATTTCGCCATCGCTTTGTACGAGTGAATCGAGATACCGAAAGTCGGATCAGACTGGTAGAAGCTCGCCACCTAGCGTTATGGTTCCAAAACTAGAGAGACCGCCGAAATCGCAGAACATAACATACTTGTATTAAGTATTAGAAAATTAGCGGCAAACCATTCAGATAAGCATTTTAAGCTTTCATTCACTGTTACGAGCTCACGGTCTTCGGAGAGGTATTATCCACATATAATATTATATCCGATAATTCAGACATCATATAGGGAAGATCACTAGTGTATGCTAAAAATAAAAAAGGACCTAAAATAGAACCCTGAGGTACACACATTTTAACTAGGGACCCAGATGGTGTTATGTATATGTATATCGCCTACTTTTTGCTGTCTTCTGGAAACAGAACAATACAAGCTCACTAGATTTATTAACCTCGTATTCCATAATGCTTTAATTAACGGATGGCGTATTGTGATCAACCCAGTTTAAAGCCTTTGAAAGATCATAGAAGATGCGAATAGCATCATTTGAATCTTCCAACGTTTTCAAAAGAGATATATGTATTAGATTGTCACTATCCCACTGATGGGCAAGAGCATCTTCTCATACAGAGTAAGTGAGAGCATTAGGTCTTTATGTAATTTACGTGTATATGGATCGCTTCTGTAAAAAGAAAAAGGTAGGAAGAGCAAAGAATGATGCTTATATATATGTGTGGCGGCAGATGATCCCGGCACGGCTGGACCAGTTCGGGCACGTGGTGTCGGAGGCGGTGGACGAGTGGGGCGCGCGGCGCGGCGTGGCGCTGGCCCTGCGCGCGCTGGCGCCGCGCCTGCCGGCCGCCGGCGTGCCGCCCGCCATGCGCTTCTTCGTGCAGCGCGCGCTCGCAGACCGACACGACGCCGTACGCGCTGAGATGCTCAACGCCGCCATGGCCATCGTCGACCTGCACGGAAAGGTAAACAGAACCTCTGACGAACCAACCACATCTCTTGTCAAAACTAACATCAAAATAGCGGTAATAAAATTACCACAGAGGTCTGATTTGTTTGCAGTTAAAACTAACAATATGTTAGATTATCCTCGCACTTGTCACATCTAAATTCTTTTCACTGTTTAAAATATTGTACTATCAGGAAACCCTAAGCAGTCAGTTGCCAGTCTTCGAGAACTTCCTGGACAAGGCGCCGAAATCCGGTGGCTACGACGCGGTGCGGCAGTGCGTGGTGCTGCTGGTGGGGTCGCTGGCGCGGCACCTGGAGCCCAAGGACGCGCGTATCAAACCCATCACCCTCCGCCTCGTCGCCGCGCTCTCCACGCCAAGCCAAGAGGTAAGAGAAACACTTATTTTATAATATAACGTAAAAAAACACTAGGAATAAATTTTATTTACCTGTTTCTCCTTCTTATCGTGTGGTTGATGAACAACCTAGTGTCAGAGTTTAAACCACCCGTAGGTCTGTGACATGGCTTTACACACCATCGAGAACATCTCAGGTATACTGGTTTCCTCACGATGTTTTCTTTCACTGATATAAGCAAGTGATAATGACTTTATAATCGGCACATGATTTCGAAAAGTCAATGGTGCGTGCCTTGGATTCGAACTTGCGATACTTGTCAGTCCAACGTTCATTCCACTAGGCTATCACTGCTGTACCTCCGAAAAATGCCGACAGTTGGAAGCCCTACTAAGACCCCAATCGCCTAAAAAAACATGACACGATAAAACTGTAAGACATGATGTAGCAGCTATGCAACAAAGATAGTGCGCTCGAAACTGGTGCACACTCGACACGACAGCCAATCTTCAACATTTCCAGTCATAGTTGCGTGCTTGCATATGCATAGGGCATGCTTATATACATTTGTAATACTAGAGATACCAAAGATGCATTGCCTACCCTTGAAGTTGTCTGTCTAAAAAGTTATTCTTATAACGAATTTGTAAAATTTATCCAAATTTTTAGGCAAATAGCCACATACAATATTTCTATCACCCATACACATAAAAAAATAACATATCAAATGATGTCAGCTCCTCTGGCCTCTCGTTCGTTTCGATAGTGAGTGAGCAAGACGCCATCTAGATCATAGTGACATGTAAAAGAGTTTTTAAACGACCTTCTTACAGAATATACAATTTCATTTCAAGAGGTGAATAGAATCGATGCCATTTTTAGTCCCATCCGCGCAGGTTCTTCCTTAAATAATTATTGTCTTCTATTACTCTACAGGTACAAGAAGCAGTCAGCAACTGTCTCCCTCACTTGGTGGGGTCACCGGCTCTCGAAGACGAAATACCTGCCATCATGAACAAGCTCATGAAACAACTGCTTACTGCCGAGAAGTATGGGGACAGGAAAGTGAGTACGCAGTCATAACAGCCGGTTTTATGATAAGGCTAGAAATACCTTTGTATATATATAAATACATTATAAGTAAATACTTAATTATTAAAGTAAACTGTAGTTGTATTTTGCGATAGCAGTAAGTGTGTTGTCTCACTCACTCTTTTACATTCCATTAATAAATAGGTCTCGGGGCCGACAACAGCCGATAGTGGGTATTGTAAATGTTAACGGTTATGTCGCTCTTCCTAACAATTGTAATATTAATAAATAATAACTGACACGAACGGGGCTTGAACCCGCGACCCTTGACATTCCGTATCATCACTCTACCACTGAGCTACCTTGTCTCGTTCAAAATCCATGGAATTTTTCAATTATGGCGATATTTATTTAGCAATCATTTACAGATTTACTAAACAAGGGTCGCGGGTTCAATCGTGTCTATAATTTTTCAAGGTTTCCTTGAAAAGTTTTAACATAGTCATTACATGGCTTTAAAATGTATAAGAAATATTTTTTTTTAGCATATTAACACTTCGACCTGCGCGGCCGTTGGAAAGGCTAACTTCAGACACGATAAGTGTTACTCTTTTTTATTATTATTATCTTTCAACCAATCCAGGGTGCTGCATACGGTATCGCCGGTATCATCAAGGGGCTCGGCATTCTATCGCTGAAGCAACTCGATGTGATGGGCAAGCTCACTGAGGCGATACAGGAGAAGAAGAATTTCAAGTATCGAGAAGGTAAATTTCTTGGTCTTTAGTTCGTAGTGTTGGTGTTATCGCACCATCGAGAGTGCAGTAATAATAAAGTAAATAACCAATTAAAGATAAATCTTTGAATAGCATTAACGCATGCTTAGTGAACTCTAAACAGTAAGCTCTCTAACCACTAAGCCATCTCAAGAATTAAACTATCGTGAGGTAATGAGTAGAGGTCGAGATAGTATAGAGCCAGATAGTGGTCAGAGCGCCTGGAGTATTTATCCGGGAGGCGCAGGTTCGAATCCTGTTCGCGACCGTATTCTTTTTCCATTTAATATAATAACTTTAAATTACCAATATTACAAACAGGCACGCACGATAACTAGAAGCAGTTAAAATATGTTTGATCTCTTCATCCTGCCCTGGTTCCAAATTATTTGGGTTCGGCGCAATATGTTTTGGTCCTGGTACTATTTCTTATTTTTCACTCCCTTTTCATTCATATCATTGTTCACACAATCCATCCATCTTTTCTTTGGTCTGGGACATCCATCCATTACTCTCTTAGTCACATGTGTCTCCTCATCACGTGTCCATACTAAGACAAACGATTTCCTTAAAACGATTTACTTTTCTGTCTCAGGCGCTACTTTCAAACATCCTCTAATGTACTTATTTCTTTCTTACTTTAACCATATTTGTCACATTCTGGTAACGATAAAATTTTGGCATTTATTGTCTTTTTGATCAATCAAAATGGTTGTTGTTTGTCCCAGGCGCCCTGTTCGGGTTCGAGATGCTGTGCTACAAGCTGGGGCGGCTGTTCGAGCCGTACATCGTGCACGTGCTGCCGCACCTGCTGCTGTGCTTCGGCGACACGTCGCAGTACGTGCGCACGGCCGCCGACGACACCGCCAAGCTCATCATGAGCAAGCTCAGCGCGCACGGCGTCAAGCTGGTGCTGCCGTCGCTGCTGCAGGCGCTGCAGGACGACAACTGGAGGACCAAGGCCGGTTAGTGCTAGAACGCTTCATTTAAATTATATGTATCGTATTATCTTACGTTTGATAGTTATTTGTTTGCCAAGGCTAAACATTTATTTAAACTAGCTTCTGTCCGCGACTTCGTCCGTGAACTCAGAATTGGCTCAAGCCGGGATAAATAAATGTCAATCCTATGTGTTAATTAATCCAGGTTTAAACTATATGTGTGCCAAATTTCATACAAATCTGTGCAGTAGTTATTGCGTGAAAGAGTAACAAACTTTCTTAATCAAGTCTTTGTTTCCATCACTTACGACATTAAATATATTTTGGAACAGTAATGATTCGTCCAGATGTGGCTTTAATTCGATTTCAAAACTCCCGCAAATTATAAAGTGTGAAAAATTATCCTAAATCACAACTAGCATATTTTTTATAATATTATTTTTAAGTTATAAAAAAAGTTTTTTTTTTTACAGGTTCCATCGAGTTACTTGGTGCGATGGCGTACTGCGCACCGAAGCAGTTATCGTCATGTCTGCCATCCATCGTGCCCAAGCTTATTGAAGTGTTGAGTGACTCGCACATGCGCGTGCAGGAGGCTGGAGCAGAAGCTTTAGGAGTCATCGGTTCTGTAATCAGGAATCCTGAAATCCAAGGTATGTGCCAAAATGTATTAACTTATACATCCTAAAAATGTGGAAGATGTGGATACAAAAATTATTTATAAAATTCAAAAGAAGCAAAAAGACGTTTACCCCTGGTGGGACTCGAACCCACAATCCCCGGCTTAGGAGGCCGATGCCTTATCCATTAGGCCACAGGGGCTATATATTAGTATTCTGAAATAGCGTATTAAGCTGTCACCACCTTTTGTACAGACTTTTTTTTTGGTAACTTTTTTGACAACTATATATTTCAAACCATTATTTCCAAAATATTCATAATTATTTTGTAGAAAATGTATTTTCATATACTCGGATCTCCTTATGAATAGCTCTATTATAAAAAAAAAAAATCTTTTATGTGAACTTTATTTAAAACTAGCTGTGCTCCGCGGTTTCACCCGCCCCGTTAAACTTTATACCGTACAATTAAAAAAAAAATTATGTCTTGCCTTGCCCTGACAATGACAAACATAACAAAATAATTGTCCAATTTAGTGCAGTCATTCTTAAGTTATGGTTAAGAGAAATAGGGATTCATTTATATATATATATATATATATAGCTTGATAAGATATAGACCAACAGAATATAAATGTGGCCGGCCTGCACAAATGCCGGGCTCCGTCGATACCTTCGACGGGCCATGACCTGCCGGATTAGCGGTGAATGTATTTGCGATCCTGAAACCCTAGTGAAGATTTATGTAGAACCGTTGTAGTCTACTGCAACTAAAATCAATTAACGTTTCATAAGTGCATGTAATTTTGCCTATTTGAAATAAAAACTTTTGTCATTTTTTTTTACTGGTCTGGCACAGCGTACATGATTAATTTTCCTAACATACAATAAAGGGAGAAATTTAGCATATGGGTACTGTTACGAATTAAACACGACTGAAGGTTACATTATTCCTTCTCAGCAATCGTACCAGTCCTGCTGGAAGCTCTACAGGACCCGTCAAACAAAACATCAGCATGTCTCCAAACATTACTGGACACGAAGTTCGTGCACTTCATCGACGCGCCGTCGCTGGCGCTCATCATGCCCGTCGTGCAGCGCGCGTTCCTCGACCGCAGCACCGAGACGCGCAAGATGGCGGCGCAGATCATCGGCAACATGTACTCGCTCACTGACCAGAAGGATCTCATGCCCTATCTGCCCAATATTATACCGGGACTCAAGAGCTCTCTGCTAGATCCTGTGCCTGAGGTTAGTGGAGCTATCTAAGTCAACGTTGGCAGTTTTTAGTACTTTGTGTACTTTCACGTGCAATAGAATATTTGCGATTGTAATCATATCCCAGGTGTCTCGTGTTATACACGGCGATTGTGTAACTAACGTGACTTACTTCGAGAACAGGGCAGCTGTTAGTGTTTTTGTTTTTTAATTATTATTATTATACAATAGAATTATTTTATTCTGTCCTATTTTAAGAAGCATATAGGATCAATTTTAATGTTTTCCCAATTAGATTTTAATTTAAAATGCATTTACACATTATTACATTTACAAATGTTTACCAACATTTATATGTGAATGGTTTAAAAAAAACTCCTCGTGTATAAAGTTTGTTGCGTCATGTCACAGGTGCGTTCCGTGTCTGCGCGAGCCCTGGGCGCGATGGTGAAGGGCATGGGCGAGACCAGCTTCGAGGAGCTGCTGCCGTGGCTGATGCACACGCTGACGTCAGAGTCCTCCTCCGTGGACCGCTCGGGCGCCGCGCAGGGCCTGTCCGAGGTGGTCGCCGGGCTCGGCGTGCACAAACTGCACAAGATCATGCCAGGTACGTTACATACAGATACAGTACCACATTGGCATCTGGCTGATGTACACGTTGACGTCTAAGTCTTCCTTCGTGGACCGCTCGGATACCGCACAGAGCCTGTTTTTGCGATGATTTGTCCCAAGATTTTCTTAGTTACTAACGCCTTGTCCCACAGATATAATCGCGACAGCCGAACGTACAGACATCGCGCCGCACGTGAAGGACGGCTACATCATGATGTTCATCTACATGCCGGGCGCCTTCACCGACGAGTTCCTACCCTACATAGGACAGATCATTAACCCCATCCTCAAGGCTCTCGCCGACGAGAACGAATACGTCCGGGAGACCGCCCTCAAGGCCGGACAGAGAATCGTCAACCTATACGCCGAATCAGCCATCACCCTACTTCTACCTGAATTGGAAAAAGGATTATTTGACGACAACTGGCGTATTAGATACAGCTCAGTACAATTACTTGGTGATTTGTTGTACCGTATATCCGGTGTTTCTGGTAAGATGAGTACGGAGACGGCGTCGGAGGACGATAACTTTGGCACGGAGCACTCGCACAAAGCGATCATCAATGCCTTGGGCCCGGAGAGGAGAAACAGAGTGCTGGCGGGGCTGTACATGGGCAGGAGTGACGTGGCACTCATGGTGCGCCAGGCGGCGCTGCACGTCTGGAAGGTGAGGCATTTTCAAACCGCATTTTCAATAGTAGTTACGTTTATCACATTACCAGGTCATTTTTTGGACTTCGCCGTTACACAGTAGTGCCTCAGACTAATATACCAAGTTTTGAATCTCTGGCCTGCTGTTCAAGAAGTTAGTTCGTGATATTGACTGGCCAAACCATACCAAACTAACATGACCCTATTGTTTTAGGCTATCCTCATCAGATCTCACTAACTATTCAATGTGTTCCTTAGGTGGTAGTGACCAACACGCCGAAGACTCTCCGCGAGATCCTGCCGACGCTGTTCGGGCTACTGCTGGGCTGCCTGGCCTCCACCAGCTACGACAAGCGACAGGTCGCTGCCAGGACGTTGGGAGACCTCGTGCGGAAGGTAACAAACACTTTTTACTTGGTAGCTTGCAGGCAGACCAGATCACGTCAGCTCTTCATGTCTTTCGTGAAATGGGATATAAACGTACGGATCGCATTTAAATTTGTTTTATGAAGATTCTTATTTATCTGCTTGTTATTTTATTGTAATGACGTCTATAGACGTCGTGTGTCCCTCAATGGGTTTATAAGTGATTTATGAGTTTTGTGTATTCTACAGTTGGGCGAGCGTGTACTGCCCGAAATAGTGCCGATATTGGAGCGAGGACTGCGCTCCGACCGAGCAGACCAGCGCCAGGGTGTCTGCATCGGCCTGGGAGAGATCCTGGCCTCAACGTCGCGGGACGCCGTGCTCAGCTTCGCGGATGGTCTGGTCAGTATGGGACATGGGTTAATATATTGGTCATATTTATAGGTCACACATATGATGGCCATTTTTAACTTTTTTATAATAGATAAACCGCCTAAAGAAATGTTAGCGTTTGATCGCCAGCTCACCTGATGTTAAGTTATGGTGCGGTCGATGATGGAACACGCTTACCTTTTCAGTCGAGCTTTGAACACCACTAGATATAATATAGATTGCACACTGTGATAACATAGTTAAAAAATTTGTGGCCAGTAAAATAAGACAAAACTTTACTTGATCTTTACCATCTTACCTTAAAGTTTTTTTTTGATAAAGTATTAGTTGTCGGTTGACGGGCGTTATCGTTACCGTTACCGTTATTACCGTATAAGTAGTGCGTGTGCGTGTGCGTGTGCGCAGGTGCCGACGGTGCGCACGGCGCTGTGCGACCCGCTGGCCGAGGTGCGCGTGGCGGCGGCGCGCACGTTCGACAGCCTGCACGCCACCATCGGCAACAAGGCGCTGGACGACATCCTGCCGCACATGCTGGCCGGCCTCAACGACCCCGACCCCGACGTCGCCGACGCCACGCTCGATGGACTCAAACAGGTCCGTGCACGTCAACGTCTACACTATTTTGCCTTACGATAATAAATAATAGTAGTTGTGCAGTCACGCTCACTAACATAATTATTACCATTAAAGGAAATAATTCACAAAAAAAAGAGTTAAAAAGAAACGTAATTATATGATATATAGATATGTTAAATTTATTATTACTTATAGAATGTAAGGTAACTGTTGTGAGGCGAAATTAATAAAAAAAAAAAAAATGTTCTCATTAAGTGAAATTTCTTATGCGAAATAATGTTCTTGAACCACATATTAAGTCTTCAAGATTGATTCTTTGGTGTTCAGTTTCAGTTACGTAAATTTTTTATGTTTACCTATTGTACAATGCATTCTTACATGACTGTATACAGGGAAGGGGTTTTCCAGGGTAAATAAAATACCCCCCTTTTGAAATCTTTGGGCATGTTGCTAGACAAGCAATGACATTGGACAGCTGCAATTCCTGAACCCAGGTAACAGTTAGCTGAGGACTGTGGTTTTATTCGATTAAAATCCGGCTGGTACAAATATATGGCTTTTTTTTTCTTGGCATGTTATGGATTGAATATTGTCATGAACACAAATTCTCAAAATAACCTACAAAATTTCTATGTCTTGTATTGTCAACATAAAAATATTTTCTGATTCGATTTATTCTCGTTCCTGAGTGGATGCAAAGTAGTTGACCGGCAGCCGTCCCACAGATAATGGCGATCAAGTCCCGCGCGGTGCTGCCGTACCTGGTGCCGGTGCTGACGGGCGGCGGCGCGGTGGACACGCGCGCGCTGTCGGCGCTGGCGGCGGCGGCGGGCGGCGCGCTGGCCCGCCACCTGCCGCGCGTGCTGCCCGCGCTGCTGGGCGCGCTGGTGGCGGCGCGCGGCACGCCCGACGAGGCCAGGGAGCTGGACCACTGCCGCGACGCGCTGCTGCCCGTGCTGGACCCGCCCGGCGTCAGGAGGTCATTATTTTACCACTCTCTTCAACTTGAAGCTGCATAGAATTATACATTTTTGTGGAAACAATGGAATATTAATCCAGGAGGCGCAGGTTCGAATCTTGCTTTATTTGCCGTATTTTCATCCCAGAAAAAAATATAATTTAGAGTTCGCCACGCATGCGTTATAGCGTTTGAATGATTTTAACTGTACTGCATACCCTAAATACTCATACACCCTACACGGCTACTCGAGTAAATTACAATATTTGACATAAGTTGACAAAAAAAAATGCATAAAAATTTATTGACTCGACAAGTTTCTCGATAAAGATACATACTCGGACGCAATGACAATGTCCAAAAATCAGTGATAGCCTACCATTGCACTGGTATGAAAAAAATCGCAGATTGAAACTCAAGGCACGCAAAGTTTTTGTAGTCATGTACATATAAATTAATTATTATTTACTCAAAGTAGTGAAGGAAAACATCGTGTGGAAACCAGCACAGTTGAAAGATTCTCGATGGTGTTTTAAAGCTATAACAGAGGGCTACAGGTGATTTGAACTATAACACTAGGTTGTTTGTCAATCATATGATAAGAAATAGATTTACAGTAAAATTCTAAACAAGAAACAATTACACTAGGATATACTAAAAACAATGATATAATCTTGATTAATACTGAAACTTCATTTACATTTAAAACAAACCATTAATTTAAAACTTTGAATTAGTAATGATAACAAATAAAAATGAATGTGTTTCCTTGCAGCATAATCGATACACTACTAGAAACGATCAGAACGACGGAAGGCGATAAGCACTGCGCAGCCGCATCGCTCCTGTGCGCGTTCGTGTCGCACAGTCGCGCCGACCTGAGCCCGCACGTGCCGCAGCTGATCCGCGGCCTCATCCTGCTGTTCGGGGACCGGGACCGGGACGTGCTGCTCATGGCCTGGGAGGCGCTGGGCGCGCTCGCCAAGTCCCTGGACCCGGAGCGCCAGATCGCGCACGTGTCCGATGTGCGCCAAGCCGTCCGATACGCCACCGCTGATCTGAAACCTGATGAGTTGCTGCCTGGCTTCTGTTTACCTAAGGTGCAGTGTCATAATCTCTCAAAAACGTTTATTAACACCTGTAGTACCGCGCTCTAGCTTTTTTTACTCAACTAGGCCTAAATTGCAAAAGATTTTTTTTAACTTTGACCAACAAAATTTAATCGTTACTTTTCCATCCAGGGTCTCCAACCAATCCTGCCTTTGTTTCGCGAGTCCATTCTCAACGGGCTTCCGGAGGACAAGGAGAACGCGGCGCTGATGTTGGGCGAGATCATCAAGTTGACGTCCCCCGCCGCCATCCAGCCCTCCGTAGTGCATATCACGGGGCCGCTTATCCGCATTTTGGGAGACAGGTTCAACTCCAGCGTCAAGGCGGCCGTGCTGGAGACCTTGGCGACTTTGCTAACGAAGGTAGGTCGCGCTTCCTTTCTGTTGTATAATTTATAGTTCTCGTCGAGGTTCATAAAGGCAACAACGAGAACATTTGATGTGGGATATTATTTTTAAATAGTGCTATGCACTCATCATAGGATATCTTGTTAATAGTGTCACATTAATAGGGTATTATTCTGACTGAGTAATAATATGACTGTTTTGCATTCCAACAAAACAGGTATTATGTGTTGAATAAAACACACAGCGTTGAGGTGAAGAAAGCTGATGTAAATATGCCTTTAATCTGATTATCTATGGTTAAAACTTACCAAATTGTCCATGGTTTTATACCTGTCTCTCTCATTCACCAGCGTGCATCCTCTTCTAACAAAGAACGGTGCTTGTCACGAAGTTGTCAATGTCATAGAGTCTTCAGCTCACCAGCAAGAGAATTGCTGCAACGCTGTGTGTTTTATTCAACACATAATACCTGTTTTGTTGGAATGCAAAACAGTCATATTATGTGCTTTCCTAAAACACACAGCGTTGAGGTGAAGACCTGTTTGGTATCTGCTGGTGATAAACACAAACGCTATGATGAATGAATTATAATACTGTTCTGGAATAGAAATCAGTTTTATTAAATAACTCTTTATGTCAAAATTATAACAATCTTTACTTAATCATAATCTTTTTCAAAATCAACAATTTCTTATAGTTGAAAATAATTATAAATTAATCCTATAACAAGATATAGGGTCTATGAATTTAATTAATATTTGAAAAAATTTAATGTAATAAATCAACACTGGAGTTGGCATTATCGACATTATTTACTGGACGACAGTAAAATTTTTGAAATGTTTTAATACTCTTCCAGTTTCCTCTATCAAGTATTTCTTGAACAGGTCTATTCTCCAACCAACTTCTAGAGGCTACAGCTGACCGGATACTGCCAGGTGGAGCATCAATATTAGCATCTTTAAAAATACTTCGTATCCAACCTGCAATCATAGTCCTTGAAGCAGGTTTTAATTTCCCTGACAGGGAAATAATAATAATAATAATACTTTATTCAAAAAACATAACGCGCATGTACATATATAAAAACCCAATTATAATACATTAAAATTAACTTAAAATTATGCTTAGTGTAGTACATAGGTATAAAAATAATTATATTACGACGACATATAAAAACATTCGGTAGCATGTCCTGATTTTGTAGCTTAGTTGCCTGAACTAGGTTAAAACCTGTGTTTCAGGCTATTTTGCCCAATAAAAAGTGACTGCAAGTAATATGAATAATGAGTCATCTTAATTATTACCATACATGAACTGTAAACATTAAACAATACTTAAGAAAACAAAATTTACTAAAACTATTACAATTTATAGAGACTAATTAATTTATTATTTTACAACAGTAAGCAAATTTTCCGTATCAGAGTAGGTCAGTGATTTTAAGTGCTTAGTTAACATTATACTACATTGTTTTTTACTTATGCTATATATATCTAAAATCTTATTTAATTTATTGTACAGAAAAGGTCCTAAGAATAAGAAAAACCTGTTTACATAGGCATGCTTGCCTTGTAGTTTTGGACAGACTAGGTCTTTCCGTCTCTTGTTCGGGGGAAGTGGTATGAAAGGGAGCAAGATATGTTGTATTAGTACGGTGTTTAGAATAAATAATTGGCGAACAGTTAGGACATCAGTAGACTGTAAATGTTAAATAAATAAACTTGTCACAGTTCTGTCTGCACTTCTTCTATTTTCAGATTTTTTTATGTAGCTAATTATGTGTTTGACAGGACAGACACGATGGTCTGGGTGTTTCTGCAACAACCAACCTGACTGTCTGTGTCTATTTGAATCAGTCTTTGAACCAAACCTTGGCCACAAACTAATCTCATCATCTGTAGAAATTAGATTTTCACCCTGAGTCTGCTGCATCCGTGGTCAAGAAGTGAGTCACACTTTTCTTGACTATTGGTGTTGAGCTGCAATTTATTGCTTTTGACCACCATTTCAGGTCTTCCTGAACAGGTAGAGGAAGATTTCTTCTTTCTCTTAATCTGTTCTGGTTGAATAATTTTAGGAATAGTTGCATTCTGCGACAATGTAGGCGACCCCTTGAGACTGCGTAATTTGCAAAATTCAGCAAACCCAATAGACTCTGGGCCTCTCGCAGAGAACTGTTGCCATTGCTCAACATCTTGGAAATGATTAGCTTTATCTTGGTAATTTTTTTTAAAGGAAGTTTTACCCAGTTTTGCTGAGTGTTCCATATTAGGCCAAGATATTCTACTTCCTGTGAAGGCTCCAATACAGACTTGTGATAATTTATGTGCCATCCCAAAGTTTCCAATGTTCTCAGTGTTTCCGCAACCTGAGAAACCAGTAATGTTCGATCCTGATTGACTAGGAAATAATCGTCGAGATACACAATTATTCGGAAACCTTGTGCTCGTAAGATTTCTGCAATCCAGTTTGTTACTGTGGCAAACATTTTTGGAGCTGATGACAGGCCAAATGGCAAGGCTGTCAATTGTAGCACTTCGTTGTTGTATATCACTCGGAGGAATCTCCTGTGTGTCTCCGCAATTGGTAAATGAAAATAGGCCTGATGAATGTCTATTTTCACTAACCAATCGTGTGCCTGCAAGAAATCGGCTACATCTGTTTGTGAAATTAAATGGAAATGTTTCACTGCCACATATGAGTTGAGACCTCTGAGGTCGAAGATGGGACGTAGCCCCCCATCTGATTTTTTCACTAAGAACATTCGACATAGAAAACCCGGATTTAGGATTGGTGGTGGCTCTAATATCCTTTTTTGTTTTAATTGAGATATCATGTCTGTCATATCTTTTGTTGCCTTGGTTGCAAATTTTTTTAACACATGGATGTTTGGATACTGAAGAGGAGGTTTCTTTATAAATGGGATGCGGCCACCTGTTATTAATTTTAATTTTTTAACTGCCTCGTTGGTTTAGTGGTCTGTAGCGCGACTGCTGAGCAGGAGGTCTCGGGTTCGATTCCCGGGTCGGGCAAAGTGTTATTGAGTTTTTCTATTAGGAAATTCTCAGCCCGGAGTTTGGAAATGTGCCCGGTTGATGGCAATAGGCTCACCACCTATTACATGGGACTTAATAACAGCATTGGTGAAATGTGGGTGTACAATTGTGTACACCTCTGCCTACCCCTTCGGGGAATACAGGCGTGATGCTATGTTATGTTATGTTATGTTATTAATTTTAGAATGTAATTGTTCGCTCCCTGTTGTTGCCACAAGTGGGCATGCTCCTTTAGACAACCCCCTCTGAAAGTTTTGGTTTGATTGTCAGATGTGTTTACTATTGGTGCTAGTGGCTGTATTATTTGTGATATAATCTTTACGAAAGGGCTGATGTTTTTTGAATTTAGAGTTTTGCTTCTTTTCAATTTTGTAATTTTTGTTCTGTGTTTTATAAGGTCCATAATGTTTTTTGTTTTGAACATGAGATGTGTTTAAGGGATGTTTCTCCCTGATATAAGCTGGAGTGTTAAGCCACACCTGAGATCCACCTAAAGAAGCTATGATAGGCTGTAATGCCTCCCTACTAAAAAGATATTCTTGACTTGGTGGAACACTTTGTAGTGTAGCTTTTAAATTTAGGTTTCCTATTTCTTTTAAAATTCGGTTCCGTCTTACTTCAATGCACTCTGCCCTTTTACCACACACAATCTGCATTGCTGTCTCTGAAGCTTTATATGGTTTAGAACCTGGGCCAAAAGTACTAGTAATCTTTTCAAACAGATTGTTAACATTTAAATTATTAGGGTTTGCCCCGGCCCAGTTAAGCAAATCTTGTAATCCTGACCTTAATAGTTGTCTTTGTTCCAAAATATTGTTAGACAAGCCCGCTAGTAACAGTTCTGTGGAAGCTAGATAATCTTTGGTTTTATTAAAATGGCACAACTCTTCATTGAGTTTTAGCCCTACAAAACCAGGACTGGCAATGCAAGATTGTAAGGCATTCTTATATCTAATCCCCTTCCAAGAAGGAGTACCAAATTTTTGAAGGTTGCCTAACTCATGTAGTCTTTCCTTGTCGGCTTGAGGAATTATTGTTTTCTCGTCAAGCTCAGTACCAAGTTCACCTAACGAGAGTTGACACAATGATGCTTTCGGATTTATCAAAAACTTGGACGTGGATGGTATTGGATCACTCTCTCGATGTTCGTGCATTGTTTGATTCGTATTAGTATTAGGCGGTACGAAAGGTAAGTTAGATAAGTAATTAGAAATAAACCCCACTTGTTGAATAAGTGTTTCAACACGCGGGTCCGAACACGTCTGAGCTTGTTGGTACTTACGTGAAGTTCTACTTCTTTTGTTGGGTGGAGGTGAAGCTATGCCCTCCTCATCCTCCGAGGATGAGGAAGATGATGATGAGTCATCCGATCTCCTGTTCGAGTGTTGATCTCCCTCCGGAGCGTCAACATTCGAAATTTGCTCACCTCCGACGCCTACGATCTCTTCCGTGTCTGGATTCATCTTAAAACACTAATTCACAATGGGAATTCCCGACACGTATACTGAATTGACGCTGTGCGTTAATATAACAAAATAAATTGATGAATTTCAACACTTTTAAAACTTTGGAAATTTTTTGATCTTAACGCGGCAAAATTTACAAACGCTATGACATTGACAACTTCGTGACAAGCACCGTTCTTTGTTAGAAGAGGATGCACGCTGGTGAATGAGAGAGACAGGTATAAAACCATGGACAATTTGGTAAGTTTTAACCATAGATATTTTTTTTTTTTTTTTTTTTTTTTATCCTTCGCCCTAATCGGGCAGGCTAAGGTCTTAGACCATACCGCCTCGTCTTCAGTGTTCTTGAATAAAAGTAAGGCCAAAGCCTCGTCTTCAGTTACTTCCTTCTTGTTTTAATCAAGTATAAAAAGTTATTGCAGTTATTGCCCCAGTAAAACGGTGGAAATTTTACTGAGTCTGCGATGGAGTTTAGGAGTGAACACGAAAAGTCATGATTTTCAATTGTATACAATTTGCCCACACTCGCACACCTTCATGAACACATAATGGTTAATTATCCACCATAATTACACATTATACTTCGGAGAAACACAAGTTTTGGAAAACAATATAAAATTGACAACGTGCACTTTACATTTTCCCGCCTAAAAAACTCTTAACCATAGATAATCAGATTAAAGGCATATTTACATCAGCTTTCTTCACCTCAACGCTGTGTGTTTTAGGAAAGCACATAATATGTTTCTCGTTCGCAGGTCGGCTCGATGCTGAAGCAGTTCTTGCCGCAGCTGCAGACGACATTCCTGAAAGCCCTGCTAGACCCCAACCGGCCCGTGCGCATCAAGGCGTGCCTGGCGCTGTCGCAGCTTGTGGTGATCCACTCACGCGCCGACCCGCTGTTCCTGGAGATGCACAACACGATGAAGAACATCGAGGACCCGCTGATCAAGGAGACCATGCTGCAGGCGCTGCGCGGCGTGATCACGGCGGGCGGCGAGAAGATGACGCCCGCCACCGCCCTCACCATCCTGCCCACGCTGAGCGGGCCGGCGCTGCTGGCGCACGCGGACGAGGCCGTGCGCGCGCAGGCCGCCGCCAGCCTGGGCGCGCTCCTGCACTGCCTGCCCGACACGCATTTCGACGCCGCGCTGGCGCACCACGTGCTGGCGCCCGCCGACGACGCCACGCTGGCGCACGGCCGCTCCACTGCGCTCTTCGTGGCGCTCAAGGAGACGCCCAAGCTCGTCTACAGGGACGAGGAGCGCGTGGACCGCGCGCTGCTGGCGCTGCTGGCCAGCGACAAGGTTCCCGTCGCCTGCAACGGCATCAGGGCCATGGGCTACCTGATGCGCTACCTGCTCAAGGCGGGGCGCCCCGTACCGCAGGCTATAGTCTCGCACTTTGTTAGAGTAAGTTTTATTTACTTTTTATAACATATCTCCATCTCACTCTTCCTTCCGCATCTATTGTATATTATCACGGCCTCTGTGCATCCGATTCAGTCGCACCCTACGTCAACGTTGAACTCGCTACAACCATGAGTCGTCCCACAGAGTATGAACCACCCGAGCAACGAGGTGAAGCAGCTGATGGCGCGCGCGGCCACCATGCTGGGGCGGGAGGCGCCGCTGGCGGGCGGCGGGCCCGAGCTGCTGCGGGCGCTGTTGCCGGCGCTGGTCAACGGCACCAAGGAGAAGAACACCTACGTGCGCGCCAACGCAGAGATCGCGCTGCGGGCCGTGCTGCGCCTGTCGCACGACGAACAGTTCCACTCGGTATGTAGCTAGTGTAACATTTAAACCACCTTGTCATGGGAAACAAATATTGACGATCGACAATGTTGCACAAATCTGAGATCGTACGACCATAATAAGTCTGGGGTGGACTCGTAAAATCGTAAAATTACGATAGAGCCACATCAGTAATCAGCAACTCTTAACTAAAATTGACAAAAGTCAACTTTACTTACAACCTAATCTATACTATTAATGCAATTTTACAAATTTTGTATGTAAAACGCATGGGAAATTAATCTCAGGAAGATATAACTTCAACAAGAGTTCCTATCCAAAGAATAGCTATGTATTACTCTGATAAATAACAAATATCTCAGTAATTTGTTTGTTTAATTAGTAAAAATATTTTTGAAACTGCCATTTGTTATGTGATTGATGAAGAAAATATGTGAACATTGTATGTTTATGTCGCCCAATCGTTACATCCTGGACAGACATGCAGACGATAAGAATGCCTTACATTCCTCAGAATATCTGATATATTTACAAAGAAGCCGTTGCTGTGTACAAACAAACACTTATGAAGAACAGAGATTATAATCACTTAATCACATGATCTAAATTGATAATGTGTTTTTGCAATGGTTTCTGACCAGCATGATTAGATTATCGTTCGACAGGTAATATAGGATGACTTATCTTCAAGTTTGATAACTATCCATATGAAATAATTTCATTATGGAATAAATTATAATATTTTTCCCCTATTTATCTGTGAAATTACATAGCTATCTGCTCACAATATTACCTTGCTCTCTGCCTGTCTCGTTAAATCTTATCTGTATAAAAAAAAATGTTATTGAACATAGCTTCAAAAGCAAAGTGTGCTTGTTATTTGGTTAAAATTAGGGAAAATGAAAATCAAAATAACACTACATGCTTCATCACTTTGATGTAGACTGATAGTTAATTTATTCTCAATTCTTTTCTTCAATTCCTTGAATCATTGATGCAAGGAATATATACTACTATGTATGAAGGTTTATTATTACTGCAAGGTCTAAGTATCTCTTGTTTGCGTGTTCAGCAATGCATGGCGTTGTTGGAGGAGGGCGCCCGCGAAGCGCTGGGTGACGTGGTGGCGCGCGTGCTGCGCAGGAACCTCGCCGACGGACGCGACGAGGACCTGGACTGCACGATGCTCACTTGAACGCGACCTGCCCCGTAGCGGACGCGCCACTGATACTACACATTTTCCACCCTCATTGTAAATATATGTCAGCCACTTCAGTGCTATATTTTTTTTATAAAAAATGGAATGAATGTTTTATAAATAATTTTAAACTGGAACTGAGAGTTGTATCCACTAATGTACATTGTTATTAATCGTTTTTAGTTCCATTAACCAATTTTACTCTGATATTCAAATGAGACTTGCTACAATATTACTTCAACTGTATCAGATTATGTTTGTAGAATAAGAAAATGACAATGGTAATCAACTAACATTCATTAGTGGAATCAACCCTCTGTTAATTCTATAATGCAATTATTAATGTATAGGATAGATATATACTTGCATAAATAAATAAAAATTTGGTGTACATGGTATACATGCATACATAGCTCTCATGTAACTACACATAATATTTATATGAGAAATCAGCAGTTATTCCTAAATATCAATATTGATGTGAACACCTATGCCCAGTGGAATAAAACAATATATGTCTGGTAGTGATAATTTACTTTAAAAAAAGGCATCAAACTGCATTACTCAGGTAAAGTACAATAAAAGCTATAACAAATTACGTATACAATACATTGTTTTCATATCAAATATTCAACTATAGCATTCCATTTCAGTCAAAACAGGATTTCATTTCCAAACATGTATTGAATAATCTCTGTAATGTGAAACAGAACATGAATGTATGTAACTGAATAAACAAACTCAATACATGGGTGTTTGACTTGATAACTTAATCTGACATTATCACAATTTGTGACATATGATCCAGCAGCAATCAACAGTAAAATGAGCTAGCTATCCTAAATAAATTATATAAATCCAAAACTGGTATATCAATATATTACAAATGCAAATTTGTTCTCATAAATATGTGAATATTAATAGGAATGTTATGTAAAGAAAGGAATACCTTAAAATTAATTACACCACAGATATTCTCAGATTAATTACAGTTCTTTATCCTTATTTTTCTTTGAGAAACCTCTTTCCTTAACGAGTTCATTGCATTCTTCGCGGGAAAGCTGAGAAAGGGGTAGGCGTTCCAACTCGCGATCATGTTCACCAAGGAGTACCAACTCTGGGGGCGCTCCCGAAATGAACTTCACCTCCAAACGTTCATATTTTGGAGCGTCGTCCATCACAAACCGCTTGACTTCAGGGAGACGATTTAATGAGCATCCTCTGCAGCTCTAAAACAATATTTCATGTGCATTTTTTACATAAAATTACTACATAAATAACAGCTGACAACAATTGGGAAGTAGGTATCATGCGACTAACCTCTATTCTCGCCGAAACGATGTCAGAATTTTCGTAAGCTGCGGTTGCGGCTATGATAACACAAATTGTTATTATTAACAGTTTCATATTGA
Source organism: Xylocampa areola (assembly GCA_935421205.1). NCBI lineage: Eukaryota > Metazoa > Arthropoda > Insecta > Lepidoptera > Noctuidae > Xylocampa > Xylocampa areola. The sequence goes on from OW285206.1 coordinate 20,663,167, forward strand.
ACGAACTTACGCACTGGAGTCTTAAAACTGAATAAAGTGAAGATTGGAATTGGATATAAAAATGACGTTTCACGATTTCACACACTTCAACTTAGGTACAACTAGGGGTGGCGATAGTAGCTAGTGGGTAGACACAAGTCTGTTATATCATAACGTAACTAAAAACGGTTATACACGTAAAGTATCGATATGTCACACAAATAAAAAATTGCTTTTACAATAACGATATAATGATATCGTGCTAAACGAAGCAGTAACTAACCGTAACCATTTATGTAGCTAACTTCGTAACTTCTCATATTAATAACTATCCCGTGGTTCGATATTCGCTGGCTCTCTGTCCAACTGTTGACGTTATCGGGTGTGAAAATGAGACGAAGCTAATATCGTTCAGTGTTTACTGCTGACAACTTTAACAGCAGTTACGGTGAGCAAATCGTGCTCCATAACGACATCTTATCTAAAAACTTCATATCGGTCATGTAACCGTTAACATAAAATCCTAATAATGCCCATGACTGGTAGTGGACGTATAAATAGAAATAAATTTTCGAAATAATCACAATATATATTTTAAGTAATTTACGATTATTGCTTAACTCAAAATTAAAAAAGTTATTCGTTGTTTGCTTATTATAATCCTACCAAAATTTATACATTATGGCTTAGAATACATTATTGTTAAAATGTAATACTTTTTTATTTAAATTGTTGTTTGATTCGTTTATTGCTTACATACTTAAATTATTTATTTGTTTAAGTATGTGCCTGCGTAACAAAAGCTAGCCTATTCTTCAAGGTCCAATCTATCCTTGCCATATTTCATTACGATCCGTTCAGACGTTTAGTTGTGTAAATATAACAAACAAACAGAGTTAATTTCGCATTTATAATATTAGTATAAGTATGGGCGCCTGGCAAAAAGAAATGAAACCCACAAAAACATTTCATGTAAAGTTGATAGCTAAGACTTCTAAGTTCATATTGCTCCGACTCTTAAAAAGTTGTGAGATCTTTAGGCCAAACAAACCCATAGCTGAGCTCCGATTTGTACTGCGCTTCATAGTCTACGGGTTTGTCTAAAGTATATATATAGACACGAGCTCTTGGCTGTACCACATTTATAACAATGAATAACAAATCCCTCAACTCTACCTACAAGACCTGACTCTACATCTTGTTAAAAAAAATGGGCATGATGGTTTGTGTTTATAGAAAGAAAGAAAGAAAAATAATTTATTTATCCCCACACAAAGAATATACAACAAAAATAAAATAAATGGCGTTGGCTTTTCCTTTCATGAATGGCGTCGCATATGTTAAAAATAGTTACGAAATAATTTTGTTGTCGGGCTCATAAATGTATGTAATATACCGTAAAATTATATAGACAACAAGGGCAACTCTTTGTTTCCAATTCCAATTCCAATTTTGGATAATTATGGCTCCATCGGGTTAACGATGATTCTGCCAATGTCAAGGTTGGATAAAACACGTTATATACATTAACAAAATTTGACCAGTGGGAAAGCCAAGGTACGGTTCACAATAAAAGTTAAGCAATTAGTGTTTTGTTAGTGTTTAGTAATAAAAAAAAGAATAAACAATAGAGATTAATAATTATCAGAACTTAGATTAGTGTACCAACAACAAGGTTCTGAGAAATTAAAAGTTATGTATTTAGATTAAAGGGAATCAATTGAAACCAGAAAAATACGTTTTTAGGTAGGAAAGCAAGAAATTTAAATTCTGATTTTATTTACAGTAAGAAATTTACATAGAATTTTAATAAAAGGAGAACCGACAAGCGTTAGAAGAAAAGGAATATTAATAGGCCTAGGGATATTATTAGGAAGGATATCATAAAGAGGGACAGATATATTGGGACAGAAAAAAAACAAATGTTCTAAGGTGCCCTCATCCATGCCACATTCACAGAGAGAATTGTCGCGAATATGAAGTTTGGCTAAAAAGACAGGGGTACAGACATGACCTATTCTGAGACGGATAATGAGAGAAGTAAGAAATTTACTAATATTTTTAGATTTAAAAAACCAGGGTTTAGAGGGAATATTGGGCTGAATAGACGCATAATATTTCCCTTTTAAAAGACTGGTCTGTTGCCACATATCATTCCAGGAGTTCAAAAGATGAGGTCTAGCTAGAGAGCGTAGATCCCGAGAAGGAATATCAGAATGAGAGTTAGAACCAATTTGTACAGCCAACTTAGCATAGTGATCTGCAGCCTCATTACCCGAGATACCAGAATGGCCTGGAATCCAGGCCAATACAACTTCAATTCCAGATTGATTTAATTTGAACAAAATTTGCTTAATTTTGAGGGTAAGTATGAAAATATCTTTAGAATGGAAGGGAAGCTTGAGTAAATCTTGAAGACAGCTGAGGGAGTCACTAAAAATTAAAGCCTTTTGGAAGTGGTTATAGTTCGATTCAATATATGATAAGGCTTCCAGTATAGCAATAGACTCACCTGTAAATATGGAGCATTCGGGGGGACATTTATGGATAAGAGTAACATTATATTTAGGGATAAAAACAGAGAGTCCTACATGGCTGACTTCAGAAAATTTCGAGGCATCAGTATATAATGCAATCCAATCTGACCACGACCTATCTATAATTTTATTGAATTTTCTGTCTGCACCTGGCGTATTTTTATTAATTCCGAAATTTAATATAACTCTGGGTTGGAAAATAAGAGAATCGTAGTCTATCATAAAAAGTGGAAACTTATCTAGCTGCATTACTGGCGATGAATTTAAAGTGAGTTTATTGAAGGCATTCGAAAGGAGAGGAGGGGATTTATTCAACCAGTACCCAGAAGTACCAATCTCACGGGACAAAGAGCGTAAAATGCTTAATAAAGGATGGTGAACGTACTGTGTTTTATTATAAAAAAATCTGTCTGCAAGAAGTTGGCGACGAAGATGCAGAGGAGGCTCCACACACTCGACCTGGAGGGCATTAATTGGAGAAGACTTCATTGCACCAGTAATAATGCGTAGGCATTTAGATTGAATCTTTTCCAATTTATTTAAAGCCATTTTGCTGCACGGTTCTAAAAGAAAGCAACCATAATCCATATGGCTACGCACTATGGCGTTATATAGGATTTTCTGAGAAAAAGGGTGAGAACCCCAACGAACCCCAGATAAGGCCCGCAAGACGTTCACACTCTTTTCACATTTATTATAAACGTAATATAAATGATGTAATCCAGACATTTTAGAATCTAAAATGACTCCCAAAAATTTCACTTTATCTTGAAACATAATCGGATCACCGGTTATAGAGAGACTGATTGGGGGAATATTTCTTTTGCGAGAAAAAACAACTGCATGGCATTTTGGGACTGAAACTGACAAACCATGATCACAAAGCCAATCATTCAGATACCCAAGAGCTGTGTTTAATTTATGAGCAATATCCAGGAAGTTGGTGGAACTAGAATAAAGGGCTATGTCATCTGCATATTGAAGAATTTTGCAGAAACAACTGACGGATAAATCCAATTCTGCAGTGTATAGATTAAATAGAAGGGGACTTAACACAGATCCCTGTGGTAAGCCTTTCCATACCATTCGAGGAGGAAGGAGATTTCCTTGAGAACGAACAGATACATAACGGCACATAAGTAAATTACAAATAATATTGACCAGTCTTACGGGAATATTCAGATGAAGCATTTTCTGTCTGAGTAACGGGAGCTGAACATTGTCGTATGCCGAAGATATGTCAAGAAAGACCGCTATAACATGCTCATTACGAGAAAAAGCGAGCCTGATTTCTGAAGTAAGAATGCTGAGACTATCTATAGTGCTCATGCCACGTCTAAAGCCAAACTGGCTACTGGAGAGCAGGCCTCTATTTTCTAAAATCCATTCTAGTCTGTTTTTAATGAGGTGTTCCAAAATCTTTGCCAAAACCGATGAAAGGGCAATGGGCCGATAAGATGAAGGGTCATTAGGATCTTTTCCTGGTTTAAGGATGGGAATAACTATCTGGGTCTTCCAGGATTCAGGAATATTTCCCGTAAAAAATATGGCATTAAAAATAGATAGAAGGTATTGTTTGGTAGAATTAGAAGATTTGCAAATGAAAGAGTACGGAATACCATCTATTCCAGGAGAAGAATCTTTTAAGTGATCAAGAGCACAAAGAAGCTCGGAAAAAGAAAAGAGGTTATTCATTCTGTCAGATGAAGAAGGGGAACTTAGGAAAACAGGAAGGCTGTCATGATTAGGGACAAAAGGAGGGGCCAACTTATTAATAAAGTGATCTAGCCATGTTTGAGGATCATTCGAGGAGATATTGGGATCCACAAATGTTTGGCGAAAGCACTTAATCTTACGCCACACAACACTTAATGGAGTGCGAGGCGATAAAGATTCACAAAAATTTTGCCAACCCAAAGACTTTTTCTTAGCTAACCGTCTTTTTGTGACAGCGCAAATTTTTTGATAGTTAATGTAATTTTCCATTGTTAAGTCATTTGCATATTTATTTTCGGCTTCATTCCGCCGACGAACGAAAGCCGTACACTCTTTATCCCACCAAGGAGGGGAAGGAATTCGACCGCGAGATGAATTTTTAAGGGGAAAAGATTCGTCAGCAGTCAAGAATAAACAGGACACAAAGTCATCGTATAAAGTCAAAAAATTTGAATGATCAACTGGACGAAGAGAATTGACTCTAGCGTCTAAGAGAAGAGAATATTTATCCCAATCAGCGTCTGTGAGTCTATACCTCTGTAAAGTATGGGTTACAGGGGCTGGAGTAGATACATTATTTAAATGGATTAAAATTGGAAAGTGGTCACTACCATAGGAAATAGGCAAAACAGACCAAGAGACAGAATTTACAAGAGAAGGGGAAGAGAAGGAAAGGTCAGGTACACTTATATTTTGGGCAGGAGATACCCTGCGAGTTGCAGATCCATCATTCAAGATACAAAGGTTATTGTCATCAAGGAGATCAAGCAAAAAAGAAGATGACGAGTCCGAGAAATGAGATCCCCACATGGAGTGGTGGCAATTAAAATCACCTGACACAATGAGAGGACCTGATATGGAAGAGATAATATTATTCAATTCTAAAATAAGGCTGGAATTAGGATGAGGAATATAACAAGATAAAAAAGAAATATTGAAAGCTCTTACTGCTACAACATGGAAATCAGGGCTGTGGGGAGGAATTGTAATTTGGGAGAAAGTAATTGATCTTGAGACGAGTAGGGCACAGCCTGCCCATCCATCATCCCTGTCGTCCCGAAGACAAGAGTACCCAGGGACCCTAAAACTGGATCCCGGCAGCAACCATGTCTCAGAAACCGCAAGGAGGGCAGCATTAAAGTGGTTTAACAAATAAATAATGTCATGTTTCTTACGCCGAATACTTCTACAATTCCATTGTAGAAGGATCTGACCTATTTTTATTACTTAAAGCAACGAGCAATTCTTGGAGTAACAAAATGACATTGTTCGGTAGTGAGTCAGAGAATTTCGAAATTATATTAATAAGGGAACAAGTGAGGAGTTCTATTAAATTGTCATTGGGAGTAAGTAGAGGGGTCGATTCTATAGGAGGAGAAGAAAAGGCACAGCCATTATGTTGAGAGGACAGAGGGGATTTAGTTAGATTCCTATGGGCCTGAATATCATAAGATTTCCCAAGAGAAGGAGAAGGACGAGGAGATTTAGTAATAGTTTTAGTATAAGAATAAGCCTGAGGAGATGTAAGGGGACGAGAGTGAGATTCTTTAGTCAATTGAGGAGAACCAGAAAGAGTGGGGAAGGGGGATGATTTAAATACTTCGGAATAAAGACGGTTGGTACTAGGAAATCTTAGCGAAGCTTCGGAATAACTAATGTTGTCCTGCGACATGACGAGCTTTATAGATTTTTGTCGGGAGTGCTCAGGACACCTGAAATCAGTTGCTTTGTGAGCTCCCCTACACAGCAGGCAAGAGGCAGATTCATCCACAATAGAACAGCTATCCCCAGGATGGTTTTGGGCACAGCGATAGCAGCGAGGAGTAGAGCGGCATTGTGAACCAATATGGCCAAAACGACAACAATTTCTACACTGAATGGTAGGAAGTTGGTAAATCGAAACAGGAAGAGAAGATTCATAGCAAAATACTCTCTCAGGGAGAGTTTGCCCGGTAAATGTCAACACCACAGAGGTAGAAGGAATCCAAGAAACTGAATTGTCTTTTCGGGATTTGACATTCAACCGACGAGCTTTAATTACTTGACCACAATTATTAGGAGTTTGAATGCCTTCAACCAATTCCTCTAATGTCCAGTCCGTCGGGATATTACGCACTACGCCCATTCTTAAAACATGAAATTTCGGAACAGAGGCTGTGAATTTGTTAGATGTCAAAATTTGATTGTTGGTGAAATTATTCGCGTCGGACGCAGAACTAAACTCGATGGCTATTTTGGATCTTCCAAGAGCCTTAATGCCACCCCTTACAATACCCTTCACGTTATTCTTATGGATAAGCTGAGCAAACTTAAGTAATCTGATAGACTGACCTGCCGACACATCAGGTTCCGATCTTGTGACATGGATGATAAAAGGCCCCTTATCACATTCGTCATTGTATAAAATCTTACCATTATCCTCAAAACCGGGTTTAGAATAAGTCGATTGATAAGACATTGAAGGAGGCTTATTTTTTTTTGATTCGATACCTAAATCTTCCACAGCCGCTCTCTTTAATTTTTTATCAACCTGATTACGCGGATCGTTAGTCAAGTCCAGAGAAGAAAATATGTCAGGATCGGTAGAAACACCACCTCCCCCATCCGGGGGTTCATCGTCGTCCATTTCCCTCATTAAAATGAGGGAAATGAAACGAGAGAAGGTATTAATCAGGGGACAGCGAACACCCAACAACACGGCACAAAAACGACAATTAAAGATACTAAACACCCGCAAAACCTAAAAAACAGCACAGAAAATTCGAAAGAACGTGTTTACACCAACGCATAGACAACCCTATCTCCAACTCTTTGTTTTACTTATTCAAAGATTATTACAATCTTGTCATTGTCAAACAAAAGTCAAAATGTACAACAATGTCAAACAGATGTCATTTTCATTTGCGGCAGCGTGATCCAGAACGTCACTGAAGTCTGAAGTTAAACTAATTTTTGTTGGAGTAATAATAACAAAGCTAATTTTTGATCGTGATCAAGTTGAAAAGCTTTCCTCGTTCAACTTATGCCAAAATTCACAAAATCAAACGTTCCTATGAATGAGCTTCTGTAAAGGTCTTTGTTATATTTTTGTTTAATTATGGAGCAGGAACATAGAGAAGCTATTCAAAGTAACTTTACCTCGCTGGTGGAGCGAACTGACCTTGACTCAGTCGTCACAGCGTTGTATGAAAAGGGTGTTTTCTCCGAGCAAATGATTGAACCATACAGGGTAAGTCAAAATATTTGTATAGTTGATGAGATCCAAATGTGACAAAATAACAGTGTTCCTAAGTTATGAGTCATAGCCTTGCATGCTTAATTGATTGATGAGAAGGAGTATTCGTTATTTATTCATTACAAGAAATTGAATTTTAATAGATTAAATTAAAATGCATATTAGAAAGGCTAGTATGAACATTAAACAACTATTGCAGCATAATTGTTTCTGATCTGAGGTTTTCGCGATCACTAAATATTATAATAAAGTTACTTGATTTTAACAGGATTAATTCCATATATTATTACCCTTGCTATTTGTTATTGTTAGATTTTACACTTTCATTAAATTTCAGTGTAATTGGAATATCCTGCATATGAAGCACATGTATATTGCATCATACGTTACATTAAACAACATCCCCTAACTCAAACTTAATTTATATACACACTTTTTAATTATTGCATTACATGATTCTATACTAAGATATTCTATACTAACAGAACTTATAGAGAAAGAAAACTAAAAATTCCTGTTAGTATATAGTGTGTGTTAACCTGTAACTTTAGCAGAGTATAGCCAGTTTCTTTTGTCTCTGGTCTTGTGTCAAGTGGTTGATGAATAACTCAGTGTGATAATTAAAACCACTTAAAGACCTCATCCATGGTTTTACACATAATCAAGAACATCTCTCAGGACTGCTGGTTTCCTCACAATGTTTTTCTTCAAAGTTTAGAGCAAATAAAAAAATGCACTGAATATGTTTTGTTTGACATGCCTTTTTGAACATTTACTGTGTTTTCGAAGTAAACCTTTATGATTTAGGTCCTATACCACCAAGTTAATGGTGGTAAATCTTTGGAAAGAACAATTGATGAACTGTTCGGACTTTTACCATTAAGGGTTGGTAAATTTTAGGTTTTACCGTAGTTCAGGGTGTTACAGCAACAATATATGTTTTATAACATGTATATGTTACTGTAAAAGCCCATATATTGGCAAATCATCCTAAGATTTACCGGCATGATTTGCAATGTAATTATAAAAAAGGGACGAGGGTTTACCATAAGAACTTAGTACGTCCTAGATTTTACCAGTGATGGCTGGTTAATGTTGGTTTTGGGAATCAAACATTTATTACTCAACTTCCATAAAGGATGCGTGAGCGAGTGAACCGAGCTCGGGAACCCTATGTACCCCGACATGGACAGGTTAGGTTCGAAGTGTTTAAGTTTCTTGTGACCTTACAGCAAGCCTACTGCCCCTACTTTATTCTGAATTAATGTTGCTCTCGAAAACATCGTCCCTTTTTTATAAATCCTTACATTTACCAACTCATGTTTGTAAATCCTAAGATTTACTGGTAAAACCTAAGATTTTCTAGTATATGGGCTTTTACAGTAACATATATATTATAGCTCTTTAATCTGAATGTACTGTATTTTATGTGAATAAAGAAAATTATACACTTAATGATATTCTCAGTTTTCCTCGCATTACTCCGACCTTTTGAAAATAAAATTCGTAGTTTTAATAGGATAAATTAAAAAATAAAGATTAGAAATGAAAATATTTGAATCACATGAATATTATTTCTTGTTTGCAGAACAATAATGAGCGGGAAAGAGATCGTAAGCGGAAGCTATACATGGACATTACTCGCCGTGGGCCGAACGCATTCACTCATCTTATAGACGTGCTCGGAGAGTTGGGCTACTGGGACCTGGTCCGGGATCTAGACCCTGATAGCCCCTTCTCATTTGCAGCACCACGGAATTTTAATCCAGTACCAAGTAGGTTCTTACTATATACAATTGTACCTACACAAACACCCATTCCTGGCTGGGAGCCTTAAAAATAAATATTTTAAGGCAACCACAGGAATGCCCAGTTAAGCAGTCGACAACCTCCTAGGTCGACAAAGAGAGGCAACAAACAAAAAAAAAAAAACAAACACCCATGCTAATAAAAATGTATGTGTCTATAAAAATATACACAAATAATAAAATTATACCTTTCTCTACCACTTGAATATTAATGGAAAGCTATTGGATAATTATCAAAACTAAATAAGTTATTATACAGTGGTCTAGAGACCGGCTTCATACTGTTTATCTGATAACTAACAGAAAACTCACAGGTAGCTCATTTGATAGAGTGATGACACGGATCATAATGTACGGTTTTTTATTTATACATTATTATGATTCCAATAATATTGAAAATATTGAATTCTAACGTCAATGTAACTTGATCAACGTCGAGGTAAATAAATATTATATTTTGAGTGCGATTAAGTCCCGTTAGAATTAATTAATTAATTTAAACTAAAAAAACTTTAAAAATTACTATTATCATTCAAGTTTGTTTCCAAAACAAAATTGTATAAAACGAAAATAAATAATTGTTTACTTTTACTGACATAAAATTTTCCAACAGTTTCGTACTAGAAATAATAGTCTAGCGATTATCAATGATCTTAAAGTTGTTGAAGGATATCTCTCAAAATTATTAAACCATTAAATAGTTTTTCAAAGGCAGAATGCATGTTTTCAGAACCAAGGCCTCCGTCTGCAGGTGACGATAATTTTCATAGTCTCAGCAGACCTAAGCCTGAGACGCGAAAACGTAAGTAATGTTAGATTATTTAACTATAAATACTGCTCAAACAAAGATTGCTCGGCAGAAGTGTACACAGTTGTGCACCCACATTTCACCAATGCTGTTATTAAGTCCCATGTAATAGGTGGTGAGCCTATATCAACCGGGCACAGTTCCAAACTCCGGGCTGCTACTGAAAATTAACAAAGAAGCTCAATCACACTTTGCCCGACCTGGTATTCGAACCCGAGACCTCATGCTCAGCAGTCGCGCTTGGGACCGGTAGACCAACGACGCAATCATTATAATAGAGTCCTGCTCTACTCAGCTGAGTCCTGCTCTACTCAGCTGCGGCCCGCCTAGCTTTTGTGCGTGGCACACCTGGCGTAGGAGTTAATTAAATTGTCAACCATTTTAAAAATGCCGATCCAGAGAGCTACGATCTGTTTAATGATTAAAGGATGGTATAATGGATATTTGGATTGTCAATGCAATCAATTTGCCGTTCCCCATATTCCCTATTTGTGTCCTCTAAAAATATTGTATCTACATACTTTTGCGAATCGTCGTATTCGCGAATGAAATACGCGAAGAATGTGTACAGAAACAAACTCAGGGACTCTCATCTGGATGATGTAATAAGGTTAGCATGCAGCAACAGGCCGGACCTTGACAAAGTTTTGAAAAACTTCACAATTTAAGAAATCTCACTAACATTATGTTTTATCTTTTTCATTAAAACTAAAGTTCAAAATGTCGGTATCGCATGTGGCTGCATGATAAACTTACATTAAAAAGCTTTGATCATCCAGCCAGATTCATTGTAAACTAATTTACTTTATTCTCTTAAAATCAATCAACCATTAAATTCAAATTATATTTTCTATTAATACCCAAATTGATAAATATTGCGGCCCTCAGCATCATGACTAAAACGTCTTTGTGGCCCCTATCTACTCATTAGCTAGACACATTTTAAACGAACCTGCATAACAGTGATAACACAGAATAACACTTCATATAAAGCTACTTCAAGGGTCATGTCAAATCTCATGCCAGTTGCAAATGTTATATATAACTAAGGTATCTATACCGTTTAGCAGCTAATGCGCAGACGTCTCCGCCGCCTCCGCAGCCTTCCTCAGAGATGGACAACGCGGCCGGTGACCTGCCCGTGCCACAGTTCATCGTCACGAAAAGCCTCAAGTTCATGGAAGATGATGACATGAAAGGTTTGTGTCACATCACTTATATTCACCTTGTGTTGAATTAGACTTGGGCTCTGTTGCCCATCTGACTCGCATGGCGTTCTTTGTAGAAAATATTCCGTTTTTTATTTCCGTTTTTGCTTTGATGCTCATGATTTTCACTTTCTTTGGTCTTTACAATATACAATGAAACTAAAGGGCATACCAATTATTTTGTGGAATGCATTCCGAAACGTATACAGGTAGTAGGTATGTGTTAATAAAAATAATAATAAAGAAAAAAACAAAATGACGGCTGATGCCCCGCAGGGGTAAGCCGAGGTGTACATAGCACCCACGTTTCACCAATGCTGTTATTCAGTCCCATGTAATAGATGGTGAGCCTATTGCCATCTGCCGGGCACAATTCTCAATTCCGGGCTTCTACAGAGAATTTCCTTACAGAAAAACTCAATAAACTCACTTCCCGACCCGGGAATCGAACCCGAGACCTCATGCTCAGCAGTCGTGCTTGGGACCACTAGACCAATGAGGCAGTTAAAATAAAAAAATAAATAAACAAAATATCTTAATGTCCAATAGGCGGTCGCACCAATCGCTGTCGATTGTTGTTAAATTAAATTAAATTAAAAACTCAAATATAGGATCTATGTAGATCTGTTGCCCTCTTGTTGTAGACTTGAAACTATACAGGACGCGCGGGCGTGAACGCGGCGTGCTCCTAGACTTTTCCTACGTGAAGTTTGAAAAAGACATCGAAGTGTACCGAGAGGGCGTTGACATGGACTCGGAAAACATCACGTACCTGTTCGGGGAGCTCGGCTTCAAGGTGCGCCGGTACCTCAACCTTACTCTGGAGGTCAGTTAATTTTATTATTAATCTATCTTAGTTCAGTTTTAACACTTATAATATAAATAATATGTAATACCATAAAGCCGATTTGTTTTTCTACGGTTGTGGTATTATGACTGTACATGTCCGAAGTCGTACTCTAGTACCATGCGCGGTACTCAATTTTAGAATAAAATTGGCAGGGCGAATGTGCAGTCTGGTGTGAGCGCAGTAACAGTATGCTGCGTCCGTCACTTCTTTACATTCCGTCATTACATCTGGTTGAGTGCCAAGCTCCAGTTGTGCAGCTGGTGGTCTCGGCTGGTAAATGAAACTCTGGGTTTCTTAAAAAGACTGTATTGCGTAAATTATATAGATAGCTAGTACGAAGACGGCCGATGGGTGTGTTCCGTTCAGTATCAAGAGCCCGAGCAAGTGCCCGTGCGGTGTTATGTGGGGGCCGTTCTCGAAGTGGTCAAACCGGTCCGGCGCGGGGGGCCGGTTGCCGCGGCCGCGATGTTGTGTCAGGAACAAAATCTGTCTCGCTCTTTCAGGGGTCAAGAATAGTCGGTGCCATAAATGTTTCGCGATCTTGTTGAGCTTCCTAACAAATTTGAATATTTTAGCACGATAACACTTTTCGATACAACTGTACCTGCGCTTTGCAAAGTCTAGCTTCAGACATGCACAATAATATTACGAGAACTGTAACAGTCAATATATGACCTTGTTGGCAGGAATTAATAAACGCCTAATTTGAATTAGGAGAGGTCGATTAAAATTTTCGGGTATTTTTCTGGTCGGCACACTGAAGTAGCCACTAAAATTGTAAACCTCGCGAAATCTAACCCAGTGAACTGTGATAGACAAACCAAAAAAATATAGATATTTTTGGTTATTTGCTTGTAACTTTTTAAATAATGGCGGGACAGTCCAAACCGGTCCGTCAATCGACCACTATACAAACCGTGCCGTCAAAGAAATATATTTGCAGGAAACAACAAGCACACTAAAATCTCTGAACGCCGTGTTGGCTGGCTACGAGAGCGTGTTCATCGTGGTGTCGTCGCACGGCTACGAGCGCGCGCGCACGTCGGACATGGACGTGCGCTGCTCGGACGGCAAGCTCATCAGCCTCTACGACATCCTTGACTACTTCAACAACAAGAACATGCCCGCGCTCGTCGGCGTGCCCAAGATCTTTATATTCCAGATGTGCAGGTCACTGGCTACACTATTCTTAAACATTATTTTATACGTTCACGGTCGTCTTTTTTCGGGGAAACCGGTCGTGATTAATTTTTTTATTGAGCTCCCGATATTTCGAAGCTGTTTCAAGCGCCATGACCGCTAAGTCAGATATCCTGTAAGTTATTATAAGTGAAAGAGTATCCTTATTTGTATAATAGGTTTATGGCTTTGTCTCCTGTTAAAAAATGTCTGTGGTTTATGAAAGACATCTTTTTATGGCTGAATAGACCAAACCTAGAGCTTTCCATCCTCTATATCAGGTATGCAAAGTTTTAAGGTCCCCTTAGCTTAGGAATCCTAAACCATTATCTACCTTATATAGCTTTTGTCTGTCAGAACAACACCTTGATATTACCATTCTCGATAATGTTTACTATTTCACAGTAAAATTATAATGTTTTCAAAGTGATTTTCATTCATTTGTCATAGAGGTGAACTAATGGCGCCACTATAGCTCGTACAAAAGCCAGGCCATTCGCTGAAACCGTATTGATATAATTGCTAATTAAATGTCAAAATATGTAACATGTTTTGATAGGAACAAGCGTAGGTGGCGATTTCTGTATTAGCTTTCGAGTTGCCCCACTGGTCGCTCGAATTCTGTTGAACACGGTCCCATAAACAAAGCCCGCGTATTGCGACCTCGCACTTTTACGTAGTTCCCCATAGGTAATGAGCGCCACGTACGTTACGTGTATACAGAGCATCTATAATTAGATGTTATATGTACAGAGGTGGCGGCACGGACTTCGCGTGGCAGGAGGAGGCCCCGCGGTCGCCGCGGCCCATGCAGATGCCGCAGGGTGCCGTGGTGTTCGACGGCCAGCCCGCGCCCGCCCCCGCGCAGCCCGGCGGCCGCGCGCGCCTCCTGCAGAGACCGCTCTACTCCGACATACTCATCGCGCACTCCACGCTGCCCGGTCAGTTATTACCTCTCCTCACCTTTCGCATATTTTCAAGTGATCGTTCAGATCACGCATAACAATATCGAATACTTTCGACTTCGTTACCAATATTTTAGAGATAATATTTTGCAACAACTCCCCACATCATTTACATGACTGACTCACGTTTCATTTCGTGATCATGGGTCATCGTCCCCCTCTATTTAAATTAACTTAATGTGGACAATAACTTGTGGACACAGGACTGGTGGCTCGCCGCGACAAGCAGCTAGGCTCGTGGTACATCCAGGCGCTGTGCAAGGTGTTCGCGGAGCGCGCGCACGATTGTCACGTGGAGAAGCTTTTCACGCTAGTGGACCAGTTCATGCAGGTCAACTTCAAGGTGCAAACCTCCTCCGTAGACCGTTGGGGCTTTAACAAACGTCTCTACCTGCACCCTGGCCTCTATGAAGACGACCACTGAACACTGCTATGGAGACCCTTGCATTTATCGTGTAAGACGTTTAGTAGGATTATGGCCAAAATTTCGGGTATTGCCATAGGAATGACTTCAAGTTACTTAAGTTGTACCTTCACGAAGTGTTACCTATTCCGTCTTTTCAAATAGAGTCTCTTATCGCTGTCTCTTTCTTATCATCTTATGATGTGACTGGCGACTAGAATCGGCCCGCGCAGATGTCCGCTTATTTACTGCCCTACTTTATATCAGCTAGCCAATATCATCGTTCATGTTTCTACACGACTTTTCGCAGATTTTCCCTTCAGCGAAGAAAGCTTGTACTAGCTTGTGATGGCATGGCGAATCGTATTTTGTTACGAACAGCGATAGGAGTGTCAGTTGGGGGGGGGGGATAGTTAACAAGAGGTAATCTCAGAGGTCAAGCCGTAGGCATAATGTATTGTAAATAACTCAAATAACCATGTTAGAATCGTCCCTCTGGACTAATCAATAAAATTAAGAATCTTATTAATCGCGATGTAAGATCGCATTGTTTGTCAGTTATTAGTAAATTCTTTACGTGATGGAAAAACAGGGCCTTTACGACACTGCCTTTAATCTGGCTCAAGACATATAAGTATAAATTTATTTATTCATAAAATATGTAAGTACATAAATTCGGTGTAGCGATAATATTCCAGGGTAAATCAATAAATGTTAAGTAGGGATTAACGAGGCACGTCGGAGCGCTTCGGTGATGACACTAGCGCAAACTTGAAGAATTTGCGGATGCCGTAATACCCGAAATAAAAACCTTTACTTGCGCCCGCGCTTGTTGCAACCACCGGAATACGCGTACTCTGTGACTCTGGATGTCAGAATGTGTCTTTATTATGGGTTACATATCAATTATTAAGCACAATTTTATATTTAATAATAGTGCCAAATATGTAGTCAATTCTGTAAGGTAATGTAAGGCAATGATCAGTTACTCTTGAAACTAATACCAATTCCAATATTAAATAAATACCTTAAAACAACGAGTAATTTTAAAATAAATTTACCAACATTACAGTTGCCTCAATTTTAAAGCATGTTGTCTTCATAATATCCCGAATTTATAATAATGTTTTTGAGATTTGAGCATTTAAAAGTACGAACTGATGAATGTCAATCGAGCGGAATTATTTTCAAGAGTAAGCCCACAGGTCTGGATGATTAACATAACGTTTCCGCGCTACACAAAACACATTTAACTTTTGATTTAATTTAGGGACCTTAAATAAAATATATGGCATCACACCTTATTACGAGTAAATTACAAAATAATTCAAAATATCTTAGTTCAACTTCTATTAGACAAATGTGAACTAATCGTAAACATAACACGAAGACTTACATCTAAACAAACTTCTAGCAGCATCAGATAATAGCATAGACAAATTTTCGATTATTTTTCTTTCATATATAAAAATTCAGCTTCCGTATGTTATCATCATCATCCCCCTGCCCTTATCCCAATTTAATTGGGGTCGGCGCAGCATGTATTCTTGTTCCATACATCTTTATTAGCTGTCATATCGTCAGTCACCCCTTTTCTAGTCATATCATCTTTAACACAATCCATCCATCGCTTCCTCGGTCTTCCTCTACTCTTATAGCCATCTACATTCATACTCAAAACTTTCCTTGTCACATGACCCTCATCCCTCCGCATCACATGCCCATACCATGCTAAACGATTTCTACACAACTTCTCAGTCACCGGTGCCACTTTCAGACTTCCTCTTATATATTCATTTCTAATTCTATCCATCCGCGTCACACCACACATCCTTCGTAACATTCTCATCTCAGCTGCATGTAGTTGTCTTTCATTCATTCCCTTCGTGGGCCAACATTCTGAACCATACAAGACAGCAGGTCTAATAATTGTTTTATAGATTTTCCCCTTAAGTTTAAGGGGAATTCGGGGGTCACAAATAGTTCCCGTGACCTGCCGCCATTTCATCCACCCTGTGTTAATTCTGTGCTTGACGCTCCGGTCTATTTCGCCATCGCATTGTATGATAGAACCCAGATACCGAAAGTCGGAGCAGACTGGTAATAGCGCACCACCCAGCGCTATAGCACCAAAACTGGAGAGACCGCCAAAATCACAAAACATGTACTCTGTTTTGGTTCTGCTGATTTTTAGACCAACACTCTCCAGCTTCCGTATGTTAGTGGCCGCAAAACTCGAAAAGTAGTTGAGGTCGAAAAGACTTGTAATTATTACACAACGTTGCATTTAGTAGAAGGGTGCTTTAATATATTTTTATTTCGTAGTTCCTACTTCCTACGAAATAGCGAAATTCTAAGCTCGACTAAGACTCACGATGCTTAGATAAAACAATTTGAAATAACAAAAGCCACAGCGACGCGAGGCCGCCTATAATAGTAACTTATAAATGGATTATTAGTTAGTCTATTGGTTAATTAGTTTAGTCTTTCCCCTCAAATTAGAGTTAGATTATTGTTGTAATAGTTGGTCTTTCTCCTCAAATCTGTACATACATACGAAACGCAAGAATTTATTACAAATTATAGTTATTATTGTATAAAAACTGTCGTGAGACATTCATATCAAATAATGTTCACCGGTTACTACTCACGTAGTAGTAGTAGCAGTGATAGATTCGAATCCAAGGCACGCATCACTGTCTTTTCGAAGTCATGTGCGTATTATAAACTAATTATCACTTGCTTAAAACGGTGAAGGAAAACATCGTGGGGAAACCAGCACACCTGAGAGATGTTCTCGATGGTGTGTAAAGCCATGTCAGAGATCTACGGGTGGTTTAAACTCTGACACTAGGTTGTTCATCAACCACACGATAAGAAGAAGAAGAACACTCAAGTGAATTTTTCGGTATTGCCCGACTAGTTTCGAACAATTTGACTCGCGGCATCGCCGCGGGCTCAGCTCATGATCAAGGGCTCCGTTCGAGTTCGAAACTAGTCGGGCAATCCTGAAAAATGCACGTGAGTACTAACCGGTGAACATTATTTGACATAGCTATTATAATTCTTCACAATCACAACTCTACTTCTGTTTATAATAATTTTTTATAACAAAATTACTTGCGAATGTAAGTCTGTCCGTACTATTCAGCCCAATATTCCCTCTAAACCCTGGTTTTTTAAATCTAAAAATATTAGTAAATTTCTCACTTCTCTCATTATCAGTCTCAGAATAGGTTATGTTTGTACTCCTGTCTTTCTAGCCAAGCTTCACATGCACGGATGAGGGCACCTTAGAACATGTTTTTTATTCTGTCCCAATAATACTGTTCCTCTTTATAATAACCTTCCTAATAGTAACCTATTAAGATTTATTTTCTAATAACCCTTGTTGGTTCTCCCTTTATTAAAATTCTATGTAAATTTCTTACCGTAAATGAAATCAGAATTTAAATTTCTTGCTTACCTACCTATAAACGTTTTTCTCTTATTTTGTTCCAATTGATAATCTTTAATATAAATAACTTATAATCTCTCAGAACCATTGTTTTTGGTACTCTAATCCATATTGTTGTTGGTACTCTAATCCAAGTCCTAATTATTATTAATCTGTATTATTTATTCTTGTTTTTTTATTACTAAACACCTTGCTTGAGTCTTTTACCCGAGAACCGTACCTTGGCTTTTCCACTGGTCAACTTCTGTTAATGTTTTTATCGTGTTTTATCCAACCTTGACATTGACACAATCATCGTTAACCCGATGGAGCCAAAATTATCTAAAATTGGAATTGGAAGTCTGTCCGTAGCTGGGTGGTTTATGAGGCGGCTCCTTTTCATGTTCAGTGACCTGGCCTTGTGGTGGTTAAAAGGCGGCGAGCCACTATTTCAGCGGGTGGAAAAAACATTTTACATGTTATTTTATCTTTGCTCTTCATAGTCAGATTTATTTCGCGAAATATTAATTTAGCGAATAGAAAATGGAAATCCAGTTTCTTAAAACAGCTCCCCATCTCTCTTTATTCATTCTACACAATTCCGATAAGAGCCAAGTGATTTTGCTGCTAAATGGTTTAGATTATTAATCAGTCTTGTATTAGGATTAGGTTTGATGGTTTATTATTTTATTTTAGACTGTGGTCTAGTATTCTTTCCAGAGCTTAATATTTTGGAATTAGTTCTGAGTTATCTTTTTCAAAGTAACAAAATCAAATCATTTATTTCAACTAGACCATTTACAGGCACTTTTGAATTATCAAAAGCTAGTTGCCAGAGGAAGCTAAACTCGAAGTAGGGTAAAGAGGCAATGTAAAGGAAAATATGGCCTCAGGTGGTACAATAAATCCTGTTTTATCTTGTCGGGTATTCAGATCAGACTCGCGCAAGCAGTTGGGACAAATACGTATCTTGATTGTAACATATTGGACATCAAATTGGGTGGGTGGGGTGGGTGTGGTGTGGTACCACCTGTAAACAAAATAATTAATCTCAGAGGTTAGGCTGGAGGCGCACAGCTGTAATTTTATTTTTATTTTGTACTTTTATTGTAATGTTATTTTTATTAATATATTTTATATTAAGTGTACTGTATTGACAAATTGTGATACTTTAAACCAATGCGAGTTCAATGGGATATCTGGTTCCCGATACGTAGTGGACTACTCATTAATTATAAGATATGAGTAATATTTTTTTACAAAATAAACATATATTTTCATTGGTCATAGTTTTATTACACCACATCACATACAAAAATAGATAGAAATATTGATAGCACAAGAGCGGTACTGTTCGAACCCCGCGCTAGTTCACTATGTCGCGGACAAGTTTATATAAAAATATATGTAACTAGTGCTGTTATGTACACAAATGTTCATAGATTTACACAAGTCAGGTAATGAGGCACGTTTCCAATATTCAAAGCAGGTGCTTTAAAAAAATACCTAGATAGACTAGTTAATTTAATATATTGGTAACTAAATACTGATGTCGGACAAAAAATTAAAACCATTTTAACTCTTTTTGTGCATATTTGTTTCAACTGTCACTTGTGTAAATCAGTTTTCATTTATTCTTAATGTATGTGCATTTACATAACAATGTTCGTCATTATTGCCACGGCTATAGTCGCACACAGGACTTGGGTCAAGATAAAACAGAATTTTAGCATTATTTCTGTCACTGTCTCACCACTGTCAAACTACATGTGCAAGACAGAGATGGAGCATAGCTAAAGTAGAGCACGTGCTATGTAAGGGGCCGTTCAAGTATTACGTAAGCACTATAGAAGGGGGGGGGGTTCTTTGCTTTGTTTATTTTTAATGACATGGGGCATGGGGGGTCTGGAAGGTAATTACGTCAGCAATACTAATGTTTTTAATTTTTCGAATTTTCTACAAATTATGTCGATTTTGGTTTGAACACGGCAATTGGCAAACCTTGTCGATGCTTGAAAACTAAACACATTTTCAATTATCCCGAAAATAAAGGATACGTTTACTCGGTAAGAACCGAGACAACAGAACACAACAAAAATGTACCAATGTTTACGTAAGCATGGGAGGGGGCGGTAGCTTTGCTTACTTTTGCTGGCAAGTGGGAGGTGGGGGTTAATAACAAAATATGTGCTTACGTAATACTTGAACGGCCCTTAATGCTTATTTATCTTGGCCATAATTTCATTAATATATACTTCTCTTATTTTAGGAATAGTCTTCTCAAACGGTTTAAAAATCCAAACAGGATATTTTCATTAATGATGTACGCCGGCAACGTTCCCAAAATTCCTAAAAGTGTTTTTATAACTACGATTTTACAATGTTTTTTTATTTCGAACAAAGTTTTGAAAATTGTAACTATTTACAACTCGCTTAGCTCCACTTTGTGGGTTTTGAGTCAAAACTTATGACGGCAGTAAAGAGCGTGATTTATGCTCTCTCCGCCCGTAAGTGATAAGAAAATGTTTTACATCCCCAAAGGATTTTATATTTAAAAACTAAAAAGAAACCTAAGACAATGACGACCGCATGATGTAATATTTATGAATTGTTTTTGTTCAATACGATTGAGTTTATAGAAAACAAAATTCTTAGTTTTGGGAATATCGCCGGCAATCTTCGTATATCGTTTGAATATTCCGGCGAACATCACTAAAATCTCATTTTTATAGAACAAGTTAGTCACATTATATATTAGTCAGTAGTCACAGAAGGATGGAAGCTTGAAGAACCGTATTAAGTATTTAAGTAAACATTGCTCACGAGACATTTTACAACGCTTTCATATCATTGTAATAAAATGCATTGTATTGTAAACCAAAGTAAGAAAATTTAAGTAACAACAAGTTTAGTATTTTAACAAGATTTCTACACCTCGACGTTTACAAACACCCTAGGGTCATTGCATTTACTCGACTAAAACCATAAAGGAGTTTTATAGATTTCTGATAAAGATCTAGTGTCACATTTTCGAATTCATTCCATTTTTGCTCATGGTTATAGTTAAGTGGGTACTTACATCTTATTCGTAAAATTCTAGGTATAACAAATAAAGGTGTTTACCATTTTTACTCTTAATATCAAAGATGGTTCCTAATATTTATATATCATAGGTGTTGTAAATTGCCCTGTGAACCTGGCATCACTCTTTATCTGTGTAATCAGGCTCGTTCGTAGTGCTACGCGCCTACCGGTCGGCTACGGAGGCCAGCAGCGCGCCCAGCTTGCTGAGGTTCAGGCCCTGCCGCACGCAGCCCCGCCCCGCGCCGCACAGCTCCGCGCTACTGTCGCGCGACACCAGCTCCGCGTACTCGTTGACCTTGTCCAACCAACGCTGCATGGGGTTCACGAGAGAGCTCTGGTACAACCAATTGAGCACCGATGTCGTCGACCACCACGGCTCCGGAGACTTCCAATCGTACGCGACGATGGCGTCGTACCAGTTTCTCTTGCTCGTCGTACTGTCCTGGAACTTAGTCCACTTTGTGCAACACTTCAAACTGTCGGGGACAGTCTCTTCCGTGAGAAGATCTAAAGTAGACGGGTCGAGCGTAGAATTGTTCGTATAAGGGGTCAGTTCTGGTCCCAAACTGTGCGCTATAATATTGGTATCGAGTGCGTCGAGCGGAGAGAGCGAGCCGAGCGGGCGCGCGGCCACGTAGTGCAGGGCGGGCAGCCAGGCGTGCGACACCACCAGCGTGGACGTGAGGAAGGCCACCAGGCTGGTGACGTAGCCCAGCGCCAGCGCGGAGCAGGCGGCGGCCAGGCTGCGCGCCAGCGGCGGCAGCAGCGCGCGGTCGCAGGCCGCCGCCAGGTCGCCGTACGTGAAGAAACCCCGCAGCTGCGCCTGCTTCAGCGCCACCTGCCGCTCCAGCCACGCTAGTCCCGCTTCGAACGATTTATCGCTCACGAACACATTCCAATCCTACCGACCAAAAAATATTAGGAAGAGTTACTCAATCAAGCTCTATTTAATTTTTAAGACTAGTTTAACAGATTACGTACAATGGCGCTAAGGAATTCCACTTCTAACTTTTTGAGCTGGTTCAGTTCCAATCCACCGGAAGCGGCCCACTCGGAACATATCACGTCGTCGTCTTCTCCATCGTCTTGCAAAAACTTGTTACCTACCATCTGCAAAACCATAACACTGATTCATATAAATGTTTCTATTGTCCACCACCCTAGATTAACTATTAGTTAATGAAGTCTTATCAGTATCTTAATTGCGAATTCACTACTATCAGAAGCAACCAAAGGACTTGATTGTTTATCACTTAGCTAGAAGTTAATTCTTATTTGTTTCTCACCAATGAAACAAGGAAGAGATCAGCGGGCGCGGCAGCGGCGAGGTAGTCGGGGTTGCAGGAGTTGAGGCGCTCCAGGTACAGGATGGCCAGCACGAGCGCGCACGGCGACACGCAGGCCGAGCGCGCGATGCCGGCCGCCGCGTCCGCGTGCAGCCGCCGCAGTGAGCGCCCGCGCTGCGATACTGACCACAACTCGCATGAGATCTCTGAAAATGTGTTTATAATAAATTTTCTGTCAGTTGTCAACTTCTCGAGTCCAAGATAAGGAAGGCGAGTCAACTTCATCCTTTTTAGTAATTAAGGCAGGTGTACCCCAGGGAACTACATTGGGACCCATACTATATATACAGCTGATTTACCAATAGGAGAAGATATCACAACTGGAAGTATTCGAAGACGATATTTTGTACCTGTAGCGCGATATCAATAAATGTGTAAATGCCCTCGCTGGAGGAAACACTTGACATGAGCGCCACAACACATTTGCTTATAGCCAGACACTGATTGGAAATAATGAATAATGCCTTTCATAAAATAGCCCAACTAAAATTTTTAATGGAATTTAGGGATGATTACTTGACAACCCTCAGATAACAATAAAAGATTTTCCATATTTAGGAAGTTTCACCAGTGTTTTAAAAAGGTACCTTAACCAACTTCCCTGACTGTAAAATAGAAAGAGACACAGGTTACACAATAGTCATACATGTGACTCCTGAATGTACAATATGGCAAAAATAGCAATCAATCAACAGTTGTCATCTTTATGAAGATTTTTGATTATTGATGTTTGTATCATACCGGTGACAGGCAGGCTCAGACAGGGCAGAGTTGGCAGCTGCCCGTAGTACAGGGTCTTGGTGATACGCTTCAGGAACTCTTTGTGGTCACCCATGCTCTATGTTGAAAATAATAACATTGTAACCATCATATAGATTGTGTAAATATTAATATAATAAACAACATCATACTTAAAATTATACTTACAGTCTATTTACTTTAGCTAATAATAAACAGATGCATATAAATAAATATTAAACTAAAATAAAATATTGATGAACTACATATTATGTATCAATCAAATTATAAATTTTTAAGATTTTATTACATAGAATTTTTTTAGAAGTCTGCTACTTATTGGTGTACGTACTACATACCATAGTAACACATATTCAGTAGTTATCTAGATTTATTATTGTTAAGTGTGACAAACAAATGTTGACCTTGACGTTCAGCTGTGACTCATGCATGATAGATAACATTTAACCTAAGTTACATGTTATTCTAAATAATATCTTTATTTCAATAAAATTAAAGTTGAATAGATACTAAGCTAACATTTTTTGAATTTCAATGAGTAACAATATTTTTATCAGCATGTGCATAGTTAGGTCGACTTGCACATACTTGCAATTGACAACAACACGATAATTGCAATGAGAAAGTTTTGAGTAGCTTTAGGATGATTGAATACACTGAGAAATAATACTATAATATTTTATGAAAAATCTTCATTAAATTGGAAATAAAGCCTTATAGAAAATTACTTTTTATTAGGTAAGTAGAGTAAAATAAGAAGAGAATTCACGCCTTGGAGGCACCGTTAAGTTCTGTAATTGAATAGGCCACGACGTGACCTCTTTACGTACCTTGATCTTGGTCCTCGAACCTTCTTTTCTCCTTTTTGATATACTAGACATAGTCACGGTAATTTTTATGGAATACTAAAATATTTGAACTATTGAACACTAGTAATAAAACGACAATTTACATAAATATTACCGGATTCTTCAGATGAAGAACCCTTTTTTTATTATGTTTAGTGTTTCAGATGACCACCGCAGATTAATAAGCATAAATTAAATTATGTGCAATGGTTATTGGTCAGGCTTAATATGAAATTTAATTAGTAAGAAAGAGAAAACAATTTGACTTTAAGCACACTGATGCACACAAACCATACTATTTAAGATTGTTAAGGATTGGAACGCTAAACGATCAGATGACATTTGTAGATGTCGACCACAGAGTACTTTATAATATAGGAAAATGTCGACTCGAGCACAGATTAGTAATGTATCTTACGATAGTGTCGAGTATTATGTATCGTAGAGGGGGATACCCGAATTCCTTAAAAATTTACCTTAATATATGGAATATCAGCTAGGTGCAAGACGAAGGCCAAAGTAAAGGTCTGAAGGCTACCTCTGCCCAAGGTATAATATTACCCATATTGCGTTTAGGACTTCCGCGAGTTATATAATTTTCATGTTATGTTTAAGTTAAAGTTATATTTATTTATTTAAACTAATATTATCTTTACAGGATTACACCCAATACGATAACTTAGCCACAATTAAACTATTTACTTAACATATCTAAGGTCACTCCTACGAATTCCGCCAATGTACAGTTAAAAATATCCACCCTTTGTGCCACACGATATAATATTCGTACAGCTCTTGCCACTGGAGCAAACTTGGCCAGATTTGTACGGGCCTCCGGTACCTCAAACAGCCTCTCCCTCGGCTCCCGCCGCAACCTAGTATTAGGAACAAGCAGCCTCAACGATGCTAATACTTCCGGATTATTTAACCTACCACGGAATACCTCATACACGTACTTCACTAGAGCCACGTCGCGTCTCACCTCTTACTTATAGTATCCAACCATTCCTATGACAAAGAGGGTTGGATACATTAGTGGATAAAAAGGATAGACTCCGTATTGTTTCAGGTATAAATACCGCGTAAATTTGTTCTGCATCTCCTCCAACATGCGACTATATTTAGCCTCATAGGGGTTCCAGATGATAGCACTGCTTTCTAATTGACTTCTCACTAATGCGTTATACAACGCCTTTACAGCCTTCGTATTGTTAAAGTCTCTTGTTTCGCGCATTATGAAGCCCAGAGTTTTGAAAGCTTTTGCACAGACTTGTGTAATGTGACTATGAAAGGAAAGATCCATGCAAAATAAGACCCCGAGATCGCGTATGCACGTGATACGGGCAATGTCTATACCCTCCATTTTATATTCGTAGTGCAAATGCTTTGTCGCACGGGTGAAGGACATAATATTGCACTTAGTGACGTTGAAATGAAGCCTATTTTCCTTGCCCCATTTCACCACTAGGTCTATATCCTTTTGCAGTTTTTTACAATCCGCCTCGTCATTGATCCGTAGGAACAGTTTTAGGTCGTCTGCGAATAGCAAACAGCCTGCATGCATTATAACCTCTGGGAGGTCATTTATCATGTTTATAAATTCCAGTGGACCTAAATTACTTCCCTGGCTGACACCTGATAGTGTACGATATTGCCTCGATACGTGACCACTATATTCCACATACTGCCTACGGTTGTCCAGGTAGCTTGCAAAGAACTGCAATAGTTCCGGTGTGAACCCGGTCAGCGCAATATATGTCCTAGTTGTGACATTGTTATCTAATTAGTCTAGCGGGTACCAGGTACCAGAGCCGGAGACGATAACTTTATTTATTCCTTTAAATCCTTATCGACTCCGCGGAGCCATTTAATTCCGGAGCGGCAACGGAATCAATCAAATTCATCATGTAAACAATACGCTCCACCCAGCCATTTGATTCCGAAGCAGTCCCGGGATAAATAACCGCGGAGCCATTTGATTACATTACAGAGTGGCACCGGAATCAATGGCTCTGCGGAGTTGTTTATTCTGGAGCGGCACCGTTTGCTCTTTAATTCTTCAGACTCACTTGCTCGCTTACTAACTCTTTATCAGTTTCGGTCAGTACGAATGCTAATTGACGAACTGTAACTTAATAAATTTAGAGTTGAAATGTTTTAATGAATGTTTTCTGTAGGACCGAGGAAGCGATGAGGTAGCAATTGTACTAACGGTAGGGTGCACTCTTACTCCCATTGATTTATAGTTCACTGTTGCATTATGAATAAAGGGAATAATATTTTCTGGTGACTCAAATGAATAAGTGAGCCTAAGCAGTCAGACGAGCCGAAGGAGTCAACGGAATAAAATGTTCTAGTAATTCAAAGGAATAAAATGTTTTGGTGAATCAAATGATTAAGTGAACCAGAGGAGCCGAAGAATCTAAAATAATAATTGGAGTGAATTAGTACCGGAGCCGGAATCGGAATAAGTGAATCAATTCACTATGTGGAATAAAGATTAACAACGACTAAATTAAAGTTACAATATTAAATAGAAAAAGAATACGGTCGCGAACAGGATTTGAACCTGCGCCTCCCGGATAAAATCTTTTTCCATTTTATATTGTAATTTTAGAGTTCGCTAAGCATGCGTTAATGCTTTTCAAAGATTTATCTTGAATTATTAAGGTAATTGCATTCTTTACGACATTGTAATAACTGCAAAGTTAGTCGAGTCGGTTTGGTCACCTGTATAGGTATTGAATAGATAGCAATTACGTCGCCAAAAAGATGTGTGTTTTATTTGAAGATTCTTTGGATAGGATTCCTTATTAATTATTTTAAGTGACAACACTTAACACCAGTGCCTTGATTAGATTGTCTGCCATCTCGTGTAAGCAAAATTTGTCTACTACAGAACTCATAAAAATAAAACCTCGTGTCCGTATATCCGATTGTTTCCATTCCACACCAAGCAACAAAACCCTCGCCAAAGACGTGTTAAAAATATGGATGAAGAATTCGCGGTGGTGAGCAGAGGTTGTGATGGCTTAGTGGTCAGAGCGCCTGGAGTATTTATCCGGGAGGCGCAGGTTCGAATCCTGTTCGTGCCCGTATTCTTTTTCCATTTAGTAGAATAACTTTAGAGTTCGCTCAGCATGCGTTAATGCTTTTCAAAGATTTCTCTTGAATAACGACTAAATTAGTCCCAAATATATTTTTTCTATATTATATGACATATCTATCTACTATGGTCTTTGTTTTCGGACAATTCAGCTTTAAATTTAGGTAGCGACCCACAATGATAAAAATTCTAGGAAGCTGCCTGATGATGCAGGATTATAACTCAACCCAACAACAACTAGCAGAACATCTTTTATAAGTGAACATAATTCATTCTAGATTGTTTTAGCTAGAATATGCACTTCTAAAATACTTTCCTTTTTATTCATTCTTACATATACCCAAACTTGAAAACAAGTTAAACGCCACCCATACATACCCTAAGAAATCCATAGGAAAAAGTTTCCCTCTGCTGGCAATCAAAAACATAAGTTTTTCTAATTTTACCCGACTATGACATTTTTAATCTTTAATAAGTCGACTAAATAATAATAAGATGAGAACAGTTCTATCAGCTTTCCATCTCCACTTAGCTAGCTACTAAGTACTAATATAGTAATCTGTGTCTCCACTGCTGCTGACACTGCTGACAGCTCGCTGTCAAACAAAAGCAAGAAAAGAAAGAATCGAACGGTTTTTCGTTCGGAGCGCGGTTCCGTCGATTATATATAAATGACAACATGAAATAATTAAAAAGTGGTTTAAATTATTTCCGTGTAGCTGTGTGTGACATAATATTTTGTTATTGTTAGCATGTGCATCCTTGTAACATAGCGTCGAGCGCGTGTGGGTTTGCGGTGATTCGTGTCATTGATATTGATTTCTTTTATTTTCTGAGAGAACAATTCGAAAATGATTTAATCGGATCAGTGAGCGCTTCCGACTATCTGTTTAGAGTGAGAATGGTGAAGACAATGTTCGGAGTTCAATACTGTGTGTGATAATGTGCGGACAAAATGAAAACTAAGAGTTTCTTGCTGTTTTCGACGTCGGTGTTTGCAATAAGTATATTTCTGATAGTATTCCACTCGCAGCCGCCGCAATCTATCCAGAGTATCGTCACACAAACACATCAACATATCAAAGATTTTCAGGTTGGTTTTCAGATTACTTAGCCTAAATCTTGTTATGTTTATTTCTAAGTTATAATTTTACGAAATAATAATTGATTTCGTGATATGAAGTCAGAATTAAATGGTCAGTCAACCGTCTTAGAAGATACATAATAATATAATGATTTAAACTATTCTACTATCAAGCCTTATATAAGTTCTGTGATAACAATTATACTGCTAAGTGCTCAGTGTAAGCTGTTAAATAGTAGTCAACACAGTTTGATAAATTTGGTTTATAAACAATATGTTCCTTAAACAGCAATTTACATTTGAAACTTAAAATGTAAACAAAAAGGTCAAAGTTTTAAAACCTGTATACTGTTGTAACAGTACTAATTCTCAATTTAATTATTTGATTTAAATAAATTATATTTCCCATGTGCTGAAATGCTTTTTACTAATTTTATTTTCATGTAATGAATTAAGAAAAATCTGTTAACCTATGAAAAGAGGGAGACCTATATATGCCTTATAAATTACAGCCATTGTCTATGTTTAATAGAATCATTATTGCTTCATCTATCCCCGGCTCAGATACATTAAAATTATGACATTCCCTTACATAGATTGCTACACCACCAATTTTATATAAGAATCTTGGTTGTGTAGTATACACAGTATCCGTCTTGCAGTCATATTATAGTATTTTCATGTAACCAACACACTGTGAGAACAATAACATCAAATTCAATATTTAGTTGTTTTAAAACAACTAAAAAGTTATCAAAATTTTGTTGCATACTTCTTATTTTAAGTGTAAGAATGTTATGGTTGTGATCTTTTCTTAAATAGTCCGGGCAAAGTTCCAGTTCATTTAATAAGTGACAGTCAATACTAATTGGTTCTTCAATGCTCTCATATAGGTCTAAGCTATTCATGAAGACTATACAATTATTAAATTTAAGAGACTAAGTTGGTTTCTGTCACTGTTTTTACTGTGACTTTGGGACTTATAATTTGCGTTAATGGTGTAATTTGTGATTGTGTTTAGGTATGAATGTATGTGTGAAGTTTATTGAGTGTATGAGTGTATGGAATAAATCCAATTATATTGTAATTGTTTAAGGATTTTTGGCAATCAAGTACTCCAATGCACAGACATGTTAATATTTACTAAATAACCATGTAAATATACATCATTCTTTTCATTATTAGTTATTATTTATCAATAGTTCACAATTATGTTCATGTGTCATTTGTGAGTGGGCAGAGAGTAAG
This sequence comes from Xylocampa areola, assembly GCA_935421205.1. Classification (NCBI taxonomy): domain Eukaryota; kingdom Metazoa; phylum Arthropoda; class Insecta; order Lepidoptera; family Noctuidae; genus Xylocampa; species Xylocampa areola. Next base: position 20,692,766 of record OW285206.1, read on the forward strand.
CCTTTACTTCTTTTGTCTATTTGCTTTCATAGTTAGAAGAGGATGTTACTTGAATGTTGTAATGATGGAAAACACATTGTTAATGCCATTAAAAACTTTACCTCTATGAGATTTAATTTGTATTTTATTGATACAGAAACTCACTTAATATTTTACATGTATTATGATGAAGACCTAGTATTAAGATAAGAAACTACTATAATTATAATATTACGCACTAAAGAGCTGGTACATTACTCTAGTGTTCAGTTCTCAGCATTAAATAAAAGGTTTTTATTAAGATAGTATATTTTCAAAGTTTGTGTTGGCTTTCATTAAATTGTCATTCATCATGAAACAGGCGTCGTTGTCCCAGCAGAAGAATCTCCATGATGTGGAGGAGAATCACCTGGTGCAGGAGGAGCAGTACTCGCGGCTGCTGGGGCTGGATGGGCGGCAGGAGCTCTGGCACAACACCACGCTGCCTGCGCTCGTGACGTACGCGCGCAGCGATGCGCACGCGCAGGCCGTCAGCTTTATTCGTGCCGCCGCCAAGTTGCCCTACACTGTGTTGCTCTACAATCTAGGATTAAAGCCCTATTCTTTGGCTGTCGTAAGTTTTTTATTTTTATTTTTACTTACCTTATATCTAGCATGATTTAAATAGTCCAGTCCATGTCCGCAAACTATTGATAAAATAGTTAAAATTAGAAACCGCAATGGATATCGGTTTTCCGTTTTCCGACTGTTATCACAATTTTTGCAATAATTCTAAAACAGCAAGTATTGCAGGTAATTTTTATTAGACTTCCTTATGAGTATCTAGGCTACAAATCAACATAAAATTTAGCTGTAGGCAAACATGGGTAACTGTCAAAAGTATTGATAAAAAATAAAAAGAAACTTGTTTTTCAAATTTTTTTGTGAACAAAACTTAAAATTTTTTTTTTACTGAGTGGTCTTAAATCTTCAATGATGAGCTTTTCAGAAATGTAAAACACTTTATATCTATACACTCTTACAAAGTTTAACATTTATTGTGATGAATTGGATAGACTACCAGGCGATCCATAAAAACAATACCTAACGGCCCCGAAAAAAATTTTTTTTTCTTATCTTTTTATAAAATTTGATTCATAAAATTAAAAGAGTATCTTATTTGAGACTTTTGTATTAATAATTTTTGATATGCCGTTGTCCTACCATTTTCCACAGTGCGCACTTTCGATTCCCGCTCACGACCGTATGTTTCTTTCCACAAAAATTAAAACTGCTCAATTTTTATTCTATGTGATCATTCCTTGATGTGGAAATATTTGTCAGCCACGGCTTTCAGCGCCGCAACTTAACCGACAAATAACATTGCACGCAGTGGCGTGCCTAGGGTTTCAAAATAAGGCAAGCCCAATAAAATTTTAACCGATTTCAAAAAAAGAAAGTTCAGTTTTGGACTGAGTATGTAGGTACCTACGTATGTATCATCGCAATTATCTCATAAACTACTGGTTAGGTACAATAAATTAAAAGTGAATTCATCCGTCTTCTTCTCGGCCCCGGTTTGTCACTTTCCTGATGCTGCATATGCTTTTCTAAAACGACATCGCATTTTGAAATTAACGAGACCAGTTTTAAAAAATTGCCTTTATTTAGTGAAGTTTTGGACTCATCATGTCCTCTTACAGGAAGTTCCTGTTGTGCTAAATGACAAACAATATCGACTAATCTTTGAAATACACTACGGTTGTTATCAACGCGCGTGTTATATTTTGAAATTTCCTCAGATATCTGGCGTGATATAGATGTCTCAATTCGTTGTTTACCAAAATTACTGAAAGAAACCATTGCACACAGGTGTTTATGGGAATTTGCATGCCTTTTAATAGCGCCAGATATGTTATTTAAATCATTATAACCAGATGTATTCGGAATCTTCATTCGAAAAAAATATGCAGCACCAGCAATACAACTTATTAGTGTGCGAACAGCCAACAATCCAACTAGTTTTATACACTGATCTATTAAATTTTCGTTTATGCGATTTACTAGTCTGAGAAATACACAGATTAGGCATCGGTTTTAATGAAGAAATTAACTGTTTTTTCTAAGCAAAGTTTAAAAATTTTACCTTATCTTCGCCAATCAAAACTTGAACGCATTTTAAATCCTCACAAGGTACAATTACCTCCATTGTAAGTCACCAAAACAATTGTATCACTGAGAAAATCTAAGAAAACACACAAAAAACTTTAACGACAAAACTTTTCGCACTCAAGCAAATGAAACTGAAGTGAGTTTCTTTTTTCATAATTATGTGGAAATACATCATGCTCGTTGTTCCGAACTCCTACCGACAGGTATTACGGTACCGCAGTTGCATTCGAGGCAACCTCGGCATGCAGTCCTAGGAGAATTTATCCGTAACATTTTTTAAATTCTGTTGTACTTGGTACTTACGGAGAGTTGCAGTGTTGTCATTTAGGCAAAAAAAGTCGCCAGGTATACGAAAAATCTAGCTAAATGTCGCAATAGGGTATTTGACACTGATGGAAATAAAATATGAAACTTAGCTATAATGATAGAATGTATTTTATTTGACTCTTTGGTATTTTTGAAAATAATATTAATAACTCGTAAATACATATAATTCGATAAACAAATTCATAATTTTTAATCTATGTGTCACGTGACTCTAAACTATTAATTATTTTAAAAAGTCGCTAGTTTTTATTGTTGCTAAATCTAAAAAAAAGTCTCCAAACTCGTTAAAAATCTCCAAGATCTGACAACGTCGCTAAAACGGCAACACTGCAGAGTTGGTAAGGTGTGCATACGCGTGCAACTTCATAGGCATGCACGGCTTAAATCTTCCATAATGGTCGATTTGTAGACGCACAAGGTATGTACTCGTTATACGGCACATCGCTATAAGTGCGAAAGTGACAGAGATAGTATTTGAAAGCCCGGTAAAAGCCCGTGCGTGTAAGCGAGATAGCTATATGTAGATGCTGCAAATGCGAAACTCTGCGCGCGAACAATCGCGATGTGTAGTAGTGTGGCATAGGTAGATACTTTGTGTTATTTTGATAAAAATTAAGCGCGCGAACTTTTAAATAGTTCGGGTTTGATATTGATTCTCTATCGAGCATTTTAGTAAGGCATGCCGGGCTTTTGGGCTTATATGAAGGTACCGCCACTGATTGCACGAATACTTTCGACCGGCACGTATACACAAATAACACACGTATGTATATTACGTAAAGGAAAACTCACAGTAATGAATTTATGTGTCGCAGGTGTCCAACTACTGCAACTCTTCGAAATGTGCCATCATGGAGTTCGACCTGGACGCGTTCCCGTCGCACGTGAGCGACGAGAGCATACACGCCGTCCGACCGCTCATCATACAGGTGAGGGGTTCATCATATTTACAGATACCTACTCTTTTATTAGCGATCTACAGGTCGGTAATTAAGGCAACGTAAATTGTTATCAGTTTCAATACTCTGAAGTGATTCATATCGAGTAACTTACTCGATATGAATCACTAACGACGATCGATTAAATCGATTGTTAGATACTGTTGTTTGAGCATAGCATCTATCGCGGTTCTCCGTTTTCCGTCTCCGAAATTTCGCTACATAATATCTAAGTTTTAGGACTTTTTGTCTTAATTCGTGTACACTTCAATCGTTGATCACCTTGCCTGCTCTATTTAGATTCATCCTAAATACTTTATAGTAAAATTTCTCTTATTCTTCTTGCCCAAATACATATATTAGGTGAACCTATTGCCATCTACAGGCTCAATTCCAAACTCCCGGCTGCTACTGACAATTTTCTATCAGAAAAATAAAACACTTTGCCCAACCCGGGAATCGAAACCAAGACATCATGCTCAGTAGTCGCGCTTGGGATCACAAGACCAACGACGCAGTCCGTATTAATATCAATTTAATCAAATTGTAGTAATTCCCATAAGTGCGTATGCTTCACCGAATGTTACGAATGAAGCCAAAAATATCGACACGCCGACTTCTAATGGGCAACCGAAATAGCTTTCCTGTGGCCTTGCAATTTTTTGCTTAACGCTCATTTAATATAATATCGTCGTCGTCATCTTGCAGACGCACACAATAGACCGACCTAAACCTGATATTTAGGTGCTGGTTATTTAGAACTGAGGCTATACAAAGAGGCCCCTCAGTCTGTGAGCTTCGTTAGGATTAGTCACACAAAACCGTTCGGTCAGGAACTAACGCCACAGCTAACGCAGCCGAAACGTATAATTTCAGTATTCGTATAACTGTCGCAATGTACGCACAAAACCACAAACGTAGTTCAGCGATGCGTATAGTGCGTATGTGTGAACATTTCTTCTCATTTCCCTCTCAAACTTGTTTGGGATTTCTCAAAATCGCTTCTAGAAAATTATTAAGTCACTAAAAAACATGTCAAATTGTTGCAAAACCCTTTAAAGTCGCGTGTACTAGTTATATTTTTTATTATCTTGAGCAATTACTAAGCACGCTCGATCGTATGTTTTGGACTGTCTGCATTTCCATCATTGTAATAAAGGTTTTACGACAAACAGTTTCATATATTTATTATACGTTGCGGTTGGTGGCGGTCAAGTAGATTTGTAATTATAACGTAGTCATTATTAATCATCATCACATACGTCTACACTTATGTGTATTCACAAGGACGTAAAGGAATGGGCTTAAACCGCCTGCAATTACTCGGTCGTTTATCTTAGGTTTTGTAGGCTTCCTTTCACCAATTATTTGAAACTACTGATATAAATTGTAGGTCGTTCCCAAAAATAGATGTCACGCCTGCTCTGACAGGTTGGTGACCGATGGGGTTAAGCGAGAACAGAATTCGAATTATTTTGCTCCTCTTTTGGTACGCTTGTTCACTTACATGTAGACTGTAGGGTTTAGAAGTATTCCATGTGAGTTGACACATATGAGGACGTTAAAGCGGCCTTAACAGCCAGAATAATAAGACGTTTGTGTACTAATTAGCGGCATTGCGCCACTACGGTAGGGCCGGTCGACCCTCCAGTGCGAATGTCAGACGAGCGCCGCAGCTTATCACGTTACAAACAGACGCACGTACGTAATTGTTGTCGGCCTGTCGTGTCGGTGTCATAGTCTGCCGCCCACTCTATTGTTACACCGCATCTCGCACCATTAACTCGGAGACGCATTTGATTTCTAGACACAACTGAACAAATATAATAATTTTGAATGAAACTATGCGGTAGCTTTTCAGAGCATCGCTGTTTACATTAAATGTACAAACAAGGTTAGTACTCAGCTTCAGATAGATTATTTGACTATGGCATTGGGTTGACGAATGTCCCTGTTGACCCGGACACGTCTCCGGTCTGAGAGGGCGTGTTCTGTTATCCCGGTCGACCCATTCAAGTGTCCCCCATACGCTGAAGTTCCGCCCAGACTTGTCTTTGGCACTTTATTTCAATTAGGTATTTAAGTAAACGAGAGTAAATAAACAATAACCTAGCGAGTGACAGAGGAGAATTGGCTCCTTGACAGTTTTCGAAAAAGTATTTTAAAATTTCCCAATGTTTATTTTATACGTCTTATAATATCATATTATTCTCGAAAAACGTTATTTCTTGGAAAAACATAGTTTTTCTTCATTAATTTGAAATGACTCGCGAAAACACATGGTCACGTGACTTTTGAACTGTGACGTCATATTTTAATAAAACTAACTACGGGGCTATAACTTAAACCGTTTTTATGAGAAAATTATTTTTTATTATATGTATTACATACAATACTGAAAGCTTTTTAATAGAATAATACGTGTTCTGTGCCAATGTATAAGAGTTATAACCAGTGAATATCCTGATAAATTGTATTTACAAAAGTCTACAACGTCGAAAGCAGTGGTCATAGTTAGCACGCCGAGACCCGTAGTTTACATCTAAGCTTACCCCTAGTTCAAATATGAGATTTTCTTTTGTGAATACAACTTTGATAACTATAAATCAACTTATCCTCTGATCTCCTTGAAATTAATTAAACCTAAACAAACATTTTTACTTATCATGTAAAAATAATCAATGACATACCTATAAATATATAAAAAATAATTAAAATATCTAATAAATAAATTACAGCTGCCTAATGTTATGGAAAATTATTAAAAGATAGATTTAAGAATATAGATATTAGTCGCTAGATCGCTCAGTAAATTTAATTTCATACCAATCGATAGAACAAAGATATTTTGTTTAGTAAAATGTGACGTCACAAGATCTCAATCATGGCCGCCCGCGTTTTGGATCTTGTAATCAACAGATAAAAAATTGCGAACTGATTTTGCAAAAATAAAATATTTAAGATTTATCTTAATGCAAAAACATATTTGTTTAATTATTGTTTTCCTATAAACTACCATATCCAACACTTTTCATATTTTTTTGTTACAACGTTCAAGTAGCCAATTAATGAGAAGAAGACGATTTCATAAATTTTTGTCGCAAATATGATGTTCTGTCAAACTCATTTCGTCCGTCCTTTCTACATATCCAAACACACCTTCCAGGTCTCCTTCCTCAATGCTCCAATACAGCTGACTGTAAAAAACCGTTACTGCCATACCATATTTACGATTGTTATACCAAAGGTATTTATTGTTTTCCAAATCTAGTAGAAACCAGTGCCTATAAAAGAGTGATATTGAATTACCGAATTAAATTTAAACTGACTTGATAGTGTAATGAGATAAAATGTAACCCTATCCACCAGAAACAATTTCCACTACTTAACCTGTAGGTCAATTGTTTAAGTACAACGTTTTCGTTGAATTATCAGCTTATTACTGCAGGCTAAGGGTTAGATTAGTGCAATGGATAAACGTGTCCTTTTATTAAGTACAGGCTATTAAAGAGATCACTGATCTTGGAACAGACAAATGTAATTTGAATTAAATGCACCTATTTCATAACCTCGTCGTTCGTTCTTCGTTTTGTATTTTATTTTCTAATTTTGGGAATAGAATACTTCTGTAGGATTCGCAGTCATTTGCAGTGTGTTAACCATTAGTGTTAACCTTAAATTGCGGTGATCTTTCGCTGTATTTGAACACCAAATAAATGGCCATTACGATAGCAGTTCCTATGACATAACATTACATTATCGTACAACACGGTATTGGTATTTTCCTTAAATATTTATTTCCTTTTTGATAACAAATAAAGCCTAATTTTGGCCTCACACCTCAAACTCGAATAGTTTTTGCGAACTAGCGAGTAGGTACATGTCCTAGGGTGCGTGGTGCTACGTGCGCTGGTGCCAGCATTCTTGTGTCAACACAACACTCCACCTGATAAGATATCAAACACATTCACCGTCCCTCCCGACGCGGCAATTACTATCTTTGGATGTACTGTGTGCAATATTGTTCGGAAAATAACAATTCGTTATGTATTGTAATTTGCACCACGAACAAATTTTAGTTAGTCTGTGAATTTTTAACCATGCTTGTCTTAGTGCCTGGCTTTGTAATTTGGGATTGGCTGTAATACTGAAACAAGTGTCAGAATATTTCCATATAGCACAGTTTAAGTCTAATCTAATCGTTCAGTCAAATCGCAAAAGGGCTTCAAATAATGTCGTAATTATTTGCTCCTAATAACAGTTACGCCCTTTTATGACATGCTGTTGTTTATATCTAAATTCATTCAAGCTAGGTCATTGTCAGTCTAGAGTCGGGAAGTCCTGATAGTCCTAGGAGAATTGTTAGTTTTGGACTTTCGGTAGAAACGAGATTTAAAGGAAGTTAGCGGTTTCCTTTTTATTTAATACTAGCTAGTGCCCGCGACTTCGTCTGCGCGACTAAAGGTAGCCTCTGTTGTTCCCCAAGATACAATCTATCTCCTTGGCAAATTTCATTACGATCCGTTCAGCTGTTTAGTCGTGAAAAGGTAACAAACAAACAAACAGAGTTACTTTCGCATTTATAATATTGGTATGGCTTAGCCCGCGTGGATTTTCAGACTGAAATCTTATTTTCGCTGAAAAAAGAATCGGTTAAGTAGTTTTTGAGTTAAATCCTTACAAACAAAGCCAGCTTCGATGTGGCTGTAGGCCTGCACCAAGGGTCGGCTCTGAGCCCTTACCTCTTTCTTATGATAGTGGATGCCCTTACGTTGTAAATTCAGAGAGAGGCTCCTTGGTGTATGTTGTTCGCTGATGACATTGTGCTAGTAACTAGTTGCTGAGAGTTGCGTGGAGGTCCAGAGTAGATTGTAGGAATGGCGGCATAGACTGGAGAGTGTTGGCTTAAAAAATTGCGGAAACAAGACTGAATATATGTTTTGCAATTTCGGCGGTCTCTCCAGTCCTGTGACCCTAACGCTCGCAGGAGTGCCCTTATCAGTCTACTCCCACTTTCGGTGGCTCCTGGATCCTGTGGCTCAGGAGGCGTGCCCGTAACCACTCGGCCACCACGACTCCACTATCGCACGGATCAACTCAGGTTAATGAAATGGCGACAGGTCACAGGAACAATTTGTGACCCACGGATGCCCCTCAAGTTGAAGAGCAAAATTTACAAAACCGTTATAAGATCTGTCGTTCTGTTTGGATCGGAATGCTGGGCGGAATCCATAAAGAAGACGGATGAAAGAAGATTGCATGTAGTCGAGATAAGAATGTTGAGATGCATGTGTGGAATGACAAGAATGGATAAGGTAAGAAATGAGTATATTATAAGAAGTCTGAAATTAGTGACAGATTTTTTTAAGGAAATCTGCCTGGTCTGAACACGTGATGAGAAAAGATAAAACACATATAACTAAGAGAGTAATGAATATGTATGTTAATGGACGGAGGGGAGAGTAGACCAAAGAATAGATGGATGGATTGTGTGACCGATGACATGAATGAAAAGGGAGTGAATGATACAAGGATAGTGATGGCTGACAGGGAAGAATGGAAGAGAAAAACATATTGCGCCGACCACAAATATCTTGGGAACAGGGCAGAAAGATGATGACGATCACGCCTTGAAAATTTTGAAAAATAATATTTTCAAAGGTTTGAGCATCTTTAGCCTCACGTAGTGTTTCTTAAGTGCCTTTTAAATTGGTTTATGTGCAATAAAAACTTTTGACTTTGACTTAGCTGAATGTATTTTTGCAAGCAAGTCCACAGGGTGTCACAGGCATGAACCAACGAACCAAGATTCACTAATCGATGCTGTTACTATACTATGTCTACAGTAATTTATTTGTTCTTGAATCGTGGCTGAAATCATCGTGAATGTGAATTTCCACGGTTTATACAAATATTAATTTACAGTTGTCGTGTTCCGTTGATACACGAGTGCGGCGCACCGTGTCCTTGGCTGATACTGTCGCTTCTATTATCACGAAGGAGTACGGCGAACCACGCCAACATGATTTCCAATGTCTAGAACTGTAACTGTTTTAATTAGTTAAATGTATTTCTTTTTCCTACGGTTCTCCTTACTATTACACGGAGGCACTTAAAATTTAGCGATTGTATTAATAATGTAAACAGGAAATGGACTTAATGTCTACTTGTTTGATGTCTTGAATTGAATCATTGACCGAACTGGTTGATATTTGGTAGGGATATAGTTTGCTAGGTTCGAGAGGACAACATGACCCAGTGCTTGCGTAATCGGCTTCAGTCATCTGCGCGCAGGTCGTAGGTTCAATTCCCTTCGACTTCGTACAACAATAGTGTTGATTTATGTTGAAGCCTACTGATAATTGTTCCGAGACTGGGTGTTTGTTTGCGATTGTGATATTTATTGGTAAATGCAATTGTCCCGACTCCCGCCACACTAACTCTTGCTAATAAGTACTTTGTGTATTTCAAGTGATGTAACTGACCGATATTGTTATTAGTTGATAAATACCCTAATATGAATTCCTAACACCAGCCATTGATCAGTAATTGTTATAATCGATGTTTATTGCATACCAAATAAATATTTATAACAATTATGTACCTACCATGCATAGGTAATGTTCAACACGCGTTAAGGGGTAGATATTAATAATAACTAATCGGCTTATTGTTTGTGGGCAGTTTAAATGCCAGCACGTTATCAATAGCGATAATTATCGCGCGATACTTTGAGCTCAGGGACGCGTAAATGAATCATACGCAAGTCCCAGTTTCTGGGTGTACTAAACTGATATCAACGCCTGTCGCAGCCGCACTACCACGGTGGTATCACAAAATTTCGCACTGATATCATGCCTATCTTGATCCTACATAAATCTGTGTTGAGTATTGTATTAAGTACTCAAAACAGATTTTTCTGTATTATGGGCTTAATCTGTATATACAAATACTAGATTAGTGGTTGATTCCGATTGATTTTCTCAGCTATTGGGTCGAGCTTGCCTACGTTCTTTTTTAGGAAAGTGGACGTAAATTGGCCAGTCTCTAAAGATATGGTCTCAAAGTCGTACGACGATATTGCACTCACCCAAATTGGTATTCTGTGTTAACCTGAAAAGCTATAAAAATAAGACGCGTCGTTCAAGGGTGAGGAAGGAGATGTTATTAAGTTGGCTGTAATTATGATCTCGGTCTGTTAAATTCATAAGTGCGCAAGTTAATCAAGTAGAGTTTTGGTGAATTTGACAAGGGGTCATCCATAAAGTACGTCACACAAATTTCGTGATTTTTTGACCCCTCCCCCGTCCTTGTCACAGTTGATAACATTTGTGAGACCCCCCCCCCCCCTCCCTAGTGTGACGTCACATAATTTGCAATTTAACACCTAGAAATTATTAAATTATAACTCTTAAACCTTATGGCTCGCTAACAAAACAATTTAAACCTTATTGCCATACAGATAGAGATGGAAATATTTTCCTATTATTTATATATTATTATTTTATACTTAGATGTATTAGGTTTTGTGAAATGTGACGTCACGAAACTTAGGACCCCTCCCACCCCTTGTCACATAATGTCACACTTCGTCGACCCCCTCCCCCCCCTTAAGGTGTGACGTACTTTATGAATGGTCCCCAATAGTCGTGTCGTGTCTAAGACGTGTCCCGTCTAAAAACCTTGTCCTTCCTCGCAATAGGCACGCAGGATACCATATAACAGCGTGGTATTATAATTTAAATGTAATGAGCCCATTGATCGGGGGCAGCCCTGGGTGCGACTGTGACGTGTGCGTCTGCGACGTATCGTTTGCGTGTCTAGGTCACAACATGCTGGAATAGTTGGAACGGACAATTATTTGGGACATCTATTTATTTAAGAAGTCTTGTGGAATGTTAAGCGGTTGTTTTGGAAAATTCTGATTTAATTTATATAATTATGTATTTAAGAAGAAGACATGAGTTGGGATAATGACAGAGGGATGATGAACATTTATAACTGCTCGTTTTCAGACCCAATACTTTTGGAAAAAGCACAATACTTTATATGTGGGTAAGGTAAGATTTAGGTAGGTAAAGGGCGCACAGGAAATCAACATTTTCCATTGATTGGTTAGCAGCTAGCGATAGCCCAACCAGGAGATAGTATTACGGACCGCAGCCCAGATCGTAAGATGGAATATGATACGTTGTAATTCCCAATGATTTCTCTTACTATTTTTAGTTATTTTATGACCTTTTTATTTTTGGTATTTTATTGGTATTCAAAACCTTTTAACAATTCACTGCAGGGATGAAGATAATGCTCCTTCTTTTCATTTTACGCCATTTATCTCTGTATAGGGCCAATCTTGTCCAGGCCGCCCTTAAAAAAAATACTGTGAACGATGTAACAACATTTTATAAGTAACCACTTTATGACACTTTTGTTCGGAATAAAGTGGTTGTGGGGCACTATTACACATTTTATGCTTTTCCGTGTCCTAGAGTTATATTCGCGGCTCCGAGCACAATGATCTTTGCGTTTTTCGTCATAAATACAAGAATTCGGAAAATAATGTGTCCCGATATAAGATTCGCTGTTACGGACGGTTAATTAATCATAATTTTTATGATTTGTGATACGAAGGAATCTAGTATTTGCCTCGTTAAAAGTGTTCTTAAAATAACTGAATATTTACCGCACGCGTCAGTACGCTCTTGGAGTATTTTTATTTCTACGCTTTTGCTTGTTGAATATGATTATGAGCAATCAGTGTTGTGTCAATCGGATAAGATATAATGAGAGACAGTTGTTAAAAACAATAGCCTTTTTCTATACGTTTTTTATAATTCGATGCGTACCACGCATACATATAATCTTTTGTGTGCTCCCTGTGTTGGTCCGCATCGGTGCCACTGTGGTGAAGCTGTCGACAGTGTCTGTTTTGGCCAGGCATTAGTCTATTACATAATATAATATATACCTACCCTGAAGGGATAGACGGAGGTGTACTGATGTTGTAAACCTACATCTACCGATGTCGTATTAAGTCCCAGGTGGTGAGCATAATACTATATATCGAGTACAAATTAAAATTTCGGGTTGCTAGTCAAAGTTTAGCTAAGCTTCTAGCTAAAGACTGCTCGACCCGGGAATGGAACTCAAATCTTCACGCTCAGCAGCCACGAACGCTACACCAGTTGGTATTCGTATTGATAATGTTTTGACCAATGCTAAGACATGTGTTGTGGTACATATTGCAGCACGCATTGAGCCGCGTGGGCGGCGTGGTGTTCTGCGAGGCGTCGCAGCGCTGGTCGGGGTCGGCGAGCGAGCTGGCGGCGCTGTGGGCGCGCGCGGTGGCCGGCGCCGGCGTGCTGGCGTGGCCGCGCCGGGCCGCCGTCACCAGCCTCACGCACCCGCGCATGTTCGACTACTTCCACGCCAGCATCGACGACTTCCTCTTCGTGCAGATGATGGACGTCACGCGGCTCATCGTCGTCAATAAGCCGGCGGTGGCCGACATCATGCGCCCCTGGATACAGTGCGCGCTCACGCACGAATGTATTATGCCTATCGGTAATTATCTATACTAATATTATAAAGCGGAAGAGTCTTTTTGTTTGTTTAAACGCGGTAATATCTGGAGGTACCAGTCGGATTTAAAAAAAAAAGGCTATCTAATATTAGGCTAATCTTCTTTTAAGTCAGAAAAAGTGCTCCCGAACTGCTTTTTGCGTTTGCGCTGGCGATCTTTTGAAGAACATTGTATTTACATCTCACTAAGCAATAGCTTAGTGAGATGTAAATGCAATGTTCTTCAAAAGATTGGTCTTTAGTACATCTAAATCAAAGTCCGCGATGCCATATGCCTATCTTTTATGCATAAGCCACAATAAGGTATTTTGTGCCATTTAATTAACATTTTAAAGTGATTTATGTGCATTATTATTAGGCATTGCATATTAATCCTTACGAACGAAAGTAACTTCATCATCAAGACAATTTAATGACGATAAGCTTTGCCTTTTATATAATGTTTAGTACATAATATAAAATGAAAATATTTCAACACTCGCGTGACGCATAACGGCATAACCCAGGCCGCCCGATGAGTCTGAGCATTGGCGGGAAGAGACGAACTGTCAATTATTTTCTATTTGTAGGTTAGTACTAAATAGGTAATTATAATAATTATACATGGGTGAAACCGCGGGTCAGTTGGTACTTTTATAATTTTTAGATTGAATGTTTGAATTTACTTTACGGAATTGAAATTAGGTATTAGAAACTAGCATGTTAATATTGGAACAGGTAGAATCGAGTACATAATTGGACTGCCTTCACAGAATATTGGTATGTTTCCAGGCGCACAGTCAGTAGGGTGTCGGTTTGACAAGAAACCGCAGTACCGGTACTCGGGCTGCCACGGGCAGGACGCGTCGGCGCTGAGCATCGTGCTGGGGCTGCGCTCGGGCTTCGAGGAGGCCACGTACCTGGTGCGCGCGCGCCGCCCGCGCTGGCGCAGCGTGCCGGACGCGGCGGCGCGCGCCGAGCTGGCCGAGCTGCTCCGCAACACCACGGACGCCGACTACCGCACCGACCACTCCGCCGCGCCGCTCACCGCGCACAAGCACTGATGGCGCCGCTCGATGCTGTGTGGTCGCCGTCAGCCCGCTAGTGTGCCCGACAGTGACGTATGAACGATAGTCGTAGGTACAAATATATTTATTAAATTGTAAACATTGAAACGACAATTAATATTAAGATAACAATTCGATGTGTTAGTGAGACCAAAATTGTTTCATTATATAATATCATTCCATTTGTTGAAATTTCGCCAAAAAGTAGATGTTTTGTTATTTGAATTTTGAAAATTCGTGGAGTGTTAGAAGTTAATATATAAGTACAAGTAGTATATTTGAAAGTTGAATAGCAATCGTAGATCATTTCGAGAATGATAAGCAAGTAACTTTGTTAGCTACTTATTTGCCATATTGGGTACAAAGTAACAATATTGTTTTATTACTAGGCTATTTCGGATCCTGCGATATAAATGTTACCTAAGTCAATTGTTTACATTGGCATCTAAATTCTAAATGTTTATAACAGTATTATTTGTTACGTGACACGTTTTATTAGAACAATTGTATTTGCTACCTTTAAAAGGTGCTGAATACGCGTCGTGGTACGATCGAGATTAGTTATCGCTTACCATTTATTATGTAGTTGTAGCATTATTTATTATTTTACAAATAATACGTATGTGTGTGTAGGCATGGGCGTCGTCCCAGTTGGCAGCCGCTTCATCGACAAGCAATTTACGTTAATAGCAGCATTTGAGAATGTCGGTAAATCTAATGTTGTGGTACAATGTGCTGGAACACCACCGCTAGGGTGTCACTACTGCCATACAGTGGGTGACGTCACGCAGTGCTATAATTCATTCACTTTTTCATTCAAGAAGTTGAAGTATAATTAATTCTAGTACAAATGAATGCTACGCGCTTGAAAATTCATGTTCACTAAGTGACAGCGGAATCATTTCTTTTTCATTTAGTTTAGGTATCGAAAATGTCAAGACAAACTTACGAGATTCATTTCAAATTGTCGCTAGCTGTGTAATTATTTATTAGGAACCTATAGTTTTATGTATATTATTATTTGTACATAGCATTTTGTACATTAGACATTAGTGTTTGTGCATGTACCATGTAGTGCTACATTATCATAATTACTCCTACTTTTAGTTATCTATGTCGAGCGTTTGACGGTCGGCGTGGCTGTAGCATTTTTATTGCTATTTTTAGCGGTTAGTGCATCGATACTCATTAGTCATAATTTTATATAAGAGCCTTTTATCGAGCAATATTATATTTTAAATTGAAGTACACCTAATGACGCATTACACCTTGCAATTTAACAGTGATGGCAGAATTGAAGTATTTACCTTTAGATATATTATCAATAACACACTAACAGGAAAATAGTGTTAGTAATTATTGTATCCACCATCAACTGCCAACCTTTTCACCACAGGAATTGGTCACATTGATTATTCGAGGAATTTTGTACATAGTTGCCAAGCAATCATTTGTTGCGACTTGGTCCGGGTACAGCTTTGCTTTTCAAAATATATATATCAGCATACTCCCTCTTTCTTTTACCAAAATATCAAAGCTATAGCTGACTGAAGATAAATACAATGAAATAGTAATTCTTAAGTAAAGGAAGAATGCGTCAGTCTTGTGTAAGAGATGGACTATAACGAACGGTGCATATCGGTGTTTTATTTTAATATATTTATTTTATAACACCATGTTTGGTTGTGACTCTTATGAAATTTAGCCATGTATGCACTACCTACTTAGTTTGCCGCGTCCAATGTGATATACTTAAGTATTTAATAGTAAAATGCGCATGCGCTGTGCGCTTGTAACGCAATACAACTGCTTGACGGTATGCCATACGGATTATGCTTAACAGAATTTTAATAATATCGTTTTGTATTTAACTCTATAATAGTTAACATAATTATGAATAAATGACCGGATACATATGTCATTGTATATGAAAACAACGGGGTTGTAATCTTTATCAGAATTATTGTTAAATTTCTGTCAAGTGTGACCCACTTTTGGGTATTAAACCATTTAAGTATCTACTTAAAAGCACATTTATCATAGCTGTATCACGATTTGTAAAGACCTATACATATTTATTTTGAGAATGATCGCGTGTATAGCCTCTAAATTTAAGGATCTCATCGTTACTTAACGCTATGACCAAGCTGTACATAAGTTTATAATGATTCTATTTTAAGTTACATTTTTGAACAAAATTTGTACTTTTATTCTGTAAAATATTCCATTTAAATTGCTAATATGTCACAGTTTGTGACAATCCAGTAATTGTAAGCGCCACCAAAAATAAAAGACTACTATGTTCTTCTTTGTTGAAACTTGTGCATTGTAAAAGGTAGCGCATGTAATTAAACGCGAACTTAGATAAGAATTTTCATATTAGTAAGTTGTTAGTGATACATGTATGTATGAACGATCAAAGATTAGGTAGGCTCGCATATTACAGCTATGAATAAACCCTAATACCCTGCATGTAATGTTACAGTTAGCGCAAGGGCCCACTAGACTCTCCTATTCTCGAAGGACACAAAAGAAAATTGTACTTCAAACATTATTGGTGTATGTTTGTTTTCGAATCTTCAACCCTCTCGAATTATCGGAACACTTGCCACAAATAATTGTCATTATACTCTACTGTACGTGCCCTACATTCTCCAATAATATGTAGGAAACTCGACGGCAGTGCTCGAATAGTTGTCTAGTGGGCGCTTCCCCATAGTTGCGCATCGCACATCGTCGCATTAGTTAGTATGAGATCTAGTCCCTAATGGTAATAGATAATAAGCGTTCGTTTAAATTTCAAGTAACTTTGTAATTTATGTGATAAGCACGCGTTACGCCACCTGAGCCAACATACCTCTAATACAATTAAGCGATAATTATGTTAATGAATAGAATACAGTAAAGTGCTATATGCGATTATGTGGCTCGGTCGCTGTATAGCGTAAGGAGGGTCGCTAGAACCTATTACGATGAAAAAGCATGTATTCATGTATCCTATCAGAATGAAGTCAGGAGTGATACTAAACTGATTACATATATTCTGATGTTTTACATGAGCTAATTGTTTTTAAGTAAATTATAAGAATTTACTTAAAATCAATTTAACACGAGATTGGTGTTGGCACAGCTTGCATGTGTAATGTTTATCCCAAAAACGGGATGCATGGAACATACACTGGGCATTATTTGGTGTTGGCTCAGCGGGTAACGTATCATAAGTAATCCATGGCGATATACAACAGTAATAATGTTTATAGCTTAATAACTCTTTTGACGTTTATAACTCCTAATGGATAGGAAACGTATTGAATTTATACAATTTTATCAAAAAATTACGACCACGTTTGAATTTAGTGTTCTGCCAAATGCATCACATTGTTGTGATAAATAAATATAAAATTGTAATTGTTAGCTTAAGAGTTCCATGTAGATAACATTAGTCAATCTCACGGATATGGAGTCTTACAGAGTTATAGATGGCGTTGTTGCAAAGCGGAGTATTTGTATCATTTTTCCTCGCACTCTAGTTAGGTTTAATTGTAAAATTGTATAGAAACACAGCTGTTGTGGGAGATTGATTCAATAAATTTTAGTTTGTTGCAGTGACACTCAAACTACCCATTTGCTTCATTACAAGCAATATTTTATTAACCTCAATAAGAAAACAAAAGGTTGTAAATAAAATAGTTAAAAATCTTATGCTATTATTTTGATCAAACATGTACATATCAACAGAATGATCTTCTTTTTATCGTGTGGTTGATGAATAACCTAGTGTCAGAGTTTAAACCACCCGTAGGCCTCTGACATGGCTTTTCACACCATCGAGAAAATCTCTCAGGTGTGCTGGTTTCCTGACGATATTTTCCTTCACCGTTTTAAGCAAGTGATAATTATTTTATAATACGCACATGACTTCAAAAAGACAGTGGTGCGTGTCTTGGATTCGAACCTGCGACCTTGACTTGACAGTCCAATGGTCATACCACTAGGCTATCACTGCTACAAAAACAGGATGATCATAGCCCACTCGGGTTGAGGTACATCCAAACTTCCAAAGGCAATATAATTCATATCTAAAAGTAATTCCTATGACAAAAATAATAATCAAAAATACAAGCACTTTGCTAAATTAAAGTCAGTATGTAAACATTATGTGAATCGTGGTTGGGTGCTTTGTAAACGATTAATTAAAATGGCGTCAGTTAGTCTGCCTATTACATAAACAATGCACGATTTCCGTCCATTGTTTATGTAATTAGTTGTGCAAATTATGACGCTTCCTTATACGCGTATTCAAACTGATGCATTAATATAGGGCATCATGGACAAATCTAAAGATATTAGAGATAGGAAAATTCGTTCTAAAGAATTATATATTCGTAATACATAAAAGAAAAACTGCATTCAAAGATTCAGTAGAAATACCGACGTGTTTTTTTTTTGATAATTCTCTATCTCTAATTGTTTTAGTTTAGTACATACGATGAGTATTAAAATGAACCAATCATTCAGTATGTTAGCATAAGATTAATTAATGACCCAACATGTTGTCCAAATACAATGCTAAGACAGCATACAAGGGTACTCCGCACAACAGTTGTGTTTCTTTGTCACGGCTGTTATTACCCGAAAACGTGTGGTTGTGCGTGTGTGCGTGCATGTGTCGCAGTGTGTGTGGGACAAGCTCCTACTACTCCTCTGATCTTATTTAGCGTATTTTTTAAACAAATGCAGCTTTTACATACGCATATCTTTATCGACAAGTGATAATTATTTATTAAACGATGATTACGACATTATTTGTTGTTTTATTTATTAGAAGCAGTCGATGATGTCAGATGTACCAAGATGTGTCGATCAAAATCGAAAGAGAACAACCATATAGAATGATAATTGTTTATTAATTCCATCCACAAACGACAAAGTCATAGATTAAAACACACACACATAAAACTTTGTTTGATAACTACAAACAGTTGATATAAACAATTTTACATAACATTTAATACAATTCATTTAGAACTTAAAATCGTGATTAAAATACTACGTACATTCAGAATCAGTGTACAATCAGAAGTGTAGTGATGTTCAAAATAATCTGGCATTAATTAACTTAGGGTACATTTTCAAGTGGTTGTAGACTATAATCAGTTTCATTCAAAAGTGCACCTTAATAAGATTCATATAAGTTTATTTGTTACCGAATGTTTTGATTATTTTGAACCACTGAATGCTATTAGACGTTTGTCGACAACTGTACTTGGTTTAAGTCTAAAACATTTTGTAATGGATTCTAAATTCTAATACTGTTACAAATATTATGGACGGTGAAGTTTGAGACCGAGATGTTGGGTAACCCAAACTGGGTATGAGAATCACCTCAATTCTGTTGTAGCTAAACTTAATTACACAATAAGAGCATTGCTGTCTTTAATTATCAGTTACTTTAAGTGAACGGGACGGGACAAATTAAGTCGTTGTGTCAACCTAAAATTTCATAGGTACGAAATTAGTTTGACGTTTCCAATTTTAGAGCTCACCTAAAGTATGTAGCTAATAATGTTTGGAAATTTCGAATTCGACATCTCTCAATACGTCCCGTTTCGCTCATATAGTAAGTGTTAGTAATTTCTAGTTTTAGTTTGGGACTACATCAGAATTAAGGTCATTGTAGAACACAAGAATTTACGAACCATACAACTTCAATTGCGATCCGCTCCGCACTATGGATAAAGTAAATAACTTTTTCATACCATTATTATGTAAGCAGTATTTTAATCATAATACGTATTATTTACACACTAATAAAACATATATAGATTTTCAATTTATACAAGCTTGCTCAAATTATTGTTTTAACAAAGGAAATGTTGTGTGGAGACATTGGCGTAACTATACCATATGAGGCCCGTGGCCAATTTTTTGGATGGGGCCCCAGTAAAAATAGTCACATTCTAATTTAATTTTAACAAGTCACTGAAGTACATAGAGTTACCCAACAATATTAATAATAGTTCATTTTAGTTTAATAATAATAAAATATTTTTTTACATAAAGTTGTTAAAAATATGAGGCTACTTTTGAGAGCTCGTGGGCTATCGGGCCAGGGGCCCCGTCGGGCCGGGGGAACATGGCATTTTGCCAGTTCTGCCAGTCTATAGTTACGCCACTGTGTAGAGGTTCAATTAGTGCGAACTTTGTACTAAAACAATTCATTTATAATACAGCTATATACAATTTCACTGTGCATTGACTAGATACAACTTTTGTGCTTGATATTGAGCTACGAATAAGGGCAGAGGGATGATTATTGAGCTAAGAATAGCCTCCTACATGACTAATAGTATTTCTTAGAGCTGTGTGTGTGGCAACTAGGGCGTTGTATCGTCAGGTGAGGTCTCTGTCAGTAACAACAAGAGTGTTGACGATTCTAAATTACTTTCTTTTTTTTACTACCAGGCTCTATACGTGCGAGACGAGACGAACAACACAACAAATGAACATTTACATACATTTCTACTCGGGGCTCTTTTAGGTAGGTGTCCACTAATTTGATTTTGACGTCTCTTCAACCGTCTTGTCTCGCTTTTATAGTGACACAACTTAAATTAATTAATAATTTTAGGTTGTGTTGGGCTATATCAAAATCGTAATAAAACAAAATTACTTAATTTATAATGATACAAATAAAGAGGACACACTTGCGAGATAATGTTTTACAATACAATTCTTATTTGATACCTGAAAAAGGTAATTGATAATATATCGCTCGCTATATTATAATGTAATATTGCACTCGTTATATGTAATTTTACACAAATAAAATGTAAACGAGCGTAAAAGCGCTTTTATGGCTCTGCTACTGCTAGCCAAAAGCTGCAGATTATATAACTATATTTTTGTGCCAAATTTCACCTGCATATATATCCAAGGATATAAAGTTAAACTGAATGCCAGAGAGCTACCCACGGCAAGAAACGTTTTTAATATAACATTAAAAGAGTGTTAAATACATTTTGCATAAACAATAGCTATTCAATAAAATGATGCACACACCCTATATATAAATTAACTAATTAAAACTATCTACATTTAACCTTTCGGCTCAGTAACGTACAGATCTGTACGTTGTAACAATAAAAATCTATTGTGTCTGCTAATGACTGACGCAACAGCTTAATAACTGTATAGTCGCAATAATTATTTACTTCCATATTCATAGCTGTACTGGACTTATCTATATAATAATAGTAGCATTTTGTTATTCAGTAATATCTATGATTGCAATATTATTCTTTATAATATTCGTTTAGAAACAATCAAAGTAAATTATAAAAAAATAGATATGGTATGTCGCAGATGGTTTGTAGAATCCGCTGTTTTACAAAACTGCTAGCTGTTTTAGAAATCAGACCCATTTTATAAAACAGCTGAGTAACGTACAGCTGGATTGCCATTGCGACACGTTAAAAAAACTGCTACCCACGTTTAGACGCAATGCAGAATGACATATCTACAGTCAGAAAGATTTATTTATTGTATAGGTATATTAAATGGACAGCCACCACTCAAGTAAAAGAAAATATACTGTATTCTGAATTGTCCGTGACTGGGTCGACGGAGCTCCGCTTCGCGGGGCTCCTATTTTTGTGTCTGGTCAGAAAAAACCTAAACACGAAGTGGTTGACGGGGGTAGTTCGCTCGCTGCGCTCCCTCACTTGCATCCGGAAAAAGGAAGAACAAAATTACTACACTAAAACCTACAATCTGACGATTCATTTCGCGTTGTTTTACATAACTTCTGATCGTTACATAAACAAAACAATGTTAATTCAGTAATTATGCAAAACCGCTAAACGTCTTTCAGCAGTTTTACATAACATCACCGTTTTGTAAATCAGCTAGTAGTTTTGTAAAACAGTTGATTCTCCACACCATCTGCGACAGATACAAGTGGTAGAATACCGATAGACTCAATTACTATATATTAACCATATACTTAGCCACAACTATAACATACTAAACTTGGTACACTTGATTACAATTTATACTGTGCATATACATGAGGCTAATACGTAAACACGTATGCACACATTCACATGCAGTTACAAAGCCCTTTATAATTAACCAAGTTTCTTTATGTTATTATTGCTACTAGATAGTTACCTGGTGTCCAAAATAATACTAATTAAGTATCACTAGCACTAAGGAAACTATATTTTGTAGCGTCACGTTCAATTAAGGTTTCTTTTTTAAGTTTTGGATGATGTCGACGAATTACAACTTTCTGATTATTATAATTATATGAGAAATTAATTTAAAAATATTAATCTACTTGCAGATAATAAGAATAGACTCACCACCTATTACATGGGACTGAATATCAGCTCCTCTGATTACCTCCTTGGGGACTGCCGGCTCAATGCTATGCTACTTTATTTGACTGTACGCGAATCAAACACATACACGCATGGGAATAGCGAGAAGCTCGTGGCTAAGTAACAGCCGCACGGATCGGTCGATTGAGGTTAAGCTGCGCTTGTAGCGGTCGGTCTGTGGATGGGTGACCATCATTTCATACCGAGACCCCTGCGTGCCGCGGAGAGCACGTTAAGCCGTCGGTCCCGGTTGTCAAATTAGGATCTATGACAGCCGTTACGGTTAGTCAGGCCTGAAAGTCTGACAACCAGTCATACCACGGGTTGCGGAGGTCAGATAGGCAGTCGCTCCATGTAAAACACTGGTATTAAGCTGAAGCTGAAAGCCGACCCCAATGCAATTGGGAAAAGGCTAGGCAAATTGATTATTTGTTTGAGGAGTGTTTGTCCCTGGCTACGCGCATGCATACAAGTACTTTGATGTGTAGGTAACATACTGCAATTATATTATTATTATTATAATGAGGACTTTAAGTTAAATTAAATTGTGCGTAGAGGAAAAGTGCCATTACCTAAAATACATTGGCTAGATAAATAAAGTTTTAGTTTCTACTCCAATAGTATTATGTTAAAAAACCCTGTCTGACCCGAAAGGAGCATATAGCTACCCTAATCACATACCCAAATAAAATAAGAAACGAAACATATTAATAACATTTAAAATGCCCGATCTTTGTGCTCAAAAAATACCCGAAAAGTGACGCGCACCATCTCCTGCGCCCCTGCCTGCACCCCCTGTGTCGACATGTAAGTTACTTCATATAAAAAAAAACATGATTTCTGAAAAAGTTTACATTAATCGAATCGAATCTTGATACCTAATAATGCCTTTACAGATCGGACAGGGTTTTTTATAATATTATATAGTACCTACAGTATTAATGAATTAATATATAACTGTATAAATATTATTGTATGACTTTTGAATAAAATAAAATATGTAATTATTGAGTTGGTCTAGTGGTCGCTAGCGCGACTGCTGAACAGGAGGTCTCGGGTTCGATCCCCGGGTCGGGCAAAGTGTTGTTGAGTTTTTCTGTTAGGAAATTCTCAGTAGCAGCCCGGAGTTTAGAACTGTGCCCGGTTGATGGCACTAGGCTCACCACCTATTACATGGGACTTAATAACAGCATTGGTGAAATGTGGGTGTACAATTGTGTACACCTCTGCCTACCCCTTCGGGGAATACAGGCGTGATGCTATGTTATGTTTATGTTGTTATTGAGTATGACGTACCTACATACTCAGATCGCCTTAAGAATATAGTAAGTTCATTAATCTATGCAAGTAATCTATCTATCTATTTTATTCCTATTCCTTAACCCCTTGTAACCATAGTTACAAGGTAATCTACTAAATAGGGACTTCTAAATGGACTCTGCATGTAAACATATTAAATACGTGTTGTAAATAACATACACCTTCATTATAAATAGTAACATTATCCTAGAGGTAATCAGTAATAGTAAATTCCTCTAAAATTGCATACATATTATTATTATGAGTGTACATAAGCGTAGCTAGGGAAATTATAAACGGTATTAAATCCAAACTGCATATACATAGTTACGCCCGCCATTTACGAGGTAGGTACGCTTCACGAACACGTATGGACATCATCATGTTAGTGCACACTCGATGTGTACGCCGCGTCGTTTATACTAGTGTTGCCGAACTTGAAAATTAGTTATACGTATACGTCTATCGATAGTATCGATACTGGAGGATGCATCACTACTATTGATAATTAACACTACCATCGATAGTATTGTGTAAAGACTATCGATACTGTCGCTGGGCTCACAATACAGGCTGCTGGGTATCAATACTATTTTAAGTTTTTTCACAATACTATTGTATCAACACTATCATTTTGTTGATGACTTTCGATAAGCTATCGATAGTTGACCATCAATCGGCAACACTAGTTTATACATAAAATCGTAAAATGTATTAGGCATGTGTAATTTTTTGTTATTGCAATTCTTATATGGACTGAATTACAAGTGTCCAAGAGATCTATGATTCTATACAATGTGTAGTATTGAGGACACTATAGATTTATATTTGTTATAGTTTCAGGGGATATGTCGTATATAGATACCTATTTACTATTTTTCTTTTCGTCTGTTTTTGTGTCGTCTTCAATGAAGAGCAGCGGCGTCATGCCCAGAATGCAGCCTATTGTGATGCCTATCACGCGACCCTGGAATAGAAAGCTTATATAATGTAGTACCAACTCATATAGCAACGTAATACAACACGAAAGTATGAAACATTAATAAATTACGGTATTTTAAATAAACGATGTTATTATGACAACATTTCCGTGTTGCTTTATTATGTATAGATTTGGAGTTAGTTATACACTTACCATGTTAGAGAATTGCCTGCAGATGGTCATGTCGAGCTGCACGGGCGATAGTTTGGGACCTCCCAGCCCCACCCAGGAGGCGACACGCTCCACGTAGTAGGCGGAACCAATACCGATGATGTCACTCAGGGTGTTGCCCAGCGCCGCGGCCGCCAGGGTCGTCAGCGTTATGTACGCACCCATTGATGTCTCTATTCTATCACCCTGCGTAATATGTTGCAGATTATATTAGTAGTTATTCAAAGGCCAACAATCATACTGATAATTAAAATGACGAACTTTTACTACTTACAGCAATTATCATGATGAAGTTGTCTAAGAAACCAAAACCAATAAATGGTATTGAATTTGCTAATGACACTGTAAACAATAATAATATATTATTGAATTTATGATAATATGTAGCAAATTCATATATAATGTGTCTATGGAGTTTCTTGCCGGTTCTTCTCCATAAGACCAACTTTTTGGAACCGTGC
This sequence comes from Xylocampa areola, assembly GCA_935421205.1. Classification (NCBI taxonomy): domain Eukaryota; kingdom Metazoa; phylum Arthropoda; class Insecta; order Lepidoptera; family Noctuidae; genus Xylocampa; species Xylocampa areola. Next base: position 20,718,086 of record OW285206.1, read on the forward strand.
AACTAAAATCAATTGACGTTTCATAAGTGCATGTAATTTTGCCTATTTGAAATAAAAACCTTTGACTTTGACTTTGATTAGTCATTGACAAAATATTTCTAGAATTTAATTTTAACATTCTGTTTCCTGCTTAATCATTTATTTGCTCCTTAATGATTAATTGCTCCTTGCAGTTGTTTCTTAGATGAGTGTAGCCATCATAACTTTTAATAAATAAAAGATAAAACTATGTTCCTTACTTACTGCCTTACATTACTACAAATTTATGTTATTCCAATTTCAGATAAGATAAGATTTATTAAATAAGTCTTCCTTGAGACAGATAACACTCACAGTGTAACAGCTCTCTCGTGGTTGGCACGGGCACCTTAGCCGCTGCAACAAACATACATTTTTTGTTCATACTTATCTTCTTAATTGATAATATGATTATGGATATGATTAGATAAATAAAAGCAGTCTTAAAATAGTCGTTTACTGACCTAATTATTAATCCAGCCTAATAATATATAAACAATGACAAAAAGATAAACAAGTCATTGGTAAATTACTTATTCATGAATATTGTCTATATGTGTTTGTAAAGCATAAGATGAAAATGTTAGATTGACTTAGAAGGTACATAGCAGTTATAGGATATAACAATTATATAAAAAAAGACATACAGTTCAATAACTACAGATAAGTAATCTAAAACCATAAAATACAGAACTTTATAAGTAATCCACAGAAACAACAGAGACAATGACATCATCTTGGCAACTGGCTAAATCTGGAATTAGGTAGATAGTTTTAGACTTAGTACTCACCATACTTTTTCTTTAACCAGTCTTCTGGCACTGGACAGTATGAGCCTGTGGGGTCCACATCGCCTAATGTGGGCACTTTACTTGGCCGGCCTAGCTTGCTTCTCCATCTTCGACCAGCTAACTTATCTGTGAATATGTTATATGGTTTTGTAGATTTAAGACACCAAACAACAAAATTACTTGTAAGCCTACTGACCTTCAAATTCCTCTTTGAGTCTTTTAGATTCAAATGCTTGTAAGGCATTGAACAGCATTTTTCTTTCTTCTTCAGTAAGGTGCAACACAAGTTCATTTGCGTGTACTTTCGTGAGAGGACTCGTAATTTGTGGCGGCTCCGGCTCCTCGAAGTCCTTTGAAGTCGGTCCAAGCCCCAAATTCCTGATTTTCACTGCTACAGGAGCTAATAATTTAAACTGTGAATTTAATATAGTAGCACTATGTCGTACTTGCAGATTTCTTGATTTATCCTGACAACATGTATTAAATCTGCTTAGTGGGGAGGTACGAAACCTGTTTACAGCCTGCGCTGCTTTCATATTGTATTGATATATGAAGAAACTGAAAGAAATTATGAGAATTACATTAAACAAATTCTATTTCGGATAAACGTAACGTTCTGTTTCACGAAATCGTATGTCAAACAAGAATGTCAGAATTTTTGTCATCCCGGAACAAGTCTGAACTTAACTTTTACGTGTAAAGGATCTACCAACTGAATTAGTTCATTTCAGAAATTTTATGTGAAGATCATAAATCTATAGATTAAATAAATAAATAATACATATTTGAATCGTAATAGTTAGCTAAACCTAAGTGAAGTTTTAAATTAAGGCGTAAGAAGAAACACAACAATTAATATTTAAACGCAACTTAAGTATAACTAGTACTTTGAGCACGCGTTGCACTCAAAGTGATCTATAAAATCTTCTCAAAGGAGTAAGAACGTCTTTGTAACGTCCTTAAAGTATTTGGCCAATAAAGTTATTGATTTAATCTTAAGTTATTTACTAACATATTTAATCTCGGGACTTAAATTATCTGTGCTATTCGATAACAATTCTGTGTCATTGACAGCTGTTCAATCACTTCTAAAATAGCAGATGACAAGACCCTATGGGTTGCTACCTCTAATGTACTATTTCCTAAAAACAGGAATTCAATTTCAATTTGCAGTGAGTTAAAATAAACCAATTGACTCTCAATACGGCTCAGACAGCTCTCTTCAAAATAAGTGATACATTTTTGTGAAAAGAAAAATATTTTTGTGAGGAGGATTTGAACCTGCGCAATCCGATAAATACTTCAGAAGTAATTAAGCCATTTCAACCTATAAGACGTCTAGAGACGTCAGTCGGTCTTTCAGGTAGTAATAAAACATATTTCTCTTTAAATAATGATTCTTTCGATGATTATTTTGAGTTAACTCAAAAACATATTTCCCTTTTTACACGACTGTCTAACAATTTGAATGTTATGTTTTTAGGGTGCATGTATGTATCACCATAACTTATAAACGCCTGAACCGATTTAGATGTATGGGGTATCGTTAGAATCCTTGCATTGTCCCGGGTAGCCATAGTAATATAGCGGCTATGGTATACAGAAAGGTGTGAAATAAAAATATATAATTCACACATGGCAGGCGTGCTTTTTATTTGTTTTATTAATTCCGTCTTTATAATTTGTCGCTCATTACTGAAGACCTGACCTGACCCATCTCAATATAATTTTCTTGCCACAGTTCGGTAAATTCGGTGCCAAACAACTAGCTTCTAGTTGACTGATCCCCCCGGTAACCCTGTAACTTACTTTATTATTATTATCAGTACTAAATAATGAGAATTGAATATTATCTCGTCTGTCGCTAAGTAGTTGTATGAATATAAAAAAATATATTATATGGTGTGTTGGTGGTGGAGCTGGTAAAACAACCATGATTGAGCTCGAAAGAGCCCAGAGAGCCGTTATTAAAGTTCTTTTAAAAAAACCTTTCTTCTACTCAACAGATTTATTATACAAAGAATTTACAGTTCTTCGTGTCCGGCAGTTATTCATCCTTAGTGCATACCTACGCACTCACAAAAACATAAAAAGCAGATCCGACTACCACTCCATAAGCTCAAAACGAATCTTCAAAATCCCACTATGTCGAACCATCTCCCTACTAGCCAGACGTTGTCCGGCTTACCTTCACACATTTGTGTTTAATAAAGTAAACAGCAGCATATCTTGTAAGACAAAAGATCTAACCCTCTGAAAATGTAAAAAGATTGTAAAAAATTTACTTCAGGAGTTTCTCCGTTTCTTCGTATGTGAGTTTACTCACATACGAAGAAACGGAGAAACTCCTTACAGTATAAATCACACAAACACACATACTCACACACGCACGCGCACCTATGCACACGCGTACACACACACTCACGCACACACACACACACAAACAGACACACGCGCACACATACAAACACACACACAAACACACACACACCAGTCTCGCGAGAAATATTTTTTTATTGTTTTGTAATTTTCATTCTTTTGTTTTTATCACCTAAGTAATTAGTTATTACGATTATAAGTTAAACATAATATTATTTTACCTTATTGAGGATACTTTAAAAAACATCTATTGTTGAATAATTATAAATAAATTTGCATCATGTAACTGATCTTTTGCAACAATAATGTTATATTCAATTACAAATATGTATAGCCTACTTCATGATACATCTGTATGTAAAACTCAATTCAGGTTTCCAAGATACAGGCTTGCCTAGTTTGGAAACCGCAGTTACCATGTGATATATTGTGTCTTTATCGTAATAAACAATTTATGATTATGATTATGAACCTGCCAAGGTGTCTACAGTTTGCCATTAGATTTTTTAGATGTGATCCATTAATTTTATTACTGATACAGTTCAAATTATTTAACTAGATCTGGCAATACAAGGATATGCCATCAATTGGTATCGTGGAAATTGTTATCTACCGATTTTTCTTAGGTCAGAGTATTATAGAAAATATAGAATTGCCGAATATTATTCACTAGATGTTTAATTAATTTGCGCAATAAGCTAATAAATTGCTGGACAAAGTTCAAAAACTGTTGTTCGTGACATAACATCACCGTTAAATGACAACAACAACAGAGGTGTTAGGTCAATGACAAACATTGGTCTCTGTATGTAAGCGAAATTGTACCGCAAGAACGTGTGAAATAGTGGACGAAACAGCAGAGACCAGGATGCATGATGTTGGAAGGTCTGGTGGCATGGGTTCTGAACAATTATCTGGGGAAGTACGTGGAGAACCTGAACACGGATCAGCTGAGCGTAGCTCTCCTGTCGGGTATGTCCCTCATAAAACAATATTACTTGTGCTGCGCAAATGTTGATCTTGTTATATTTAGATCTTACGCCACTATAATAATTTGTGATGAGTGTTTCATAAAGAGACACTATTAAATAAATTTAATAATTGAAAAGTACTGAGTATTCAGAATTTGAAAGAAAGAAATATATTAGTTTATTGACACCAAATATTTTTTAATAAAGTATTAGAAATGTGTGGGCATTTATTTGTCTAGTCTTATGATGAAACCTTTAATTTTAATATGCAATGTTTTTTTTAAACTGATATTTTCTCATTTCTAATAGTTTAATTAGTTTCTATAGCCATATAAATTTCAGTTCATATAAATTTTTATAGCCTGTCAAAAATTCCTTCAATCAAAAATCCAAAAATGTTATTAGACATGGGCGCTTCTGATAGTTTCTGTAAACAGTTACATATCTGATATGAAGTTTTCATATCGATACGAAAAACCGTTTTTAGATATTGATATGGAGAGCTTTTAGCTATCTACAGCTTTCCAGTTTTCACACCCGGTAACGTCATCAGTTGGACAGAGAGATGGCAAATATCTAACCACGAGATAAATATGAATAATTATGAGAAGTTGAATAAGCTACGTAAATGAATATGGATATGGATACTTGGTTTTTCGTTTAGTTCAAAATGATTTGATCAATATTGTAAAAATGGTTTTCTGTGTGTGGCATATCGATACAATATGATATATGTGTATATCCGTTTTTAGTTACGATATGATATATCAGACTCATGTCTAAAAGTTATCCATTCTATATTTATACTTTTTTACCTGGAAATTATATATATATATATATTTTTAATGCTTTGAATCCTATGCTTGCTGTTATAAAGAAAATATTTTCACATTGTATTGCTTACATACATGTATTGCGTACCTGCACTGAAAGATATCAAGAACGGTTAAAAATCCACCCAAATGAGCTAGCAGGGAAACTCACTACCATAAGCTATGAAAAATGACTAAAAAGAAAGGACATTTTGATAACATGAATGGTGATATTTGATAAGAGTAGTTGCCCTCACTAGAGGCCACGCTCAGCATAGACAAGATGCATATACCAACAAATATATTATGGTCGCAAACAGGATTCGAACCTGCGCCTCCCGGATAAATACTCCGATGTTTTGTTCGAATCCTGTTCGCGACCGTATTCTTTTTCCATTTAATATTGTAACTTTAGAGTTCGCTAAGCATGCGTTAATGCTTTTCAAAGATTTATCTTTTTTTTTTTTATCTAATTTTTAGAGAGGCTTCAGTACACTCTAGGTGACTATGCCAGCCTCATGGGATCATTCACACCATCACTGACTCACATCTATCATATTCGTCCATCAAAATCACCTTCACTCACGGTCTCACTCTCATATTTCTCTCTTTACAACATACTTTCATAAAATTATAAATCCTCTTACATTCTTTGGACAAAGGCTGGCTTAACAGTACGTTAATTTCACCATTGTACAAATTAACACCCGGTAACATACTCATTCTCAGGCTACGATACTGATCACATTCCATCAACACATGAATAATATCCTCTGGCTTATGACATGCGTTACATACTGGCGACGATTCTATGCCTATTATATGGTAAAACTTATTCAATGGAACATGACCAGACCGCAACCTGAGTGCCATAACCAGTGTCTCCCTGGAGAGGCTGGCACACTCAAACCAGGGCACTGACCTTGGTGTGTTTTGTAAGGTATTGTACCAGATACCCTTAGTCTGAGAAGTTTCTGTAAATATTTGCGTCCATTTCTCATAACATATAGTTTTAACACATGGAACAACCTCTTCGCAATATGGTCCAGTTAAAACATCCACACCATCGTCCACTGCATTCCCAGCCAGCCAATCTACAACCTCGTTCTCCAACAAACCAACATGAGATGGTATCCACTGAAACTCGACACAAATATTTTGTTCCTGCAATCTTATCAATAGACCCAATGTTTCATAGGCTATCGGCATACCTCGGATACCCGAGACACACCGAGCCAAATGCTGTAGGGCGCTCTTAGAAAAATTTATCTTGAATAAGCCCTGTGTCTAATATTGAGTGGTGTAAAGTAAATTATTTATGTTATTTATCATCTACAGGGAAAGTGGAGCTAGAGAATCTCCCTCTGAAGAAGGATGCCCTCCGCCACCTGGGCCTCCCAGTGGAGGTCAAAGCAGGGTTTATTGGGAAAGTCCAACTCCAAGTACCAGTGCGGCAGATCCGTTCAGCACCTTGGTTGATAGCCATAGAGAAACTTTACTTAGTAGCCGTACCAGTCAATTTGGATGAGGTTTGTATACAAAAAAAATACATAAAAGTCTACTGGAGATGCTATAAATAGTAATAATCACTTAACATGGTAACAGGTTTAAATGATATTTAAACCGAGAATAAATATCTGTAGCCCATTAGGTTATACATTACTTTATTTACTTGAATTCGATTTACATTTTGAACACTGCAAAATATTTGAAACATCAGAAAAAACAAGAACCAATAATACATTAATCCGGTTAAAAGTTGTTTTATTATTATGTGTAGTGATCGCGAAAACCTAATATATTATTATATAATATACTAGCCGTGCCCGCAACTTCGTCCGCATGGATGTCGGAAACTAACAATCCGCCTGTGGAATTGTATAATATAATAGCTGTCCCCATCGGTTTCACCCCGTTAATAACAAAGAAAACCTAAAATATATTCCCCTCCCCCCCGTCATGACCGCGCCTACGACACTATAAATGCGCCTGCCTCATTGGTCTAGTGGTCCTCAGCCCGACTGCTGAGTATGAGGTCTCGGGTTCGATTCCCGGGCCGGGCAAAGTGTTGTTGAGTTTCTCTGTTAGAAAATTCTCAGTAGCAGCCCGGATTTTGAATTGTGCCTGGTAGATAGCAAAAAGCCCACCACCTATTACATTGGACTTAATAACAGCATTGGTGAAATGTGGGTGCACGACTGTGTACACCTCTGCCTACCATTCGGGGAATACAGGCGTGATAATGTTATATTATAAATACACGCGTGGTGCTTGATCATTATTTTGATGCCGAGTTATTTTAAAACTGATATCTCCGAAGATATTGATTGAAATCAAATGATGGTAAACAGCAATTTTGTTCAAAATTAAATACTTGTGATGAATAACGTATTTATTTGGATAAGGATTAATATCATGTTAATAAAAACACCTTCGCAAATAATGCATAATTTTAGAACCAATTTGATAACCATAAAAAAGGTTACATTGAGTCAACCTTAAAAGATAGACATATGCTGTAGCGGATTTTTTTAGAAATTTTAAAGAGGAACAATTCTATCCTACATGGTTTTTGCATATCTCGTTTTTGCAACATTTTCATTGATACTCCGCTCCTATTGATCGTAGCGTGATGTTATAGAGCCTATAGCCTTCCTCGATAAATGGACTATCCAACACAAAAATAATTTTTCAATTTGAACCAGTAGCTTCTGAGATTCAACCAAACAAACAAACTCTTTAGCTTTATAATATTAGTATAGATAAATATGATCATTGATTGATGTCTTGGTAACTGCGATTCACAAATAGATGCTTTGTTTATTGTAATAAATGATTCAACAATAATTGCAACAAATTAATGAAACACCATTATAGCTTGTGCAAGTTTATTTAGCTTGGTTAGTTTTTATTCTGAGAAAATATTATAGCTTCAATCATCTCCCTGTCAGATACCAAATGTTTATAAAATCATGTCTTATCACTACCAAAGATTTGTAATATGCAAGGATCTATTGATGATGTCTTGTGGATAAACATTTCGTCTGAAGAGACATTATATTAACAAAAAAAAACTTTATGTGTGTGGTCCTCAATTCATATTTGCTGATACAAACAAAAATAGACATGACTTAAATTTTTTTGTTGTTTAAAATCAATTTGTTCAGAGTGTAACTTTTGCCTCATACTTGTTGATTTTATGCTGTAATAGATAAGAGATAACTGATATTAGTAGTGTATGATGTAATGGTCACTAATCAGTTTGTCTGAAGTAATTCCACATTATGATGATTCATTAGTCATTCCTTTATTTTTGATAATAGGGGAACAAAACATTGCACCTTATGGTTTTTAATATTTTTGGTCATCATACACAAGCTGTAACTTACAACGCAATGTTCTACAAAGTGACCATTAGGAGGGTGTCTTTATGTTCTCGTGTATGTGGCAGTGGGACTGTTCGGTGGAAGCGTCGATAGCGCACGAGCGCAAGACGGCGCTTCTGGACGCGCTGGAGGCGCAATGGAGGGCAGAGCACGAGGCGGCGGACGCCGGCTACTATGCCACCTCCTACTCCTCGTGGCTCAGCTATGGCACTGGCCTGCTCGCCAACATAGTGGAGAACTTGCAGGTAACATGTTTAGAAGTTGCCATGCTTATGTCTTCATAAAATAAATTAATAGATTTTTTTTTAAACAAGCTTTTGTTTTTATGCTCTAAAAAGAAGTACTCACCGAGACAAAACAAATCAGCCCAAACTCGATGTGTTTATCTTGTTTAGTTAAGTTCCTACGGCCGTCTTCCAGCTCCATCATCAGAACAGCTCCATGGTACTATATTATTGTATTGTCACCGAAGATACATATGTACACCAAATTTGAGCCCAATCGGACATCGGGAAGTAGTTTTAATTAAGCTTCCAAGATTCGTGCCGAACACATACAAACATTGCAAGTTAAATAAAAGCTTGTAAAAATGTCCTTTTATGATGGTACAAGAAAAAATAATAAATAACCTTGTATTTGTTAGCTGAAACTGAACGATGTACACATCCGCTACGAGGATGCGGTGACGTGCGCGCGGCCGTTCGCGTGCGGACTGACGGTCGAGTCGCTGTGCGCGGAGTCGTGCGACAGTGAGTGGCGCCGCGGCTTCACGCTGCTCAGCGACCCCGACGGCTGCTCCTTCAAGCTGCTGGAGCTGCACAACCTCGCCGTCTACTGGGACCCCATGCCCGTGCCCAATGGCATGTTCGCCAACTGTACCATCACAGAATTAACGGTAACACTGAATATACTTTTTAAGATGTGAAATTCCGCATTTGCAAGAATTCAGATTTTATATTATTAAAATGTTTTCTCAGAGCCGGATGTCAGAAACTTGGCGCGGTTCACACCGATATCTAGTGCGGCCGGCGTCAGCACGCGCGCGCGTGCGCCGTGAACGTACCGAGCAGCCGCTCCGCTCCCGCGCGCGCCCGCGCCTCGCCGCGCACCTCACGCTCGACACCGTCACGCTCAACCTCACCTCGGTCAGTATACCCACAGTATAAAGCGAGCAGCCGCTCCGCTCCCGCGCGCGCCCGCGCCTCGCCGCGCACCTCACGCTCGACACCGTCACGCTCAACCTCACCTCGGTCAGTATACCCACAGTATAAAGCGAGCAGCCGCTCCGCTCCCGCGCGCGCCCGCGCCTCGCCGCGCACCTCACGCTCGACACCGTCACGCTCAACCTCACCTCGGTCAGTATACCCACAGTATAAAGCGAGCAGCCGCTCCGCTCCCGCGCGCGCCCGCGCCTCGCCGCGCACCTCACGCTCGACACCGTCACGCTCAACCTCACCTCGGTCAGTATACCCACAGTATAAAGCGAGCAGCCGCTCCGCTCCCGCGCGCGCCCGCGCCTCGCCGCGCACCTCACGCTCGACACCGTCACGCTCAACCTCACCTCGGTCAGTATACCCACAGTATAAAGCGAGCAGCCGCTCCGCTCCCGCGCGCGCCCGCGCCTCGCCGCGCACCTCACGCTCGACACCGTCACGCTCAACCTCACCTCGGTCAGTATACCCACAGTATAAAGCGAGCAGCCGCTCCGCTCCCGCGCGCGCCCGCGCCTCGCCGCGCACCTCACGCTCGACACCGTCACGCTCAACCTCACCTCGGTCAGTATACCCACAGTATAAAGCGAGCAGCCGCTCCGCTCCCGCGCGCGCCCGCGCCTCGCCGCGCACCTCACGCTCGACACCGTCACGCTCAACCTCACCTCGGTCAGTATACCCAATTTATCAGCTAAATATCAATCGCACATTTTTCATTTTATATTATACCGCTTCTGTTACTATCAGCTTGTCCTATTGTCGGGAAAATGCTTCCCCTCATGCGCGCCAGTTGACACGCTTTGAAAGCGTATTCTTTGTAATTGCGTCTGATTGGTCCCGCCCCGTGGCCTGTCGCGTCGCTATCTCATTGTGTTGGCGCCATGGCTTGGCAGCTCTCGCTCCCATATCCATAATTTTAGTATTGGATTGCTGCGTGATATTTCCGATTCGATCAGATAATTTAATTCCTAGGAAATTGCGCTCGCATCGCCCTTTGGCAAACCCCGAGTTTAATAAACAATACACAAAAAAGAAAACAGAATAATTCACAGAAATGTCTTAGCCAAATATTGTTTCCGTAATTATTTTTGTTCACATCATCAATGTTTTTGCTTCTCATGTCAGGCGGAAAACGACTACACATTTTTTCAACCCGCTTTTATTAACTTTGGTATGTACCGCTACGTATCTATATATCTACGTATACATAGGTATCTACATATGTAATGGAATCTTTGAACGTGATTTTCCCCCACTTTAAAACGCCGGATTGAATTGAAAACTTCGCACACTTATCAAGGACCGATAAAACAATATGCGGTTGGAGCAGTGGTCGAGAGGCCGACTGCTGCGTCGCGTGTCGCAGGTTCGATTCCTGCACGGAGCAAATATTGTATGATCTATAGATAATTGCTCCGGGTCTGGGTGTGTGTGTGCATGTGTGATTATATGTCTGTAAATGCCACGGTACAGGAAGAAATTCCTAGTATAGGGCAACTTTTTCATAAAAAAAAAGGAGTAGTAATTTAATAAATTTGTCCGATTATCCAAAAAAGGCGATTCTTTGTTACTTTACAATTATCAGCTTTAAAAGAGCGTTAAAGCAAAAGCAATAATAGTTTAAATAAACTAAAAAAACACGATTTGTAAATAGCCAAATAAAAAGTAGGAAATAATTTTAGGACACCCAATTTTTTTGCTGCAGCTTGTGCTTTTGCTTCGATGGCGCTGAAATTCGAGCTTTGAGGTCAACTATAGAGTTGACCTCAAAGCTCGGAACCTTCTGGATCTATGCCCAGAAGGTTCAAGTGGTCAGTGACGTGTGGCCAGTAGCTTCAAGTGAGTCAGTTGAAATTGACTCCTTTTTGGGGTGATGACTGATAAGACACGCCCTTGTTTTGGAAGTGTTAAAAATGACCAGATTGTCTGAACCCCACTGAGAATTGTGATTTAAGATTACATTGCTTTCTCTTGAGTGGTGTGAGCCAGCGATCCATCCGGGTTCAGCATCGGAGGCAGCGTAAGACGACAGAAGTTCGTTCTGTTACGGTTACACCCACTCAGAAGGAGTACCAGAGAGTACTAGAACAGATGAGCATTAAAGTCTCCCAGAAAAACAAGATCTGCTGCCGGATATTTTAAATTACCCTCGCGCGGGTAAAGGGGCAGAATACAATAACTTTTTGATATTAGTTACTTGTGTAATGTTATCGAAGAGATCATATTGACTAGGAAATTATTTCCGTGATGTTTTGTAACAAAATGTTGTTAGAGAGCGCCTTAACTAACAACATAGTGTTCCGCGCAGCGTCAGTACAACGAGGCGGTGGGTTGCGCAGCAGGGCTGGAGCGGCTGGGGCGCGTGCGCGAGTTCCGCGCGCGCCGGCCCGCCGCGCCCGTGTGCGGCCACGCGCGCGACTGGTGGCTCTACGCGCTCTCCTGCCACATACCCGACCACCCCTGTGAGTCTACCTAACTAATTACTGTACTTATACATAAAGAGTGCCCGTATTTTCTCCCTTTCCCTCGTATATAATATGTAGTTACATGCTAAATGAACAACTCAGTTATTGGAGTTGTTTGTCGTTCTGCTGTCATTAGGTAACCATGGCCAGCGAATTACCATGTTTTTCGAGGCATAGATACGGTCAGATTAAAATTATAGTAGCGGCTAGTAGCCTTATTGCTGGTTTGACACTGACCTCTAAAGATCAGCACGAGTGTCTGTATTGAGAGCTGTTTGAATAATCGTTTTATGGTTGGCACAGGGACGGAGCCGAAGCCGACGTGGGAGTCGTGCGCGGAGCGGGCGCGGCAGATGCGGCAGTACGTGGCCAGCTGCCTGCTGACGCTCAGCAACCCCGCCGCCACTCTGCCCGCCGACCGTAAGGCCGCTAAGGACGAGTTCGAGTGGCGCACCTCGCTGCACCTTCTCAAGGCGCTCCGAGAGGTCTTAGCACTCCTTAACTTATTATATTCATTAATAAATACTAGGCTTTTATTGACCACTGATATCCCCACAGCAATTTCATTTTAAATCACTAGACCGCGTCTCTATCTACAGGTGGCTATGCGTAAAGTGCCGAAATCGACTCCCGTGTCAACTCCTGACAAGCCAGCTAGCTCGGGCCGCAGCATGCTGGTGCACTGGTTCCCGCAGTGGTGGGGCTGGTACGGTGGCGCGCAGGATCCCGCCCCCACTACGCCCACGCCCACTCCCGCTCCCGCGCCTGCCCCCGCTCCCGCCCCCACACCGCAGCCACATACTCCTGGCGACTTGGAAGAAGAGATTCTAGATGTGATTGCAGACTCTTTGGATAATAACACCATGTTGAAGAGAGATACTGTGTTTGGAAAATTCGAGTTTATTTTGAATAAGGGTTCTTTGAATCTGTGTATGGAGACTGAAGATGATCCTAATAAGTGAGTATTTATTTTTTATGAAAATATGATTATATTTTTATACAGTTAAACCACGTCCTTATAATGAATAAAAATAATAAAATATTACCTTTATTTCAGGCAACTTTGGCCCATTAGTATCATAATATACACTAAAATTAACATTTTAGTGTATATTATGATACTACATACTTTTATTTTCTATAAATATTATTATCTACATTTTATTTTCTATAAATAGACATATTAATTAGTATAACTTATAAACTACAATAGGCTCACCACCTATTACATGGGACTTAATAACAGCATTGGTGAAATGTGGGTGTACAATTGTGTACACCTCTGCCTACCCCTTCGGGGAATACAGGCGTGATGCTAGGTTATGTTTATGTTATAAACTACTGCACACGAAGTGACGGCGTCGTGTTTCGCTGACTGGTGTCACGTAGCCGACCGCGAAAACGTCGGTAAACAACACAATTCGACTAAAACTCTTCTGGAGGAAGGAACTAAGATGATGCGTCGGTACCCGCACCACGCATTATTTAAAATTTGTATAGTGGTGCGACTCCAACTTCTCGACCCTCGAACTCCAGTCTTCACTCGGACATACTCGATCTGCTCAACCCTCGTGGAGTAATATAGGCGGGACACGAACAGCTACGTCATAGGTATTGCTGGACGCAGCAGCACGTTGGGTCCTGCCAGCGCGGTACCGCACTGCTTCCGACAAGGAGGCTTCTTCTTTATTACTTTGATGAAGCTCCTTGACGCATGTTTCCTTCTCTGGAACCCGCTGTTTCAGATCCTTCTTGGATTTAGGACGGCTCTGTTTATCCTCCTTTTCTTTTTCCACTTGCCTTGTCTGCAAGTTTTGTGTCTTAGACGTTTGGTTTGCGGCGACAATAGCTGCGTAGGCTCGTTTAGGGGTCGACGTACTTACAATAATCAATTCCTCTACCGGTGTTGAGGCAGGGACGGTGGCGGAACGCGATGCAATGCTTGCGATTTCGACAGTTTAGCTCGCCGACAAAAAACTACCGATGGATGCGTTTTGCGCTCCGCGACGTGTGTTCACGTTTACGGCGTCAGGTGACTTACTTACTGAAACTGCGTTGTGCAATAACACAAGTTCGGTACGTAGTTCACGTATGTTGATAAGCGTATGTTATCTAACACCTCTAGCTTGGATTCAGCCGGGTTCGCTTTCAGAGTTGTGATATCCTTCAGCAGCCTGGTGACGTCGACGTGATCAAAACTGATGCTGGGGGGGAGCATATGCAGGTCCTTTACCACAAAATCGGGCACGTCGTCCGGATTAGTCTCCTTTAACAGGGTCACGATGTCCTGGAGACTTTTCTCCGTGCCAATTCCCTTCGGTGGGGCTATCTGGTTAACTTTAGCGGGCGTTTGAAACAGCAGCAACTTGGCATTGCTTATCTCATCGTCCCTCTTGGCGGACTTGCAGATCTGGAAGATGCTGACCTCGCACTGCACTCGCACATTAAGTTGTTTTGATATTACTATTTCACATATCATTACGAAATGAATAACAAAAACGACCATAACAGTTTGAGCAGTTTTTGGTAGACGTCACTTGGGAAGAGGTGGAACCTCTGAAATAAGAGTGATTCGTTACCTCATCGTCCCTCTTGGCGGACTTGCAGATCTGGAAGATGCTGACCTCGCACTGCACTCGCACATTAAGTTGTTTTGATATTACTATTTCACATATCATTACGAAATGAATAACAAAAACGACCATAACAGTTTGAGCAGTTTTTGGTAGACGTCACTTGGGAAGAGGTGGAACCTCTGAAATAAGAGTGATTCGTTACCGTTCTGTCAGCAGCAGCAGCAGCAGCAGCCCGCAGGCAGAGGGCGCGGAGGGTTCGGGGGGCGCGGGCGCGGGCGTGGAGCTGCAGTTCTCGTGCGTGCGCGTGGGCATCGAGTCGCGGCCGCGCGCCGCCTCGCACGCACTGCACGTGTCGCTGGGCTCCGTGTGCCTGCGCGAGCGCATCACTCCCAATACACTCTTCCCCATACTCATTGCGCCGCAGGTAACCACGACTATTTAAACATTTTATAGGATTGTAAATTTTTGACAACACAATTTTTTATCAACCTGTGTACCTTGCCTAGTTGTGGCTTCCGAGTAACAGAAACTGCTAACCTGCCACGTGGGCCCAAAAGGAGCTGGCGAGATGAACTGAATTCCCACCCAATGGATCGGCCCCAAACCAGGTATCCTATTAGGACTTTTCCTGTTCATGAACAGGAAAAGTAGGAGGAAAGGGAGGCCTTTACCGTGCAGTGGGAATTACAGGATCATAATAAAAATAAAACTTCTCTAGTTATCGCCACAAGTTGCTTGTTTTCCTATATATGGTGATGTCTGTCAGGGCGTGATCCGCGAGGGCCTGAGCGCGCTGAGTGCGTCGGGCGCGGCCATGTCGTGGTGCCGCGCGCACTCGCAGCCGGCCACTGCTGCGCACGCGCAACAAGATCCGCTGTTCCAGCTCACCTACGAGAAGAAACCCTTTGGCATTAATTGCGATTACAAGTGAGTTTCCAATAAAGTACTTTTGTATCATATGAATAATTTCATAATAAATACCTACTTTGATGCAATGATTTCAAAAGAAAGGATACGCCCATCTAAACATTTTACAGAAAACTTCTTCATACAAGCAAAAGTAGCGCCATCTGTCATAACTCATGCAAACTACGTGAGCCGTAGGTTTCATAGGTCGATGACTAAACCTTGTACGTGCGTACATGAATTTTTTATCACAATTTAATAATGGTCAATATTTTTATACACACATCAGTCATACACTGAACTGAGTTTTTACCCGACTGCGCTATAAGGAGGGTTATAATTTTTTCGGGTGTATGTATGTATATTTCTTTGGCACGCTCTGTTGCCTAAACGGGTTGATGAATGTTAGCTTGAGGTGTCGCTAGATTATATTAGTTTCTTAAACTATAATTTATTGCGATAATAATACATGTCACAAAAAAACGTATGTAAAACAAATTAATATCAATCAGCTTTATTTGAAATTGTAAACAATATTGTTATAATAATTAAGTATTACATACATATTTATATTACATACATATTAGGTACTTACTAAAATGGCTAACACTAAGTTCTTAAGACAAAAATAAAATAAATAAAAAATGTAACGTAACGGATCTCTCAACGACAATGGCATGCGAATAATTTTCAGAGACATAAACGACCTTATACATAACATCAAGCAGTACAACATAGATATAACAGAGGCAGATCTACCAAAACAATGCAACGATAATTTTAATAATACCCAGTTTTTTCTATGAAAAGCAAATACATATTTTACATCAGAATATTGCAGGTCTCATTAGTGAATCTGATGCATTAACCGTCTGCATAGAAGACTTGTGTTCAAAGAAAATAAACATTGACGTCAATTCAATTCAATTCAATTCAATATCTTTATTGTGGATCATAGGTAGGTACATAATACAGTTCTTAAGAAATTAAAATTCGGATCAGCTACGTCCCGCCCTTAGGGCATACAATAGTAACATACTAATTAAAGTTACACAGTTGTTACAAATCAATAATTAAAATTTCACACAAAATATTTAAAAGATAAAACAAAACGGAACGAATTAAGGTACAACATCAGTGGGCCACTGAACGCATCATGACTGAGGAGAACTATATTGGCGCAGTGATTTGTCTGATAGGAAGTCTTTTAAAGAGTAGTAACACTTGTTTACTAACAGATCATGGAGATTCCTTTTAAATTTTTTCATTTCCGTGATTATTCTAATAGGTCCCGGAATATTATTAAAGATGGGTGAAGCTGTACAAAAAATACTTTCGTGCATTAGGTGTGTCTTGCTAGCTACTATGCGTAATTTGTCTTTACGCCGTATACGCGTGTAGTAATTATACATGTCAATATTATTTTTGACAAATACTGCGGCCTCAAATATATAGACACATGGCAGTGTTAACACGTTCATCTTTTTAAAAAATGGCTTACACGACTCAGTTTCATATATATTAAATATAGCCCTGATGCAACGTTTTTGAGCAATGAAAGCGTGCTCCTTATCTGTACTGTTGCCCCAAAATATTACACCATACCTGAGGATAGAACTAACGTGACCGTGGTAGGCTGTTATCAGAGTATTCTGATTTGCTATTTTCCCCAATCTGTGTAGTGCATATGAAAACTGACCCAGCTTTTTGCATACATGTTCAATATGAAACTTCCAATTAAGTCTGTTGTCAATATGTAACCCTAGAAATTTTGTTACTTCCGTTTCTTCAATGCCGCGATCTAGGTAATGGATGTTTAAAGTACCCGTACGTCGAGCTCGTATTTTAAAATTCATCAGTTTAGTTTTGTCAATGTTAATCATTGAATTATTAGTTTTAAGCCAGTCTATAATTAATAATATTGTTTGTTTAATGTCAGATTCTAGATCTATTGTATTATCATTAACGAATAAAACAGTGCTATCATCAGCAAATAATGTAATGTCATGATTTGTCACCGAAGGCATGTCATTTATATAAACCAGGAAGAATAAAGGACCCACGATACTTCCTTGAGGAACGCCGAATTTCGCTGTTCCGGATTTAGAAGGATATATTTCTTCCGTTTTAGTAGTGAAATTCAACCTCCTTATTTCTGTGAATTGTTGTCTGTTGTTAAGGTATGTCTGTATCTCTCACACCATATGCATATAATTTTCTTAAGAGGATCTTGTGGTCGACACGGTCGAAAGCCTTTGACATGTCCATGAATAGCGCGACAGCCGGCAACCCTTTATCCAAGTTAGTCATTACCTTATGTAGAAAGTTATATATTGCCACATTTATGGATTTATTTTTTCTGAAACCATATTGACTGGACGTTAAAATGTTGTGGGTTTCAAAGAAAGTATAGAGACAGTAAAATATCACCTTTCCAACGATTTTACCAAAAATAGGTATCAATGCTATGGGCCTATAGTTACTCATGTTAGTTTTATCTCCTTTTTTAAATACTGGCTTTATAACAGATATTTTTAGTTTGTCTGGGAAGACGCCTTCTTCTATACATAAATTAACAATGAAACTTAGTGGTTCGGATATAATATGGGCTACATCTTTAACAATGTTTGTCATAATGCTATCATAGCCGGCACAGGTTTTGTTTTTTAGAGAAATTATTATTTTATTAATGTCATCAGCGATAGTCGGTGTCATAAAAATTGAATTAGAATTGTATGTCAGTTTATTGGAAGATTTTTGGGGTACACTAGTATTATTATCATTGATGTCAAGAAAGAAGTCATTAAATGAGTTCGCAATGTCTAGAGGATTATTTATGATTTCACCATTTATAATTAATTGATTTACGCCTTCATTTGGATATTTAGATTTGATCTCATTTATTACTTTCCACGTAGCTTTGTTCTTATTTGTGGCAGTTTTTATTAAGTAGTCGTTTTGAGATTTTTTTGTCAGTCTGATTATAGTTTTATACCTCTTTGCATATGCTATGAAAGCTGTTTTAGAGGTTTGATTTGGATTATTCCTAAATTGCCACAGTAGTTGGCATTTACGTTTGCTGCATATTTTTAAGCCACGGGATATCCATTTCGGTCTAGATCTGTTATGTATCCTGACTCTCTTTATAGGAAAACAGAGATCGTACAACATAATGAAATTATCATAGAATTTGTTGTAGGCAGTATTCGCCTCCGTACAACTATAAACGTCGGTATTGCTTAGTTGTTTTAAATATTTTATAAATATTGCTCTATTGTCTTGAGAGTAATCCCGTTTTAATATATACCAATATTTTATGGTGCAGGTCTTTTTGACCGGCACCCGTATGATTTGCGCATTATGGTCTGACAGCGCCAATTCCTTGATAGTCCCTTTGCAGGCTCCTACGTTATGGGCTATGTTGTCTATGCATGTTTTACTAGCAAATCGCGTTACTTGCTTGAATTTTAGTTTCAAATTATATCTATTTAAGAGTTCTATAAATTCAATGGAAAGTTTTGTGTGCTTTAAAGTATCTATGTTGAAGTCTCCGCATATTACGATTTTTTTCCCGTTTGAACAAAATTGATTTAATATTTTATTTAAAGTTGAGAAAAAGCTATCTATAGAGCTAGCTGCGTTATTTGGCGGCCTATAAATGCATAGAACAATTATTTGATGTTCCAATAACTCGATTGCAGAGCATTCTATTGTGTTACTGATTGAAAGTTTTGTGATGTTATGGAGAATTCTATATTTCATATTATTTTTAATTAATATACAGGAACCTCCGTGTCTGCTATCTCTCATATAATAAGACGCAAGTTTATAATTTGGGATTGTGAGATACACTTCGTCACCGTTCGTCATGTTGTGTTCCGTGATACATAGTAGGTCGACAGGATTGTTCTGGGTAGCTAAGTCGTTAATGCAAACAGAAATCATTAACGACTTAGCTACCCAGAACAATCCTGACGTCATCTGCATTACCGAACATTTTATTATGTCCGGTTATGAACAGTTCTTCTCAATGGCTAACTATAACCTAGCCGCTTGGTTTTCTAGAAAAGACAGCAAAAGAGGAGGTTCATGCATATTAGTAAGAAGGGGACACCAATGGAAGGAAATTACCGAAATTAATCGATTCTCAATTAGTAATATTTTCGAATGTTGTGCAATCGAAATGATTCATTGTAACACCATCATTATATGTGTATATAGAGTTCCTAGTCCAAATAACATAAACTCATTTTTTGAGAAATTAGAGGAAGTGTTGCTATTTATAAATAAAACCAAAAAAGGTAATATTGTATTATGCGGTGATTTCAATATTGACATGTTAAAAAAAAATAACATAACATTAGAATTAGAATGTCTGCTACTCAACTTTAATCTCAAACTACAAATTAATCAGCCTACTAGGTTGAAAAGTGGTACTTGTATAGATAATTTTGCACACAATCTAGGGAAGACATGTAAAGCGGAAGTAATAGATTTTGCCCTATCCGACCACACTTCTCAAATATTGAAGTGTCCTGTAAAGAAAATATGTCTGA
The DNA here is from genome assembly GCA_935421205.1 of Xylocampa areola. Lineage (NCBI taxonomy): Eukaryota > Metazoa > Arthropoda > Insecta > Lepidoptera > Noctuidae > Xylocampa > Xylocampa areola. Next base: position 20,738,157 of record OW285206.1, read on the forward strand.
TTAGCCAATGGTACGTAAAACGTTATGACTATAATAAAACTAATATGAAAAAGTTTATTGATTGCCTAAAAAACATATCTTTCTCTGAAATTTATGAAATTGAAGATCCAAATAAAGCATTCAATGTTTTTATTGAGACGTTCTCTCTATTTTATAGACTATGCTTTCCACGAAAAAAAACAGTAGTGAAAACATATCAGAAACCGCTGTGGGTCTCTCATGGTGTAAGAGTATGTAGCAAAAAGAAAAGAGCATTACTTTGGCAATACAGATTCAATCCAAATTGTACAAATAAAAATAATTTCAAAATATACTCTGCAACTTATAAAAAAATTATAAAATTAACCCAATTTGCTCAAAATAGTCATAAAATTAAAACATCGCTGAACAAAGCAAAAGCTACTTGGGATATTATTAACAGTTCCAAATTGAATGTCCCAAAGGACCCTATACTGCGCATTAGAGTAGGTGATAAAATAGAAAATAATCCAACCAAAATAACTAAAGCCTTCAATAATTTTTTTATAGACAAAATAACACCTGTTCATAATCGCGGAAAAAACGTCACAGAAAATATATCAAAGAATAATAATTCTCTTTTTATGCCACCAAGCACTCATATGGATATTTCAAATATTATAAAATCTTTAAAAAATACTAATAGTGTTGGACATGACGGTATCTCGACAAAAATAATTAAACACGTATGTGGTTTCATTAGCGGTCACCTAAGTCATATTCTAAATCTATGCATAACAGAAGGTATATATCCGGAACATCTTAAAATAGCCGTAATAAAACCACTTCTAAAAAAAAATGATAAGGAGTTAATGGAGTCATATCGACCCATTGCGCTAGTGCCCATAATTTCAAAAATATTTGAAAAATATATAAATGAAAAATTATATAATTATTTAGAAAAAAACAAAATATTGACAGACAATCAGAAAGGTTTCCGCAAAAGCAAAACGATTAATATGGCAATCTACGACTTCTTGAATGAAGTTACATCAAGTGTAGATAAAAGAGTACCTGTATGTTCAATATACTGTGATATGACACAGGCTTTTGATTATGTGGACCACAATATCTTATTGGATAAATTAAATGCCTACGGAATCAGGGGCAATATTTTACAATTGATTGAATCTTATTTAAGAAATCGAAAACAGTATGTAGAAATATGTAGATTAGATTCTAATACTAAAGAAGAACGAATATATAAATCAGAATACAGGACAATAAAGTATGGAGCTCCACAAGGAAGCGTCCTAGGCCCCCTATTATTTATAGTCTATATTAACGATCTACCCAAAATAACAAATAATCCAATGACCCTCTTTGCTGATGACAGCACTGTAACAATCAAATGTTTTAATAAACAATATTATGAAAATGACATAAATAATACCATAAATTCTATCATTACTTGGCTCAATAATAATAATTTAAAAATGAATATTGATAAAACAAAATTAATGACCTTCAGTCAACGTTTAAATATAAGTGATAACTTAAATGTACATTACAATAACAAAAATATCAATCAAGTTGATGTAAGTAAGTTCTTGGGTCTCACAATTGATAGAAGATTAGACTGGAAACCACATTCAGAGGAACTAAGCAAACGCCTAAATAAATCTGCTTACATGCTTTTAAAAATTTCTCCGGTACTAAATATAGATGCAAGACTTACGGGGTATCATGGAATTGTTGGCTCACTTCTTAGATTTGGTGTCATTTTCTGGGGAAACTCAACCCACAGAGAAATAATATTCAGATCGCAAAAGAGGTGCATAAGAGCTATGTTTAGGTTAAAAACGACGGATTCATGTAAACCATATTTTGAAAAATATAAAATATTAACTCTCCCGTCACTTTACATATTTGAAGTAGCTGTGTTCGTAAAAACTAATCCACATTTATTTAAGAAATTAGCAGATGTGAGTAACCGAAACCGACGTGATAAAGACAGACTGTGCGTGAGAACATCTAATACAGCACTAATGCATAAAAGTATACTCTGCATGGCACCTCACATATATAACCACTTACCACGAGAAGTTAAAGATATTACAGTTATTAATATATTTAAAAATCGACTAAGAGAGTACCTGGCAATGAAATGTTTTTATAGTGTATCAGATTATTTAACAAATGTTATATCATGATTGTAATATTTCTTTTTTTTTTTTTGTTTGTTTGTTTTAACCGGGCAATCCCTAAAAATGCACCTGAGTAGTAACCGGTGAACATTAATTGATAATAATAATTTTAGTAGTAACAGTGACATTCCTCATGTTTTTTTTTTTTTTTTTTGACATTATTGTATTTAATTTTTATTTGACATAGTTGGTAATAATTTGAATTGATTTGTAATTATATTTCGTTTAGACTTAGGTCATATTATTAATGTTTGCACACCTATTATTAAGGTACAATATGATGAACTGCTATATATATGATTGATTCTATATGATTTTGTCAACCCTGTAACACATATTCTTGCAAATAAACGTTGATTTGATTTGATTTGATAATGACGTTCTTTCAACGTTACTTCGCGCGCGGCCGGCCACACAATGGCCGCCATTACGGACTTCGGTAGTAAAATAATTATACCTTTAAAATGTGATAATTTAATAATGTAATAGGAACAGAAGTAATCTAGGGTTATTTATCGATGTGTGATCCATGTTCCTTTTTAATCTTTGTATCGTAATTTTTGCAGCCTTTTACCACGCAACTAGGCATATTTATGACAAACAAATACTCGTTCTCTCCTGCGAGCGGTCCACTGTCGACTGAGTTGCGTTGGCCCTAAAATGACATTTTAGGGCCAACGCGTTGGTGCCATTTAGTTTCGCGGTCGGCCGGGTCCTTACGCTAGTAATATATATGTCAATGCTTTGATGCGAAGAAAGTGTGTCAGAATACTAGGAAGTGGAAATCGACGGCCTATAATAAAATTTTAATAATTTTTTTTTGATCATTACAGCCGCCTATTCTAGACTTTATATTAATCTGAGTAAATTTAATTTGGTTTGTAAAAGGCTGATGTACTTGTGGCTCCTGTAGGACGTTTTAATTTACGATTAAACGGCAGGTGTAGGCGGCACTATTCCCATGGCGTATGGTGTTGCAATGCTGGCTTTGTCAGTTGGGTTTATAGTGTTAGATAATAAACTCAAAATCTTGCAATAGGCATGATGACAGTATTAAAGAACCAAAGAATAAATGGTTTTAGAGGTAAATATAGACACAAAGGATTCTAAGAAATGACCTAGTTTTATTAAAAACATTAAGATTAATAAGATTTCAATAAAATAAAAGTATAAAATACTGCAATCGGCCATGTTAACTGAAACGTCAATCACAGCGAATGACGTCACGCCTCAGTCAAATGTCAATCATCGCCGTACATTATGACTTCAACTTATGTCAAATATGCTGAGGCATGACGTCAAAACAGCGCCATGACACCCAGCAGCGTTTTCGCGGTTAAATCAAATAAGATAGATTAAAATGCAATTATTTGCGTTGAAACATAGTTTATCGCTGAAATAATGTGTTTTTCGGATACAGTAGACGTGTACATACATTATAGAAGGAGATTTCAAAATCTGTCTTCATACCTATTTTAAATAAGTGTCCCTTTGGCGATTGCGCCGCGATCTTCCTGTGTGAGGGCGCGCGTTCGCTCGGCGCCGCTCGGCCGCTTCATGTAGGTGTTGCCGGCAGGTTGTGGGTGAAGTCGGCGTCGCTGGAGGTGGTGTACAACGCGGAGGCGGCGCGCTGGGCGCAGCAGTGGGTGTGCGCGCCGTGGTCGCACGCCTACGCGCACGTGCGCGACCAGACCAAGGCGCGCCTCATCACGCACTGGGAGCACATGATGCACGCGCACGCGCACCCCGTACGTATACACACATCTCTACACGTGTTCGTTATGGTTGCTTCCCTTTTGATCGTCCATTATTGTATCGATAATTGAGAAACTTCGGTTTCAGCAATATTTATCGACTTTAAAAAGTTGATTTGGCTATCAGTCGTTATATTATTATAACTGATTCCTTCACTATTTATCAAAGTTTAGCAAGTTTCTGCTTCACACGTACAAAGATATCGCTAAGTCATCTTCTGTATGTCAGGGTGACCGGCACACGTGGCAAGTGGAGCTGGACATCTCGGCTCCTCAGATCCTGTTCGTGGAGCAGCTGTGCTCGCGCGATTCGGCCGTGCTCGTGGTGGACTTCGGTAGACTTCGGCTCGCCAATGCCAACCTTGTTGACTGCGTGCCACATACTCCTCCTGATGATGAAGGTCATTGAACGAATAATAATAATAACCAAAACGGTAATTGCAACCGTAACTGGACCATTGCAAAGCAATCTTCTCTCAGGGAAGGCATGACATATTTCGTGTAAGATTTTTTTTACTGTGCCTTAAAATTGTGCGATGTTTTAATTGTAAGGCAGATTTTAAGATTTCGAACGTGTGAAAAAAAAAAACGTGGATATGTTTCTGGATAGCAATATCTTCCTTCATTTTGATAATATCATAACTGTGTAGCCCAATATATTAGTCACACTTGAAATTATCAAACAATCCTTTATCCTTTAAAATTGCAGAGATTTCATCTGAAAAATATTATATAGTAATATTTTTTTAGTAGGGGTTAGATTTCCGTTACCAGTGATTTAATAAATAATGAGTGTCGGTTGTCGGTACAGAGATGTTCATGACGCCGTGCTCGACTCCGCCGGGCAGCCTGCTGTCGCCGGGCTCTCCGCCAGACCCGCCGCCGCAGCATCACCAGGCGCAGCCGGCGCTGGACGCCGCCAATCTGCACAACCGGCTCTATGACAGGTCTACAAATAAAAGATTAAAAAAAAATGATTATCTTTTAAATATGCGGTGTGTTTGCCGGTCTCGCGACAAACGTGAAGTTGAGGTAAGCAGCGAGGTCAAGGATCGCTTGCTGGCCCGGCGCCCTCGGCAGCATGTACAGCGTGCGCAGGCGCGCCGTGGGTGCTACATACATGTCATCGACCGCGGCGCCGTACACCTATTCATAGGTTCTAAGCACTACTACTGGTAAACACCTTCTTACCGGCAGTAGTCCTTACGACACAGTCACTGGACTATATTCCCCAATTTGTATAATCTTTGATATCAGAATTTAGGTGAAGTGCAGAATGGATTAGGAGTGTTAAAATGTCATTATGCCGTCCGAATAGTTGAGATACAGATTCTTGTTTTTAGGTGTTGGTTTGCATCATTTAACGCTCTCAATATATCTGTCTATTACAGGTACAAGATAGAGTTGAGCGACCTTCAGATCCTGGTGGGGCGTGCGCGTGACAACTGGAAATATGCGCACACCAAGAGCACATCCTCGCTGCACCTGCTGGACAGGTTCAGCATCTTGTTACAGGTGAGAAAAAAAGCGACTTGTTACTATCACCGAAAAACGCCAAATACGTAAAGAGAGACCTAAGCCCTCCTATAACTATACTTTTAATTCCGCCGGTCAGCTGTATTGCCTTAGCTGTGATCGGGTATTTAAAACCAAATTCGGTTTAGCGAGTCATATTAGGGCACACGCTAGGAAATAGTGTCATGGGGTCGCCGTTGTCGAAATCGGCAAGGAGGACTATATATATATATACAGGTGAGACACTCCTCTAAAGGGTTGTTTGAAGTTCAAGGGTCACATATATTCTGCTAATAGGTTTTATATGTGGCGTCTACTATACAACACCTTGAAGATAGTTATTAAGCGTATTATTTCAATGTAAACTAATGACTGAAAGAAATATAATCTTTAAAATTCCACTGTATCCACTTCCCGAATCAACAAACTTAAATGGGTTGGCTAGGGACGAGTCTTAGAGTGGATAACAATGAATCCGTAAACGTAGGGACTCGATGCATTAAGAGTAGAACTATGTTGTGGCGCAGTTTGGGAGAGGTCCAGCATTAGAAACTTAGATAGGCTGAGCTGCAACGAAGTTATTTGTAGTTTACAAAACTGATATTTATATTGATTTTCATGTATGTATATTCTGTACTATCTAACGGCAAAGTTCACGCAATGGTCGAGATTCGGCTGCTGATACTAGTTACTTTATAATATGGTTCGTAAACAAACTAGAATGAAACACCGCCCGTAAGTTTCTTGACTTCACATCGAGAACAATCCAGGTGTACTGGTTTCCTTGCAATGTTTTCCTTTAATGTTAAACAACTGATACAACATTTCTAATTTGCATATGATTATAAAAAGTCTGTGGTTCCCAGTCCTATGGCTATGACTTCTGTCACCATATTCGTCGGGCATCTTGCCTGTAATCCCCGAGGAGTTAGGCAAAGGTGTCCTTTAGTACAGGCACATTTGAGGAGTATTTGGTGTGTGTCCAGGCGGAGCGGCGCGTGGTGCACACGAGCGACCCGCAGTACCCGACGGCCACGGTGTGCGGCTCGCTGCCGGCGCTGGTGGTGCACCTCAGTGAACAGAAGCTGTTCGCTGTCCGCGCCGTGCTCGCCAACTGCGCGCTGCTGCCCACCAACAAGTAAGTGTACTACTGAATAGACAATGGCCGGTGTGTAAATGAATAGACAATTAGTGCTGCTAGCTTCTGTGCTTTATTTACTCCTGCGCATATGCATGATGAATGATGAACATTTAAATCTATTAAAAAATACCTTTTTTTTATAGGTTTAAATTATTTATTTGCCATATAACACCCGACGTGATTCACTGTTGGATGTTCTTTTAACATCGCTGGGTCGCGTCAGGACTAAAATTTCGTCTTTTGGGTCTTATTACATCATATTTCTGTCATTCCCAAGGTTTGGAAACTTTAATGAATGACATTAAAGTGACAATGGTGAAGCATTCGGAATTTGTAACGAATATCCCTTAAAAAAGTATTTCGGACATGATCTGCGAAAGATTCAAGCCAATAACTGGCGAGAAACCGCGCAAGATCGTGTCAAGTGGAAAGTTCTCGTTTCGGAGGTCAACACTCATTTTGGATCACTCAGTCAGAGGAGTTAGTTTAGTTATTTCGGACATAAAACAATTCCATCTTCCAATAAAAAGTGTATTCATAATTCCCCCACTAGCTAGCTTTGTAATTAAAGATGCTAGACATGATTGTAATTTGTTATCGCAGTGGTCGCGAGTCTGCGAGTCCTATGCAAGCGGAGTCAGATGACGTAGAGGAAAGTAGCGTCAGCTCGGAGACGGAACGTTCGGAGTTCTCGCAGCATCACAACTCCACGCTGTTCATGCTGCAGTTCGCGATAGAACAGATGTCGCTTGAAGTGAGTACTAACTTTTTTAAAGAGACAATTTCTTTTATCTTAGAGGACCAGACGGGAGACGCCTTCTGACTAAATATCGAACAAATTTGCTCGCCACTTTTGGCGGGGGGTGAGGTAACACACAAGCACAAAAGAACTTGCACTAAAGCGAAAATAGTTCTCGTCATTACATTAATAGTATTAAAATACATAAAAAAACTGTGTTACACTCGATTAAAATCGTGTACTATCATTGTAACCATACTGGTAAAAAGTACCTGTATATGATTGGGAATCATATGCCAGTGGCGAGAGGGGTACGCCCGCTAAAACCACTCCAGTACTAATTCCTTCAAGACTTTTATGTAAGGAGTGAATCGAGTGATGTATGTTTATCAACGTAAGGAAGGGAACCCTAACGGCTTTAGAAGAGACAAGAGATACGATATAGAAAGAGACGTAAGTTGTACTTGTGCACTTAGCGCCGTACGAACTGAACGGCACTTTATGACGCCATAACAAGAGTCGTAATTTATTTAAATGTTTTTTTTTTGTGGATAAAAAATACGTTCAAAAAACAGTCGAACTTGTGCCTCCCGAATAAATACTCCAGGCGCTCTGACCGCTAAGCCTTCTCGACCTCTGCTCACCACCGCGAATTCTTCGTCCAGATTTTAATACGTCTTTTGGCGACGTATGACGTCGCTATCTATTCAGTCCCTATACAGTACAGTAGGTTCGCTAAGCATGCGTTAATGCTTTTCAAAGATTTATGTGTATTTATTTAAATGATTTTGCGGAGTGCTCTTTCTGTACCTGTATTATCGTGTATTCTGTTGCAGTACCATAAACAGTGATGTCTGGACTTTTAAAGAGACAGTGACTTCTGAGTTTGTATCGGGTTTTCTTCTCCAAGGTACTCAGATAGGAAATACCCTTCCAGATTCAAAAATTACACGTAAAAGAGTTTCTAAGACCTATTTACAGAATAAACTATTTGAATTTGAGAACACCATAGCTCAGTTGTAAGAGGAATGTCACGGCATGACAAGTGTCACATTTTCGAGTCCCATTCGTGTCTCGTATTTTAAAGGTTCTGACAACGTTTCAGTAAAAGCTGTTATTTATACGATATCTAATATTTCGTAAACATGGTCTCGAATAGACTGAAACGGCTCAACGGATGTAAATGAACATTTTAGGGATTGAAACAGGAATTTTAACTTAAATTTTAGAATACGTTCTATTTCGATGTTCTGCAGGGTTCAGAAAATTTGAAGATAAAGTACTTGTAAAGTAAACTCGTCGAAGACCTGCGTGACTGTGTAAATAACAACAGTAACAACTTATTATTATAATTATATATATTTGCACGCCTCATGAGGCAGAATATGTCGTACTCTAAAATTAAGACCAACACCTGTATTCTTACACGTACCATATTTTAGCAAATAAATACATTTGATTTGATTTGATTTGTGATAGCAAGATGTTTGTTGTCGACGTAGGTGCAGTCGATGGGGCGCAGCATCGCGGAGGTGCAGGTGTGCGGCGTGAAGGCGGCGGCCACGGCGCGGCCGCGCGACCTGTCGCTGTCGCTGTCCGTGCACTCGCTGCTGCTGGTGGACGCGCTGCAGACCTACGGGCCCGACTTCGAGCTGCTCGTGGCCAGCCACAAGCATGTGGGGTGAGGACATTCTGTTATTTGCGGTTGACATTGAAAGTGGCCTTAGAGATGCTATGACTCTACGATGCGTTGTGGATGTTTTAACGTCTTTAACAACTTCTTTTTCCGCGATATAGACACAACAGTTAAAATATAGTATTTCCCATGTATTATATGTGAGTCATGAGACGGCGTTTGTTACAGTATGGACACGATGTCGGGCAGCATTCGCGGCTCGGAGCCGACGTCGCCCACGTCGCCCACGTCGCCGACGTCGCCCACGTCGCCCACGTGCCCGGCGTCGCCCGACGCGCGCAGCACGCACGCGCTCGCGCACCCGCACGCGCTGCACCAGGCGCTCAACTCGCTGCACTGCTCTAACAAAAGTTATTATTTCTTCTTACAGGATCACTAACTTAAAAAATATTAACTGTTCCCTATATTCAGCAATATTTGTCTGATATATTATACCACAAAATAGATAAGAATAAATTTCCTTATAGTTGTCAACGACATATTTGTAAAAGTTCGTTCGTGTCTCGGCAGACCCGTCCGAGGCGGATCGCAGCAGCCCGGCGCCGAGCTGGGTGTCGGGCACGGGCTTCAACTGGAACGGCAGCGGCATGTTCGGCGCGGGCTGGGGCTCCGGCTGGGGCGGCGCCTGGAGCGCCGTCAGCTGGGGGCCCACGCACTCCGGCTGGGGAGCCGCCGGCCTCGTAGACTCTGAGGCACTCATCGCCGTCGAGCTGTGCCTCGTCAAGGGAGACGCCGACTCGGAAGATCTGAGGATAGCCAATATACTGTTCAACAATCTTGATATTATTGGTAATTAGAGTTGGAGGTTAATTTGCGCTTGCCGCGGTTGGTCTGTGGATAAGCGACCATTTTTTATTATTTTCATTACCCTCTCATTGACCCTTCCGTGCGTACTACGGAAAAGGCGTTAAACTGTTTTTCTCGCATTTCAAGAAGATCTTTAACGGTTTCAGGTAGTAATATGTTAAAAAGTCTTGACAAGCAGTTTTAACGCGAGATACCGTGTTACCCAGTAACTGGGTTGTGGAGGTTTATGATATAAATTGCATGACTGCTGTTACCTTTGCTTTATCAATCCAGTAACTAGTGATTGTATGTATGTACAAGACTCGTAATATTTTGTAGAAGTTTGCACTGTGTTGTTGTTCAGCTAACCAAGAGACCATAGTGGAATTGATCGGATTCACGCAGCGGGTGCTCGGCCCCAAGGCAACCGCCAAAAAACACCCCAGTGATGCGGGACTCTCTGAACCGGCTGCAGCTGCTACTTACTCTTATCCAGTACCTGAAGATGAACCTAAGGTAAGATTTTTGTTATTATAATTCGGTCATTTTTTCACGACAGATTTCGATGTATGGGATATTGTTAGAATCCTTATATTGTCCCGGGTAATATATGTAGGTTATTACGATTTAAAAAAATGTCAGTCGTGCTTTTTCATTTTGTTATTTATTTAATCATGTTTAAAGTAAGGTTGGCTACCTATAGTAAGCCGGAAAAATATCAAGACATTAGTCGATTAAAATGGCAGCAGCTTAGTCTTATTGGAGGTCCAAGCGGAGAAAGACAGACTAAGCAGGTTCTCCGTGGCGTTATTGATAAACGGGTACCTGTCTCTGTAGTGTTCTTCGATATGAGCAAGGCCTTTGAATTTGTGAACCACAATTTGCTTGTAAGAAAATGTGAAACCTATGGCATCAGAGCTCCTGCCTTGAATTGGATACAAAGCTACCTCAAAAATCTAAAACAGTATGTAGAAATTAAAAGCTTAAATGATGCACTTGAATGTATTACTCTAACTACCGAATCAATTAGTTTGGTGTACCTCAAGGTAGTACATTGGGACCGTTTTTATTCTTAATCTACATTAATGACCTACCATACATAACTACACATCAGTGCGTCTTGTTCGCTGATGACATTTCAATTATAATTGCAAACAATGATAAAAACAATAAATACGAGGTCATACTTAACAATGAAATTGAATCAGTTTTAAAATGGCTGCATTTTTCATTCACATTCAGCGTGTGCTTGACCCATCCTTCACCAGTTGGAAAGCAAAAAGTATGTAAACCGAGTCTAAAACAAGGACAGTAGTGAGAACAAGTCTGTACACGTTCAGAGGGAGGTGCGCACGGAGATCACGTTCGACTTCCACCGGCTGGGCGTGCTGCTGCTGCGCGCCGCCGTGCTGGAGGGCACCGTGGTCGCGCGCAAGATAGCCACCGCCACCGTCAGCGAGGCCAAGATACAGGCCACCGTGGGTACGTGTACTTGAATCTCACGCGGATACTCACATTAGAAACAATTTCAACAAATTTCTTTTTGGTTATTAAATTTTTTGTCTAAATTTGTATATACTAATCAGAACTAAAATTTTCAGAATTTCGGTTTTTGGTATAAATATGATTAATCTGGTATAGTATCCTTAATTAGTTGGCCAATTAAAAAGAAACTGTTCTGAGCGTTTGGGCATCACATGTCCCTTCTGTATAATGTAGCAACATGTTCGACGACCGCTTGTGACAATGTGTATCCGTGAACTGCGCAGACGGCAGCCGCGTGGAGGTGGGCGGGTCGCTGGGCGGCGTGGCCGTGGTGTCGTTGTGCGAGGGCGGAGGCCTGCACACGCGCGTGCTGGGCGCCGGACAGGCGCTGGCGCAGCCCAGCCACCACCACGACGACGACAAGGCGCTGCTCTTCACCATACACCGCACCGTGGGGACGCGCAGCGACGCCGACGCACCAGGTATCCACTACGGACTTCGGCTTCATTACGAAGTTAATCCTAGTAGTAGCCTATTAGTAGCTACTAGTTGTACTGTAGTGCAACGACTTCACTCTAATATAATGTTCCTGCGCAGTGGTGGAGGCGACAGTGAGCCTGCACGTGGCCAGCGTGTGGTACACGCACTCGGGCCCTCTGCTGCGAGAGCTGCGCTCGTGCCTCACGGAGTTCAAGCAGTACCTCGCCAACCTGGCGCGCTCCATCCGCGCCGCCGCCGCCGACATGGCCATCGGACTCGTGCACCCCAGGTACACGGTCAACACTCGCATGTCTCATGTCACATGTTCGGCCGAACTATCTCTAAGTAATAAAGAACTCTAGTTTAAGTGTCTGTTCTGAGCAGGGGTGAATCTCTGTACGCGAACCCGAAGCTGTCGCAGTCGATGGAGGGCGTATCCCCGCGCCGCCGCACCGTCAGCATGGGCGCCTCCATGGACGAGCCCGCCGCGCTCAAATCAGAAAACATCGTACTCAGGTGATTATACTCATCAATAATTAACAAAGGCTGAATGTGTGAGGAAAAACGCTCGTGGAAGATATTCTCTTTTTATAAAAATCACGACTGCATAGTTGTTGCTTTTATCTGAGTGTGTTTTTGTGTACAGTGTGAACATCGAACTGGAGTCCCCCGTGGTGGTGGTGCCACGTAATACACACAGCACGCAGGTGTTCGTGGCACACCTGGGCCGCATGAGCCTCGCCAACCGGCCCGGCCCGCCGCACCACACGCTGTACAAAGTGCGAGTGCGGGACATATCGCTGACGTGTGTAAGTACACACTACATGAGCCTCGCCGGGCGACCCAATCCGGCAAACCATACATAACAAAACATATCTATCCGTTAGCCCTCAATTACGTCCCAAACAAATGTTCGGCCGATTTGGCTCGGGCCTTCCCGCGTCTCACCCTGCTCATTCCACTTGATTGCTCTGTCTCTGTTCGTCGACCCGATAACGAATCTTTACAGTTTAGCCCATTTAAAGTGATTAAAACAGTTCGAACAGATTGCACATTGACGAGAATATTTATTTACTACAGGTTGACGTAGCAGACAAGTTGAAGATACACCAGCTGACAGCAGAGAACATGCAGGACATCTACGACGTGTCGGCTGGCAAGCCCGTGCTGCACAACACGGCGCTGCGGTTCACTGTCAACTACTGCGACACGGACACCGACGCTGATGCCGACTACCAGGTAGGAGTCTATAGTCATATCAGCTAATTATATAACATGCAGGACATCTAGGAGTTATCTCAAGAGTTAGTTAATCATAAACAGCTGCAGGTCTCGTCTAAAAAGGTGTTGGCCGCAGACATTCCTACTCTCCTTCCTAGTGGCCCTACTCAACGCCGCGACTTGTGTTTTTTTTATTCAAAAGTGGATCGGACGTTTGGCACCAACTCACCTGATTGTAACCGACGGTGTGGCCAAGGATGGAGCACGTACATCCAGAAGAAATCTATTCACCCTAGCCTTGAATATGCCCAGATTGTATTTCTCAGGAAACACAGAATTTTTTGGAATGTCTACGAGAAATGGGTGGTGGTGTGCCGTCCTTCTAGGTGTTCTGTATTAAAAAGGGGAGGGTAGAATAAGGTCATGAAACTCCTGCGCACACTCACCAAAATGTACGCAGTAGAAAATAGACTAGTTACTTTAGGTCAGTGCTTGAGGCTAAGCAAGTTTTTGGCGACATGTTGGTCAGCACCTGGAGTATTTATCCGGGTGGCGCAGGTTCGAATCCTCTCGACCGTATTCTTCTTTCCACAAAAATTTATAACTTTGATCATCACTAATCATCAATCCATCACTAAATCCGCTTAACGCGTCGGTTTACCGTCTATAAAGCTTCCAGCCTCTACTTCGGCTCCATCATAAAGGTCACAAAGATCGGAATTGTGCTTGATACATGTGAAGCTACAGCTCCGGTGCGAAGGCTATGTATGTTGACTATATATTGTTTGTCGTAGTGCGAGGTCCGCGGTAAGATAGTGGGTGGTCTCCACGTGTCTGCGCGGCGCGAGCAGTACGAGCAACTGCTGGAGACGCTGCGCTGGATCACCACCGACGGGCCCGGGGACGTGGTGGACGGCTCCGGCCCGCACATGCCACCCTCGCCGCATGCTCAGGTATTTAGGTCCTTTAATTTCGTCTGGTTAAGATCCAACATAGTGTTTTAGTTGTTGAAGTCTCCTTTGTGAGTTTGTTTGCTTCTGACTTGGCTTGGCGATTGATTAACAACAGCCGGGACCGTCGGCTTGACGTGCCGTAACGTAACGTAGAAATAACGATTTGTATTGATTGGTCGTCCGTCTAGATGGTGTCGGGCAGTGGCGCGCTGCTGGAGGGCGCGGTGCCGACGCTGCAGCTGGACCCGGCCGTGCGCGCCGCCGTGCTGGCCGTGCCGCCGCCCGCGCACGCGCACCAGGCCGCGCCCGCGCCGCACACCGCCGCGCGCGCACACAACCCGCTCACTGGTACGTGGACCTCACTAGTCATAGCTAGATGTGTCGGGCAGTGGCGCGCTGCTGGAGTGACAGTGAATGACGTCACGCCTCAGTCAAATGTCAATCTTCGCCGTACATTATGGCTTCAACTTATGTCAATTATGTTGAGGGATGACACAAAACGGCGCCATGACACCCAGCAGCGTTTTCGCGGTGAAATCAAATTTGATAGTTTAAAATGCAATCATTTGCGTTGAAACTTATTTTATCGCTGAAATATTGTGTTTTTTACGGATATAGTAGACGTGTACCTACATTATAAAAGGAGATTTCAAAATTTGTCATCATGTCCACTCATATATGAACTTACACCCAAACTCGAAACAACTTCCTTAAACTATTACTACGTCCCTTTCTAACACCTTTAGTTAATCGTCTTCCTTCCTGTCTCAACATAACCAAAACATCTAAGATTCTAAGCAAACAGGTTTCTATGTTTCTCACTACATGAACCCAGTGCCCTGGAAGGACGGACACTTGTCATATCGCTGGCTGAATTCAATAGTGGCACAAGACAAATTATTAAAGTGCGATTTCTCAAATTGTATACTTTTGTCTTATGCCACTATTGAAATCAGCCAGCGATATTTGCGTGCATGTCTGCAGTAAGACTTTTCAAATGGCCTCGCATGTACAGTCGTAAAGAAAACTGTTAACCTACAAACTTTTTTTTTTAAATCAACATTACCGCAGTCCATTTATGGCACCGACTGTTCTCAGCCCCTGAGCGAGATGTATTAACGGAACATAAAGGAGAAAAGAAAACATGCTCATGCGCCCAGGCGTTTTTATTGTAAAATTGACTACTGCGCAGCGTAGTTGCATACAACTTCAGAGATGCGTGTACACTAACCTAGTTGATGATTTTTCCAAAAAGGTCAGCTGCAGTAGTACTCGCATCCCTCGCGCGTGTATGACCTATATGAGAATCTGTAAACGTGGACCAAGCTAAAGAAGTAGTTCTTCGTTTCTGCCTACACTCATGGGAAAAAGGCGTGTGTTTAACTGTTTTAAAATAATCGTTATTTCACTAATCGTGCCGTCAATTTAATAGTATTATATTTCTACATGATTATTTCTTTGAATAGTGAACTTCGAGCTGCCCACATTCAGCGTGGAATTACGCGCAGACCTAGGTGAAGGTGAACGAAGCCTGGTGGAGCTCTCCTTCAGGGAGTTCAAGCTCAACTATCAGAAGACGCACCCCTACGAGAATATGTTACAGGTGAGCTACTGTCCCGTGGGCCGAGGATAAGTTAAAAAGTTGATATTTCTAATGAGCTAGTCATTTACTGGTGGTTAACTGAACTAAATATAAATATTAAGGAATTATGCAAAGCCTGGTAGACTTCTATAATTAATTTATTGTATGCGATATAGCGCTGTTTTTTGAAGACGAATGTTAGGTTTCGTATTCTATCGGCTAAAGTGACAATATGTGGTTTAAAATATAAAAACAGCATAAGGCCAATATATTGAATTGAAACACTGTTATTAATAATATGATAATTTCAAGGGTCTATCGGAGGGTTATAACAGTAATGAGCATAAAAATGGTTATTATTAGTAATAACCATAGTAAAATATTAGAGCAGTGTCATCTGCATATGAAATTATTTTTCCGTGATCCAGATTTAAATTACAAGGATCGTTTATGTATACAAGGAAAAGGGTAGGCCCAAGGATACATCCTTGAAGGATTCCAAAAAGTGATATATCCGCACTGATGATATTGCCTATTTTAACACATTCATATCGATCATGTAGATAGTCCGTAAAGAGGTTTAGCTGAGTAGCTCTTATTCCTAGTGCCTCTAATTTATTTAGAAGGATATGAACGGACACGGTATCAAAGGCTTTTGCTAGATCCAGGAATGTCCTGTGACCTGTTTACCTTTTCCAAGTTCTTCTGAGATATAGTCGGTTAAGTGGTGTATCACGTCTGCTGTTGACAACTTAGATCTAAAACCAAATTGCCAATGGCAAAAATGCTTATGACTTTCTAAATCTATTTTTTCATTTAATTTTTATTCTAAATTATTATCTGTGGTGATTTTAATATTAATATTTTAGAAAATAGTTCTAATAGCTGTAGACTCTTAAGTCTTTTTAAATCTTTTAATTTGTCAAATGTTTTTTTAGAACCTACCCGGGTGACACCGACATCAGCTACTTGTTTAGATAATGTTTTCTGTAGCTGTGACTACATAAATAAAGAAATAGTAAATTACTTACCGTCCGACCACAGTGGACAAACCGTCACTTTTAGTTCTTACACACCATCACAAAAAGTACAAATAAAGTTTAGGCAAATAACAACAAAAAAATTGGAAAAATTTAATACTTCTTTGAACAGAGATTTGAATGATAATAGTTACGATATGTTAGACCCAAATATTTTTTTCTCAGAATTCTTTTCAATATTACGTTCGCAATTTAACTGTATTTTCCCATTGAAAACTAAAAATATGAATTCTAAATTCTTATTTAGTGATTGGGCGACTACTGGTATCAGAAAAAGTAGGGAAAAGTTATTTGAGCTGTACGGTCTAAAGCGATATAGCAATAGTGCCAGTTTTCATGAGTATGTAGCTAAATATTCTAAAACTTTTAAAAGTGTATGTAAGGTAGCTAAAGCTTCCTTTATAAGTAACAAAATTAAATCAGCTGCTGATAAAATAAAAACTACCTGGAAAATAATTAATAATGAAACCGGTAGAAGGAAAGTGCGTAATACAGATTTTAAACTTGACACTACGCATGGTCAAATTTGCTCTAATTTTGAAGTAGCACAAGAATTTGAGACATTTTTCACTAACATTCCTTTTAAAACTACTGAAGCTCTTCATTCGTCTCCCGCACTTTCTATTGCATTACTGAGAAACAATGTAACTGCTTGCCCTTCAGAATTTAGATTTCAATACACCAATCCCCAGGCTATTATAAAAGCTTTTAAAGATATTAAAATTAAATCAACAGAAGACCTTTGGGGAATGTCTGTTAAAGTTTGCACATCAATTATAGACACTATTGCACCACTTTTGACTGTAATATTTAACATCAGTATAGCACAGGGAGTTTTTCCGGAACTCATGAAACATAGCAAAGTAGTACCATTATTTAAGTCTGGTCATAGTTCTGAACCTAACAATTATAGACCTGTATCAGTATTGCCGGTGCTCAGCAAAGTATTTGAAAAAATAATGCTAACTCAGATGTTACGTCATTTTAACACCAATTGTATCTTTCATGACCAACAATATGGTTTCACCAAAGGCCGTTGCACCACCGACGCCGGTGTAACCTTAATAAAGCATATTTATAGCGCGTGGGAAGATGCACAAGATGCCATTGGCATATTTTGTGACCTTTCTAAGGCATTTGATTGCGTTAGCCACGAGACGCTTCTGCTGAAACTCGAGCATTATGGAATTAGGAATATGGCTCTAAGTCTAATAAAATCATACCTAGAAAATAGAACACTAAAAGTTCAAGTTAACGGTGTAAATTCATTGGGCTCGGAAATTAAAATAGGCGTGCCTCAGGGTTCGATATTGGGTCCGTTCCTCTTTTTAGTATACATAAATGATTTACCGTATTTGTACCAAAATCAACCCGAAATGGTGTTATTTGCTGATGACACGTCTTTAATTTTTAAAGTTGACAGACGTGCACCGGATCTTGACGATGTGAATGACGCTATTCTTAAGGTTCAAAATTGGTTTACAGCAAATAATTTAGTAATGAACGGGAAGAAAACTAAATGTATAAAATTTTCTTTGCCAAACGTAAAAAGTAGCGAATGTGACATTATATTGGGTAAAGATAAAATTGAATTTATAGATCAAACCGTTTTCCTGGGAATTACGCTAGACGATAAACTACAGTGGGGTCCTCACATAACATCTCTTGCAGGGCGGTTAAGCTCAGCCGCTTACGCTGTTAGAAAAATAAGGCAACTAACAGATGTAGATACCGCAAGACTAGTTTACTTCAGCTACTTTCACAGCATTATGTCTTACGGTATTCTACTATGGGGACGTGCTGCTGACATTGAGTCTATATTTATTTTACAGAAGAGAGCTGTCAGAGCCATATATAATCTACGTCGTCGCGAATCTCTTAGGGATCTGTTTAAGGAGATTAATATTATGACCGTCCCTTGTCAATATATATATGAAAATATTATGTATGTAAGAAAAAATCTAGATCAGTTTGATAAATTATGTGATAGACATAATTACAACACCAGAAATAAAAACAAAATTGCACAGCCACGATTTAGATTGTCTAAGGTACACACATCATTTATGGGGTACGGTGTAAAATGTTACAATAAAATTCCCTCTGACATACTACAACTAAATGAAAGGAAATTTAAAACTCATATAAAACGCTCATTATGCAAGCAAGCATACTATACATTAGGAGATTACATTGATGACAAAAATGCTTGGCTAACTGCTGGTCCTGCTCCACAAGCACTCTGACTAACAAATCAATGTTACAAACAACATCACTTCGACGTACTGTCTCTTAGAATGTAGTTATTTTGTTTTTTGACATTGTTATATAATTTTGATGGACAATTTTTTTTTGTCTTGTTCAGTCCTTAATCTAATAATATTTAAAAATACGTTTGTCTAATAATTTAGCATTTCATTTTTATTATACTGTAAATGTGAGTACCATGTAATCATTTACATATTCTACATGATTAAATATATTTGATTATTGTCTGGCAGCTAGAGTATGTCATGCTCACTCAAATGTCCCGCTGACGGTGGCGTTTGTGTTGGGTCATTAGATTCCCTACAATATGGTCGAGTTTAGTGATGCTGACGCTGGCGTCATGTTCGTGAACGGGCGCCGTTGGTTGGGGCTGGTCATCTCTAAACTGTCATGGCAAAGTTTTGAATTGTAACTAGACTCTATAGACTTCATATTACATTGTTCTCACATATGATTTCTATATTATAAATACAATGTAACCAAAATATTGTAATTGTTTGATGAAAAAGAGTAACCGTGGAGTTTCTTGCCCGTTCTTCTCCACAGGAATCTACACTTTGGAACGTGGCAACTAGTTTATTTTTTTGACAATTCAAAAGTGCCTGTAAACGGTCTAATTGAAATAAATGCTTTGACTATTGACTATTGACTATAAATATGATACTAGTCTGTTATTTACAATATTTTTCAAAACTTTGGACACCGAAGGTAATAACGAAATAGGTCTGTACTTTGTTATTAATCACAATATTGTCGACAGATCTGCGTACGTGAATATTTTAAAGTCGTATTCCATCGCGCCCTATGTAACGCGCTTATCTTAGTATTTTTTCTACAATTGTAGTGCAGTGCACTATATTTATGGATTCCTTTTTATTTAATTCTGTTTGCTTGCTAGGTTTCGCTTCATTCGATAACAATGGAAGATTTAACCAAAGACCCGGATTCAAAGCACCGGATGCTGATGGTATCGCATACCCCTCAAGTACCGCCGAAGGCCGTGTTCGTGTCCAAGTCTTGCCCGGACTTCGTGACGGAGTACGCTGACGACATGTCCAGCGTCAGCTCGCTGCAGTACATGAAGTGCTGCTCCTGCTCGCTGCCCAGCCAGCTCAATGTGGCGGCTAACGAGGTGCGTACATTTGATGTTTTCCTGGTGTTATTCATCATAGTGTCCTTACAATAACATAGTTTCTCTATCAGAGCAAGGAGCGACGCAACAAACGCGACAGTAAATGTGGCGTGACGCCGCCGTGCTCGCCGGAGTGCGGCGCCGGCGCAGACGAGGGCGCGGGGGCGCGCGGGGCGGGGGACCCCGGCGACAACCTGGTGTGGCTGTCCGTGCACACGCGCGACCCGCACCACCCGCACTTCAGCGACAAGTACGACAAGGTGCGACATGTTATACTCGTATACTTGTGCTGCAGGGTCATATATCAACGCGTATATATAGGCGTCACTCGGCTTATAGTGATAATAGTTTTCAATTTGCGACGCATTATGACGTAAGCTCTAAGAAGCTTTGAAATGGAATGGTTAGAGGTACCGTGCCCATAGATAGTTGCAGTAGACTGTTTTAATGAATATTCAATATTGTGCAGATATCGAAACTGACCAAAGTGGACTTCAACTGCCTAAACTTAGTGGTGAGTATAGACAGCTGGGTGGCAGTCCTGGATTTCTTCGGCATCGCGGGTGATGACTTGCCCGACAGCGAGCACGGGCCTGAGCCGCAGCAGCAAGGTAACTGTCATACAATTTACTAATTTTAAACATTTGGAAATCCCGTAGCATATGATTAAGATTTTAACAAGGGATGCGTAAAGTGTGGGAGTCTTTCATAATATCAAGATAAATTTACCAGTGTGCTTGTTTTTATAAGTAAAAAAATATCACGATCGTGTAACACTTGTCGTCCGTCAGCCCCTCACAGCACGTCGGCGGAGGGCGGCAGCACGCAGACGGAGGTGTCGGTGCGGTCGCTGAGCGTGGTGGTGGTGGCGGGGCGCGGGGAGGCGTGCCGCGCGCTGGTGTCGCGCGCGCGCACGGTGGCGCGGGCGGATGCGCAGGCGCACACGCGCCACATCTCGGGGCGGCTGGGCGCCATCTCGCTCACGGACCTCACGCCGCACTCCGTGCTGTGGCGCGACCGGTTCCGCACGCACGGGGATCAAGCGCTCACCTTTCACTATCAAAGGTTACTTCTGAACTTGGATAGCTGTACTCCGATAAACTACAGGCTTCCAGGAAAAAATACAACATTTTACGATGTGTTTTACATAAAGAATTACCTCACGTTGTCCAACTTAATCCAATATCTTTGACTGAAATGTCAGAAATCACATTCCACATTAGTGAACTTGAACACGCTGCAAGTTGTGTGATAAAAGAAATCTTCTTTACTTCATATTTTCTAGAAATAATCTGTTAGACTTATAATAAATCATTATTAGGTTAGGTTAAATTTCAACAACGTCCAATATCGTTATCCGGAAGATACAATTGAATTTTTAAAACAAAACCCGTCACATCCAAACGTATTTCTCGGACAGAAGCTATCTGAAGTTGGTAAAATTACAGTCTTTAAAGTTTTAAACCGTTATTTGGCTAGACTGAGCACAGCAGAGGCGGCGGAGGCGGGGCACGAAACGAGCCTAAGCATCGAGATGGGCCCCGTGACGTACGTGCACACCAAGCGCTTTGTGCAGGAGCTGCAGGCATTCGCCAGGGACTTCAGTCTGCTGCGCCGGGTCATCCTGCAGGCTAGGCTTAAGGTACCGTACTTGGAAGACTTGAAAAACTTATTATCATCATTCTAGATTTGAAATAACATACTTTTGTAATTAAGTTAACTAATTAATGACTTTCATAGTGCGACAAAGGGGCGGTGTTAACATGTGTTGCTTTAATGAACTGTTTAATTAAAATATTTCGAAACAGAGTTTTGTAAATTTCCAATACTTGTTAGGTGTCGGTGGTGTCGGGCGTGTCGGGCCCGGGCGGCGCGCGCGCGGCCCGCATGCGGCTGCGCCTGCGCTGCTCGGCGCCCGTCATCGTGCTGCCGGTGTCGGGCCGCGCGCGCAACGCGCTGGCCGCGCACCTGGACCTCCTCACCCTCGACAACAGCTTCAAGCACGCCGGAGACGACGGCACCGTCAGCACCATGACTGATCCTAACTGTGGTATACACATTAAACAATCACAAAGACGCCTTTATTTATTGGCAGTTAATAGAATGCAGTCGTTCTACTCGGACAAGTCAGACTTTCGGTCGACTTGGATAATTGTGCAAATTGTAATGACACTTGGGAGATTTGTATAACGCACTGATCCCTTATGTACATCGTTGTGGGGCAGGCAGCCGCGAGCTGCTGGACGTGCGCGTGGTGACGCTGTCGGGCGTGGCGCTGTGGTGCGCGCGCGGCGGGCGCGGCCTGCGCGTGCGCCGCCTGGGCGCGCCGCTGCTGCACGCGCCCACCTCGCTCGAGCTGCGCGTCGAGCACAACATGAGCCACACGCACAATGGTACTACTGCTCTTCTTGGATCTCTCAGATAGTCAAAGGTACGGACTTTATAAAGATATATTTTCCTGTGCAGTGGCGGACATGACGATCCAAGGCTCTCTGTCGACGCTGCAGTGCGCGCTGGACCCGTCGCAGTACCGGCTGGTGCGCGGCGTGCTGGCCCACAACCTGGCCGAGTGCGTGGACGACCTGCTGCCGCACGACGCGCCGCTACTTCCGCCGCGCCACCAGCACCAGCAGGATGTAAGTGCTGTCCGCAGTTATCCGCCATCATGGATTGTTATTATACCTGTATATTCGTATTTAGCTTATAATACCTTGAAGATTATAAGATACCCATGTCAATATATTCAAAAAATAATTATCCGCCATCTTGGATTTCACAATTAATGCGATATTCGTAATGAGCATCCTGAAACAACTCAAACGTTATACTCATACCGATATCATCAGAAATTGATTATCGCCATCTTAGATTTCAAAATTAATACCCTACTGCGTAATAAGCATCCTAAAATGCTTTGAAAATTACACATATATGGATGTTATCTAGAAGACGTCATTAATAAGTATTCATAGATCGGTGGGATGCCCCGATGTTACGTAGATAGATACAGCTCCACACTGACTTTTAGTTGCATAATTATGTTTATCTGTGTCTGTAAAGTACTAACACTAGAAGATAAGAAAAATTGTTACTAACCCTATGGACTCCGGCCTGAAACAAAAGCTTTCTACTCTATTCTATTAAGCTGTTGCGTCACTCATTACACTAATAACCAACACCGTAAGATACCTTCAAAATAATATCCATATTATTTTCAAAAGATTATATCAGCACTCTTGTTTAATTAAATGCATACGCCTTTCAGCCACTGCACTGTCTGGATGTTCATTGAAGAACCCCATTTCCCTTAGTAAACTGAAACCCCATTACTCATCAGGTGTGGACGACGAGCTCCCTAAAGCTGGACCTTCACGATGTGACCGTGAAGCTAGAGCCGGAGCACGGCGTGTCCTCACTCGCCTGCATCAACTTCATCAAGTCCAGGCTCGTGGTGGAGACCTACTCCGACCTCAGCCAGGATATAGACCTAGTCTCTCAGGTAGCTGTACAAATAACTTGTATCTACTTCTAGCGCGGATATACTTCGCCATGAAATGATGATTTAACAGCAAAATTAAAAGTAAATGTTGTAATGTGTGAGATAGTGTACTCAATCAAATACGTGTAACTAGGTTCAAACCGTGTTATATAATGTATCAATTACAAGCTAACTTAATAATATATAGGGAGGCGGCGCGTCACACACTACAATGTGATGAAATAAATATTATCTATGTATGGGAGGCCCACACACATCAAAAACTTTTTTCTATTGAACTTTTGAAATCAGTGAAAAACTAATGAACAAATTTGGGTTAAATGACCAGATCAAAAGAACTGTCGATCCCTGTAAAATAAATGTTATACAATATATTTGTAGGAGATCCTAGTGAGTGACACTCGGTACACAAAGGAGCCAGCCAACCGGCGCGGCAACGTGTTCAGCCACATCGTGCAGCCCATGCCCGAGCAGCGGCACAGCGTGCAGGCCGAGGTTCACGCCAGGTGACGGCTCCTAGCTTACTTCACGAACACTCTGCTTTACTGTGGCACTTTACTTTCTGTGGCTGCTGGTTAAAAATTAAGTTTAAAGAGGCATTTGCTCATAAAAACTTCCGTGAATAGATAGTAATATGGTTGAGCTACACGATGACTGATGCATGTGTGCCGTCAGTTTATTCTAACTGACGGCAAACATGCATCAGTCATCTTTCTTTCTTCTTTTTTTCATCGTGTCAACTCGAAACTGATACGGCTCTTTCTTAAACAAGCCATTCCAGATACCCTACATGGTTACGCTCACATAGGGATGTTTAATGATGTTTGGACTTTAAAAGAGACCTTGACCTTTGAGTTTGTTTCGGCGTTTCTTCTCAGAGGTAGTCAGACAAGAAACGCCGACGCCATCTAGATCATAGTGACATGTAAAAGAGTTCTTAAAAGACCTACTTACAAAATAAATAAAAACCGTAATAGATTTATTGGGATTACCTTTTAAGACAAGAGTGCGATATAACTTATTTTGCGCGGATACAGAGCGGCCATGAAATTTTACATCGTGTGTTGTTGGATGAAAAGTTCGACGCGCATTAAACGATAGGTGATATTGATGGATTCTTCTCATTTTTCAATATTTTAAACATTGCGTGAGCATTGTCTGCTTATACATTTTCTTCCATTGCTAAGACATGATGTTCTGAAAATACTTGTGTTCAGGAAGCGGCGCGACTCGTCAGCATATACGATCCTAGTGAACAACATGCGTCTGATGGCGGTGCTGGACTGGTGGGAGTGCGCCAACCAGTTCATCATGCAGCCGCCGCCGCCGCCCGCAGACCCTGACCAGGCACATCTGTAAGTTGGATATTAATGTGAAGAAACTACAATAGCAATAGTTTCTTTTTAGTATCGCTGAAAGGTAGACATTTTCTCACGGCAATTAGATCACGCTAGATTTTTCTCAAATATTTTCGTCTAGTCTTCCGAGTAATGTTTCTTTCTTTCCAATATTGAGTAAAAATCAAACAGGCTTAGGTAACTTTTTACCAAAAATTGTGTTCAGTCAAAACTTTCGCCCATACGCCGCTTGCTCGTCCTTGCACTCTCTTCGAATCAGTAATTGGCATCAAATAAGTTGTTACTGATTTTTGAGCTTGATACCTTTTAGGAATATTGGCCGCTAAAAGCTATAAATTGGGAGGAGTGAATGTGCAATGGTTGGGAGATTATTCGCCCTGCAGTGAGACGATCATGTCTGAATAATAATATGAATGTTCGTCCATCAGCGAGGAAGCCCTGTGCGCAGCCCGCAGCGCGGCCAGCCCTCAGGCGGCACTGACCCACGAGGAGCCGCACGTGGAGCTGAAGCTGAACGTGACGGACTCGCAGCTGGTGCTGGTGGAGGACCCCTCCGTCTGGGACACCAACGCCGTCATCCTCAGGGTAACTTCTCCATTAATGAACATTCATTTCACAATTCTGATCTGATTCCTATTTGGAATTGCAAGAACATTATACACTTGATTTGATTCCAGAGCACAACAGTGATAACGTACCGGTGCGCAGACGCACAGAAGCCGGTGTCGTGCGAGCTGAACGAACTGGAGGTGTTCTCGTGCGTGCTGGGCCTGGAGGAGGAAACCGCGCTGTCCATAGTGGAGCCGGCCGCCGTACATGTGGCCATTGACGCCAACAGGGTGCTACATGTAACTATCGATTCGATTTCAAAACCAATTATTGAGATAGTGCTTTCCCTCAGTGAATATTGACGCAAGAACGATGAATGAGAGTTTTTGCCTATTGCCATTGAGTCAGATATGCTAATTGAAACAAAAAATAATCACTTCGCGTTTTTTTTAATATTAAGTAATAATTATTAGGAAAGTATAACATTTTATAATACTAGCTGGTGCCCGTGACTTCGTCTGCGTGACAAAGGCAAAATTTTAATTACGACCCGTTCAGCCGTTTAGTCGTGAAAAGGTAACAAACATACAAACAAACAGAGTTACTTTCGCATTTATAATATTTATAGTTTCGTTAGATAAATGGTTAGCTCTCTCGTTATAGTAAAATTGTTCCTTTATTTATTTGGTAGGTGGCGATGAGTACTTTGAACTTGCGACTGTCATACCACGACATGCGAATGTTTGCGGCGATGTTGCAGTCACTGCCCGTGCAAGCCAGAGCAGCCTTGTCCGGTAAGTTATCTCACATCTTACGCAATTTACAGCTCTGTATCATGCTTTTGTCCCCGAAAAAAGGAGTTCAGTCCCTTTACAGGAACTCCTGTAAAAGGGGTTGAATAGCAATGACGTCACCAAAAACTGCTGGAGTATTTATGCGGGAGGCGCAGGTTCGAATCCTGCTCACGATCCTATTATTCACTACAAATATATATATATAAGGTCCTAATTTATTAGGTAATTTCCTTTGAAAGGGTTAATAAATAAAATAAATAAAAATAATTTATTTCAGGCATAGTGCCCATAATGGTATGAGTAACAATAATGAATTAAAATTAAAATGAAATAGAAACTCAAATTACAATTAAAACTAAAATCAAAATTAAAATCAAATTACAATCAAAATTAAAATCAAAAATAAATATTAATCAATTAAAATTCTATTTAATTTAAGTATTTACCGCCCACTGGAGCCCCAAGCACACGCACTTGTGCTTGAACCCAGTGCCCCAGAAGGGGGCTGTCCAACTTGTGGCTTAGCACGTTCAGGATGGTGTTGGTGCTCCCACGCGTACGAAACATCAGCGAAGCAATGCGGCACCGCAGAACCGTATGGAAGCCGTCTGTGTGCGCGTGCGCAAACATCGCAGAGGCACTACAGTAGCGTGGGAGCCCCACCAGCACCCTGAACGCGTTATTATATTGTACTCGGAGAGCGTTGATGGCCCGCCGAGTGTAGTTGACCCACAGATTGCAGGTGTAGAGAGTTTGGCAGAATGCTTTAAACAAAGTGATTTTTTGTAAGTCAAATACATTCATTTAAGCTAAGAATTAAATGGATTTAACAAATTATTTGTAATAAACATAGTACTAGCAAGACGAAAACTGCTGCATGAACAGTGAACATTGAGAAAAAAATAAAATTGATGTAAAATTTTTAATTATGGCTTAAATGAATCCTTATCACTTACACATTGACCCCTTAAAAGGAAATTACCTAATAAATTAGGACCTTATATATGTCGCAGATGGATTGTAGAATCAGCTGTTTTACAAAACTGCTAGCTGATTTACAAAACAGTACTGTTATGAAAAACAGCTGAACGACGTTTAGCGGTTTTACATAATTGCGCAGAATTGAATGAACGTTTTGCGTTTATCAATGCAGCGGGTCAACAATCAGAGATTATTTAAAACAGTGTTGAATGAACTGTCAGATTGTTGATTTTAGTTCGAAATTTTTTCGCATATGGCTCTGTATGTCTTAACAATAATAACCTAACTTTAATTAATTTGTCAGTAGCAAAAAGAAGATGAAAATTTTGAGTATTAATAATAATAATAATAATATAACCTTTATTTCAGGCAACTTTGGCCCATAAAATAAAATACACAAAAAATAAACAATTTATAAATACACTAATACATATTAATATTACAATAAAACTTATAACTACTGCACACGAAGTGACGGCATCGTGTTTCGCTGACTGGTGTCGCGTAGCAAGCCGCGAAAACGTCGGTAAACGACACCCTTCGGCCAAAACTCTTGTTTGAGGAAGGTCTCAAGATGCTGAGTCGGAACTCGCACCACGAACGATTTGAAATTTGTGTTGTGGCGCGACTCCAACTGATCCACCCTCAAACTCCAGTTGGTCTTCACTCGGACATACTCCACGATCTCCTCGACCTTCGTGGAGTAATGCAGGCGGGACACGTACAGCTGCGTTGTAGGTACTGCTGGACGCAGAAGCATGTTGGGTCCTGCCAGCGCGGTACCGCACTGGTTCCGAGAAGGAGGCTTCTTCTTCTTCTTCTTCTCCACCTTGATGAAGCCATCCTTATCGCACGTGTCTTTTTCTGGACCCCGCTGTTTCAAATCCTTGTTATCCAACAATTTAGGACAGCTCTGTTTACCCCCCATTGATTTTACCGCTCGCCTTGTCTGCAAATTTTGCGACTCAGCAGGTTGGTTAGCGGCGACAATAGCTGCGTAGGCTCGTTTAGGGGTCGACGTACCTACACGTGTTGTTTCCTCTACCGGTGTCGAGGCAGGGACGACGACGGAACGCGATGCAACGCATGCGATTTCGACTGTTGCTGACGTTGTTGAGCTCGCCGACTCAAAACTGCCGATGGATGCGTTTTGCGCTCCGCGACGTGCGTTCACATTAGTGGCGTCAGGTGACCTACTTGCCGAAACAACGTTGCGCAATAACACAACTTCGGCACGTAGTTCACTAATGGTGTTATTTGACACCTCCAGCTTGGACTGCACCTCGGCCAGGCTCGTTTTCAGGGTTGTTATATCCTTCAGCAGCCTGGTGACGTCGACGTGATCGAATGTGATGGGGGGAAGCTTATGCAGGTCCTTCACCACAAAAGCGGGCACGTCATCCGGGTCGGTCTCCTTCATCAGGGTGACGATGTCCTGGAGACTCTTCTCTGTACCATCCCTACGGCGGGACGGCATCTGTATTGTTTTCTAAATCAGCTAGCAGTTTTGTAAAACAGCGGATTCTACAATCCATCTGCGACATATATATAACTTCACAGGAGTACTGTTATAATCATATTTTACTCTGAAACAGAAAAACGACAATTACGCTTTTCCCGACTCTCTAGAAATCGAACCACTAGCCCAGTCTACCGCACTAATGAGACAGTGGTTAGGGTGTATTTAGTTTTGCTATTAGAAGATTATTTTAAATGTCAAGTGGTGGAAAAGAGGTTATATTTTATGTGCAGTGTATATCTCGCCACGTGCCGATCTGACATAGCTACCAACTCAGGCCTTGTGAGATGATCCCGCATTTTTGTGGATCATGAGCGAGGTCCATTGGTGATGCTAAGTATAATGTGTGATTAGGTAAGTCCCTAGTGTCCCCGGACGTGGAGGACGCGCCGGCCAACAGCGTGCACATGCGCGCGGGCTGCGGCGCCGGCGTCAGCAGCGGCGTGGGCAGCGGCAGCGGCTGGATGTACCGCCCGCGCTGGCTGCGCACTGCGCCGCCGCACGTGCCGCCGCCACAGCCCAAGCCGAACACCAGCATCTGGCCGCTGAAGGCTGTGCAGGTGACCTATTTTATGATTTTCTTATAGTTTCCCTGTAAAGAACATAGGATGGGCGTCAAGGTTTTCGATGAACATTACAAAAGTCCTAGATATTGGTATGCGCTATTCGTATGTTCAAACCGTACTAGCTCGTTATATCTAGCAGCTCGTTGACGGCTGGAGCTATATTCTATTGCAATTTCGTACCTCAGAGATAACTCATTCAAAAATAATGTGGCACATAACTTTGTTCCTTGTAACTGGTGTAGGTAGCGGCAGACTGCATCACACTGTGCGTGATCGACGACTGTCTGGACTCCGACGTGCCGCTGCTGGAAGTGTCGCTCAGTGAACTGCAAGTGGAACAGGTACTCTACACGGGCTGAGTTCTGTTTTAGATAGAATAGTATACATTTGTTTCTATGCGCTCTATGACTTCCTGCCACCTCTGGTGCATTTTCTCTTTTATCTCTGCATCAATCTATATTTTGAATTTTATATATTCGGTCAATGTTAATGTTTTCGCTGAGAAATTGTGTGCGTGGAAATAGGTCTGCTTATGTATTTCCATAAGTTTCTGAAAGCCGTCTGAATATGCAAATATATTTAGTCGTATAATTTTTCAGGAATTTTCATACAATATAGTTATACGCTTAACGGCTTAACTCATTTCAAATCATTGCAAATCTCGAAAATTAAAGTTGATAGAACTGTTGTGTGATCAGGACCTCCGTAAAGTAGAGGAGTCGTTTGAAGACCCGATGCTGGTGTCGACACCGGCAGGCGGTGCGGGGAGCGCGGTGGTGAGGGCGGGGGGCGCGCGGGCGGGCGGCGCGGGGGGCGGGCGGCTGGCGGCACTACTCACCGTGGACTACTACAACCGCACGCTGTCCGGCTGGGAGCCCGTCGTCGAGCCCTGGAGGTAAGAGGTTCATGCGCTCCTAATGAACTCAACCAACCAGGAATTGTGTAAGATTCATTTGCATTAACCCATTTCCCCTGTTCACTAACTAACGGACGTAGAAAGTGCCTCGTTTTCATTGCCATTCTTTAAATAACTAAGTAATTGTTAGGTTCGAAACCTCGTGGGAGTACACACTGACGAGCGAGCTGTCGCTGGGGCGCGTGCAGATGGAGGTGTCGTCGACAGAGGTGCTCAACACCAACGTGACGTCATCGCTCATCGAGCTGTGGCAGCTCGTGCGCGCCAACTGGACCGCCGACTACTATGCGCCGCAGGTAACTACATCGTAATGTCAGTGTGAAGATTCTTCTTTATACAGTGTGTCGACATTGGGTCGACAGAGACTTCTAGGCAGACCACCCGTACGGGGTTAGCGGGATGAGACGCAGGAGGGTCCGAGCCCATACTGCCTATAATCGTATAGGACATAGCTTTGAGGGCTAGTGCATAGATTTATTTGTCATCAATAATTAATTATAGTGAATGATATGTAGTAAATAAAAAATAAAAAAACAATAAATACCTACCTTCATGATATAAATTTGGTAAAACAAGATGGCTGGCGTTAGCTTTTTGAATATGAAATATCGGAGTCGATTTCGAAATCTCTCTAATTTTTGAAAATATCGATGTGGGTACAATTACCACGGTATTTATGAGTGTAACTCAAAAAGTAACTTCTTTAAATTCATCATCATCCCCCTACTCTTATCCCTATTTATTTGGGGTCGGCGCAGTACACCTATATCTGGCATGCTGCTAAAGTTTTGGCTATGTTTTATGACCGGCCGCCTGCCTGACGTCAACCCTTTTTGGGAATGCTGTTGTTGGTGGTAACCGCCACCGATACGGTCTCCTTCTATCTAGCTATGTCACACCAAATGGTATTCATGCGCCAGGTTCTGATGTTATCCTACCATCACACTCCACTAAGCGGGATATACTAATATATACGGGCTACAAGCCATACAAATACCTAGATAGCAAATTATTCACAAACCGACGAAGTTCGGTCTCTGTTCTGACGCACGATTCGTCTTGACTCTCACAGGGTTTAGGGTACTTCAATCAGAACTTGAAGCAAAGGATCCACCGTCTTGAACGATTTTGCATTTACTATAGTATCTCTCTGTCGTTGAAACCACATGAGTCCGGACAGACAAGACATTCGGTGAACTATTCAGTGATCCCGGACCTGCTATCCATTTTCTACCTCGGGAATTGATTTTTCAACAACTTCTATAATAAAGTTACAATATTAAATGGAAAAAGAATACGGTCGCGAACAGGATTCGAACCTGCGCCTCCCGGATAGATACTCCAGGCGCTCTGACCACTAAGCTATCTCGACCTCTGCCCACCACCGCGAATTCTTCTTCCATATTTAACACGTTTTATGGTCAATGTTCTGAAATTTGTGGAGCTAATCATAGCTTTATACCCATTGTAATTGAAAGAATTTCAATTAAAAATTTAATTAATTGAGTTAATAATTATTCTTCATTAGATGACTGAAAGCAAGTAATGGTCTCTTAAACCATTTTATAGTAAATTAGCAATTACTTCTAATGGAAAGAATTAGTTAAATAAATAACATAAATATGTCAAATTTAAATTATTAATAATAATGTAAATATTCTTTTATACCTCAAATAATACCAATTAATTGATTAATTTCTTTTATTTTCTTTTTATCAATTTTCTTAATTTTTAATATAATAAATTATTATATTTATAATAAAACTCCTTATAATAAAATTAATAATAATATAATTATTAAATTTAAAAACTTAAATTGAAAATGATAAGTAATTTATTTTCAATTTTTGATCCCTCTACTAACTTATTTAATATTCTCTTTAATTGAATTAGAACAATCTTAGGAATCATATTTATTCCTTATTCTTATTATGGTCTTTCGGTCACTTGTATAGGTACTGAATTGATTGCAATGACGTCGCCATAAGACGTGTTAAATATGGAAGAAGAATTCGCGGTGGTGAGCAGAGGTCGAGATGGCTTAGTGGTCAGAGCGCCTGGAGTATCTATCCGGGAGGCGCAGGTTCGAATCCTGTTCGCGACCGTATTCTTTTTCCATTTAATATTGTAACTTTAGAGTTCGCTAAGCATGCGTTAATGCTTTTTCAAAGACATATCTTGAAACTTCTATAATGTTGTCTTCAACGCCGCCGCCACCTTTTCCGTTCCACATATCATCGGTGACCTCGCAGTAGTACATTGTCTGAAGTGACCCTTGGACACCCACGCCGGCCTGGGCTATCCATCGTATCCCAGATCTTCGGTATATATCCCATTCCGCGTGTAGTTGAAACGGTTTCACCGGGGACATATCTGACATTTTCGTCGCAAAAACGTCATATATAACTATTTTGTCCATATCGGATATTTATATTGAAATTTGTGTGATGTGTATTTACAATTACTACAAATTATGTCGACTAATTGAATATACAAGTTAAATTTTGATATTTAGAAATAATAACTTCTTCAAATTCAACAAGAAATAAAATAAATATGACTTGACAACCCTGCGACAGCGTTTGGTAACTGTTACATAGTTGTCGGCTTTTTTACAGACACCATCTCTGGTGTGTGGTCTCTCTCTAAATATTTACTCTGAGGTAATGTTCTCTAACTCTTCTCTTCCTCTTCTCTAACTCGGTAACTCCACAAAAAACCACATCAGTCTTGTTATTTTTTTTGCCAATTGTGCATGGATCATTTTAAGATTCTGAAAGCCTACTCTCATATACGCGAAAATATATGTTGTTACCACGTTGCACAGTGTGTGTAGCGTCACCAGCACAGTATCGGTCCCGTATTAAGGCGCGTGGTGTTCACTAGTCGTGCACACAGGAGCAGTCGCCCAAGGGCAGCCCGGCGGGGCACCGGCGCCGCTCGCCCTTCGTGCCCTACGCGCTGCGCAACCACACCGGCCACCGCCTCTGGTTCACCACGCTCGTCACCACCTCCGACGTGTAAGTATATTGTACATTATATACTTTGTTGTTCACTGTTAATATGGCTTTATATTCACGTGCAGTGATGATATTAGGGCATTTACAACAGTTACTCACCGTATTTCCTTCAGCGAGGAGACGTCGATTTGTAAGCGTCCATATTGGAAATTGTCTTCGATTGATTCATTTCTACTTTGACCTGTCGACGTGACACCTGCAAGAGAAAAGAGTTCGTACACAGATGAAGTTTATCGTGGCATGACTAAACAACTACAGTACCCGGCAATAAATATTGCACATCGACCTTTGGGAAGAGACAATCGGCTAATTTCGGCTTCGTAGAGCGTTCTCTGTCGCACGAAATACAAACTGTCCGGTATAGATACCGGACAGTTTGTATTTCGTAGAAGCTGTTAAAACAATTATGATTTGCTTCTTTTGATAATTCTTTTTATTCTTTGTATAAAATACAAAAACAAATCTATAAGTGATGACCTTAGGTTGGGGTAAAATTAAAAAAAAAAAAAACATTTTCACATTATGTTTCCGTATTTAATTATTTTGGAAAATTACAGCTGTAGTGTATATAATAAACACCATTATACCTATTGTTAAAATGAGACATTGTAATAAAAATAATAATAATTCTAATTCTCAATTACTTCCATTTCATTATCTGTGCTCTCAAAGAGGTCAATATCACTGTCACTGTCAGCCGTATTTATCACTAGTCTATCAGTGTAATTGTCTTAACCGTGTTGAATGCTTCTATATTCATTCTCACATTTGATTGCATGATCGCAAACCTTTTTCCACTCTTCAGCCCCGATCATGTTTACTTTTTCAGTCAATAATGTTTTCAATAATGTTTGATTAACCAGCCATTTTTCGTAGTTATCGTTATTCAATTCATTGTGATGGTCACCTATAGTGTCCGTGGATTTATACGTTAAAAAGGCACCGGGTACAAAGCCTTTTTCATTTCCCGCATGAACTATTATCAAACGTTGACCTTTTGAAATTGGCTTTTTTAATCCTTTTTTCTTATCATCACTCCAAGATTTCCCTTTAGTGTGGGATGTATGTAAGCAAGACTCATCCATGCAGATGATATTTTTTCCAGATTCGCGAAATTTGCGTATTTTATCGAGGTATTCCATTCGTTTGAAACTTACATCGTGCTTTTCCATTAGAACTTTTCGATTACCATTTTAGTGAACCGAAATCCCATCTCGTGAAGTATTTTTCTCAACGTCTTTTCAGATCCATCGTAATTAATAGTTTCAGATAATTTAGCTTATAATGATTTTATGGTCTTTAAATCGTAAGTGAAAATCATACATCATTCTTCGAACAACATCATAATCAAAATCGTCCATATCCAAACGAAATTGCTTTTTTGGTCTCCCTTTTTTTGGAGTGCTGAACTTAATTTCAGTAGAATGTGTTTTAGTACTGACTTCGTTTAATATATTGTTCAAAGTTCTTCTTGAAACTCCAGTGGCATTTGCAACTCGCTCTTGAATCTTCTTAAAATAACAACTTACATTTTCATCTTCATTTTTTAAATCTGTCAGCTTCGGTTACTAAAAATTTATAAACATTTTAGATAATTTCGCGTGACTGACCTCGTAAAGGTTTCCCACTTTTTCCTAAAGATGCCATAGTACAACTTTAAATTATTTAAATTTGGGGGTGTTAACAACTCTAAATATATAGACCGCACTCTATCGCACTTGAACAACGACTGACAAAACGTCACATAGGTAGTGTGCGACAGAAATAACGCTCTACGAAGCCGAAATTAGCCGATTGTCTCTTTCCAAAGGTCGATGTGCAATATTTATCACCGGGTACTGTACATAGAATAACACCTTGTAACATCTAAAAAACTAAAATTATTTTTACGGATACCCATGTTTTATTATGCCCCCTTTATCATACACCCCTAAGACTGCGCGAGCAGCCAACGTGGTCGGGTCCGGACGACTCTTGGATGATGGTGCGCGCGGGCGACACGGAGCCGTTCTCTTTCGGGCTGCGGCGCGGGCGCCGCCGGGGCCGTGCGCCTGCGCCCGCTGGCCACAGCGCTGTGCTCAACCAGCTGGCGCTGCGCCTCGACGGCTGGGCGCCGCCTGATCCTGTCTGCGTCGATAGAGTTGGCGTTTTCTTCAGGAATCTCACACATGCCGTTAGTATTTCATTACTATCAGTTATCAATCACAAATCATACAACTCATGCATTTACAGTAACTGGTCGAATCTGGCCCCCCGTCAAAAAGGGCCTTCACATAAAGATTGGTTAAACGTGAGAGATATTTTATACCTTCAATATTTTGAGATCTAAATCTGTTAAACCAAGTTTTGAAATCGTATATATTTTTATAGAAATCAGGAGCGGAGGCTCGCATAGTGTTCGAGGTGTCCCTGGAGGGTTCAGCACGCAAGCTAGTGACGGTGCGGTCGGCGCTGCAGCTCGTCAACAAGCTGCCTCATGCTGTGGAGGTCCGTGTGGACCACGCGCCGTCGGCAGGTCAGAATAACCTTCGTGTTATCGTTGTAGCACTTAGCAAGAAGAGATAATAATGACGCGTTGTGTTTCATATGACATACATAGATTTTTTAAGAAAGCATTGGCTAATGTATCAGGTCATATACAGGTGGGGGCTAGAAACCGCGATGTTCGCCAACCGAGGCAATGCTCTAAACTGAGCTATCTTATCGCAGCTCGCACATATCTAATATCAAGCTTCCTCTCTTACCTTCTTAAAGGAGAAGCCTGGCCATTCCTGTTAGTAACCTTTATAATGTTCAATTCTACTGTTATAGGTTCAAGCCCCGCTCGAAATTATAGTTTTAACAATGTTTACTTTAAAATAATGATGAGGAATTTCAAGAGAGCTATGATAAAATACTGCTACAAAAATTATGGGTAGACAATCAATCGACTAAAGTTGGCAACAAAAATATTCAGCTATGTCCGTCGCTGTAAAAGCACATATAAGGCTACACCACACACCATTGTTTTAGCAATTGCAACTGGCGTTGTGAACGGTTTTCGGAACTAAAAGCGTCTGCGAAATCGATATTAAACAAGCTATTTGAGGTCGAGGTCTTTCGACTGAGTATCGAACATAGAAAGTGTTGTATTGCCGTTGCTGGAAGTATGTAGTGTGGTGCGGCGTAGTGTTGCGTTGTTACCGCACTTGACAAGGATAG
This sequence comes from Xylocampa areola, assembly GCA_935421205.1. Lineage (NCBI taxonomy): Eukaryota > Metazoa > Arthropoda > Insecta > Lepidoptera > Noctuidae > Xylocampa > Xylocampa areola. The sequence goes on from OW285206.1 coordinate 20,774,517, forward strand.
GGTGACGGGTGACGTTGTCCAGCAGAGCGGCTGCTGGCGTGCGTGCGCGCGCTGCGCTCGGTGCGCGCGGCGTGCGCGGCGCTGGCCCGCGCGCGCCTGCACAAGCTGGCGCCGCACGCGCCGCACGCGCCCCACGCGCCGCACGCGCACACACCGCTGCACCCTATATTTGTCAACTGCGGTACCCAACCTTGCCCTTATTACGTAATCGCAGAGTATACTACACCTAGTTTGCGCATTATATACATTTATTTGTAGTACGTTAGTAATTTTATTCGTTGACGGAAGTTATGTATTTATTATTTATTGCGTATGATTTAGTTAGAAGAGTAACTATAACGAATTTTGTTCTATAGATTAGCCTTGTTCATAAATTAGTTTCCATTTTTGAATTAATTGTCCTTTTTTTTTTTAATGTATTTCAAATTCATTTTGATAGCAAAAGTGGCTGGCAAAAAACGTGGTATAGATTTGTTGGTAAAAATGCTTAAAAAAAAGTTTTTGATTTTTCGTGCCATATTTATTTTATAGATCAAATGATAAAAATTATGCATAAACATGTAAAAGTACTTCAAATATTCTATCTTTATTTTATAACTTAATTTGAAACTCTGAATGGCTCTAACGATAGGTTATTGGTATTATCAAAGGGCGCCGTATTCCTATGCCTGTTTTTCTGGTGGTTTTTGCACAGGTTGGTTTTTATGTCGCGCAACAAACACAACGAAATTGTTTGTTCACAACAAAATGACAATAATAAAAAAAAACTTTTGATATTAATGATACTTGTTTGGTATCAACGGTGTTCAAAATGAGTATGCTGTGGAGAATTTACAAAAACTTTTATTTTAAATATTTTACAACAGAGCTTACATGCGTTCTTGAAGGTGGAAAAAACCAGAGAGACAAAAATAATAGTGTTGCCAAAATAGTAATTTAAGATTACCATAATCATTTAAATAAACGACGACAATAAATCGACTTAGTCGAATTATATGTTTGATGTTGAATCGAACATAATTGCGCGGGCGAGAAGCTACAATAGATATAATTACAGAAACATATCTAAGATAGTTCACAGTTAGTTCACTTAAGTTACGGAATCTATGCATAAGTTAGACTCTAATTTTACATAATATTTAAACTTAAAATAAATAAGCAAATAACCAGCCCATAACTGTCCCACTGTAGGGCAAGGACCGCATGTTTGTGATGTCTTATATTAACCAAGAAAGAGAATACATATAACATTGAAAAAGTCACATTAGAATAAGTTCACACTAGAATAAGTTCACACGGGTTGAAATTATTTATTGAAATTTAATCACTAATTGTAAAAAATAAGTAGACTTACCATTAATTACATAATGGGTAAAGGACACAACTTTGAAATAGACCTTATGTAAATTTTATTCTTATATTTAACCTCTGCCACTCTTACATTTTTGTCATTGCCCGGAAAAACTTTTACAATTCGGGCCAGTGGCCACTCCAATGGAGACGTATTGACATTTTTCACAAGCACCAGGTCTCCTTCTTTTAAATTAGGAATATTATACTTCCACTTGGGACGGCTTTGCAACTGAGTTAAATAATCGGATGACCAAGTTCTCCAAAAATCTTGCTTTAATTTTGTTACAATCTTCCAAAACTTTAACCGACTTGTTGGAATTTCCAACAAGTCTAACTCGGGGTAAGTACATAAAGCAGTTCCAATGAGGAAGTGTCCGGGTGTTAAATATTTCCCTTCCTTTGGGTCTAGGGAAAGCAGGGGCCGCGAGTTCAAGACTCCTTCTATTTGTATTGCTACAGTATTGAATTCCTCGTATGTCAAGCATAGAGTGCCCACGACTCTTTTTAAATGGTGCTTGACGCTCTTGACACCTGCCTCCCACAGACCTCCAAACTGAGGTGAGTAGCTGGGAATAAACATAAATTGTATATAATTATCGTTACAAAATTTTAATATTGACACTTTGTGAGCCTTAGAACTGTTCAATTTGTACAATTCATTTAACTCATTTTGTGCTCCTTTAAACGTCTTCGCGTTATCGCAGAAAACTTTTGTGGGCATGCCTCGCCTTGAAATAAAACGTTTGAAGCATGCTAAGAAAGTTTCAGTAGATAGGTCGGATACTACCTCTACATGAATAGCCTTTGTGGCAAAACAAACAAAGAGTGCAATGTACCCTTTGGTCACGAGCGGTTTACGAATCCTTGCTATTTTCATATTAAAGGGACCGCAAAAGTCAATGCCAACATACTGAAAAGGCCTAGTGACGGTGACTCTAGCAGCAGGTAATGAGCCCATAAGTTGCTTCGCAGTTTCAGCTCTTAAGCGAATGCACTTTAAACATTTGTGCACTACCCTTTTGACTTCCCGAATGCCACTAATAATCCAAAACCTTTGGGAGAGCGAACTAAGCACTAACCTAGAGCCAGCATGCAACAATCTGAGGTGCTCTTTTTCAATGATCAATGAAGTAATATGACAACTTTTCGGGAGTATTATAGGATGCATTTTATCTTGCGGAATACCTGCATTCTGCAACCTACCGCCGACGCGAAGAATGCCGAAGGCATCCACAAAGGGATTTAAACTTGCAATATTAGATTTTATCTTTTTACCTGCCAATACTGCACGTATTTCCTCAGCAAAATATCGTCTTTGTATACATCGAATTATTACCAATAAGGCATTGTGTAACTCATTAGGACTTAAAGCAGTGTGCTCAAACACATCATGCTTCCTGGAGGCATTTCTAAAAAACCTATAAACATATCCAATGACGCATTGGAGGTTGTTCAAATTTGAGTATCTTTCAAATAATTCAAAATCTACTGACATTCGATTTTGTAAAAGGCAGGGGATTACTTCTTGGTTCAGAATTTCTGGTACCTCGAGTTTTTCGGGACTATAGAGCCCGTGTTTATAATTAGCATCTGATAAATACATCGGGCCATGCCACCACAAACCACAAGCTTGTAAGCTCTGTGGCTCTACACCACGTGAGAGCAAGTCAGCAGGATTATCAGCAGACTTCACATGAAACCAAGACAATTTATCAGTGTTAGAACGAATTTGTTTAACTCTATTGTAGACGTAAGTATTAGCTTTTATTTTTTCCGACTCTATCCAAGCCAGTACAATCTGTGAATCACTGTACAAGTACATTGCATGAGAAAATCTGGAGGTTAGTACCTTACTTACTCTATGGACTAATTGTGCTAGCAGGAGTGCGCTGTTTAACTCTAACTGGGGTATTGTTAGGTTTCTCGAGAGTGGGGCTACTCGGGATTTCGAACACAACAGATTATTATGTACCATCTCTTTTTATAACTCGAAGGTAGAGACAGCATCCGAATGCCTTCAATGAAGCGTCTGCATAACCCACTAACTCTACAATGGAAGAATCATGACACCCTATTGAGCGTGGAACAGAAATTCTGCCCAGTGAATTTAAGCTAGCAATAAATTTTTTCCATTGTTGTAAACATGCGAGGGGTAAAATAGTATCCCACTCTATTTTTGCAGACCAAATTTCCTGCATAATTAACTTGGCCACTACTATTATTGGACCTATCAAACCCAAGGGGTCAAAAAATTTGCCTATGTAACTAAGTACTTTTCGTTTGGTATTTAAATTATCTTCACAATTCGGAGTTTGAAAATGAAAGTGATCTAAATGAACGTCATATTTAAGACCTAGAGCCTTGATAATGTTTTCTTTATTGAGATCTACCTCTTCAAAGAATTTACGCTCATCAGGAATTTTTTCCAGTACTGAAGGTAAGTTTGAGCACCACTTATGCAAGCTAAAATTTCCTAACTTAAGTAGGTCTACCAACTGATCTCTCAGCAGACAAAGCTGCTCTACATTATCAGAACCTGATAAGACATCATCTACATACGTATTTTTTAGAATAGCATTCGCTGCAAGAGGGTAACTATCTCCATACCTATTTGCTAGCTCTATTAAGCATCGAGTGGCCAAAAAGGTAGAGGCCTTCAAACCATAGGTAACAGTTTGCAACTGCAAGCAAGTTATTGACTTATTTGGATCATCTCTCCATAAAATATTCTGCAGACATCTATAGTCAGCATTAATAAAAACACATCGAAACATTTTTTCAATATCACATATTAAAATGTATAAATATGTGCGAAATAACAAAAGTATATCAAAAAGCTCACCCTGAACCACCGGCCCATTCAGCATGACGTCATTCAAAGAGATTTTATTTTTAGATTTCATACTACCATCAAAAACCGTTCGCAACTTCGTGGTCTTGCTTTCCTCATTGAATACAGCATGATGTGCTAGAAAGTAAACAGAGCCACTATTAACATCATATTCATTAATATCCACCTTCTTTGCATGCCCCATAGCTACATACAGGTCAATAAACTTTTTATATTGCTCAAAAAATACATTATTTAGTTTAAATTTTCTTTCCAAAGATAAGAATCTTTGCCAAGCTACTGAGAAAGAATCTCCGAGTTGTAATTTATTTATAGAGGTGACCAGAGGCAAATCAACATAAAATGTGTTATTCTTTAATTGTACAGACCTTTCAAAAACAATCTCCGCTTTCTGAAACTCATCTGATAGTTTTGTTACAGGCTCAGGGAAACTTTCAGTCAGCCAAAATTTTTCCATAACATTTTCTAATTTTCTGTCATCACATATAACCATATTTGACACTATATTATGACACAAAGGATGATTGTTCACACACACCTTCCCGGCAATAACATAACCAAAAACTGTGTTCTGTAACACAGGTCCGTTTAAAAGTTTAATGCAGCCATTCAATAATGAATTAAAATAGATATCTGCTCCCAACAAGATTTGGATTTCCAAAGGAATGTTAAAGTTATTGTCTGAAAGCTGAATTCCATTAGGTACATTTAATTTGGAAACATCAACAAATTGCTGTGGCAAAGGTGTGGTGATTGATTCCACTATGTGACAATTTACATTGAATTTAATGTCTTCATATTGACATGATCTAATATAAAACCTAACAGTCTCATTAATTTTTGTGGACTTTTTACCAATTCCAACAATATTGGTGTCCTGCAATGTGGGTGTCAACCCTAATTTCTGTACAACAGAATGGGTTACAAATGAGGCTTGGCTGCCACTATCAAGCAATGCACGCAATTGAATGTCACGACCATATTTGTCAGTAACTTTTACCATAACTGTAGGTAATAAAACATTGCACTGTGAAGTATTATCATTTTTGGTAAATAGTGAGACGGGAGCTTCCTCTTTCATTTCATCATTATGCAACAATGTATTATGGGAGCTTTTACAAAGCTTACATTTGAATTTATATTTGCAGACATTGTCTCCATGTGCTCGCAAGCAAGTGGAACATAATTTATGATCCTTGACAAAAGACAGACGAGTCTCTATAGGGACCATCTTAAATTTAGGGCACTTAAAAATTGCATGATCTTTTTTATCACAAAATTTACACATCATATCATTGAATTGTGTAGAAACATTTGTCACCCGCATTGCAGATTTTGATTTACTTTCATAAGTATTTTTATTTGGAATTACATCCTCTAGCGCCATAGCACGCTTTTCTAAGAAGGTGAGAAACTCTGCCATTGTTGGCAAATTTTCTTGATTGCGATCAAGTTGAAAGGCTCTATTTGTGTATGAATCCAATTTCCTATAAAGAACACAAATCAAGAGACGATCCCAGTTATTAACTGGTTCATCTAAATTTTTTAATGCATGTAACTGTTGATTTATTTGTGAAACGAAGGTCCGTATAGCGGCTGCCGTTCCTTTTAGCATTGTCGGGATGTCCAAAAGAAGATTTATATGATTACAAATAAGACGAGTTTTATTATCATATCGCCTTTTGAGTAGCTCTAGAGCTTCTTTATATGACTTGTTCACTAGTGGTAAGTTCACAATCATGGACAAGGCTTCATCTATGAGATATTTCCTTAAGTAAAACAACTTTTGGACATCTGTCAATGATGTGTTGTTATCAACAACAGCTATAAACAACTCATAAAATGGTTTATATTTAGTTATATCCTTACCATCAAATGTTGGAATTTCTACATTTGGTAACTTGGAAGAAGATATGCAGGTAGTCTGAAATGCTTCTGGTTTAGAAATATCTTTAATTATTTTATTTATTTTAGCCAACACATTGAAAAACTTTTCTTCCAATATACCAACATCCTCAGTATCTTTTTCATCTTGACTGAGAATATCCAATTGCACACTTTCATACTGCTTAAAAACTGAAACAAGTTTTTCTTTACGTGCTTCTAGAAGCTCAATAGTAACCGAAGCTATATTTTTAGGATCTTTCACATAATTTTCAATCCTAGTCAACGTACCTTTACACTGTGAACGAATTAGTGTCAGCTTTTTGAGCTCCGCCATGATACTGTACATGTACGATATTATAGTACCTTCAATAGCTGCACTGTTAATAATAACGAATTAAAGCGTATTTTTTATGCCGCACAATCACCACAAATGTTTGTTTATTGTTTACATAAATGTCAATGATCTCGATCTTACGTCAAAACCGAATGACAGTTAAGATTGTCAAAATCAAATGACAGTTGTCAAAGTTGAATGACGGATGTAGCCAATATATCTCAGCACCGGATGCCGTTGTACCAACTTCACAAAATATTGCTCGTTTTCACGTTCGTTTTGCAGGGTAGGTGGTAGATTCCGAATTCCAAATACCTTTTCCAGAAAAGCTCCTCCAATATTGAGCACTTTTCTACCTTCATGTGCTGATGACTCCAACACGCAAATTTTGCGTATTCCTTCGATGAAAATGAACTGTTATCACCAACTTTGGTGAAGTTCCGCCGGGCCGCCGACACCGTCGACGGATTGCCGTGACGAGCAAACTCGACGAAAAAATGCAAAATTCACTGAGTTTCACTACTACGAATTTCGAAGGACCACTACAGCATGTTCAAAATGAGTATGCTGTGGAGAATTTACAAAAACTTTTATTTTAAATATTTTACAACAGAGCTTACATGCGTTCTTGAAGGTGGAAAAAACCAGAGAGACAAAAATAATAGTGTTGCCAAAATAGTAATTTAAGATTACCATAATCATTTAAATAAACGACGACAATAAATCGACTTAGTCGAATTATATGTTTGATGTTGAATCGAACAAACGGTATAGTCACCTCCTCAAATATGGCACAGGTACAGATCAACACAGTGTATACAAATTATTAGTAGCCCAGTGGAAATGTATAAAGCTAATCGCGTAATATATCCTGAGTGCTTGTCATTGGTTTGCGGTAGCTACAACGTTCGTACGGAGTGTTCTAGTAGGCGTTTACCGCATGGTATGATGATGGATGTGTAACGTGCCCGTAGCCCAGTGGAGCAGCGGCGGCGTGCGGTGCGCGCAGGTGGCGGCGGGCGGCACTTGGGCGGCGCCGCTGGCCGCGCACGGCGGCGCGCTGTGGACGCGGCCGCTGCTGCGCGCCGCCAGCAGCGCGCCCGCGCCGTCGCCCGCGCCCATCGACTGGCGCAGCGCGCCCGCCGCCCGCGCGCTGCTGCACTACGAGTGCCGCGCGCCGCCTGACCACATCTATAGGTACGTCGACACTTACTTACGGACCACGTTCTGTAACACGCTCTCTTACGGACAGTTCCATATACAATTATATTCACCTATCCACACATAAATTACAGTAAACCTTGCTTAACCTTGAATCTAACATTCTGTTCATTGATGTCTTAGCTCCTTACTAGGTATTATTATTACCTAGTTCAGAAATGTAAATCGCTTGTTCTAGATTCTGTTGCGTGATAGTTCGGGAGCAGTTCCCTCCGGAGCGCGGCTCCCCAATAGCCGGGCACACGCTGACGCTGGTGCCGGCGCTGCGGCTGGAGAACCTGCTGCCGCTGGAGCTGCAGTACCGCGCCACGCCCGCGGCGCCGCCCGCCGGCCTCGTCGGTGCGGCCGGCAACGTGCCGCCCGGGGACACCATGCCCTTCCATGAGGTGACGGACGATTAACTAGGTTTTGGAAACTAGATTAAATTGTTGCAAATAAATCTTTGACAACACTAAGGCCATTCAATAAACTAATAACATTGAGAAGCTCTACTCTTTTCAAAATGCCGTTTCATCAGATAACACAAACAGAAACTTATAATACGCTCACATATTACAAGGTTGATGGTTTACTAACTTTCACGGGCAAGTTTTTATCTCTTTCACGGGCAGGTTCTCCTTTTTTCAGAATCACTTATCCAGGACAGATTGAAATAGACTAATTGTATCATGTATGTGTATTTTAGCCTACAACCTTCCAGATAGCATTTCTGTAAAAGTGGTATTATCCTTCCATTCAACATTTTTATTTTTGTATATTTTTATTGTCGCATTAGCTACGTAATCTAGCACGCTCCGGTGGAGTTGATGATCTAAAGCTATCAGTGTTGACTACTCAGGTGGACGTAGAAGAAGGTGTAGAATTAAGCGTGAAGCTGGAAGGGTTCGGCTGGTCGACGGCGCTGAGCGTGTGCGGGTCGGGCGGCGGCAGCAGCAGCAGCGCCGCCGTGGGCAGCAGCGGCAACGGCTCCTTCAGCGCCAGGCTCAAGCTGCGCGACTCCCGCGGCAGGAGGCTCTACCTCAATGCGAGGGTCACCATCAAGAAGACTGATGGCATTAAGGTAACGCGTTCTTTTTAAAGTTATTATATTAAATGGAAAACGAATACGGTTGCGAGCAGGATTCGAACCTGCGCCTCCAGGATAAATACTCCAGTGCCAAATAGTGCATTCATGCACCGCACGCGGCGACCAATTATATTTTTCACGCCCGTCCCAGACCGCTGCTCCCCGCTAATCGGACCTAAATTTTGACTTCTGCGCATTCAAGGCCAGCGCTCAAGATCCGTGCCCCTAACTATACATTATTATTGCAGGTGTCGATATCGGCGGCGTACTGGCTAGTGAACCGCACCGGCCTGCCGCTGGTGTTCCGCGCGGAGGGCGGCGCCACGGAGGCGGCCGGCCAGTTCGACGAGCACGAGCTGGCGCGCATGGTGCAGCCGCTGCTGTTCTCCTTCGCCGAGGCCGACGGCGGGCCCACCATCTCCGCCAGGCTCGGCCGCGGCTTGCCCGGCTCGCCCGAGGTGAGGACCTCACAGATATACTGAAAATTGCGCGGTTCTTAAATATATTTATTTGAAATTCAGGAAACCGGTCAGTGTTAGTCTTGCGTACATCTTTACACTTGATTGACTGTTTGTGTCATACTTGTAGTGGTGTTCCCCGTTCGGACTGGGCGTGGGCGTGGGGGTGAAGAAGTTGGAGGTGCGCGGCGAGGGCGAGGGCGGGCCGTGCGAGCGCGTGTACGCGGTGGGCGTGCGCGTGCGCAGCGGGCGCGGGCGCTACCGGCACACGAACATCGCCACGTTCACGCCGCGCTACCAGCTGCACAACAACACGTCGCACCACCTGCAGTTCGCGCAGAAGTGCTGCGCCACCACGCTGGTCAGTTGTACTGCACTACTGCTACTGTACTGCTTCTAATAAAACGCCAAGTTAACGTACCAACTTTTTATTTGCTTAAAGACATTATTATTTTCCTTTAAACCAAAACATTGGTACATTGATAAGGATTGAATGATCTGTATGTGTACAACTGGTCGCCCAGAACGACCCGGGCGCGATGGCGACGCACGTGTCGGCGGTGTCGGGCTGCTACCTGCCGTGGCACTGGGCGCGCTGGGAGCGCGACCAGCTGCTGTGCGTGCGGCTGCTGGCGCCCGCGCAGGGCCACTGCGCGCCCGCTGCCCCGTCTGCTCTCACGCTCTGGTCCGGCGGCTTCCGCGTCGACTGCACCAGGACCTTGCATATTGCGTGCAGGTAATATGTCCACGTGTGAACTGTGTCGGGCTGCTACCTGCCGTGGCACTGGGCGCGCTGGGAGCGCGACCAGCTGCTGTGCGTGCGGCTGCTGGCGCCCGCGCAGGGCCACTGCGCGCCCGCTGCCCCGTCTGCTCTCATGCTCTGGTCCGGCGGCTTCCGCGTCGACTGCACCAGGACCTTGCATATTGCGTGCAGGTAATATGTCCACGTGTGAACTGTGTCGGGCTGCTACCTGCCGTGGCACTGGGCGCGCTGGGAGCGCGACCAGCTGCTGTGCGTGCGGCTGCTGGCGCCCGCGCAGGGCCACTGCGCGCCCGCTGCCCCGTCTGCTCTCACGCTCTGGTCCGGCGGCTTCCGCGTCGACTGCACCAGGACCTTGCATATTGCGTGCAGGTAATATGTCCACGTGTGAACTGTGTCGGGCTGCTACCTGCCGTGGCACTGGGCGCGCTGGGAGCGCGACCAGCTGCTGTGCGTGCGGCTGCTGGCGCCCGCGCAGGGCCACTGCGCGCCCGCTGCCCCGTCTGCTCTCACGCTCTGGTCCGGCGGCTTCCGCGTCGACTGCACCAGGACCTTGCATATTGCGTGCAGGTAATATGACCACGTGTGAACTGTGCTCAATTCAAAATTCAACTATGAGCATTTAGTCCGATTTTGCGACGGTATCTTGCCGGTAATAACTTCTGCTCAAGCTGATGCTCGAGATAAAAATATATTTTTGAACCCACTTGCTCGTAAAGTGCTTGTTATAGACCATAAGTACGGCTCGGACACAGTCTTGGGCGAATAATGCCTCATAATTTATCTCATTTGTAATAAAACTACTTTTAATCGAATTAATCGCATGTAATAATGGTTTTTGTTTTTCCTGACGTTTACCTCACTTGTATCATAGTATACTATTATTTTACATTTGACGGAATCGTGTCCACCTACTATACAATTTTAAAATTGCCACGGGTAGAGAAGTTCTTAAAAATTTGTCTTTTAATTTATTCAGGTTTAATGCTTAAATTTAAACTTGTGACACATATTCATATACATGTTCACCGGTTACTACTCACGTCCATTTGTCGAGATTGTCCGCCTTGTAGCGTAACGTATAGCGGCGATTTCGCGAGTCAAATTGTGACTCGCGACATCACCGCGGGCTCAGCTCGAGTCCGAAACTAGTCGGGCAATCCCGAAAAATGCACATGAGTTACTACTCATGTAGTAGCCACCGTAGTCACCGGTTACTACCGGTGAATATTAGTTGATATGAATTCAAATTGTGGTGCACGTTGTATTAATATTGGTATTGTGGTGGTGGTGCGCAGGGAGTCAGGCGGCGGGTACCAGTTCGTGCGCGTGGAGGTGGTGTGCCAGGGCGCCACCATGTTCGTGGTGTTCACGGACGCCGACTGCGCTCCGCCCCCGCTGCGCATCGACAACTACTCGCCCGTCTCCATCATGTTCCATCAGGTCAGGAGCAGATCCTATATTACACAACAACTGGTGATCGTGAACTAACGCGTAATTGCGACGTAAAAATACTGCAAATGCAATGTACAACTGTTAATTCGTACACCTCTTATTTAGATGTCTAATATTTACTGCATGTAGTAAGTATATTAAAATTCAATTGGCGTGACGGATTTTGCTTACACTTATTTTGCTTACACTTATTTTTAGGTCAGCTTTACTAAAATATATATTTAAAACACAAACATGCATTTCTCGTTTTAGACGAGAACACATGAGACTAAAATATTTGATATTTCTAATTTTTAAACATAGATGCATACATAGCATCACGTTTGTATCTCCTTTGAAAGGTTACGCAGAGATGTATTGTTGTATATTCAAATTTCACTGATGCACTTATAAGTCACACGTGAAGCTATTGTAGTCAGCCAGCGGCAATTCTAAGTTTTAGATTGTAACTGAGATTTTGTAACAGTAAAACGTGTCAGTAGCACATGCACCAGCTTCCACCAGCTTGCAATGTTTTGACCATTATAGTTATGGCGTGCGATAATGACATTTGCGCCATTTTAATAATAAATTATATTTTAGAAATGTTATTTCCTTTTGTCCTTGCGAGTGTGTTGAACAACGTCATATACAGCTGTAGAGCTGATTATGGTCTCAATTGCATTATAATGTTGTACGGCTCTCGCTGCACCGCTGTCCGCAGGCGGGCTGCGGCGAGGAGTGCGTGGTGGGCGCGCACGGGCGCGCGCGCTGGGCGCTGCCGGAGCCGGAGGGCGCGGCGGCGCTGGCCCTGCGCGCGCCCGGCGGCCCGCGCACGGCGCTGCCGCTCGACACGCTGCCCAAGCACCACACGCTGCTCTACCAGAACTTCATCTACGTCGCCTTCACCGCCACGCACACCAGGTAACACACCACATCTCTATTATTATACGGGTGCTAAGCACATCGTACTGGGCTTCTACCGCGGGGCCCGAGATCGAAGTTATATTCAGCATATTATATTATATATTGCGCTGAATATAACTTAAAAATAATAAAATAAAAAAATAATGGATAAGAGATTATTTTTTTTTCAAAAATCCAATGATGCAGTTTTAGTTTTCATCAAAATTCGGCCTAAGACTCCTTTGAGTATTTTTCACTATTCCTTATAGTTTCAATTTTGGCCATGCACGCCCATTTCCATATGTATATGTCGCAGATGGATTGTAGAATAAGCTGTTTTACAAAACTGCTAGCTGATTTACAAAACAGTACTGTTATGAAAAACAGCTGAACTACGTTTAGCGGTTTTACATAATTACTGAACTATAACACGCAGAATTGAATGACCGTTTTGCGTTTATCAATGCAGCGGGTCAACGATCAGAGATTATGTAAAACAGTGTGAAATGAACTGTCATACTGTTGATTTTAGTTCGAAATTTTATCGCATGTGGCTCTGTATGTCTTAACAATAATAACCTAACTTTATTTTACTTGTCAATAGCAAAAAAAAGATGAAAATTTTGAATGACGTAAATAGTAAACCACTATAATAGTCGACAATATATCGGGATTATGAAAATAAATAAACGAAATCGATCCATGAGCGAGCGAAGCGAGCTCGGGAGTTTCGTGTATCCCGACACGCACAGGCCATCCTCTTCGTGTTTAGGTTTTTTCTAACCATACAGACACAAAAATAATAGCCCCACGAAGCGGGGCTCCGTCGACCCAGCCACGGAAATTCAAACCAGAATACACTATAGTTTTTTTACGTGAATGGTGATTATCCATTTAATATACCTATACAATAAACAAACCTGTCGCACTGTAGATATGTCATTCTGCATTACGTCTAAAGGTGGGTAGCAGTTTTGTTAAACGTATCGCAATTGCAATCCAGCTGAACGTTGTTCAGCTGTTTTACAAAACACGTTGTTTTGTAAAGCAGCTAGAGATTTTTTTAAACATCGGATTCTACAATCCATCTGCGACATATATACACTGTGATTACAACAATAAGTTAATATAATAATAAGTAAGAATTATGTTGAACAGAGACAACGGCGTGAACACAGCAGGAAAGCAGTCGGCAGCAGCTCCTGACGACAACGTGCTCGTACTAGAAGTACCGCTTGGCACTACACGCGTCGTTCTCTCCAGGAAACGATATGGAGACAGGTAACATACACTATAGCTCGTTTATTTTCGTCTATAAACAACTAATTGATCCGTATCCACTGCCTAAATTAAACAGCTACTTACAATAGAATATGTATTTTGTTACCAGATCTCAGTTATGGCGCCGAGGGCCTAATGATCAGCTGATCCACGAGGGTAGCTCCCCGCCGCAGCCCACAGACGCGCTGCTGTCTGATGATGCCCCACTTTCACCACACGCTATGGTAAGTGTTACATTTGTATTCTGTATAAATAATAGGTCGGAGAAAAAGTTGCTTCGTATTTTGTATAGAAAGAAAGAACACATTTATTACTAAAACATAGCATTGGTAACATACGTTAAATGTAAAAAAATATAAAACAAAACAACACAAAATAGGTATTCACAATTACATCAAAAACTAGAAAGTGGCTTGGCAATAGGAGACATATAGAGCTTCAAGACATTTTTTTTTTAAAGTTTAATTACTTTTATGTAATTATAATATACTAGCGGTCCGTCCCGGCTTCGCAAACATTGAACAAACACGTGAACATGTACACCTTGGGTTACATTATTGAAGTTTTAGTAAGGATCCTTATTATTTTCTAGTAATAAATATAGCCTATGTTACTCGGGGATAATGTAGCTATAAGATGGAAGAATTTTTGAATTCAGGTTAGTAGTTTTTGAGTTTATTCGTTACATCCAAAACTACAAATCTTTCCTCTTTATAATATTAGTGTAGATAGTGTAGATATGTGCCCTTTTGTTCGATAACTTGTTACCATCTTGTAGATAGTGAAATAATCCCGTTGCTGTAGTAATCTTGGGATTTTTGGTAGTAAAAATGTGACATGTTTTGACATTCGTCTCTTGGTATTAACTCAAAGAATTCTGAAGAGATCGAAACACGTGAAAATCTGAGGATGCAAGGCCAGGACTTTATGGTGGATGCATTAACACTTCCCAACCACACTCTCTCAATTTTTGCTGAGTGGCCTCAGTTTTGGTGATGCAGGACCACTCATTTTATGTTGATCAATTTCGGCTGTTTTTTTTTTTCAATTTCTTGCTAGGGTCTCATTAAATGTTAGAAATAGAGATCCGAATCGATGGTTGTGCCCGGCGGTAAAAGCTCATAATAAACGATGCCCTTCCAATCCCACCACACACACAGCATCACCTTATATCTGCCTAGCCTTTTCCCAATTACATTGGGGTCGGCTTCCAGTCAAACCGCATGCAGCTTAATACCAGTATTTTACATGGAGTGACTGCCTATCTCACCTCCACAACCTAGTTACTAGGTAACGCGATATCTCAACTTATTGCGTGTTAATTCGGGTCTCGCTAGTTCTCGCATTTCTTTTTATCAAAAATCCCAAGATTTCTACAGCAATGGTATTATGTCGCTACCTATAGGATGGCAATAAGTTATCGAACAAAAGGGCACACATATTAAAATTGAGTGTAAGTAAACTATGGAAAAAAAAACTTGCATCTGTATATAAAATACGAAGAAACTTTTTCCACGACCTATTAAATAAAAATGGACGTGTGTGTGACTACATTTCACTTTTGAGCCAAAAATACACATTACATAGCAAATAGGGCAATGCATAAAAAAATTAGGTAATTTTTATATTTATTCAAGATATGTCTTTGAAAAAGCATTAACGCATGCTTAGCGAACTCTAAAGTTACAATATTAAATGGGAAAATATTTTTTTGAAAAATTTTATTGTAACTTTAGAGTTCGCTAAGCATGCGTTAATGCTTTTTCAAAGACATATCTTGAATTATTAAGGTAATTGCATTCTTTACGACATTGTATTAACTGGAAAAGTTAGTCGTGTCGGTTCGGTCACTTGTATAGGTACAGAATTGATTGCAATGACGTCGCCATAAGACGTGTTAAAATATTGAAGAAGAATTCGCGGTGGTGAGCAGAGGTCGAGATGGCTTAGTGGTCAGAGCGCCTGGAGTATCGATCCGGGAGGCGCAGGTTCGAATCCTGTTCGCGACCGTATTCTTTTTCCATTTAATATTGTAACTTTTTTTATATTTATTCTTTCGAACTTTATCTAATTATGATAAAACGACATTATTTAATTTTTTATAAAAACTTGATGCTTTTTTACCGTTTTGGTATAGATATTTTTTTACATACTTGTAGAAATGTATGTAGTAATGATAGTTCAAAAAATAAAATACATTCGTATCATAAGATACGAATCTGGTTAAAATAACTTCACTATAAAAAGAACAGAACAAAATCCTTTTACGAAATCTGGCATCACTAAAAATAACAGTACACTTCTATCCTCTTCTATCATACTTTCAGTCAACAGAATAAATAAAATGTGAACTTGTGTTGTCACTTCTTGTGACGTCAGGTCAATCTCTTTTATGAGTGGAAATTATATAAATATAATAATAATAATAATAATAAAAAAAACTAAATATATTCATAATGTATTTTTGTGTTCTAAATAAAGTTAAATGGAAAAAGAATTCGGCCGCGAGCAGAGCCTCCCGGACAAGTAATCCTGGAGTATTTATCCGGGAGGCGCAGGTTCGAATCCTGCTCGCAATTGTATTCTTTGCCACAAAAATGTATGTTCTAAATAAGTTGAAAATAATTTGATTCGGTCTAGGGTATTCTGGATTATTCTAGAAACTTGAAGAGTGATATGAAAAGTTCTAAAATTATTAAAATGGTTAAAATAAATCGAAAACGATTCTAATCAGTCTAGAATATTCTGGAATGCTTTAAAAACGTTCCGAATTGTTTTCAAAATTTCTAAATAATTCTGTAAAGTCAGCATAATTTTATATATGAATTTCAAATAATAAAAAAAAAAAACAACAGTGCGGGTGTTTGCAGCTAGTATAAAGATCTTAACTATATATATATGAGCACCTGATCCACGAGTAGAAGATGGGAACAATAATAGAAGATGGACCCAGTATTGAACCCTGTGGGGTACCATTTAATTATATTCAACCTTAAGGACTTATGCCGTTTATTTAAACTGGCTGATGTCTTTAATTTAAATATAAACTGACTTAGCCGAGCCGTGCTTTTCCAGATTACCTACGCTCGAGTTTGGTCGATTTTATTTTGTGATTTACGCAATCAAATGCCTTTGAGAGGTTGCTTCGTGCTTTCTTTCATACTTTAAATATGTGAACTAATAAATGTATGGACAATAATGGAATGGATGAATAACTCATGGTAGGGATAAATAGAACCACTCTGAATGATTTGTAATAGTGCATTAGAATGAATAACAGCGCGGTTGGCGCAGTGGTCAAGAGAGCGACTGCTGCGCTGCCTGTCGCAGGTTCGATTCCTGCACGGAGCAAATATTTTTACGATCTATAGATAATTGCTCCGGGTCTGGGTGTGTGTGTGCGCTTGTGAGATTATATGTCTGTAAACGCTGGGTGCGTTAACAGACATATAATCTCGACGATACAGGAAGAAATTCCTAGTTTGGGGCAAAGTTTTTATTAAAAAAGAAAGAAAAGAGAAAGAATAAGGTTTGATGATGTTGAAACAGGTACTAGATATCGAAGATTCAGCACCGCGGCCTGGACGTGCATCCGCGCTGCTGCTACGGCGTGCTGACCCTCGGCGCGCGTCCACGCAGGCGTGGCGACTAGTGCCGCCCGGCCGCATGGCCTGTGCGCACGCCAACCTGTGCGTGCAGCCCGACGGACTGTCGCTCATGGCGCTCACACCCGGTATGTATGTACTACACGACGCGTGACTAGTGCCGCCCGGCCGCATGGCCTGTGCGCACGCCAACCTGTGCGTGCAGCCCGACGGACTGTCGCTCATGGCGCTCACACCCGGTATGTATGTACTACACGACGCGTGACTAGTGCCGCCCGGCCGCATGGCCTGTGCGCACGCCAACCTGTGCGTGCAGCCCGACGGACTGTCGCTCATGGCGCTCACACCCGGTATGTATGTACTACACGACGCGTGACTAGTGCCGCCCGGCCGCATGGCCTGTGCGCACGCCAACCTGTGCGTGCAGCCCGACGGACTGTCGCTCATGGCGCTCACACCCGGTATGTATGTACTACACGACGCGTGACTAGTGCCGCCCGGCCGCATGGCCTGTGCGCACGCCAACCTGTGCGTGCAGCCCGACGGACTGTCGCTCATGGCGCTCACACCCGGTATGTATGTACTACACGACGCGTGACTAGTGCCGCCCGGCCGCATGGCCTGTGCGCACGCCAACCTGTGCGTGCAGCCCGACGGACTGTCGCTCATGGCGCTCACACCCGGTATGTATGTACTACACGACGCGTGACTAGTGCCGCCCGGCCGCATGGCCTGTGCGCACGCCAACCTGTGCGTGCAGCCCGACGGACTGTCGCTCATGGCGCTCACACCCGGTATGTATGTACTACACGACGCGTGACTAGTGCCGCCCGGCCGCATGGCCTGTGCGCACGCCAACCTGTGCGTGCAGCCCGACGG
Source organism: Xylocampa areola (assembly GCA_935421205.1). Classification (NCBI taxonomy): domain Eukaryota; kingdom Metazoa; phylum Arthropoda; class Insecta; order Lepidoptera; family Noctuidae; genus Xylocampa; species Xylocampa areola. Next base: position 20,792,552 of record OW285206.1, read on the forward strand.
ACTGTCGCTCATGGCGCTCACACCCGGTATGTATGTACTACACGACGCGTGACTAGTGCCGCCCGGCCGCATGGCCTGTGCGCACGCCAACCTGTGCGTGCAGCCCGACGGACTGTCGCTCATGGCGCTCACACCCGGTATGTATGTACTACACGACGCGTGACTAGTGCCGCCCGGCCGCATGGCCTGTGCGCACGCCAACCTGTGCGTGCAGCCCGACGGACTGTCGCTCATGGCGCTCACACCCGGTATGTATGTACTACACGACGCGTGACTAGTGCCGCCCGGCCGCATGGCCTGTGCGCACGCCAACCTGTGCGTGCAGCCCGACGGACTGTCGCTCATGGCGCTCACACCCGGTATGTATGTACTACACGACGCGTGACTAGTGCCGCCCGGCCGCATGGCCTGTGCGCACGCCAACCTGTGCGTGCAGCCCGACGGACTGTCGCTCATGGCGCTCACACCCGGTATGTATGTACTACACGACGCGTGACTAGTGCCGCCCGGCCGCATGGCCTGTGCGCACGCCAACCTGTGCGTGCAGCCCGACGGACTGTCGCTCATGGCGCTCACACCCGGTATGTATGTACTACACGACGCGTGACTAGTGCCGCCCGGCCGCATGGCCTGTGCGCACGCCAACCTGTGCGTGCAGCCCGACGGACTGTCGCTCATGGCGCTCACACCCGGTATGTATGTACTACACGACGCGTGACTAGTGCCGCCCGGCCGCATGGCCTGTGCGCACGCCAACCTGTGCGTGCAGCCCGACGGACTGTCGCTCATGGCGCTCACACCCGGTATGTATGTACTACACGACGCGTGACTAGTGCCGCCCGGCCGCATGGCCTGTGCGCACGCCAACCTGTGCGTGCAGCCCGACGGACTGTCGCTCATGGCGCTCACACCCGGTATGTATGTACTACACGACGCGTGACTAGTGCCGCCCGGCCGCATGGCCTGTGCGCACGCCAACCTGTGCGTGCAGCCCGACGGACTGTCGCTCATGGCGCTCACACCCGGTATGTATGTACTACACGACGCGTGACTAGTGCCGCCCGGCCGCATGGCCTGTGCGCACGCCAACCTGTGCGTGCAGCCCGACGGACTGTCGCTCATGGCGCTCACACCCGGTATGTATGTACTACACGACGCGTGACTAGTGCCGCCCGGCCGCATGGCCTGTGCGCACGCCAACCTGTGCGTGCAGCCCGACGGACTGTCGCTCATGGCGCTCACACCCGGTATGTATGTACTACACGACGCGTGACTAGTGCCGCCCGGCCGCATGGCCTGTGCGCACGCCAACCTGTGCGTGCAGCCCGACGGACTGTCGCTCATGGCGCTCACACCCGGTATGTATGTACTACACGACGCGTGACTAGTGCCGCCCGGCCGCATGGCCTGTGCGCACGCCAACCTGTGCGTGCAGCCCGACGGACTGTCGCTCATGGCGCTCACACCCGGTATGTATGTACTACACGACGCGTGACTAGTGCCGCCCGGCCGCATGGCCTGTGCGCACGCCAACCTGTGCGTGCAGCCCGACGGACTGTCGCTCATGGCGCTCACACCCGGTATGTATGTACTACACGACGCGTGACTAGTGCCGCCCGGCCGCATGGCCTGTGCGCACGCCAACCTGTGCGTGCAGCCCGACGGACTGTCGCTCATGGCGCTCACACATTATATCTACGTTGTTGTGCAGGTACCCGCGTGGTGCTGGGCCTGCCAGCATCGGGTCGCGCCGGCTGGTCGCCGACGTCGCCGGTGCCCGCGGAGCAGGCCGTGTCGTGGCATACGCTGCGGCCCGGCTCCGGCCGTCTTGACGTCACACTATGTGCTGACGGACCCACGCGCGTCGTCAGGATACATGATCACAAGGATCCCGTATGTACTTTGAAGAACTTTCGCTTCCGATGACATTTTCTTAATAATAAGAACTTAATCTAAGTGCTGGAAAGATTAGATTTTGTTATCTTTTGTCATAAAATCGTTAATCCGCAGTGAATAAACGTAACGAACGCAGCTCGGCCCTTCTTTAAGACAGGCCAGTTATGTATACGATATGAATGAACCTGGCAGGAGTCGGGCTGGATCGAGGGCGGGTCGGAGGAGGACGAGGCGGAGGAGAGCGGCGGCTGGCGGCGCGAGTGGGGCGTGCGCGTGTCGCTGGCGGGGCTGTCCGTGTCGCTGGTGGCGCGCAGCCCGCCCGCCGAGCTGGTGCACGCGCTGCTGGACGCCGTGCTGCTGGAGCTGGCGCTGGCGCCCAGCCACGTGGCGCTCGCGCTCGCCGTCACCCACATGCAGTGGGACAACCAGGTCACTACTACAGACGCACATATATCTGCTCGGCTTTTCTTCAACTACGTTAAGGTTCAACTGTTATGATACTGCACCCTACGACTGGAAGCCAGTCTAATTGGGCATGCCTGATTTTTCGTAAGACGTGCTAACGGAAAAACCATTTGGAGATTTTTTGATTATGTGCTATATTCTGTCAATTTCTTTATAAAAGTAAGAGATTACAAAATAAAAGGCAAAAATAACTAATAACTTTAGAGTTCGCTAAGCATGCGTTAATGCTTTTCAAAGATTTATCAGCATTAAGCAGTGACGTCACATGTTCATATTTTATTTATCCTGTGGACTGAAGGTCATTTGCAATTTTTAGTGATGCCATACTACTAGAAGGAAATGTTTTCTGGCATTTTTATAGTGAAGCTATTTTAACTAAAATCGCATTTCATGATACGAATGTATTTTATGTTTTGAACTAAGATTACTATGTCCATTTCTACAAGTTTAACAAAATAGATCTATGCCCAAAAACTTAAAAAACATGCGTTTTATATTAATAAACATCAAAATTTTAATACTCGAGCTGGCAACACTTGTCGGTTTGACGTTTGTGACCTTCATTTAACATTACCAACTGACTTGAAACTGACAGCTGTTTGTTTTAGTTCGTTTAGAAACTAGGTGTGTTAAAAAATTTTGAGTACATTACGTACTTTGGGGAAATATAAAAAAAATATAAAAAATTAAATAATGTTTTAAAAGATAAAATAGCCAAATTAGTTTCTCATAATTAGATAAACATTCGAAAAAAATTATAAAGAAAATACCTTTTTTTTTTTTCATGATGCCCAATTGGATGCAGCATCATAACAGTATATAGAGCGATTGCCTGTCTTTTATATTATCCTTCCAACGATATTCCCCTCTTGCATTGCTGATGCGGTCTACCTTGTTTGTATCCGCTACGGGTTGATCCGAAAACCCCAGTGATTTGCAAAAGAGCATATGTACAAACCCTCCAGGTCCTAATCACTAGAAATCATTCATTAGAAATCTTGATCGTGGATGCATTTGTAGACACAAAACTCACATGCACCATCTAGACCCGGATTTTCCCTAGAAAACAAATAATAATTGTTCTGCTCAAAAAGGCAAAGAAAAGAGCATAATCTAGCCATGTTGTACAGTTACTGGGCACGCCGAGCCCCGTGCTGCTGTACTGCCTGCCGGAGCGCGGCGGCGGGGGCGGCGGGGGCGGCGGGGGCGGCGGGGGCGGCGCGGGGCTGCCGGCGCTGCACGCGGCGGTGGAGCTGCAGAAGGCGCCCAAGCGATACAACGCGTACTTCTTCAGGCACCTCGTCGTGGCTCTCCGACCGCTGGCCATCAGACTGGAAGAGAGGTAACAATTACAGCGTCAAGAGTTAAAAGTCTTGTAAAATTCTGTTTTGTTCAAGTTCATTTGCGACAACCTAAAGACAGACATAATTAAATGTTACAAAATTACACAGTTTCCTGTCGTCAATCTTTTTCGTCTTCTATCTTGGACATGTCGCGTTTTTTGGACGACAATATTGACGATATATCTGCCTGACTTTCGCTGTAGTATGGTCTGTCTGTCCTCGCAATTCTACTTACTTGTAAGGCTTGAGGCGAGAAACCTTTACGAACGAACTAACTAGGTACACGTCCTCTCCTCTGCAGACTGATCCTCCAGCTGTGGGCGTGGGCATGGCGGGGCGAGGAGGAAGGCGCTCGGGAGCAGCCGGACGAGGCGGACTACGAGACGCGCCGCATGCTCAGCGAGCTGACGGCGCTGCACAGCACACGATACTACTTCGCACTCATCAAGATCATCCCCAGCCAGGTATGTCGTCGTGTGTTACACCTGGCTCACTACCGACCAAACTCACAGTTATAGCAAACACAAAGATTGGGCGGGATCTACCCTCACAAAACCAGTGTCCGATGCATATATCTTGCAAAGAAAATTATAGACACTGTACTCCTGTCCAGTACGTACTCTTTTAGTATTGGTAGTATTTTTGTAACTCTTACATTGTTCTCACATACTATTTTGCAACAAAAACAGTGTAACCAATACTATTGTAAAAACCTATATGATGAAAAAGAGTAACCGTGGAGTTTCTTGCCCGTTCTTCTCCATAGGAATCTACACTTTGGAACGTGGCAACTAACTTCTGACAATTCAAAAGTGCCTGTAAATGGTTTATTTGAAAATAAATGATTTTGATTTTGATTTGATTTGATACGTGAGACTTTACCTTATGCAAATAACGGTAACTTATACTGAAGGGCCGATTAAAGTTGTGCCAACTGTATACATAAGTAGCGTGATACTTGAATGTCTTCACTTTTGACAACTTACACAAGCGCACCGACATGCGACAGTACTTTGATTAATTTTATTTTATTAATTTACAGTTTAAAAATGAGCGGCTGCTTTACACGATTACATTAATTTTTTATTTTAATTTTCAATGCGTTCAGTTTATGGCGTGCAATAAGGTCAGACTTTAATGTCTTTATGTATATTTTTACTTTTGGTTTTGCTAGTTAAATTGTTGTAATTTTTTTGTCCTCCCGTGTCCTACAGTTACAAGGTTATATTATTGGTAGTTAAATTCGTGTAATCAATGTTTTTCTTATCAGATAGCATGGACGTTATCACTATTTTGCACAAAGGATTTAACTATTGAGCCTCTGCAATGCTAGTTGAGTCATTTACTAGTCGTTGTTGTTGAACTCATTCAATATCTCAAATCATTATTTTATTTCGATAGTTGTTGCATTACATGTATTAAATTGATGTATCTCGGCACTCATGCGATAATTTCACAATATTTTGTGAAAATTTATATCTTGTCTTTGTTTCCTAATTATTATTTCTTTAACCCACACCAAATCACAGTAAGCACACAGATTCATGCAGTTTAGCTTGACATGTAAAACACCGAGAAACACAAAAGTACAACTTATGGCCAGCAGTGGTTGGTCAAGAGTCAGGGTCAATTCATATTCCTGGGCTAGAGAAAGCTCAATAGTTTTCGGGAAGACGCGCTAACAGTTATTGGTAAATTTTTATGTTTTGTTATGGAGATAAAACACAAAATACGATTAGAATTTGCTGCAATTAGCTACGCTTTCTTTCCCTTCTCTTTTAATTGCAGTGCGAACTGATTCTTAGGCCCGTTTAAAAACCAATATCATTGAAAAGGTCCATCATTTTCAAAATGGAGGCTCCATTTGGAACTTGAAAATTTCATACATTTCAGCTTCTCAAGACATACGAGGGGCGTTCAATGTATTCTCGGTATCGGTATGAAAAAAAAAATTAATTCAAATAAAATTATTTTTATTTTTCAATATAATCCCCCATAACCTCAATGCATTTGTTACATCTCGAAATTAATTTTTCAATACCCTGTAAAAAAAATCTCTGAAAAATGCGCATTTATGGCCGCCTTAAGCTCTTCATCGTTGGAAAATCGTTTTCCCCGAAGATCTTTTTTCAAATTAGGGAACAAATAATAATCGCTAGGGGCTAAGTCTGGACTATAGGGTGGGTGGTTTATTTCTTCGAAACCACAATCTCGCACAGCAGCCTTGGCAACACGCGCCGTGTGAACTGGGGCGTTGTCGTGAAGAAGCAACACACCGGCGGTCAGTTTACCCCGTCTTTTTTCTTTAATTGCCTCCCGTAAATTTCTCAAAGTGGATGCGTAGGATGCTGCGTTTATGGTTTCACCTTTTTTTGTGTACTCAATCAACAAAATTACCTTTGAGTCCCAAAACATCGTGGCCATGACTTTTCGGGCAGACGGAACGACTTTGAATTTCTAAGGAGGGGCACTACCCTTATTGTGCCACTGCATTGACTCCTGCTTACTTTCAGGGTCATAATGGTGAACCCACATTTCATCTCCAGTAACAATTCGATCGAAAATACTTGATGGGTCTTCACCACAGAGCTCTAAAAACTCTCTACAGCACTCGATTCGCACTTGTTTTTGAGGCGCCGTGAGCATTCGCGGCACCCATCTTGCACTGACTTTTGAGAGATTAAGGAGGTCATGAAGAATAGTGTGTACGGTACCAACGGAGAGGTTGGTCATCTCTGCTATAATTTTGACCTTCATTCGGGCATCCTCCAGTATTAACTTCTCAACTTTTTTCACGTTTTCTTCCGTAGAGGCAGTAACCGGGCCGCCCGAGCGAGTGTCATCTTCAATACTCTCTCTGCCCCTTTTAAATTCACTTGACCACTTTTGTACTGTCGATAACGAAGGTGCAGAATCTTGGTAAACAGCCACCATCTCTTCGTGAATAGTTTTTTGACTTTTTCCTTGTTTGGTAAGGAATTTAATCACAGCGCGGTGCTCGATTTTCTTCGACATTGTCACGTTAGCCATTCCAGTTGTCGTTGACTAAGGGTAACTAGCAAACTAATGATCAGAACTATATGAAATTTCATATTTATACCCTCAGATAATGTCATTACTTAATTAATTAGTCAAATTACCCACATCATTATTAAATCACCCCCATACCGAGAATACATTGAACGCCCCTCGTATCTATCGGCACTTAGGACAAACTATAGCTATACGTTTATTAATAGGGGCCTTAACGTCTGTTTCTCCCCAGATCCGGCTGTCGATGTGTACAGCGAACAAGCTGGAAGGTTCTCTAAGCGCTCTGAAACGGCGCCTGGGGCTGACATTCATCAAGTTCGAAGACGCCGCAGTCGAGCTCGAGCCCTTCGTGAGGGCGCACGTGTTCGACACCGCCTCCTACCTCGGCAGACAGATGCTCGCGCACTTCAAAGATGTAAGTAGACGAGTTATAGAAAACACCGTTTGCGGAAACTTTTCTTTGGATAAGCAATTTTACCTTTAGATAAAAAACTATAAAATAATATTGTTCCAGGAGTTAAAATGGCAAGCGGCTAAGATCCTTGGGTCGGTGGACTTTCTGGGCAACCCGCTTGGCTTCGTGTCGGACGTGTCGGAGGGCGTGTCGGGGCTACTGCTGGAGGGCAATGTGAGCGCGCTGCTCAAGAACGTCACGCACGGCATCTCTAACTCCGCCGCTAAAGTTACAGGTCCCTTGACAGCCTCAATGACCTTTAATTTGTTTTTTTTTTTGTCATCTTTTTATTTTAAATTTGTTAAATATTCATTTCTGATATCTATGTGTTATTTATATGAAATAGATCTTATGAATAGCAACCATCGCCTTCGGCTTGGGCTGCCATCCAGTGTCGAGTGAAATGGCCCGGTTGGGTCACTTGTATCATATGACGAGTGTGGTATTGTTCCCGCAGAGTCCCTGGGCGACGGGCTGGAGCGCGTGGTGGGGGACGAGGCGCACGAGGAGACCCGGCGCCGGATCCGGTCCGCGGCGCCCGGCGCGCACCTCGCCGCCGGCTTCCGCGGCCTCGGCCTCGGCATACTTGGTATTATTCATTCTTTTTCGAACCAAACTACCTACACTATCGGTCCAGAGGAGACAAGTTCTATTTCTGCTTGAGATCATATTTTTAAACAGTGGTTTCACGCTTTCTCTGACCATTTATCTCACTCCTTGGGATGGTTTGAATATAATCGTTCTGTGAACTGCAGGTGGCATGACATCGCTGGTGAAACACAGCTACGAGGGCGCGACACAGGAGGGGCTGGGCGGGTTCCTGGCCGGCGTGGGCAAGGGGCTGGTGGGCACCGTCACCAAGCCAGTTATTGGCGTGCTCGACCTCGCTGCTGAGACAGCCTCCGCGCTGCGGGACACTAGCCGCAGGTATGCCTGATGTTACTGTTATAGTCCAGATTGTTAGCGGAGTGTTTGTGGCAATGGTTTTTGTTGGGCCATATCATTGGCACGATGACAGTATTAAAGAATCAAAGAATAAATGGTTTAAGAGAAAAATATATGTACACAGGATTCTAAAAAATGGCCTAGTTTTAATATAAACATTAAGATTAATAAGATTTTCAATAAAATAAAAGTATAAAATACTGCAATCGGCCATGTTAACTGAAACGCCAATTACAGCGAATGACGTCACGCCTCAATTGAATGTCAATCACTGCCGTGGTGTTGCTTGAACTTTAGTTAAATGTTATCGAAGCGTGACGTCACAACCCATCATAAGCGGCCCCATGACACCCATGAGCGTTATCGCGCTTAATTCAAATTAGATAGATTAAAATGCAATAAGTTGCGTTAAAACTTGGTTTATTACTGAAATAATGTGTTTTTTGGAAATAGTAGACGTGTACCTATATTATAAAAGGAAATTTCAAAATCTGGTATCATGCCTATTGAGCCAGTTGATAATAAAGTAATCATCAAAGGTATTTTTTGGGTCTAATACCGCAAAGGCGAAAATTTAAGCTTTATAAGATCACTTCGTTCTTAGTTTGTCGTTGTCAACACTTCTTTTCTTAAGTATGCGAGGAGGTATCAAAAGTAAAAATTAATATGAAATTCTTGTAAGTATTTCTATGCTTCCTTTGAGCTGTTAAAATATCAAGTTTCTAAGTTGACGTAATAAAAGAATACGGCCATTTAAACAGCATGTTTTGAGATTTGGTCAATAATAAATTTGGTGTAAATTTATTATTGGTCAAATCTCAGTAACAGGGTCATGTTTTCCTGTTGTCGTCGAATCGTAAATTTTGGCAAGAAGCAAGGTTAGGTTGATTTATGTAAACCAAAAGTCTGAAACCGTTAATTAATTGTTACTTCTATCATATTAAAAGTATATTTTATACGGAAACTTGAGTGAGCGCGTTCGACTCGCACTCGGAAGTATTATAAAATGTTATTGTTGCAGTCAAAACGACTTAGTTATCCCATTCTATCCAATAGTATATGTGTAAGTAACGGGTGTCGGCGCGCGCAGGTCGGACCGCTGGGTGCCGGCGCGGGCCCGCGGGCCGCGCTGCGCGGCGGGCTGCGGCGGGCTGCTGCCGCGCTACTGCACGGCGCAGGCGGCGGGCGCGGCGCTGCTGTACGCGCTCAACCGCACGGACTACTCCGAGCACTTCCTGGCCTACCGCGCCGTGCGCGACACGCCGCACGACATCCGCGCGCTGCTGTCCGACTCCCACCTGCGCATCATCACCTGCAAGCACCACAAGCCGCAGGTCGTCATGGAGACGCACCTCAGGTACGTGCCCGCCTGTTCCCACCGTTTTATAGTCTCGTAGGTGCGTGTATAAACTACAATCGGACCAGAAACACAAATACACACACGCACACACACATAGTTTAGGGGTCAATTTTACAATGTGTACAATACATTGATATGTCAATACATTGATTCTTGTAAGTTTTAATATTAAGGCATGTACTGAAGTATTAAATAAATTTTATCTTATCTTAATTTCTATTGACCACAATTACTTTGTCCATGTAGCAATCGAACCCGCGGTAGATTTCTCGATTACTGCGTTATGCTAACATGACTCGTAGAAAAGCCTTGTACCTATTCCTATTGGTACACAATCCGAAGACCCCTTCTCCATACATAAGAGCGCCACCTTTGATACTTTGATGCTTTCGGAAAATCCAACAAATGTCAAAACAGGAAACATCACTTAGGATTGTCATGTCATTTCTATTTTGTATCGCCTATTTATCTTAAAAATATACCTATTGTTTATGTGTTTGCGTTTATAACGTGCCTGTCAGTTCTAATTTCACACATATCTCTTAAAACTCTCCTGTCTACTGAATCGATTCGACATTCATGTTTCTTCTGCCAATCCTAATTATTATTTATTTATTTTTTAGTTAGAGTCTTAAATATATAATTAGCAAATCTAATTATATATTTAAGTTATTATATTAAATGGAAAGAGTTCGCTAAGCATGCGTTAATGCTTTTCAAAGATTTATCTTGAATTATATATTTAAGGTCTTAATTTATTAGGTAATTTCCTTTGAAAGGGTTAATATATACGTCAAATACATTCACTTAAGCTAAGAATTAAATGGAAATAACAAATTATTTATAATAACCATAGTACTAGCAAGACAAAAACTGCTCCCTGAACAGCAAACATTAGGAAAATAATAATATTGTAGTAAAAAAAATTATTATGGCTTAAATGAATCCTTAACATTGACCCCTTAAAAGGAAATTACCTAATAAATTAGGACCTTGTATATACTTTTGTGTATAATACTTATTTTTGTTCCTTTCTTTTGTTTTATGTTAGTATAGTAAAGTTTCCTAAATGTGGATGCTTATAATTGGCAATTGACCTAGCCACGGAAAGTCAAATCAGAATACAGTATCTTTTTTTTACTGGAGTGGTGACTATCCATTTAATATACCTATACAATAAACAGTAGATATGTCATTCTGCATTACGTCTAAACGTGAGTAGCAGTTTTGTTAAACGTATCGCAATGGCAATCCAGCGAAGTAGTACTTTTGTAAAACAGCGGATTCTACCATCCATCTGCGACATATATATTGTAATCTGACATAATTTCTTCCATTCACACCATAATTCACGTCTTAAATTTACTTTTGTCCCCTTATTGCTGCACTCAGCCATTAATATAATTACCGTCTTTTGTTACTCGCCCTTTGACGAGACATTTGACAAATAACTCATTAATTCTTGAACTACATTCGCCGTCAAATCCTACAGACAACTTTCATGAATAGGTGACGCTACACCCGTCTGGTCTGTCTAGACGGCTTCGTCGAGCCACGTTTAGAGTGTGGTAGTAGTATGTAACTGGTGCGCCCCCCGCAGCAACCTGGTGTCGTGCACGGTGGTGTCGGTGGAGGGCGCGTTCTTCGTGGAGCTGGGCGTGCGCGGCGGCGGCGGCGCGGAGGGCGTGCGGCGGCCGCGCGTGCAGTGCGACAGCTCGGAGCTGGCCGCCTGGGTGGCGCGCCACGCCGCCTACGCGCGCCAGCTCTACCACGAGCACGTGCACACGCTGCACCCGCACACCGACCTCTGAGGGCCGCGCCACCGCTAGTGCACCCGGCTACGGTCACAACTCCGTCATTTGAAAAGGAACCCAGAAACGCCTACGAACACCACTATAGTAAAAATAGGTATTTATAGAACATGAAACACAAGTAGTAGATCCACTGCGCTCGACATCTGTGACTTATTAGATTTATATATAGTCAGCAGGTCTATATCTTACAAGCATTTTATATCTCTCTTGTACCATATATCTATTTGGAGAATATACTTGCCCCTATTTGAGTGCATCAGTGATTAATGCTAAAAACTGACATATTGATTGTAAACCAAAATTATACTTAGATATTAATTTTATTTTGAAACTTTGATTGTTGTTTATATACTTGAAAAGACATAAACTGTGTTATTTATACAAACTTATACAAATTCTACGACCCGGTACAATTATTTTTCATCAAATACACTGCCGAACGCGAATTTATGACTAACTGACATTGCATAATATTATTATTAAACAGTGATTATTGAAACTAAGAGTTAATGACAGACGAACGACAAGTTGACGACATATTTCAATAATAATACGAACGTAGATAATTATAAAATATCTATTACAGTAGATATATAATATATACTAATAGTAAAGGATTCTCTAGTACGTTAAAATCTTTCATAAATATTATGTACATTGATACACATGTGCATGCATATATATATATATATATATATATCAATGCGTGCTGTCTTCCCTTCTGTATATTCATAAAATTCCAATTTGAACTAAGACCTTCCAAAATATTATTAGACTGATGATGTTCACAACTCGATATATTATTAACTGATAATTAATCGATAAGTATTCGTAAGTATTCATGTACAAGACACTGCGAATTATTTATTAGTCTAACGTTAATTTATTGTAATAATACTCTTTACTTAATTGCGAATCTAGATATGATATTATTATATCCATTCTACCATCACAATACTTATTTTCTATAGCTACATTAAAAAAACTTTCGTCACGAGTGTAGCAATTTAATTTCGTATTCAATGACATCTAAAAATATAGAAAGAAAAATATAGCCAAACATGATTCATGATATTTTGTTCTTTCGTGAAATTGACCAAAGTATAATACCTGTGACAAAAGTGACAGTTAGGTGTTCCTTTCTATCTTTTATAAACCATCACATAACTTATAGTCAATACCTAATCAGTATACCCACAGTATAACAGTCGTTTTATTCCTTGTTTCTATATAAAACCTGTAACTGTTTGTTAAGTAACTGATTTATTCCACCTTAAATGTCTTAAATGGTGATATAATACTAGACTATTTTATATATCATTAGTATTTAGTATTAGTGTCTCAATTCCGTTGACTTTGAACGTAGAATTTACCAGGTAATGCGAGATCTATATCTCTAAATATTTATGAAAACTAGTCTTATCAATCATGATAAATACTACTGCGATAACTTTTCACACTTTGTCTAATACTGTAGCATTAGCTCTCCACGTTTACTGGTTTATTCTATGACAATTCATAATAAATCGGCAACATCGTTGTGACTTTCTAGTAATTATATAAAGTAAATAGGTATGCTGCTTACCATGTAAATTGTCAACACCCGGGCAATACCGAAGCTGAATAAGTAATACCATATTGGGGTATGTATGTGTGATTATCACAACCTTATTAGTAGTAGTGATATTAAAACCACTTATATGTAAGTGTTCATCGTGTATATAATGTGCGACTAAGTCGTGATGCACCCGTGTCAAACGAAACTTCTTGTGTGATACTTGTACGAGTGTGATTGGCTATGTAACTTTGTATAATAACGTATAATTTTAACGCGTTCTACTACAAGAAAACTTGTTCTTAAGGGCAAGTTTATAATATCATTCTGAAAATAAAATGTTATGAGCCTTATTGAAAAAGTTTCAAGGCAGAAAGCGTTAAAAATATTCCTCAAATATATAATTTAATATAACTTCAGATTTAATATATTTTGTGTACGAGTGGGAAGGATGATAAGTCTAGATTGAACAAGATTATCTTAGGCTGTGATATAACGCTAGAACATATGGGCTCGAACTAAACTGGCAACACTTTTCTTTCTCGTACATTCCATTGCGGGTTCTGTTGACGAGTTCATTCCATGACTTCGCAGTGATAATGTTATAATGGTTTTGTAACCATACGGATTAGACCGCGTGTCCCTCTGAAGTGTTGCCAGTTCTTGCAATATAATTTTAGCCTTATTAAATGTCGTGGAGAACGAAAATTGTTGAAGATTGTGCTTTTAATGTATTGAAATGTCTGACAAATAGTATTTCAGTTCCAAGTTTTTTTTATAAAATTAAGATTTGACATAGGCATCTCCTTTGTAAAAAGTATTTTGGTGATATTAATTAGGCTCTAATAAGGTCTAAAATTAACTGAAGGCAACAAATGACGGAAACGCCTACGGTGAAAATGATTAATAAACGAGTTAAAGGAAATTGGTTGCAAACATATAATTTTTTTTTATTGAGTTAGTTAAGCGAATAATTGGTTTTGATACGAAGAAGACAGAAGTAATAAGATTGGAAGTCATTTATGTTTAATTCTTACGTAGTTGGTTTGTTTGTTTGTGTGACTCTAGGCTTGTATTATTATACCAATATCACATGCGTGCCTCTTAAGAACCTCATATGTATTGATTTAATATTACCCGAGATGCTTGAAATGTTTGAAATTTTCAAGTTGCCATGTTGGTAGGCGCCATTTTGAAAAGAGGCGTGGCTTCTCACAAAGATTGGTTTACTAATACTGGTCTTAATATCGTTTCTGTAGGATACGAATTTGTTTGTGATTGCTCATTATTTCATAAGCGAAGTTATTTTATCTGACGTTACATACAATTGCATAGTTCTTTTACATTTGGCTCCAAGTACTTATTATGATAGTTACAAATATATATTCACCAAATTTTCCGACGATCCTCAAAGTAAATATTAGTTGACTTGCAAATTAGCAGACACAATAGAATTTTATTGTTATAAAGTACAATTTTGTACTTTAACGAGCCAACGCAGCGGTGCGAGCACGGTTCTTTTTGTCGACACGTTTGTTGATTTTAAACTCCAAATTTGACATAAAGTTTTGACAAAACCATAAAATTCAATACATAAAAACTTTTATCGAGTCGACAAGTTCGTCGAAAAGATCCGTGCTCGGACGCCAGGTGCTGTTGGCTGGTTAATCATCAGACATAATAGAAATGTATTGTTAAGAAGTACAATTTTGTACTAGTCCGATCATAACGGTTATATGAGTTTTGTACCTAATTCTAAAAAGAAAGAAAGCGATCCATAAACGAAATTATTTAATGATAGAATTAATTCCTCGAACGACGGTACCTAAACTTTATAATTTCAACTTTCAACGTTCCTTGCTTGCGGTTACACTTTTATTATGGTTATAGGTATAATTTAGTGACGCTTAGCTACTAACTATTACATTTAATGTGCGAAGGAATGATAATAAATTAAAATAATCAATAACTAGCTGACGTGATGCAAGTTTGTTATAAAAACGTAACGTCAGATATAATTATAATTAGTTAAACATTACCAAAGTACGGCTTAAACTATAAGTGGAGAAGGTTTCTGTTTGTATTTATTTATTTATTGCGAGTGTAGCACTCATACAAGTTGATACTTATTTATTTCATACCAACTGTTGTGGTTTAGGTAAATAGCAATAAATGATTTCAAATATTATGTATAAAATATATTGTTTTATTGTCATGCAAACCCCCACACGAAACCTGGTTATCAGGTACACGAGCCCTGGATCACTATTACATATACCCTGGGTCTGGCCTGAGCCCTACTGGGCAGCATTGATAACAATCATGAATAAAAAAAACGGACTCCGAAAATCTATCTGCTATGAAAATTTTTACTAAAAAGTAAAAAATAATTCAAGATAAATCTTTCAAAGCATTAACGCATGCTTAGCGAACTCTAAAGTTATTATATTAAATGGAAAAAGAATACGGTCGCGAACAGGATTCGAACCTGCGCCTCCTGGAGTATTTATCCTGGAGGCTCAGGTTCGAATCCTGTTCGCGACCGTATTCTTTTTTCATTTAATATAAAAGTAAAAAATAATTACATCATTTACTTACTTCAATTAACTTACAAATATCTAAATTTTGTAGACAAATATGAATAATTTCAATTTATTCGGATTCTTATTTTTGGAGTCGGTGCCAGGCAAGGTTAACAAACGTGTAAGTATTACTGAAGTATTAATTATAGTTTAACGGTTATTACTCACGCGCACACTTCGGGATTGCCCGACTAGTTTCGAACTCGAACGGAGCTCTTATTCATGAGCTGAGCCCGCGGCGATGTCGCGACTCAAACTGATTGACTGGTTTTATAATTAATATGAATGTGTCTCACGAAAGTTACTAAACAAAAATTGCTGAAGTAGCAAAGTACGTACTGAGCTGTCGCTTTATCGTTTTTATTATAATTAAATAGATCTACGTTTGGCCACCAACACGATTGATGGTAAGCGACGGTGTGGCCGAGGATGGAGCACCTATATCCAGAATAAATCTATTCACTTAAGTAGAGTGGATAGGTTTTGGGAGAACGATAGTTGGGGAGTTGATGCAACTGTCCAGACCCGTCTTCCACAACGGTTGCACCGGACTACATCCCGAAACACGACTAGGTCGCTTCACGGCATGCTTTCGTCCGGTGGGTGGTAACCAGCCGCGGCCGAAACCTACCATCAGAGTTGTGTTGCCTGTTTTACACCAGCCAGGGGCCACGTGTAGGGATACTATAAAGGTGCACTCCTACGAATGCGGGGACCTCCGCCCCCAAAGGTTTTGGAAGTAGGTTAAAAAGTTATTTCTTGTTTTAATTCATGACTTTTTCTATTCATACATATTTGGGTATCCATCAAATCACGACTCTCATTCTCACGACACGGCATGAACCGTGTCATGAGAATGAGAAAAAAGCTGTACCCATGCAAAATTCATGATAATCGTTACATAGAAGACCTAGACCTAGATATTCAATCTGTTAAATATTTCAAACGCATTAACGCATGTGTATATGGACTGAATACAATTTTTAATAGTGAGCAGAGGTCGGGATCGCTTTGTTGCCAAAGCGCCTGAAGTAATCCTCTGGGAGGTACAAGTTCAAATCCTGCTCACGACCGTATTTTTCTTTCTTCAAATATAGTTTTTAATTAATCGATCAATCAATCTAAAACATATATCCGACTCAAAACAGTCAACGCAAATCAAGAAACCCGCAAACAAATAAGTTGGCCTATGAACTGGAAATTGAAAAACAACCTTACGATTGACAATACATTTTCAGCATTTTGCAAAGTTCCTAAAAACAGTCTTGAGTGATGATGATTCTTTGAAACAAATAACAGCGGTAAGTAACTACATAACAAACACTATATAATAATTATTAATAACCAATCGCAACATATTTATGTAAGCGTTGACTTATCATTACAATGAGATATAGCGACATTAAAATAGTAATTAAACTAACTGGAAGCTCTCAAACAATGATAAAGCGCTCTCAACAGATATCGCGCAATCTCGGCGCGCCACTCGAAACCGCGTCAGTCGCACGCCGACCAACCGACTGACAATCACCTCCGATCTGCTACAATCACTGAGGTCACGAGAGATCAAGCTTAAATAAAAAATCAACAGTTGACCCCCTACGCCTCAAATCCACGTACGTATTTTAATAATTCCTAATTAAATCAGGTTAGAATGCGCGTGAACATATTGTTAGCGTGTTTGCTTGTTGCGGTGGTGAACGCGGCGACCTTGAACGCGCCGAGGTGAGTAAAAGCAATGACTCGTTAACGACGGGCTACTATGTTTTGACCGGCATTCAATACTCGATCATCCGTCGCCACTACGAGCGTACGATAAGTTAATGTAACTCCAAAATGAATGAGTAAAAGCGTAACGTATTGAATTTACAACACATTTGCGATGAATGCTAATGAGTATTGTGGTTAAATACCGTGAAAGAGTATTGCGGCGATACTGATATCACAATGTAGTATACTTGAAGAAATAGTATGACCTAATCTATCACACGATTCCCGCATATTGTTTCAGCATGACGTCTGTCGACTACACTAAGGTGCCAATCACGGAGAAACCTTTATTCCAGCCGCCACTCCAGGAAATAGTTGACGGTAAGTAATTTTTTCTGAGGCATGCATTTTCTCATATTACCTTCCTGTTGGGTGTAATTTTCTTTTCTTACTTTGAAGCAGACCTAACAAGTTTTCCAGTGGCTTAAGATCAGTGACGAAGTGCAGGCCTTATTGCTGTGTCCATACGCACTCATCACCATGCGGCTACCGCAAGCACTTGGATGGCCAGTTATTCAGTCTAATCAGACGCAACACAAAAAATGGATAATTAAATAAAATTCCTATTGTGTCTGGTATTGGCGAGTAAAAAACGGTTATGATCAGACCAGTTTGCAAATGACGTCACTTCGACGACATCCCGAAGGAATGTTTACTTGTGCTGAAGAATGTGCTTTTTGCAGTGTTGTCTTCGGGATTGACGAGCACGTTCGAGACAGTGAACGTATCAGCCGTGGACTCCCCGGACCTCACCCAGTCGCCATACAACTTAACGTCACCAGGTACGCGAAAAAACATCATATAAATTAGATCAGTGATGTATAGAATAAAATTATGTTGATGGCCTTCATTAAGTGGAGTAGTCGATAAAAGTTGTTTTTAAATAAAAAAACTAGTAGAGAATAAGTGATAGTTGTATCAGCTTCATTGCCTTCAATTAAAATTAAGTCACCTGCTTATGTAGGTAACGGCAGTGTTGAGAAATCGGCTGCTATATAGCCTGTAGGGAATTCAAATACCGCACGGAACAAATATTTGTTGGCATACAGCAAAGCCGTAGCCAGTTTGATTTAGTGGGAGGGGGGGGGGGGGGCGTTCTACCTTCAGGGGTTCTACCCTATTTAAAGTTATAATTTTAAATGGAAAAAGAATACGGTCGCGAGCAGGATTTGAACCTGCGCCTTCCGGATAAATACTCCAGGCGCTCTGACCACAAAGCCTCGATCTCGACCTCTGCTCATTACCGTGAATTCTTTTTCCACATTTTCACACGTCTTTTGGTGACGTCATTGCTATCTATTCAGTCCCTATACAGGTGACTGAACCGACAAGACTATAACTTTACGATTTTAACTTTAGAGTTCGCTAAGCATGCGTTATTGCTTTTCAAAGATTTATCTGTATTTATACCCTAGTTTTTAACCTGGATTAACACATCGGATAGCTACTTAGATATTATCCCGGCTGGACCCAATTCATGCCGACGAAGTCGCGTGGATCCCGTAAAAAAATGTGGTAATAGACCAATAATACACGTGATTAATCCGTTTAAAAGTTGTTTTATTATAATGTGTAGTGATGGCGAAAACCTAAGATATTACTAGGTTAATATTTAATAATAATCGAGGTATTTTGATTACAATTACTTCAAGGATCGTGCATTCGCTTGGTATTTACAGAGGTTTTCCTGTAACACACATGCGTAATATTATTTCTGAAGCAGGTATGTCAATTATATTTATATGGAGACGTCAGTGAAACAATTATGTAATGATCGACCAATTAATTGTTGTTACAAATCTCACGCTATCTAAAGCAAATAAGTGATAAGTTACACAATATTTTGCTACTGTTATCTATCAGATGACTTATACTTACGGAATTTTACAATAGTTACAGCATCTTGGATCGAATGGAATAGAAATTAAAAATTATTAATGCAAAATTTTCGCTATCTTGTTGATGTAAAATTCGCGAATAACCAGCGTACCTTCTGGCTATCTCGGATACCATTAAATTGGGTCACTTTGTAGTCCTTACATGCGTCGTTCGTTGTAGCTAGTCTATGATGACCAAAATATTTAAAAACATTCATCGCGGTATGTCTAAGTGGCTATCAATTCTTTGGTAATCGAGATAGATCGAATAGGTAGGTACGTAAGTCGTGGTGGGCTCGATTGCCAGTAACGAGCTGATTATGCGAAGCAGGTTTTAATAAAATTATACTTTTCTCACAAATCAATATTAGTAATTTGTTAACCAGGCCTGACGGGAAATGCTAAGCTGATCGAGATGGGCGGTGTGCCTTACCTGCTGCCGCTGGTACAGCGTGACAAGGTCTACGACATGGCGGCCCTCGCGCGCCACCTGCACAGAGAGCCCGCGCTGCTGGCTGGCGCCGGCGCAGGGCCCTGGCCGCACATCGGTGTCAACTGCGAGGTTAGTGGCCTAAGATCACAAATGTCTTTTGTCACTTACTCGTCTAGTTCTTAATACCACCGACAGGTACAGTCAGCGAAAAAAGTCGATCAACACTCACTAAAACTGCACAAACTGTAGTGCTGATTATTGGGATATGATGAAATTAATTTTTGCTTTTATTGTATTTTTTATTGAACAGATAGTAATTTTTTGCACTCCAGATATTTTGATTGATAGTTTTTGAGCTACAATATTTTATAAATTTGCATATGTTGAGCGACTTTTGACGCTGACCTTACCGAGTAATAAAGACTTATGCAGTGCTCCTCAGTAAAAGATTTAGCACTATAAAAAAAGTATATGGAATAGCAGTGACAGTCGAAGTCAGGTGCGATGCGGGCAGCGGTATCGTCTCTTACAACAACACGTTAGTTTTATTTTGTGTTCACATTCTGTACAATATCTAGTTACTTCCACAATATTGACGACGGTAGTCATGCATGACCTGTGCACCGCCCGCCCGCCCGCAAATATATGCACATACGCAAGCGGTGAAAATTGCGGCTACCACTATCCATTGTAATGGACTTCCGCAAAGTAGCTCCTGAATCAATATTAAATGGAAAAAGAATACGGTCGCGAACAGGATTCGAACCTGCGCCTCCCGGATAGATACTCCAGGCGCTCTGACCACTAAGCCTAGAGGTCGAGATGGCGACCGTATTCTTTTTCCATTTAATATTGTAACTTTAGAGTTCGCTAAGCATGCGTTAATGCTTTTTCAAAGACATATCTTGAATTAGCTCCTGAATCTATTCAATATTCACATTCTGTGACAGTTATATTAGTAATCAAATTACCTAACACCAAATATCTGTCATACCCCCAGGGTATAATAAACTTAAGCATCCGCAATGGCACAGTGGATCAAGGCACCCGGATAGTGTCCATCGAGCCGGTGGGCGCCGCCAAGGGCAAGGGCAGCTACCTGCAGAAACGCCTGCCCAATACGGAGACTAGGACAGCGCTGCTGGGAAACTACCTGCTCAGCGAGGGGAAGCCTGGCAAGGTTAGTGACTAGACTCTACCTACTTATTTAACAATGTTTTTAACTAAATTAAGGTTTTCTGATTCTCGACAATCAATTCACGAAGTACCGATCGAATCTTCATGCTTTAAAGTTCATCAGAATAGGCCAGTAATGGATAGTAAATAACCAACCCATAACCGTCTCACTGCAGGGCAAGGGTGTATCTTCACATATTGAAGGCACGAGCATTGATCATCCCTCTAGCTGACTGCGGGTTGGCAATTTTAGCCCATTTTCAGGTTTCCTCACTATATTCATCGCATGTGATATCCTAAATTAACTAAGCCACTACGGTAGTACATACGTCATTGAAAAAGTCACATTGGTACACTCCAGGATTGAACCCTGAACCCGCTGCGCAAGAAGAAACCGCATATTACGACATTATATATATAGAGACACGTCTGTATTCCCCGAAGGGATAGGCAGAGGTGTACATAATTGTACACCCAGATTACATCGATGCTGTTATTACGTCCCGTTTTTATGTAATAGATGGGAAGCCTATTGCCATCTACTGGGCACAATTTCATACTCCGGGCTGCTACTGAGAAATTTCTAATAGAAAAACGCAATAACACTGCCCGACACGGGAATCAAACCCGAGACCCCAGTCAGCTCAGCAGTCGCGCTAATAATAATAATTATCATCTACAAACGTACTCTGACCTTTACTTTTCTTGTACCTTTCTGGATATTTTTATTTCAGGTGATCAAAGTAGTTGCTAAGAAACGTATCGGTCCATCAAACTTCATCACAGCCATCAGGGAGACCCTTAAGAACCATTATGGTGACAATATCGTCGGTGAGTCAGATTTTAATATCGAGGGAAATGCTCGTCTGTGAGGCTACGGTTTTTAATACGTTTCGGTTTGTCAGGTCTTGGCGGCATGTTCCTGTTGCGCTCCGGCAAGGTCAAGTTCCACGTGATGCCAGACTTCTCGGGCACGCCGCTGTGTACCGACTCCGACGTAGACTCCTGGCTGCACTACTTCGAGATGCGCGCACCCATCACCAACGTCGGCACGCTTGTCACCGGAGATCATGTTAGTATACTATTACTTATTTGGATTTCGACGATGAATTTATAGTTTGCAGCTTTGTTCAAAATGCTTGCTTGCGATATGGTTGCTGAGTTAATCGGTAACTGTCTAGTGATATGTAAGAACACTTTTTGGACTCAACTCCAAGTGTGTAGAAACTTCTGTAAAAGCGAATTTAATCAATCCCATGATAATTTGTGCATTCCTCCCCAGGGTCTGGACCTGCGCGTGCAGCACTTCCACGGGTTCAGCGACCACGGTGACGGCGGCCACTACCACTATGACACCACTCCCGATGACGTCGAGTACGAGGGGTACTTCGCAGTCGCCTCCTCCGTCATCAGAGTTGACGCGCCTGAAGAGACTCACGTCGTTGGACGGGACTAGGTTACAATGAAGAATTAAGAGGTCCTAAAAATGCATTAAAAAAGCAACCTAAAGGGAAATTGATAAGAATTAAACTGCGTTGACTTCAGGGTCACTTTAATGCTTCATTGCTCAATTTATGAAAGAAGTTGTGGCGACTAAC
Organism: Xylocampa areola; assembly: GCA_935421205.1. Lineage (NCBI taxonomy): Eukaryota > Metazoa > Arthropoda > Insecta > Lepidoptera > Noctuidae > Xylocampa > Xylocampa areola. The sequence continues at coordinate 20,814,853 of OW285206.1, forward strand.
CTTACTCGAATAATAAATATTTTGTAAGTAAATAATGCAATACTTATTTTTACTTAATGAAACACATTTCTGTAACTTTGCTGTAACATTCAGATGTTACATCAGAGAAAATACCTACGTATTCTAAGGATGTGACATTAAAAAAAAGTACTTAGATACCCTAGCAATAACAACAAGTACTGTAAAGAGCACTTAAGAGATACATAGTTTAAGTGGTGGATGAGTTTACGACCGGGTTATTAAATGTGGTAATATATTTTGATTTATGACAGCTAAGCTTTATTTATCCGGGAGGCGCAGGTTCGAATCCTGCTCACGACCATTATCTTTTTCCCCAAAAAATTATAACTTTAGAGTTCGCTTATGCTTTTCAAAGATTTATCTGTATTAGCTAGGCTTTAATTTATAAACGGGTATGTTTTTTAGTAACTATAGGGTTACACGTAAACACATACATAGTATCACGCCTGTGTTCCCTGAGGGATCGGCAGAGGTCTAGACACCAGTATTGATACACCCACATTCCACCAATGCTTTTATTCTCATGTAATAACTGGTGAGCCTATTGCCATCAACCGGGCACTATTCCAAACTAAGGACTGCTACTGAGAATATCCTAAAAGAAAAACTCAATAACTTCCGACTCGGGACTCAAACCCAAGAACTCAAGTTCGGCAGTCGCCCTTGCGACCACTACACCAATGGGATAGATAAGGGCTACGAGGAATCATTTGCAACAAGTTTTACGGCATGGTTAAATATAATGTATTTAATTTTGATTTTAGGTGACCATTATTTATATTCACAGTTGAGTAAAACCAGCGTATTCCGTATAAATAAATTCAAAATTTTCAATTTGCAAATTCACATAATTATGTTGTTCCTTGAATATTTTTCATACTGCATTTTAATGTTAGGAAAGGATTTTTAATAAGTAAAAAATATTGTGCTGAATAAATAAAATGACAATGAAGGCTTTACCGTGTATTCAACTTATCTATGTGTTACAATTTTATTGAAATGATTGCAATATTCGTTTTCATTATTTACACGGAACATGTTTTTATTAACTATATAATTATGAAGTTAATCGTATGGTACAACGCTAGTAAATAATTATTAACTAAAATTATTTTTTTAAATGATTAATATCGACTCGATAATTACCAGAACCAATAGAAATATTATTTTTATCAAGTACAATTTTGTACTTAAACGAGTAAGGTGATTGTCTCATTCACAAAACGTAAATTTCATTTTATTTACGATTTACAGATACTCGAAGAATAGTAGTCGGCCGCCTTTAGTATAACAGCCAAAGGCGGCCGACTGCCATTATTTGTCTCAAGTTGTATGGTCATATACCCTGTACTCCTTCTTTTTTTTTGTTTCCCCATTCCTTTGCAGCTCTCCCTTTTAAGCAGCCCATGGAGCCTGGACCGCATGTCACACTATACTTTTCGTGGCTTTTTTGACATTAATAAATTGCCTTGCATTAATTGTTGACTGTCCTGTTGGTCTAGTGGTTAGTAGCCCTGACTGCTAGGCCGGAGGTCGTGGGTTCGATTCCCACTCAGGACAAATGTATGTGTGATGAGCACGATCATTTGTTCTGTGTCTGGGTGTAATTTATTTATAATATGTATGCATTTAGAAATATATAAGTATGTTTATCAGTTGTCTAGTACTCATAACACAAGCTCTGCTTAGCTTGAGACTAGACGGCGTTGTGTGATAGTTGTGGAATATTTATTTATATTTATTTATTTATTGCCAATGTGTGCATGCATAGATTCCTTGTTCCTCTCGTATTGTTTTACTTCATAAAAAAGGTTCCTTTCTATACATTATCCTAAAATACAGTTAGTTTATAGTGGTTGATAATTAACTATTTAGATTCTAGGCGTTACTTTGACAACAGCGCGCGTTGTACCATACGATTTAAAACATTTCTCAGTGTCATCAGTGTGACATACATTCACACAGACGCGACTCTCGGTTACATACAAAAATAAAGTTCATAATATATTATATACAGTTACATAAGTCGACCCACACCGGCGATGGCGTGTGCTGCGTGTGTAAACAGATGATCATTACTACGTCACAAGATTCAAACACTAGAAAAGTTTGTAGAATGTGACGTAATATGAACACCTTTAAATAGTCTGATATGAATTTAATTTTAGATATTTCATAACCTCAAATATTTATTTCAGTAATGCTGTAAATAAAATGATACATAAGTAAATAGTAATTACATATTGTATCTCGGTGAAGCAGCGCCATCTAGCGTGGTAAGAGGGTAATATTTTAAAATGTCTTTAGAAGTATAAACCTTTAAGGTAATTTACAAACTTCAAATACAAAATATACAATTTATAATTTTCAAGATTTTAAACGAACTATAAAATCTATAATATTATTCAAGAGACACAATATCAAATGAATTTTATCTATAGCGTCTTGGAAAACACAAAATTAACCAACTGGAAAACTTATTTTACAAAGCATTCAAAGCCCATATAGATGACGTTACGAGAAAATAATGACATTATCTATGGTGTATACTGACGTCACTCGGCCCAAGCTACAGAGTCACGACGTATACAGCAATTAAACTACTGTAGACTAAGAAAACTCTAGACTAGTAACCAGTGTTGCCACAATAGATAAAGGTGAGGGTATTTAATGATTACAGTATATGCAAAGTTTCTGACCTCGACCTAGCCTACAGACGGCTTGGATGACTCGGGCACTATTTTGGCTAAATAAATAAATAATAAGAATATAAAGGAATTAAATTTCAATTAATAACACTGAAATGGAACCTAACTATACCGAGTTAATTTTTCAAGTAGGCGTGGATGGTCAAATTCGAAACTATAAGGAATAGCGAAAAATACGTAAAGGAGTCTCGGTCCTGATTTGGATGAAAACTAAAACAGCAACAACGGATTTTTGAAAAATTAATATTTCTATCCAGGAAAATTACAAGATTTTTGAAAAATAACCTGTAAAACCTAAAGAAATATAAGAATTTGAAGACAAAGATAAATTCTAACGTCGAATTGCATCGCAAAGCGTATGTTTTTGTTCTTTGAGTATTTTTCAATTTGTTTAATTTTTCTTATAGAAATTGGCATATTTCCAATTGGCACCATGAATAGTAATCTATAGTTTTCTCTGTCTACTCACTCGGTAAACTCATCGTCGACCACTCGCACAGTACCTACTCATTTTATAACTCTGTCCCTTTGGTTAGGCATTTCGAAAGACCAAGACGATTTGTAAAGTATTATTATGATACGAAACACTTACAGCATTATGGCCCGGAGCGAAAGGGACAGATGTAATAACGGAACGTAAGAGAGTGAGTGGGACAGTATGTGATAACCGCGCTCACCAGATCTTACAAAAGGTTTGTCGCGTTTATCGTCAATTGTCTACTGTGCCAGTGGCTTGCGTAAAACTTTATAGAGGTAGAGTTAAAATACGAGTACTGTACTGAGGTACTAGTACGAAAGCTACACGAAGTTGGCAACGTGTATCGGTAAATTTTTGACAATATTTCCAAAATTTAATAAACAAAATATTGTTGTTTTACATGATTATCGAAAAAAAATTCAAATTAAATCTATTCAATAATAAACGTTTCATTCTGGCAACACACCTCACTAATTTGCAGACTGTACATCTTTTAATACTTCATATTTTTATTTTTATTCTGTGGCAAGCTATAACTAAAACAACGCACTAAAAATAACACTTGAAGCATTACACAGCCCGCGTTTACTAGCATACTAACAACAATTTATTATATAATAAATAAAATAATAAATTGTACCGTGAAGACAGCCGACTACATAAAGTATTCTCATTTGCCATTTTCGATAGTTAATAAGTAATGGACATAAAATAATCACGTTTTAGCACTAATAGTTATCACAACGACGAAACGACGTGCGTTTGTATGCAGATATTATTTATGTGCCAATTTTTTTACTTGATTTAGCCTTACTTGTGTCGTCGACTGTACTCAAAGTATTGGAAATAAAATTTTGAGCTAACTCTAACCAATAATATTTTTTTTTTACAACTAACTACAGCTGGAACGCGCTGAACATAATTATGCGACAAATTTTATTGAACTTTGCTTAATCTTGTGTTAGATCAAGCTATCGTCAAAAATATATGTATCTGAAAGAGATCACGACATTTACAATAATTTCAGGGCTTATACATGGAATATATATTTATAGTATTGAATACGCTAGAATATTGCATGACGTCTGCAACAGCTGGAGAGCGACAACTTTAATACAACAATACTTCAGAATTCTATAAAAACTGGTAAAAATATTTTAATAGTTATAATATTTACACGATCAGTTCTGTACTTTTGGCATAGACTGTGTGACATGCGGGGTCACTGAACTGTATTGTCAATTGCGACCCATGACTTATCTGTTACAAATGGACTCTCGCCATATATACAGGAGTCACGACACACTGCGACGAAACGACTAGTTCTAATTCTTATAAAATACATATATACGTGATAGTGAATAACAACAGCGATAGACTAGAAGCTTGCGCGAACTATCGATACAAAGTCGCGACGTGTCTGTTGCAGTGTGGCGCGACCCTAAGTGGAAGATACGTGAACATATCGGCGGCACCATTACTTGTCGTCACTTACCTTTGGCTTCTAAACCTATGCGACAGTTGGAAAATAGCACAATTAGATCACCTGGATCTCAGAAAGGCGCACATAACGACAATTGCTGGGTAATTTAAAAATACGCGATACTCGAATTCATGGAAGGATTAATTTGTATGTGTCCTAATTCATGACACCAATAAAAAAACGTTCGTTTCAATAATAAGTTCATAAGTAATAAAGCTCTAAAAACAACTCGTTAACAACTTTCCGACTCGGTACGGACACGACGACAGCGACAGTGGTCGGGGGCGCTACGCACGCTACGCAGGGCTACGCACGCTACGCACGCTACGCAGGGCTACGCACGCTACGCACGCTACGCAGGGCTACGCACGCTGCGCACGCTACGCAGAGCAGGCGCCGGTCCTCAGGAGCGGAAGAAGCGCACGGCGCGCACGACGTACTGGCGACAGATGGGGCACTCGGCGAGCTGCTTGGCGCAGGCCGTGCAGGCGGCGATGTGTCCGCACTCCAGCAGCACGCACTCCAGCGGCGCCGCCATGCAGATCTTGCAGCACTCCTCCACCGGCAAGTTGTCGATGTCTGCACGGACACAATGACCAATGAGTCGGGCTCGCAAGTATTCACCGTACAGCCTAATATGAGTATCATATCAAAAACTGCCTCGTTGGTCTATTGTTCCCAAGCGCGACTGCTGAGCAGGAGGATTCAATTCCCAGGTCGGGCAAAGTGGTATTGAGTTTTCCTGTTAGGAAATTCTCAGTAGCAGTCCGGAGTTTGGGTGCCCAGTTGATGGCAATAGGCTCACCACCTATTACATGGGACTTAATAACAGCATCGGTAAAATGTGGGTGTACAATTGTGTACACCTCTACCTACAGGCACGATGCTATGTTAATATGTACAATCAATTTTTTTTTAATCCGATTTAGTTTCGACAACTTCTGTGAGCCTTTAACTATTCCGCGTTTGTGAAGAAATTATTGCAGATTTTGTGGCGAGATAAAAGACAGTATAAAATTAAATTTATACTATTCTCGTACACTAACTTTCTGTTGTACAGTTAACCACACTTCAATGGTATTATAACACTTGAACTACTCAAACCGTCCTTATTGATACATAAAGACGTCGAAAACGTAAAATTGTTACGATGGACGTGTATTTAACTGTATGCAAGTGGCTAAGCAGTAGTTAATTGTTCGATAAGTAAAATATTGACAATTCCTAAGAAATAAAAAAATATACGTAATACAGAAAAATAATCCAAAGATTATAATGGATACTAATAGTGATTATATTTAGTATCGATAATATTCCACACCGAAAACTACCGATAGTATTGATACTATTGCTAAAGGCGATAGTATGGCCGCGCACTGTGCTATCGATAGCAAAATATAATATCGATATAATTTGTTATCGATTTACAACACTAGTGGAAACCCCCATTCAAAATGGCGCTTAAAACTGAACTGTCAAAGTTGTAAACGTCATACGTACCATCCTTGTACTGCGCGTGGTTCCTCCACAAGGTCTTGGCCCTCTCCAGCAGGTCCTTCCTCTCCAGACAGCCGCGGTACTCCACGCGGTTGCGGATCAACAACTCTTTAAGTTGCTTCACGTTCAGCTTGTCCAGGTCGGAAGGCCGCTTGAACTGTTCCAGGTTTATCTGTTTAGGTGTGCCTGTCAATAAACAGATTAAGTGTTGGTAAAAGAAATAGGTAATCATAGCGTGTTAACATTTAGTATAGTTTCTTTTTAAGATCAGATAATTTTTATTTATCTCATAGTTTAGAGCCGGGCTTTCCAAACTGTGCGTCGCGACGCCCTGAGGCGTCGTGGCATTATCCCGCGGGCGTCGTGAGGCGATCCACATAAATGTAGATTGCCTGTCTGTTGACTTTAACGAGTCGAGTAAGCGCCGAAAATAAAAATTATAAACGTTATTTGGTTTATTTCTGATAACTTGTTACTAGGCTAGAACAACACTGGTAGGCACTATTTGGACAGAGGGGGGGGGGGGGCTGCCCCACCTTCTCAAGGGCGTCACAGTAAAAAAAAAATTGGGAAGCCCTGGTTTAGAGTATACATGCATGCATGTCTAGGTTGTTGTACATTGCGTAGTCATCAATTTACGATAAAATCGGCAGTGCGCATGCGCAAACTGGCAAACACGGTAATGCATGGTGTCGCCGTCACTTTACATTCCGTGTATACGATCTGCATCGCTCACTTAGGGGTATTTTCACATGTCAATGTTTCACGGTCGTGTGGATTTCCCTAACAAATTTAAATATTATGTAAAGCCTAACTTCCCACATGCACAGATATAATACGACAACTGTATGCAACGTTATCTAATGATCAGCTCCGCAAATGGTCACCAAAATCGCTTTAATGTGTGAATTATATGAGTATGTGTCTAGTATTTTGTTTGCAAGAGTGGTAAATTCTTTGGGCATCCAAGTGTACCGTCATCGTTGTCAGTGTCTTGGTCGCGGTCGTCGTGGTCCTGGTCCTGGTCCTGGTCGTGGTCCCGCTCGTCGTTATCGTCGTGCAGGCTGGTGGCGTCGTGCTGGGCCGCAGCGGGCGCGCGCAGCTCCAGCTCGGAGGTGGCGCGCCCCACGGAGCCCGCGCGCCGCGGGAAGCTGCCCATCGTGCTCAGCAACACGTCCGAATCTGTACAACACCAAGGCTCATGATTAAAGGCTAAGAAAACATATTACAAGCTTAACAAATACTAAAGTTATAATATTAAATGGAAAAAGAGTAGGGTCGCGAGCAGGATTCGAACCTGCGCCTCCCGGATAATAATCCAGGCGCTCTAAATGTAATTGCATCTTTACGACATTGTATTAAGTGCAAAGTTAGTCGTGTCGGTTCGGTCACCTGTATAGGGATTGAATAGATAGCAATGACGTTACCAAAAGACGTGTTAAAATATAGAAGAAGAATTCGAGAAGAGAAGACGACATGGATTAGTGGAGGGAGAGCGCCTGGAGTATTTATCCGGGAGGCGCAAGTTCGAATCTTGCTCGTGACCGTATTTTTTTCCATAACAAATACTTTTGAATGTCTGCGGCAATACTTAACAGAATATGAATTCTAAAAATCTATTCTACTCTATACCCAAAACTTAAGGCTTAGTTGCATCAAATTAATTTTACCATCATATACTGTGTCATTTGACAGAATTTACATAGAAAATTTATGTTATGTCGGACCGAGCCTGAATGAAGTCTTTTTATAAATTGACCTTACAGTAAAACGAAAATACGTACGCCCTGAACTCGACAGCGGTTAAAATAAAACTTAGATATAGCTTTGTATCCTGATTAATTGAGAAGTGGTATTTATTTATTATATTATTTACATGCATAGTATATAGTATAAAAATCTAAGAAAAACTGCAGCTTTCCCCTTTTTCATGTCCTTTGCGGTAATTTTGATCTTGGTTATGTAATGGGCAAGTATAGCAGAGTGAGAGGGCGTGTTACCATTAGGCAGCGGGTCTGCGGGCCTGGTGACGAACTCCCAGCCGGTGTCGTCCAGGTCCTCTATCTCGAAGCAGTCGGCCGTGTCCACGCGCGCGCTGTCACCGGACGCGCTGCGCGACACGGACGAGGACGACTCCGGCACCGGCACGCGGATGTCCGCCTCGCCACCTGATCACAACGACAATGTGCATCACGCCTATATTCACCAGTAATTTTTTAGTATTTTTATTAGATTCAGGCATGAAGGTCTATGTAAACTTATATAGGTAATTAACATAATAATACTATACATAAATATGGAATAAAAACTAATTTATAAAAAGAGTCGGTTTCGTGTGTCGCGTGGTGTCTGGTTGCCGGCTTCAAACTCAAACTCAAATTTTTTATTTCAAATAGGCGCTATTACAGGCACTTAAGAAAAGTCAAAGCTAGGTGCACGAAAAAAAAAAAGATTGCTTCGGAATCTAACACTATACCGCTCGGCCAAATTCCTGATACATGTTAAACAGACGTGTCTGGGTTTAATATGCGTACTGCTCATACCAATAAAGTACTCATTCATATATATAGTAGCCAAACAGTATCAACTTTTTTGATGATTTGGTTAATTAATTAATAAGTTTGTGAAAACAGCGTACCTATTCGTTATCTCGGTTGCCAACCGAATTGATGGACACTTTGTAGTACATTACGTCGTAAGTTTTTACTATTGTTGCTCATCATAGACAAGCAGTAACACACGACGCAATGTACTACAAAGTGTCCATGAATTCGGTTAGCAACCGAGATAGCGAATAGGTACCCTGGACAGTATCTGAGAAGTGGCTAATAGGAGCAGCTCCCATAGCAAACAATATTGTATATAATCTGTGAAATTTGACGCATCATGCATGTTTCTTGCACATCACTACAGCATACATTCTACAATATAGTACAATAAGACAGTATAGCGCAGTAACTAACATTTCAAGGTAGTGCTGCTTGAATAGGAAACTGTCTGCACTCTGTAAATTTTTTATTTATTTTTATTTTGTCTATGAGCATTAATTTTTATTGTAAGCACCTGGTGTGGTTGTGAATCGTTCAGCATTTGTCCATGTCCGAGAGTTGGGCGGCACTTCGCTGCCCAGGTAGTCGTGCACATGCGCAGAGTTGAAGCAATTGCCTGTAACAGTAAGAATTCATTCAAATAAGTGAAATAATATAATTGAAATTGTTATTGATATATTATAAATAAACTTCATACGTAGTATCACGCCTGTATTCTCCAAGGGCAGGGTAGGGCAGAGGTTTACAGAGTTTATATCCACATTTCACTAATGCTGTTATTAAGTGCCATATATGTGGTGAGCCTATTACCATCTACGGGGCACAATTCCAAACTCTGGGCTGCTACTGAGAATTTCCTAACAAAAAAACTCAACACAATGCCCGGTCCAGGAATCGACTACATGCTCAGCAGTCGCGCATGGGATCACTAGACTGAGGCAGTTAATATTTTTGTATAATTTAATATATGTACTGAAGTAGTTTAAATTTAATTGTTATACTGTTTATTTTATATTTGCACACCAATTTATGGTTGATCTATTATTTATGACTATTTAGAACTATTAAGTACCCTTTATCAAACAAATAAATTGATTGAATATTAACTACACTGTACGAGGAAACATTGTATGTATCTATATGTACGGAAAAAAACAACATCTAAATTACGTCCTATTGTTATTTGATAAAGGTTCCTTAGTAACGCTATTTATGTAATTGTTACGTACAGTATTTTAAACATCGTTAAAATGTGGTTGATTGTAAATGGCGTGAGTATATAATGGGCTAACTAATGAACCAAGAAACCATTGGCTTTCAGAAATTGTGCCATCAGACCAGCAGAATGAACACAAAAAAAACACTGCTATTGTTTTTTTTTCATCAGCAAGTGTTCAGGGCTCAAACCACATCTGACCGACCAGCAGCGGGTTATGTTTCCCATTCAAAATTAAGGTATATCCATTGCCCAGTCAATGAGGTTTAACCCTAAAGACTCTATGTTTCAAAGGCCAGGACAATGTTTGCACCTAGTGTGGTAGAAAATTGCTCAGCACATGTTCTTGGCATAGAGGTCAGTGGAACACCAGAGCCCAGAGGTTCATGAATATGAGTTGAATTAAAACAAGTGCCTGTAACATTTTAACCTGTAAGAGGATATGGTTCACATATTCATTCAATAGTTCATTTTACAACCAATCTATATGAAAAGTAATCTATTGATTGGTCAGCAAAATTACACAATATATAATAATTCTAATCAAATCATTAGTACAGATAATCAAATGGTTATGTGTTATGACATGTACCTTATCAAAATAAATCATAGTAATACTATGTTATCTTTGCAACTATTAATGACACTGGATTTAAAGTGTCTGATAGCTTCCTTAGAACAGAGCATGTCTCATATGAATCTAGAATTTTTGCTATCTATATAAATGTTGATTGATTGATTGATAACATTTATTTCCATTACATGGAATCAATCAATCTAAACCTAACTAGACTGTTAATGTTAATTAGCAGACACAATAGATTTTTATTGTTATGAAGTATATAATAATTTTATGCTTCTCCCATTTGAAGAGTTAAAATAAAAAGTAAAATAAACTCAAATAAAAGATTATATGTGATACTCACTAGCGCATCCTCTGGCGGGCGGTGGTGGTGCTGGGTGTGGGTTGTTGCGGATGTCAAAGGTGGAGTTGATGAAGTCATTGATGTTGCTGGTCAGCCCCTTGAGAGAGCTGAAGGGGCTGGAGCCGGCGCGCGAGCCACGCCGCCGGTACGCCGCGCTGTTCACGTGCGACACACACAGACTCAACAACTCTTCTTTCTCTGGGGATTATCATATCAGAATACATTAGTTACCTAGGTAGTTTTCACCAATATAAGAATGAAAGACATAATGTAGTTTCCACAATTTTATCAGAATTTCATATCATTATTAAGTGAAAAAATTCCAGGTCTAAGTTCTAAATTTTATGGCAAGAAACATTCGGTCATGAGCAGGATTCGAACCTGCGCTTTCAAGGATATATACTCTGATAATAGTCGGGATGGCTTAGTGGAGTGCCGGGAGTATTTATTCGGGAGGCACAGATTCGATTCCTGCTCACAACTGAATTTTTCAAGACAAATCTTAGAAATCCTCCTGGATAAATACTCCAGGCGCTCTGACCACTAAGCCATCTCAACCTCTGCTCACCACTGCGAATTTTTCTTCCATATTTTAATACGTCTTATGGCGACGTCATTGCTATCAATTCAGTCAGGGGTGACCTGATATATGAATATGAAGTGAATTTTTCTTCTATAAAATTTATAAGTTTGTGTTTGCCACGCATGTTGTAATACGTTTGAAAGATTTATCTGTATTAGGTCTAGTATTTCTTAAATAATCTGCTCAGTAAGGATTAGTTAGAAATGCTAGTGCTATGAGTGCACCTTTATGTTTTTCCACATCAAATGTAATTCATGTAATAAGTTTGAACATATATTAATATACAATATTCAATTAGTGTAGTTTTAAATGTCAAGAATAAAATTATTATTATATTAAGCTGTTGCCTCAGTCATTAGCAGACACAATAGATTTTTATTGTTACAACGTACAGATGTGTATGTTACTGAGCCGAAAGGTTAATCCTTAACCTATTGACTCTCCAATACGAGACACAATAGAAATATTATTGTTATTCATACTATCTTCTACTTTTGCCAGTATACAGATTAAATTAAACTAGTTTGTATTTCGGATTCACAGCCTTGTTGATAATACCTCCATCATTTTCTTTTGTATCTTGTCTGCTTCTAGCGGTATTTAGTGAAATATATATATGCATGCTAGGTCAACTATTGTGTATTAAGTTCACTACTCAAAACTAAAACATGTGAAATACGAGTGCAGCGAGGCGTTCTTTTAGTTTTACTGTTGGACTATTATTTTATCTGTGAGTGACAACATGTACACTAAGTGGCTTAGAATTAGGTTACTAAAGACAAATTATACATTAATCTTGAGTACACCTGAACTTGAGGGTTATCATTTCATAAAATTAAGTATATTTGAACATTGTCAATCATTTATCAAGGCCCAGAATATATCAAAGAAACACCAAGCTGTTTTATAATTTTATTCCTATAAAATATTACTATGTCACCCAGTTTAAGCCAATACACATAGGCAGCTTCTGTTTAAACAATTTGGTACTATTTAATTTCAGCAGAAAACTTGTATGTAACATGGTATTGGCAGCAATCTGTTGATGATGAGATAACTAATATTAAAGTTTGTGGACTTTGGCGGTCAGCCAGTCATGTGAATGTCTGGTAAACAAAATGTTAATAAGACTGCATAATAAGCATTCTGCATTCTAATGAAGGTTGTTTTGAAATATGTAAGTTTATTACGGTACTAATGCTAAATATGAGACGTACCAACACAACCCCTGGTGGAGACATTCTGTCGCTGCAGAAAGCACTGTAGGTCGCGCACCTTCAGGTGTGCAATGGCTTGCCTAGTGAGCGGGCGAGTGGAGAGTACCCGGCACGGCACACACATGGCGCCGCCGCCACGACGCAGACAGCTGCTGCAGTAGAACCGCTCGCACTCAGAGCACGCCCGCTTCCGCTTAAACATGCTGAACTGCACCGCGCAGCTCTCGCAAGGCATCTTACTGCACCCGCGTCCCTCTACTACCATCTAGCATACTTTGCGCCGCGCACTCCACTGCTACAGCTGCGTCACATACACATTACACAGTCACGCGTACACTTCTGTATTTACTATTTTTTTATAAAGATTATGAAACATTTGATATTTTTGTAACGTATTATTTATGTAAAAAATCAAAACATCTGAATGACACACCTGCCATCATGAAAACGACGTTCCGTTCTACACACCTGCACCAGATTGCATTAAATCTTTTACCTAAGTTTATAATTCTTCTAGGCTAGATCATTAGACTAATATATAAAAAAAAGAAGTTTTTAAATTGTAAGGTTCTGGTTCTGTAAACTAATATTTCAATATCAATATAAAGATTAGAAAGCTTTTCACGGTAAACAAAAAGCGTGTAAAGGATCACAGACTTTTTTTTTTAAACATTCCATAAATTTTGCACAGACGAGAAATTATACAGCCTGAAAACCTAAAACGTTCGCTCATATCTTAACCAACTATCCCATGTCTATGTTCAACATGCAGAAAATCTCAAAACCTCTTTGCAGGATGAAGGGGTTTCCTGCAAAGAGGTTTTCAGATTTTCTGACATATACATTGATTTTATCGATTCGTTAAATTATCGTGAATGTGATTTGACTCGGCGCTGGCCCTGGAATAGAGGCTCTACCTAAGCGCTTGTAAAGCTGGTATCTAATATTTGAATAAATAATATAACATAAAGAAATTATTTCAATTTAAAATAGTTTAATTCATATTCAGTTTGTGATCTGAAAACATCGATCAAAGGGCGAAAGACAATTTTGCTTTACATACCCTAACCGCTTGCGCGCGAGTGGTTACTTATAGTAACCAGAAAAAAAATACCATGGCTTGCGGTGTGTGGCGCTCCCTACGACCTCTTGTTTGCGGAGCGTTTACGCCGTCGGATGTCCGAGCGCGCGCTTTTTCAATTAAAGAGTTTTTACGACCGTTTGTAATCCTCGGATCTCATTGCAATGTTCTAAATGTTTGTTGAAGATAAAGTCAGTCCTATGATGAAGGTATGTTTATTGAAGTAAGTATAATATGTTTTGTTTAAAACAAGGTCAAACAAAACAGTCGACAAGTTATCGGCGCATCTTTAGGATATACTCGTCTAAGTGGGGCTAGGATTGAATAAATATGTAGTTATCTGTTATTTAAAAAGAATACCCTTACTACTAATGATTTGAACAGTAAACGGCATGTCATTCTATAGAAAAAAAAACAATTTATATTACAATGAAAACTTTACTTTTACTTCCACTTGCTCTTCTTGGCGCATGAGTTTTATTAATATTTTATGGTCTCGCTAATAAAGCCAGAAGAAAAATATTATTTTATCCCTAAACAAGACAATGTGTGGAATGACTTCACATAAAGTATTCAATAATTAAATTAAATTTTGAGACTGTAACAGGGCAACTATAATGGATCCTATACTTCCCCAATTCTAACTAGTTCCTTGAAAGCCTAGTTTTCCATTATTTTATATTGAAATATCTTTTCCTATCGGTTTGTTGTGAAGATTATCTATTAAATTACAAACTATTATATATTTATTTATTTAAGACTATTCTCTAAATTTAGATTTATTTGCAATAAAGATTTTACTGGTTACTAAAATACCCCAGACGCAATTTAACCCTCAGATCGTATAAGGCCAAGAGTACACTTAGCAAATTAACTGTGATTTGTAATGAACGTGAATATATATATATATATATATAAACAAATAGTATACTAACGTGCCAAAGGAAAGGGATCTTCTTGTATCCTTTTTTCCTTTCTTTTTAGGACGACCTCTTTTTTTGTTTTCCATGCTAAAAAGCAGAAGAAGCAGAAAAAAAGTTTCAAACCACACCATAAATAGGATGCATTTAAATCTGTTTCACAAATAAATAAGTAATTATATTTACATACCTATTAATATACAACAAAAGAAAAAAGAAAGGACGCAAAGTTCGCACAACACTGTGTTACCGCTTAGCGAAACAAAGAAACAACATTCATGTTGAAACATTATTTTTATGCATTTGGACTAATAATGAATTATAAATAATAATTAAAATATAAAAACATCTCTCCCTACAAACAACCACTTCCACTGTGCAGACTTTACGCTGTGTGATAACAGCCTTATCCCTGTATGCTTATTTGCGTTGGGTTATAAAAGTAACCACAGAATTAGCCATGCTGACCGCCCTGATAAAATAGACCAATCCTTTAAAATAGAGCTTGTTTTTGTTTTTTTAACTTGCTTTAATATAACTAGAATAACATGCCGATTAAATGATAATATGAATATATAAAAAACTTACCTCATTCACAATAATCTTTACTCCAAAACTTCAATTTGCACCTCAACTCAAGAAACACTACCGTAATTTAATGAAATTCGAAACAAAAAAGTAAAAAATTTCGTTTCGGCCTATTTTGAATATCAACACTATATAATGACACTGATAATTAGTATTTTTCTATAATCATTTACACATTATAGCTAAATAATAATCAAAACAAAATCCGCGCGCTACGACGTCACTCGAGCGTAACACGCAAAAAGAAGCAAGCTATTTTGATATTTATTTGATGGGCGGAGCTAGCCACAATGAATGAATCCTTAAAAAGGACTTGTAGTAAATTTTGATAGAAAGGGAACAAAATATACAAATGTATCGAGCGCGCAAGGGATAATCTCTAGTAACAGTTAATTTGGGTGTGTGTGAGTGTGGTATAGTTTTATATCCAAACGCAGTCAACTGTCGGTTTTTTTTTGGTTACTTTTTATAACCAGCCGCAGTCTAGGGCCTTTTCCTACTTTACCTTTATGCAAGCGAGCGGTTATAAGGGCTAGAGTCAGCGCTTTTGCATTTTTTGTTGCAATTCGTAAAAAAACTATTATAATTATAAACAAAAGTAAACCTCTTTTTATTTTTATAGTTTTTTTTATTAACATTATTATTCTTTATTGTACACACGATACACAATACAAAGAATGAAAATGAAAAAGGCGAGCTTAACCTATTAATGAGTTTTTTATTATTATTTTAATTTATTTATTTATGAAAGAGACCCGTAGAATACACATACTTAATTAAAAACACAGATATAGAGACACCATTTAATGCTCAGAACTGTCATCACAGAGTACTTTTTGACTCATGTAAATAAAGGGAATCTCGTAAATATTTATAATATTGTATGAAAAATAACCAAATAAAGCATAAAACATTATAAGATAAATTAAATATGCGCAATAGTTAATATATATAAAATAATTCAATAACAGTTTTTATTTTTTAAGTTCTTCAGCTGAAGAAAATATTTTAAAATTTATTAAGTATCGCTGAGGACAGGATTCGAACCTGCGCGGGTAAAACCCATTGGATTTCAAGTCCAACTCCTTAACCGCTCGGACACCTCAGCTGTGCAAATTTTTGTTCAATTTAATGTCGTGAGGCGCTCATACTGTACAAGCTTATAAGATTTGTTTGAACAAGTGTAGTTTTATGTGTTACCATTTTGGTACAATTATTAAAAGGAATACGTAAAGAGTAATATACAGAGACGAGATCGACTAATGTGTATACAGTTCGCCATTCGAAGCTAAAACGTGTGAAACACGAGTGCAGCGAGGCGTTCTTTCAGTTTTACTGTTGCACTACCATTTTTTTTCATTTCAAACTTTATCTCTTGAAACATGTTATTTTTTTTTACCTTTTCAAAAAATTACCGATAGCTTTTTATGTTTTGAAAGACAAACAAACAATTCGCTTAAAAGAAATTATGTGAGGCGCGTGCAGGCACGAATAGCAATTAATTAAATACAATAAAAAAAAAGTCCTTGGCCCTAATTAATGTCAATCAATCGTATTGACTAAAGACGCACAAATACTTTTTATAAAGTCTAAGTAGGTTATTGCTCTAATCGAAGTGCTGTGCCATTAGGACCTATGGTTAACTTGAGAGAGTTGAGGTTTTGCAACCATCACATCGCATCTTAGAAAATATGTCACTGAAATTATAGAGTGACACAATTCCGAGTGATTGAAACATGAGTTCTAGTATTTTAGTAGGTACCTCAGCGAGTTAGTAGAGTGCGCTCTTTGTGCTGCATCAAACAAATGCATCGGCGAGTGCGCCACAGAGTACTATATAATATGGGAAATAGAGACCTCTCTCGCTTTCAATTTAGGAAACAGGGCACACAGACGCCATCTATAGTTTTACGAATGCACTACTGCATTGTCTACGCTCGGATCATGCCACGGCGCGGGACAACGCGGGCCGCGCTGACTACCGCGCAGCTGAAGGTTGCGCGGGGGTGGGAAGCGACGCGGTGGCTGCGGCTCTTTTCCCCGTTTTGGCGCGCAACCTCTCGACGATTTTCCGCGACGGTCACGTAGCACGATCGGGCGCCGTTTGATCTATCTTTGTTTTTTATTATAACTACTCTATATTTATACAGTCCGCTCTTTTATTGCTGTAAATGATTGGACTCCGACATGCGTATACATAAGTTTATATAGAAATGGGTGCATTGATATGGTAGATATAGGTATCTACATAGGGTTCAAACAACAAAGATTTAGAAATACGTCTTTCAACCGATTCTAATATATTGTTCCGTTCATTTTTTATTGCTCATATCATATGAATAATTTGGAATATAATGAAATGAAATTAATGCTTTTCAAAGATTTATCTTTAATCCCATAATACATTTTATGCCTTTAATTGATTGCTGTCCTTAACATCGTCACAGTCCTTCTTTCCGCATAATATTTTATTTAAATTTTGTAATAATTGCGAATAAAAAATCGGAATGCAAATTAATCTTAAATCTATCAAGTTTTCTTTATGGATTTGGCAATGCAGGAAGTCGAAACTAATATGTACAAATATTATTACTTTTATAAATTGTTTTAAATTATTGAATGATATATTTGCTTATGTCATAATAAATGTCTTGTAATTCGGATGTGAACTTTATGAATGAGTAACTGGGACAGCAAAACCGGTTCCGACCAGCATATTCTCGATATTTAATAAATTCAAGTTCACTTTTACAAACTACTTCCTTACATATTTGAGATATCTGTTGTAAATTAGCATTAAGCGCCATCTATTGATTTACGAAGGCAAAAAAATATTGATATAACCCTACCAAATTGCAAAAGATTGATTGCCATACGACAATGGTATATTTAAATGACCTACTATATTTTGTCGATTTATAATTGTCCAGTTTCCTACTCACTTGTTCGAAGATTGTACACCCTGGAGTGCGCTCGGCGAGTCGACACTACTTGACTAGCGTAGGCACTGGCGACGGCGCCTGCATAGAAAATGAACGCAAAGTTGCATGACTGCAACTAAATGTTACACTTCCCCTGTAATCACCGGCTACATTATACTTGCACACCAGTTTTACGCTTACGACTCAGTTTTTCAGTTTTACTGCGACCAGAATTATTTGTATTTTGTGAGTTTAACTGTACTTACCTTGATGACGTAGTTGAATTTCGAAAATAACTGGGCTTAACATAATTCTTTTTGGTACTAAGATGCTTGTTATCTGATGACTAGCAACAGATTAACATTCATTGATTGTATTCTGAATTCTGTCTGTCAGATCTTCGTATCTTCCATTGATATATACCTAGTACATAAATCAGGTTTAATTACATACAAGGAATTTAGTAAAATTAATAATAATAAAATTTTAAGTAGGTAGGCGTCTACGTATTAAATAACACATCTCGGGTGGATTCAAAGAATATCAAGTGTTATAATTCTTGTAAAATTTTATTTTATGTGTTCCTAAATAAGTACAATAACTTTTAATATGCATTGCACTCCATCATGCCATTGACTGATAATGCATCCATACTAACATTATCTAAATGCGAAAGTAACTCTGTTTGTTTGTTACCTTTTCACGAATAAATGGCTGAACGGATCGTAATGAAATTTGTCAAGGAGATAGACTAGCTTTGCTACCTTTAGTCGCGCGGACGAAGTCGGCGGCACCACCTAGTTACTCATAAATACTTAACAGTGTTTTAGAAATTGATTAAACAACAATATAAGAGAAGTTTAATTTAATTAATCTCCTATTGTTTCTTTTATTTATTTGCGATTCTTAAGGTTGCTTGTTTTATTACTTCAAATAATTAGGTAAACAGCGTGACAGAGCCTCTTGTTACAATCGTATACAAAGATATAGCTGATTCCCACTGAAAGAAAAGAAAGAAAGGTAATTACCGATACTATTTTTCAGATGTCTAATCTGATAATTGTGCAGTTGTATACGCCAGTTTCCTTAAGTACCTTAAATTCTCACTCTAGGTACTTCTCTACCTATATTGAAATACACATAAATAATTAAGTAATATTTAGTGCTGTCGGGATTATTTTCCTTCCTCGAAATCGTATATGTCTAGTACTTCTTATTTGGATTTTTACGAGAGGCCTTTAACCAGAACTTTCGATATCGTTGACAGGGTTCATTAGGTAATGTTGATGGTAAAACTTAAGTGAGTGCTATTATGACGTCGAAGCAATTTACTCATGTGCTTCAGGAGCGTTTGTTAGTAGTTGGTGGAGTAAATAACAAAATTAACACTACGTTCTACGTAATGGCCTGGTGGGTTTCATTGACGTCACAATTAAAAGTGATGGTAAACATGATACTCTGTGCAATATATATCTGAAAACGGGCAAGGTATAGCTGATATACCTACCCATATTTTTTTTATGTGAGAAAAGCATACCGACTCCTATTGCCTTCTAAAACAACACTGTCTTGCAACTTTTACCTACAGAGGTTTCGATATAGCAGCAGCTTTGAACGCAAGCTTCGGTAGATTGTGGTCCATAAAGTGTGACGTTGAATTTCGTCACATTTAGCAGACCAGCCTGGGTTCCTTGCCCGCAGGCTAAAGCTCATATGGTGGTTGAGGATCGTCCCCTCTTCCTTCTTCGGCACCTTGAGCGTCTTTTGTTGATAAGTTCGTGATACCTAAAGGATAACTTAGGAACTTTCAGGCAGAGATATAGAGGTAAAATACTTGGTCTAACCTTCTTCTTCTGCGTGTAATCTGTCGTCGTCCAATTATTATACTGTGATTTTATCGATCAGTCCTCGTATGTCCTCGTTGCACATAAATAGCCATAAACTCTCTGTTACATGCAAAATTTTATGGCGATTTGCGTTGTTGGTCGATAATAGGAACTCTAATAGTTTACTTAAAGATCTAGCTCCAACAAAGAGGGTATAATTTCACATAGAGCAACTGTGCAACTGTTCTATAAGTTCTAAATCTACATCGTACTTGGATTTTATTACTTACCTACGCAAACTTCAAAGCGACTAGTCAATTAATAAAAAAAAAAGCCACGAAACAAAACCTGTTGCCCAGCTTTAATTATTTTTACTTCAAACAGTATAACACTTCAAAGGGCCGGTGAAAGCTTTGCAGTGCAAAATAATAGCATGAAAATTGGCCACCAAGCCTGCCGTAACACGATAACCTCGACTCGATAAATTAACACTCTTTTGCCAATTGATATAAAATCAATAAGAAACAAAAACCTCTGGGGTTTATTGAAAGCTATTTTTCTTTTCTAAATACTTATTTTAGGGCTTCCTTATAAGTTAAAAGCCAGTTCAGTGACACATAATATAGAAGATGTAGTAAATAAATATTTTTTATTTATGTGTATAATAACTTTCGTGAGGCATATTCATATTAGTTATTGTTCACCGGTTACTACTCACGTACATTCTTCGGGTTTGCCCGACAAAATTTTTATTTATGTGCATTACCTAGCCAGAGTAAAAAGGCAGGCGGCCGGTCATAAAACATTGCCAAGACTTTAGCAGCATGCAATTTCAAAAACAATTAGAAAGCGGAAGAAGAATACATGCTGCGTCGATCCCAAATAAATTGGGATAAGGGCAGGGGGACCATGATGAACTACCCAAGTAAAACATTCAATCCAAATTACCTCTAGTCAGTGCCTACCTACGAGAAAATATTTGATAACGTTTTAAAATCGAGTCAAAGTTTGAGTAAGTAATTTCTAAAGTCTAAACGATATACTATCTAGATTGTTTTGTGTATGAAGCTTCGTCGATACAGATCATTTAATACTACTAGTACTCACTACTTACGTCCATTTTTCCGGTTTATCCGATGATATTCGAACTCGAACTCAGCTGAGCTAATGAGCAGAGAGATGAGCCGGCCATATTGCGGGTCACATTGAATGGAGGGTTCCGTTCGAGTTCGAAACTAGTTGGGTGCCTCCGTATGGCGTGAGTTATAAACTAACAATAATTAATAATTTTTCTATTGATGAAGGTCACTATAATACGAACAAATTTATTTGTATGATAATCTTCTTAGCGTGTCGATGACAATTTAAATTGAGTCTACCCAAAATTTGGCGACGAGTTTGGCACTTTCAGTAGCGTCGATCAGCTCCTCTGATATTCAAGCAACAGGACAGGCAGGACACGATATCAAGTTTCCCATCATTTGTGGGGCAACACCACATTTACACTCCAGGGCAGAGTCATCAATAAATCTGTGATAATTATAAAATACGTTATCACATAATAAATATAATTATGTAGCGAGTATGTACATAAAATTTATTTATTAAATACGACTTGCGATATCGCGAGCATTAACCTTTTACGTAAGTACTTAGCTTAGTCATATTGAACAATTTACCTTAATGAACTAGTTCCTACTTGCATTAATAAAAATAAACTCTACGTAGAAGTCATTAATCTCTATTGTCAGTAAAATATGCGCGTGCGACATTACACTGAAGCGCTATCTGTCTACGTAATGCAGCTACGTCATACTATTTACTCAGAATTACACGTAGAGTAGAATCGAATATTTCAAATTGTTTTATATAGCTGAGGTGTCCGAGTGGTTAAGGAGTTGGACTTGAAATCCAATGGGTTCTACCCGCGCAGGTTCGAATCCTGTCCTCAGCGGCTCTTTTTGTAGTTGTTTTAACAATTTTATTTTTCTTCTAATCTTTAATACTGTAAGCATGCTTATTTTTGTAGATAAAATTATAGTTTTATTAATTTATTTTATCAAAATTTGTACCAAATCAATAAAAAATATGAACTATGTTGGTAACGTACATATTTTAAGCGTTCACATAACTAAACTTTTATGAGTGTTAGGTTAGTACCTAAGTACGTTACTTTTAAGTATTTTTTTAAAATAAATGATTATTGTCCTTTTTTTTAATTTACTATCATTATACACATAAAAAAGAAAAAGTTAAGGCTCACTTAGCAATAATATTATTTGTATCTATCTATAAAATGCTCTCATTACTATCGTGTCGTGTCACTATATGTCGATTTTACCCATAATTGTTCAGCAGTATTCAAGATTGCTTCGCACATACTATTGCAAACTAGCAAAACAGTAATATGTTTATGATATTAAATAAGTGCCAATTTTTCCGCTAGTTTTGGAATTAGTTAGTTTTGGCGATTGATTTAAAAATAAAGTAAGTAGTCAGGCACTTTTAAGTACTTAGAAAAAATTAGGACATAAATAAAAATGATAATTTAGTAAGTACCTATTATATATCTATACATATCTGCCTAGCCTTTTCCCAATTACATTGGGGTCGGCTTCCAGTCAAACTGAATGCAGCTTAATACCAGTATTTTACATGAAACGACTGTCTATCTGACCTCCACAACCCGTTACTGGGTAACACGATATCTCGTGGTATGATTGGTTGTCAGACTTTCAGGCCTCTGACTACCCGTAACGGCTGTCATAGATCTTAATTTGACAACCGGGACCGAAGGCTTAACGAGCTCTCCGAGGCACGGTGGGGTCTCGGTATAAAATGATGTTCACCCATCCACAGACCGACCGCGGCAAGCGCAGCTTCACCTCGATCGATCGATCTGTACGGCTGTTACTTAGCCACGAGCCCCTCATAAGTATTATAAACAAGTAAAAAAACGATATTCCTTTGTTGTGAAATCATATTGTTGACAAATAAAACGAAGGTTACATACGAAGCTAAAATGATACTTCAATCTGACTTGCAAGAGTTGGTCTTGACAAGAAATGTCGTCACGAGAATCACACCACTGGACTTTTCCAGGGTTGTTGACCTCTCTAAACTCTGGAAATGGAGGAAAAGGAAACATGGAAGTCACTTGCAAAGTCAAACTGATATGCACTCTACGCTTGTAACAATAATGCCAATTTTTGTGTGTAGGAATTCGTGTAGATGTTAAGTCCAACCTTTGTCATTGAAAATAACACTCTATTAACCAGTAATACGGTTGATTTTTGTGGGTAAGACGTTATTCTGCACGAACTAGGTTAAGCACAAGTTATTTTTCACAGTTCCTCGCGAAACAGTGAGTCGTCCGGAGTCGAGGATTGAAACTGGGAAAGTTGAACACAAGGCATACATTGTAATGATTTAGTTGCTCGAAACTTAGAAGATTTGCAGGCTCGATTCCGTTTTCAAAAAGGAGGATATGTACTCGTATCTCCGTCGATATCTTCGCCAGTTGTGAACTGATGTCACTGAATCTTTTTTTTGTTTGAAAGAGTAGTCCCCCGAGGTGGTCCCATTTAAATTTGGTGAAGATCTGATGAAGACCTTCGAAGAGTGACAATGGAACTCTTCAATGAATTACAGCAAATCAGTCGCAATTGTTTTAATATTGCCTCCATAAATACAAATTATTATTACATATTGTTCTTTTTTATTTTTTTATTTTATCTAATTTCAATATTTTAATAAAAGCAAATATTGATATTGTTTTGAACTTTTTAGTTATGTAGATTTTTGAAGGCGGTTGTTATTTTATTATTTGAAATGGGTACTATTACTTCAAAGTTTGTAGATAAACCTCAATTTTTCTATATACTTAATTAAAATTACATCGGGAAGTCTCGTTAACATCATTCCATTTTTTTAAGTTAAATAAACAATACTATAACTCAGCTCATTATAAGCCCGTGAAGGCATCTGATCATAAATTTTAGAAATAAATTAAGGTCAGTGCAGTGAAAAGTGCTCTTGACAAAAATAAAATAAAATTCAATGCCGGTCTGAAATTAATTAATTCCCTTTAAAAAGTATGTCGGCTTTAAATCAAAGCTGCTACATTATTCAACAAAAAAGCGTAAAATTCAATAGAACTACTCTATTTCTAGTAGGACTTAAATCAAGCAATAATATTTCGTTTCTGTATTTTTTTAATTTCGAAATTATTTATGTTTTAATTTATTTTGATACAAACGTACGACTTCTCCTGCGTCGTTGGTCTAGCGGTGCCAAGCGTGACTGCTGAACATGAGGTCTTGAGTACGATTCCCGGGTCGGGCAACGTGTTATTGAGTTTTTCTATTAGGAAATTCTCGATAGCAGTCCGGAGTTTGAAATTGTGTCCGGTAGATGGCGATAGGCTTCCCACCACATGGCACATAATAACAGCATTGGTGAAATGTGGGTGTAGATAGTGTAGATAGTGGGATGGAGGGGTAGAGGTAGACCAAAGAAAAGATGGATGGATTGTGTGATCGATGACATGAATGAAAAGGGGGTGAACGATATAGGGACGGCTAACAGGGAAGAATGGAAGAGACAAACATATTGCGCCGACCCCAAATAGCTTGGGACCAGGACAGGAAGAAGAAGGTGAAATGTGGGTGTACTACTATGTACACCTCTGCCTACCACTTAGGGGAATACAGGCGTGATCGTATGTTATGTTATGTACGACACCTACCGATTAAAGCCCTAAAGTCTATTAACCTTTACCGTTGTTTCGTATCGCAGCTGCATTCGCCGCAAATCAACCTGCTACTGCTACATTGTACTGTTACAATAATTAATCTATTTGTGTATATTAACTTTCGTGAAACACATTCATTCTTCGGGATTGCCCGTCTAGTTTCGAACTTGAACGGAGCCCTTATTCATGAGCTGAGCCCGTGGCGATGTCGCGTGTCAAACTATGCAATCCCGAAGTATGCGCGTGAGTAATAACCGTTAAACAATAATTAATATTTAATCTCGTTCGAAAAAGGCAAGTCGATCTTCCTCTCGTATGGCTGAGGAACAACTTAGTTTCAGAGTATAAGGCGTTCGTCTTTGGTCGTCGTTCTCTTGGGTATTTAACCTATAGTACGGTCCGAGTGACCTTTGCAATTATTTGTTGAATTGAAAATTATTTGGCTTATTGTAGGTACATACTCATAGAACAGGCTCTGGAATAAATTTATATGACATTGTGTGAATTTTCATTTTATTTGGCAATTCATACTAGAACAACCCAATAACATTAGGCTTACTCTACAATCGAACCCAGGACCTCATGCTCAGCAACAGCGCTTACTACCACTACACCTACGAGCGTTTAAACACATTGATGAATAGACAGTAGCAAAGAATATGACCCCCTTTGTTTCCTGACACTGCAAAATATCTTGTCATAGCGACATATAAGACAAATAGGGACATTTGACGCAACCCCCGCCCGCCGCGTCGGCACAACATCGCATTATTGCAGCGTTCACATTTGCTGGGGATTTACCGAGATCTGCTGACGAATGCGCATGCGAAAATAACGCAATATTGCATCCAAAAATAATCTGATATTGTAGTTATTATCGTGTCCTCTTTTCTAATTAATAATTATATATGTTTTAACATATAATAAATATTTTTTAAATTTCAACTTTGTGCTTTGTGTAGTTTCCGAGATATAGGGTGGCTGTTCAATCTATTTAGATTGAGGAGCCACATTAAAATGCTTGAAAGTTTTTGAAAAATAATAATTAAAACTTTATATGAGGACTATTTAGGACCCTTATAGTTCCTCTAGTAAGTTATTTTGTATCCTAGTTAGCAGGCAGTTGCCATAGAAACGCTTTCTAAAGCTTAGTTAAGTTCTTTGGGTTTGAAAATCCTTTTTGGGCTGGGAACAAAGTAGGAGGGTTTGATTCAGCCGTTTTTGAATGCACCATTACACAATGTTTATCCCATGGCACAGTAAACGGTGTCCAACATAAAAACGCCAAAACTGTATTTAGTTTATGGATGAATACTAAATTAAGATACTTAATTCAAATTTAAATAAATTTATTTGCTGAACATGGGTATATATAAACGATAATAAATAAAAAATAATAATATAAATAATTCTACCATTTACCGTGTACCAATTAGATTGCTTAATACTTAATCTTAGCATGCACCTAGTGACTGACAATTAAAGTAAAAATTTAATACTTAAAAATTATAATCATTCATGTGCTGGGTTATGGAATATTAATCGAAGTGCGTTTATGGTATACGTGCTATAAGCCGCTACTTTAGTGGAGGTCCTAGGGGTCAATATTGTACACATGAAGGATTACAGGGTAATTATCGTTTTGCTGATATTTTAGGATTTGAACTTGCGCCTCCCGGATAAATGTTCCAAGCGCTGCCCCAACTAAGCCATCTCGACCTCTGCTCAGCACTCCGAATTCTTCTTTGACATTTTAATACATCTTAAGGCATAAGTAGTAAGCAGAGGTCGGGATGGCAGGTCAAATCCTGCTCACGACTGTATTTATCTTTTTACACACATTAATATCTTCACTGTGGTGTTTGTATTGTAATTATGTTATCTATGTAAACCTATGCCTCGTTGGTCTAGTGGTCCCAAGCGCGACTACTGAGCATGTGGTCCCATGTTCGATTCCTGGGTCAGGCAAAGTGTTATTTAGTTTTTCTGTTAGAATATTCTCCCGGAGTTCGGAATTGTGCCCGGTAGATAGCAATAAGCTCATCACCTATTACATGGGACTTAATAACAGCATTGGTGAAATGTGGATGTACAGCTGTGTACACCTCTGCGTATCGCTTCGGGGACTACAGGCGTGATGCTATAGTGTGTTATGATAAAGTATTCAGAATATTCAACATTGTGTTCTATGACCCCCTGGGCCCGAGAACCCTGTCGCTTGATAATGTCGTCAAATGATTGATGACATGTTGTGGGTGGGTCGCCTGCGCAGTCGTGTTGACATCGTCAGTGTGTGTGTGTGAGTGCGAGTCTGCTGTGATAACGGTGGGCGTTGGAATGTATGGCGGTTTTGACCAGGGATATCGATCATAGCACCGAATTAATGTGTAAACACCTTAAACAGGTTTTATTTTCAACGTTTTGTGGTTTTTGGATAGCAATAAACAATCCTACTAATATTATAAACGTGAAAGTTTGTATGTATGGATGTTTGTTTCTCTTTCACGCGATAACTACTGTACGGATTTGGATGAAATTTGGCACACAGATAGTTTATAACCTGGATTAACACATAGGGTACTTTTTAACCCGACTGGACCTAATTTTGAACTCCACGCAGGCGAAGTCGCGGGCAGAAGCTAGTTGTATATAATATAGAAGCTGCTGGTGCGCTGCACGATAAAAGCCAATGTCCTTCTTCAAGGTCTAATCTATCTCTGTACCAAATTTAATACAAATCTGTTCAGCCGTTGTTGCGGGATTGAGTAACAAAACTGCAGCCACATTAACGGTGGTAGCAAAAATATTCTAATTCTATGACATACAACCTTTCACATTTATAATATTAGTAGGTACTATTAGTTTTCTCATAAATAAATAACAGTACCTCCATACATAACACATTCATACATAAATCATTGATAGGATTCTGTGAATAATTGTAACGTACCGAGGCACGGATTTATCCGGAGCACATTAAGCCGTCGGTCCCGGTTGTCAAATTAAGATCTACGACAGCCGTTACGGCTAGTCAGAGGCCTGAAAGTATGTAAACCAGCCATACCACGCAATATCGTGTTACCCAGTAACGGGGTTGTGGAGGTCAGATAGGCAGTCGCTGCAAAGTGTTCGAAACGTCAGGAACAACAAAAAAAAAACAATAATACACGCGATTAATCCGGTTAAAAGTTGTTTTATTATAACTTATACATTTTGTGATTAGAAAAATACGACATTCAACTCAAAACACAAGACACAAGACACAAGACAACTGTAAAGTTAGATGGCGACGACGTCACCATAAAGTATAAAGCTGTTGCGTCAGTCATTAGCAGACACAATAGATTTTTATTGTTCCCATACGGGGCCACAGGTACCTACCCTGCGTATGATCGTAATGTGTTCTTTCCACAATACGATAATACATAGATACATATGTTGGAAAGTAGAACGACGACCTGTTGTAAAAACACTAAGTGATCAATTTGAAAAGAGTCTAAACATACTTATTTGGTACACAAAAAAACTTGAGCGCCAGGTAGTAATCGCAAATTAACAGATTGTTCTAATGTCAATAGCAGCTATACGTTTGTAGAACAATGTCCAGGTGTGGGGCCTTGCTCGGCGGCGGCGCACGCGCATTGTCAGCACACAATGGCGCGACGCCGGCGGCGCTGAAAAGCACGGATCTACATAGATTGTGCGCTCTATTTGTGTGAAGTTATTATGACATTTATTTTCTGTTAAAGATGTAACCATCCGTTGATGTGTTTTTTTTTGTGTGTTGAGATAGTGTGGGGAGGTTTATTTAGTCCTTTTTATAGTCACTATCTACTATTCACTATCATCGAGCTGTCAGGTATTGTGAAATAGAGGAACTCATTCCTTTACGAGCGTCTTTTATATGAATGCATTCTTAGCGTACATTGATTGGACTGTATTTTATTATACTTTCATTTTATACTAACCCACATAATACATTGTATACTTACCTATATCCCAACAAATAAATAAAATTTATTTAAAAAATAAATGTTATATACTTACCCAAATTATTACAAATAAAAACGAACTACATACTTATTACAATATACCTACTAGTTTATGAATAATGTTTTTAAACGCAAGAAATACTAACTAGTACTACTATAAGTTATGCTAAGTCCTAAGTTAAGCAAATGTTATTTATAATAAGTTAGTGCTAGCCCTCAAATTTGCAACACCTGAAAAAGGCCGTTAAGCTGTACATAATATTTAAATGAAGACCTGTAATACCTTAACATGCAAATAAAGACTTTGAGTTTGAGTTAGAAGTAATGAAATATTAATAGTCCAGAAGATTGTTTTTACTTTTTTTGTGGGAGAGCCATGTTTCGGCACGAATGGGCCGGCTCGACCGGAGTGATACCACGGCCTCACAGAAAACCGGCGTGAAACAACGCTTGCGTTGTGTTTCGCCGAGTGAGTCATCACTCACTCGAGGCGACTCGTCTGGGGTTGCGGGTGTCCATGGGCGGCGGTAATCGTTTACCATCAGGCGATTCGTCTGCTCGGTTGACCCTATTCCAAAAAAAGAACCTTCGGTTTCATTTCCCTACAAAGATACAAAATCAATCCTCAGACATGGCAGTAAACCGAAATATTTAGACCAATATTATAATTTTTAAATAATGATTATGTTTTTATTTTACACAGATATTCTTGAAGGAATAAGTACTGGAGTAGTTTTAGCGGGCGTACCCCTCTCGCCACTGGCATATGATTGCCAATCATATAAAGGTACCTTTTACCAGTATGGTTACAATGATAGTACACGATTTTAATCATGTGTAACGTGTGTGTTTGTTCGTGTTTGTTTTTTTTTTTATGTATTTTAATACTATTAAAATGTAATGACGAGAGCTATTTTCGCTTTAGTACAAGTTCTTTTGTGCTTGTGTGTTACCTCACCCCCCGCCAAAAGTGGCGAGCAAATTTGTTCGATATTTAGTCAGAAGCCGTCTCCCGTCTGGTCCTCTTAGCAGATTCTAAACCTTTACAATTGTTTTCTAAAAAACATTATTTTATTAAAGCGTTTCCTCATTAGTGGGTAATTTCTCCTGAATCATGAGTACAAGCACAAATGTCATATGCACAAACTCACATGCGGTACAACTATTTGCAGATCATAAAAATACTTATTCCGTGAGGGGCTCGACTCCCCGTACCCAAGCCAGTTTCTCGACCACTGCGCCTACCGCACTGTCAATTGTCTGTGATCTATCTATTGACAATATAAGTCTTATATTATAGAAAAGTTGGTATATGAATTATTTCAAACAAGATAAAATTTATTAAAAAAAATTAAAGCCATGTGTGAATTACGTTTTTTTTTCACTCTTTTTTGTGTACTGACTATAAGGTTTTTTTTTTAATTAACTGTATTGGTCAGGCGTTTAGATGTTATGGTGGACTAAAGACACACACAAACATATAATACATACATGAACCCTAAAACATAACACTCCTTTTTTGGGCAGTAGGTTAAAAAGCACAATCAACTTAAAAACAGTCTGGGGCACGGATATAATACTGTTACATACCTACAATTTTCTTCAATCAATATACACAAATACAAGCCTTACTATGCTATCTAATTGGTGGGGTCGTGGACCATGTAAAGCGTTATTGGTAGTTACAGTAAATATTTCCGGTAGTATGCGCTGGGCGGGCGGCGGGCGGCGGATCAATACAGAATCGTGGACCGTAACTGACAATGTACAGTTTATTCAGCAGATCAACTATGTAAGCATTATTTATTATTTTGATCTTTTTTCAGCTATAATGCTATAATTATACATAAATGAGAAAAAAGTGTACAGTATGATGAAATAATATAATGTTCACGTATTTATTTTGTAACAATAATCTGTAGTGACTGTGCGTATAAAAAAGTTTCACCAAATAACGCAATTATTATGTAATTTATTATGGAACCTTCCTTTGATGGGGTTCATATGTAAATTAAATATATCTGCCGAACCTTTTCCAAATCCTTTTCCAACAAATTTAATACCAGTATTTTACATGGAGCGACTGCCTATCTGAACTCCACAACCCAGTTACTGGGTAACACGATATCTCGTGGTATGAATGGTTGTCACACTTTCAGGCCTCCGACTACCCGTAACGGCTGTCATAGATCTTAGTTTGACAACCGGGACCGACGGCTTAACGTGCTCTCCGAGGCACGGAGGGGTCTCGGTATGAACTGATGGTTACCCATCCACAGACAGACCGCGGCAAACACAGCTTAACCTCGATCGATTGATCTGTGCGGCTGTTACTTAGCCACGAGCCCCTCACTTATTTAATGATAATGGATTTTATTTCTGTAAATAGATCTTTTGAAGACACTTTTACAAGTAATTTTTATAAATTAGATGGCGCCGGCGTTGTCTATCTGACTATCTCTGAAAAGAAACGCCGAAACAAACTCAGAGGTCAACATCTCTTTTAAGTGCAGACATATTCATGTGTGTGTAACTATTCAGGGATCGGAATAACAAATTAAGTGTAAATGCATAACAATAAGAAAAAAAAAAAATTAATTATGATTGGAATTAAAAAATCTGCACCTAAATTCTGACCTTTCATTTGTGAATTTGTATGGTTTATATAAAATAAAAACCTTTGACTTTGAATCTTGAAAAAATAGATCTACGTTTGTCACCAACTTGCCTGATAGTAAGCGACGGTCTGGACAAGGATGGAGCACTTAGATCCAGAAGAAATCTATTCACTCTAGCCTTGAATATGTTTAGATTACATTTCTCAGGAAACACGGAGTTCCATTTACGGGCAGTACGTATCATGGACGTGGAATCAAAGCGATTTTTTAGAATTTTACATTGACTACTTAAAAGGAAGTTGCATAATAAATTAGAACCTTGCATAAAGCAGACAATAAAAAATACGTCAGTATGGAGATTACTGATAAACCCGTCAAGATTGAATTTACGAATATTGCATAAGTTAACACACATCACACATGTACTAGATGACGTCATATAGGTCCTAGACAACATTGCCAATATGTTCCATGAACTGATGACATAACCAGATTTTAACCTCATGATATTGCACAATGTTGCCGATGACACCTAAACCAGGTGTAATGATTATTTATTTGTCGTCATTGGTTTTTCTAAAAACGAATTCTTGATTAATTGAAATGGCACTATGAATATTTAATAAGCACAGAATAAGGAAGGTTATTTTTTTTAATAAAACCTGATGTTTTATTGTTCAGACATTTATATCAAATCATTTTGATAGCTTTACCATGTAAAACCTGTCAAAATTTTAATTTATTTTTCTGGTAAACGTTATCTGATTGTGGAAAGATCAGCCCTGAGTGGGATAGTTTTGATTCACTATTTGGATTATGTAATAACTCAAAAGTTTTGATTTCACATAAACATAAAGGCACTTATGAAATAATTGAAATAGAGTTTTGAAATAAGTATATAAAGCCGTAATACGCTCTTTTATCTATATCTAACTGTGAAGCCATGTTATATCTAATAGTGAAAATACTTTTTATTTTTATTTTTATTTGATGGGTTTGGTCACAATTAAATTACTTTTTTTATTATAATATCTTGCACTGTTATCCCTTAGCACCGATTTGGTCGAAAGTGACAGGTAGGTATGTAGACCCCAGACCATAGAGAAGAATAGACTCACGCCACATCGGCCACTAGACTCCTGCAGGCCCTTATTTAAAAAGCTTACAATACAGACCGTTATAGGTTTATATATTTATGAAATTGCAGTGGTTGTAAAAATATATAGCCATCAATTTGAAAGAGCAAGTCTAAATAAAAAATATTCATCAAGAGACCCTACTAGACAAGTTGTCCCTGGTATGTCAACAACTCTTTATAAAAAGAACTGCAGTTGCAAAAAAAGCTGCATATTACAGAGAAATTCCACTTACAAAATTTAAATTCAAAAGATGGCTTACCGACAAATGTATTTCCACATTAGCAGAGTTCATGTCATGTACAAAAATAAATATAGAAACGTATTTGTAATTATTTCTGTTTGTATTAGGTTCATAAAAGATAAGTTAGGTTCAGTGAAGTTGTCAATATCATATAATTATTTGTATAAACATTTGCATGCCGGTTAAACGGTGACACATGTAGCACATTAAAAATATAATTATGTAACATCTTGTAAATACCACGTTTCTGGCAAATAAATTTTTCTATTTCGATTTCTAATAGATACTACTTTCATCTCTCTTACACGAGTAGAAATCTTCATGAATTTTATGTAGATGCCTCCCACTGATTAAAACTACAAAAAACACCTTAGATTTTTTCATTTAGATATTTTAAAGATATTGTGGTTATATATTAATAAATACAAGTATGTATAAATTTTTATATTTCAGTTTTTTTTTGTTATTAAATTATTTAACATACACCTACTGATATTTACACTATACCAGTTATTTTGATAAAGCATTAATTTTAATTTTATTTATTATAAAAAACGTTGCCCCACAATAGGAATTTCTTCCTGTATCGTAATTTGTTCCCGGAAAAATTATCTGTAGATCATACAAATATTAATATTTGCTCCGTGCAGGAGTAGACCAGTCGGTCTCTCGAGCACTGCGCTAACCGTGCCGTCAAATCCGTCGTTACTTATAGATACTTGTTATAGAGGAAATATTTCAAAGGCAGAACTGAATATAACTTTTGTTTCTTGCTCCTTATAGTAGCATTTCCTCTCAGGCTCGCGCATAACCCGTGACCTGACTCAATCGGAGCTTTAATATGAAAATACAAAGTGACGCCATATATGTCTAGTCCACGATGCATTGCTGGTTTCGTTCAACGGGTAGTGGTGATTTCCATACGTGGTGGGTGTTGGACTATGTAAGTTGTTTGTTTTGAGAATGTTTTGTTAGTAAGTGGTGAGTAGGTCGTACACCCTAGGCGGGAATACGAATATAATATTGAATACGATGTTCATTGTATTTTTTTTACATAATATGGTATCGGAAATATCGTGGGTTTTAAGCAGAGTAGGTACTCTCTAAATACCCATTTTTTACCATGAACTTCGGTATTAAGGCTCATGTAAATAGTGATGAGACTTACTATCAATCAAACTCCGTTCTACTAAGACTTCATGACTTAAAAATCCGTTAATACATTACCCAACCCGGGAATTGAACCCATAAATCGGACCTCACGGCCAGTAGCCAAGGCAGTTTGATAACTGTACCAGTAAAAACAAAAGTTACTTCACTAATTGTTTTACTAATTTTGAAATTCATCACCATTAAAATTAATGTTATATGCCATAATTACTATAGTTAAAAAAATATACGAGCCTTAGTACCGTTGTCAGCGCCAAGACTCCGGGAGCCTAATGAGGGAAAAATAAAGCAATTAACTCGCGGGACGATTTTACGAGCGGCCGGGATAAGCTGCGTCATTGTAAGGCTAAGTACACACTTGCGACTGTTTTCGGTTTTAACAATTTTGCAGTAATTATGTGGGTTTTGTCCTAAAGAGACTCTTCGCCCACGATTGTGTGTAGAAGACCTTTGCGGGTACTTTTGAACAACCTGTTCTATTTTTGTTACACCGTTAATACAATTTTTACTTTGAATTTTGGTTTAAATTAACATAACATAGCATCACGCCTGTATTCCCCGAAGGGGTAGGCAGAGGTGTACACAGTTGTACACCCACATTTCACCAATGCTGTTATTATGTCCCATGGTGGTGAGCCTATTGTCATCTACCGGGCACAATTCCAAACTCCGGGCTGCTACCGAGAATTTTCTAACAGAAAAACTCAATGACACTGCCCGACCCGGGAATCGAACCCGAGACCTCCTGCTCAGCAGTCGCGCTTGGGACCACTAGACAATGAGGTTTAAATTAGTATATTTAATAGTGACTCTAAATTAATGAAGTGTGATAAAACTATAAAACAAGCGAACAAAGTGTCTAGTCTAGTGGTATGACCTTTGGACTGACAAGTCAAAAGTCAAAGTTTGAATCCAAGGCACGCACCAGTGTCTTTTCGAAGTCATGTGCGTAATATGAATTAATTATCACTTGCTTAAAACGGTGAAGGAAAACATCGTGAGGAAACCAACACACCTGAGAGATGTTCTCCTGCGGTACTGGTTACTTCAAAAATTATAGATTCGAACTTGCGACCTTTGACTTGTCAGTCCAATGGTCATATCACTAGGCTATCACCGCTTATTAAATACACTGATAGTTTATAACTTGGATTAAATTACATAACATAACATAACATAGCATCACGCCTGTATTCCCCGAAGGGGTAGGCAGAGATGTACACATTCGTACACCCACATTTCACCAATGTTGATATTAAGTCCCATGTAATAGGTGGTGAGCCTATTGTCATCTACCGGGCACAATTCCAAACACCGGGCTGCTACCGAGAATTTTCTAACAGAAAAACTCAATGACACTGCCCGACCCGGGAATCGAACCCGAGACCTCCTGCTCAGACCAACGAGGCAGTTCTGAAGTACATGCAAACCAAGTCGTGGGTAGAAGCTAGTTAGACGAACACTAGAATTGTACATGTACAGCTTCTAAAGCACACCCTAAAGATTAATTCATTTGATGATATTATTGTTTTCTTATGTTAATTTGAACGGCGTTGTTAGTTTGAAACATTCAAATAAATGCCAGCATTACATTTATGTATTTTGTTAACGTATAATTTAACAAATTATGCTGATAAATGTGGCTGAATGTCGTTCCATTTCAATTTACTTAAATTTATTTTTGTATTGTTGCTTTGTTAGACATCTTCTTATCATAGTAATATCTTAGGTTTGCGCGATCACTACACATTATAATAAAACAACTTTTAACCGGATTAATCGCGTGTATTATTGGTATTTTGTTTTTCCTGACGTTTCGAACACTTTGCAGCGTTCAGTCCTCCTGCGACCGCAAAAATGACACGGAGCTCAGTTGGTAGACTGATGACATGGAATGTCAAGGTTTGCGGGTTCAAGCCCCGTTCGTGTCTATTATTTTTCAATGTTTCCTTATAAAATAGTATCTAATATCAATTATTGTTCAACGGTTACTACTCACGTGTATTTTTCGGGATTGTCCGACTAGTTTCATATCACGAACAGAGCCCTTAGTTATGAGCTGAGCTCACGGGGACGTCGAGAAACAGTTTGAATTAAGTTTTCGTATTTTTAAAAATGACTGTGAGAAACAGTCGTGTTGGGAAATATGTTTACCATAATTATTATACTATCAGAATCAGGCAGCGCTTTAAAATTCTTAAAAGACTTATTGACTGAGGTCTTATACAATACTTAAATAAAAATTAATATAATAGGTAATTTTACCTAATCGGCCCAGTGTCGTCCTTATTGCGTTAAATAAATAAATAAATACTATTCACAGGTAGATTATGTTATCGATTTCCCTCTTGGAATTCCACTTGGGTGTACTTCCAGATAACCGCATTGAATCAATGACTCTCTCGCCATTATACTCGTAGTTTCTTTCGTTTTTTATCTGAATAATTTTATTGTAGTTAATATTAAAGATAATTTGACGGTGCAGTTGGCCCGGTGGACGGCTGCTGCGCTGCGTACGCGGGTTCGATGCCAGTGCACAACATATATTTATATGATCCATAGATTCGCACTGTTGGAAATTGTATTTGATATATAATTGATATAGCATTATATATATATACTAGCTGGTACTCGCGACTTCTCTGCGTGACAAAAGGTAATGGATGCAAATAAATACAATATCTAGCTACTTCCACAAAATTGAGGGTAGTCATGCATTACCTGTGCACCGCCCGCCCGCCCGCAAATATATGCACATACGCAAGCGGTGAAAATTCCGACTACCACCAACTACTCTACACGTGTTTCGCCCCTCCACGGAGCATCATCAGGAGCTGTTAGACCGTGCAGTGTCCGCCACCGAGTGAGCCAAAACCGCACCCTACACCTCTATTTATGCCTTCTCCCCCCCACATGTTGTAACGGAAAACTACGGAATGTGTTTTTAAACTTGATTCAGTTTATTGAAAATTTTATCTGTAATAAATTATTTTATAAAGAAAAATGGATGTAAAGAAATATGTAATGAATTAATTAAGAATAATAATTATGGTATTTAAGAGATAATAATAATTTTATTTAATTGGTTGTTGACGTAAAAATACGCAACAGTGGGGAGGAGGAAACATTAAGCTGCTCATTTAGTATGGTCCCATCAACGCTATGTTTGATAATCTCTAACTGTTCCAACACGTTTGACAAAAGGTAGCCTATTTCCTTCTCCAAGGTCCAATCCATATCCTTGCCAAATTACATTACGATCCGTTCAGCCGTTTAGTCGTGAAAAGGTAACAAACAAACACACAAACAAACAGAGTTACTTTCGCATTTATAATATTAAAGTATGGATGATATGCATAAAATTCGCAAGTCTGTCTACGGCCTATGCTACAGTATTTAGCATCGGGAGGGTGAAATAAAACTTAGTGTTACAGTTAGCGACTTGTCGTAAACGACTTATTGTCGTTCCCGGCCGGTCCGGGCCGGACGGTTGGCGCCGCGCCGGTGTAACCTGTTCTTATATTAACTAATGTCCTGCTCTGGCTTCGCTTAATGTGTTTAGAATTTACCTGTGTAGATAGTTTTTTTTTTTTTGATAAATTCTATTCGAAAATGTCCAAAAAATATAAGACTTTCTTTTAATCACAGAACAAGAACTAAAAATTAAAACTAAGTCATAAGGATCTTTTTTTTTTTAGTTATTTAGCTATCAATTATATATTTATATACAAATAATTGATAACTAAAAAAACACTGTTCATTAGTAAAACCTAATAAAATCGCAGTTCAGCACTTTATGCGAGAAGTCGTTGACATACGGAATTCATTTTTAATGTACTAAAAATAAATTGAATCTAAATTTGTCATAGACACCCTCGCGGACTGCTAGCTAAGGCCAAGATGAATAAACATTAGGTATATAGCACGTGCGTTGGCTTACCTATTATGGAGGGTAGAGGTAAGGAGAACCGTATTCTATGGGGGACAAGTTGAAATAGTGTCCAGCTGGAAGCAGAAAATTATAGTTCAAAGACCCACCAAAATAACGCTAGCGTAGCAAGAGGAAATTATTTGAATTTAGCAGTTGTAAAGGATGTGAAGTGTGCTGAGTTGAAAAACCCACACTAATATTATAAATGCGAAAGTAACTGCCTCGTTGGTTTATTGGTCCGTAGCGCGACTGCTGAGCAGGAGGTCTCGGGTTCGATTCCCGGGTCGGGCAAAGTGTTATTGAGTTTTACTGTTAGGAAATTCTCTATAGCAGCCCGGAGTTTGGAAATGTGCCCGGTTGATGGCAATAGGCTCACCACCTATTACATGGGACTTAATAACAGCATTGGTGAAATGTGGGTGTACAATTGTGTACACCTCTGCCTACCCCTTCGGGGAATACAGGCGTGATGCTATGTTATATTATGTTATGAAAGTAACTCAGTTTGTTTGTAATCTTTTCAGCACTAAACGGCTGAACGGATCGTAATGAAATTTGGCAAGGAGATAGATTGGACCTTGGAGAAGGATATAGGCTACCTTTTGTTACGCAGACAAAGTCGTGGGCACCAGCTAGTTTAATAAAACAATTAACTGCAAAGTTAGTCGTGTCGGTTCGATCACCTGTATAGGGACTGAATAGATAGCAATGACGTCACCAAAAGACGTGTTAAAATGTAAAAGAAGAATTCGCGGTAGTGAGCAGAGGTCGAGATGGCTTAGTGGTCATAGCTTCTGTAGTATTTACCGGGATGTGCAGGTTCAAATCCTGCTCAACCGTATTCTTTTTCCACAAAAATTATAACTTTAGTGTTCGCTATACATGCATTTCGAAGATTTATCTGTAATTAAGAGGTATTTATTTAATGAGCTATAATAATGCGGAAGTCTTTCTTTCTTTCTTTAATTTACTGTCCCACTCTATTATCTACTGGCGCTATTTTTAAAGTCTACCCACTTTCTACCGTGGCGCTACCTTATCTGGGCACTTTTTAACGGACACGTTTTCATTCACTGATGGGCCGTCTTACCTCTACCTTCCATATTTTTTTTTTTTTTTTTTTTTCCTTATTTGTTGGTTTAGTTATAGTTTTTTGAGACTCTCTCATGCTCTCTTTTGTTTCTCATTTTTGTTAGAATGCTTTTGTAGGGGTTCTGCTATTGGATACATTGCCCCTACATTTATCATTCATATTTAATTATTGCCCTTATGTTACGTTCATATTAGCTATGTTATTATCTCTATCCTGCACTTGTGTGACAATGACACCTATATTGTTAAACCAAACACGTACTACAATCTTGGCTTTAGTGGTGTGGATCTTTACGGAGAAAATCGTATACAGACAGACAGATGCGGCAGGGGTGTTTGATATGTCGATGTCAGTGGATGGGGAATCACATGACTATCATCTTGAAGCCTGTTCGCGAAGAGCGAGAATACCTAATTGACAGCTTTGTAATTATGTATAACGTATTGTGTATCGCTTATCGTATAAAGTGCTTTTAAATAATTTATTGGTAGTAAGTAAATTTCGGTGTGTTGTGTATTCGAAATGTTGGGAATTGAATTTGACAGTAATAACTGACTTCTTTGCGCTATTTGCGCTATACAATTCTTGCTCTATTCCTAAACATAATAGAGCCTATTGCCATATACCGGCCACAATTCCAAACTCCGGCTCTGCTGTCGGCGGCTCTGCTATTGAGAATTTACTAACAGAAGAACTCAATAACACTATGCCCGACCCGGGAATCGAACCTGAGCCCTCATGCTCAGCGGTCGCGCATGGGACCACCAGACCAGCGAGGCAGTCGATAGACGAGAGAGTTTAAAAAAACCTTTAGAGATATCTAAAGGTTTCTTTAAACTCTCGTACTATTTTTAATCGTCTTTTGAATATTGTTCAGGATGCTTAAACGAAGTTATGTTGTCCTGTTTACTGATCCCTAGATCCCTGCAGAATACCATCAGACTTTTTTGGGTCCACTGGCCCCCGAGAGTGCGCAAATTGCCAGAATAGATTCAAGAACACTGAGGACCGTACCGATTATCAATGTGACGTTGCCCTAATTACTTCGGCTAGTATGAGTCATTTACGAACCATCTATATTATGACGGACATTACGAGTACTAAGAAGTCAAAAGTTTGACGAAGGGAAGTAGATCTAATCTGATTATAACCTTTACGTTAACAGGTAAAGAGTCACTGACACAGCCAAAACTAACGTTAAAAATATGTTACAAAATAAATCGTAAGTACAAAGGCATTAGAGTTTAAAATAGGATGTGTTATTGTTGGTTACAGCCGGGCCTTAGAGGCCCATCAAAGTTATGCTGCGCTGTGCTGTGCTCAGCTAAGCTAAGTTACTCATCATCAGCATATCGTGACACCTGTATTCCCCGAAGGGGTAGGCAGAGGTGTACATAGTTGTACACCCACATTTCATCGATGCATTTATTAATTTCCATGTCGTGAGCCTATTACCATCAACCGGGCACAGTTCTCAACTCCGGGCTGTTACTGAGAATTTTCAAAAAGAAAAGCTCAATATCAAATCAAACTTTCTCGTTCTATGTTTTATCATTAAACAGTGATTTGTTTAACGGGCATCTATGATGAGCAAATTGGCTATATAGAACAGAACACAGCACAGCGCAGCGTAGCATAACATTGATGAATTAGCTTTAGGGTTGCGGAGTTCACATGGTAATCGCCATCGACGTTTCAGAGCCATCTGATTTTACAGAAACCCATATCCATCTACCCACATTAGGAAAAGCCTAGGCAGATTATCATCTGCCATGATACTTCCAAGGCAACAGTAGTTTCAGCCTATATTTATCCATAACAACACGACCATAAACGTGTGTGTATTTGGGTTAAACCGCTGTTAGCTGGCGCAGGGCCAGCAAGGTTCGCTACGGAAACTTTTTGTAAAGTCAGCCTCATTTTAAGTTATATTTCTGTTTGTTCTATAGTTATAGTACTCGACCCACAACACTGTTGGCTGTTGTTATGACAGTTCTTTGGAGCCTCAAAAACAAAAAGGGAATGTAAATGTTATAACTGAGTATATTGCCCCGTCCTTCTAGTGGTCACAAGTGTGGGTGCTGAGTGTGAGGTTCTGGGTTCGATTTCCGGGTGGGTTATCTGTTACGAAGTTCTTAGTAGCAGCCCGTAGTTTGGAATTGCGCCTGGTTGATGGCAATAGACTGATCACCTATACAGGTTTCGTGTAATTAGCGTTAGTAATCTATGGGAAACGAAGTGTGGCGTTCTTTCATTGAAAAGGGATCCTTCAGCCAGGCGGATGATATTGCCTGGCGGTAGTGGCGGACCACGGCCCAAAAGTTAACGTCGGACGGTTGTATGTATATCCACTTTCGTTGTCATACTCTGCTTGCGCGATGATCCGTCATCTTCGACTGCGTATAGCTAGCATGTAGCGTGGTAGATATCGCTACAAATCACTGTAATATGGGTGTACAAGTATTCCTCTACTGCTGGATGGCATCCCGACGTTGGTAAAATCCAGTCATAGTTAAACAGAAAAAATGCTACTAACTTTCTTAATACGGTTTCCATGACAAGTTATGCCAATTAGTACAAAACTCTGTTCCTTTTTCCTCAAACTATGGAATGTTAAACAAAAAATCAATACACACTGCCTCAATCATTATTATAAATCAAAGGATAAATAATATTCAAATGAAATTCATCTCAACATGTTTATGACGGGTGACGGAATTACCTATTATAATTCTCAGACATCGCTAGAATTCGTAAACATGTATTAATTTAACATTGACGCACTTTTGTAATAATGGACGATGTGAAACACTAATAATATGCTACATGCGTTGAGAGTTG
This sequence comes from Xylocampa areola, assembly GCA_935421205.1. Lineage (NCBI taxonomy): Eukaryota > Metazoa > Arthropoda > Insecta > Lepidoptera > Noctuidae > Xylocampa > Xylocampa areola. The sequence goes on from OW285206.1 coordinate 20,856,645, forward strand.
TCATTTACTAACTTAGCCGTGTTATATTACAAATAGATCCAGAAGGACTATTCTACACAACAATTAGTAGTCCACTATATATATTTGGGACAATAACAGAAAAACATTAAAACACTGCCCGATCCGGGAATCGAACGTAAGGCCTTATGGTCAACAGCTATTTAACCAATGAGGATTTTTATTTTTATTAGGGCAAATTATTTTGAAAATTTAGAATGCCACTACAGTTTTATGTTGATTATAACCCTAAAATCATAACACTCCTTTTTTGGCAGTCGTGTAAAAAATAAGAGTTCAGTTTTTAGTTCACATAAACATAATAAGGCAGGCGTGCTATATAATTTTTAATTTATTTTAAGTACACGGTTTATTTTGTACGCTTGTTCTATGATGATAAATTAATTTTTCTTACTTTCTTTTTGAATATGCAAGTTAATTAAATAATCGTTCTCTGTATATGCGTTCTGCTATGCGCAGGCGCCGCGTGACGTTAAGGGTGGTGCGTGCGCGTAAATCGGCGCGGCGCATCGCTCGCACGCATCCTTCTATTGTTCTCGATAATGCGTCAACAGACAACCACACAAGCATTATCTGTGTCATCCAGGAGATATTATATCCATTGTATCAGTCACTCATATTTAAGAGTGAGGAATTTTGTCAGTAGCAGCCCTTAGTTCGGAAATCGGAATCGGTGGTGACCGGGCTATAGGCTCACCACCTATTACAGGGGACTTAATAACAGCTTGGTGAAATGTGGGTGTACAACTGTGTACGGCTCTGCTTACCCCTTCGGGGAATACAGGCATGTTCTTTTTCTTATCTTTTGGGTGGTGTACTACCTAGTGTCATAGTTTGAGGCGTGACATGCGTAGCACACCATCCAGAACATCTCTGACTTCAGTTCGGCGGTTTTCTGACCAAAGTCGGCGATTTGGGTTTTGGAGCGCAGCATATTATTTCTTATGCGGTCTGATAGTTTGACTCCCAGAATACTATGCTTCATGGCTCGCTGGCAAGCCCCTAGTGCGGACTTCTGATGTCAAAAACCAGGTCTGAGCACCATAGGTGAGGATTGGGAGAATGCACATGTCCATGAGATTTTTCTTTAGGGCTAGCAGAAGGTTGCCTTTCATGAGATCTTTCAGTGACCAAAAGCTCTTCCAGGCATTTTCAGTGCGACGTGCAATAACATAATACTAATGACATAAAGTAATTTCAAACAGTTTAATCCATCAAAATTAAATGTAGTTCATGCAAAAATACTACAATTTATGTTTGTGACGTACGAGTGTACGTAGACAAATAAGTACCTAGTGTGAACAGAGAAGCGCAGACAACATTTTTAGATTGGTTGCGTAATAATAACTTTTATTTTAGATACTTAATATATTTGTTATAGGTCATAATTAGTCATAGCAGATATTTCTAGAACCTGCTGCGTCAGCTGTACATGCGCTCCTAAAGCCTGCTTTCCATTGTGGGCTGTAATATAATATGCAGATTGTCTTAAAAATAGAACAACATGCTGTGGGGGGTTATAGCTTGGGTCAATACCTACCAAAATTTAAGTTATAAGTACCGAAGTTAAAAAGTCATCCTTTCATCAGATTTTTTATTACATTGTAAAGAAAAAATATATTTTTTAAGATCACTTTATTCGTGAATAGTTAATCGATTCATTGATAAGTCTTTTTTATTTACTTAATTATTTATCTATATCATTTATGTTTATATTACTTATAACATATCGTAGTTATGTTATAAATATTATATTTTTAATGAAATTATAATGGCCATGTTATAAAATTTTGCTATATAAGGTCCTAATTTATTAGGTAATTTCCTTTTAAGGGGTCAATGTGTAAGTGATAAGGATTCATTTAAGCCATAACTCAAATTTTTACAAGAGTGTTATTTTTTTATCAATGTTCGCCGTTCAAGGAGCAGTTTTCGCCTTGCTAGTACTATGTTAATTACAAATTATTTGTTATTTCCATTTAATTCTTAGCTTATGTGAATGTATTTGACTTATATATTAACCCTTTCAAAGGTCGTTACGAAATAAATTAGGACCTTATATAGCATGGCGTACACACTGTAAGCTAACAAAATCTCGCTTGCAGGTGGGTAAACGAGCCGTGCGATATACATAGATATAATTATGAAAATGGTTTGAGTTTATAGCGCATAACAATATGTCTCAAGATATAATAATTATGTATTATATTCCGTTGTGCGCTGGCTTTATGACAAATATTACCAGAGCCTGCAGTTTGGCAGTGCGGTAGCGCAGGCGCACCTAACAATGTGTAATTCAACACCACTGCACCTAAATAAGTGACCTGACGATGCAGTTTTAACATGCGTACTTAGTTACTTAATCAATTGCTTACGATGCTTAAATATTTATTTGACGAAAGATCCTAGTATCATAGATATAGTTTGAACTAGATGCCGCAAGTGTACATACTTTGCGTGCGTTATTAGCATCAAAGTAGGCCTAATCCGTCAGATTTTACGCTGCTTAGATGAATCTTGCTGTCCACAGTTTAAAAAATATAAAATCAGGAAATAGAAATATGCCGCATTATACCACAATAAACTATATAATCCGTCATAAGTAGTTCGCCGAGTGAATGGAGATGTTTTATTGCTATTTGAATTTAATGAATGCACACCAAATCTGACACGCTTGGTTTTCATACAATAAGAGTATTTGCGGTATCTATTTAATATAAATCTGTGGCTATTTGTTAGTTTGTAATCGATAAACTCTGGAACTACTGAACTGATTTTAATAATTCTTTCACCATTAGAAACTTACTTTATCCAGAAGTAACATAGTTTATATTTTATTTCCGTATTGATAAGATTTCCGTAAGTATGAAATACTAGGCGAGCGAAGCCGTGGGCGCAGCTAGTACGTAATCTAAGATTTTTAGAAATATCTTCCCCAATAGGCTTACCTTATTTAGGGCAAATAGCGTCAATAGGACATTCGAAAAAAAATCGCATCATTAGCGGCAAGATTACGGGCTAGTAACAACAGTATTCTTAAAACAGTAGCTGAGAGTTTCTATTCTCTCATTTTGAGGCATTTTGCACGGAGCATGTCCAGGTAGGAAAGTCATATATTGCTCGCACATCCTCCGTGTAAAGTGCTTCTAGTTTGATCTTAATTTTATTCTATATTGTAATCTATAAAGGAAATTGTACTACTAACATTAGTTATAAGGCATTATGTAATTATTAACACAGTGGATTTTGTTGTCTGAAATAAAGAATTTTGATTTGTGTAGGGTTTAGTGTAAATACTGGGTAGTATTGGTGACATAATTGGCCACAGAATGACCTTGCATATTCCGATCTACATATAATTATATTTTGTCATTTAAAACTTATTATGTAAGTAGGTACAATAATTATTGCATATACTATTATATAATATAAGACCGGCCAATGTACTTTCATTATATTTATGTAAGTGTTCTCAGTATTTGTATTTTGGTATGCAGTGATGAGTATTTAAGTTCATTTGTAGCAGTGATAGTCCGGTGGTATGGCTGTTGAACTAGCAAGTCAAGGCATACACCGTGGACTTGCCAGTAATAACAGGACCACGACAATTGTCCCAGTGCAGGGAGGACAACTCAGCCCCCAGCATTGGAATTAGCTATATATTATCTACCGTCTTTAAGGGAAGTTATCTAGTAAAAAAGGAAGGTAAAAACCTATATGAAGAAAAAGAGTAACCGTGGAGTTTCTTGCCCGTTCTTCTCCATAGGAATCTACACTTTGGAACGTGGCAACTAACATCTGACAATTCAAAAGTGTCTGAAAATGGTTTATTTGAATTAAATGATTTGAATTGATTTAATAAATTTGGACTTTATATGTCCTTATTTGTTGTAATGCATGTAATGAAAGCCGGATATGGTTGAGTCCACAAACCCCATTGAATAAAGCCTGAAGCACATGAAGAGCTCTCAAATATTAATGCACCGTCAAGTAACACTCTGCGGTACTATGATGGATTACGTAAAACACGTAGTGGGAGGTACAATCTGCAACATTTTTTTAAATATATACTAGCGTTTGACCGCCACCTCGCCTGATGTTAAGCGATGGTGCGGACGACGATGGAACACGCCCAGCAAAAACCTGTTCACTCGAGCTTTGAAGAACTCCAGATTGTAAGTATTATCGGGCAAGGAATGCGATTCCATAGCGGTGCGCATAATAAAACTATTAGCAAAACGTTTAATGCGTAAGGCTAGAATATAAGTAGTTATAATAAAACAACTTTTAACCGGATTAATCGCAGGAGGACTGTCCTCCTGCGACCACGAACGCTGCAAAGTGTTCGAAACGTCAGGAAAAACAAAAAACCAAAAGTACTATACACGCGATTAATCCGGTTAAAAGTTGTTTTATTATAATGTGTAGTGATCGCGCAAACCTAAGATATTACTATATAAGTAGTTACGAACTGCGCGGCTGCTGAGCGTGAGGTCCTGGGTTCGATCCTCCGATTGAGATGTGTTATTGAGTTTTTATATTAGGAAATTTACAGTTACATCATCATCATGTTATTAATGTTATCATCATGTGGTATTTGAGTGTGTTAACTGTTTAAACTTGTGCCAACATTTCATAAAAAGAACAGTTTCGTAAAGTAAAATCTATCTTAAAAACTATCGTTTCTACCTTCCACCGTGTATTTTGAAAGCTTTAATTCATCAATTCCGATTTTTTTTAATGTTAACCTAATTATGTCGCCGACTGTACTAACTATGGGTACGGCGTGCATTTAATAATTTACACGTACTCGTATGCAGCAGCGGTTACACGACAGGGAACGAAGATTTATTTATTTACTTAGTCTAACTTCAGGCTTTGTTAAATAACTTGTAACATACATAACTGACATGCTGAAACGTTCATAACATAACATAGCATCACGCCTGTGTTCCCCGAAGGGGTAGGCAGAGGTGTACACAATTGTACACCCACATTTCACCAATACTGTTATTAAGTCCCATGTAATAGGTGGTGAGCCTATTATCATCTACCGGGCTTAATTCCAAACTCCAGGCTGCTACCGAGAATTTCCTAATAGAAAAATCAAATAACACTTTACCTGACCTAGGAATCGAACCCAAGAGCTCATGCTCAGCAATCGCGCTTAGGACCACTAGACCAACGAGGCATGTAAACTTCATGTTTATTAAAATTATATATTTATATCTGAAATAATTGTAAAACACATAACAATGAAATAGAGTAAGCAGATTAGATATTAAAAATCCCATGGAATAAATGTAAAGATGAGAGAAAGGAAATTATGTAAACAGAAAAACCTAATAACATTTGTCCCGCCCCGGGATTTGAATCCAGATCCTCGCACTCAGAAGCTGCACTAGCCACTATAAGACCAATGAGGCAGATTTAATATATATTACAGGAAATCACGGATCTGAAAAAAATACGGATGTAACCTTGCCTTGTCATAAGCGAAGCATAGATTACGCGTACACACACGCAGCGCGAAGTGGATGAGTTTTAAGAATTTGTATGCATTTAGCTCGTGTATAACAAGCGAAGTTGGATGACTAGGCATACTTCTCACATGTCGTACGCAACTATACTAAACGTCCGTATTTTTTTAAGGTCCGTGACAAGAAGTATTGTTATTGTAAGTGTTCTAAGGTTGGGTGTTTAAAAAAAGGAAAGATGTTACACGTTTGTAGTACAGATTTATTATATCAATTAAAATGGGTTACGAGAATATATTAGAACACAATCCGACATAGATTAGATACCACGGCATATAGAGAGTACACACTTTAATATAACACCACATTGTCTAGTTAAATAAGTTGTATGGGGACTGAATAGATAGCAATGACGTCACCACAAGACGTGTTAAAATGTGGAAGAAGAATTCACGGTAGGGAGCAGAGGTTGAGATGGCTTAGTGGTCAGAGCGCCTGGATTATTTATCCGGGAGGCGCAGGCTCGGATCCAGTTCGCGACCGCATTATTTTTCCATTTAATATTATAATTTTTGAGTTCGCTAAGCATGCGTTAATGTTTTTCAAATATTTATCTTTAACCTTTCGGCTCAGCAACGTACAGATCTGTACGTTGTAACAATAAAAATCTATTGTGTCTGCTAATGACTGAGGTAACAGCTTAATTGTTATGGTAATTGCATCTTAACGACATTGTATTAACTGCCAAGTTAGTCGTGTCGGTTCGGTCACCTGTATAGGGACTGAATCGATAGCAATGACGTCACCAAAAGAGGTGTTAAAATGCGGAAGAATTCACGGTAGTGAGCAGAGGTTGAGGTGGCTTAGTGGTCAGAGCGCCTGGAGTATTTATCCGGGAGGCGCAGGCTCGAATCCTGCTCGCGCCCATATTCCTTTTCCATTTAGTATTATAACTTTAGAGTTCGCCAAGCATGCGTTAATGCTTTTCAAAGGTTTTCTCTTTAATAAGTTATTGCGTTCATATTCTGCATAGCATATAGATAGCAAGAAAAATACACGTTAACTTTAGTTCAAAACCTTTATATTGTAGCAACTGCTCTGGCGTTATCATATTCCGCCCCAAATAATTTTCACAAATATTCACCTGAAATATTCAAATTGGAATTCGAAAACTCCATAAAATATCGACGTAAAATTTTATTTCTGAAAGTGATTTCCATCGTTCCGGTTGGGCGGGCGGCTCGGCTGGGCGGCGCCCACCACGTCCGCCGGAGCGCTCAATTGCGCCGCAGCCTTCACGGCTCGCATTATGCACAGCCTCCGTAGCGTGAATATCAGCTGGGAATAGATATAGCGCACGTTAATTTAGCTACCGTGCAGCCATTCCCTATACCTATGAATATAAGGTCCCCTAGACCTTAATTGTATATTGTCTTTCAAGCGGCACTCAAATTAATAGTATGTATAGGAAAAATAATTGTATACAATAATACTAATACTTCTCCCAACCGTATTTCGGTCACGGCGGCCTATCTCCTCGGAGATTAGCCAAGTACGCAGGAGATATTATAGTGCACAAGTGTACGCGCTAACACAGGTGCACTCCCTCTTCCTTCACTCTTATAGTCCGTTGGAACGGCAATCCGACACGAACGGTGAAAGATCAATGTGTGTCAATATCTAACATGTAAATAACATAGCATCACGCTTGTATTTCCCGAGGGGGTAGGCAGAGGTGAACACAGTCATTGACTCATATTTCACAAATACTGTTATTACATGGGTGGAGGTGGATCGAACAGTAATATTAAGTTTAAGAAAATTCACAAGGAAAAAATTGTGGCCTGTTGGCTGTAGGCTTACGATCTATCGACCATAACGGTATCGGTCACTTATGAGTGTACTTAAGTATAGTATTGCTCAGCCCTTCGAGTTATACAGGCATAACTATCCAAACTAAAATTATAAATGTGAACTCTGTTTGTCTGATTGCTTATTTAATTTTTACGCCTAAACTGCCAAACCAATTAAGATGAAAATTTTGGAAAGAGATAGATTGGAGCTTGGAAAAGGACATAGGCTACTTTTTATCGTACGGACAAAGTGGCGGCCAACAGCTTGTATGTTATATTGATATGTGTGTATTGCCTTTATTAAATAATGCCATTATTCATTCCCATGGGTTAAAAGTCCGGGCTGTTACCGAGATTTTCCGAACAGAAAAACCCAATAACACCGCCCGACTCGGAAATCAAACCCAGGACCTCACACTAGACAGCCGCGTTTCCAACCTTCTGATCCATAAGTAATTTCGACCTCTGCTCACTATCCCGAATTCGATGTTTTCTTTACTTTAAAGTCTTAGATTTACTAAGAAAGTTCATATAACATTGAAAAATTCCACCGTTTGAACCCACAATCTGCAGCTCAAGAGGCCGGCCCGTGGCCACTCAGCCACCACGACATGGTTCAAGTTTTTACGTGTAAATTCTACTATTCTAATATCATTCCTATCAGGAAGGAATATATTTAGTGACCAAAGCAAGGGGACAGCAGACAGTCTGTCACCAACCTGGCTACCGTCCGTGACTAATCGTTACTTGTAAAGGTAAGCCCGACCGTCCCCTATCTAACCCGTTGATTACGCGATTCGCTTGTTCGTCTGAAACAGCGTTACTCAAACTTTTTTATTTTAAAGTTGTAAGTAGTTATTGTTATCATGTCGTAGTCATTGGTCTAGTGGTCGCAATTTTGACTATTGTGTGTGAGATCCTGGGTTCCAGTCCGGAGTTTCAAAATCAAGTGTCCGAACTGTCCAAGCTATTCACAGCTTGGACAGTTAGGATATTTGAGTTTTATTTTTAATATTGTTATGTTGCACAGACCCCAATTAATAATTGTGATAAGAGCAGGTTGATGATGATATACCATACCACACCACGGTCATGGTGACCTAGCTCCACGGAGATTAGCCAAGTACGCAGGAGATATTATAGTGCACAAGTGTATGCGCAAACACAAGTGCACTCCCTCCTTCTTTCTCTTTGGGCAATCCGGCCCGACCGGAGAGAGATTAGGCCACCGATGAACACCTCCAACTCCGGGCTGCTACTGAGAATGTCCTAACAGAAAATCCCACTAACACATTGTCAGACCTGCTTAGCAGCCGCGCTTGTGACCACTAGACCAAAGAGGCAGTTAATGATGAATGATGATGATACTCAAGTTAGCTATAGTGTGTAAATGTTTGTTATAACTATTTCGAAAATACTAGATACAAAAGTATGATTGCGGGTTACTTACCTTGAAAAAATAATTTACCATTTGAAAACAATTACTTAAAAGGTTGTCGATGATGTCATTGTGACAATGTGTCCAAGTTAGAATAAACAAAGACATGGTACACTTCTAGATAATTATATCGTAAGCATTCGACACCGTCTGTCGCCCATACTCTTATCAATACTGGAATGTATCTTAACGTATCTATATGCAGTAATATAATATATTTATTTCCAAAAACTATACCAGCATGTTAAAATTAAAAATAAAGTGTGTTTTATATATGTATATTATATTTACTTATTACTCTATAATATAATGGTCTTCATTCCCCTAACAGTTTGAGTACCGCTGCCGTAACGATCCCGTGCGCTAACAATGCATTGTTCGCCGCGTTCGAAACAGAACAAAAAACTAATTCCTGATGAATGGTGAATAATTAACACGACAACAAACAACAGGGGATTGCCGTGAAATTGTCGTGTACACTGAAAGAAAATGAAAAAAGCTAGTACCGATGACCGTAACTTAACTTATTACGTACCTAGCCATGCCTGAAATAATTGGTGAAATGCGCAACGTTTTTTTTACAAACATTGCCTCGCTCTAGGAATTTATTCTACACACACACCCAGACTAGAAATGTTTATATATACATCACTAGCTTTTGCCCGGCGGCTTCGCTCGCGTTAATTACTATCAGCATACACTTTTCCAAAATAAAAGCTTTATATAATATGAAAAAAAGAAAGAAAGACACTGTCTACAGGGAAGCGTAGCGTACCGTAGCCTAGCGTAGCACACCGTAGCGCAGCGTAGCGGAAATAATTAATCCTATAATTATTAATTAGCGTGTGCGACAGATGTACGTGTCACATTGTCATAGTTTATATTTCTGTTCGGGTTCGAATTATGTTTCCAAAATAAATTGTATTAATATAACTTCAGCATTATGCTTCGCGTGATATCAGTAATAATATATATTAGAAATATTTACCTACTATCATTACCATCATCAACCTAAAGCGTCCACTGCTGGACATGGGTCTCTCCTTAAACCCGACCTACATATACATAGAGCAAAAAAACTCAGTCACGTGTTTGTTGAAATCTGACGCATATGGCGTTTAGACAATTAGCTGCATAAGAAGAGTGTCTGACAGAGTAAATGTAAGATTAAATAATACTTATTACTATTCAGAAAAAATATATAATGCAATAATTGCAGCTGACAATGTCGTACCTAAGAGATTTATGTTGCTTACGGTGTAGATGATTCATATCTTCCGCTAGGTAAGTAGGTGCAATAATTCCTAGTAGGTACCTATACAATATACGTTTCTATAGAAATGTCGGCTTTTGTAATATTGCTTTTCTTGATAAATGGTAAAAATTTGTTAATACAAGATACCGTTAATGAGCATTTCGTAGAAGAGTGTCGAGTCATGTTTTTTAGTTACGAAACTGCGGCGTCCGGCTTTTGAGCAAAATAATGAAAATAATCTTCTTGTTCTTTTTTTTTTCAATTATTGGTTGTGGAGAGCTCAGGGTGCTAATAATTCTAAGTAAAAAAAATATGTAACTTAACAAGTGTGAGTTTCACTCACGCACCGAGGGTTCCGTAGAATAATAAGTATTACTGAAGTTTTTAAACTATGAAAGCACCGAACATTATTTTAACGACGAAAAGAAAAGTCAAATTGAGGAATAAATTTGACTTTGCAGTTGAGACGGTCTGCGGTTTGCGGTCTCCTACATATCGACATACGTCACGGAGACGGAGAGTTATATATATTTATATATCAACAATATAAAAATTTTACTTTAACATTTATCTATGTCCTTGAAATTGTAACGTTTATCAAAATTAATAGCAATAGAATTGAAAAATTTAAAAGAAAAAGACACAATGTAAAAATTAGTTTTTTTATCAAATACAACCGCTCTCTTTAATAATAGTTTTTTTGTATGGGCCCTCGACTATAGGTATAATCATGTGCTCACTTCGTTGCTTCAAATTATGGTGTATAAAGTTACAAGATAAAGAAATTTCTCATTGAAAAAGTATACTATTCTGTAAATGAATACTTGGAGGACAGTCTTCAAATATAAGTAGGTATAGTTATTATTCTTTTGACCTCTTCGAATAATAATTTTTGACATCTTTATAATAATTTGTAATGATTAATTGGTAAATTATATTATAACATTGTATGGAATTTTGCATGGCGTGAGTGCTAAATATGGTAATGATTTGAAATATTTATATTTATAACACCATCTTTATTTGTACCCATATAATGCAAATACATAAATATGAGTGATCTTATAAGGGTTCTTTTACTTTCATTTTAAAGAACGGATCCTTAAAAACAAAAAAGCATGCTTACATGCTTGTCTGGTAACTTACAGGTCACTTTATTGCGCATTTAAAATAACATAACATAGTGTTATGATTTGTGAGGTACTCATGGAAGGTAAACAATCGCTGAGGTTAAGCAACGCTACGCAAGGGCTGTTTTGTAGATGGGTGACCGCTAAAAGGATTTTTATCTGTAGCAGATGCTCAGCCAAGTCGAAGGTCTACGTACGAAGACGAAAGAAGAAATAATGATGTATATAACATGACATAGCACCACGCTTGTAGTTCACCCCGAGGGGTAAGGCAGAGGAGTACTGTTGTACACCCACGTTTCACGAATGCTGTTATTAAGTCCCAAGTCATAGGTAAGCCTATTGCCATTAACCGGGCATGTGTCAAACCCTGGGCTGCTACTGAGAATTTTATAACAGGAAATTACACTTTGCCCGACCTGGGATTTGAACTCAGGACCTCTCACTCAGCAGTTGCGCTAGCGACTACTAGACCTATGAGGTGACTGATATGAAATATGTGTACTTTTTCACCACAATGTTATTTTTTTAGTTATCTTTAATCTTGGCACGTGTTAGCAAAGAATAGACAATGCTATAAAAACAGGTGTGAAGTAGACTGCACTCAATTACGTGTCAATAACAGGCGTGTGCTCAATGTATACTATTGTAAGCTAATCGCTACTGACATTGCAGTCACTTGTTTTTGTATTCTTCCAAGTTAAGGTAGGCGTACACAGACTATCCGAGGTAGCGGCGTGTAGTGTTTTATGACGTCACCTGACTCCACAGAGTCGCCTGAACCGGACCGACCCGTATAGCACCAGTTTGGGGCTGTGGAAGACGCATCCGCTCTCGAGGCCCCCGATCTAGGAGTGCGAGGGAACATCAAGGCGTTCATAGGCTCGCATCGGTTGTAAATGACTGTCGACGCAACGGCCATTTGCAATTTGATTTTTAAGATTAGCGTTTGGATTCTCTCCTGACTGCTTGGAATACCTACTCTTCAGAATTACGTCGTTATTACCGGCAGGCTGGCAGGCTGATGAGTGCGGTCCGTCTGCTACGGACCTTAGACGTACCGGCTTTCTCGGTTGATGCTCGAATTTATGGTCACTTTGTAGTATATGCTATAAGCAGTGATAGTCTAGTGGTATAACTGTTGGACTGACAAGTCAAAGGTCGCAGTTCGAATCCACGGCACGCACCACTGAATTTTCGAAGTAATGTGCATTATAAATTTATTATCACTTGCTTAAAACGCTGAAGGAAAACATCGTAAGGAAACCAGCACACCTGCGAGATGTTTTCGATGGTGTGTAAAGCCATTTCAGAGACCTACGGGTGGTTTAAACTCTGACACTAGGTTGTTCTTAAAACACAATAAATAGGCATGATGACAAATTTTGAAATCTCCTTTTATATTGTAGGAGTGTACATCTACTATATCCTAAAACACATTATTTCAGCAATAAACTAAGTTTCAACGCAAATTATTGCATTTTAATCTATCTAATTTTATTTATCCGCGAAAATGCTGCTGACGTCATGGCACCGTCATGCCCCAGCATATTTGACATAAGTTGAAGCCATAATGTACGGCGATGATTGGCTTTTGACTGAGGTGTGACGTCATTCGCTGTTATTGACGTTTCACTTACCATGGCCGATTGCAACATTTTATGCTTTTATTTTATTAAAAATCTTATTATAAGATTAATAAAATAATGTTTTTAATAAAACTAAGTAATCCTTTGTGCCTATATTTACCTCTAAAACCATTTTATTCTTTGGTTTTTTAATACTGTCATCATGTCTATTCTAAAATCTGTTTGTAAGCCTGTGTACGCCTACCTTTAGCAGTGTTTTCTTCAGTGCATACAATTAGCATAAAAGTATGTTTCACAATATATGTTCTCGAATGCCAAGGGTAGAGACCAATGAATGATACTCGGTAAAACCAAAATCATTAAAATGGGTTGTTTATACAACAGGAGAAACGAAACTGGCCAAGTGTAGGTTGACATTGCACTTTGAGGGTTCTACACAAAAACAATATGATATAACGGGAAATTAGCAATTTTTTAATCCATTAGTTAAGCTGTGAGACCTAAGTTTTTGATTATTCGATAGGTTTGGATTAGTCTTGCGATTGTTTGACTTGAATATTTTTTACATCGATTGAATTGAAATCTCATATGTCACCGGTGACATATTGACAATTATAAATTTTTACTCGATACCTTTACTATTCTGTAAAAAAGAGTCTTGACAGGCGGACAGACAGACAAAAAAAGTTTTTCCTAGAATTAAGTATCAAATTGAGAAAACCTAAGTATTTAGAAATTGGTCAAAAATAAATAAATAAATATGTATACCTTTTTGTGTTTTGTTGGTGAAATAGTAATCCCCTAAAACAATGATAAAATAAAGACCTATTGTTATATAGATATATGGTCATACTTAAACCATTATTGGTGTATCATTAACTACCTGTACGGAGTTTTAAGTAAGGCCAACGTGGGTAGGCCATGAGGATAAAGCCTCAATACTAAGAATTACGAAAGGAAATATTAAAATAAGACGTACCTCTAGGAGCACCATAATTAGTACAGGTTTATTGTATCTTGTGTTTTTTTATTTTTATTTATACCAACTAAAAAGGCAAGCAAGTGTACGGCCCATATGTTGGTATGCGGCTACCATAGCCAATGGATGCCTACATCACTAGAAGTAACCGGCGGCGTACGTTGCCGATCCTGTAAGATAAATCACTACGTATAATCATTACTTACTCTGACATTATTTATCTTGATATTACATTTATATTTATTACTAGCTGACCCGGCAAACGTTGTTTTGCCATATAAATAAAAAAATTAGGGGTGGACTACCCCTAACATTTAGGGGGATGAAAAATAGATTTTGGCCGATTCTCATAGATACCGGATAAGCACAAAAAATTTCATCAAAATCGGTCAAGCCGTTTCGGAGGAGTATGGCAACGAAAACTGTGACACGAGAATTTGATATATATAGATTTCGACAGCGTTGTGGCGTGTGTCACAGGTTCGATTCCTGCACGGAGCAAATATTCATACGACCTAAAGATAATTGCTCCGGGTCTGGGTGTGTGTGTGCTTGTGAGATAAAATGTCTGTACTACGATATAGCTTGAAATTCCTAGTGCGGGGCAACGTCCTAAAAAAACAAGAAAATAATATTCCGAATTAATTAATTGACATTTAGTTATTATAATTTCTATTTAATGTTTGTTGGACCAAAATATTGTTATCGCTTTATGATGTCATAAATTCAAATTCATAATATAAATAACATAACATAACATAACATAGCATCACGCCTGTATTCCCCGAAGGGGTAGGCAGAGGTGTACACAATTGTACACCCACATTTCACCAATGCTGTTATTAAGTCCCATGTAATAGGTGGTGAGCCTATTGCCATCTACCGGGCACAATTCCAAACTCCGGGCTGCTACTGAGAATTTTCTATCAGAAAAACTCAATAACACTTTGCCCGACCCGGGAATCGAACCCGAGACCTCATACTCAGCAGTCGCGCTTGGGACCACTAGACCAACGAGGCAGTCAGTAGAATAATATAAATAAGTGATTGAAAATTCATTGTAAATTAAACAATGTACCTAATTATATGAATAGTATATGAATCACTGAACATTTCATTAAAATTCGGGAAAATTTGGCCGTTGCATGCCCAATAGGCGAAATAGGATGTACCTCAATATTGTAACATCCTATAAATATGTTTCTTGCAAATAAAATTTTCTTTTACTACGGTGGCAGTATGATCTGGGCTGAGGTGCTCGCGACCGTAGGAGTGCACCCTTAAAATGGAATCCCTACACGTGGCCTCTGGGTGGTGCAAAACAGGCATCACAACTCTGGTGGGAGGCTTCGGCCGCGGCTGGCGACCTAGTCGTGTTTCGGCATGTAGTCCGGTGCAAGGAGACGGGTCTGGGCAGTTGCATCAACTCCCCAACTATTATTTTCCCCAAATCTATCCACTCTACTTGGAGTGAATAAATTTCTTCTGGATCTTCGTGCTCCATCCTCGGCCACAACATTGCTTACCATCAGGCGAGTTGGTGGCCAAATGCAGATCTATTGAACATAAAAAAAATGAGGGAAAATACTCTACTCCCAACACAACGCTTCCTATAGAAACACTGGCGTCCATGTTCACCGTTAGGAACACATGACGACGGAACAGTGTTATTTGGCTTCGGTTTACTGCAAGGTTGAGGCCATAGATTTAGACCGAAGTAGATACCGCAAGAGTACAAACTTTGCGAGCCATTATTAGCTTCAAGGTATGCGCAAAGCGTCAACTTTTCCCTGCTTTTATACGTCGACTGTCCACAATTTCATAACATAACATAGTACCACGCCTGTATCCCCTGAAGGGGTTGGCAGAGCTGTACACAGTTGTACACCCACATTTCACCAATGCTGTTATTAAGTCCCATGTAATAGGTGGTGAGCCTATTGCCATCTACCTGGCACTATTCCAAACTCCGGCTTGCTACTGAGAATGTTCTAACAGAAAAATTCAATAAGTAACTCCGACCCGGGAATCAAACCCGAGACCTCAAGCTCAGCAGTAGCGCTTGGGACTCCTAGACCAACGAGGCAGTTTAAATGGCACATTAAACTATATTACATTATAAAGTGTCAAAAGTGGTTAGACGAGAAAATGGAGATATGGTGTTGCTATTTTAAATTTAATGAAGGCACACAAAATAAAACATATTAATATGTTCATCGGTTATTACTCATGTGCATTTTTCCGGTTGCTCGACTAGTTTCGAACTCGAACGGAGCCCGGACTAATAATCGGTGAACAATTAATCTATACTAATATTATAAAGCTGAAGAGTTTATTTGGTTGAATGCGCTAATCTCAGAAACACGAAACAGAACCATGAATTGAAAAATGGTTTTAGTGTTGGATAGCCCATTTATCGAGGAAGTCTATAGGCTGTATAACATCACGCTACGACCCTTAGGAGCCGAGCAAAAAGAACAAAAACAGGTGAAACCGCGGGGCACAGCTAGTTTTTAATATAAATGTGTCTCACGAAAGTTATTATACTAAATAAACTTCAATTACTCTAACTTGCGGTATCTAGTTAAATATAAAGTCTGTGGTCAATTCCCCAGTTGGGTAGCTCTAGTTCTTCCAAGCCTTACCCCTTTTGTGTATTCTACTAATAACTGTGGGTGACGTGGAGGCGACTCAGCAGTTGTTTTTCATATAACATTTCGCCTATATCTTCGAAGGGGTAGACTGAAATGTACTGTTATTATTAAGTTTCACGTATACCACTATAGTGCGAATAAGATGATACCAAAAATGTACCCAAAGAAACTTTATAAAATTCATAAACACACCGTAAAATTCATTGCACAGAAGGCACGGGCAAGCGATACCTATTTTTTTTTAAACTTGCGCTCTTTGGTCTTTTTAGCCATATAAATTATTGTTTCATCTAAAAATGGATCTCGCGACCTGGCTGCGGTTGTAAAGACGACCTCTAAATAAAGCCAACAAAACGTAACAACAGTACGTACTGCTCGTGAATGGAACTCCCGTTGTCTTCCGCGTTTCCTGAGAAATACAATTTAGGTATATTCAAGGCAAGAGTGCATAGATTTATACTGGATCTACGTGCTACATCCTCAGCCACATCGACGCTTACCATCAGGCGAGTTGGTGGTCAAACGCAGATCCATTTTTGATCAATAAAAAACCTGATACAAGCAGTAACTACACTAATTGCCTTAAACAATAAAAATAAAAGCTAAAATATGATGTTGGTCGTTCTGGGCTATTGGCTGGCACGCTCGGCCGCCCGTCACAGCTCCGCGGAGCCATCGGCTGAGGAGCATGGCATTGACTCCCGACGACGAGTAACACTGATGGCAAGTCTGTAGTAAGGTTATAATAACAGAAAACTTGTAACATTTCAGCAGTGGTCCCAAATGCGGCTGCTGAGCATGAGGTCCTGAGTTCGATTTCCAGGTTGGGCAAAGTGTTATTGGATTTTCTGTTAGGATTTTCAGTTGATGGCAATAGGCTCACCGCCTACATGGGACTTAATAACAGCATTGTGGGTGTATAATTGTGTGTGGTGGGATTCTTTGAGGTTATGTTATTTATTCAGAGGTAAATTTCTTATTTCCTTTCTAAAACAAATTAGTATGAGTTCTGAAAGAGATCTCCGAAACATCCTCCTCCTGGGGATAAACTATTGTATGTGTAAACATAATGACGATAGTATAAATTACTGTCGCATACTTTACTAAAAAACTTGACTCTACATCAGCCAATCAGCGTCGAGTGTCGCCCTCAGCTGGACGACGATGGATCTCAACAACCCAGCCCAGTGACCTTTTGTTCTGGGTCTAGTTCGCAGGTGGACGACAACGAACCTACAACAATCAAGTCCAGGTATCAACATCACTAAAGCTAAACCAGCTTTAGTGATGTAAATAAAATAATAATAATACATGTTTCTTTATTTGCAACCAAATATGTTACATATTAGTCGAGTCCCTGCCTCCTGGACTAGGATAAGGCCTTATAAATAATTTATAGAGATTACAAATAAAAAAAAATTGGGTTCGGTTTGTAGGGTAGAGAGCACAGTTCACTTATCTCTTTAGTATCATAATATTGTTGTTCAAATTACATTTCCTTTATGTCGACGAGTTTAAACTATCATATGATGGATTTCGGTAATTGAGTCGAAGTTTCTATTCTAGAACGTTCTGGGATTGTCGGAAGCTTGGCAACAGTTCACTGAAATAGCTTAACTGAACACTAACTTATCTTTATCGCACTACTTGCGTATGTATTGTAGAGTCCTAGAGTAGTACCTACGTCATATGTAGTACTGGCAACTTTAACTGCAATAACAAGTTGTTAACTGGGTTTGAATGCATCATAATTCCAGCCATATGATCGATAAAACGATTTCATGCCAGTTACGATAAAATACGTAATGTAGGCTGAGGCTTGACACGAGTTATACACGCGTTTGCATGTTTAGTGCTGTGCCAATTGTTTGGCGATGAAGTGCGCACCGGGTGGTGTAGGTGCGGAGTCAGCATGCGTCAGGTCGCGGTGCACTGAGGATGGGTCGACGCGGCCGTGGCGTGGCGGTGGAGCGCCCACCGCGGGCGTCGCCGGGCGGCGCGTGCCTGCCGCCGCTCGCCACCCACACCCACTCGCGTCCTAACCCTCGCCGCGAACGGACGGCATGGCGGCCGCGCGCTGAACGCCATAACGAATACGTGTCTGTGCTGTGAAACATAACACGCTCGATCCTCCGCTCCGTGTCGCGAACATCAACAACAACATGATCCGGTGAGTACTTCGCTGTGCCGCGCGTGTGTGAGGCCCGCTAATTAATCAATTTCCATTTTCCCCGGGCCGGTGTTTTCCCTCCGGAAAATTTTAACTACAGACATCCTCACAGATTCGCTTTGATTTATCGAATTATTTCGCTATGTGGTCTGTGTTATTTCGCTAACTATTGTGCGTTGACGCGAATACTGTGTAAGTTAATTGCCCTCGAATGGTTCGTTTGTTTTGTATTGTATCGACAATATATTTGTTTGAATGTCTCAATACACACGCCAATGAAAGGTCACGAAATTTCAATAACAGGCGCAGAGGTGAATCACTGCTCACTACTGAGTCATTGTAGATATTTAATGTGGAAGTTATCGGTACACAGATTTCTATAGGTCACGGCGGACAAAATTATTCGAAATATTCTTAAGAAGACATATTCATTTTCAATCATACTAAGTGCTTATTTGCAGTGAAAGACTGAAGTTACTCAATCAACATAGGTTTCTCTGATAAATTGTATTGAAGTCGTTTAGTTTTCCGTGTTTTTGCACACTATAAAGACGGCGCTATTTAATAAAACCTATTATCGAGATGCCATTATGTCGGAGCAGATTACAGTAAGTGACGGTCATACTCGCTGCGTGTGATGTGTGGAGTCTGTGGAGTGGTGTGACCGGGTGCCGGTGACCCGTCTCCGTCGCAACAACTCCGCTCATCATCACGTCGATCTTCTTGTCGAAGGCTGACCAACACCACAACGCAAGGAATTTTAATTAGTGACGCAATGACCTTTGATGCTTTTATTTTTTGCATAATGCCGAAACAACAATGCAATAACCTGTTGTACAATCGTCAAAACGTGAGTCAGTCTGGTTTTCCTTGGAGCTCGCGCACTCTGTACCTCCGCGTAGGACCCTCCCGTGTATGAGGAGCGACCTGGACGGGCGACACCGCGCCCGGGACGCGCCGACGCGCGACCATATACTGGTACATTACAGCAATTGTGTTCTCGGGTCACTTGTTCTCCGATTAGTTAAGTAGTATAACCGAATGTAGGTTACCATTGTAAGTAGCTGTTTATTTGCACATCGAACCAGCTCTTGAGATGTTCTTGATCTTTCAATTGTATGCAGATGAGACGTTGCAATGTTAATGTAAAACTAGTCATACTACTACAACAGCCGCCATACATATTCGCATTATATGCCTATATACAGCTTATGTAATTAAAACAGCTGAATTAAAGTAGGAGCGAGTGACGTGCGGCGAATATTAAATTTTAGTGGCTGAACGCGGAATACTTGCGCAACATAATTGTTGGTGCGCCGCGTGAATCGCGAATAATCCATGTTAATAATTGTTGTGCAGTGTATGTTGATATTGGAAGCGTTTGTCGCGCGGGTGTCGAAAGCGACGCACGGCGCTAGTCGCGCGACGGTACGCCGCCTGCCGCCTGCCGCCGTGCCGCAAGGAATCGCAATTAGTCGTGATGTGTGATCGTTGGCGCATAGCAACAATGCACCGGACACGATCAGAACACGATAACGCGAGCTTCAATTTCATTTACATACAGCCGACCTCCGGAGTGAGTGCGGGAACACGTCGCGCGCGCGGAGTGCTGCCGCGCACTTCGCACTATACCTCACATGCGCAGTTTTGAAACATTGTCAGAAGTGATATACTTAGCGTATTGCACATACCACTTAAAATTGCAATAACCGCAATATGTAATTAAAAAACTAGTACAGCAACTTATTAAAAAAATATAGCCATCCGTTAGTACTATGAGAGACGAGACTAATTGCGAGCTTGTATAGACTGAATATGTCTAATTATGTTGATTACTTGTCGAAGCCTCTAAGGTACGTAGCACAGCCTCCAGTGTGACGCGACGAGGATGAAGGCTACGGTAAATTGTGTACTTAGCTAATATTCAAGCATACAAATTCAAATTGAGGACATTTAGAGTTAGTTCCGCTCGGATGTCACGCAGCGTTGACGCCGCGATGGCAATTAAATCGAGCAACGGAAGACACTAGATTTTTATTCCTTCGGATTTAGAACAATTATTATTCTATTTGCTATGCAACTATTAATTATTTTAGATTTTTTTCCCTCCCCAATGCCACTATTTCTGCAATATTTAATTCTGAATCTAATTGATTCAGGTAACAAATCAGGTTTGAACTTTATTTGAAGTGTTGCACCCAATATACCGTTTATTTTGCATTAGTTTGGCTGCACGTATTCGTGAATACCTGTAAACTATCATTTTTACCGTGGGAGCATTGTAGCGTGCCGTGTACTTCATTTACATCCATCAGATTGCGGTATTTGTTCAAGACGTAACTACATTTACATGCTTAGTACCGGTCCCTAATGCAGATGTTTTCCGGTTTAATTATCTGTGGTTTTAGTAGAATTATTAAATGGAGTGGAGGTCATTTATGGTGCGGACAATGCGGCAGTTCCCAAAAATAATGTCGGTATCAGTCGCCATCTCGTACCTGTCCGGAACGACCGGAACGCTTCGACACAGGAATGCGAAATTCAATTATCGTTTTTTTACGCGCCGTCCATTTTGTTTCTTTCTGTCAAAGGATAATGTGCCACAGATTATACGGAATAAGACGTTCTGGTGCCAATTAATGGATGCGTTCAAGTTTCTATGGTTATTAAAAATTATTATAAATTAAACGGAATATTATAAATTAAATTATAGTTGAATTACGCAATCGCAAATACGTTCAGATATCAAAATATATACTATCAAAGCTTTAGTTAGTTGCGTTGTTTATTTTTTGTTCTTAATTGAAATCTATCTTGACAATTTATATAATCCTCCTTTCAATTGAAAGGTGAGTCGTGAAATCTTTTTTAATTTTTAAATACTCGATGTAACTTTCAGTAAATTGATTGCAATATTGAAATAACTTGTGTGGTGTTATGTGGTATCATAGTAATTGAAACATGATGCAGTTGACATGTGAAAGTACCGCCTAATTAGTGAGACAGTAAGATCAACATTATTTTAGCAAGATCTTAGTAACGCTTTCACAACATTATTATGTAAATTTTGTTTTATTTGTTTATTCTAAACTGGTGTTAATTTTAGCCGTTTCTCATTCAAATTTAATTTGCAACTAGTAGAGGATCTTAAGATCAAATTCTGTACTACATAAATTCAATTTCGAATTTTCTTTACGAAATCGACCTGGCTATATTTTTCTTTTAAGTCTGTTTGTTCTAGTTCAGGTATACTACAAATGAATGCCTCATTAGTCTAGTGGCCGCAAGTGCGGCTGCTGAACGTGAGGTCATAGGCTCGATTCACGGGTCGGGTAAAGTGTTATTGGGGTTTCGGTTAGGAAATTAGTGGTGTGATACCCCCGTGCTTTGGAGAGCACTCTCCGGTCGTGTCGGATTGCCGTCCCATCGGACTATGAGAGTGAAGGAAGAGGGAGTGCACCTGTAATTGCGCATACACTTGAGCACTAAAATATTTCATGCAAACGAAAAAATCTTAAAATTCTTTCTCCGCAGATTCATCATCATTCCATGTTTAGATGAAATTACTTTTGGAATTCATAATCAAAGTGTAGGTATGGGTATATATTTTTAATAAAAATAGTTTTGCAGTTATGAAGATTTATGTTTGAAGTTTTAACCAAGATATTGACACGTGCCGAGACATTTGAATACAAGTCTTTCAAGATGTAGAATGTAGATAGTGCACGTTTTGTGATAGTGTCAGAAAAACAGTTACGGAACGTGTGAAGATTTACATTTTTAGAATTATTTGCACAGAATTTCTGAAGTAGAATACGTTTAAGTTGTTTTTGTATTATAATAAAACAACTTTTAACCGGATTAATCGCGTGTATTATTGGTTTTTGTTTTTCGAACACTTTACAGCGTTCGTTTTGTATTTTACGACGAATTACGACCCCAATTTGGTAATATTAGCTACGATAATATTAATATTATAATACTATGGATGTTTTTTAAAACCTTTGGTTAATGTAATGTTTGGTATTGATCTTGATTTTTGTCAGGTTTTGCGTAGGAAAGCTAAGTAAAGTGTGTGAACAAGTGTGACGTTGAAATTTTGATATAGAGAAGAAATATTTTGGTCACATGCATGTTGGTACTTTTCAGTACTGTGTACCACTATCTAAATGGTTTAGTGTTCACGTATAAATGTGTAATTTTTGTTGGCCCTTTCGTAAACCGGCCTGAAGGACCAATATGATTTGAGATGCCAAAATATATGAAATTTTCAAGTTTTGTTGGGCGCCATTTTGAAGAGGGTGGAGATTCTATATATATTTCGGTCACGGCGGCGGTAGACCAGTGTCAATTTAATGTCACTAAACAATTGACTTTGAATAAGAACTTGAGAAACCGGCCTTTAAAAATCTATTACTTGTAGTAAATTTTTCTATATTACTCCTTCCAGCAGTATTTCGGGTACGGCGGCCTATCTCCACGGAGATTTTCCAAGTACGCAGGAGATATTATAGTGCACAAGTGTATGCGCAAACACAGGTGCACTGCCTCTTCCTTCACTCTCATAGTCCGATGGGACGGCAATTCGACACGACCGGAGAGCGATCAGGCGCAGGACCGACGGCTTTACGTATCCTCTGAAGCACGGAGGTGTCACACCACCAACTTCCTAACTCCGGACTGTTACTGAGAATTACCTAACCGAAAAACCCAATGGTAATGCTTTGTCCGACCTGGGAATCGAACCCAGGACCTCATGCTCGGCAGTCGCGCTTGCGACCACTAGACAGACGAGGCAGATTCTATTGTTAATAATTCTCCAATTTCAGTACCTACTTGAATTACTTAATCACTATATGCACATGATTCCGATTAATTAATGGCTTGTGTTCGTATCTGAGAAGCCTTGTCAGTTCAATTCATACTATTAGAAGCATCAATTTTAGAGGCACGAGGCGAGTAAAAGTATGCACATATTCAAAGGACCAGTTTAGAATAAAAACAGTAGTTTCCTAGTTAAAGACCAAAACCAATTCACGATCACTCATCACTGTACGAAGTAGCTTTCGAGGCTCTATGCCGAGTGCTGTACTAATGTATGCACTATTCTAACAGTGCATCGGTATTCACGCTAGTGGGCCCGAGCACGTGTCCCCGCATTAATTAGCTTCATTCAGTTTCGTTATTCAAATCGAGTGTGCGTTGAAAGTGGAAATTGCTTTATGAAATGTACTTGTATTGCCTTCACTTTGGATGGGTTTCCCAACTTGCTTAGTAAGGCAATAGTGTTATAACTTGGCCAAGTTGTGATCTCTGTTCTAGGTAAAGCTTTCGAATAAATTCAACCTGAATAAAGCTTTAAACTTGTTTTGTAGACTTGACTTCATAATCTTTTTCTAGAATTAGAAGTATACAAATATACAAATGTTGGAAATATACAAAGCATATGCAAAACATCGAAACTGACAATAGATATAACGGTATATTGAACAAACATTTTGTCTCGATGTGGTAATCGAAACTGCGGCTCCAAGGACCATAGGAGATGTTCCGTAACTGCGTCATTTATGAATGATATTTATTCACAAAGATATTGTTGGAATTCATAATGATTTGTAAGCTTAGTTAATCGTGGGAATAAATTTATCGAAATCGTAGTTTCATTTCTGGTTGTGCTGTGTGTCGCAGTTCATCGCGTACCTTAGCTCTTGGTAGAAAAAATAAATATCAAGGATACCAATCTTAATACCACACTCTTACTCGTATTTCGCTCACAAGTATTAGTGCATTTAGGGCGTCAACTAATAAAATCCATACATGGATCCTGGAGTATTTTTACCCGGGAGGCGCAGGTTCGAATCCTGCTCACGACCCCAGTCGAGATAGCTTAGTTGTCAGAGCGCCTGGAGTATTTATCCAGGAGGCGTAGGTACGAATCCTGCTCGCGACAGTATTCCTTTTCAATTTAAAAATTGTAACTTTAGAGTTTGCAATGCATGCGTTAATGCTTTTCAAAGATTTATCTGTTAAATCCATACAGTTCTTAAAATGTCATCTTAAAGACATACAAAAACACAATAATACGCGATAAATATTCTGTAAGACTAGACAAACAACTAATACGAAAATAGTATCGACATAGCATACATAACATGACAGATTTATTGTAAAACGATGATTATCGAATAATTTGCATGCACTTTACCAGAATTTGAATTGAACAGAATACATTAGATGTATAATCTTCTCCAGATGAAGTAGATACGAATTGTATGTGGTCTGTTGTTATGACTACATAGTTAAAACATGATATCATTTACTCATCGTTGCAGGAACACTGGATCTTGGCATATTACATACAAACGTGTAGTTTAACACCTGTATAATGTGTTGTTATTTCAATTTAGTACAACGAATATCTAGGGATCATGATAATACAAGTGAATGGCTGAAAGATTGGCGACAGTCATTGGCTACTCAATAATGTTGACAAAGTTTATCTATGTATGAGCTAATGGATGCCGTACTAGGTTCACAAGAGGATGAATGACAAAAGCGTGTGTAGAAATAACTATTATATGCAGGCCATTTTTCGTGTGTTTAGGAGTATATCTAGAGTAGTTCCAGTACTATCGGAAATGTAAATTCAAGCCTTCATTTTTGTGGAATGGGTTCATAAATTGGTAAGCCCTTAAAGAAAGAAAAAGAAGAAAACAGATTTATTTACCATACTCAAACTTGCTTGTATATGGGGTAACCTTTTAGTTCAATGATATGTCATGGAGTCTGTACATACATTCCCGCACTTTCTCTCACCAGCCCTTCATTCATTCGCTGTAGTTGTGGTTGAGGGAATTGGTCCTTTCACTGGACCGAAGGACCAATTCCCTCATCCACAACCGCACTCGGGTTACCAAACAGTATTACAGTAAAAACTAGGCACAAGATGCGGTGACGCAACTCCTTCGCGTCTAAACTTTCACTCGTGTGGACAAAGGCTCCAGAGTCTTGTTGTGCATAAAATTCCGGTGTAACAAAGCCCGGACGATGTCTTCTTCACACTAATAGTCAACACACCGCGCAATTTACACGCCTCACAATATGTTTTGACAAACCTTTGTAGTTTTCGTGTACGTGGACTAAACATATTGAGCTATTTGTTAGTTTTGCTACGGGTTCTGTGAAGACAAATTGTGGACTCATGTTAAATGGTTGATCCTGCTTGAGAACGTAGTTTTCTTTCCACAGACATGTATAACTTCATCTGAAATGTTGGTTTTCTTGAATTGCTTTGAATGTAAAAGAGAAAGGGATCTTAGACTGATTTGTAAACTGTTGGAATTGATGTATTGTATAGGTAAAGTGGGCATTTGTCGAACATTTGGTCAGTCGATATTATCGATATGAGAAAAATTTTGTCGACAAGTTTAAGCTGTTTTTAACCGACTTCAAAAAGGAGGAGGTTCTCAATTCGGTTGGTATTTTTTCAAACATGTACTTCATCGTTTTCAGAAATAGTATTATCATCTACTTACATCGTTCGTGGAAATAGATTTTATACTGATATTTTAGTGACTAGATCTAAGATTTCGCCTTGAGTGTTTTTCTGTATATTTAAATGTATACTTTTTTTTTTTATGTGAGCAAAAACGCACTTCGAATTATATTAGCACTGTCTAGTTAGATAGATATTTTTAAAAGAATACTTACGTAAAATATTTCGTAATTGACATTTCTTGTGAAGCTATTTATTGACACAAATAAAAATTGATCATTTTCGTAGATAGAAGATATGACCGCGAGCGCCATTTGAATCCGCGCCACCTGGATAGGTACACCAAATTGCAATAAATTATGCTCTAGTGAGACCAAGACTTTTACAAATACCGCAAAACATAGCAATGAGCGAATTGTAACAATTGTAAAAAAAATGCAATTACACACATAACATGGACAGCGTTTGTTTTAGAAGTAATTAGATGAATATCTTGTACATACATTATGTACGCGATCCACAATAGTGTTATTGTATGAGATGAGATGCGCGTGAGCATAATATAATAAGGCGTTATGACACAACTAAATAACTTAACCGGAATTTATATAAGGCATTTTTTTAAGCTGATTTGTGATCATTGTCTATAAATAATTATAATATTAGAAGAAATATTAGCAATTCATGTGCATCTTAAAGGAATCCGGGTCGGGTAAAGTGTTTTCGGGCGGAAAATTTTCAGTTGTAGATCTGAATTTAGAATGGTTGAGGTACATGGGACTTGATAACGACATTGGGGAAATCTAAGCGTGATGATATACCTATTAAAGAAAACTGCCTTGCTGGGCTAGCGATCGAAAGCGCGTCTGCTGAGCGTGAGGTCCTGGGTTCGATTCCCAGGTCGGGCAAAGCAGTATTGGATTTTTCTGTTAGGAAATTCTCAGTAGCAGCCCGGAGTCAGGAAGTTGGCGGTGTAACACCTCCGTGCTTCGGAGAGTAAAGCCATCGGGCCTGCGCCTGTTCTCTCTCCCATCGGAATATGAGAGTGTAGGAAGAGGGAGTGTACCTGTGTTTGCGCATACACTTGTGCACTATAATCTCTCCTGCGTACTTGGCTAATCTCCGTGGAGATAGGCCGCCGTGACCGAAATACTGTCGGAAGGAGTATTATAGAAAAATGTACTACAAGTACTAGATTTTTGGAGGCCGGTTTCTCAAGTTCTTATTCAAAGTCAATTGTTTAGTGACATAAAATTGACACTGGTCAACCTATTTGACCACAAGCGTGACAATATGCATGTGTATCGATCTACAGATGTTTGTTATCTCTTTTCAATCTGTTTGTTAGATCGAAGTTAAGGTTACGCGATTACAATGTACGGTCAAAGAATTTGAATTACATCCTACCAGCACAATATTGATTTTAGTCATATTCATTATTCAATATTTATTCAAAATTATCAAAAATGGATCTACGTTTGGACACCAACTCGCCTGATATTAAGCGACGGAATGGCCAAGGATGGAGCACGTAGATCCAGACATTTATTCACTCTAAGTAGAGTGGTGGATAGATTTGGGGAGAACGACAGTTGGGGATTTAATACATCTGCCCAGACTCGTCTTCCACAACATATTTTATCACAATAACACAATATTGTCAAAATTGTTAAAACTTGTTTCAGTTTGTTTCACTTAAGACCTTTTTTTATAAGAAAAGTAACAATATGTTGTAACAAGTTGACAAATAAAAAAAATTTGATTCAATATTTAAACGCTGATGGCGTTAGGTTACCTTCCGACAGACAATTGACATTGATTGTAGATCTACTAAGTATATTTTTCAGTAACAGTAAGAGCGAGACGGGACAAATCAAATTCAAATTAAGCGACATCAAATCCTATTTTGTAACAATTTGAATTTGACGTATTTTAATTGTCCGGTGTTGCTCTTATTACGGTAACCGTCAGTAAAATAATTTAATTTTATGTATATTTATATTATATATGTGTGTTTATATCACATTTTAATACCTCGCTCTATGAAATAAGTCGATCCTAATTTTGACCCACAATTATTAGACCAGCACTGCGAAATAAGAGTTAAGCTGAGTTATTATACCGTGTCCTCGACTGTACGCAGTTTTAGTATGTGATTGTATACGCAGTCTAGACTTTTTACCTATATAAATATTTCACTGCCAACATCTAAGGCTGCCTGATAAGGAAATAGAGTAACATGGTCTGTAAGCAAATCTTTGTGACGTATCATGTACATGAAATGTGACGACCACAATCCTCCACTACTGAATTATATATAACATAGCATATTGTCTGTATTTCCTATAGGGACAGGCAGAGGTGTATTCTATCGAAACCACATAACATTGAAGCCCGTGGAAGCACAGGCACAATCAGGCACAATTCCAAACGCCGGGACGCTATTGAGAATTCCTAACCGAAAAAAATTATAACTTTTACCCGCACTAACTTTTAAACTATCGCGTTGCATGATATTACTTTAGTAGCAGGAGTTAATTCAGTCTGCTTGTGAACACGATCTGTGCAACCTGGTTTAAATGTCAAGTGATGCAAAAGTATTTATTGCGCGTTCATTCCTGTTAGTTTACAGCATTCGAACCCGGGATTTTACGTTCAGCAGTCTTGCTTGCGACCACTAAACCAATTATATTCAGCATATTTGAATAATAACTTTCGTGAGGCATATTCATATTAGTTATTGTTCACCGGTTACTACTCACGTACATTCTTCGGGTTTGCCCGACTAGTTTCGAACTCGAACGGAGCCCTTAGTCATGAGCTGAGTCCGCGGCTATGTCGCTGAGTAACCGGTGAACAATAACTTATATTCAGCATTCAAGATAACTAGGAGAAAATAGAGTTACGATAAAGCATTGAAGAGTTAATGCCATGATCATCACGCTTACCATATGAAATACACTCACTTCACTTCATAACGTTGGTAATTTAACGATGGTGTAGTCAAAATGCTATCAATCATAATTTATAATGAATAGTACGCCGTACACCTAAGCACGATTTTTTCTAATATTATATTCAATAAATCAATCAAACTAAAGAATTCATTTTGCAATCTAGCTAATCAATCAATCATAATTATGTTTGTATCACACAGGTTATATATATAGGTATATAAATGAAACAGCTATTTTAGTTTAACTTTTAATCTACCTCTAAAGTTCAGGAGACTTGCTTTTCACAAGCGTGAATATTAGGCATAAAATTATACTTAGCCATGTATTTTAGGCTCGCATATATTAGTATTATAAAACATAAAGCAAAGCATCACGCCTGTATTCTCCGAAGGGGTAGGCAGAGGCGTAAGCAGTTGTGCACCCACATTTCACCAATACCGTTATTAAGTCCCATGTCATAGGTGGTAAGCCTATTACCTTCTATCGGGCACATTTCCAAACTCCGGGCTGCTACTGAGAAGATCCTAACAGAAAAACTCAATAACGCGTTGCCCGACCCGGGAATCGAACTCGAGACCTCATGCTCTGTAGTCGTGCTTGGGACCACTAGATCAACGAGGCAGTATTCGTATTGTGTCATACATTCATGTAAACATCCCTATAATATGGTTGAGCTATATGATGACTGATGCATGTGTGCCGTCAGTTAGGACAGGTCAACTCGAAACTGCTATGGCATTTTCTTCAAAAGGCTATTCCATATACCCGGGTTAAAGGGTTACACTCACATAGGCTTTTATAATTATGTCTGAACTTCAAAACAGATCTTCATTTCTGAGAGGAAATGCCGGTGCCTTCTAGATCATAGAGACACCTAAAAGTATTTGAAAATACCTATTTACAGAATAATCATTTCATTTTCATTTCATACTTATTAGCCGTAGACCTTTTAATTTACCCTTTTCTGTAAGAGAAGAGACTCTTGCTCTGCAGTAGCACAGATATGTGCTGCTTGAAATTGTCAACCTACATAACTTATTATATAAGATACATTCTCGTACCAAAACTGTTTGTTACCAGCCACTTTACACTTTCAATTTTTACAGTGCATTTAGTGAACAATTACCATTGTGCAACGTTTTCCTTTTGATCAAGATGGCCGATAATAAAAGGCAAAGCTAGACTGTTACGCGAGTTTAGATTGTCGTAACACTTTCCTGACCTTTGTCATACTTCCTAACATAGATGTTTAGAACACGAAGCGTTTTAGTCACGATACATTGTATTTTTTCAAGGAATTATAAATTACAACCCCGTGGACATCCCGCAATGGATTAAGAATATCTTACTCTCAATTTTAGTTCGCGGTTTAGCATCGTTTGAATTATTTGGGCTTGTTCGTAGAAAGAAAACAGTTTTTTTTTTATTTACCTCATATCTAAGTCCAAAATGCAGACCAATTACGTACCTTCGTCTTGAAAATGTTTGTTAATGAAAACGCGAACATTTTGGTTCAACAGTTAATAAAAAATCTTATACTCAGACATTGCATTAGTGAACTTTGTTTTATCTATGTGCCTTTAAAAGTCATAAGACTCGTGTTTCGTCATGTAAAATACGATTATCGATGGTATCTAGAACCATGTCAGAGACCTATGGGTTGTTTAAACTCTAGGTTGCTCATCAACTACACGATAAGAAGATTTAAAATACCCAGAGTGTTGTTGTTGCTTGTGCTTTGCAACTGGTTATAACGCAGAGACGACTTTGATTTTGACCCTGTCATGAAGCTGGTTGTTTAAATAATTTAATTTAACAAGACTCTATATTGAAATTTCCTTCCATGAGATTAATATTCAGTTATATCACAACAACTAAAAGAATTTGTGAACAAAAATTACCTACTGAATTAACCCGTTGGGCTGACTTATACCTATTTTCATCTCGGAAAACTAAGAACCTTGCTTACTTGTAATTTACTCTGTCGCAACAAATAACCCGTAAATAATTAGTCCTATCAAATGAAGACAATTACTTGAACAATTAATTACAATCTTATACATAAAGTGTAGTACAGTAAGATAGCATCGCACCATTGTTAGCGAGCTACCGGTCGCCGCCACCGGCTACCGGTCGCAGACGCATTGTTGTACCGTTACTTAGAGACCTTTCACACTTTATCGGATTATATCGGATATAATGAACGGCGTGGATAGGATGTTTGCTTGATTATGTGAAATTAGCGTTCAATGACTTTATTTTTATGTTGTATTCCAGATATTTGTTGGGTTAATATATTAGGATGAATTTTGATTTCTTTTCCAGAGCTAAGACGAGAGCGGTTTCATTATTAGACTCATTAACTTTAGGAAATCACCAGGAAGGTTTTCACCATATATTTTTTTTTTACCAATAGATCAATAATTTGATCAAAATCAAATCTAACGTTTGAAACGATTTCTTCTATCCGCGGCACGGTGGTATTGCTCGCATATTTTATTTGATAACATCGCGGAGTGTGCCGCGCGCGCAGCCCGCTATCCACCGACTCACGCGCACTCACTGTTTCGTTATGGCATACTTTTACTTGTCATACTGACACCATCGGTTTCATTTTGAGATATAATTATGCTTTTGAAGTGGTCTGATTGTAATTGGGAGCTCCAATTGTGTTGATAATTTTACTTTTACGAATTCTTTAGCACAGAGAACGATGAAGGTATAGACTTTTTTAGCATAGACATTTAGCACTAAATAAGGTGATTCTAATCGCTTGTTTGTCTCCATTAGTTGGACTGTTTAGTGTACCGATAAAATAAAACATAGATGATTTGATTTTTGTCTTTTAATTTAATAAGTGTCAATTACATTTTTTTACTATAATATGACGTTTACATTTATTAGAACTAATTGTCAACAAATCAAGTTAGTTCGCCTATGTTCGCTATATTGAAGGAATACCGCAGATGACGTAATAGTTACTAGTACGAAATGTAATCTACACCCCGGCCTGTACTTGCGTTATCGTGAACTTGACCGCGAGCTGGTCAGCGGTCAGCGTCAATGAAAATGGTCTTCACCATGAGATAATGAAGGTCACAGCTACGCTCTCGTTGGATACCATTACAAAAAGTATGAATTATATATCATAGGGAACACAATTTGTATATTTTTCAAGGAAACATTGAAAAATGATAGACACAAAGGAGGCTTGAATCCGCGACCCTTGACATTCCGTGTCATCACTCTTCCAACTGAGCTACCGTGTCGTTGTTCGATACTAACAAATTTCAAGCATCCTTGTATTCGTCTTAAAGGAGACGCCTGGCGATATTTATTTAGCAATAATTTACAGATTTACTCATAATTAATATAGGCATCACATGGCCTTACCATATATTTTTTTATATATGAAAATTTGATCATTTTACTTCATCATCCTTAAAGTTATTATATTAAATTGCTGTTTTTCAATAATAAATCTTAGTAAAAATTAGTATTTTTACACGGTCGTCTTCTCTTACTGTACCGCATTTTCGATTGACCACCCAACGTGCATTGTATGTCACGCACTTGACTTATTACTTCCTTGTGTATATTATATAATTATTAGTATTAGGGAAGAACTATCGCAAACAATTGCTACTGCCACACACATGGGGACAGAAGGACCAGAAATTTAAGTAGTGGGCTTTTTGACATAGAATCAGTATCTACATACTTTTGCAGTTTTTTACTAGGTTGGCTTGCCTGAGGGCACTACCGACCTTCCAACATACTTGCGCATGACTTATGTCGGAGAAAGGCTTTAGAATTGGAGGCAGGTCTGTCAGGACTTGGGAGTTCAGGGTTTAAGAGGAAATAAATCCAGCATTAAGGCTCTTTACCACTTCTTCTTCTTATGGTGTGGTTGATGAACAACCTAGTGTCAGAGTTTAAACTACCCGTAGGTCTGTGAAATGGCTTTACACAGCATCGAAAACATCTCTCAGGTGTGCTCACGATGTTTTCCTTCACCGTTTTAAGCAAGTGATAATTAATTTATAATACGCACATGACTTCGAAAAGACAGTGGTGCGTGCCTTGGATTTGATTCATTTTTTATTCTTTACCACTGAGAAAATGTTTACTTTGGATTAATGATTGCGAGTCTCCAATACATAAAAAAAAAAATATTAACTCGTTTTGAGACTAATTCAAGAATGTAGTTGCGATAAAAATATCGTATTGTATGTTTATGTAATTCAATAGACAAAACTGTAGTTTTATTTTGTTTGAATTCTGTTTTATTAACCACTCTAGGTTGCATATTACTCTAGCTAAATAAGTCAACACACAATAGTTTCCGTTTTGAAACAAAGCCAACTCAATTATGTTGGGGTCGGGCCCCTGCGGCTGCGAGCCGAAACTTTAGCTCATTCGGGGTAATCCACATTTACATATGTAACACCTACATGATCTCCAATTTGTTCCAAGTTATGTGACTGTTTGATTAACTTGTCGTGCTCATTATAATACCCATATCACTTACGGGCCCATAGCTCTTGGTATAGCCTTAGTGGTCGTGAAAGTAAGAGGTTTAATTTAACGAACATTGACACTAAGCTATTGACGTAATGTCACACGTTTGGGAATTTCCAAGCATGATTCGTACATCTGACGAATAAACAAAATATATTCAAGCAATAAGCACATTAAATATTAGTCAGGCGTAAATAATTGTTCTAACTGTACCGGGACTGCAATTTGGTATGAGTATGATAAATTAGTGATTCACGAGACACCGTTACTGATGTGAGTTCTGTCCAGTCTAGATGTAACTTGGATCTGTGCTCTAGATCGCGGTCTGCGCGTGCGCAAGGAGGCCGCGTGTGATTGACGGCTGTCGTTCGCCAGGTGAAAGTGTACGGGACTTTCGTGCTAACTATCTCTCTCTTCCACACACGTTTGCAAAAAAACATAACATCTTAATCGCTTGTTCCAAATATTTGTTTGAACAAAAAATGTTGTAACAGTTCGTGACTCCAAAATAGAACATAGAAATGTTATCTTATAGAACAAATACGTTAGCTGTACCTTAATGAGTTCTAGTTAAGAACGCACTTTTACTTTTTATTTGCGTCCACAAAAATTTGTGTAACAATTTGTCTTGTTTAAATGAATGAGTCGGCTGACTAAAGAGGTTCAGCTTTTGACGCACGACACAGGATGTCACAATTAGCTTTAGGTACGAGAGTTCATTTAACCATGACATTTGCAAGTGCATATTATTATCTTTACACCTTTGTCTGCACACTCACAGTCTCAAGCGATTTATTACTTGTCTTACATAATTTACGTAACCGAGGACCAATCGCAGACGAATCGCTAACCAGCGTGAATTACGGGTAACACCAAAACATAAAACATCACAACCTTTGACCAAGGTGATGGTATCAATGTCAGCGGTTATTTTTACGAATATATTAGCGATGGTATAATAAGTATTACGAGTTAAAGTGGTCCAAATCGACAATAAAAATTTGTGACTATAAATCATCACGGTCGCGTTAGTATAATTAGTACCTTAAAATTTTTGCAAGTTCTGCTGTAATGTTCACGTAACTGTTCTTTAAAGTTCTTGTAAAATTTTTGCTGAACGAAATGTCCCGTGAGTGCGTATAAGGACCAAAAATCGGTGCTTGAAATGAAAAAATGTCTCATTTAATGCTGACGACGCTTTAACAATTCCCTCGTGGACAAATTGGTTTAGTGAAAATTGGTTGCCTTTTCGTTAATAAGTTATTCAAAACACGAATGTTTTTATAAAGATAATTATAGATAAGTATGTTTAACTTGTCAGTAGTAATTATATATTTAGTGACATAGTTACTTTTGTACTACTGACCTGATCAGTCAAATGAGTTCTTATCGATTGCCACGTGTATCAAAGGACCAAAAAAACATTCTTAGTCCTTTTCATCGGAATTTTTTATGACTCATTCTACCGAAGTGTAGGTAGGTACCTACTCTAATAGTCTATTTATTATTCGAAGCAGCATGTAAGATGATGTAGGTATGTATTGTGGGTCACGTCGGTAGGAAGCTGTGACTAAGCCAGGGTTTTCCTCAGCCTGTTTGTACCACGGCCTCCGTCACCCAATGTCGAGCCCGTACATTATTATACATTACACATTATATATAGCCGGCAATAAAATATGGCATTGTGCTGCAAGAAGGAAATTTAGATGTTATTTATTTATCTACATTTTTTCCGAGATATTGAAAATATATTTTCCCTGTAGTAAATTGGTACTTTGGCACATTGATTTAACTGGTACAATGATTATTGTAATGAATGTGACTGACAATGAGTAGCGACTGCCTCGTTGGTCTAGCGGTTGTCAACGTGACTGCCGAGCGTGAGGTCCTGGGTTCGATTCCCAGGTCGGGCAAAGTGTTATTGGATATTTCTTTTAGAAAATTCTCAGTAGCAGCCCGGAGTCAGGAAATTGGTGGAGTGACACCCCCTTGCTTCGGAGAGCACGTAAAGCCGTCGGTCCTGCGCCTGATCTCTCTACGATCATGTCGGATTGCAGTCCCATCGGAATATGAGAGTGAAGGAAGAGGGAGTGCACCTGTGTTTGCGCGTACACTTGTGCACTATAATTTCTCCTGCGTACTTGGCTAATCTCTGTGGAGATACGCCGCCGTGACCGAAATACGGTCGAAGAAGTATTATTATTACAATGATTTTGGCGTTGTTTTTTTTTTTTGCTTTTTTGTATTCCTACTTTCTTAGTCAAATGAAACCACTTAAAGTAAGAGAACTTTCCCAAGTTAAGTATTACCTGGTCCTTATCTCCATACGAAGTACATTGAAGTTCTTCAGGTCGTTGGTCCGAAAGTCTGAATCTTGGCAGCGCTATAAATAGCGCAAGCAGGCTAGTATTCTACATGTGCAGCCAGCATGGACGTACATAACGCCTTATGTAACTGTGCCGTACGTCTCTCCGCATTCGCCGCACGCGCACGCTTACAGACTTTGGTCACTCATACATTTCTATTTTACCACAAGAGATGACTGATATTTTATGTAGTTCTGGCAGCATTTTTACTTTAATATTCCAAATAGTAGTTTTTTTTCCTTGGTTATAGCATTGGTAGGTACGCCAGAAAATTTTCATACATACTACTATGCTTCTAGCTTGACGAGTTTGGTAGTAAATGCACTAGGGAGCTACAGGGTTTTGCCTTTAAATTTCTTCTTAACTTCAAATATTATTTATTTATATTTCCTTTCCTCTAAGTGGCTTGAATAGGGTCCCCACTCTATATTAATAAATAAGCCTCGATATCTGAATAGTAAAAACGGCGCTACATAAAAAGAAATTGAGGACTATTATAAAGGCGCTCGCCCACGGCCCCACTCTGCAGGCTCGATAGATTGACGCTTATTTACGTTTCGGACGGCGGAAAACTATGCGTATTTTTGGTTCATTTCATATTCTTGTAACGTTCACCCGAAGGTTGTGATGGACGTACGGTGACAGGCGCTAGGTATATTGTGTACATATAAGTATAATAAGTCAGTAGCTATGTGTTAGATGTGTTCCGCGTACGCTTCACGGGCGTAACAATCAGTTATTGTTTTACATACAGTTAGCTCACGTGATTGGATTTGTTTTAATTTTATGACGGTCGTCCACCCCTTCCGTTCCAATAGCTTCCGTTGATGGTAATACGTGAAAATTTATATAATTTAATATAAATTAAGTACGTACTATCTTCTACTCAAAGTGAAATTCCATTTTATATAGAAGCAGTAACGAAAAAAGATGGATAATTGTTTAATAATACAAATATTTAAGAATTATAAGTTTAGTAGTGTGGAAGGTTTAAGATACTCGTATGTACATAGTGAATGCATAAACTTACATTTTTGTTATTGGCGATTTGTATGCATTTCACACACCAAGGAATTTTAAAGCCAGCCGAGAGTATAGTTAAGATTTCCATAGTTAAGTAGGTAGCTAAAAAGAAAAAGTTTTAGATATGAATATGTAAGCGCATAATTCACGAAAAATATGTATTGCTCATTATTTGACCACAAGCAAGACAGTTGGTATATGAGCGACAGTGAGACCACAAAAACTTTAGTAATTAAAATAGATAACCAAGTAACTAATTCAGTAGGCATTGTAGGTCTACACTTCATAGTCTGCATTTGTATGCAAGTAAGTATTAGGTACTTATATATATAACCAAAAGAACCAAACAATATCAAAATTGACATCTCGTCTGTTCTACAAAAACTGTGTCATCATATTGTGTGATCTCCATCACTAATTCGTCACTACGACATTTCATGGCAGTCCACTATTATGAATTCTAAATATCGTTACAATAGCAAATGTATGTAAATGGACCTATTCATAACCGTAGTAAGGTGTTCTGTAACAAACTGTACTAGGTACCTTAAAACTTAATTAAGTTAATTAAACGAATTGCTGAAAAGGTCCGTGTGCCGACACACTAATGGCCCCATTTCTTTTAAACTTACTTATTTTTATTAGCACGCTTTTTTGTAGCTTTAGGTCGCAGGCTCAAAGCTGTAATTTATAATTATATTAAATATTGAAGAGGCTATAGCATTTTGACAATTTAGTTTAAATAAATGTTAATTAAAATACGAATAAGACGTAATTTTTTAACATTGTGGGCGTTGGTCTAGTGGTCCCAAGCGCGACTGCTGAGCATGAGGTCTTGGGTTTTCCCAATTCCCAGGTCGGGCAAGGTGTTATTGGGTTTTTCTGTTAGGAAATTCACAGTTGCACCCTGGATTTTGGAATTGTGCCCGGTAGGTGGCAATAGGCTCACCACCTATTACATGGGACTTAATAACAGCTTCGGTGAAATGTTGGTGTACAATTGTGTACACCTCTGCCTAGCCCTTCCGGGAATATAGGCGTGATGGTATGGTATGTTATGTTATGTTATGTGGGCGAGAATCGTAATTTTTATATTCAGGCATCAATTTTCTAGTTCAATATGGTATTAATTTTACAAACCTGATTACTAACAAAGGTTGTCCGCAAATAGATTGCCACTCGTCTAGACACTGCATCGCCTCCATAGACTAACCCAGCTGCCATTTAGTCTACATAAACTTATCAATATTCCGCAAATAATATGCGTTTGCATAA
Source organism: Xylocampa areola (assembly GCA_935421205.1). Taxonomy (NCBI): domain Eukaryota; kingdom Metazoa; phylum Arthropoda; class Insecta; order Lepidoptera; family Noctuidae; genus Xylocampa; species Xylocampa areola. The sequence goes on from OW285206.1 coordinate 20,894,845, forward strand.
TCATAACCTACATGTCACATATACAAGACAACGTCACTAGTACAACGAACGAATACAAAGCCGGTATTAAAACACAAAATAATATACAGAAGACCAACTCTTAATAATGTTATACAGGCCGGAATTTAAAAGAGACAATTTTTTTATGGTAGGCTCTATCAATTAAACTCAACAACTATGTCTAAGACACATGGGAATTGAGAGGAAAAACAGTTTTTTTCTAATTTTCGACTCTTAAATTCCACTCTGTAAATAAATAAATTGACGGAAATTAGTGTGTCACTAGCCAGGTTGAAATGGGAGTGGGCTGGTCATATTGCTCGGAAGATAGATTCGTGGCGTAAAATAATCATAGAACAGAGACCAGAAAAGATCTTGAGGCAGATCGCAAAGTGGTATTAGGTATTTTTGGATTTATGTGAGAATTAGTTTAGTATCCAGAATTCTCGTCACGCATTCTTAAGCCTATAGCAGTTCGCTTCAGATCTTTCCCGAAAAAAGGTACTATAAAACACTATTATAGAGAGGTGGAGCCTGGGTGATATTTCTAATAACTGAACTGTCCCGAGTGTTTTTTCAGTCATGAGTTTTGCTTCACTTAGCTTATCAAAAATAATTGTGTATCTTCGGTGTTCATCTATTTAGTGACATTCCACTTTGAGGGCGGCAGACACATCCGGACGCCGGCGGAGCGGACGCGTCCGGTGCCGGAAGCGTCGGCAGACTAGCTAGTGTTCCACCTCTATTGTTTATGAGTGGCTATGACGGACCTAGATTAGCGTCGATGCTTGGTATCTTCTGTTTATAGCTCTGATGACTTCAACATATTCTGCTTATTTTTTCTCAAGTTTAAAGTTAAATAGGTTTCTGTTTGGTAAGCCTGGTAGTAGTGATTGTGATCCAGATAGTGGGTCATTTGATCTATGTACTCCAAAAGACTCTGGCTTCTCTAAAGGCCTGCTATGTTCCTTTCTCAACTGCTGTTGCCGACCTGTCGACGACAACGTGTGGCTCAGCCCTTATCTATAATCTACATAGCTACGAAATAAAATAACTTCTTCTTCTTCCTGCCTTGGTCCCAAGTTATTTGGGGTCGGCGCAATATGTTTTTCTCCTCTATGAGTCGTTAGGTTATCGTTTACTCCCTTTTCAGTCATATCATCCCTCACACAATCCATCCATCTTTTCTTTGGTCTCCCTCTTCCCCTCCATCCATCCACATTCATATTCATTACTCTCTTAGTCACATGTGTCTCATCCCTCCTCATCACGTGTCCGTACCAAGACAAACGGTTTCCAACTTTTCTGTTACTGGCACTACTTTCAAACTTCCTCTAATATATTCTTTTCTTACCTTATCCATTCTTGTCACTCCACACATCCATCTCAATATTCTCATCTCCGCTACATGTAATCTTCTTTCATCCGTCTTCTTCATGGCCCAGCATTCCGATCCATACAGGACGACAGGTCTTATGAAAGATTTGTAAATTTTGCCCTTTAGTTTGAGAGGCATCCGTGGGTCACATGTTGCTCCTGTAACCTGTCGCCATTTAAGAGATTTAAGAAATAAAATAACTTTATAACCTAAAAATATAAGTAAAGATCTCGTCTTTCCTTAAACCGAAAATTTTCATAACTGGAGTTCCCGCGTGGAATTTGTGCAGAACATTATTAGTTTTAGGAGAATGATCACATGCCGTGTTTGGCGTGTTACCCGGCTATATGTCACGCTGTCGTGTTTGGTGGGCATCGTGCGTGGTTCACGTCGGTCGTGGGTAGTACACAATTTTTGTGTGCCGAGGGAGGGTACTATAGCGGGTTAGTTGCAAACCTGCAGTTTAACATACCCGTAATACTGTCGTAAGTGATGCTATTGTACAAACTGAGTTTCCCGTGTTGTACACGCGAAAAGATTTGCGCAAATAACTGCCAAAGACATGCATGTGGAAATTGGGTATTGATCTATAATTATAACCAACATAGAGATCGTTAAAACAAGACAAGTTGGACAAACTATTCTTGCTGATTATAAATAAACTAAGTACGTACATATTATATAGTATGTTAATTAATTCTAAGATACAGGAATAACTGAAGAAATTAATATTCTAATCATAATAGATTAGTCTTTTGATATTTTGGTTGTCTTGGGAAATACATTAGGAAAGTATATAAAAAAAGTACAAATTCCGAATTGTAGTGACTTTACCTACATAAATTCGGACTTTATATTGTTAAAATTCCACAGTTTTTATTTAAGTAGAGCCTCAAATGATTCCCACAGAATTAAGTAAACTCGTCTCCGTATTACTTCTTTAACCTAGAGTACATGAGAGAGATCCTCTCCTCTATTCCTCCACTCTATCAAATACTGACCCGTCACGTAACGGCGAGTCTTCATTCCTCGCGTGTCGTAACTGATTGAACGAATGACGGCGATCATATCATTCATTCCGAGTATCTGTATTTTGTTAGAAGAGACTTCAAACCGTATTTTGTTGAATTGCAGTAATTTAAGGTGGATTTATTTTATAACTTCCTTTGAAGGTGTTAATGGTTAAGTAAAAATATATTACCGTAATCCAAAAATTCAATGAAAATATAAAATGATTTGTAATTAACGTAGTAGGTAAAGCAAGACGAAAACTGCTCCTTTAGTAAAAAACGTTAAGAAAAAAGAAGTTATAGAATTTTTAATTATGGTTTAAATGAATCCTAACCACTTAGGTACACATTGATCCCTTATGAGGCCTTATAAATTAGTATCACAGTAAACCTCTACCCGACCCTTCGGCGTATAAAGCGAGATTGTATCTTGTTGTTATTCGTCACAAATAGATCCAAAAGCTATTAATTCCTTAAACAAAAACATTAGAGCGTTCACGCCGAAATAAGTACATTACCATAAAGTAATTCGTTTCATATATTTTAGAAAATGTACGTTCACATTATTTGGGCTCCTACTCCGAACGTTATTATAACCTACTCGTATGTACCTTTTTTTCGAGAAATATTTGTATTTGGAATTCTATGAATGTTTGTGAAGGAAATGTTTGATGTGTGTGTGTGCGAAGTAAACGGTTTGGGAAAAATTGTGACCTTGAGAGGGCTAACCTTTAGAAATATTTCACTAACGTGAGCTGGAAAAAATCGAAATCTGTTTCGTTGTTGCAATCATTGTGTAGGTAAATATCTGAAAAAATCTCTTGTCAAGAACTCCTTCGTGTTCCAGCTGAAGATATTTTCCATAACTCCACAAATTAATAGAACCTCGCACCAGCCCTGTTAAACCATATCGATGTAAGAACAGCATGAAACATGAGCAGTGATAAATTCATTTTGAACGATATCCTTTTCAATTGTTGGTATGTGGAAATTACAAGGAACCTTACTGATGGGATGGGAACAGCATCCATGGTGAACAGTAATCTATCTTTCTCACACGCTGTAAATTATGGTTAAGGGATAACAGCTTATCGGTTGTTGCTGTGACAGGCGCTCAACGTTTGACACACATTTCCCCGTAGGGAACGATCATTGGGGTTACTCCTGAAATTAATTACAATACAGATAAAACAGCTAGCTCTACAGTTTTTTTTTTGTGGAAACAAAAATGCGGTCGTGAGCAAGATTCGAACCTGCGCCTCCCGGATAAATACTCCAGACGCACTGACCGCCAAGCCATCTCGACCTCTGCTCACCACCGCGAATTCTTCTTTCACATATTAATTAATTCCAATTCAACGCCTTAAAACAATGTGTACCTAATGTTAAAACCAATTTACCTACATCATAACCTCATTTTTAAAGTTCATTTAATTATTTTTAAGATATTTTAATTAGCATTTCAAAGGTAGAATTGACATATTTCCAATGTCAATGGAGAAGATTTGTTTTCAAGTGTACTGTACTGTTTGAAATAGTAAATATGTTGGGTTTTGACGGTTTTTGCGAAAATTCAGTTGTAGCAAATTAAACTAATATAGAAGAAATAAGAGCATTCCTGTCTTCTAAACACAATAAGACGGCAGTAAGAAGTGGGACAGCATAAATAAGGAGACGATTAATTGTGCCTACTAATCATGTTCGGAGATTTGAATTTCGCATGGCTTTATTCAAATTTGACGTCATAATTTTGTCTTAATTCGTCCCATCTTCGGTTTTAGATGGGCTTCATCAGAATTGACGCGAATGTCTAATATTTTGTGTAATTTTGGGAATCTACTTGAATGTTAGTCGAAATATTATTTTATTGTTGAATCGTGATGGGTGATTGAGAGAGCTGCTGCGGTACATGACGTGGATTCGATTCCTGTACGGAATAATTATTTGTAACTGATAGCTGTGTAGGGTTAACAACTATACAGGTAAAAAATTACATCAGATTCGTTGTAGCATTCCCGCATTTTCGCGTTATAAGAAAGTGGAAATAACAGCATTGCATGTTATTAATAGAGCGATTTAATAATTATGTTTGAAGAACGTATTTCACGCTATATAAATTATTATAAACTGAAATTATAGCATTAGTTGCATTACGAGTACAGCTCATTCGCGACCTAAATACCTAGTTAAGTTGAATTTCAATACAAGAAATACTTTTATTTAAAAATATTGTATTGACTTAAGTGTATGTCTAAGCACATGTTCCAGTGAAACATATTCAAATGACATTTTTAATAATTTGTCACGCTTGTTGCAAATAGTTCCGAAATGGTTAATATGTTATTATGCATATTTTATTAATAACTTGAGGACGATTTGAGTAAATCACGGTACGCGATTATACAATAATCTGAAAATTTGAATAAGGCAGATTTGGCGCTTTTAGACTATTAATCCCTCACGACGTTTTCCTCCTCCGTAACTCTTATTTTTTTATCAAAAATGATCTATTTTCGGTCATCAACTTGCCCGATGGTAAGCGACGGTGTGGCCGAGGATGTAGCACGTATATCCAGAAGAAATCTATTCACTTTAAGTAGAGTGGATAGATTTTGGGAGAACAATAGTTGGGGAGTTGATGCAACGGCCCAAACCCGTCTCCCACAACGGTTGCACCGGACTACATCCCGAAACAGGACTAGGTTGCTTCACGGCATGGCTTCGTCCGGTGCGTGGTAACCAGCCGCGGCCGAATCCTCCCACCAGAGTTGTGTTGCCTATTTTGCACCACCCAGGGGTCACGTGTAGGGATTCCATTTCAAGGGTGCACTCCTACGGACGCAGGCAACTCAGTCCTCTCAAACATCTCTGTGATGTCTTAGATTTACTAAGAAAGTAGGTCTTTAACATTAAAAGTCACATGCTAGGTTTGATCCCACAACCTGTGGCTCAAGAAGCCACCCGTAATCACTACGTCCATCACGATACATGCCAATTCAACTCCCATGAGTCACAAAACATAAAATTTCATCACCCAGCAACCGGTTACTTAACTAAACTTGTATTAAGTTAATTAAAAAGTGATCCTGGACGAACTCGCTCTACATCCACCTTGCCCCGCCGGGACTAGAACCTGTGTCTATTTATATCGGGCAGGTTCACAGTGATCCACGGCCAGTCGTTAGCACTAACGATCACGATAATGTTGCGAACTGTACATGGTAATGGGATCATGACGGGACTAATATATTATAATGACTTGTGTAATTCCGTTGTAAGTAATATTAACTTTTTTTTATTATAGTTAAGATATAGGGCCGTATAGTACCAACTTTTTTTTTCGAACCGTTGCCCTGCTCTACCAAATTCATCCTGTGTCGTGGGTGCGTTTAGAGATACATAATCACACCCAGGCCCGAAACAATTATCTGTAGGTTATAAAAATATTTGCTCTGTGTGGGAATCAAACCTGCGACACGCGACGTAGCAGCCGGTCTCACGACCACTGCGCCAACAGCAATATATTCTTTTAGGTTAAAAATAAAAAAATAATAAAAAAATGTGGAAATAAAATATGGTCCTGAGCAGGATTTGAGCCTGTGCCTCCCGGAAAAATACTCCAGGCGCTCTGCCAGCTAAGCCATCTCGACCACTGGTCACTACTCCGAATTCTTCTTCCACATTTTCAATACATCCCATGGTGACGTCATCTATTCGGTCCCTGTATATAAAGTAGCTTTTCAATGGTGAAAGAATTATTAAAATCCGTTCAATAGTTTTAGAGTTTATTGATTACAAACAAACACATCCTTATAATCTATATCTATATCTTTAACAATTTCCTGGTATTCCCCGAGGAGGTAGGTGTACCTACACGGTTATACGCCCACATTTCACAAAACACTGTTCTATTCTCTATCAACAGTTACCGGTACCTAGTATAAAGTTAAGTGTAATTTATGTAACAGTCGTGTCAGACCGCCCGGCACCATTACGACCGAATTACATCGACTCGAACATTCCACTGTCTCTATAACCCCACTATAAAACGCGTTTGTAACTACATTACAATATACGAAATATTCAACGCTTACGACTAGACACGCGCGAAATGTGTCAGTGAAAAGATATGAATGAAGTATATCTTTTCGCTCAACGAAGTAGTCCAGTCATTTAGTTCAGTATTTCATTTAGTTCAGCAGATCAGAACGAGTCCATGAGATGAGATATCAAGAGTGATTTAGTTACGACAAATTATGCACTTCACTTAGTTCACTTTTTTATACATAAATCGATTCTTCTTCATACTGTATACAGGCTTTGGACTGTCGACCCATAAATATGAATGTAAGCAAAACAGTGCAGATCTGGTACCTAGTTTCGACTAAGTTTGGTAGGTCGTCATTGTGTGTATTAAGCTAGACGAACAACGACATGACACGAATGTGTATGTGGAAGTTGGCCGGCCGCCGAGCGCTGAACTGTTGACGTATTGCGAGCGTAAAGAAAGATTGAACTACAACTGAACTAAATGAAGTAGAGACACATTCGAATGACTACTGAATGAGAGATAACTTTATTTTGCGAAATGAAGTAGTCCATTTCCTTCAATCGTTTGCGAACTACCCATCTCTACTCACGACAATATTTCTCTTTCTACAAAAAATATGGATGAAAGGCGATTGACTAAACTACTACATGAGGTGAGAGTGGATGGAAGAGTCGGGGCAGGCCGACCTCGACGAACGTACAGCCATCCAATTGTGGACGTTCTGAAAAAAGGACAGAGGGGTTACTCTTGAAACTAATACCCATTCCAATCCAAATCAAATATTAAAGAGACGCCTTAAAAACAACGTGTAATTTTAAAATCAATTTACCTACATTACAGTTGCCTCAATTTTAAAGCATACTGTCTTCATATTATCCCGAATCTATAATAATGTTTTAGACATTTGAGCATTTAAAAGTACGAACTGACATATTACCAATGTCAATTGAGCGGAATTATTTTCAAGAGTACGCCTATAGGTCAGGAGTCACCTAAATCGGCGAGCATGTATGAAGAGGTTTTTTTTTTTCTTCTTATCGTGTGGTTGATGAACAACCTAGTCTCAGAGTTTAAAGCCATTTGTACGTCTCCGATACGGTTTAGATTAGTTATTAGGATGTGGATTGGAGATCGATCTTTGGATAGGGTTCAATCTGGGATTGTTTTCAATCTTGGATAAGAGATACGTTATTAATTTCGGGCGTTAAGCACCATCGAGAACATCTCTCATGTGTGCTGTTTTCCTCACGATGTTTTCCATCACCGATTTAAGCAAGTGATAATTAATTTATAATACGGACATGACTTCGAAAAGTACATTATAAAAGCATACATTGTCCTGCCCATAACCACATTTATTTGGGGTTGATATAGCACGTCAATCTCTTCATACAATCCATCTCTATAGCAGTGAAGATAATATGAAAAATTCCAAGACAAAGATAAAAAATGACATGACGTTGAACATAAACACACATATCCATTCATAGACACATGCATAAATGACAATTAACGCAGTGCATCACCGATGCGGGCATACGCGAGCACATCGGCGCCCGCGCAGCTAACTGGGTCATTGACAACGCGCGCGGCTGTTAAACCTGCGCGTGCGTTGCACAACCAAACGTTATGCGATGACAATGCATTTCCTAGGTCTGTGGTGCAGTGTAGTTTTAGCCGAGTCTATTTTTGTATAAGCTAAAATAATTATTTTATTTTTTATTTTCGTTGGGTTTTATATTTGTGGTTCAATTATTTACATCATAGCATCACGCCTCTTTGGTCTAGTAGTGTCAAGCGCGACAACTGAGCATGAGGACCTGAAATCGATTCCCGGGTCGGGCAAAGTGTTATTGGGTATTTCTATCAGAAAATTTTCGACAGCAGCCCGGAGTTTGGAATTGTGCCCTGTAGATGGCAATAGGCTCACCTACTATTGCCATCAATCTTGCACAATTCCATGAGACTACTGAGAATATTCCATACGAGGGAAAAATCATTAACACTTTGTGTGACCCGGGGATCTAACCCTGGACGTTACAGTCAGCAGTCCCGCTCACGATCACTAGACTAACGAGGCATTAATTTTAATCAAATTCTGTCAATTTCAATCGTTCTTGAGTTCCCTGGGCACGTTCAAACATCTAACTATAAGTATTGAGATTATTAAAAAAAATGTGGTTACCTACAATATCAAAATTTGCAAAGGCGCAACAATTTTAGAAAATAACTATTAAATTAAATACTATTTGAATTAGTAACAATAAAATTATTTAATTAACTTTAATGTACAACAAAATCAAAATGTCTCCATTAAAATTATTTCAAAAAGATGCGCTTTGAAACGTCCTCTCTTCACAACTTATTCCAGGTTTAGTTCACAAAGGATTTTATTATAGACATTGTTCGTCTTCTATAACGCCACCCACTCAGTCCCAAAACGCTGTACATCAAATACAAACAGTTAGAATACATAAAAAATTATTACTATCTGTTTTCGTATTCAGACCGTAGCCTTTTCAGTCTACCTACTGATAACACTGTGACATATTTGACATTACATTGTAACACATTACATTGTACATGTTTTGACAGCGCAGTGTTGGCGCAGTGGTCGAGAGACCGACTGCTGCGCTGCGTGTCGCAGGTTCGATTCCTGCACGGAGCAAATATTTGTACGATTTATGGATAATTGCTCCGGGTCTGGGTGTTTGTGTGCTTGTGATATTATATGTCCGTAAACGCACCCACAACACAGGAAGAAATTCATAGTGTGGGGCAATGTTTTTAAAAAAAAAAAAACCTCCATCATATAATTTAATAAAAGTTAACAAACAAACAAACTAACTTCTGAATAATAATAGAAAACGGCTTTGTTTCATTAGGCCGCCATTCTTATTCATAATATTATAACATAAAATTTAATGGTAATGGAATGGCATTGGGAGATCTCAAGCTATGTGCTTAAACTTAATAGCTGATATTTATAGAGCTTTCTATAATAAAAGCTTAGTACTATCTTGATATATTACCCTTGGAAGGCGTCATTAGTTGGTCCCCCAATGCCTGGTTTTGGTATTAAAATCATCAGTGCAAATACCTCGAATTATAACAAAAAAATAGGTACGAACAGTTGGGAACTAAACTAGATTGTCTGTACAGCTAACCCAGGTGATTAATTAGACTCAATAATTTCAAATTGTATTGACTGCAAAGTTAGTCGTGTCGGTTCGGTCACCTGTATAGGGACTGAATAGATAGCAATGACGTCACCAAAAGACGTGTCAAAATATGGATGAAGAATTCGCGGTGGTGAGTAGTGGTCAGAGCGCCTGGAGTATTTATCCGGGAGGCTCAGGTTCGAATCCTGCTTGTGACCGTATTCTTTTCCATTTAATATAATAACTTAAGAGTTCGCTAAGCATGCGTTAATGCTTTTCAAAGATTTATCTTGAATAGACTCAACAATTTAAAATGATGTAAAGTCTTACTCTCGACACGAAAAAGTGTAAATGGCAGCGTTTTGTATGCGATGCGAGATTCGATCATCTAGTTATTGCGTACTGGTCGATCTTTGTGTTTGTGTTTAGAACTATGGGATATTGGGAATAAAATAAAACTCAATCACATCCTCACTCACTTATCACACGTTTGAGCACCCAAAACTCCCCCTGGCTGCCGCCACGCGAAATTAGAAAATGGAGAACTAATTATAAGCCACGACAAATTTTATAGGTTTTATTAATTCGGTTAAAACATTTATACGATATTGCATCTGCAACCCATCTCGCCGCAACTGCGCAAACGCAATATTCCTCGCGATTATCTCTCGCGCATAAACTGTGCCATGTAAGGGTTACGCGCGAATATCTCGAAACTAGTTTGACTTGTGTGCGAGAGAAAAAAAAACATTAAAAAAATATGGAGATGCTCGTCGCCGGACGTTGCCTCTGATTACTATGTCCTCAGTTATTTTTAGTTGAAGGTATCCTTTGCGATATGACGGGGAAGAAAGGATTGGAACAAATTGCAAGTTAAAAAAAAAGTTTTATGCACTTGTAAAATGAAAAATCTATCGATTTTATATTGGATAAATAAGCTAACAATTCTTATATTGATACCGCAGTGAGAGAGAAATATAATCTAAATGAAAAATAAAAATAATTAATACTAATAAGGATAAAATTATGTGTCGAGTCAATACTATAAATAATTGCAAGACTACACTCCCTACATAAACATCTTTTATGGGAATGGCTTCATTATCACTCCTAACTTGCTTCAAGGTCATTTGGTGTGAAGTCTCCGTCTTCTTGCACTATTCCTCAATTCACAGCAAAGGAGTGGACTCTCTACCTGCGTCTGTGTTTCCGAACGCATTCAACCCTAATTTCTTCAAATTTAGAGTGAACAGGCTTCTACTGGGTAAGCTCACTCCATCGTCGACTTTGTCTGTGTCACCTGTGACCTAGACTAGAGACAATAGCAAACCCACTAATAAAAAATAAAATGATTCGTCCCTATTTTGTATCCTATTTGGGTTAAGCTTATCGTCACTATGTGGTTTTTAATGGTACCGGTTCAAGTCATGAGGCCGAGTCCTCGACCAGCTAGCTCTCTTTCCATCGTTAGTATTTAAGACCATTTTAGTCACGTGTTCGTGATTGAAAGCTGACTCTAAACCTGATACGTAGTGTGCGCACTTTATGTATTTGTGCTGAACGATACCTATTATTATAGAATAACAGAACAAAATCAACTCACTAGAGTTCTTGATTTATTCTCACATTAAAATAAGACATTAAGTACGTTTCAAATCTAACTTTCACAACTGGAAACATGGTCGTAGATCCTGAAACAGTATCGGAGTAAGACAAGAATTTAAAATAATGTTACAGTTAATATAGAAGTGTACTCAGCAGTGCCAGATGACGATAATAATGCAGTGATAACACGACGTCTGAGCAGAATGCCAGACGTGGAACATTTGGCAACACAATGCCGCCACCCGGTACAACTAAATTACAGTTAGAAGTTTTAATAGCAGCGTATGAAACTAGAATAATGTAGTAACAATGAAATTCAAATTCAAATTCAAATATTTTTATTTCATATAGGCCATATTACAAGCACTTATGAAAAGTCAAAGCTAGGTGCACGGTTCCAAGGCGTTGATCTTATGGAGAAGAGCCGGCAAGAAACTCCATAGACACTCTTTTAAAATAAATTGGTATAACAATAAATAAGGTAATGTGAGAATAATGCAGGTTAATGAGCAAAATAATAAAGGAAAGCGCTAGAAGCAATAACTTATATAGCCCTTTAAAATGATTGCCAAAGCAGTTAAGAGCTGACCAGTCCCGACAGACAGCACCCGTTCACGAGCATGACGCGCACATCAGCCTCGCTTAGCTCAACCATTTTGTAGGGAACTCGACGACCCGATGTACAACGCCACCATCAGCAGGACATTTTAGTGAGCATGACAAACTCATAATGCCTGACAATGGGCAATATGTACGTAACATGAGATTAAAAATAACATTAATGTCCACATAATGCTCACATTTTACAAAGAAATGTTAATATAAATTTAAAACTAGTAGGAATACTAGCGGTTAGTTAATGGATATGTAAATTTACATAAACAAACAAGTGTCAAAAAAAAAAAAATACAATTGGAATAATTGTACTACGTCAATAAAATTAATTGTATAAAAATAAAAACTAGTAATTACAAAAGTAATCTGTTGAGGTTACATTCATACATGAAATAAATTAGACAGTGCCAGTGGGTCGCTGTGTGCAGGAGGGGATCGTGCGCCAAACATCCTTATCCTCAATGTAATGTTTAATACTATAATATGCTTTAGATATTAAAATGCGTTTGATCACTACCTTAAACTTATCATCTGGAAGATCTGTAATATTAGATGGGATCTTATTGTAGAATCGAATACTGTTACCCATAAATGATTTGCTAGTCTTCCTAAGCCTAAAACCGGGGACTATAAGCTGGTGCTTATTACGAGTGTTTAAATTGTGGTTGTCACTCTTCTTATTGAAATGGGCAATATTTTTGCGAATGTACATGATATTACTGAATATGTACAATGATGGCAAGGTAAGTATATTTATTTCCTTAAACAATTCACGTAATGACTCACGACAGCCAAGATTATAAATAGCTCGGACTGCTCTTTTTGTAATATAAAAATAGTCTCAACGTCAGCAGCCGAACCCCACAGTAAGATGCCATAGGACATAATACTGTGAAAATAAGCAAAATATACTAGTCTAGCCGTTGCTACATCTGTCATCTGTCTTATTTTTCTAACAGCGAAAGCAGCAGAGCTGAGTTTGCCTGCAAGTGACTCTATATGAGAACCCCATTGCAGTTTGGAGTCTACTGAAACGCCTAAGAAAACAGTTGACGGAACCAAATCTAACACCCTACCATCAAGTTTTATATTTGAATTTATATGGGGTACGTTTGGTACGGAGAACCTAATGCATTTGGTCTTATTCGGGTTAAGAAGAAGGTTATTAGCAGAAAACCAATTAGATACTTTCATAAGTGTATTATTGAGTTCAATCTGATCCCCATCCTTTCTATTTACTTTGAATATAAGGGATGTATCATCAGCAAAGAGGACCATATTTGTCTTGATATCCTTGATAAAGTAGGGAAGATCATTAATATAAACTAGGAACAGAAATGGGCCCAGAATTGATCCTTGAGGCACCCCCATTTTGACAATTGCACCTGTCGAAGTTACATTATCAATAGCCACCCTTTGATTTCGATTCAACAAATATGAACTTAAAAAATCAATTGATCTACCTCGAATTCCATAGTAATTTAATTTCATAATGAGCGTTCGGTGATCCACGCAGTCAAAAGCTTTCGAAAGGTCACAAAACACTCCTATAGCATCTTGAGCCTCCTCCCAAGCCCCCAACACTGCTTTGATCACAGTGGATCCGGCATCAACTGTCGAACGTCCCCTAGTAAACCCAAACTGTTTGGCATGCAATATTTTATTTTTATTAAAGTAAACTAACATTTGGTTTAGCATTATTTTTTCAAAAATTTTACTCAACACTGGTAGCACAGATATTGGCCTATAATTAGATGGGTTATTATGGCAGCCTGATTTGAAAATGGGTACGATTTTACTTAGTTTCATAAGATCGGGAAAAACACCCTCTGTGATGCAACGATTAAATATTGACGCCAGAATTGGCGCTATCTTAGCAATTATTGATTCAACCGCCTTTATTGACAATCCCCATAAGTCCTCAGTTTTCTTAATGACAATTGTTTTAAATGTTTTTATTATATCAATGTGGGTTATGAGATTAAATTCAAAGTTTGTGGAGTGTAACTCAACGCTTTCCTTTAAAAGAGACTCGGCCGCTATAACAGACGACGAAAGAGACTTTGTAGTCTTTATTGGTATATTAGTGAAGAACTTTTCCAAGAATTTGGCGACTACACCTTTATCTGAAACAAGTTCACCATCAACTTTTAGTTCTATGTTACTATCCATGGACCTACTATTTCCAGTTTCAGTATTAATTATTTTCCAAGTAGCCTTTATTTTATTACTTGCATGTTTGATTTGGTTACTAATAAAAACGGCCTTAGCTTGTATACAAACTTTTTTAAAGATCTTTGAGTATTTTCTTACGTAATTATGAAAATTAACATTAGATGTGTAAGACTTTTTGTCATATAGATCATACATCACATCTCTACTGCGTCTTATACCCGCAGTTGCCCAGTTACTGAAAATTAAATTATGTTTTAAAGTTATTGATTTTACTTTGCAAGCATTTTGGAACTCAGTAGATATAACATTAAAAAGTGAATAATACATTTCATTGGGGTCGCTATATTGTGGATTTAATGTAAGTAACTGAGATTCTACATTAGAGCTGAACTTTTCTAAATTCTTTTTAGTAAGAGGCCTACACTGTATAGTCTTGGAAAGTTCCTTTTTTTTTACATTAAATTTGATGATCTGACACTTATGGTCCGAACGAATGCCACTAATAAGATTTTTATCTAATATTTTAAAGTTGGTTGCTATATTATCTATGCAAGTGGCAGAGGTAGACGTTACTCTGGTTGGCTCAGAAAAAATATGTTTTAAGTTAAATGATCTAAATAGAGATAAAAGGTTTTGTTTATCTACCGTGTTTATCAAAATGTCTATGTTAAAATCTCCACAAACTAGTATTTTTTTATTTATTTTTATTCTCCTAAGGGCATCTTCCAATATTGAAAAGAAAAGATTAGTACTAGAAGAGGGGGGTCTATAAGCACACAAAATCACGAATTCCTCTAATTCTGCACACGCGAGCTCACATACTCGTTCTACAGAGAGATCGCGAATATCAAGTCGCTCCTTACATTTATGGAGGCATTGTACCATAATTAAGGTTCCTCCACCATCCGCTGAAACTCTCCGGAACGAACTGGCTACTTTAAAATTATTAATATTAAATGACATTTAATATTAATAATTTTAAAGTAGCCATTTAATAATTGTATACAATGCATTGTGATATATTTGTAGCACGTACAAAATAACTTAACATAACATAACATAACTTTTCGAGTCATGTGCGTATTAGAAATTAATTAGCACTTGTTTAAAACTGTGAAGCAAAATTGTGAGGAAACCGGCATACCAGAGAGATGTTCTCGATGGTGTGTAAAGGCATGTCAGAGACGTACGGGTGGTTTAAACTCTGACATTAGGTTGTTCATCAAACACACGAAGAAGAATATTATATTAATACGCCTCCCGACCGTATTTCGGTCACGGTGTCCTGTCTCCACGGAGATTTGCTGGAGATATTATAGTGCACAATTATATGCGCAAATACATGTGTGTCTCGATTGAACATAAATGAAACCCTCAGATGTATTTTTCTACTTGTATTTCGATTCAGAAGTGATTTTTTACATAGTTTTATTGCACTGAATGACGAAACGTTATTACAATAAAAATATTCAGATTTGTGTAGGTACTTGACAAAAGTTAAAGGCAAAAAAACTAAAACGCCTTAATAAAGATCGCGCGACACTTGCTGCTATGCAGGTACGCGTAGGCGCGTCAACATCCTCCCGCCGTTGAAATCTTCTGTTTCAAATCTTCAGTTCATTTGGGGTAGGCAACGGACACAGACGAACCAAAGGACGTCGCACCACTCCACGCTGAGTCTTTACGTCGGCAACTCTGGAGACCCCATCTGATCCAGGAAACAATTTTTGTACTCTTCCAAGTCTCCAACACAGAGGCGGTGTGTTGTCTTCTTTGAGAAGAACTAAATCATCGATGTTCAGGCTTGACTGGTTGGTTTTCCATTTGGTACGCTGCTGTAGGTCAGCGATATATTCACGCTGCCACCGACGCCAGAAGTGTTGATGTATTTGCTGTAGTCGTTGGTAGCGTTGTAAATTGTTAGAGTTGCGGTCTTCTAAGTCAGGTGACGGAAGAGCTGTGAGGGCCCGACCAATGAGGAAATGACCAGGGGTTAGGCAAAGAAGATCATCGGGCGAGGAAGATAGAGGGCAAAGTGGACGACTGTTAAGGACAGATTCTACTTGTGCGAAAAGGGTAGACAACTCCTCAAAGGTAAGATGAGAATTGCCCATTACACGTTTAATATGGTACTTTGCCGACTTCACACCGGCCTCCCAAATTCCACCAAAATGAGGGGCGTAGGATGGTGAAAAAATAAAATGTATCCCTTCCCCACTTGCAAAATCAGAAAGAGAATCCGCGTTAATTTTAAAAAAATGATTAAGCTCCTTAGCCCCGGATACAAAATTGCGGCCGTTATCACAAAATACCTCCATTGGCCGTCCACGCCGTGACACGAACCGTCTAAAAGTATGAATGAATGCGTCCTTTGTCAAATCACTCACAGCCTCAAGGTGCAGACATTTGTAGGTTAAACAAACGAAAAGGCAAAGATAACCTTTAACTAATTTCGCGCCACGTCCTTTCCGATTTAAAATTAAAAATGGACCGGCGAAGTCTATACCGACCGAGGTAAATGGGAAACTTGGCGTGACTCTTTGGGAAGGTAAATTACCCATTATGGGTTCTAATGGCTTTGCTTGAAATCTCCGACATTTAACACAATAACGAACTGTTTGCCGAGCTATGCGTCTGCCATTGATTGGCCAAATATAATCTCTTATTATGCCTAGTAACAACTGTGGCCCAGCATGCAAATTACGAATATGTTCATATTTAAATATCAATTTAGTAAAATGGTGAGATGCATCTAGTAAAATAGGATGTTTCTTGTCAAAGGCGTAATCCGAGGAATCAATCCGACCACCTACTCGAATTAACTTGTCTTGTGGATTAAAAAAAGGAGACAGTGATAAAAATTTGGATTTTGAGCTTAAAGAATTGCCTTTGGCTAATGTTTCATATTCGTGTGGAAACGATTGTTGCTGTGCTAAACGACATAATTTAAGAAATGAATTCTGTAACTCATTTATTGTTAAAGGACCTAATGTTATAGTTTTGTTACAAGATTTTAATTTTAAATTATTAATATATCTTAACGCATGTGCAAATTGTCGTCTTAAAACATCGTAACTTTGATAATGTTGGAAGTTTATTACAGATTCTGTTAGTGTTCCTAAATTGACAATTGTAGAATTCTGTTTGGTTTCAGGTAAGTTATTTAAATTAATTTCATTATTATTTAAAATAGGCCATGTGTCTTCAACCTGTATTAAATATGGTGGCCCTGACCACCACAATATATTGTCCTTTAAATGATTTGGGCTGATACCTCTTGATATTAAGTCAGCTGGGTTGACTGATGTCGGAACGTGACGCCATGAACGCACATCCGTTAGTTCACAAATTTCGGCAACCCTATTCGCGACAAAAGTTTTAAGATTTTTAAAACTTGAGTGAAGCCATGCTAACACAATACTAGAATCACTCCAATAAACCTCATTATTCACCTTATATCGCAAGGAATCTCTAACAGATGTACTTAATCTAGCTGCTAGAAGCGCAGCACAGAGCTCCAAGCGCGGAATGGTTGTAGGTTTGGTTGGTGCAACCTTAGATTTGGCGCACAATAATTTTACAGTTATCTCATTGGCAGAGTTAACTGATCGTGCATAAATACACGCTCCATACGCACTTTGGGAAGCGTCACAGAAACAATGAAGTTCTACAAAAGTAGGCTCATCACAAAGCACGTGTCTTGGGATTTTTATAGTAACTAGAGCGGACAAAGAATCGGTAAATTCAGTCCAGGCCATGGAGATCCTTTCGGGGATCGGATCATCCCAGCCTAATTTCTCCAACCATAGTTGTTGTAAAATAATTTTAGTTTGTATTACACATGGACTGAGTAAGCCCAATGGGTCGAAAATTTTGAATAAATTAGACAATATCGATCGTTTAGTTGGGTGATTGTTATTGAATGACAGTGGAAGTTGTATTGGGAAATGTAATGTATCTGTTGATGGATCCCAACCAAGACCTAGGGTACTAGAAGACTCGCTCAGTGTTAACTTCTCATCAACATTTAAAGAAGATGAGTCAAAAATACTAGGTAAGTTAGTTTTAAGTTTCCTTAAATTAAAACAACCTAATCTGAGTGCTTCGATAACACCTTGAAGAATATGCCTTAAAGTGTGCTCACTGTCACACGTGGTTATCATGTCATCGACGTAGAAATCATGTTGGATGACATTTTTTATGGTTTCATCTGGATATTCTTCCCCAAGCTGCCAAAGGCAGCGTGTGCTTAAATAACTGGAACTTGCCATGCCGTAAGTTACAGTATTTAGCTTAAGGGTTTTGATAGGTATGGACTCATCTTCTCTCCACAATATTAGCTGAAGATTACGGTCCTCCTCACTTATTTGCACCTGGCGATACATTTTTCCTACATCGCCGGTGAGGAGGTATTTGTGTTGTCTTGCCCGTACTAGAATGGAGAAAAGTGAATCCTGCATGTTTTGACCTATCATAAGAATATCATTAACTGACAAGCCAGATGAAGTAGGAGCTGAACCATCAAAAACGACTCGTATTTTCGTAGATTCACTGGTATCCTTAAAAACCGCGTGATGACATAAAAAATATGATAGATCCGGTTTTAAAATATCAGACTGTGAAAGATGACCCAACTGCGTATATTCCTTTATAAAGTTAACATATTGTGATTTAAGTTGTGGGTGCTTTCGAAATCTTTTTTCTAAATTAATAAAACGTTTTTTTGCTAATGAGTAAGATTCACCTAGACAATTGGGTGAATCTATGAGTGGTAACCGAACAGAAAATCTGCCCATATCTAATCGTGTAGTGTAAGTTAAAAAATGTTTTTCACACAACTTTTCTTCATGACTTAATTGTAATTTTGATGGAACTTCTTCAAGCTCCCAAAATTTAGACATTAGTGTATTTAGGTCATCATCATTCTTTGACGTCGAAGAATGATGACATTGGATGTAAGATGTTTTATTTAAATTCTTCATTTTGATTGGACCCGAAACTAGCCAACCAAACTGAGAACTTCTTAATATGGGATTATTAGGGCCTAAGGAACGTTGCTCGCAGCCAAGAATATCCCAAAACAAATCTGCTCCGATGAGTATATCAATAGCAGAGGATTGATTGAAACTAGGGTCAGCAAGGTGTACCTCGGTAGGTATTTGCAGTTGCTGAGTGTTTATAGTAAACCTGGGAATATGACTTGTCAATTCCGGTAATATTAGAAAAGAAGTTGTTATATTGAATGGTTTATTTAAAGATTTTAGTTGCGCCACACAACTCTGTGTGACCTTGCTAGTGATGCTGTTGCCAATTCCGACAATGTTAATACAATCGTTAAACGAAGAACCTGATAGAGATAATTTTTCTTTAAGACTCTGTTTGATAAATGAAAATTGACTGCCGCAGTCTAACAAAACTCGTACTCGATCAGTTTTATTTGTGGTAGGGTTAGACACTTCAACCAAGGCAGTAGATAAAAGTATATGCATAGAAGAACCTAGTGATGTAAGACTGGCTACCGAACCACATGATGACGTGGTAGCTATTGCTGCAGTTTCGTTTGCAATCGGAACATGTAGAAGTGAGTTATGCTTCTTCTTGCACTCGCGACATGGTCTGAGGTAGCAATTTCGTGTAATGTGCCCTAGCCTTAAGCAGTTTGCACAAAGATTTAATTTTTGCACTTCAGCTATGCGATCTTCAACACTCTTAGCCTTAAAGGAAGGGCAATCGTAGATTTTATGCTCGCCCTGACAAACAACACAACACGAAGAAGATGAATTATTTTGAACAGCAGATTGACAAATGGACTGGCAAGTAACTGATTTATTATTATTACGTTCGGTCTTATTATTATTCATACCTTTCGATGACGCAGAACACGATGATTTATTTGTACTGTTTAACGGAGAGTGGTTGAGAGACTCGAGGACATTTGCTCGATCAATAAGAAATTTATTAAATTGTTGTAAGTTGGGGACATCATCCAAAGTGCCACGCCACTCTTCCCATTTAGTAAGAGTACGGTTATCCAGTTTAGAACTCAGGATGTGTATTATTAAAATATCCCATTTATGAGTAGGTTGCCCTAAGCTTGATAGCGCTCTTAAGTTCTTGGTGACGTGGTCTACCAGAAACCGAAGTGACTTGTCGGACTCGCGAGTTAATTGATTTATATTTAACAAAGAATTCAAGTGGTGATTTATTAACTGTCTCTTATTATCATACCTGTCACATAATAATGTCCAAGCGGTGCTATAATTGGAATTAGAAACCTCTAAATTACTAACTATTCTAGCTGCATCTCCTTCCAAATAAGATAAAAGATAATGAAACTTATTTATTGGTGCAATCCTATCATTATTGTGTATAACTGTTTTGAAAGTGTCACGGAACTCAAGCCAACGGAAGTATGTCCCGTTAAACTTTGCAACCTGTATCCGTGGCAGTTTAAACCCTGCTTCATGATTATCAATATTAAAAGGCGCTGTTGTATCATGACTAGAGTTGAGTATATTTCCAGACTCATCATGGCGATTACTCTGATGACTCTGAATAAAACTCTGAGCGTTTGCAATGTTGGTAATAAATAATTGTTCGATGTCATCTCTTTCATCAATCTCATCAGGCAAATGAGATGAGTTTAAAATCTCAATTTGATTCTGCAAGTCATCGAACCTACTAGAAAGTGACTCAAATTTACTAAGCTTAAGTGACAACTCAGCTAATTCTAAACGCGTAACAGAATCCTTTGATAATAAACTCGCTAAATAATTCTTAAACTTAGTAATTTGGCCTTTTATCGAACTACGCCTAACAATAAGATCTTGCAATTCTTGCACGTCCCTCGCAGAGCCTTCACCACCAAAATCCTTGTCCTTGCCCATTTGTTACGGTTAAAAATAAATAACAGGTACTATACACTTCAACAAGGACTATAATGGCAGACACTATGCGAAACACAATGCACTAATTATTATTTAAATATTTGATCTTACGTCCCTCTCCCGGTGTCACCTGTGGTTTGAAAGTGCCGGTGCTGAACTCTGCAGTACTCCGTGGATAGGGCTTTACTGTTTGTAGGCCGTCGCAGTCACGAAAACAATGCCTGGAATGTTCGGCGAACTAATATAAATGACTTGCAAAAAATATATACTTTTAAACTTGAATTTAGGGTACCTATGCAGATAATTTAATACTTGGAATGTTATTTAGTTGTCTATTGGTGTATAAGTATTTGTAGTATTAAGGATATAGTGTAAAACACATAAAATAAGTAGGTCAATGACAATGTAGGTAGGTCAATGCCTTTAAATTTTTGCAACTATAAGTTTCTTTCGTATTATGTGGATATTAATCACTACTTATAATTTATTTAGGTATCTGTATTAAAATAAGCACATGTAAACTGAGGGGAATATTTATTACTAGGAAGATAGAAAGGAGTAGGTAACAAGGATCAAAGGTCACTTGGCTGCATTGGCCGGGCTGCTGCACGACGACTTCGGTGGATTTCGCTTTAATTGATTGATGTCTAGATCGTACACCAGGTATAGGCTGCAATGGCTGATGCTCCAAATTCTCCAAAATATTCTCCAACTTAATATTCTTGAAGACAGCAGTCGGTAAACTCAATTGTTCAAGCTAACCGGGCTTCGTCTGATGCTTGGTAATTTTCCGTTTTGCAGGATGTCGTGTCACGGTCGCCAATTTTTATGTCTCGATTGAACATAAATGAAACCCTCAGATGTATTTTTCTACTTGTATTTCGATTCAGAAGTGATTTTTTACATAGTTTTATTGCACTGAATGACGAAACGTTATTACAATAAAAATATTCAGATTTGTGTAGGTACTTGACAAAAGTTAAAGGCAAAAAAACTAAAACGCCTTAATAAAGATCGCGCGACACTTGCTGCTATGCAGGTACGCGTAGGCGCGTCAACAATGTGCTTCCTCCACTGTTATAGACCGATTGGACGACAACCCGACACGACCGGAGAGAGATCAGGCGCAGGACCGGCTTTATGTGCTCTCCGAAGCACGGGGGTGTCACACCACCAATTTCCTAACTACGGGCTGCTACTGTGAATTCCTAACGGAAAATCCCAATACCATTTTGCGTGACCTAGAAATCGAACCGAAGACCTCATGCTTAGCAGTCGCGCCTGCGTCTAATAGACCTTCTCCAATACTCTTAACTTCATTATATTTCTGTAGCGTAGGTAAAGGATAATAACAATTAAAACTTTCGGAGAAATACGTCCCCAAACGTGATCAAACTCTTTGGTAAATCTCCAAATCAATCAGGGGTTAATAAAGTTATTATTGCCATATCTCAGTAAGATTACTAATTTGGCAAAAAACTTTGTTTTTGTGTTAGAATTTTTTACAGGAAATTCTGTTTGCTTTAGAGGTAAAGGCACATTCTAAATTATTAATATACTTTTATGTTTTTCATCGTCATGTTTTCATAATAGTTATGCATATTTGCTGGTTCATGAATGTTCATCCTGTTAATTATGTTTTCCTGTATTTTTACTTTACTCTCAGACTCAAAGCTTGTTCCCTACGTAACGTCCTCGTTTTATGCAAATGTGTCACTTTCACGGGTGCCAAGCCTTTTCTGAATTCAGTGTAGGAATTGCTAATGAACAGCTGCTGTATTTTTTTTACCAGAAACAAATTTTAACGAAACTTTTTTATGAAAGGTTACTTGAAACACTTTCCTACGTAAAATGTTTTTTTCTAAAACGTCTGTTGGACGAAGTTACTTTGTTATGTTTTTATTCAAAACATTTTACTTTATCAATTTTCTTTTGTAATTTGTCTTTATTTACATCTCACAAACCACAACAATATACCGGCTTCGTATCGGCGGAGCCATCAAATTGACAATTTGTATACCACCCAACAATTCAATTTTCCCCGAGTTTCCTCTTATCAATCATAATTTCCCGATGAAGCTCTAGTAATGGAGTTTTCTTTGACTCTTTCTTGACTTTATTTGTTTACAATTTAGATTGTATAAACGGATTTTACCTCAGATTTATATAAATTTGTTCATGAAAATCATGTGTTTCATATCAGAATTTGTCGCGGTATGAGTAAGAAATCGTTGCATGCCGCATTAGTCACTCCAAATCATTAGATATGTATGTAACTCATTAAAAACCTGTTCACATTTCCAGCGATCTAACGGAATGACATTCTCATCTAACAAAATAATAATGTTTCTTTTGTTTATGTGATGAATTGATATCAGAAGATGTGGTAGTTCCACGTGATTGAGGTGTGGCTGAGATCCTGCAGCTATAAATTAATATTGATGAGGTGTCAGACAGATGATGACATCGCATTTGTTGGCTCGTTATTTATTGCCTATTTTATTGGTTGTAGCCTAACTTTTGTATGCTCAGAAATATCAGGTTTTGGACTTAATAGCTTTGCATTGTTCTGTTTTATCTCCACAAGCTACTTGTTTCCCTTTATTATTATTTAGTTCTGTAGAATTACTATGTATGCAGACAGTAGAATCATAAAAAAATTGTTAACCTATTCTATAACATATTTCGTTAAAACACGACGGTGTAATTTATACACGATGATTTCATGTGTTTTTGATAAACACATAGCTGTTTCTGATATATCCACAACAGTTCTTGATATATATTAAAAAGCCTATATGCAGGATTATTCAATCCTTATAATGAGACTTTATTTTTCTTTTATGTGGTCGTCAGGAACTGACTTGGTGTTAGATAGTTTGAAGCCATCCGTGGACATTTGATTTGGCCTAGCTATAATATATTAATTTTTATGTATCGTCCGAAGCACAGAAACGATAAGATGAAAGTCCCTCAAGCGTTCACCCATCTTTAGATTGACCGCGCCAAGTGTTCTTAACTCATAATAGTTTATCGACGATATTTAAGTTAATACTTAACAAACTCCGGGCTGCTACTGAGAATTTCCTAACAGAATAAACTCAATAACTCTGCTCGACTCTGGACTCGAACCCAGGACCTCATGCTAGACAGTCGCTTTTACGCCCAATGAAGCAGTTCAAAAACATAGCGAGTTATCCTTGAAGCTCAGTTGAGATATTGATAACGCATTACAAAATTGTATCACGCTAGTTAACCGTTATTGAAACCAGTTGCAGATGCCGGTGGCACCAAAGCAGATGGAAATCAATTCATTACATTATGTAGGTGTCTGTCTTTGCTTGAAGAGTTGATTTATGATACAGTTGATAACTTGAACTGGTTTCTCTAAGTACTTTCTTTTTATTGTTGTTTGAGATGAGTGTGATATATTTGAAATATTATAGTAATTGTGAATGTGAGCATCATCCTACTAATATTATAAACGCGAAAGTTTGTAAGTATGAATGGAGGGATGGATGTTTGTTACTCTTTCACGTAAAAACTACTGAATGGATTTTAATGACACTTTGCAATAATTTTGCTTAGAATCAGAATAACACATAGGCTACAATTTATAAAGATATTGTGTGAATTGTTCAAAATATGACGATAAGTATCAAGTAAGTAGGAAAAATTCTACCATCTGCGAGCTATTCTGGCGTGCGCTGTTTAAACCTTTTGAGATATAACAAAATGACGTATGATGGTATGTGTGTATATTATATAGGTCTATAGAACAGTCCGAGATGGTATATGTCTATCTCTTAAGGATAACATACTACATCAATTTTAATACATAAAATAATGGGCAATTATGAAGCGGTAATTGGAAAGCGGGACCGGGATCAAAATTTCATGATTACATTTGGTCGCGATATCCAACATCCACGCGGGCGAAGACGCGGGCATCAGCTAGTGTAGGTATAAGTATTTTATTTATTGTTATACAGATTTGTAATTTAGCGGTTTTGAGGTTTTTATATGGCCTACGCAAATTTCCTGCTGATCTGGTATCGCCTTGCGACAGGTCGTTGAGCTCCCTATAACATGGTTGAGCTACACGATGACTGATGCATGTGTGCCGTCAGTTAGGACAGAAACTGCAATGGCTGTTTCTTAAAAAGGCTATTCAAGTTACTCCACAGTTACTCTAGTCTGGTTGCGCTCACATAGGGTTATTTAATGATGTCTGGACTCTAAAAGAGACCTTTACCTTTGAGTTTGTTTCAGCGTTTCTTCGCAGAGGTAATTAGATGGTAAGCGCCGGTGCCATGCAGATGATAGTGATATGTAAGAGTTTATAAAATACCTGTTGACAAAATAAACAATTTTATTTCATTGATGATAAGCAGTGTTGAGAAGGTATCGTAGATAACGGCGATATGCCCATAAACCTTACTTAATTTTAAGCAGTCGGAGATTTACGATGCACTAGATTTTAGGGGTACTGATAAAATGAGGAGCGCTTAAGTATTTTGCCATAAGGAAGTGACAGACAGTGATTACTTTCTGCTTTCGTCTTTATATAAATCTTAGCCTTCTCGACCACTCGAGAGATGGTTTAGTGGTCAGAGCACCTGGAGTATTTGTCCGCGAGACGCACGTTCGGTTTCTGATCTCGACCGTATTTTTCTGTTCACAAAAATTTATAACTTTAGAATTCGAAACGCGTGCGTTAAAGTTTTTTTAGCTCATAATCTAATAGTTCAGTATTCACATCGTAGTCGAATGTTGGACAGAAGCCCTTTTCAAGTTAACCTTTTTTTGTAGATTTGCTTAGCAGTCATATTTTAAAACAAAATAGTATCACTTTTGTATTTCCTGATGAATTAGATAGAGGTGTACTTTTATACATGTATTCAGAATTATACCCGGTTGATAATAAGGTCATCAGACCTTATTATCAACCGGGCATAATTCTAATCTTCGGCGGGCCATCTTAAAATTTCCTAACAAAAAAACCCAATAACTTGTCTCCCGACCCGGGAACATCACCTACCATACTTGTGACTACTAGACGTATATGGCAGGTTCTATTCTAATCGACCTATTGACCTACAAAAATCGACTAGTAATAAGTTAGAAAAAAAAACTTCATCTATGTTACATATCATAACGGAATTTAATAATGATATGTTGATACATTCATATACACTCCATTGGAATTTAGTTATTCACACTGACACCAATACATTCTGCGTGAAATATTTTAATAGTTGTATCGGATGATTCACGTTATCGATGTCGTATGTCGGATTTGAGTCGTATTACGTTGTTTTAACACGATTTACATCATAAATGAATACCTATTGAAAATCTATTAATTGTAGATCAATTTAATGTTGTTGAAATGTGATTTTCGTTGAGTTTGTAAAGCCTTTAGGGAGGTCGTAACAACTCCCGATTATCACCATACAGAACTCCACTTACCGAGGAGTAAGTAACTTTAGCTTAACTTTTAGTGAGGTTCCGGGATCAGAGGGGCATACTCCGTGGGTGTTCGGGGGCTTCAGCATCCACGAGAGGTAAATAGTGGGTGTAGACCACCCATGATTATATTAAAACTGACCAGATTGCGAACGTCGATTATTCGTAACATCTTTCTATCCTACTGCATGTCTGTTCGCTTATAATATGAATTCTACTGGACGATTGAAAAGCCTATTACATGGGACTTAATAACAGCATTGGTGAAATGTGGGTGTACAATTGTGTACACCTCTGCCTACCCCTTCGGGGAATACAGGCGTGATGCTATGTTATGTTATGATTGAGAAGCGATTTCCATAATGATGTACGTAGAATATGTAAATTTTTCGGTCGGTGTGCATATCTCTTCGACAGTTGACGGCGCAGTTGGCGCAGTAGTCGAGAGACCGACTGCTGCGCCGCGTGTCGCAGGTTTAATTCCTGCACGGAGCCAATATTTATACGATATACAGATAATTGTACCAGGTCTAGGTGTGTGTGCATGTGAGATTATATCTCTGAAAACGCACCGACGATACAGGAAGAAATTCCTAGTGTGGGGCAACGAGAAAGTAAGAAATTCAAGATAAATCTTTGAAAAGCATTAACGCACGCTCCATTTAATATTATAACTAAAGTAAGAAATAATAAGTTAATTTAAACGAGTCATCAAAGGTCATGTGCAGCTCCGGGATTTTCTAAAATCCCGCGCCCTTGAACGGGATCTCAGCTGCTTTCGCCGCAACAATGTTGTAGTTTTTTTTTCTACGTTTCATCATCATCATCCCCCTGCCCTTATCCCAATTTATTTGGGGTCGGCGCAGTACACCTATATCTGGCATGCTGCTAAAGGTTTGGCTATGTTTTATGACCGGCCGCTCGCCTGACGTCAACCCTTTTTTTTACGTTTACTAAAATAAAATAGGATCAAAATAACGCGTGGTAGGTTCTAGTGCAATAAAAACAATGTAGGTACAGTACCAATACTGTAATGCCTGTACAAATTTCGATGGCAATTGATTAGCAAAACGTTTTCTTTTGGACATATAAATCGAAAACTAAGGAAATATCAATTTTTTTAAATTTAAATAACGGTCGGGCTTTACTATACAAATAGTTAATTAATAAGTATTATAATTTTCGTTTTTATAGAAATTGTCATTCCTAAAATGGAAAAAAAAATTTCTTTTATTAACGGTCCTGTCTATTTAGAACTTTATAGACGTTTTAGGTAAACGACGTTTTAAGAGCAATTATAAATTCATTGAAGTTTCCTCTGTACAATTTCTATTGTCAAATTGAACTCAATTGTCCATGCTTTGAAAGGGAAATACTTAGCGTTACAATACACACAATAACCAGCGATTGTTTGACTTGCCAAAGACACTGTTTGCGAGGAGTGTGCGTTTGTGTCGGCGTAAATGTCGGTCAATATTAGCGCGGTCGGAATTTCGGAAATCAGCCGGTGTCGGCAAACGAACGGATAGCGTACCGCTGAGAACAAAGGTGTTAGCAAACTCTAGCATATTTTATACACGACTGCTCAAAAAAAGGAGTGTTATGTTTTTAGGGTTCATGTATGTATGTTTGTGAGTTTCTTTATTCCACCATAACTTCTAAATGCCTGAACTGATTACGATGTTTGGGGTATCTTTAGAATCCTTACATGATCTCGGGTAACATAGGGTAGATTTAAAAAATGCTAGACGTGTTTTTTTAAAATTAATTTCATCTTGTTGCACACATGCGAAAGAACTTTAAAGTTAAACATTTTTGTAGAGGGTAAAATATGGTCGTCAGATATGGTATGGATCGTGCGCCTTCCGGGTGAATACTCCTGGGTTCATCATGGATCGGTGTCTGGATTATTCGTGCGGGGGCTTAATTTCAAACTTTGCACACGGCCGTGCAATAACTTAAGACATTTGGCATTAGCAAGATATTAGCCAATAATTATAGCTTTATCCGAAAAAGAAAAAAATAAACATTAGTAGAGGGACGACAACTAGTCGACGTGAAAATGATGGATAAGATATTTCTTTTTTTATTAAGGTTACTCATTTGCTTTGTATGTTCATATTCTAAACTTTAAAATACATCATTCGACAGTGTCCGGAAAAAAAATGGTATTACATCGTCAATAACAAAAATGGAATTCGTCTAGTGTTAACGACTTTTTCAGAGCACTAACCTCAATTGTATTGCACCTGTTATCCGAATAATCGAGTCATCACCGCATCCACAACATGCCAATATACAATAAAAAAAAATACATAACCGCAATTTATAATCGAAATTCCGAACTGGGAATTGGTAAAAAATCGATTGGGGCGCCGTCATTCGATTCTCAATTGTAATCGGCTTCGGCAGTGGCGCCATCAAAACCGCTAGGTACGCGGCAGTTTTTATTAGTTTTAATACGTTATTGGGTCAACGCACTAGTGCAATATTAAGGCCGGTGACCATTTGGGTGGGTGACGAACTCACGAGTTGGGGCTAATTCGAGCGACGGTTGGTGATCATTTGATCAATCAATCAATCAACTCGGATTATTGAACCTAAAATATTTGTAACCGTGGGGGTTACAAATATTTTGGGTTAGGTAGTCATTTGTGCCTTATATTATATATGCTTTTTGATTTTAAGAATATATATAATAATATACATTTCCGCTGCACCAGGTAAACGACACCGATATTCTTTAAAGAGAATGAAAGTAGGTACCTAAACCATATAAGAATGTACCGAGTTTTCAAAATATCTTAATAGGATATAGCATTACAGTTCCTAACCTTACCGAGAATTTTGTTGTATAATAACCCAATAAAACTTTGTCTGACCGAAGAATCAAACCCAAGCCTCATGCTACGAAGCCACAGATCCAATAAACCAATGAAGCAGTTGCAAAATCATTACTTAAAAGTATAATAATATACAAGAAACCTTTCCGTATCGATCATTTGAACAAAGCAGTTAAATTAGTGCTAATTGATACAACGACCGATTATTTTATAATCGATTCGCGTATTTATCGATAATTGTGCAGTTGTCGCTAATGAAAGTTGCGTAATTAATGTACGTCGTAACGTTTACTTAGCCAGATCTATAAACGTTAAGTTATTAATAGTCCCGTTTAATATAACTACGAATTGATTTGAAGTGAAATACTCTTGGAGAATAGTCGAGCTCAAACGGTAATCTTGTTTACCAAAATGTGCTGTGTAAATTATTTATATTTCGGGTTGTGAATTGCAGAATATTAGTGTTTAGTGGCAGACAGTTACCGCATTCAATACTGGAGAAGAGGTAACTATTTTCTATCAGTATCCGCACGGAAACTTATGTATCAGTTTTATGATTCGACTATGGGAAACATAACATAGTTTATGGCACAATCGATTAAATACAATTTAAGATTTTGTTTCTCAGTGATTAGATACCTACAGGCCAATTTGAGGGGTCTGAAATTTTTTGCCCGCGTCCGTAAAATGTAATCCCTACACGTGACTAACTCTGGTGGGAGGCTTCGGCCGCGGCTGGTTACCGCTCACCGGACGACGCCATGCCGTGAAGCGACCTAATCGTGTTTCGGGATGTAGTCCAGTGCAACCGTTGTGGGAGACGGGTCTGGGCAGTTGCATCAACTCCCCAACTATCGTTCTCCCAAAATCTATCCACTCTACTTAAGAGTGATAGATTTATTTTGGATATACGTGCCATATCCTCGGCCACACCGTCGCTTACCATCAGGCGAGTTGGTGGCCAAACGAAGATCCATTTTTAATAAAAATAATAATGTTGTTACTTGATTTTTAACATTTTGAATATGTTTGAGCTGTAACTTTTCGTACTACTAAATAGGTATGTTAATACAAACCATTCAAAAATACTTATTAAAGTAGGTACCTAAGCATCCAATGTGACATCTATTACATAGGTAGTTACAAACTTTTTGTTAACACGACGTACGAACGTATTCAGAGAGCGATGCAACGACCTTCTGTTATTTTCATGTGGTTTTTCGGTTTATTTTTTATGCGTGCAAAGGTAATCACAATCATTATGAAGACGAGGTTTGGTTGTCGGCAACTACATCTAAGAAAACTGATTTACCAAACGTTTATGAGCATTATAGAATTGTCATTTCTTGCAAGTGAAGTGCAACATTTTCCACATCATTTATATTGAATATGGTCCCGAGTGTCGTGGTGATCGACTAGTTACAGACTAGCACTGATAGCCTAGTGGTATGACTGTTGGACTGAAAAGTCAAAGGTCGCAAGTTCGAATCCAAACAATACACAATTTATGCAAGCTTTGGTACTGGTTACCAAGATCAATAGCGTATGTTATCAGTATATCTGAGCTCTGTTGTCTAAGGTCGACACATTGGTGAATGGGTTCCACTACCAATGTACGCCATTTGCATTAGAAAGGAGCTACACGACATATTTGCCCCTGTACCTACCTCACGCCTTTTTCCCATTGTGGCAGGCAGATACTATCGATTTCTACTTGCTACGATTTTAACACACCTCTTTCGTTTCACTATGTTCATTAACCTGTTCATGCTGGTCGGCTTAGGTTGCTTTTAACCTATCTTTTTTAGTCCTTGTACAGTTAGCAGAATCAATATTTTCATGTAATAGATAGTACAAATTTCAATTAATAGTATCGTTATCAATCTTACTAATATCAAAAGTGTGAAAGGCTAGATGTTTGTGAATTTGTGAAATGTTTGTTAATCAATCACTCAAAAGCTAATGAACGTATTTGAATGTATAGGTATAGTTACTTTAGGACCACTTGGTTTAAAAAAAAAACTGTAGGTCCAATCAAATGGGGTGAATAAGGGTGTAGGGGTGAATAGGTAATAGAACAGGGAAAGCTTTCTGAAATCTGTATTAATTACAATAAAAATATTTTGTTTTCGTCGCTTTAATTCAACGTTTTTGTTGTCGATAGTGTGACTGCAATGTTGAGTACTGTATTTTAGTATTTATATTATACGAGTAGTTTATAATATGTACTTGTACTTATATTTACTTCACACACAACCCCATTTATAATTGACTCTTCTATCCATATCCATCCCAAGGTTGCCTGGTAGAAATCGCAGATCGCGATAAGGCCGCCGATTGTACTCGTATGTTTAAAACTTGTATTGTTTTTTTTTTTGTGTTTTTTTCTGGTGTACAATAAAGTATAAATAAATAAATACTTTCCTTGTTCACTACTGGATCTCTGCTCACCCCAATGTTCGCGACCGTATTCTTTTTCCATTTAATATTGTAACTTTAGAGTTCGCTAAGCATGCGTTAATGCTTTTTCAAAGACATATCTTGAATTATTAAGGTAATTGCATTCTTTACGACATTGTATTAACTGCAAAGTTAGTCGTGTCGGTTCGGTCACTTGTAAGTACTGAATTGATTGCAATGACGTCGCCATAAGACGTGTTAAAATATGGAAGAAGAATTCGCGGTGGTGAGCAGAGGTCGAGATGGCTTAGTTGGTCAGAGCGCCTGGAGTATCTATCCGGGAGGCGCAGGTTCGAATCCTGTTCGCGACCGTATTCTTTTTCCATTTAATATTGTAACTCTACATAATGTAATTATTACTATCCTATTCAACACGACTTTGTACATAGGAACTGTTGCGATAGTCAGTAGATTGTATGTTTTCGCGTCCGGTGTCGGGTGTCGTGCGCTCGCGCAGCTCATGTGATAATGTGTCGAGAGGGTGGTCGGTGATTTATCAGCATATTGTTGGTTACTTACCACGAGCTTAGAGCGGATCTTTTAGTTTGTAAAAAGGTTTTGATTAGTGTCCGCTCAAAAATTATTACAAGCCGTAATGTGGATTTTCATCATTTGCAGTGGTGGCTATGTATGTCTAACGGACTACGGGTTTGAGTCCCCGGCTTGCGATGAAAGAAATATTTGTATGACTTGCAGATCCGTATGTCTGTGCAAGTTAGATTTAAAAACGCATAACTGTGATCACAATTTATTATCTTTCATTATGCCTCAAGATCCTAAAACAACACCTAACTAGTTAGTTATATCATAGCGACGAGTAACACCGTGAGAGATTTAAAAAAAAAAATACTAGCGGCGCCCGCAAACGTTGCTCTGCTATAAAAAAATCTGGATAGGGCCTTATCACCTAAGGGTATAAAAAATAGCCTAAGACCTATTCTCAGACCTACCAAATAAACACAAAAAAAAAAACATAAAAAATCGGTCAAGCCGTTTCGGAGGAGTTCGTTAACAAAGACTGTGACACGAGATTTTTATATATTAGATATCTACTTCTGCTACTCTATATTTCGAGCATACACCCCATAGACACGGTGTCCGACGTGGAAGTCTATGAATAGACTCCAGACTCAAGTCGGGCGGTGCAAAGAAAATATGTGCAGGTTACAGTTGGGATAACACAACCGCACAAAATTTCACCGTGGGAGAGCCACGCTTCGGCACGAATGGGCCGGCTCGACCGGATTGATACCACGGCCTCACAGAAAACCGGCGTGAAACAACGCTTGCGTTGTGTTTCGCCGAGTGAGTGAGGGTACCGGAGGCCCAAACCCTTTAAAAGGCCGGCAACGCACTCGCGACTCCTCTGGGGTTGCGGGTGCCCATGGGCGGCGGTAATCGCTTACCATCAGGCGAGCCGTCTGCTCGGTTGCCACCTATTCCATAAAAAAAAAAAAAAAAAACACATGCGAGTGTGGTTTCTCTCCGCACATCTAATACCCTGTCAGCGTGTCCTATCACCTGTCCACGCGAGGATCTGTACAACACCACTCACAATGCCGTTCGCGTGGCTAAGTACCTACAGCGTACCTATTAACTATCTCCGCCACCTGCGAATTGATAGTCTTTGTTGTACATTGCGCCGTATGTATTAAATATTTTTACTCACCAAAGACAAGCTGTAAGATACGACGCAATGCACTACAAAGTGACCATCAATTCGACGGTCCAAACCAACCAATAAGTACGCTGGTCTAACAAAATATAATAATGTGACTGATCGACTTGATTAGAAGAAAAACCTCCTTCATTTATATCCAAGTATTTACATGATACAACTAACCATAATTAACCATTTCCCATGCTATCGCGAATAACTTAGCGTCACGTAACGTAACCGGAGCCTACCGGAAAGTTCCCAGGGAATACTTCACACGGTGATCGGGGGCAGCTCATCGATTATCCTATTGAGAGCGAAGCGATGCGATTGGTAAATCACTGCGCGGTCGTCCACCCGTGGTCAACGGATTTGTTTAGGGTGCTGGGGCACTAACAGCATGTGTGGAGAATGTTCTTCTTCTTCTTATCGTATGGTTGAAGAACAACCTAGTGCAGGCGTGTGCGGCTTTACACACCATAGATAAAAATATTGAATTGTAAAAGTGGTTGCAAAATCCTATTTAAAGAAATGATTAATTTCATCCATTTGCTTAAAATAGTGTGCTTTTCTTGTGTTTGGTTGTGTTTGTTTTATGGGAATTTTTATTATTGATATTGAAGGCGTTTTATTGCTAGTTCTGAATACAGTTTCAAAATAATTATATTATTTAAATGTCTAGTAGAGTTTTTATCAGGTTATGTATTGTTGTAATACACAAGTGAGATTAACTCTCTTAGACACATCGTTTATTACAAAGGTATTTAAAAACTATTACTTGACAATGATGACGAAATAAATAGGTGCATGAATGATGAATTATTGTACAATTTCCGGGTAAAGTTTATAATTTATGTAAGTACATAAATATGAATTACTCACATTCTCAGAATCAGTTAAATTAACAAAATTTTCCTCGGAACACATGACTCAGCCTATTCTTAAAATTACCTAGTCTTAAGGCCATAAATTTCGACATACGCCAAAGTCTACGAACAGACCGTAAGATGAGGTCGTTACACCCTAGTGCGAGAGTGGCATTAATGTGACACGGTTCCCATATTGGGGCACATTCGTCTCCCAGAATGGGATAGTGGGTGGATGGGTCCGGCGATAAGTGGGTGTCCTTATTTATTGAACCGCTTTACTTCCCAAGGGGTCTTACCACGATTGATTCTTTGATTCTTTGTATTTGTGTCCCCAATCGTTTACGTATGTAAATGTGGTCATTATCTCTAGTAAACGGTCTAATGATAGGTCATAAATAAATTATTTGCGCGTGTAATTGACCAGTTTAGGTTTTCCGTGAATGCATGGCTTTTGTATGCCATTTACGAATCTTGTAATTTTGCCTAAGTAGCATTATTATTGTCAATTAAGGTGTATTAATACGATTACTTAATAATAATGTTAATACTGTGTAACATAGATATGTTTTTTTAGAACTTAAACATAATTCACACTTATAGACATTTAACAGAAAACACTAATCTGAATTTTGTTTATGATAACGCTTAAAAATGAAATTTGTTTTCGGGTATGTCTGGACCAAATTGGTCACCAGCTCAGCATGTGCTGGGCGTGTAAAAACAAGCGCTGGTTATCAGCAGTGACATACGATGGTTGACGATGATGCCAAATACTACGTTTTACTAGAGCTTAATTTACAAGTACCTAAACAAAATATCGTAGAGGTACGTGTTAGCAAAAATATCCAGTTTTTATATCAATTAGACAGGTCTTGCGAGGCTTGCTACTATGTTTATTTTGGTTTTAAAGAAAACTTACATTTTAAATGTCAATATTATAGTAGATTGTAAACTTTCGCAATTTGTACACACTTTAGAAATATATAAATCGGGTCTAGATCGCGATATTTTGTATAAAAGGCTTTTACGATACCTTTTTTGTTTGAGTCTGCCCGTGACCACGGCCGGTGCAATTCGGTCGAAACGTCGGGAAACAAAAAAAGTATCGTAAAAGCCTTTTTATTAACTCGCTTTCATTAGCTTCACCTGTAACTAACTATGTAAGAAAATCTTGGAAGTTAAATTTGACCCACTTCCCGGTTTCCGATTGAGTTGAAATTTTGCATACACGTTTAGTTTGGATGACAATGCATGGTGAGCTAAGTGACGTCATTCTAAATCCAATACGGCGGACTCCCAAAGATGGCGGACTAGTGATTTTTTATGCACTCCCGCGATATGGGTATCAAATGAAAGGGTTTGCTGAGAAAAATACGAAAAATGAAATGACGTCACTCTAAATTCAACATGGCGGACTTCCAAAGATGGCGGACTAGTGATTTTTTATGCACTCCCGCGATATGGGTATCAAATGAAAGGGTTTGCTGAGAAAAATACGAAAAATGAAATGACGACACTCTAAATCCAACATGGCGGACTTCCAAAGATGGCGGACTCGTCATTTTTTATGCACTCCCGCGATATGGGTATCAAATTAAAGGGTTTGCTGAGAAGAATACGAAAAATATTATGACTTCACCCTAAATTCAACATGGCGGACTTCCAAAGATGGCGGACTAGGCATTTTTATGCACTCCCGCGATATGGGTATCAAATGAAAGGTTTTGCTGAGAAGAATACGAAAAATAAAATGACGTCACTCTTAATCTAACATGGTGGACTCCCAAATATGGCGGACTAGTAATTTTTATGGAATCGTGTGATATGGATATCAAATGAAAGGGTTTGCTGAGAAGAATACGAAAAATAAAATGTTGTCATACTAAATTCAATATGGTGGACGCTCCAAAATGTCGAGCAAAATCTTATTATTCAGATAAATCTTCGAAGCCATAAGACTAAAAAAGCAAAAATAAATAATAGTTTAAAAAACTAAAAAACTTTACCCTTTAGTTCGACTAGTTACAAAAGCGTGTTTTTTAGTTTTTTAATATACAAAATATCACGATATAGACCCGATTTATATATTTCTAAAATATTATAGAAGATGATATGAATGAGACTGGTAAAAACGACGAGAATTATTTGAATCATTTGAATAGTAATATTATCTATTCTTTTTCAGCGTATTTTCTTGGATAGGTAGGCATCGAATGTTTGGTATTGTCGACGACTTAAAGCACAACCGAGTCAGGTTTCGAACATTTTGTACCCAAACACTAAAGGGCCAGACAGACAATAAAAAAAAAAATCAATGACAATGCTACTAATAATTAAACACATAAAATCTTGCATGTTGGGCATATTGTATTATCTTTCCCGACGCAGTATGTGAGACTAAAACTATATTATGTATACCAACCTATTGTAATGCACCATACTTCAAGCAAATAAATATCATTCATTCATTCATTTATGAGAAATAAGTATGACGTACGAGTATTTTTTACAATTACGTCACGAAAGTAAGTCGTGGTTGCCGAATGGTTACGGGTCCACCTTTTGAGCCAAAGGTTGCGGATTTAAATCTGGATGCACCAATGTGACGTTTCAATGTCATATGTAATTTCTTACGTGAAGGAAAACATCGTAAGGAAACCTGGACTTAATGGTCTGAAATCGCCAACCCGCAGCGAGCTAGCGTGCTCGTGCCTTCTCTGTATGAGAAGAGGCCCTTGCAGTTGGACAGTTATGGGCCTGTTATGTTATGTATACAATTAATTAAATCAGAAAAAGAACATAACACTAAATATTTTGGGCACTCGTGTAAAAAAAGACATGCTGCGTCGACCACAAATGAAATTGAATTACGATACGGACAGAGGGGATGTTGATGATGTAAGACATCTTTATTGTGAGAATACGTTGACCCTTACGCAATTATCATTCATAATGACAGCATCGATGACTCATTAAGATTAGTATTGATAAATAGCATTGCACACTAGCATTCATTGCACTATTGGCATTATGACGATTGACGCTGCTGGTGCGTCATCAAGGTAACTTTACTTTTTGGAAGCTTTGGTTGGTTGCTAGTCGGAAGTATACCTTTTTCTCTGTCTCAAGATTTATTGAATAAAATTTAAAATCGTCTTACACTATATAACTAATACCTATTTAAAGCTATGTACGATAACTAGATAATAATAAAAATTAAATAAAGAAATTTTAAAGAAATTTCTGGCAGACACTTTGCGTGACCAGATGGCTGGCCTGTTTCTTGGTCAGAGAATTAGCATTGCCATTCAACGTGGCAATGCTGCCTGTCTGCTGGGCACATTACACGCTTTGTTTTCCGTTATATGTTTTACTTTTATTATAATTTTCTTGTACATAGTTAAGTCGTAATTATAATAAAATTAAATAAAGATGTAGTTATAAAATAAGAAGAACGTTATTAACGTATTTTTTATTATTACTGGCTCCTATATTACTTATTTGTTGGCAAGAACCTTCTCATAGTCAAGTAGTATTATTGATTTAGAAAATATATATTTTCATGAGATCGTATAAATCCTACACTAAAAATCCTAAAGAATTACTATTATCCAAGGAAACATCAAAAAACTATAGACACGAAGGGGGCTGTATTATTTTTCTATGTTTTTTAAGAAAATATTAAATAATATAGGCATTACATGGCCATGGCATGTATTTTCTTCTTATCGTGTGGTTGATGAACAACCTAGTGTCAGAGTTTAAACCACCCGTGGGTTTCTGACATGACTTTACACACCATCGAGAATATGTCTCAGAAAATTCAAATTCAAATGTTTGAATTTGAATTTGTACTGGTTTCCTCACGATGTTTTCCTTCACAGTTTTAAACAAGTGATAACTAATTTATAATACACATGACTTCGAAAAGGCAGTGGTGCGTGCCTTGGATTCGAACTTGTGACCTTTAACTTGTCAGTCCAACGGTCATACCACTAGGCTATCACTGCTTAACATGTATAAAAAAATATCATTATATATGAGTACCTGAATATTTTCATAAAAAAGTGCTTTTTTTTGTTACTGTAGGTATGTTAGAAAACTAAGCATCTCTGCAGTATCTACAAATATAAAATGGCGTGAACAAGCTCCGGCTATTGCTTCACATGCGCAATGATGAACAAACTGGCTTTTTCTTCGTGTAATTACGCACGCTGATCTAGGGGATGTGATTGCGCTGGATCGGAGTCGTTGACCGCGTCGCTGCGCAGGCGCCGCTTTTTACGATGCGCCTGATATGCATTTTTGTTGTGTTCTCTTACTTGGCGATTGATTACCTTGTAAATTACGCGATACTACATGCTTGTTGCAATAGTAATAGGATTTCTGTTATTTTTAAGTAGGTGATTTTATGGCGGTTACCACCAACAACAGCATTCACAAAGAGGGTTGACGTCAGGCAGGCGGCCGGTCATAAACTATTGCCAAAACTTTAGCAGCATGCCAGATATAGGTGTACTGCGCCGACCCCAAATAAATAGGGATAAGGGCAGGGGGATTATGATGAGGTGAATATATATTCTGTAGAGGACATTTTGGGGGGAGACGGTACAGATATTTTCTTGTTAGTATCAGAGACTTCTTTTTCGTTTTTTTTTCTACGTAACTAGCTAGTGCCTGCGACTTTGTCTGCGTGACAAAAGGTAGCCTATGTCCTTTTCCAAGGTCTAATCTATCTCCTTGGCAAATTTCATTACGGTCCGTTCACCCATTTAGTCGTGAAAAGGTAAAAAACAAACAATTAAACAGAGTTAAAGTTATAATTTTTAATGGAAAAAGAATATGGTCATGAGCAGGATTCGAACCTGCGCCTTTCCATTTAAAATTATAACTTTAGTGTTCGCTAAGCATGCGTTGATGCTTTCAAAGATATATCTGTAAACAGAGTTGCTTTCGCATTTATAATATTAGTATGGATTAGTAAGATATATACATACAATCACGCCTGTTTTACATTGGGGTAGACAGAGACTATTAATTTCCACTAGCTACCATTCTCTTTCACTGACACACCTCTTTCGCTACATCTATGTTCATTAACATTTTCATGCATGCCCGTCGGTTAAGGTTGCTCCAGACCTGTCCGTGTTTGGAACGTCCGCAATTTGATTGCGTATGCGTTTTTTTTCGTGACTATAGGAAAACTTCGACAAATCCTATTATGAACTGGTTGTCATTAGGTTTTTGTTGTCGTATGCTAATGTTGTAATTTTGTTGTTTGTTGCAGATCGCGAGGCGACATGGCGTCGCCAAGACACACGTTCCTGCTGCTGGCAGCACTAAACTTTGCTGCGCTGTGTCGAGCTGGTAAGTCACTTGATTTAATATTGTTATGCATATCATCACGGCTATATTCAACGACAGGTTAGGCAGAAGTGTATTGTTGTAAACTGTATCAAAAAAAGTTTTCATAGTAATATATACGTAGGTGCTTGATGGTATTTACTCGAAAGTACCTAAATAGCAACATTACTTGTAACAGTTACGCTTTAAAATGTTGATGTGTCATTTCTTAGGCGCCGATTCGATAATCGATAAGTAGGTAAACGAGAATGGAGAGTAAAATTTTAAGGACGCGTCATGTTTTCGCACATTTCGTTACATGACAGAGACGAAAGATATTGCGTAGAGATATAGAGAATGAGAGCTATATGTTCCGACGCCTCGGAAGTGGAGCAAAAGAGAGCGACGTATACACGATACAAAGCGATAGAATAAGATAGCGTCATGGTGCAGATGTACGCCTCAAACGGTACATATGAACAGCTGAGGTACCACGCATACCTTGTGTTATTTTTAAGAAGTTTCATTAATCACATGTACGGTGCTACATTGTACATTGTAATTTAAACAGCATATGTATATGCATAGTGTATGAACAAATGAATATTTATGTCAATTATTGTTCACCGGTTACTACTCACGTGCATTTTTCGGGAATTGCCCCACTAGTTTCTAACTTGAACGGAGCGCTTACTCATGAGCTAAGCCCGCGGCGATGTCGCGAGTCAAACCGAAAAATGCACGTGAGTAGCAACCGGTGCACAATAATTGATATGAATATGTCTCACGAAAGATATTATTTAATGAATATTTTAAAAAAATCGGGAAAATGTGATGTACCTCTAATATTGTAACATCCTTTATCCATGTTTCTTGCAAATAAACATTTCTATTTCTAAAATGTATATATTCCGTACTAGAGTATATTTAGAAAACCTCGTTATAGATAGAGACCACTATGTAATCGTTATGATGTTCACTTATAGCGAAGAATAAAGCCGGCTGCACGCTATCAAGCAATATTGCCAATAAAAACTGACTGCAAACATGTTGCGGTCGTTGTATTGTCGAGACTAATTGATAAATATATTAGTATTTATTTCTTGTGTGTTATTATTTTAGATATATCTTAATAACATAACATAGCATCACGCCTGTATTCCCCGAAGGGGTAGGCAGAGGTGTAAACTATTGTGCACCCAAATTTCACCAATGCTTTTATTAGGTCCCATGTAATGGGTGGTGAGCCTATTGCCATCTACCGGGCACAATTTCAAACTCCGGGCTGCTACTGAAAATTTGCAAACAGGAAAACTCAATAACAGTTTGCCCGGCCTGGGAATCGAACCCGAGACATCATGCTTAGCAGTCGCTAGACCAACGAGGCAGCTATATCTTAATGTAATTGAGTTACAAGATGATGAGGCATTCGACCTCTTTGGTCTAGTGGTCCCAAGCGCGACTGCTAAGCTTGAGGTCCTGGTTTCAATTCCCAGATCGGGTAAAATATTATTGGTTTTTTTGTTAGGAAATTCTTAGTAGCATCACGAAGTTTGAAATTGGGCATTGTGCAACATGGTATGTAATAACAGCATTGGTGAAATGTGCGTGTATAATTGTCGATTACATCTGCCTACCCCTGCAGGGACTATACTAGTCAGTTATATTACCAGATCGTGCCCATAACACAGTTACATTCCCAGTAAGACA
Source organism: Xylocampa areola (assembly GCA_935421205.1). Taxonomy (NCBI): domain Eukaryota; kingdom Metazoa; phylum Arthropoda; class Insecta; order Lepidoptera; family Noctuidae; genus Xylocampa; species Xylocampa areola. Next base: position 20,936,078 of record OW285206.1, read on the forward strand.
CAGCCACAGCAAAGGAGTGGAACTCTCTACCTGCGTCTGTGTTTCCGAACGCATTCAACCCTAATCCCTTCAAAGTTAGAGTGAACAGGCTTCTTCTGGGTAAGCTCACTCCATCGTCGACTTTGTCTCTGTCACCTCTGACCTAGGCTAGAGACAAGAACAAACCCATTAAAAAAAATACAGATAATGAACCGCTTTCATATAACTATATCATCATCAATACATATAATAAAAATGTAACGGATCGCTGTCTGTACATGGAAGATATATGAGAAAAAATATTAATGGGACCTTTATCAACACAAATAGCACCCAAAATAATTATTGTTAGAGTTTTTGCCTGTTTGTCTGTGCGTGCACAACGCTAATCTCAGAAACGGCTTATCCGACTTAGTTCTGTTTTCACTAATATATTATGGAAAGCTTCACTTAACATTTAGTGTTTGTTTCATGTCAATCGGTTCATAAATAAAAAAGTTATGCCAATTTAAAGAATCACGTCGAACATTTGTTTATGATGAATTTGTGTTCATACAGGACATGACGATACGATGACTGATGCATACTTGCAGTCAGATAGGAGAGGTCACCTTGAAGCTGCTATGGCTCTTTCCTCAAAAGGCCATTCCAGACGATCCCTGCATCATTACACTCACATAGATATGTACATACTATTATGTCTGGACTTTAAAAGAGACGTTGACCTCTGAGTTTGTTTCGGCGTTTCTTCTCAGAGACAGTCAGATAGGAAACGCCGGCGCCATCTTGTTTATAAAAATGACCTGTAAAAGTGTCTTCAACAGATCTATTTACAGAAATAAAATCATTTATCATTTATCATGGTGTTAATTTACGACATCCACGCGGACGGAGTCGCGGGCACAGCTAGCTACAGTATATAACTATTACCCTAGGCTTACTGCGACATATATGTTTTACAATCACAATTTGAAGTATTTTATATATCCCTACCTCTACTCACTACTCCGTCTGACGCCACAAAAACGGCGTATTAAAATGTGGACGAAGAATTACCATACAGTCTACACATCGAAATACAACGCAATAACCGGTCCATCTGCGCAAAACGACTTGTTTAGATTCTAAAATCTTTACGTGCAAATAAAAAGCAATAAAATCTATTATTTATACTTGTCTAGTTTAAGCGCGCACTTTGTTTGTTTTTCCTCGTAAATAAATAGTCGGTAATGTCAGCCGGTGTGGCGTACCGTTTTTATTTATTCAGCTGACTCATGCGCCGAAATCGAAGGTCAAGACGGTGACGTCACTCGGTTCCCACGTCTGCCACGAACTATCAGGATATAGATTTGCATCTTTACGTTGATTGGAGACGGTTGTTTTGCATACACGAATGGATACGGCTAGTAAATCGGGAGGGCATTGTAGAAGATATTTTACAAAAATATTGGGAGCTTTCGGATTCATAGAATTGTAAAACATTTTCGGAGCATTAGTAATCTATAAATTATTGCTAAATATATATCGCCAGGCGTCTCCTTCGGATGAAAAAAGGGAAGTTGAAATTTAACAGATGCGAACTAGCGACACGGTAGCTCAGTTGGGAGAGTGTTGACACAGTCAAAGGTTGTGGGTTCGAATCTCGTTCGTGTCATTCTTTTTTTGTTTCCTTAGTAAAACGGGTAGTAGGTGTTTCCTTAATTAAATATTTGGAAACTCTTCTCTGCAATGTACATTTAAGTTAAAGATATTGAACATAGCATCTCGCCTGTACTCCTCGACGGGGTAGGCACAGGTGTATACAATTGTACCAACATCCATATTTCACCAATGCTGGTGGTATTAAAGATAAATCTTTGAAAAACATTAACGCATGCTTAGCGAACTCGAAAGTTAAGGCAATTGCATCTTTACGACATTGTATTATCTGCAAAGTTAGTTGTATCGGTTCGGTCACCTGTATAGGAACTGAATAGATAGCAATACGTCGCCATACGAGGTATTAAAATATGGATGAAGAATTCGCGGTGGTGAGCAGAGGTCGAGATGGCTTAGTGGTCAGAGCGCCTGGAGTATTTATCTGGGAGGCGCAGGTTCGAATCCTGCTCACGACCGTGGTCTTTTTCTTTTTCCATTTAAAGATAAGGGTTAATATTATAACTTTATATTATTATGTAAAGGCGCTCCCACATCCAAAACTATTATATCTAAGACATACAACTATTACAGTCTAGTTCGTCCACAGAAACCATTACTAACGTATGACTGCCTCGTTGGTCTAGTGGTTAGTAGCCCTGACTGCTATGCCGGAGGTCGTGGGTTCGATTCCCACCCAGGACAAATGTTTGTGTGATGAGCACGATCATTTGTTCTGTGTCTGGGTGTAATTTATCTATAATATGTATGCATTTAGAAATATATAAGTATGTTTATCAGTTGTCTAGTACTCATAACACAAGCTCTGCTTAGCTTGAGACTAGACGGCGTTGTGTGATAGTTGTGGAATATTATTATTATATTATTATTATTATTATTATTATTATTATGTAAAACATATCCTTATCTCATTGTCCAGTTATTCCCATAAAAGCGATAAACCTTACCATAACCATAACCAACGCATGCGCATAACGATGGAGATACATAAGATCGGTACTAAGATGAGAGTGGTTGATAACATCATTTGATACTGCGTCAACCTGTGGCGTCGACCGTGGTATTTCCCGGCGCTTGTAGAAAGTGTATGAGTGTATGCAACCAGCATTATTTTCCTGTTCCTTTTGTACTGGAATGTGGTCTTACCTTAATGTTGTTAAGTATTAGTATAAATATCTTGGGGTTTTCTGTAGTATTTTATTTATCATTACCTTCTCGTTGTGTTAGTAATTTGTGTTTTTTTTTTCACTTAAGGCCGATTTGAATGCTTTTTAAGGTTCCGTACCTCAAAAGGAAAAAACGGAATCCTTATAGGATCACTTTGATGTCCGTCTGTATGTCTGACCGTCTATCAAGACCCTTTATCTCGGCTACGCGTCAAGGTATCGAGTCGATATATAAACTATATACTCAGGTCTACAGTCCCTCGAAGCCGTGAAATCATCAAACTTCTAAGTTAACGTAAAAAAAGATACGGCCGTTTATGCCGCAAAAAACGTATATTTCGACACTCTCAAGAAAATCAAAATGTATGGGGTACTTTCCTTTGACCTAGAACTATGAAATTCGGCAAGTAATATCGTCTTATACTACAAGTACAAGTAAAATCTATAAAACGGTGAAGGAAAATATCGTGAGGAAACCAGCACACCAGTGTGTAAAGCCATGTCAGAGACTTATGGGTGGTTTAAACTCTGACACTATGTTGTTCATCAACCATACGATAAGAAGAATAAGGAAAATCTGAAAACTATATATTTGTTAATAAATCATTAAATATATAGTCTTTAAAAGGTACTTAATCAATCATTGAGTTTAAGCAACAGTATGAATGATGATTGATTACGTACGAAAAAAATTCAAAACGTCTCGATTCCTGAACTACATATAAATTTACAATATGTACCTACAAATTTGTACGGAACCCTCGGTGGGCGAGTCCGACTCGCACTTGTCCGGTTTTTTGTTAAATGTACATTTAAAACAGCAAAGCTAGTCATGTCGGTTACGTCACTGTATAGAGATTGAAAGATGACCATGCCGTTATCATAAGATGATAAATTCGAGGTTGCTAAAGGTAGCAGAATACTCGGAGTACCAATACAAGGGATGCAGAATCAATCACAAAAAAAAAAATTTAGTTTAAGCAAGTAATTTATGTACACATAGTAATATCTTAGGTTTTCGCGGTCACAACACATTATAATAAAACAACTATTAACCGGATTAATCGTGTGTATTATTGGTGCAAAGTGTTCGATATGTCAGCAAAAACAAAAACACGCGATTAATCCGTCAAGTTGTTTTATTATAATTAATGTACCTAATCAATTTCTTCACGACAGTTCATGTCAATGTTATGTTATCTTGAGTCGCTATCATTTACTTTGGATCGTTCAGCTTGCTTTCGTAAGCACGGAGACGAGCTCCGAGGGATGCTGGGGCCTGACGCGGAATAGCAATCAAATACGTGACCAGACTCCTGGCTCAGACAAATATTATCTAATATTTCTTATGTTGTAGAGTTTCATATTAAAATTGTTAAGGAGTTTGTATACAAAATTGTTTATTACCTCAACGATTAAACGAATTACTTCACGATGTTTTCCTTCACTGTATGTCTATGATGTCTTGGATTGACAAAGAAAATACCCAGCCCGTAGCTATAGCCATCACGTATTCAAGACACGATAAACATCTATGTCCGTTACCCTGAACTATACAGGGGACAGGCTGTCAATGATGATGATAGTGATGATGCAGTCATACATCAAACCTACAAAGTAGAACCGCCGCTTTTAAGAGCATTGGTACCAATATGAACTCCTTTGTATAATAAAATTTGTTTAATTTTATAGTTTAATCATAAATATAAAAATGAATCGCCGAAATGTTTGTACGCGCCTAACTTCAGAACGACTGCATTAAATTGGATAATTCTTTTTCTTTGTGTTCGTTATTATCAGGGCAAGGCTTGTACAAAAGAAAAATAAAAAAACCAAAAAAAAAAAAATTGTGGTATGAAGTTCGCTGGGTCAGATATTTATAAATATAATAACCTCGTTGGTCTAGTCATCCCACGCGTGACTGCTGAGCATGAGATCTCGGTGTCGATTTCCGGGTCGGGCAAAGTGTTATTGAGCAGCCCGGAGTTAGGAATTGTGTCCGGTAGATGGCAATAGGCTCACCACCATTCAATAACAGCATTGGTGTAATGTGGGTCTACAACTGTGTGCGTCTGCTTACCCCTTTGGGGAATCCATGCGTGATTCTATAAGAGTCGGAAAAAAATAAGCCGTCTGGGAACTTTCAACGAAAACGCTGCCTTAACCCTTTGAGGTATAACAAAATGATGTATGGTGGAATTTTGTATCTTATATAGGTCTACAGAAAAGTCCGTGATGTTATAAGTCTATCTGTTAAGGATAACATACTATATCCATTTTAATACTTTAGAAAATGGGCAATTATAAAGCGGTAGTTGGAAAGCGGGAACGGGATCAAATTTGAAGGATTACTTATGGTCGCGATAACCGACATGCACGCGGGCGAAACCGTAGGCATCAGCGACAAAATAAAATGTTTTTCGGGGATTTTAGACTCAAATAGCCTACATCCACAATTAAACACGAATCATCGTACAGTTTTTTAGAAGACACATATAAAGTTATTATTTTTTTGTGGAAGATGTCATAGATATATAAAAATATTTTTATGGGGTAATTAAAGGCCAAGTATGTGTGTACAGTCCGATCAATTAAATATAATTAAAAGAAATTAAGAAAAAATATACACAACTATGTGCAAATTCTTCACATACTTCATATTCACAATTTCAAACTCAAGATCTTTATCTATAAACATAGGTAATTTATTTTATGTGTACATAAGAATTTAACCACAATATATTAACGTCATAAATCTTCACGATAAATCTTTGAACAACATTAACGCATGCTTAGCGAACTCTAAAGTTACAATATTAAATGGGAAAAGAATACGATCGCGAACAGGATTCGAACCTGCGCCTCCCGGATAAATACACCAGGCGCTCTGACTACTAAGCCATCTCGACCTCTGCTCATCACCACGAATTCTTGATCCATATTTTTAACACGTCTTTTTGGCGACGTCTTTGCTATCTATTCAGTACCTATACAGGTGACCGAACCGACACGACCAACTTTGCAGTTAATACAATGTCGTAAAGAATGCAATTACCTTAATAATTCAAGATAAATCTATGGAAAGCATTAACGCATGCTAAGCCAACTTTATTTTTTATTTTATTATTGTAACTTTAGAGAATTTAAAAATATGGATCAAGAATTCGTGGTGGTGAGCAGATATCGAGATGGCTTAGTGGTTACAGCGCCTGGAGTATTTATCCGGGAGGCGCAGGTCCGAATCCCGTTCGCGAACGTATTCTTTTTCCATTTCTGTCTATTTTAAAATTACCAATAGGCTCACCACCTATTACATGGGACTTAACAACAGCATTGGTGAAATGTGGGTTTACAAATGTGTAGCTCTGCCTACCCCTTCGGGGAATACAGGCGTGATACTATGTTATGTTATGTTAATTTAAAATTTGTTTATAATCTACTTCCTCTTTTGTGATTTCCTGTGCCTGCCAGTACAGAATAAAAACTTTTACTTTCTTTCTTTCTTTACATGGGTTAGCAAAGTTACCTTCACTAATTTGGAAAGATTTAGATTTATTGGTTGGAAAGCTAAAAGACATTCCAACCGATAAATCTAGATAGGGAAGCTGTTCTGACAGTTGGCAGACCGCCTGGAGTATTTATCCGGGAGGCGCAGCAGGTTCAAATCCTGCTCACGCGTATATTTCTTTCGACGAAAAAAAATAACTTTAGATTTCATCTCAAAGTTTAGCAAGCAATATATATGTATACAGTACACTAGTTATGTATGTGTATCTTCGATAACACATTCCGACAGACAGTGATGCGCGGTCATTACAGCCTGCGCACCCGCACGGTATGTAGCTGGCTACTGTGGGAAAATGTCGATAATGTTTTATTTATCTGTATTGTTTTTGCGTAATGTCTTTATCATAGAGGAGGGATTATTTTGCGAACTTGATGATTTCGTGGAGTTTGAAGGTATATGTATAGCAGTGGCATGTAATGCATATAGGCAAATAGACAGTGCCTAAAAAGAATACCTAAATGCAACCTATATCACAGTTTACTGTATAATATACAGTATAGTGATATAGGTAGCATTTAGGTAATTCTTTTGAGGTAGGCACTGCCTATTGGCCTATATGCAATGCACGCCACTGATGTATAGCACTTTGACTCAAATGCAATTTTTGTCCAAACGTTTTCATTGAATCAATTCTCCATTTGAATTCTTTAGTTCATTATTCATAAGGATTTAGTTCACAATAGGTACGGATAACGACAAAAGTAGCTGAATACATCCAATCTACAAACAGTACAATCATTTCGCCATAAATATATAAAAAATTTCTCATCGTGGGAGAGCCATGCTTCGGCACGAATGGGCCGGCTCGACCGGATTGATACCACGACCTCACAGAAAACCGGCGTGAAATAACGCTTGCGTTGTGTTTCGCCGAGTGAGTGAGGGTGCCGGAGGCCCAAACCCTTTAAAAGGCCGGCAACGCGCTTGCGACTCCTCTGGGGTTGCGGGTGTCCATGGGTGGCGGTAATCGCTTACCATCAGGCGAGCCGCCTGCTCGGTTGCCCCCTATTCCATAAAAAAATAAAAAGATGCAAGTCATCATGACATAATAATCGGCATTACAGTTATTGTAGTTTTGGTTAATGTTAATCAACTTGTGTCGCTGACTGTACCTAAGAAGATTTTCACATATAACATGGGTAACACAGCCTCACGCCTATATTACCTAAAGAGGTAAGCAGAGGTGTACACAGTTACACATCTATATATGACCAATGCTGAGTCACCCATTTACGGAGCACAATTCCGAACTCCGAGCTGTTTCTGAGAAATCCTTCACTACAAAGCATAAACTATAAATTCCACAGACAAGCCAGACAACAACTTCCTTCTTCCCACCAAAAAGTCAACTTCCTCAAAGATGACACCATAAGATAGTGTGACGAAAATTTATAAAATTACGAGACGGTTACTTACTCGCGTGCGTCCGGCTGAGTCACGCTCGGAATGCTGTCGGTCCGGCCGGTGCCCCCCGTGCCGCCCCCCTCCCCCATGAGGTCCAGAGTCAGTGTCTACTGAGCCTAGCCATGGATAGCATAGCACACATAGCTCATCTATCATTAGACGTCCATGTAGGACGGTAAAATAATGAAATGATGACGTTTCCTCGATATTGATGGTCAAGATTGGTTTGATTAAAGAACTGACGGTCATATCCTGGAAGAGCTGCGATAATCTTGTACAAGTATAAGGGTTGTCCTGTTATATTTGGTGTCACAAATAGCAATCGCCTCTTCTTAACCCTTAAATGCAAATCAACGTATTTTCGTTCGGAAGTTCGTGTAAGGAAATGTGGTATTTATAGAGAAGATTAATTCAATCCAAGACATCAATATTTTCATCATTAAAATATTGTCAGAGATTATGTCAGATCATTCTGACGGAAACAATAGATCAAAAAAACAAACTAGAAAATGGCTCTGAACAATTAGAGATAAATATTTGAAAAGCATTAACGCATGCTTAGCGAACTCTAAAGTTATAATATTAAATGACTATCAATAAAATCTTTTACTCTGCTCTGAACGAATTGGATCGTTTTCGATACGTTATGCATTAAGGGTTAATTAGCCTGTGTGACTAGATACTGACTTTTGCAGTATTTATTTATGATATGCAGGTATTAAAACATAATATAGTGCAGATAACATGTGGATGTGACTGAACTGCTAAGTCACATTGTCTATACCTAACAATCTAACGATAAGTAGTAACTTATAACTTCAAACCGTTACTAACTCATTACCATCTTAAACGCATCCACTAATTTCTACCTAATATTAATACCTCCTCAACAAACACTTCATTACTGTATTCTGCACCGCTTTTAGTAGATAATATGGCTATTTGGGATCTTAGAAGGGCAAACATGCTAGTGTAAGGACGGGGCGTCTCTCATATATTCATTCTCCCGATGACGGTATTGGGTCCCAAACGACTTGGACGAGCCTTAATAGTACAATATAGCTTACTATTAATATTGGTGTAGTTTAGGATTGTCGTATAAGTCCACATAACTATATTTGGATAGGTTGTTTTGCTTATCAAGGAATTTCAAGAACTTAGATGATAGAAATTAAAGTCAGGATTCATATTGTTAACGTTTTGAAAATATTGTTTAGTTCCGATATAGGTACCTACCTACCACGGAATTTTTTTGGGGATTGAATTTTTTTAATTATATTTACCGTGTGACGTATGGCACCTATTATAGTGCCTATTGCATAACACAATAGCATGATACTGAAATAAATATGTTTGAAGCAATAATCGTATTACAGTAGACATAGATTTAATAATAAAGGTACTCCTCCCGACAGTATTTTGGTCACGGCAACCTCTAGGGAGATTAGCCTAGTACACAGGTTATATAATAGTGCACAACAAACACAGGTGCACTCTCTCTACATTCACTCTAATAGTCCTTAGGGACGACAATCCGACATGACCGGAGAGAGATCCGTTCTCAGCGTCACCCTGAGCGGTTTGAGTTTGTCACAATGTGCCTTCGAGTGAGAAAAACTAAGGGTCTGAGAGACGGCCGGTTCATTTCTTATCGTAGCTGTACGGAATGTTGAATTCTGTTATAACTTCGTAAAATATTCGTAAAAAATAACAGTGCAGCTTTACTTTCACTCTAATAGTCCTTAGGGACGGCAATCCGACATGACCGGAGAGAGATCAGGCGCAGGACCGACAGCTTAACGTGCTCTGCGAGGGTGTCACACCACCAACTTTTTAACTCCGAGCACGTTGCCCAACCTGGGTATCAAACCCAGGACCTCACCCTCAGCAGCCGTGCTTGCGACCGCTAGACCAGTGAGGCAGTCTAGTTAGGTTTAGAAGTAAAGGAATAAATAGGTCTAGTCTACCGTTTGCAGATGTCCCGCTTTTCTGGTATATCAGGCCTCTCGGGACGCGTCCGGCCGGCACCCTGAGCGGGACGCCCATAATCCCGCTTTTTCATTTCGCGAGCCTCTAAACAAAGAAACGTAAGAGGCAAGTGAGCGACAAATAATTTGCTTTTCAACGTTATGTTTTACCTACGAATACAAATAATTATAGATTTGTAAGGTTATTGATGTGCTTATTCTGCGTCCCGACTTTTTCATCCTAGTCCCGCTTTCTTGTCACTTAAGTCCCGACATTTAATATAACAGATCTGGCGACACTAGTCTAGTAATTAGTTATATGTTTTTTGAAGAGAGACATTGTTCAGAACAGTGTGACCCTAAAATAATACACCATCGATCTTAGCTGAGATCTTTGAGAACTTTCCGGCAACTCAAGAACTTATACCTTCGAGGACAAAGGACTAAATTGGAGTTTGATAGAGCAGTTTGTCACAATGTGCCTTCGAGTGAGAAAAACTAAGGGTCTGAGGGACGGCCGGGTCATTTCTTATCGTAGCTGTACGGAATGTTGAATTCTGTTATAACTTCGTAAAATATTCGTAAAAAATAACAGTGCAGTTTTTTTGTCAGGTTTTCTCAATGGAAGATTTTTCAAATGGTGGTGACCTATTTAGATAGGTACCTACTGATATCCACTATGTATCTGCATATTATACTCAACTAGTGACTCGCCCCGGCTTCGCTTGGGTGCAATTAATACAAAAACACAGGTGGCATACGACCACCGTTAACCATCATTATGTCTATGTATCAAATTCAACCGTACATATGTAAGTGATCTACATAATACACGACTGCCTAAAAAAAGGAGTATTTTGTTTTTAGGGTTTATGTATGTATGAATGTTTGTGACTTTCTTTATTCCACCCTATCTTCTAAATGCCTGAACCGATTTAGATGAATGAGGTATCGTTAGAATCCTTGCATGTTTCCCGGATAACATCTTCCTAAGATCGAAAACCTAAAGTGGTACACAAATATATTTATTCACAAATTAATAATTCTAATTTTTGCCAATCTGCACATGTAACATGTACCAGAGTCAATTAGTTCCTATAGGGGATTGAAACTGTGTCTCCTAAACATAGGCTATTTTGTAGCCTAGCTAGGAGGACATAGCTTCATTCACTGTATTGTAGACTACAATTCTGCGTTGCATTTTATTGTTGAAAACAAATGCATGTAAATCTACAATCCGTTAATTTGAAAAAATATATATGTATCCTGCCATGTTTGAACGTTTTTTTTTAACTTATTTTTTATCTGTATTAGAAGTGGCCCGTGCCTGCAGGGCAGTGTGCCCGATAGTGTGACAATTACGGACTAGTTACGTTAACTTAATTTGTGTTAAGCCGTTTTTTGCAAAGAATATCTTTATTCTGTGAGGTCTTGGATACATCTAAAGGTATATAGAATCAATTCTGCGAAGTATTCGAACGTGTTATTTGGTACTGTCATTATCGTCCGTCGATACGTGCCGACGCTGACTCACCATTTAAAAGATTTCTGCCTCTTAGGTACTCCTAAGAGGAGACGCTATAGTTAGCGTCATGCTCTGAAAAACTAAGGAATTATTAAGCATTGCGTTGAAATAACCTGGCGATGATAGTGTTGTGAAATGATTTCTACAAGGACTCTTTAAAATCACGTTACCTGCACGAAATATTTTGAACATTTTGATGTAGGCACCGAATTCTTAATATGCAAATATAGCATCACACGGGTAAACAGAGGTGTACACCGTAAAGCCCTTACTTAACAAAAAAAAATATTAAGTCCCATGTTTCTAAATAGGTGAGCTTATTGCTATTGCCGGAGTATGGAATTCTGCCTAGTTAAGCACAATTCCATACACCGGGCTGCCACTGAGAATTCCTAACAGAAAACTTCAATAACACTTTGCCCGACCTGGGAATTGAACCCAGGACCTCACGCTCAGGAATGGCCTTTACGAATCGTAATATGGATTATAACATTAAAATTTTCATTCGTAAATTTTTTACATTTATAATTAACACATTTAAATGAATACACTTTCATTGTATATCAATGAACTTGTACTATTGAACATTTTAGGTTTTAGAAATGATTTTCATAATAATATGAACGCCACGAAAATGACGCATAGAATCCAACTTGAAGATTGACCCATTTAAATAGAATAAAATAAATATGGAAATAAATCCAACAGTAAAAATATAAACCACGGTCTCACGGTCAAAAAGAAATATATTACCTACTTGTTCACAAAATTCGATATCGCGGAGTTAGTTGACAAGAGTTCTTAATAAAAATGAAACCCCGATTTCACAAGTAATATCATATTTGGGTCAATATAATACCGAGTTCGAGTTTCGAGTTCAAGTGACTGGTATTGATTGAATCCAAAACGTTATTTACAAGTCATTATTATAGCCATAATGTTTGATAACATTGCTACAAAAGTAGTGATAATAAAAGTGAATAGAATAGAATATAATAAAATAGAACAGAATATAATAGATTACATAAGAATAGAATAGAATAGAACAGAATATAATAGATAAGAATAAAATAGAATAGAATAGAGTAGAGTAGAGTAGAGTAGAGTGGAGTTGAGTCGACTAGAGTAGAGTAGAGTAGAGTCGAGTCGAGTCGACTAGAGTAGAGTAGAGTAGAGTAGGGTAGAGTCGATTAGAGTAGAGTAGAATAGAATAGAATAGAATATTCATTTAGTTGCTCAGAAAGTAGGTATTTACAATAATGTGGTTACAATATTATTAAAGAATCCTTGTACATTCTACCATTTTGGCATCCAAACATTGAATTTCCTAACAGAAAAACTCAATAACACTTTGCCCGACCCGGGAATTGAACCCGAGACCTCCAGCTCAACAGTCACGCTTGGGACTACTGGACCAACGAGGCAATTGAATTAATATTATTATAATTAAATATAGGTCAATGATTATAAAGAATAAAGAATACTCTGTTTTTGGCAGATTGTGAAGACTGGTATTAGATTTGTGACAGCCCTACTAATTTTATTAATTAATTATCATCAATACAAATAAATAAAAATTGCAGGTCTGTCTGTCTATTGTCCAGGCTAATCTTCAAAACGGTTGGACCGATTGTGATAAGATTTTCTGGCCTAACTATATAAGGAGTAACTTAGGTTAATTATAATATAATTATACGTGGGTGAAACCGCGCGGCACAGCCAATAACAAATAGGTACAATAAAGCTATAAAATAGCTTTGGAGTTCGCTACTAATACTTTTATGCGTTCGAAAAACATATCTGTATAAATCCAATATGTTAATCTTGCAATTTCCAAAGGATTTATAGTCTCGTTTATTTTTATATATCTCCCAGATTGTCGTGAAAGTAAGTCCTGCTACATTTCGTGTTTGATAAAAGTCGTAACAAGGGCGTGGGCTGGTATCGACCGCGCCCGTGACACGCCGTATCTATCCCTAGACGCACCGCCGACGGGATGAACTATCGATTTGCACCCTCTACATCGAACCCTCTGTAAAAAGATAGGGAATTCGGTGAAGGTCGACGCAGCGATGGTTGTAAAATATTGTATCTAGTAAAAGTAATTGTTTAGCTGCATTGCTTTGTTGCCAAGTTCCTGTCAATTGAAGGTAAACATGATAGACGATGAAAGTAGATTTGGAGGCTCGATTGACGCAGTAAGCCCTTTAAAAATAAAGGAGCTGAGCGTGAGGGATAAATTCCCGCAGGAAACCTTACCGATTTTCGGTCACTTGAATTCTGCGGCTGTCAACGCACTTTGAAAGAAAAAAATAAGGCTTTTATGCCGTTATGACACAGTGACATCATAAAGCTGGAAGAAAACATACAGAGAAAAATAAAAGTTAATCCTTCTAATATTATACATGTGAATGTTTGTATGTTCGTAACTCAATGTCGCAAAACGGCTGAACGGATTTGGATGAAATGTGACATACAGATCGATTAGAACCTGGATTACCATAGGATACCCACTTTTAATCCCGATTAATGGCATGGTTTATCGAATGGCATCAATTTGTGCCACGCAGACGAAGTTACTGGCAGAAGCTAGTGACATGTTGAGCAAGTTTTTTTTTAATATTTTACCTGTTAGCAACTTATGTCGCAATGAGGACTTGCGGAGTTGCACTGGGATGTTTAAGTTCTATTTTATATTAGCTTAATCGTAAACTCGATTTGTAAACAATAATTGTGCAAATAATCGTGATACATATATAATTATATATTGTATATAAATACATAGACAATATAAGGTTCACAGTGTTCAAAGTAGATCGTGACGTCTTAATCGAGTGCTGAAACCTGCTGTACCTCATAAATAAATGGACAGCAATCGAGTTAATAGCACGGTGTTAATCAAAGTTATTGTGGTCGACTGCTGTCGGGCGACGCCGACCGATGTCGGCATGACGTACTGCGTAATTAGCCGACAGATAAATGACTAACAGTAATGGCTGGTAATGGCTATCTAAGCTACGAATTGATGGTCACATTGTAGTACATTGCGCCGTATGCTTTAACTATTTTGCTTATCATAGAGAAGCTGTAACTTGACGACGCAATGTACTACAAATTGATCATCAATTTGACGGGAGATAGTCAATCAATAGGTTCCCTGGTGACTGGTTGTATTGGCACCGTGACAGGTCATAGTGTGGTCCGATTAGAGCTTGACTTGGCTCGCAGTGATGCCAATATACCTATGTTGCAATGAAGATCTGTCAGTAATCCAGTGTGAGTGTAGCATAACCCAGGGTGAATTTATCAAGTGGGCCAAATCTGGAACTCAGAGGAACAGTGAAAACACTTAAAGGAGTCTGATTTTGGTCAAAAATTGACATTAATTTTTCATATTTTACTGTTTTACATAGCATAGCATCACGCCTGTATTCCCCGAAGGGGTAGGCCGAGGTGTACGCAATTGTACACCCACATTTCACCAATGCTGTTATTAAGTCGCATGTAATAGGTGGTGAGCCTATTGTCATCTACCGGGCACAATACCAAACTCCAGGCTGCTACAGAAAATTTCTTAACAGAAAAACCCAATAACACTTTTCCCGACTTCGGAATCGAACCTAAGACCTCATGTTCAGCAGTCGCGCTTGGGACCACTAAACCAACGAGGCAGTCGAGGTAGTTTACAGTTTCAGTTTTCACCAAAATCGGGCCCGAGAGTCCTTTGAGTATCTTTCGCTATTCCTTATAGTTTCGGATATGGCCATCCACCGTTTTAAGCAAGTGATAATTAATTTATAATACGCACATGACTTCGAAAAGACAGTAGTGCGTGCCTTGGAATCGAACTTGCGACCTTCGACTTGTCAGTCCGACGGTCATAGCAATAGGCTATCACTGCTATAATGTAGATAAGAATAAAAGAGAAGCACTAATGAGAGAACTTAAATTAAGTTCATTAGATGTTCAGCTTGTATAAGCTATTAAAAAAAATACTAAACGAGTGACTGCAAAATATATTGTAGTTTGCTGTCTTTCTATAACATGCTAACTGTCATTAAATAGACACGAATAGTAACAAATATTGTTAAATTATTATAAAAGCTTTGAAACTACGTTCATCGGAGCATTGTAAACAAAGCGACGTCCCTATTCTTGTTTAAAAAAATTAAAATGGCGGCCTTATTTATATTTGCGAGGCAAAACGACAAGTTTGTTAAATTATAAGCTATGAGTTTTGAGCAGGCGATGCGGCCTACCTCTTAAACACGCAATGCAAATAGTATTGATTATATTAAGAAGCTACTATGTATTGTGTAATTATTTATTATCTTTTTACTAACTATTAATTTTGTCTATCAATTTAAGTTGCTTGTATTTTCCACAATAACAAACAGAATTGCCGCTAAAAACAAACATGAAAACAACGGCTAAACAATGAACGCAGAATAAACCCCAATTTTGTACAATTTCATTAAATGTTCGCTTGTTCAGTACATTATAAAACACGCTTGGCTAGTTCTAGCTTGGTTGGTTAGCATCACTAACAAAAAGATTTCTAGAAGGTCTAATAAATAGCAAATATAATATAATATTGAACACTAAAATATGACAGCGAAGGGGAAAATCGATGCCTTAATATTCCTGATTGGCAGAATAGTTAGTGATAGTGTTACTAGCAGATGGGGGATGCTTCTATTAATGCTATAATTACAATACCTTAGGTTATTGTTTTTTTTTTACATGCAGTTGCAGCATCAGAACCTGGCGCATGAATAACATTTGGTGTGACATAACTAGATAGAAGGAAACCGTATCGGTGGCGGTTACCACCAACAACAGCATTCCTAAAGAGGGTTGTCGTCAGGCAGGCGGTCGGTCATAAAACATTGTCAAAACTTTAGCAGCATGCAATTTCAAAAATAATTAGGAAGTGGAAGAATTATGCATGTTGCGGCGACCCCAAATAAATTGGGACAACGGCAGGGGGATGATGATGATGATGGAAATGCAGCTTATTTTGAAAGAACAGGTTTAAATATGACGTTTCTCGCGGTTTCATTAACTGGAACCAATTTAATAAACTCGTTGTGCAGACTGGCTTTTCTATACGTCTCTGTTTTGTGGTAACTCTCAAACTCAAACAGAGTATCTGGCGAACATTGCTCGGAGCTGGCAAAGTTTGTAGTCCGTCGAGAAACGTGATCGATGACATGATTGCTTATCTTAACGGTCTTCAGTAACGGGATAGGCAGGACTGGCTCTCTACTATCGAAGATGTATCTTGTCGTAAAAAAACAATGCAAAAGTATTTTTTTAGTCTATTTATGTTGAACAAAGGCGTTTAAGCGTATATAGTAGTAGGTATATTTTCATCTAGTTCATAATAATTATCACGATTCCAGCAAAAAGCTCCGTTTTATGACGCCCACGCAAAAAGATATGGCGGACAAGTCTTTGTAAAAAAATATCACAACAAAAGACCTAAAAAGCGGTAAGCTGATATCTTTCTAGTGACAAATGACAAAGAAAATCTCAGTGTCTGCGACAGTCTCATTATTAACAAGCCATGCTCAAACGCAGACACTCAAAAAGCTTAATTAACTTGTATGTCAAAGAACCTCGCTGTAGGGGACGCTAGCATATGTTTTAATTAAAGCCGCCGGCTTCTGGCTACGGCTATAGTTAGTTACGGCTATGGATAGCTACGGCTATGGATAGCTACGGCTATGGCTGGCTACGGCTAATGACGTCCGGATGCGAGCGGCTTATTACGACCCACGCTTCAGAGACTAAATTAATATTGTAGATGTGTTTCAGAATTGCGTAGGTATAAGTTGCTTGGGGTTGATTTTATTATTTTAGCTATCTTCTAAGAGGTTTTTGTTGTATATTATATTTAATTTTTCTTTGTGTATTTACACATTCCTTCAGATTTTATTAAAGTATAACGTTTCTTAAATTTAGTAAATTCTACAATGAAACTTAGTTTGTTATGTTCTGAATTTATGATCGTCATAAATACAGATCAGGATGTACTCATAATTTTTCTACTTATGTTATCAGTATAAATATAAATGTGCATCTGGTAGACACACAAGCCTATACAGCAATAGAGTAAAAAACAATAGACAAGATAGGAAGATATTATTGTTATTTTGAGCGATGCCAGAAAAGTTAGCTTAGAAATAGTTATTATATATATTTTTTCCATACACTTTCTATCATAATATTAGACTCAATTGGACTAAAAGACCAACAGTTCAATCTAGGTGTCACACGATACGTTGACCTCAACGACATCCATTACGCACATCCTGCGCTAGATAACTGTCTACCCTCGTCTAGTAACTGGGTCGTTTATAAGGTTAATACTCTCCGGAGCAGTTCCTGATCGTCGCCCTACTTACAGTTCAGCCGCCCGCCCTTCATGAGGCCGCGGCACCGACTCCATAGATACTAGTTAACTGTAATTTTAGTACGCACATATATAAACATTTGTTTAAGTATATAGAGTACAGTGGGCTAGACAGGTGCTTCATTCATCAAATTAATTAATTATTTTGTGTTAATCAACGTAGTGAATGTAGAACTTGTGCATCTCGAAAAAATAATGAGAACTACCTTAATATAATATAAACAAAACATCACGCCTGTATTCCCGGAAGGGGTAGGCAGGGATGTACACTTTTGTACACCCACATTTCACCGATACAGTTATTAGTCCCATGTATTAAGTGGTGAGCCTATTGCCATCTACCAGGCACAATTCCAATCTCCGGGCTGCTACTGAGAATTTCCCATCAGAAAAACTTAACAACACTTTGCCCGACGCGGGAATCGAACCCGAGACCTCATGCTCAGCAGTCGCGTTTGGGACCACTAGACCAACGAGGCAGTTTACCTTCTTGCATCTTGCATGGTTAATATCCAAATAAATAAAGTATATAGTCATGTGCGTATAATAAATTAATTATCACTTGCTAAAAACAGTGGGGTAAAACATCGTGAGGAAACCAGCACACCTGAGAGATGTTCTCGATGGTGTGTAAAGCCTTGTCACAGACCTACGGGTGGTTTTAACTCTGACACTAGGTTGTTCATCAACCACACGATAAGGAGAAGAATAAAGTATAAATAAGGAGAATTTTGTTTCACTCGTCTATTCAAAAGTTCTTCATCCAAAGACTCTCTTTCACTATCTCCTTACAATCTTCACATCACGTCTATATTTCTATGATATTTTCCATAACTACTGAAAAGATTGTTCACTTGTGACCACAGATTAAAAAAGAAATAGACAATGTTACTAAAACTATTTTCTGACCAAACGTGCAGAACGGGGGCGAGTTAACTAACTCCTCTGGCTCAGCGATCCAGAATGAGTGTTTACCTCCGAAACGAGACCTCTCCACTTGGCACGATCTTGTGCGGTATATCACCAGTTACTGGCTTGAATCTCCCGCAGATCAGCCTCCATCATATAACACCAGCGATATCTGGGGCGACCCACCGGTCTTCGTCCGGAAGATCGACCCAAATATGCTCTCTAGACTCCCCGGTCCTCCCCCATACGTTCGACATGCCCGAGCCCGCGCAGTCGATGTGATTTGATCGCGTCAAAGGGCTCGTCAAATTCAGATTTTTTTTCGGTCTCTCCAACTACCATCCTGTCTTTTTCCTAGCAGTTAACTAGTATGATAATAATAAGAAAAGAGAGAGCTAGGCAATTAATCAAGGAAATCGAGACGTTACATGTAATCAACACTAGACCGCCGCCGCCGCCCTACTTCCAGTTCATCCGCCCGCCGTTCCCGAGGCCGAGTCACTGACTCCAGCTAATCGGAGCAGCCTTCAGTAAGGTCGGCCACTGTTAACCTTTGTACAGTGAATACACGGAGGCTTTTTTCAATAAGGTTAATTACACTTGTTACTCTTTTATTTTTTTTCATTATAAATTTACAAAATTAGTATGGTTGAGGGTAAGCACACAAGAAAATAGTGTTTTTAATAGAATCAAATCAATTCAATCTGCCTAGCCTTTCCCCAATTACATTGGGGTCGGCTTCCACTCAAACGGGATTTAGCTTAATACCAGTATTTTACATCGAGTGACTGTCTATCTGACCTGCACAACCCAGTAACGGGGTGACAAGATACCTCGTGGCATGACGGGTGGTCAGACTACCCATAACGGCTGTCATAGATCTTAATTTGACAACCGGGATTGACGGTTTAACATGCTCTCCGAGGCACGGAAAGATCTCGATTCGAAATGATGGTCACCCATCCACAGATCCTATCGCGGCAACCGCATCTTAAGCTCAATCGATCGATCTATCTGTGCGGCTGTTACTTAGCCACTAGCTTCTCAGAGAATCAAATCATCTTTTTCCATTTAATATAATAACAATCAAATCATCGTTCTCTTGTTTTGTGTGGTAAATGTCGGATTTGTTGCCGGCCGAGACCGACGGTATAACGTGCTCTCTGAAGCACGATAGATGGCAATAGGCTCACCACCTATCACATTCGACTTAATAACAGCATTGGTCAAATGTGAGTGTACAATTTTGTACACCTTTGCCTACCCGTTCGGGGAATACTAGCTACGTAATGCTATGTTTCTTTCTAAAGCACGATTAAGCGATTTTTAAATGGGAAATTAGTACTGAATGTAATATTAGTTTTTACTATTATGGCATAAAATATTATAGCATTTCCTTAACAGGAAATCACACAACATAGGTGATGCAAAACCATACTCTTAAGGATACTAACTTGGTACAACTTGCCCAGGAATTTACCTAAGCCTTTGATACCATAATCTGATCTCAAAGTCAAATTCAAAAGGATTTAGTTGTATTTTAGGAACTCGGTTCCATAAAGTTGATCATATGGAGAAGAGCCGCCAAGAAACTCCATAGACACTCTTTTTAAATCAATAATAGTACAGTCTTGCTTTGTTACATTTTTGTGATCAGAAATATCCGAGACCAATGTAGGTTAATGCGTGAAATAATATAAAAAATTATATATTTACTGAGCAAACCGATACTATGCCATCTGCGATAGAAACACAGGTTAACGCGATTTCCTCAGTGACTTTAAGTTCTAGAACATTAATGACTACATTCTTCAGCTTAGATCCCTTTAGAGATTACAGGCGTGATGGCATATTATAAGAACAAATCATTACCTACGTTTTTCTTTTATTTTTAAAGTTCCATTCGTAAAGGAATTTATAAATTTCAAATGTATTGCATAACTTAGTGTTAAAAGTCATTAGTACTCAGAGGAATATCGCACGGTCGTAAATAATAATATCGATGTACATATAATCGATTAGCGCTAGGTATATTAGATGCTTCAATCGATTTGTGGGAACCTTATAATACTATACTTACTAGCTTTTGCCCCGTGTCTTCGCTCGCGTTTATTAGGCGAAAAACCCGGTCGCGAACAGGATTCGAACCTGCGCCTCCCGGATAGATACCTCTAGAGGTCGAGATGGCTTAGTTGGTCAGAGCGCCTGGAGTATCTATCCGGGAGGCGCAGGTTCGAATCCTGTTCGCGACCGTATTCTTTTTCCATTTAATATTGTAACTTTAGAATGTCAATTGTTATGATATTACAATGTAAATTTTATCTTATTTAAATGTCAAATTTTCTCATTAAACAATGTCCAAATTTTTTCATATTACAATGTCAGGTAAAATCAAAACAATATAATTAAGCATTTTTCATATCACTCCCATGCCTTTTTATCGCTTAAACATTCCGAGATAGTGTAATACCCCTTTCGGCATAGTTTAGCTTTAATAGCTTTCTTAAATTTATTATAGGGTAAATTTCTAACGTTAATGGGCAGTTTGTTATGGCGTATACATTGAGCCATGAACGAGTTGCTTATTCTGTGGAGATGAGTAGCATGAACTATATCTATTAAATATGATATATCATTTAACTATTTGTTCGTTAATATATTATGCTATAACAGAAGAACTTCCTGAATAAAGTACATCAAAATGTTATCCTCTTTGTTGAAACTGTAAATATTGATTATCAGCAAATATATCTAATTGCAGATGCAGGTGTTATATTTACTTTAATTTTTCATAAAGATTTTAGAACCTAGATATTAGTCTTGTTGTTTTGAAAATATGTAATGAAACCTAAATACCTAAACCTAGATAGTTCCCACCCTCTCTTATATATTTAATTTTATAGTAAATAGCTTATTTTACCTGTATAAAAGGAATAACGGGACTGTCATTTTCTTGTTGTAGAACAAAAGCCCCTAAATAATAAAGATTAAAAAAAAACCTTCCTCTGCCTCACGCTTTATTAGAAAAAAACATTATTAATTAATGTTCTACAATAAGGAAAATACGGCACCGCAATTATAACACGTATGTATTAGTAAAACATGTGTTATATTCGTAGATACATAGTGACGTCACGCTATGTGCAAACATCCGCGCCTCCTTGCGGATTGATTTAGTTACAATGGTTGGGTTTTTTTTTTATTGCGTTTTCGTGTTACTTCAGCTGTTTTATTTTTAAATAGATTTACGTACATAAATAATTTTTCGTAATCTGACTTTTCGGGTACCGAGCGTCTTGGTTTCCAATACCGGTTTCTAAAATCAGGCAGTGTTTTGAGATTTTCGGTTCGGGAATTTTCAGTAGCAAACCGGAGTTTAGAATCGAATCGAATGATTGATGGAGATAGGCTCACTATCTATTTCTTGGGACTTTATAACTGCCTTGGTGAAATGTGGGTGTACTATTGTCCTGTGCCTACCCTTCGGCGATGTAGGGGTGATGTTATGAATGTTTTTTTGCTCAAACTGGGAATCGAACCCAAGACCTCACGCTCAGCAGCCGCGCTTGCGACCACTAGACCAACGAGGCAGTTATAAGTAATAAAAGGCTTTTAAAACTAGTTTAAAAGGATCAAAAGAGAAATAAAGTTTTGTATCAGTCCTCTGGGTGTGTAAAATGTAGGGGAGTACCAGTATGGCTGCCAGATGGCTGTAAAGCAAAAGTTAGTCTGTTTTTTGTGTTCGAAACTAAGTTAGCCGAGTTCAAAGTTGTTAACAGCGGTTTTAGCACATCTTGAACAAAAACTTTTAAGTCTTGACGAAACTTTTGGAGTAACTAGTAGTCTAATTATTTAGTTTTATATTAATTACTGGCTTTTGCCCGAAATTTCAGGTCTAGCACCACCCTTCTTCTTCTTATCGTGTGGTTGATGAACAACCTAGTATCAGAGTTTAAACCACCCGTAGGTCTCTGACATGGTTTTACACACTATCGAGAATATCTCTCAGGTGTGCTGGTTTCCTCACGATGTTTTCCTTCACCGTTTTAAGCAAGTGATAATTAATTTATAATTCGCACATGTCTTCGAAAAGACACTGGTGCGTGCCTTGGAACTCGAACTTGCGACCTTTGACTTGTCAGTCCAAAGGTCATACCACTAGGCTATCACTGCTGAAAATGCATGTTCAAAATGATCAGGTATTAACAAGTTAAGGTGGATTAAAGAAACTCAAAAACATGTAGATACATAAAAATTTAAAACATAACACAAAATTTTGGGGCAGCGTGTTAAAAATAGTTGGTTCTTAAAACTTTGGCGTCATTAGCAATTAATTAACGGACCATTTGTTGTTTGGTAAAATTATTTACATCTACATTTTCAATAATTTAATGACGATGACGTGTCATTAAATATTTGCATATAACCAACTCATTAGCGAGCAAATTATGTGTGTGAATAAATGTTATGACGTCACATGCGTCGCACGTCACACGTCGATGTATGCACGCAGCGTGTGCATAGAATATTTGTCTCCAAGCAACTTTGTAAATAAATTTTTGGTAAATTCTGTATACCTTGATGAATGAATTGAACTTGTAGATATTCTAGTAGTCCTTGAAATTTTGGCAACGGAATAATGGAAGAAGGAAAGTGTTTATTCAAAACGGAGCACAGTGAAGGCAAAAAAAAAAAAAAACACACATCTTAATTATTGGGGTCATAGGTTTACAGACCAACAGTATATAATTAATATAGGCATCACATGGCCTGAACATGTATAAAAATCATTATAAAATTATTATATAAGGTCCTAATTTATTAGGTAATTTACTTTTAAGGAGTCAATGTGTAAGTGATAAGGATTAATTTAAGCCATAATTAAATTATTTACAACAATGTTATTTTTTTACTAATGTTCGCCGTTCACGGAGCAGTTTTCGTCTTGCTAGTACTATGTTGATTACAAATAATTTATATCCATTTAATTCATAGCCTAAGTGAATGTATTTGACTTATATATTACTCCTTTCAAAGGCAATTAGCATATAAATTAGGAACTTAAATAGGATTGGGATATCGTTAGGCGCCTTACAACTGCAAAGTGGTAACGCTAAGTGTAGTAATCTTAAATGATTGCTTAATAGAAATCGCCAGGCGCCTCCCTCAGACGAAAAGGGAACATGAAATTTAATGGATGCTAGCAAGACACGGTAGCTCAGTTGGGAGAATCATGACAGGGTACGTCAAGGGTCGCGGGTACGAGTCCTGTTCGTGTCTATTATTTTTCAATATTTTCCTTAAAAAACATAATTAATATAAGCTTTACATGGCCTTAACATGTATAAACATTATTTTAAAATGAGTATATAAAGTGTCTTAGTCATACATAATGTTTAGGTTTTAAATTGTGAGTCTAAGCTGGATTTTATCAATGTAAGAAAATCTAAACTTTTACGGGAAATTTAATATTTCTTAAAACCATACATCTAAATCGGTTCAGGAGTTTAGAAGTTATGGTGGAACAAAGAAACTCACATACATACATGAAACCTAAAAACTCCTTTTTTGGGCAGTCGTGTATAATAACTCAAACCTGTTATACCGCTGCTGACGGCTAGACGTGACGATTATTGAGTTATTAGGCAATATTTTAGGATTTAGGATAAAAATGGCAAAACTGTTTGAGAAACCACAGTTTATATTACGTGTCACGATGATATAATACCAAATAATTTGTCGATAGATTCACTGGAGGAGATCGATTGATTTTGAAACTCATTGCGACCCACTTGGGACGATAATAACCCAAGTTTCATCTTTCTTTCTTTCTTTTAATGTAGAAGTCTAGACAGACTTGCTAAATTACTTGTTATGGTCTCTATATACTATTCTCTCTATGTATTATGTCTGTTAGTTTGTCCGTTTGTATTACTTCTTTATGTATACGTAAAGAATCAGTGCATCGATATCGATAGTGTTTTTGTTGAAGGGTAACATAGATTTTTAATAAAAAAAATTAATATATAAATCGTTTTGTGGTAAAAACCATGGGGTGCTTCTTAAGATATTTTTAATGATTTTACTATACCAATATTGGTCAATAAAATATTTACAACAATTGACATCTAGCACACCTATTTTTTTTTAACACAAAGCAATTTATTTTCTATACTTTTTCGGCTAGTTACAGATACGTGTTTTTGTTTTTCGTCGAAAAGCATTAACGCATGCATAGCGAACTCTGAAGTTATAATTTTTGATTTAATTTTAATTAAAAAATTAGATAGCACGCCTCTGCCATTTGTGAATATTGTTTCCCAACATTGTTTTTTACATTTTGGTCCAACTTTAAGAAGAAAACACGATTTTTTTAAAGAGTAGATATCAATCATCCCTTTTTACCAGCTTGTAAGTTTTGCACCCCATAGCAATAAATAACGCGACGACTGGAAAGTGCTTTCTAAGTGTATACTGAAACCTTCCCAGATGATTAATTATGGTCGACAACACTTTCTGAAGAGCAAAAAAAAAAACTCGACTAGAGACTATTTGTTAAAGAAATTTTTCTCTTATTCAGTCCTTGGTACACACAATACTCAACAAACATTTTTTTAAGGCGACATAAAAATTGTGAGCAGTATTCAAAGAGATTCGGGACGTACCTAAATCAAAGAGCTTCGTAATGGCGGGGGCGGAGGCCTATTCACAGTCAGACTGAAAGGGTTGTCGTGAGTGTGCTCAACGTGTGTTCAATTACTGTGAATAGGCGAGTGGATGCTCTTATGTGATTGTCGTAAAGGAAAGGTATCATTTTTTTTGCGTAGTTTGTAATATGACTAAGGAATGAACCTTCAGAGATGTTATAGAATAGATAATACCTTTGCTTTGTCATTGTTATCTTTTGACGATGTATTTTGCGCTTTCCGAGGTAGGCAGAAGTGTTTAAAGTCAAATCTCGAAACTTAATATTATTTTTAATATTTAAAATTCTCGGGATCGTTTGCTGGTTGACATTAAAAAAGGAAATGCGCCTAATTAGGCTATTTTCACCGATATATTATAATTTGAGTTTGTACCTACTATTTGCGCACATACAAATATAAATAAATACTTAGCCGGAGCAAGCAGCTCCGATAGTTGCTCAATTCCTGCGCGTTTTCGATAGAAGAGAAAGTCTCATACTTTCTTCCTCAAATGGCGCCAGATCGCGCCTCGCATAGCCAATCAGATACAAGATTGGTACCCATTTAAACCGAATGTATCCTTTGTATTGAGATAACACACTCAGAATACACACAATAAAATAAAATAATTTGAAAATTGATTGTTAAGTACACTAATATTTCTATCGCGCGTCGAACTAGCTAAAAGATTCTAGACATAAAAAAAAACTGCTTTTGCTTTATTTTATTATTTATTCCAAATGGATCTACGTTTGGCCACCAACTCGCCTGATGTTCAGCAACGGTGTAGCCGAGGATGGAGCACGTAGATCCAGAAGAAATCAATTCACTCTAAGTAGAGTGGATAGATTTGGGGAGAACGACAGTTGGGGAGTTGATGCAACTGCCCAGAATCGTCTCCCACAACGGTTACACCG
Organism: Xylocampa areola; assembly: GCA_935421205.1. Classification (NCBI taxonomy): domain Eukaryota; kingdom Metazoa; phylum Arthropoda; class Insecta; order Lepidoptera; family Noctuidae; genus Xylocampa; species Xylocampa areola. The sequence goes on from OW285206.1 coordinate 20,962,273, forward strand.
GACTACATCCCAAAACACGACAAGGTCGTTTTACGGCATGGCTTCGTCCGGTGGGTGTTAACCAGCCGCGGCAGAAGCCTCCCACCAGAGTTGTGTTGCCTGTTTTACACCACCCAGGGGCCACATGTAGGGATTCCATTCTAAGGGTGCACTCCTACGGACGCGGGAAAGTCAGCCCCCTCTTTTTTTAAAGAAGTGTGACAGCGTCCAAGTCAGTCTTCCTTACAAAACTGTAGGTACCTACTCTATTTTCTTCTAATTTATTGGCGGAGCGGTATTGCAAGTGACGATATTCAGCTTTAGATAATGTTATAGAATTTTAGTCTGCATTTATGCAAACACTTTAGGTATCAAGAGTTATGACGAAAACTTGATGCTTGTAATCAATTTAACGACACACTCAAAGTCATGATGTCACAGTATTCTCAGACAAAATTACGTAAACCGCGTCTGTCACATTGTCGTAAGATGAATGGTGCACTTTAGTTCCCTTTTAAGAGTCCATTGGATGAAGAACTTTACCCCTACTTGACTCTCAAAACAAAACTTCCCCAGTAAAAGTAATTAGTTGCATTGATTTGACATTAGCAACTCGGAGCGACAAACGAGTGGCTCTCAAACAGGGCTTGAGGGCTCCCCAGCAAGTTAAAGTATCGCTAAATACCAAGTACTACTTGAACTTCTTTCTTTTATAAGCATTCTTCGCGAAAAGCGACGGGCTAAAACATTGGATCGCTTGAAAAGTTTAAACTGGGCACTTCACTGCAGTACATAAAAAACGGGAAGTAGGCACTGTGTTTTCGTGTGTTTTGATCATAATTATCAGTCAGTCTAAAGTTTTGAGTTACAGTTTTGACTGACATATTCATTAATTTTCTGAGGCATTATAGACCGGCTATTTTATTAGCCTATATGTATTAACAAATCATAACCAGTTTGTACCGATCATACCTTACAGTACAATTTTTTTTAAACTATAATTTTATCTTTAATTTTAAAGTACCTAGTAATATTAATTATTGTTCAACGGTTATTACTCACTTGCATTTGTCGGGATTGCCCGACTAGTTTCGAACTCGAACGGAGCCCTTAGTCATGAGCTGAGGCCGCGGCGATGTCGCGAGTCAAACCTACCTAGTAATATCTTTGGTTTTCGGGATAACTAAACATTATAATATATTTTTTAACGTCAGGAAAAACAAAAAACAATAATACACGCGATTAATCCGGTTAAAAGTTGTTTTATTTTAAAGTACCTGTTATAAGAACCTTAAATTAATAACACCGGCAAACGTTCGCAAACGACGTATTACTAAAGCACGAACAACCAAGCTTCGCCTATTACAATTTCACAATCAACATCTCAGCTTCAAGTAGAGGCAAGAATCGATAGTAATTAAGTTAGCCAAGTCGGAATTTTGTTTCTAATTCATTTGACTGCGGTAACCGGGATCCCGGGACTTCGGAGCCGGGATTACGGATCTTGATGCAAATTGTCGAGAGCTAAGGGACCTCAATCAAACACAATTGGCGTTGGAATTGGATTTGTGAGATGTCGGCTTGTTGTTGCCGGTGGTCGGCTTGCCAGAGACTTTACTGAATTGGTTAGATGTTTTGCGGAAAATTGACGGTGTGTATGTATCGCTAATTGGGATATGAATGCGTGTCTGGTTGGATATCATATGGCTAGGCATTTCATAGACTTTACACTTAATTTAGGTTGATAAATGAAAGCTTGGAACCTATAACAATATAGGTATTTTATTCTCAGACTTACAAAATTATACGACTTTATTTTAGTGGTCGGAGCGACTGATGTGTATTTTTTAAAAGAGTTTGCGATATTTTAAAATGCTTACTTCCTCATTTAACCTACATTTCTTTGAGTAACAACGTTCATATAAATCCCCAAAAGAAAAAATCCTTGAAAAATAAAATCTCTTTCTATGTTTTATTTTCCTCGTTGGCAACCCTGTGCCATTTCGCTGGATGATCGTATTAAGCACAGTTCTTTGTTGCAGGTCCCCTGGGCCCTCTGCCGAACGTGACCAGCGCTGATGTCGGTTTGAAAGAAGGTGAGTTGGCACACTTTATGCCTATAACGTTTATTCCTTTAGATCGTGTTAGTGCGGAGTTTGAGAGCGCTCGACTAAAGTTGTGCTTTATTAGGACTACCTGTCTCTTTTTTTACAATGTTTTTAATTGCTACATAGTTTACTTCGTTTCATTATGTAGTACCTACTTATTTAACTTAAAATATACTTATACCTTCTGAAAATTATTCATATTATACCAGAAAGCAACAAAATATGGTATTTTTGGCAGTAACTATATAATTTATAATTTGCCAATTGAATAAAGAAATGATTATTTTATATGTGTAAGAAAGATTTTAAAAGACTCACGTCAGTAAGAGAGTGGGGTTTTTGGGACAACTATTAATTGGTATATAATTTTGTATAAGATTTTTTGTATAAGAGAAAAAAGGGATGTATAATTAAAAGTCGTAGAACTGTTTAATGTACAGAAGCAGCCAGAATATTCGTGAAACTAGGATTCAAAGAACAAAGATTAGTCAGACAAGACATTGATGAAGATGAACTTCTCTATACTCGTAGATACATATAACAATTGCATGCTCTTACATAATATATGTAAATTGAAATAGTGGTAATTATGCACCACAACCATATGCATATGTTTTAAGTGTTTACAGAGTAGGTACTTGTCACCTACTTGACACGTATATTGAAGCGTGGATAATGACTGATCTATTTATTTACCAATTCCACACGCTTTTCATATCGTATAATTTGCGAATGATACAAGTGCATAATGAATTTGTCAATATAGTTTTGTTTTTTTGCAGCACTACGATGCTGTGTTGTTAAAACAGATGTCTTCACTAATTAAAATTAACGATATTCATGTATTTTAATTGGTGGTATTATTATTATTATAAAAGAGGCATATGATTTGATATTATCCATCTAAGAAGACAGAGAGCAAAAAAAAAAAACAATTCCAACACTTTGACGGTGTGGTTGGCCCAGTGCCCGAGAGATCGGCTGCTCTACCCCGTGTAGAGGGTTCGATTCTCGCACGGGGCTAGAATTTGTATGATCTACAGATAATGGTTCTAGATGTGTTTTTATGTGAAATTATGTGTCTGCAAACTCATCCACGTCATAGTCACTCTTAAAAAAGAAATCTGAACAAAAATATTTTTATAAAATATTATTCCTATAATGTTTCAGGAAGCTGTGCATTAGGTGACGTGGTATATATGCCAGGCGACGAGTTCCCGGGCTCCGGTCCGTGCGAGCGCTGCACGTGCTCGGACGGCGACGTACAGTGCACGCGACAACGCTGCGAGCCACGACCTGGCTGCAAGGCGCTGCACCGGCCTGACCACTGCTGCCCCACCTACCAGTGTGGTGAGTAAAGTTCATTCTTAGACTGGGTACCCTCTAGTTCTTTTTGTTTTTAATGTAAGAATTGACTTTAGCCGAAATACGCTGCTGTGTACTTATTTATGTATGGTCAACCAATTTTTTTCCTTGAATATATTCAGGCGTTACCTTGCAAAAGTCAATTACAATGGATGCAAATAACTGGTAGGTATGTCTAGCTACTTCTAGAGTATTGAGGGTAGTTATGCAATTACGGCTTTCAGCTTCTGTGAAAGCAAATAGGGATATGTTTTTTCCTATGGTTTCTATCCACTAACCTCAACTAAAATCAACGTTTTTCAAGATGCTTTCGACGTGTGTTAACCGAGTGGTTAAGATACGCGTGGTCGCTCAAGGTGCCTGCCAAAGCACGGAGATGTTCCAATGCATGTCCTCCTAGTGATTACGTGTCATAGATTCACTGGGTCAAGCAGTTTTTATATAATAGCCTGCTAAGAACAAATCCAAGACCATATATTGTAAATTTTACTAAATCCCATTGCCTTCCAATAATTTTAAACGTGTAACTGCAATTTCCAGAATGCGAGCAAGAAGGCCGCGTATATGGCAACGGTGAGAAGCTGGTGGACCCTGCTGACCCTTGCCGGGTGTGCTACTGCCAGGGAGGCGAGGTGGTATGCCGGCGCATCGCGTGCTTTGTGCGTGACGACTGCACGCCTCGCCTCGTGCCTGGCCGCTGCTGCCCCGAATATGATAACTGCCCTCTCAGAGGTAAGAACAACGGAAGAATGTGTGTGATATCATAAAAGTGACTGATAGAGCAGATTTGGCACGAAGTGCAAACTATTCTTCGAAAACCTTTAAAAACACACGAGTTCAAGTGGGAGGGGTATAAGACCTCATTTAAAGCACTGAGTCAAAAAACTTTTGATAAAACGTTCTAACTAACCAATTTACAAATTTGTATTTCCAGGTGTAACCAGTTTGCCGGGTGTATCATCTTCGATTTCAAGTGTTGCCACATCTGAAAACTTTGAATCGCAACCAGCGCCACAAAAAGAAAACATCAAACCTGCTTTTAGCATCAAGGAAATAACCCCAGTTTCCGAGATTCCAGTCATCACAGACGTCAAGATAAAAGAGATTTTGCCTTCACCGAGCATTGAAGTAGCTGAATACTCGTCGTCCAAGTCGCCATTGATACCACGTGAAGCTACCTCTGAGAAAAACGTTAAAGAAACGGAGTCTAAAACAGAATCTCCTAGCGTGATTGAAGTGCACTCATCGTTACCAGTCATGGTATCATCACCAGACGCAACACAGTTCACGGATTCTGAAAACAAAAATGAAGATGCGCCGCCATCCAAGATCAGCTTCTCCACTCAAGATTCTATACACAGCGCTATTTACCCATCAAATATCCCAATAGTCGCCACTATGGGAGTTCCACCTGTGACTCAAGAGCCACTGCCCATAGCAACAACTAAAGCACCGATAATCGAAGAAGAAGATTTTGACCATAATCCTGCTTTCCCGCCACTGCCTGATGACTTGGCTGTCCTAAGAAATCACGAGGATGAAATAGTGCCAGAGCAAGCTGTGGATAACGAGCATGTATCCAGCCACGATATTGTAGTGGCAAATGTATCTCCGACAGTTGAACCCGAGGTTAAAGAACCACTGACAACCACCTCCAAAGACCTCCCAGATACAACTACAATAACAACTACAGAAAAAACTAAGACATCGACTGAGGTAACTACTGCGCAAGCAGATATCACAGTTAGTACAGAAGCTCCTAACTTTAAGGAAAGCCCAATGCTTAACTTGAGATCGGCGATACCGAAAGAAATACTTAATGCCCCTTCAATAGTAGCCGAAGAGGAAACAGACGAGACAACGACATATTCAGATGTAATAACACAAGGAGCGATTACTACGACTGAAGCGCCAAAGAAGTCGGAGGAGATGGTTTCTGAAAAAGTTGAAACTACTTACGAATCAAAACCATCAAGCGAGATTATAACACCGGCTCCTGAATTTGATACCACTACACACAAGCAAACAGAAACCGATTTAGAAGTGAGCACTAAAGAACACGAACAAACTACAAGCTCCATAGCAAAATCAAACATTGCTACTGAAGTCACTTCGCAGACTGAATTGAGCTCACTGCCTATTGAAACTAGCGACCAGAACCCACCCGAGGTGCCTGAGAATACCACTCATGATAAAGAACTATCGTCGACTGTAGATCCATTAAATATTAGTTCGAAATTACCAGCAACAAGTTCGGAAGTTATTACTGTATCACGTTCAGCTTCTACTGAAAACACAGGCTTCGAGAACGTAGAAACCACAGAGTTCATTGTTTCATCATTTAGCTCCTCGGAGACATCCACCGATTCCGTCGAATTGATTAAAATATCAGCGGACCCAGAAAAGAGTGCGGCTATTATCGAATCGGCTGATGGCAAGAAAACAAATGACCTTACAGATCTTATCAACTTGGTACGAGATGTAGCTTCCATAAGCGAGCACACAGAGGAACCGGAAATCCTGCCGCATATGACAACTGCTGTTAGCATCTCTGACTCCGAGGAGCTAATTCCAGTAAACGCGGGTTACAAAAGCAAAAATAAAAACTTTAATCAGAATTCAATCACGGAGATACCCCTCAAGAATAAAATCCCAAATCAGGTAAATAAACAGAAAGTGGTCGAGATCGAGGAGAACGAGTCGGAGAGCGTGACGGACTCGCCGCCGCCCTTCGACAAGATAGAGCCAACCACGAGGCGGCCCATCATCGATAACGTGTCAGATGACATCAACATCGCTCAGAACAAGACCGACAAAAAAGACATCGAGATCATAACAAAGTCGTACGTGCCCACGATCAATCGGCGGCCGACTAAAGTAGTGATGAAGAAGAGTAATGAAAAGTTGCCGACATCTGATGAGTCACCCGGAGTATCCGCCTCTGCTGAGACCTCCACCGACACCAGCGCGTCCAATGAAAGTCCTAACACTCCAAACGCTTACCTGAGTGCGTCGAGCGAAACAGAAAGGAAGGACGAGGTCGTGAGCGACACAACACCCACTCCCATGAGTGACTCACCGATCTTCACCACTGCCGGTCCCACGAGGAGTTCTGACACCGTCACTACCGAAGCTCTTTCGAGCGTCTCTCATGCTGCTACTACTACCGCTCCGATAAGCGGTGCTGATGTCGTGACCACTCCAGTCCCCGTGAGCGAGGCCGAGGCCACCACCACTGTTGCTCCTGCAACCTCGGCGCAGTGAGCGGTCGCGCGGCACCACCCGCATGGAACCTCAGCTAATTAGCATTTTATAGAGAGTAAGTTTCGTTCTTGAAACTGTAAGTTAACGTAGAGACTATTAGGTTTATAGGTGTATGCGAAACATTCGGAATCGAGCATATTCCTCGTCAATTGATGGACGGTGACGGGAGAACTGTCGCCGGCTGTTTATATTTTGTAATGTAAGTAGACGGCCGGGGCCGGCCGGCCGAATTTATGTGTATTAGCTGGACAAATTATTTATAATACTTTAGCGTTAGGGAGCGAGCGTGGCCGGCGCGGCCGCCGCCCGCGTTGTGTCAAATTACGGCGAGGCGAGTCGGTGGCTCCTCGCGTTAGCGGATAAGTTATTTATTTGTTTAGTGAGAGATCGTGAGTAGAGTGATCGATAAGTAAGCAACCAAGCTAGTCAACATGTGACAGTGCAGGTGCGCCGCCCGGCCGCCTCACCTCGACGCCACGTTGCCATTACTGCTAGCTGTATTTAACGAGAACATGACAAACGCAGACATAAACGTAAGCATTCCGCGAATAGATTAAGTTCCTTTAAATTGTATAAGAACAAACTGTAGCGTCCCGCGAACTGCGCCGCGCACCACTTATATCATTATAAATTTGGTACAAAACGAATTTGATATTTAGAGTATTGTCAACCTTATGAAAAGATAAAGTTTAGGTCTAGATGAATTAGAATTAAATGTGATCGCACGTACATTTTATTTATTGCACTAAACCTAGTGGAGTGTATTCATGAGGGATTCTATCGGAAGGCTCAAGCGTAGCGTAAGGGTAATTTATTGTAATCTACGTACGTTGTAAAGAAGCACGTGACGTTTACTTTCCATACGTTCGTTCGGTTCCAATTGTCTGCTACGGTCGGTTCATTAGTTGTGACTCCTGTAAGTGCCGGCGCAGACGAGCTTTCGCGCACATTTCACTGTGTCTCAGGTCCGTGTGCGCGGGCACTATATTGCGGCTTCTTGCTCCGGAAGACTGTCACTTTTCCCGGGCAATAAGCGCACGTGCTCACTGTATTATTTATATTTAATTAATAATTATTGTTTTTTTTACAAATAAAAGAAACCTAGACTGATTTTATTGTTTTATTTATTAAAATCCTTGAATTCCCTAGGAGATCCATTTAAATGCATAGAGTATTAAGAAAAAAAAAACCCTTGCGTCTAAAAAACGACTTGCCTTGCGATGTCGGCGCAATAACTGCAACTTTAATTCATCAATATCTTCCATAGTTCATAACAATTCATCTAAAATTATATCACTGTATCGTACATATAATTGAGGAAATTCAATAAATTATTTTTGTATCTGACGCCTGACACTTTGGTCATCGTGCGACCGCGAACATTGCAAAGTGTTTGAAACGTCAGGAAAAACTTAAACCATTAATAGAACATGCGATAAAAGTTGTTCCTTTAAGATGTTTAAAAGGCATTTAATGAATGCGTACATGCAAAAAACCTATTTAAGCATGTTGCAATATGTATATCTCTTGATAGTATGTACCTATATACAAATCCAAACAGGATTTTTGTTGTGAACTATACGAGACCAGTTCAGGTAGTTTTACTGTGTTCTTGCCTGGAGTTTGGAATTGTGCCCGGTAGACATCGATGGGCTATTTCTTGGAAATTAAAAACGATATTGGTGAAATGTGGTAGTACAACAGAGCACACCTCTACCTAATCCTTCGGACAATACAGGCGAGACGCTATGTTATGAAGTAACCTATCCAAATAACTCACTTAAAATAATCATAGATGGCGACACTTACATACAAAACTATTTTTATTGCACACCATAGATGATAGCTTCACTTAACTAATGTAATCACTCCAATTACGAGCGAGTGCGATGTACTCATACCTCTCAAAATGGCCGTCATTGCCTCACTGATCGAAGGTTGAGTACCTTGTATGGGGTACTCCTGACCCACTTGTGATACATGCTTGATGATACGCAGTGAGCGTTGAAGTTATGTATTATTATTTAAAAGTAGGATGGTTGAATAGATGATTTATTGATTGATAGCAATGGCGCCGGCTTTTAGCAAACCTCGTGGGAGCTCATGCCCATTCGATGACTCGATTAAAATGACTCGTGAAGTGCGTGAAGTAAACTGCAACCAACTGATAAATAAATATCTACTTAATTACGAAAATCGCTTCTAAATCGGTCCAGTATTTAAACTCATATTTTAAGCGTCCAAAATAACAGAGAGATAGATACAGATAAATCTTTGAAAAGCATTAACGCATGTTTAGCGGACTCTAACGTTATATTTTTTTGTGGAAAACAATACGGTCGTGAGCAGGATTTAAACCTGCGCCTCTCAGATAAATACTTCAGGCGCTCTGACCACTAAGCCATCTCGACCTCTGCTCCACTACCGTGAATTCTTCTTCCACATTTTTAATACGTATTTTGGTGACGTTATTGCATTCATCACCTATGCTTTTCAAAGATTTATCAGTATTTGTTAAGGTAATTGCATCTGTACGACATTGTATTAATTGCAAAGTTAGTCGTGTCGGTTCGGCTTCCTGTAAAGAGACTGAATCTGACTGGTCAGAGCGCTTGGAGTATTTATCCGGGAGGTGCAGGTTCGAATCCTGCTCACGACCGTATTCTTATTCCACTTAAATATATAACTTTAGATAGATAGATGTAGTTGAAGACGGGTCTGGGCAGTTGCTTCAACACCCCAACTATCGTTCTACCCAAATCTATCCACTCTACTTAAGAGTGAATAGATTTATTCTGGATCTACGTGCTCCATCCTCGGCCACACCGGCGCTTACCATCAGGCGAGTTGGTGGCCAAAAGGAGTTTAATATTGGATAAAAAAAAAAGATGTTGCGCATCATCACAACTAGATACACTTATTACCACACCACGACGAATCCGTTTGCAAACTGATCTGTTTTATGCCTACGATCATGAGTGGTCAGCACCTACTATTTTCCTCTCGTGAATGCTAGAGCCCCCGAGCACCCACGGAGTCGGCGCCCCTGAATAATAGAGTTTCATCAGTGACTTTGAAAGTCAATTTTTTCAAGTTATGAAGACAATTTTGAACGATCATAACATCACATAGAATCACGCCTATATTAATGAAGGATTACAGCAGAGAGCAAGTAATAAGTGGCGAGCTTATCGCCATCAACCGGACACAATTCCAAACTTCGGGCTGCTACGGAGAATGTCATATGTCATAACAGAAACACCCAATAAGCCTGCCTGTCCTGGGATTCGAACCCAGGACCTCACGTTTAGCAGCCGCGCTTGACCAATGAGACAGCCCTAAGTTATCATTGATCTAAAAAGTTCCGGAGGTAGGCAGGATGAAATCAGTAAAGGACAGGAGTATTTAATACCCGAGAAATTTACTTTTTCTAGCTTAAAAATTTCGAGTTTCACTTAAATCAGAATTTTAACATGTTAACTACTTGTGAACGGGTAGTTGAACACGGTTTTAATGTGTCCCATATTTGAGAAGGTATATATTGATATTTTTTGTAAACAAACTTTACTCCATGTCCTGCGCGTGATTCGAATATATACATAATTGAAAAGTAAGTAGTGAGTGCCTAGGATTTCAACTTGCGACGTTTGAAGTGGCGCGCCAACGCCATTTTTATAACATTTCATAACATTTGAAATCACTTCATTATCACAGATATCTTTGTTTTGCTAGAGCTTTGCTCCTTAAATTAGGTCTTGAAGCTACTACCTAACATAACATATTCCCCGAAGGCCTGAGGTGTTCACATGCTGTACACTCACATTTCACCAAATGCTGTTATTATGTCCCATGCAATAAGGGATCGAATCCAGAACCCCAGCAGTCGCGCTTGAGACCACTAAAGCAACGAAGAAGTTAGCTAAGAAAGATTCTCCAAAACAACAACACACAAATCAATGTGAAATCGTCAAACTGTGTCCTCAGTTACCGTTAAAGTTGGTGTCACTGAACCATAGCTTATTGGTCTATCTGTTGGTTTAACAACAAGATGGAGTTACTGCTACCCATTTATTTACATAATCCTTTAAGCCGCCACATTAACTATCAAGTCAATTGGCTTATTTTGAAATATTACAATAAAAGATGCTTTTTTTACTGTCATCTTGGTCTAGGTGACATTTACGATAAGTTTTTAGTACTTAGGTATTCTAAGCTGCTGTTTGTTCTAGACAATACTTTAAGTGTTTGCTTGAGATAATTTTAAAAAGCAAATATTATCTTTTGTTAGCCAAACAACGCTACTCAAATACCGCGGTGTTGGCGTACATGACGCACTGTCAATAACAAGTTATATTAAGTTGTTTCTATGTGATTTAGAAAAAAATCATTTGTGTAGTAAGTTTTGTGTTCAAAAATCATCAACGTTAGAGGGGTATTTTCGACATCCAATGCTGGATATGAAGGCCTTTTCCTTTCTCGATTTCTGGCGTCTCGTCTTATATCGTCCACCCAGCTCAGCACCCAGATCCTACAACAAAAGGTAGGGCTCAGAAACAGTCGAGCTGTCTGATTAGGGACGGAATTTCCCCCTTGCAGACAATCGTAGCCTATTATTAATACCACTACTTCTTTGTAGTTTTTCACTTACGGTGAGCAGTGTCGCCGATGCTTCTTGAAGAAGCGTCGTGTTGGCTGTAGGTCGTTTTTGTCTCTTATTGCTGGCAACCATTCCCTTTAATAATAAACTCAACCGAATTGTAGCCTATCTCCACGGAGATTAGTCAAACACAATACACTCCCTATTCCTTCACTCTCAAGATTCGATAGGACGGCAATCCGACAAACTTCAAACACGCGTATTTCACTCTGGGCTACTACTCAATACTCAGCAGCCGCGCTTGCGGCCAGTAGACCAATGACGCATTCTCCAGGGTGGGCAACGCGCTAGTGATAGATACCCCTGGTGTTAAAAATGACCAACGGTAACTTCTACTTCGGGCAGGTCACATGCTTCTCTGTCACCTTAAAAAGAAATAATAATGTTAAGAAAGTCAAAGTCAAAGTTCTTTATTGCTTCATGTGTAGGAAAGCCTATTCCGTCTTTGAAATAATCATTTCTCTGCGCGTCCTTCGTACAGTTTCATAACTTGCGCAATGAATAACAGTATTTATATGCAAAAGTGAATTGTTTATTATTGTGTGCAAGTTTTGAAAGTCAGCGGTGGACGTGTGAATTGTTGGGTTCGAAGAGAAAGGACATCTATGTCACCATTGATGCAACATGTTGCGAAATATTATGGTATTGGCATTGGTGGCAGTGCAGGAGGCTGTTCAGTGTCAAATAGTCTGAAGGCGAGTTATGAGAGTTTGTTATGATAATAACTACGCGCTATGCTGTCACACACATCTTTTCATATATGCATATGCTATTTAGAAGGGCATTCTAACGCCACAGTCACTAAGTTATATGTATTTAGAAATGGATAGCTTTGTTGAACTGGAATATGATGATGATGATTATTTAGCACACGTGCTTTGGCTTAGCCATGTTCCGTCTCTTTCTGGCACGTGTATTTTGACAATTGTGTGACAGTGATAGACAGAATGCTGAGCTATTTATCTTGACGATTTAGGTTCGTAATTATAACATTGAAGACATTATTTTAACTCACCCTTCTCAACAGTATATTATTCAGATAAATCTTCGAAAAGCATGAACGCATGCATAGCGAACTCCAAACTTATAAGTAGGAGCCTGGAGTATTTATCCGGGAGGCGCAGGTTTGAATCCTGCTCACAACCGTATACTCCTTCACAAAAATGTATATCTTTAGTATTTAATTCGTTTGTAACTGTAATATAAACACTTAGGATTAGTTACATAATTGCCTAACATGTTTCGCATCCGCTGATCTCAGATAGATTAGAGGATTCGTACTCATAAAATTCTTAAGATACTTTTTTGAGGAAAGAAAATTACGGTCGTGGGCAGGATTCAAACCTGCTACTCCAGGCGCTTTGTCCTCTAAGCCGATCCAAATTCTTCTGACACATTTTAATTCGTCTTTTGGTGACATTGCTATCTATTCAGTCCCTATACAGGTGACTGAATAGATCTCTATCTATTCATTACTTTATTAAATGGAAAAAGAATACGGTCGCGAACAGGATTCGAACCTGCGCCTCCCGGATGAATACTCCAGGCGCTCTGGCCACTAAGCCAGAGGTCGAGAGGTCGAGATGGCTTAGTGGCCAGAGCGCCTGGAGTATTCATCCGGGAGGCGCAGGTTCGAATCCTGTTCGCGACCGTATTCTTTTTCCATTTAATATTGTAACTTTACAGTTCGCTAAGCATGCGTTAATGCTTTTCAAAGATTTATCTTGAATTATTCATTACTTTATAGAACTTTAGAGTTCGCCACGCATGCGTTGATGCCTTTGAAAGATTTTATCTGTATTTCTCAAGATACGTTAACTTCTATTCTCGGCTAAATGACTACGTGACGAAAACAAAACTAAAGTCTAACAACACTTTAGTCAAACAGTGTGGGGCAATCTAACATTATGTCCGACTCAATAATGTTTAAGTATAATTCAGTGTTGCCAACGACGGCAGCGTAAGATACAGGCGGGAGCGAGAGCGGACGGTGATAAAGGTGTCTGCAAGACTGCAATCAGTTCTAGCGCTTATGTACCAGGCGTATGTGTTCAGTTGCAACTAACAAAAACAATAATGGTAAACAAGATGAAATTAATTAAAAGGCACGCATGCCATGTGTAAATATTTTTTATATTTCAAACCTTTTTGTGTTCCACATAGCCACTATATGGTAATATTACTATTTTTTAAATCTAACTACATACTGATATCATTACATCAAAATCTGTCCAGGCGTTTAGAAGTTTTGGTGAAATAATGAAACTCATAAACATACATCATCATCATTATCCCCCTGCCCTTATTCCAATTTATTTGTGGTCGGCGCAGCATGTATTTTTATTCCATACATTTCTATCAGCTGTCATATCGTTAGTCACTCCTTTTCTAGTCATATCATCTTTAACACAATCCATCCATCGCTTCCTCGGTGTTCCTCTACTCTTATAGCTATCTATATTCATACTCTCAAATTTTTTATAAATTTATAAATCCCGGCTAGTATACCTACCTAGTAATCTTATTATTTAGTTATTTAAATGTTTTTGTCAAATACATATTTTAAATTGAAATCGGAAAATGATAGATTTATTGAGGCTTCTTACCAGACTTTACCAGGAGGGTTATGTTTGGTAATATAGGTTTACATTTGGGTTTACACATTAAAATAAAATAACTTTTAACCAGATTAATTGCGTGTATTTCAAATTATAGTTTCTCTCTTTTCAGTGCAGTCGGGTTATTTAGTTTTTTTTATAATTAATGCATTCTTTTTTATATCCATTCTTGTTCTCATTTATAAATAAGTTAATAAAAATTATTTTTTGTTTGCCGCTATCTGATCCGCCAATCACTTGTGCTGTTGTGACGTGTGCGTGTGAAGAGAGCACGCTTGCCCAAGCGCGTTCGAGGCGTTGCGCAGAACGTGACCTCTGCCCTCCTCACCGGTTCACTCTCTTTGTGATCACTTTACCTTATTTACAAGAATACTTTTGAAATTTTTGAGATTTTGTTATATTAAATATGCTTAAATATTTAAGACTTGATTAGTTTTGTTTGACTCTGCACTCAGGAAAGGGTTTTGAAAGTATTTGCATAATGAAAACCATAGCAACCAGGAAAGCCGGAAGAGAATATATATTTCTTATAATTTTCCTGTCTTTAAATTGGTCAAGATTGATGAAGATGTCAGATTAATCGATGCTTTATTTCAATTTATTTGTGGTCGGCGCAGCATGTATTTTTCTTCCATACGTCTCTATTAGCTGTCATATCGTCAGTCACTCCTTTTCTAGCCATATCATCTTTAACACAATCCATCCATTGTTTCCTCGGTCTGCCGCTACTCTTATAGCCATCTGCATTCATACTCAAAACTTTTCTCGTCACATTAACTGTGGCATAATTATATTTATTCAAAAGTATACAATATTTGTATACGTAGTACCTATTATATTTAAGATTGTCGACGGTTAGGAAATAAGTAAGTATTTAAAAGGGCATCGAAGAAATACTTCGACTCCGCCGCTAACCATCCGAATCCCTTAGTTGTTTCTTCCGCCGACTACAGGCCGTCTCAGATCAGTAAAGTCCGCCGACCACGTCACGCTCTCCTCCGTCCCGATGATAGGACCACTGTAGTTCAAGAGTCTAACAGACACACAAGCACACTCCGACGCGCTCGACCGCCTCGTTATAGACCTCACCGGCGAGGTCCCCGTCCGTCGCGAAATATCTCATCATGTCCGCCCCGACCCTTGCTCGAGCCGGCCCGCGCCGAGCTAGTAGCTTTAAATTCGACCCTTAATAATAAGGAAACTGATCTGATCCAGCTAGTCCCTAGTTGTCCCCTCAGCAACGCCCTAAGCCGAGGCTCGTGTCCCGCAGGGGACGCCCTTAGTGCTGTGTTGCTTAGTTTGTAGTAATATAAAATATGTTCTGGCTGGAGGCATCAAATTGTCTCGCCATAGCTATTGTTCGGTTACGCAGATCAAACCCCTATGGGTTAACTGCAAGAGGCCACGTCCAAAAAAAAAAAAAAAAAGGAAATAAGTACTTTACTTGCTTTTATATGTGAGTGAAGTGGTGATTATCATCACGCTTGTATTCCTCGACGGGGTAGATAGAGGTGTACACAACAAATTTTCACAAAAATACTGTTAGAACATCTACACGGCACAATTTCGTGCTAAGAGTATAGAGGTAGTAATAAAAAATGATGAACATAATTATTATCTTACATTTACATCACAACTTATTACGGAAACATCAAATTCTGTGAGATGTGTAACTGTGTGGTTATTAAGTATAAAATGTACAGATTGTATTGTGCTTACGACAGTTAAGTTGCGAATGCATCACTTAGATGCATCGTCGTTGCGACAGGCATCATCCAGCGTTGCAGACAAACCGGTGCTAAGATATTAATTATAGAGTACGCGTTAATTCATTAGTGGTCTGGTCCGTAACGCTTATAAATAATGTAATTAATGCCTAATGGTTATTATGTCCAGTTTTCGGGTCAAACTGAGTGTGACTCGCGACAGACACGAGCAAGACCAGCGTACCTATTCGCTATGTCGGTTGCCAACCGAATTGATGGACACTTTGTAGTACATTGCGTCGTGTGTTACAGCTTGTCTATGATGAACAACAATAGTAAAAACTTACGATGCAATGTACTACAAAGTGTCCATCAATTCGGTTGGCAACCGAGATAGCGAATAGGTACGCAGACCAGCCCACACCAACTTCAGGGAACCACCCAACGAATATCAATTAACGTTTTATAAATGCAGGTAACTTGCCTATTTAAAATAATAATTTCCCTTAGGACCCACCCACCGATCTTAAAATAAATACGGACGGAGCGTTGCGTACGACGTGTGAGAAGCATGCCTCCAATTTCGCTTGTCAGACACGAGCTAAACGCATACAAATAGTTAAAACTCATCCACTGGGAGCCAATACGCTGCGTGTGTGCGTGTAATCTATGCTTCGCTTATGACAAGGAAAGGTTACATCCGTATTGTTTTCAGATCCGTGGACACACAACACACGACATGCAAAATAAATTTCTTAAAAGAACAGGATACTACAGTTTAATTTTAGCTAAAAGCCTGAGAAATGACGTCATTGCAAATCAAGCTGCATAACAAATTCAACCATCCAGGTTATATTCATATCAATTATTGTTCAACGGTCACTACTCACATGCATTTTTCGCGGTTGTCCGACTAGTTTCAAACTCGAACGGAGCCCTTAGTCATAAGCAGAGCCCGTGGCGATGTTCAGCTCATGACTAAGGGCTCCCGAAAAATGCCCGTAAGTAGTAACCGGTGAAAAAGAACTGCTCTTAATGATAAACATAATTTGAAGAGCTCTTAACTACGTGTAACCTATGGTTGGTCAGAGATTGTTTTGGCAGTCGCTATTAATTGCCCAAGCTATTAAAAAAGCTATGTTATGGGTCTACGGGCAGCCCGGCTTGCACAAATTCGGGGTCTGTTGATAATTTGAAGGACTATAACCTGACGGGATCGCGGTGAATGCAGCTAGGATTCTGGAAATCCGGTATAGGTTAGTAGGGAATCGTGTGGTTTTAGTCGGCAGGAGACTGGCACAGGGTCCATGGTGAAATTTCCACACCAAAAAGAAAAGAAAGGCCTACGGGCATTGACATCAACTCGGACAGTAATCTGGCTCCAATCCACGCGATGGAAGAAAAAATAGGTAATACACATCCTGCAGGACGTGCAGGTTTAAATCCTGCTCGCAACCGTATTTTCTTTCTACAAAACGTTATATTACGTCGTTACTATAGACTGTCTAGTTGATCTAGTGGTTCTAAGCATGACTGCTGAGCATGAGACCTTGGGTTCGTTTCCCAGGTCGGGCAAAGAGTTATTGGGTTTTTCTGTTAGGAAGTTCTCAGTAGCAGTTCGGAGTTTGGAATTGTTCCCGATAGATGGCAATAGGCTCACCACCTTACATGGGACTTAATACACTGGTGAAATGTGGGTGTACAATTATTGTGTTGGTAAAACTCTGTCTACTTCATCGAGGAATACAGGCGTGATGCTATGTATAAACCTTTATAACTTTAACTCTTGCTACGCATGTGTTATTGCGTTTGATTATTTTATCTGTAATTGGTAAGGTAATCGCATCTGTTCGAAATTGTATTAATTGCTAAGTTAGTCGTGTCGGTTCAGTCACATGTATAGGGACTGAATAGATAGCGATGGCGTCACCATAAGACGTATTAGAATGTGGAAGAACTCGGAGTAGTGAACAGATTCTGGTGGGAGGCTTCGGCCGCGGCTGGTTACCATCCACCGGACCAAGCCATGCCGTCAAGCGACCTAGTCGTGTTTCGCGATGTAGTCCGGTGCAACCGTTGTGGCAGAGACGAGTCTGGGCAGTTACATCAACTCCCCAACTAACATTCTCCCAAATCTATCCACTCTACTTAAGAGTGAATTGATTTATTCTGGATATACGACCTCCATCCTTGTCTACACCGTCGCTTACCATCACACGAGTTGGTGGCCAAACGTAGCTCCATTTTTGATAAAAATAAAAACAGAGATTAGAGAGTAGGGTCTGGGAGGTGTAGGTTCATTTTTTAGCTTTAGTAACACACATCGTTGGTTCTGCAAATATAAGTGCAATCGACTACAGACGCGAGTGCAACTGCGTGCAACCAAATGCAACACACAATAAAAAAAGGATCACTTTCACGATAAATCTTTGAATAGCATTAACGCATGCTTAGCGAACTCTAAAGTTATTATATTAAATGGAAAAAGAATACGGTCGCGAACAGGATTCGAACCTGCGCCTCCCGGATAAATACTCCAGGCGCTCTGACCACTAAGCCATCTCGACCTCTGCTCACCACCGCGAATTCTTCTTCCATTTTTTAACACGTCTCAATCACGTCTCGTCTAATAATCGGCAAATAATGCATTATTTAAGAACCAATTTGATGACCATAAAAAAGGTTATAGTGAGTCAACCTTAAAAGATAGACATATGTTGTTGCGGTTTTTTTTTAGAACTTTTAAAGAGTTACAATTCTGTCATACATGATTATTGCGTAACTTTAACCGTTTACGCAGCGTTCGCAACGGAAGCTCTTTCCCGTTTTTGCAACATTGTGCATTGATGCACCGCTCCTATTGGTCGTAGCGTGATGTTATATAGCCTATAACCTTCCTCGGTAAATGGCCTATTAAACACAAAAAGAATTTTTCAATTCGAACCCGTAGCTCCTGAGATTAGCGCGTTCAACCAACCAAACAAACAGACAAACAAACATACTCTTCAGCTTTATAATATTAGTATAGATATGATAGGTCAACATGTCTCGCCGTATAAATATTATGCTTGTATTAAAATTTGTAATATTCGACCTCAAGTAAGGATTCCTCGACCCGGAACAAAGTTGCACATTATTTTAATATGCAATTTCTGATAATAATCAAAGTTATATGCAATCCGCTATTTGTCAATCGAATTAGGTTAAAATATTGTATGCATAATTAATAGATATTAACATTACGCATGCGCGCACAAGGCGGTTAAATTAGGTATGTATGTAATTTAGTAACATAATTAAAAATAAATAAATAACCAGCCCATAACTGTCCCACTGCAGGGCAAGGGCATCTTCTCATACAGAGAAGGCACGACCTTAATCACCACGCTAGCTCACTACGGGTTGGCGATTTCAGACAAGTCCAGTTTTCCTCACGATGTTTTCCTTCACCGTATGTCAGGGCTGTCTTAGTAGGCACTCAAAGCCTTTGTAGTGGTAAGTCAGAGGTCAATTCTTCTTCTGTACAGGGACTGAATAGATATCGATGACGTCACCAAAATACGTATAAAAATTTGGATGAAGAATTCGGAGTAGTGAGCAGAGGTCAAGATGGCTTAGTGGTCCGAGTGCCTGGAGTATTTATTAGGGAGGCGTAGGTTCGATTCCTACTTAACCTATTTATAACTTTAGAGATTGCTAATTAAAGAAGTAGACGTAACATATGACCATTAAACCGTAACATGAGTCAACTAACGTGACTGACTCAAAATCAAAGTACTTGATCCCATTTGATTTCCAACAAACGATCACATTATAATAAACCAGTTACGTAAGTATTGTGATGAAGACCGAACGTGAGCAAAGTCACGGCGAACTACTTTACTTGAAATGTTAACGTGTGATGTTGCACAAAAGTTTGGCACAATAGTCGAACGCATGCGAACATTGCGTGCCACTTGAGAACACTCCGCTAAAGATTATCAAGACGATAATACTGAGTCAAAATCTTATGTAACAGAGCTGCTGGGGTCAGGCCAATAAACAAATACGAGACCGGTCCCAATATACTTTTTTTTTAATCTGGCATTTTTCTAGTTCAGAGCAAAAACGTTAGTGCTAGGACGACCATGTTGTCACTTGGATTGTTAATAAATTCTGAAGAATCCATTTCCTTAAACTTTGTTGCCATTTTTATGTAGATTTATTAATGCTATTAATAAAACTAGATTTTTTCCCAGACTCTAAGCGGATATACTAACTGATTCTGAATCTTAAACATCAGTTACGTGATGTTCAAGAAAAAGGGTTTCTATATAATATACTTGAATGTCTTTAAGCGAAAATTTACCCATTCCATCAGCTCTGCAAGTTGTACGTGCGTCGGGAAGTAATTGTTCGGCTCAACAAAATTAACAACTTTTGTTCTTCGACGCCGACTTTTGCCTGGAAATTTGCCTAAATTATGCCTGTACCTACCGACTTTTGTTACGAACAAAGTTTACTGTGGAATGGTATATGTGAGGGGAAGTTCCACGACGTCGCAAACTTTTGCAATCTTATCAAAACTTAAGAGTAACAGTAGTTGAGATTAATGCAAATTTTATTGTCGTTATAAAAAGTTACTAGTCAACTAATTGTCACTAGATTTACGACACTATTTTGGCAGTTGATGATGCTTATCTTTCAGATATTATGCTTATGTTTGTACCTAACAGTGAAGAAATTAGATTTCGTTGCAAATATTTCAATGAATCGAATAATAATAGCTTAGATGACCCAGCTTTTGCACAAAGCTAGATTTCGAAAATGTAGAAATCTGAATCCGGTTAATAAAAATAATGCAAATGCATCAGCATCTTCTAAAATATTCAAATACAAAGTCTTTTTCCTAATATTATTTGCGCTAGACATTTAAATCATTAGGAACGAGGTTCAGATAGCAAAACAACAGTATTTGTAATTATGATATAATCGCGACACACGATAGCTTCCGAGACAGGAAGCTCGCCGCAAAAACAACTGGTCCGACCATGACTAGGGTTGATAGAACTAACTTGCTTCTTACAGATTTTCTATATAGAAATAGACACTACGAATCAATGTGCTTGTTCGCACACTTAACAACCACATTGATATTTTGAGAAGTAATCATTAGAAATTTCTAAAAACAGTGTTTTAACTACATATTTTTTAAGGTTTTTCTACTTTCGCAACTACTTCTGAAATCCTAATTCCACTTAAATATTCTCAATGAATTGGTTAAATATACGTTTTGTATAAATGTTAGATGAATTTTGGGGAAGTTCAGATTCATCTCAAATCTGGCAACCCTGACCCAGGTTGTTAGTGCAAGGCACAATGTTACATAAACATACGTGTTTATTGCATAAGCAATGAACATTAATATCAATAGAAATAACTGTTCAACTAGTTGCAATACAAATCTCGTATTTCAAAATATAGATTCGGTTCTATCTACTAACAATTAATGTTAAAAACGTGTAATAAATTTGACGCAAGAAAACAGGAAAAGATATACATCATACTAACGACAAGTTAGTATACTCTAAAGGTTATTGAAATGAACGAGTAACTGATATATGGTAATGGTCGAACAGGACACTGGTTCTTCCCGTAACACAAGTCGTATGTTATGCAATGTTGGTACTAATATCCGTATACTGATAACATCACTATGAACATTCTCCTAGAGGTTGTTGAGGTTAGGTTAAAGTCTGATATACTGATTAGGAAGCTTCTAGTTTTGATGTAAGTATCATCGAACAACTGAGAAAAGACACGAACCTTCCAAATTTACTCTTTAACCAAGACATTTCGTATTCGCTGAATGTAGTTCTGGAGAACTTAAATTGTCAGCAATAAACTATAGTTTTGCCTGTATATTTACAACGATTGGTGTTTATTAGAAACAATCTTTATTTATAGTTAGTAGTTACTAGCCTTAACGATGTAACTATTAACCAGTAAACCTTTCTAAATGTACATTTAAATCTACTTCGGTTAAAAGCGGTTGAGACGCAATCTATCTATCTATATGCACATAAAACATAAGGTTCTGAGAACACTCAGAAACCTAGTTGGATTAATGGTTGAAAGTGTGCAAAATTGTGCGAGTATTGGGGTTAGTTCTCAGGTCAGATAATCTAGAACAATAAAAATACTGTTACACAGATTTGTTATGGAAATCTTAATTGCAAACTAGACTGGAGCTCGGCACCCATTGAATAAAAATCTATAGATTCGAAATGCTAAATGCTTACCTTCCAAAGGCGTTTGAAAGCCTGCCGCGTAAATATAGCTGGGATCTCTGTAAAAGTTAGTGAAGGACAGTGGGTTTTTTAGTTCGGATATAAAAAAAATACTTTCTAACTATGAGATCAAAACAATCGTTGTATGTCGACCCTAGAATATCACCAATTTATCTGTCAGAAATGACGAACCATTAGTGTAACTCTTGTGTCCATGGTCCCATCAAAGTTGAAGATCCCTATAATCTTCTCAAACCACTGACAATCTCAATTCTGAAAGTGATTGGTCTAAAACTAAAGCTTTCTTTATTTGATGGACGTTAAATATCTAAAGTGATTGGAATAGATCGTGATCCGGATGTGACTTCAAGTTTTTTGTATTTTTTCTGCGTCGATATTTTAATTCCGAATGTTGGGTTTAATCCTCTAAGAGGTTGGGGCCGCGAAAATAGCGGTGACGGCAGTAAATGCGATTAGGAGGAAGAATTTTTGTTTTGTATTTATGAATTTATAAATCACCATAGAAAGAGGCTGTGTCAAAGTAGAACATTGTGGTGAACTGACCTATTATAGGAATTTAGAACGACTGTATGAAATTGTCTCTTGAATTGTCAATTGTCCGTGACTAAGTTACAACTGCACAGATCGGTCGATTCAAGTAAAGCTGCCACAGTTGCCCTGTGGATGGGTGACCATCATGATATCAAAACCCCGTACCTCGGTCAGCACGTAGAACCGTCCGTCATTATTGTAAAATGAAAATCGATGGCAGTTGTTACGCGTCACTTTTATGATTTTTTTATTAGGTCTAAGAGATATCGTGTGTCCCAGGAATATTACACATTATACAGATATAGTAAACTGTGTATATAGGTTGCATATAGGTTATTATTTTGAGGCAGGCACCACTTATTTGCCTATGCAATGCACGCCACTGTCAGATAGACGGTCAGATTGCAAGGCAACCGCAACGCAGTCGAGAAAAACAAGGCAGATTAATTGTATGAAATTGTCCAGAACCCGTTTTCAATACGGCGGGTGTTCCTAGGGCTGCATTCTAGGACCACGTAGCTGATTGAAAGTTGCACATTGGTGTATTAAAGCTATTTACCTAACAAATAAAATATCTATCAAGTGTTCCCACCCTAATAAAGCGTAATCACAAAATGATGAGCTGGTCTCATGGCCCCGCTTAGATCGTCAGGATGGTTGCGCAGGCGCTCCTCGCGGTGAAAGTTGTGCGCGGGGAGGGGGTGCCTATATCAGGCTGTGTATGCTCGCGCGCACCACTCCGCAACCTCACAGGTGAGATATGGACACTTGTACCATAGCTAACAGGGTACAGAAGGCCATACAAGCCGCGATACAAATATCACGCACAAAAATATCACAACAACGCGCGCAAACGCAACTGCAGTGGTTCAAGACTGTTCCGATTTATGATTGAGCATTTATCAGTGAGATCTTTATCATTGTACGCCTTCTGTACCTTATTACTTAGTGCTAAATATAACAACAAACTCCTTGCTAGTGAAATGTGTTAAAAAAGTGGTAAAAGTGTGTGTTGTACTGATTAGCGGCTTTCTTGCGCACGCGCATTGATACGCATCTCGTCCGCGTTTATGTAACAAAGTTTTAGGAAGAGATTTGTGTTTCTAGAACTACCATAAGTACAATGAAATTTATATTTAGTGAGAAGATTTAATTATTAACATATTTCCGGTGTCTGAAAAAAAACTTTCGTAGATCTAAAGTTCATCAAGCTTTATTAGAAGAATATTTCCACCGATATAGTTATTTTACTCAAATCTTTATTAGCTCTTTAAAACTTTATATATATATTACAACAATTTCAAACACATTTTTATAACATTCTAGCATCTTCTATTACGCCATTTTGAAACCAGGACCATTCCATATTTGAATTTCAACGGTTTATATATTTCCCACAGCTTCTTCTCGTGTCGTGTCGTAAGCGAAGTACTCTTCCCTTTCACAATGAAATCCGTGGTGCTGTGCGTCCTGGTGGTGGTGGCTGCAGTGGCTGCTGCTCCTCAGCGTGAAGGAGCTGCCTACACCCGGGAAGCCATCAAACAGGCCCAGAACACACACCTCATCCCCAAGGATGCGGAGATTCAGAAGGTAGGTTTTATCCTGTTCCTAGACAGTGCAATCTTTCTTTAAGTAGGGTAGCGTGCCTACGACACGAAAAAAAGGTTGCCCTCTCGTTCCTGTTTTTTGAAGTTTTATCTGTACAAGTCAGTCAGTCGGGATTTTTATATCAGCTATTATTATTTCCATAAAGCCTTAGATCAGTCTTCTAAGTATATTGTTAGGCAATTCATCCAGGAGTTAAGAGACAAGGAGGTAAATGTAATTTGGATTTAATTTCATTAGATGAAATCTGAAATCGCCAACCTGCAATGATCTAGCGTGGTAATCAATGCTCGTGTCTTCTCTGCACGAGAAGAGGACTCTTACACAACAGTGGGGCAGTTATGGGCTGGTTATGTTATGATCATTTGTTGCAAACAATTTCTGGTGTGAACATTTATCAAAATAATTTTAGAAAAGGGAATTCATGATACTTTTTTTTTGTTAAATATCAAAATGATTAAAAATCTGCATTAAAACAATGCTTACATAAATTCCTACAGGTATTTCGTCAGACTTTGAAATTAAAATCAAACTTAAAATTATATAGTACTTTAGTTAAGATTATCTCAAACAAAGCAATATAATCATTATTTACACAAATAATGCCAATCATTCCGGTCTTTGAAACGAATTCTCAGTAAGTAGTACCTACTTCCAAATTGTAAATTAAACAAGCGTATGCAAAGCACGGGGCTACTACAGATGCATGCGCGTGCGCATACAAACAATTGAGGTAAACATCTCATTTACAATACTAAGACATTCTCCACAATATTAGTTAACTTCCTCATCAATCATTATTCATTAGTTTGGTGTCTACGGAAGCGAAGTCTATACAGAGTAGAAAGCTTTAGATGTAGGGAACACGACTGAATATTTAGTCACTTTAAAGTTTTGTCTTAGGTTTTCAACGTTTAGGTTTTTTTAGGTTTACACATTATAATAAATTCAATTTTAACCGTATTCATCGCGTGTATTATTGACAGTCGCGTGAATTATCTCAGATATCCTGTTACCACGAGCGCTGCTAAGTGTTCAAACGTTAGGAAAACAATAATACACGCGATTAATCCGATTAAAACCGTTTTATTACACTTTAAAGTTCTCTATAGTCGTTACCCGTTGTAGTGAAGCTTAGTGAATTTTAAAATCATTGCGTTTTAACTCGTCTTCAGTATTCTAACTCACTATGCTTTTCTGGTCACCAGGTACAAGAAGGTATCGAGCTGGCGGCGTACGAGTCAATCCCCGTGAACCAGAGGATCAACCTGTACGAGATCCTGGGCGACCAGGTGCCCTCTGAGGTCATCAACAACCTGCAGGGGCAGATCGACCAGATCGGCCACCAGTAACCAACTACCTTAGAAACAGTGCTTTATGAGGTCACCAGTAGCGGTTGGAACGAAATTAGGATAAGAAAAAAAAATTAGGGAAAGTTTATGAGTCGACATAATTACGAGTAGATACGATTCGTGTTGTCGTTTTTCTAAAGGCCGGTTACAAATCGGCGATTATGGATGATAATATATGTCGGCTCCGCTCTGCTCAGCTAGCCTCTGTCGCCACTCGAGAGAGGAGGCTGCATGTTGCGCGAGCTACCCTTGACTGTTGCAACCGCTACTAGCACCAGTGAAGACACCGTCGAGTTATATTTAATTTATTGGTGACGCAAGTCGAGTACGAGACAGAGAATGTGATATTGTGCAACATCACCGTTTTATACGTTTGTATATAAATAATGTTAAAAAATAAATTGGTCGTGCGATGTCCAACCGGCTCGTTTTGTTTATGTAACCCGTAGGGACAATAGCGTCACGCGGATGTGATCCGTATCTTCGTTACGTAAGACTGAAGATCGTGTGATACCACGCCCCGTGTCTTATCGCGGTGAATGACATAATGTATGATTATGTACTGAATATTCATAGACTTTCATCTAGGTAAAAAAAAAAAAACGATTTAGATCAGATCATAAACCGGTTTAATTCAAACATTATCGGTCGATAACATTATTTTAATAAGCGTCTGGGTAAATAATGTTGTTGACAGGAATTCTGCTAAATCTTTGATACCAATGACATTTGTAAGGTCAATATATTCATAATGGACGAATTAGTGCTAATATTTTAATAAAATATAAAATTATTACCATAATAAAGATAATAAGACTTATAAAGATTAGAAAGAATTTGGTGATGCTGTATTATTGTTATTGTGTTCGTTAACATATCTGTGGTAATAATTTTAAATAATAAAACAAAGCTGTTTCTCAGTTTCTAAGTGAGATTGAAAAAATAAGAAAATTAAATGAACATCATGTACGGTAGCAATAGGTCCAGCATTTCCCCCACCAAAGTGGCTCAGCTACGGATTCTACTCCATGCAAATTAGACATATTCGAAAAAGAATAGTCTCAATCAATTAATCAACTCTGCCACAGGTTGGTGTTGACTACTAAACTATCCAGCGGGCTTACTCTTGAAAATAATTCCGCTCGATTGACATTGGAAATATGTCAGTTCGTACTTTTAAATGCCAAAATTTCTAAAAAATAATTATAGATTCGGAATAAAATGAAGACAACATGCTTTAAAATTGAGGCAACTGTAATGTAGGTAAATTTATTTTAAAATTACGCGTTGTTTTATGGCGTCTATTTAATATTAGAATTGGATTGGAATCGGTATTAGTTTCAAGAGTAACCCCACAGGTCTCACTGTACAAAACAATAATCCAGTTACCCGGGTCTCGTATCTAATTCGTTGAGCTTAATTTGAATTGATATATATTCATATACTGGTCGGGCTGAAAATAAAGTTTGTGGGCATTTTGTGGATTTTACCAACATCAGAGTAATATTATTATTTTTTGACCTATGTATAGAAAAACCTATGCCACATTCAAAGAATATGGCTCAAGAATAATGTTATCTGATGTTGGTAAAATCGGCTTTAGGTAGATAACTTATTTATTTCTAAGATATAAATTGCCTGCCTCGTTGGTTTAGTGGTCCATAGCGCGACTGCTGAGCAGGAGGTCTTGGGTTCGATTCCCGGGTCGGACAAAGTGTTATTGAGTTTTTCTGTTAAGAAATTCTCAGTAGCAGCCCGGAGTTTGGAAATGTGCCCGGTTGATGGCAATAGGCTCACCACCTATTACATGGGACTTAATAACAGCATTGGTGAAATGTGGGTGTAAAATTGTGTACACCTCTGCCTACCCCTTCGGGGAATACAGGCGTGATGCTATGTTATGTTATGTTAAATTAATTGTCACTTGCTTAAAACGGTGAAACAAAAACATCGTAAGGAAACCAGCACACCTGAGAGATGTTCTCGATGGTGTGTAAAGCCATGTCAGAGACCTACGGGTGGTTTAAACTCTGACACTAGGTTGTTCATCAACCACATGTTATGAAGAAAATAAGCCGAGAGATCGCGCCGGGCCATCACGTCACGTTCTTCTTCGTCTTTTGGAAAAGTCTTCATAACAGTATCGCGCCTGTATTGCCGGAGGGTTATGCAGACCTGTGCTGATGTACACCCACACCGATGCAGTTATTAACTACCAAGTAAATCAATGTTTCTTGTTGAAATGTACTGCTACTGTAAGTTTACGACGTCACCATAAGACGTGTTAAAATATGGAAGAAGAATTCGCGGTGGTGAGCAGAGGTCGAGATAGCTTAGTGGTCAGAGCGCCTGGGGTATTCATCCGGGAGGCGCAGTTTCGAATCCTGTTCGCGACCGTATTCTTTTTCCATTTAATATAATAACTTTAGTACCCTTACTTTATTCTAGAAGTCGTTTTTCCGATGGCCTCATTAACAAATTTAGATTCGAGAATGTCTAATCGAAAAGTTTTCCTACAAGTAATAGCCAACAATGACAGTATGCAAAATGCAATTATGAATTAGACAACTCATGTACACTTGATTTGGTATCGTATCATCATGATAAGTTGAATATTTGATTACATTTATACACTGTTTGCACGTTTGTGTACAGGATTGTTGAAACTGTACCTACTTAATAATAAAAAGCTGCTTTATATCGTTAAAGCCGTATTTATAAGATTAAACCTAAATAAGGATAATGTAACAAGATCATGAACAAACTTCTCATTAGTGTTGTGCAAAGCAAGTATAATATGTAAATACAGGTAAGAATATAAAGGAGCAATGTCGTAATACCTACTTTATGTCAATTGATTGAATTTTGTGCATGAAAATATTTACTTGACTGTTGCCGGCTTACATTATCCACACGAAAACAACATTTGTGTAAGCAAAAAGCTGATGAGAGATGTCTTTTTGGTGTCATTGTTGCAAAATAATGTTTATTTTATTTTATCTAAAATGGATCTCCGCTTGGCCACCAACTCGCCTGATGGTAAGCGACGGTGTGGCCGAAGATGGAGCACGTATATCCAGAATAAATCTATTCACTCTTAAGTAGAGTGGAAAGATTTTGGGAGAACGATAGTTGGGAAGTTGATGCTACTGCCCAGACCCGTGTCCCACAGCGGTTGCACCGGACTACATCCCGAAACACGTCTAGGTCGCTTCACGGCATGACTTCGTCCGGTTTATTATATTATATTTAGCCCTTGTCCCATAGTTGAGTCTGATTCTTCCACCCTTCTCTATTGATAGCCGCTTGTCGCCATTCTTTGATAAAGACGTCGAAATAAAAAGTAATAAACATTAATTGTAACTTTCTAACCACATGACTAAATTCAAAAATTTTCAAGCTAAAATGTAACTAATGTGTTATTTTTCGTATATTATTAGAAAGTTTGGTGATTTTGCTACAAACGTTTTTACAAATTTTTTTTTTAGAAATTGCTCTTCATCATCTTTGATTTGGAACTAGACCTAATTAGGACAACGCTATAAACACATAATTATAGCTTTTTTTACAACTAAAACTCTGTTTGCTGGATTTTAACTCGATAAAGTTACAATATTAAATGGAAAAAGAATACGGTCGCGAACAGGATTCGAACCTGCGCCGCCCGGATAAATACTCCAGGCGCTCTGATCACTAAGCCATCTCGACCTCTGCTCACCACCGCGAATTCTTCAACCATATTTTTTTAACACGTCTTTTTGGCGACGTCATTGCTATCTATTCAGTTCCTATACAGGTGACCGAACCGACACGACTAACTTTGCAGTAAATACAATGTCGTAAAGAATTCAATTACCTTAATAATTCTAGATAAATCTTTGAAAAGCATTAACACATGCTTAGCGAACTCTAAAGTTACAATATTAAATGGAAAAAAGAATACGGTCGCGAACAGGATTCGAACCTGCGCCTCCCGGATAAATACTCCAGGCGCTCTGACCACTTATCCGGGAGGCGCAGGTTCCAATCCTGTTCGCGACCGTATTCTTTTTCCATTTAATATTGTAACTTTAGAGACTTTTATCTGTATTCGATACCTTTCAATTGATTGACAGATCTATTTAATTTCAGTTATAGGAACGCCGTTGTGTTCTTATACGACCTGATATTCTTTTCCGACATCTACGGGAATATAGTTGGGGGCACAACTGCAGCGAAGGACGGAACTTGCGATAGATATTCATTAATGACGTGGAATAATTTAAGAATTACAACATTATCTCTGGAGTACGACATTATTATAAACATTTGGAATACCAAGGAATTTATTATTACAATATGGTAATTTCAAAGATCAAATATTCCAGCTACCAACCACTGGATTCCATGTAAATAGCGTGACATTTAAGTGACTCTTCCAATTGGCTCATCGCACCTTAATCAGTAATTAGCACATTACCGACCACATAGCGACATGTCGATGAGGAAACTGTTACTCAAATGCAGATTTCTGGTTGGTCTGCTTTAAAATCTCGATTTGGATGACCATATGCCAAGAACTTCTGAGAATGCCCAGTAAAAATGAAATGCGCAATAGTTTAAAAGTAACTAGGTTATTATTGCAGGTCTGTATACTGTGTGGTTGAGGAACAATCTAGTGTCAGCCACCACATTGAGACTTCATTAATATTGTGACTGAACTGGTTACTTATTGGTTATGTTTGCAAAAACTTCAATGACATCTCGGTGAAATGACAGTAGACACCTTTAGGCCGAGTTGCTGGTGACGCTTGGGCACGCCGCTCCCGGCATAAAGGTGCGCTCAGCGCGTGCAGCGCGGCGTGCCGCCTACTGTAAATTAGCAGATTCAGGCTCCTTGTCTATAAAGAACTTCATATCCTCTTTTTTTAAATGTTGAAATCCTCTTCGGCGCTATGCCGGAGTTCTACCGACTTAAAACCACACGGTCCTACTCTAACCTTTACTGAGGTCCCGGGTTCGTTGCAACAATCACCGTAATTATCCCTGAAAAAGGGGGATTCCGCAGGTGATGGTGTAGTGGCTAGTGCTAATTACAGTTAATAGAAAAGAAGTAAAAAAAAAACAAGTTGGATTCTAGGACATATGGATTGATTGCAGCCTTTACCAGATCCCGTGTTTGTGCTTCTATCAATTAATCAATATATTATCTCGGCCAATTAGAATCTTTAAAGGCAAGACAAGACAAAGAAGTTGCTCGACGCATACAAAATGCCTGGAAGAGCTATTGTTCGATGAAACATCTAATGAAAGGATCACTTCCTATGTCACTAAAACGGAAACTCATGGACATGTACATTCTACCCACCCTGACCTGGAGCGCAAACTTGGTCATTAACTAAGCGTCGAAAGTCTGCACTCGGGGTCTGTCAGAGAGCAATGGAACGTACATCCTAGGAGTCAGGCTTACAGACCGCTAAGAAACTCGGTGCTACGTTCTAAAACACAAATTGCATACGTAGGACACACAACTGCCAAATTAAAATGGAACTGGACTAGACACATCTGCCGCATGCGGGAGTAGCTATGGGCAAAAACTACCACGCTGTGGCTTCCGAGCAGCAGGAACCGACTATGTGGCAGGCCCAAAAGGAGATGGCGCGATGAACTGGACTCCCACGTAAAGGACTGGCCCCAAACCGCCATTGACAGAGAAAAGTGGAAGGAGGGAAGGGAGGCCTTTACCGTGTTATGGGTCACTACGGGCTCATAATAATAATAAAGAATATTTTGTAGAGAGAGGGAGAGGACGCAGCCGAGATGCAAGTTGTAGGTGTTTGTAGAAAGATAATTAATAAATCACTATATATAGTTTACTATACCAAGTGGAACTCAAATAAATTATATTCGAACTCAACATAAATGTACCTATTATAATTACATTTGGCATACAAGAAAGCACAAGAAAACATTTGAACCGTTGAGATGGTCCATTGCCCGTCATAAGAAAATGAAGCATTACGGATTTATAGCCATTACCTCCATTACCTCCTCACCATTAGCTAACGTAACCTTTTGCGGAACTGAAAGTACCGCAAAGTTCATTTTATTTCATAATAATACGGTAACTGTTATGTTCCACACTGGGTTACTAAGAATAATGTCTTTTAATAATATTTTATTATCTGGAGAGCCCTGACTAGTACGGCCATACATTTTATTGTTTTTTAAAAACGTTGCCTCATCCTATTAATTTCTTCCTGTAGGTATCCTGGGTGCGTTTACAAACATAATCTCACATATACACACCCAGACACGGAACAATTATCTGTAGATCATACAAACATTTGCTCCGTGCGGGAATCCGCCCCGCGACACGCGACACAGCAGCCGGTCTCTCAACCGCTGTGTCAACCACGCCATCATATTATGCGTCATTTAAAGACAGTTAAATAATATAAAATAGACACAGGCAATACAACTTTGGGTAACTCTCAAGCTGCGCTTACCCACGATAAAACTGCGCTAACCCGCGTTGAACCAGTGCTGGTGGAACGGCAACGGCTAGTGGTAAAGTCGCTCTTGTTATAGGTAACGCTACAGAAATTGAATAAAACGCATCGAATTGCAGATTATGGTGTTGGTTATTGTGATATGATGAAATGACTGCTTGTATTATCTGTATCTATAAATTTAATTTCGCTGAGCACTTCCAATTGCTTATCAGCGGTGCGAGCACGGTTCTTATTGTCGATTTTGAACGTCAAATTTGACATACGAGTAAGTTGTTGATAAAACGTGCGACAAAATTTCGACGTTTCATAAGTGCCTTTAAAATTGGTTTATGTGAAATAAAAACTTTTGACTTTGACTTTGATAAAACGATAAAATTCAATACATAAAAACTTTATCGACTCGATAAGTTTGTCGAAAAAGAACCGTGCTTGGACGCCAGAGGGGAAGACGAGTTTGTCAAAGGTAAAACTGCGCTTACCAGTGTGGAAGCTGAGGATGATAAAAGTAAAGCTGCGCTAGCCGGAATTGAAGCAGTTCTAGCTAGTGGTAAATCTGCACTTGCCAGAGGTGAAACTGTGTTTGCCAGTGATGTACTTGCACTTGATTAAATTAGATTGTTAGGCTTGGAGTCGATCTTATTCTTGTTGATGACAAATAGTGATGTTTACAATAATTTGATAGGTATCCCATACTAATTGATGCAGGTTTCATACCACATGCGAAACGAACCATTTAGCGACAAACACTATTAAAAAATTTGCTTCCAAAAAAAAAACTAGTCGTTCAAAATGAATCGCGTTGAAAGTTGTTTAGTCACGAATAAAATAAGCAGCAACACAGAATTCTATGTTCATTGAATTTTAATGTCATTTATGTTTTGTAACTTTGTGGAGTTACTTAATTACGATAAAAAATTAAAAGGGCCTGTTTCCACATATTTACTTTATGTAGGTGGGTACTTGACGTGCATTATTTAATTTTAACAGTGTCTATTGCTAAGGAATATAAAGTGGTCAAAGTAAATTGTAGGTTCTTCGTGCATAATTGCAAATCTCTATCTCTACATAGTATAAAACAAAGTGGCTTTCGGCGTCTGTCTGTCTGTTTATCCGCTAACTTCTCCTTAATCACGCAACGGATTTTGATGCGGATTTCACCGATGGATGGAAAATTTGCTAAACGATGGATTTCATCGTTTAGCAATTTTTTCACAGATAGTTTAAATATATAATAAAGCCTAATCAAGTAGAAGAAGTCGGTTTAAAAATATTATTTTGCAACCAAGTCGCCGAAAAATAAATTTACATGGCTTACGTAGGCTAAACGTAACTAATTTATACCCGTGCAAAGCCGGGGTGGGTCACTAGTACCCTAAAAATAGGTTACGAGAAAGTCTTTATAGTCCGTAACACATGCAGTACAAAACACTCGCGAGCTTCAGTGGTATTTAATAATTCAACAGCATTGGAATTCCGTAGTGTCCTGGATATTCGGTTTGTATTTAATGTCCTAATTTATCTGGTAGTTTCCTTTGAAGGCAATATATACCTGAGACAAATAGGTACAAATAAATGAATCTTTATCACAAACACTACACACTTTATAAAGTTAATTCCCTTTTAAAGAAGTTACTAATAAATTTGGAGCTTAAATAACACATATAATTGTAAAAATTATGGAAAAGTTGTTAGGGATAACGTAGGAGAAGGACTTGACTCTACAACATTACTAACATAAGATAGCATCACTCCTGAATTCCCCGAAAGGGAAGATAGCGATGGTGAGCCTATTGCCATCTCCCGGGCACAGTTCCAACCTCCGAGCTGCTACTGAGAATTTACTAACAGTAAAACTCATTAACACTTTGCCCGACTCGGAAATCGATCCTGTGACCTCATGCCCAGCAGTCACGTGGGACCATTAGATCAACAAGGCATTACTAAAATCACTTCAAATGACCTAGTAGATATAAGTGTATACGGAACCCCTAAAGCATTTAAGTAATATTTGATAACCGAAAAGTTAAAAATATTTAATATTTTAGTACTTAATATTTCTGTAACAGGCAACATCGTTTACACAATAACACAATATACACACCCGCTTTTGGCCTTAACATGATTATTATTATTGTTCAAGTAATAATGATGCAAAAGCCAGAAGGTGGTCTTGCCAGATTCTTGAGTTAAATTAAATGTCGTTACTGGTCATTCAGGTTTCCACCAATTATGGGAATCACAAACACACAAATGAGGTTTTTGACCGAGCTTTAAAAATGGTCGGCTTCATAAAACTTTAATGGGGTTTATTTACGTTTAAGTATAATTAGGTTTTTTTTTTATCTATGGAAATATTTTAGTATCAATTCTTTTGATTAGTTTGAATATCAAATCTTTTCACGCGACTTCTCAAAAAAAAGGAGTGCTATGTTTTTAGCGTTAATCTGTGTTTGTACGTAAGTAGTTTTGTGAGTTTCACCATAACTTCTAAATGCCTGAACCGATTTCGATGTATCGTTAGAATCCTTACATTGTCCCGGGTAACATAGGTTAGTTTTTTTGTATTGAAATATTAAAAAAGATAAAATGGCAGGTGTGCTTTTGAATTATTGAATTAATTTCAACTTTCTTTCGTGTGGTTGACATTACGTTGCGTTTTCAGACTTTTTTTTATCAAAAGGCGACCGGCCTTTCGGAAAAAGACCGGGGCGTGTGGGATCCTCACTAAAATCATCTGGGTGACACGTAGAGGCGAGCTCCCGTCCTCTAAGAAGACCAGCTCTGAATGCCTCATCAATCTAATGTCAAGAGTTATTCCAGCCACACCTACCTAAGCTTCTGACTTGGTTTAACGACTATTTTTGATTAGCAACAACCGGGACCGACAGTTTGGGCTGCGTTTCTACCTCTTTTCGTTTTGTGCGAGGTAGCAGAGCAGCGGAAGGTAAGGTAGGTAAATTTTCTTTCTTTTCTTTCGGTGGCGGACACTGCACGGTCTAACAGCTCCTTTTGATGCTCCGCGAGGGTAGGGAGGGGAGAAACACGAATAGTTGGTGGTAGTTGAAATGTTTCACCTCTTGCGTATGTGCATGTATGCCGACCCGGGAATTAGACCCAGGACCTCATGCTCAGCAGTCGCGCTTGGGACCACTAGACCAATGGGGCAGTATAGACTTTTAAAAGCTATATCGCATCCGTACGACATTTAATTAAATGCAAAGTTAGTCGTGGCGATGACGTCACCAAAACACGTTTAAAATGTCGAAGAAGAATTTGGAGTAGTCAGCAGAGGTTGGGAGGGTTTAGTTGCCAGAGCGCAGTATTTATTCGGGAGGCGCAGATTCAAATCCTGCGTACGACCGTATTTTTCTTTCTACAATATAATATGAAAGTAAGCTCACCGTCTTTCGGCTTATATCTTCAAGGTCAAACTGCCGAGCCAAATGTTGATGAAATTTAGAGGGAAAGTTAACTTGTAATCCTGAAAACCCGGTTTTCATGCGTGCCGGGCCAAGGTCGCGGCGGTTTTGCATAATTGTGTAATTTTATAAGTAACACTTATTTGTTAGTGGACAGATACAGTGTTGGGTTCTAACATAGCATACCATCACGCTTGTATCCCCAAAGGGATAGGCAGAGAAGTACTATTATACACCCACATTTCAACGAAGCCGTAATTAAGTCAATAGGTAATGAGGCTTTTGCCATCAAACAAATCCAAACTCCGGGCTACTAGAATTTTCCTAACAGATAAACTTGATAACACTTTGCTTGACCCGCGATTCGGACCTAAGACCTCACGCTCTGCTGCCACGCTTATGACTACTAGACCAACCAGGCAGTTTAGGTTATATTATCTATAATTGTTTTAGGATTAACTCAACCTCTGTTTTGCAAAATCATGCTCATTAAGAAAGATGCTATCAGTTACCATAATTTAAAAAAACTAATATAAATTAACGCAGTCATTAAATAATCACATTATTATTCCTAAATAAATTTAAACACGCAATAGTGTATAAATAAACACAATTTCTCGGCCTAACGGCCATTAATATGATAACATAACTACTTAATTAACTCTCTCATGTTGCGCACAACAGGAATTAACGTGTTTATCTCAACTTCGGTAATTAATACCACCACTATAATGGCTTAAGCGTCAAACTTATTGAGATTGGGGTCCGAGTGACTCCTCTATACGCACACACATACACACACTCATACACTCACCCTTTTAAACTAATAAGTCAATTATACGAATGTGAATGCCGTTATTAGTCACATGGTAAGTAATGGTAGTATAATGGTGACCCTATTGCCATCTACCGGCCTCAATCTCAAACTCCTGGCGGTAACAGAAAAACTAGTAAGTATGCTTGTGGATCCGAGAACCCAGAACATGCTTGCCACTAGATTAAAATGGCAGTTGATCTAAAACCTAGGGTCAGAGTTCAAACCTTTGACATAGCACACACGACATCGAAAACATCTTTCAGGCTTTTTCACAATGTTTTCCTTTCTCATTTTATTCACCCAATCATTTGTGACACGCGAAAATTTATGATTACGAAATTTCTTTGTTGCTGACCTTGGGTCTGCGACTTTTGATTTACCAGTACAACGTTCAACCACTTATAGCTCTCCGAACTGGAGTTCCTGCTGGCTGCCGGTATAGGATTGGCCTTGGCACGATTTTTAACAGCGTCTGTGGTCTACGAGAGATATTTATCGATGGTTGAATAGAACAATCCTGGCGCGGTAATAACGTTCACATATTGACTGGCTGTAGATTAACCATTACCGCAAACCGCTCCCAGAATGTTCTTCAAGCCAGTAGGACATGATAATCGTTATATCAGAACCACAATAATACTTTCTAGTCGTGACGCGCCATGAATGATTGCTATTCACCCGGCGCCTCCTGTGCTGGCGCAATATATCGCGTAATACTTGGCCCGGACTGTATACACGTACATGACCATCGGGAACGTTACCTTTGTGGATGACCTGATGGCTTTGAAGGTAGTAGCTAACACTCGGTGGCAGCAAGTTGAACTTAATTTATTTGTCTGGCGGTTTTTGAGAATTCTCTTTGGCCTACGCAAATGTCCTGCAGATCTGGTATCGTCTTGCGACGGGTTGTTGAGCTCCCTAAATTGTAGTTGAACTACACGATGACGGTGCATACGTGCCGTCCGTTAGGACAGATCAGCTCAAAACAGGGTTCAAAACAGATTAGGCTCTTTTCTCAAAAGGCGATCCTAAACTTATCACTACATGTTTGCACTTTTAAGTTGAATAAAATTACGTCTGGAGTTGGACTTTATCAGATTATAACTTCTGAGTTTTTTTTTACATTTCTTCTCCTAGATAGTCAGATAGGAAATGCCAACGCCATCTAGTTTAAAAAATAGCTTGACTTGTTTTTACAGAAAGAAATATGATTAAGGCTTTTATTTTATATTTTTAAAATGCATTAATACATATATGCGAACTGACTCTATACTTATATTTTTGCTAAAGGGGTTTGCACCCCGAATCTTCAATTGGCAACACCAAGTACTCTAAGTAGACTATCGCGGACTATCGCTAGCCAAGGCGTCTTTCCTCCACCCTTTGGTGACGTCACCGTCATCTCTTCTGTTTCAGCTTAGTTGGCAGAGCATGGAGTTCCGATACAAGTGGTACGTGTTCCAATCCTGCTCGTGGCAAGACTATCCACATAAAATATACCATAATTACAACAACCTAATGGCAATGTTTATTTATTGGTTCACATAATAAACACAGTCATAGTGGCATTCAACTTTCAAATTCTATTCCATTAGTTTATTTGTTACAGAACTTGTAAATGGTGCAACAGAGGCATAATGTCAAAGAAACGTTTTTGCACACAGGGATCAGGCAATAACAATTTCAAATAATTATGATATAACAACTAACTATACCTACGAGCTATGCTTATCCACAATCTTAAAACCACATTTAGTAACCATGCACCATGCGTAATACTATAGAGCTATTACTAGGCCGAATAATATATGCATAAATTTATTTATGTATTTAGGTTCGTAACGATGTTATATTTAAAAAAACACTCGTTAATTAAAGCGTCTATATTTCAGGCACTATGTTTAGGAATCGTTCACGTGGCGCCACCTACACTACTCTGTTTGCAACTAGTTGAATGAAGAAGTTTGAGGTTTCTTATCACACGTAACCAAACGTAGTATCAATGTCCTCCAAAAGATGGCGCTATATAAAAAGTGTATATCTGCTATATGATTCGAGAAAACGAGTTCTGTTAAACTATACATTGAACCTCAATATATTAAGCAATTTAAATTAAAAACGCTTTTCAATTGAAATAATTTTATTTGTGTACATGTTTCATTCATGACGCCTGTATATTACGTAGGTGTAGGCGGAAGTGTTACTGTAGTACACTTACATTAAGTACTCCGAACCTGTTATTAAGTCCTATATAAAAGGTAGAGAACCTATTGCCATCAACCGGACACACTTCCATACTCTGGGCTGCTAGGTACTGAGAATTTCTTGTCAGATAAACACAATAACACTGCTCAACCCGGGAATCAAACCTAGTACCTAACGCTCGCAACATCAAGGCAGATGTTGTATTTAACCCACATAGTGTATTATGATACACACTGGCTGTAAAGAAAACAATAATTCTACAGTACCAATCACAAAATTGAAATTTGCGCGCCATGACAAATGACAGTCGTAAAAATCAAATCACAATTCCAAAAGTAAAAACCGTTATAAATTTAATTCATAAATAAAGTTACAATATTAAATGGAAAAATCCATCCATTTAATATTGTAACTTTAGAGTTCGCTAAGCATGCGTTAATGCTTTTTCAAAGACATCTCTTGAATTATTAAGGTAATTGCATTCTTTACGACATTGTATTAACTGCAAAGTTAGTCGTGTCGGTTCGGTCACTTGTATGGGTACTGAATTGATTGCAATGACGTCGCCATAAGACGTGTTAAAATATGGAAGAAGAATTCGCGGTGGTGAGCAGAGGTCGAGATGGCTTAGTGGTCAGAGCGCCTGGAGTATTCATCCGGGAGGCGCAGGTTCGAATCCTGTTCGCGACCGTATTCTTTTTCCATTTAATATCATAAATAATCATGAAAATTTAAATGTGGTATTAAATTGTAAATAAATAATCACGTTTTTTCAAAATTAATTGTGTATTTCAAGGTTAAAAATAGTTTTAGAACAATCCAATACCAAGGATGGGCAGCAGGGGCGGATCTATACAAAAGCTTTTAGGGCTGCAGCCCAGGGCCCCGTGGATATAAAAGGCCCCCAGACCCCATTGCAGATAGTGGACAACATTATTAATTAATCGTGTGGTTTTTAGTCGGTCGGAGTCCAGCTCAACGTTTATGTTCCAGTAGTAATAGCCCAGGGCCCCACAAACTCTCGGTCCGCCCCTGATGGGCAGCTATCGTAATGTACGCGGTTGGTAAGTAA
The DNA here is from genome assembly GCA_935421205.1 of Xylocampa areola. NCBI lineage: Eukaryota > Metazoa > Arthropoda > Insecta > Lepidoptera > Noctuidae > Xylocampa > Xylocampa areola. The sequence goes on from OW285206.1 coordinate 21,001,755, forward strand.
GTTAATTACCGTGATATTAATCAGTCGCGCGACATGAGACGCACTCACTGATCCGTTACACTCATTGCGATATGATACCGTCATTACCTATCAACTCTATTAGACCTATTTACTAGGCTGTTTTGCAATAACTAGACCGCTTTATAAATTTTTTTTTTTTTTTTTACATTTAACCGGATTATTCGCGTGTATTGTTGGATATAGTTTTTCCTGACGTTTCGAACCTTAGACTATACATATACCTAAAGACAGAGCCATGCCGTGGCTGCACAAGAGACAGCTATAGTTTTTATAATGTTGTCGTGCTAAAAATATTTCCCCTCATTAGGGTATAAGGCAGCCCGAGTCGGTGCACTCAGCACCATTAAAGTTGAATATACATAAACAAGTAAGAACCTATAATTTCTATAACGATATTAGGAGTAGAAATAGTATTTAAAATAAGTAAGTCACGATAAAAAGACATATATTAAAAAAAAAAAAATGTACTTACATTGGAACATGGACCGTGGTACACTCGAACAATACACGTAATAAGACAGTAACCAATATTTAAAAAGTTAATATTAAATCTACTGCCCTTTTAACAGAACGAATTTAGTGTATATGCTCCTAATTGTCTTTGAGACAGTGATTTCATAATAAAACGAATTCTCAGTTCAAAATATCTAAAAACGATTGCTTTTATCAGTAAACCGATTGTTGATTGTCCAGTGGAGTTTGTTCATTAACATGATCGCATAACTCTTAAGAATTTTGTGCACACACACACATATAAATGTTTTAAATGCTACACATCATTTTGGGTTACACTATATTTTTTTGAGAAATATGTATTACCATGTACAGCAATAATATTTTTAAGGGTTTTCTCTGCAAATAAACTATTAATTACATCAGCTGATGGATACATTATCCATCAGCTGATGTAATAAATAGTTTCGTAATTAATCCATCAACATTTATTTTTTCAGTAAACCCTGGATACTTTTATCTGATATAATTGGTCCTAAGCAATTGTAACATTTTATAATCTTTTTCATATCTTCTGAATTTAGACTTTCTTTCATTGCCAGCAATCTCAGACTAGGTTTATTTAGTAAAACTGGTTCAAAAAATGCGCCTAAAACTATGAGTACAAGCATAAAGTATATAATTAACCAATCAATCAATCAATCATAGTTAGTACAAAATTGACCTTGATAGCAATAATATTTCTATTGTGTCTAGTAATTAACAAGTCACCGGATTTTATTAGAATAAACAAACAGATATACAAAAAAATAATACAGGCGTGATGCTATGTATGTATGTACAACTTTACTCCAAGAAGTGCAAGCAAAGGTGTACGCCCAAATATCACCAATGACAATTACATCATATGATAGTATATGCTGTTATTGTAAAGCAACAGCTTAAATAAGTATATTAATAAAAAGAAACCAATTCTTACATTTTTGTGTTTTATTGGTACCGAATTTGCAACCAATAATACTACTTTATTTTTATATATAAATGACTCACCACCAAAGTGTACCGGAAATATTTTAGAGTATTCAGTTGGTTGCCAAATAATTTATCTTTCCAGTGGCATTCCATCCACTGAGATTTTATATCAGGATTCAAGGGAAATCTAAAATGCGTTGTAGAGTAGTAGTAAAGACATGTAAGTATTAGTGTTACATACCCATAGTTGGGTGAATATAATTCAAACCATAGCAACACCTAGCCTATTTGTAATATTGGAAAAAAAAAACACATTAATTATCTGAATTTCTTATGCCAAAAGCATTGCATTTCATATGACATACCCTAATTTATAATCGAAAAGCGTATTACCTTGAAATGGATTAAATTTATGACAACTTACGAATGAAAGGTTATTCCGGTAACTTTTTCCTCACTGCCGCTTTTACAGCCTAAAACTCTACAACCCACCATAGCACACACACTCAGTTCAAGGAGTTTCTGTCTCTGAATACACTCACACTCTGTTAATATCTAAAAACGCACAGAAATACTTGAATTACAAACCAAACACTGAACCAAGTTTGCCAAACGGTGACAAAGACAAAAGATACATGCTTGATCCTTCTTTTACACCAATAAATTACATCTAATAAATTGCTATTTCACTCTAACCATTGAAATATAAACAAGGGTCCATCTGTAAGTATATAGTCTAAGTTTCGAACACTTTGCAGCATTCGTGGTCGCAGGAAGACTAAGGTGTCAGGCATCTCAACAGTTTATTTAAAATTATTTCAGTCTACCGTACATTTAATTGATAAAATCATAAAATTATTTTTGTCTCGGATATATATTTTAAACTAAATCGAGACGGTATTTCCTAAGGCTATCCTGAGAAGAAATACCGAAACAAGAGGTCGTTTTCAATTTAGTGATACAATTTTATCGAATTATTATCTAAAAGGTGTTCAGATCCACGCTGTAATCGCTCACAGTATCGTGATTTTTGATTGACACTTTAGTATATAGAAAGCCTATTGAAATCAAAAAACACCCGAATTTTAATAAAGAAGGTGGTTGGGAATTTTCCGTCTGTTTGGAACCCTAAACTGAAAATAATCAAGTCCCAAACTACACATCACAAGAAAAATCAAGATACTGTGAGCTTAACTTAGGTGAACATTTAAAAAAGAGTTAGTAGTTTAAGTATTTGGACCTCAATTCCTTTTCAAGAAAAAACTTTTCCATAATGATCCCTTTTCAGTTTACTAATTATTTTCTTCAAACGGCTTCCTTCAGTATTTGGTGTTGTTGATATTTATAGGCTACTAGCTGATGCCCGCGTCTTCGCCCGCTTGGATATCGCGACCAAAAGTAATCATGAAATTTTGATCCCGCTTTCCAATTACCGCTTCATAATTGCCCATTTTAGTAGTATTAAATTGGATGTAGTATGTTATCCTTAAGAGATAGACATATGCTATCCCGGACTTTTCTGTAGACCTATATATGATACACAATTCTACGATACATCATTTTGTTATATCTCAAAGGGTTTAGGCAGCGCACGCAAGAATAGCTCGCAGATGCAAGATTTTTTTCTACTTACTTGACACTTATCGTCATATTTTGGACAATTCACACAATATCTTTATAAATTGTAACCTATGTGTTATTCTGATGTATAAGCTATATTATTGTAAAGTTTCATTAAAATCCATTCAGTAGTTTTTACGTGAAAGAGTAACAAACATCCATCCATCCATCTATCCATCCATACTTACAAACTTTCGCGTTTATAATATTAGTAGGATTAGATTGCAAGCCTTCTGTTGCAAATAATTACTTAATTGAATTGGACTACTGTGGACTACGTATTGAAATATAAACATTAAACTAAAAGCCTTCAAAATAAGAGGTAATAGGCACCTTTTTGGAACGCTCGTTCCATTGTAGACCTCATCCATCACTTTCAATCAGGCGAGATTGAGGTACAAGTCCATTTAGATATAATACGTAATATAACCAGCCCATAACTGTCCCACTGCAGGGCAAGGACCTCTTCTCACACAGAGAAGGCACGAGCATTGGTCACCACGGTAGATCACTGCGGTTTGGCGATTTAACACCATTAAATGCAGGTTTCCTCACGATATTTTCCTTCACCGTATATCTGCAATGTTTTAGATTTACTAAGAAAGTAATATGACATTGGAAAAGTCATATTGGTATATGACAGGTTTGAACCCACAACCTGCGGGTTAAGGGGCTTGTAACCACTCGGCTACAATAAGAGTATCGACCAAAGAAAAAAACTTTTTTCGACTCCTAGCCTAGTCGGATAGCTAAATGCTATTTTATATGGAATGACTGCCTACCTGTCCTCCAAAACTGATTTGTCAGACTTTCAGATGATCTTCACTTGAGAACCAGGTTCAACGGTTTATCGTCCTCTCCGAGGCACCGATGGCTCTCTATATGAAATGATTGTTACCCATCCACGGACCAACTATATAAAATAATATAAGTGCGACTATTTGGTACTTAGGTATGGACCATTTACACGAGGCCAGTTGACAAACCATTTCAATATTTAAACTAATAAGCCAGTCAATACCCGGATGAATACTCCAGGCGCTCTGACCACTAAGCCATCTCGACCTCTGCTCACCACCGCGAATTCTTCTTCCATATTGTAACACGTCTTATGGCGACGTTATAGAGTTACGTTATAGTTCTCAGAGCGCCTGGAGTATTCATCCGGGAGGCGCAGGTTCGAATCCTGTTCGCGACCGTATTCTTTTTCCATTTAATATAATAACTTTAGAGTTCGCTAAGCATGCGTTAATGCTTTTTAAAGATTTATCTTGAATTAACAAGAAAAGTTTAAAAATATGTCTGTGTACTTAATTTAATTTGAGGGGCTCGTGGCTAAGTAACACCCGCACAGAACGATCGATCGGGGTTGCCGCGGTCGGTCTGTGGATGAGTGACCATCACTTCACACTGAAACCCCTCCGTGCCTCGGAGAGCACGTTATGCCATCGGTCCCGGTTGTCAAATTAAGATCTATGACAGCCGTTACGGGTAGTCATGGGCCAGGATGACTGTCGGTTGACAGACATCCTGGCCCATGACTAGTCATACCACGAACGTTACCCAGTAACTGAGTTGTGAAGGTCACAGCCATAGGCAGTCGCTCCATGTAAAATACAGGTATCAGGCTGCATCCGTTTTAACTGGAAGCCGTAGCCAAAGTTATTGGGAAAAGGCTAGGCAGACTGACTTAATTTAATTTCATGGTCATCAGTTCGAACGGCCTCGTTGGTCTGGTGGTCCCAAGCGCGACTACTAAGCATGAGGTCTTGGGTTCGATTCCAAGGTTGGGCAAAGTGTAATTGGGATTTCCTGTAAATTTCTTGTTAGGAAATTCTCAGTAGCAGCCAGGAGCTTGGATCTGTGTCCGGTAGATAGCAATAGGCTCTACACCTACTACATGGGACTGAATAACAACGTTGGTGTAATATGGGTGTACAACTGTGTACACATCTGCCTACCCCTTCCGGGAATACAGGGGTGATGCTATGCTAATCAACGTCAAGCGTAGATCTACGCTTATTATAATTTACTATCGAATTGGTTAGCATTGTATCACGCCTGTATTCCAAATAAATACCTATTACAGTTTGCCCGACCTGGGAATCGAACCCAAGACCCCATGCTCAGCAGTCCCGCTCGAAGCCACTAGACCGACGTTTATAGAGGAACCGAGTTCGTAACAAAAAAAAATAGATATTTTTCCGAATTTCGTTATTGAACTTCTAGAAGGTGCCTAATCACCTGGAAGGGTTTCGCAAGGGTTTTCCAAGCAGCTTATACTTACGAACTCGGGACCCCGGCAAAGGTTACAGAAGGATGTTCCACGCTCAAAAAAAAAGCATCTCATCCTTTTCTAACATCTCAAATTAGCGCATTCTTAAACACCGGATAAGTAACATATACTGAACATAGTATAAGGCCCCACGGCGCATGAGAACTAAACTAATACTCACTAGAAACCCTACAGATTCCATTGAATTATCAAAGAATTTAGCAAAAACCGATTTAATCCACACAAACGGGCAAGCAAATAACGTCGGTACGAATAACTTCAACAATTCTAGAAATCATCTTCAAAGATACGCGACACTTCATTTAATAGTTACTACGTATAAGATTACTAAGTGAGTTAAATTTTTCAACGTGTTTTTTGCCGTTTAGGTGGTCTTAATTGGTGTTTAGAATGTCACATCGCGGTCGAGTCGCGAGAACTAACGGTGGCGGCGGCGCGGTGTGTGTCCTAGCTTAAATGTAATGCGCTTATAATTAAAACAAAAAAATGTATTCTGTTTAATTGTTCCCATTTGACGCACTGGGTGTTAGAGGGTTTGCTTGCGGTACTGCCGCGGTATGCAGTCTGTAGGTACCTATAGATGGCGGATGTGGGTGTTATCTTTAGAAAAATGAATTATGGTTTATGGGGGATGTTAACTCGCTTGCGTTAGCATGTGTGATATAGCATTATATAAAGTAATGAGGCCTTACGTCAGGATCCTGGGCTCGATTCCCGGGTTGGGAAAAGTGTCATTGGGTTTTTCCGTTAGAAATTTCTTAGTAGCATCCCGGATTTAGGAAGTTGCTGGTTTGATACCCCCGTGCTTCGGAGAGCACGTAAAGCCGTCGGTCCTGCGCTTGACCTCTCTTCGGTCGTGTCGGATTGCCGTCCCATCGGACTATGAGAGTGAAGAAAGAGGGAGTGCACCTGTGTTTACGCATACACTTGCGCACTATAATATCTGCTGCGAACTTGGCTAATCGGTTGGGAAGGAGTTTATAAACTAATATTAAGAAGTTTCAACTAGTAATTGACTTCCCTGAAAGAAAGTTTTTTTATGGAATCGTGTACCACAAAGTTTTTTTGTTATCAGTGTTAGGTTCATGAATAAATATTGTATTTTCAAAAAAAAAAAAAAAATAGTAGCTGTGGGTAGATAAATGCATGGATTATTTTACTACCCGTCATGAGTTGATTTTTATGAGAGAGAAAATATCGGTGGGAAAAAGATTATAAAAGGATAGGTTGTAGGCTGGCTCGGGGTCTTCTCGTTTTGACTGTTCAACTGTACAAATGGTTATAGTGCAAGTGTGACGTAATAAATCTATACTATAAAGTAAACGGTGTTTTATCTTCAAGTTTTAATAAGTGTGTTTTACAATATAAGTTAATACAAGTGACTTGTTAGCAAAATCATACCTTTCAATACTAGCAGCTCATATTTATATAGTTGGTGAATCTGTGCTATTTCCCCACAGGATAATCCATTTCCTGTCCATATCTCAATTTATTAGAGGTCAGCGCAACATGTAAAGAGAAAGAAAGAAAGGAAACATGTCTTCTTCTTCCACACTACTCTATCAGCAGTAATCTCGGTAGTCACTCTTTTTCTAACCATATCATCTTTCACACAATCCATCCATCGTTTCCTTACTAACTTACTAACAGCAGTTCATTTTTTTTAAATAAAACGTTGCCCCACTCTAGGAATTTCTTCCTGTATCGTTGGTGCGTTTACAGACATATAATCTCACAAGAACACACACATGCAGACCCGGAACAATTATCTATAGATTTTACAAATATTTGCTCCGTGCAGGAATCGAATCTGCGACACGCAGCGCAGCAGTCGGTCTCTCGACCACTGCGCCAACCGCATGTTGTTAACCTTTTAGCTCACTTTCCTCTCGTTATTTCCCTATTCCGAATACATTGTTGGGAGATCTGCCTGATCCATAAAAGATGAGTTGAGATCAGTACGTGTCGGAGCCCATATAGCCCATAAACTGGGCGTTACCATTGGTTGAAAGGAGGCCCGCATAGACAATGCCTAAACTCGTAAACAGCGATGGTTAATGTTTAACTATGCGTTATCTGTACTTTCACGCTAGTTATGTGGACAGTACCTGGTTTTTACAGGTACAAGTAATTTAATATATCTTAACATAACATAACATAGCATCACGCCTGTATTCCACATTTCACTAATGCTGTTATTAAGTCCCATGTAATAGGTGGTGAGCCCATTGCCATTAACCGGGCACAATCCCAAACTCCGGGCTGCTATTGAGAATTTCCTAACAGAAAAACTCAATAATACTTTGCCCGACCTGGGAATCGAACCCGAGACCTGCTGCTCAGCAGTAGCGCTTGGGACCACTAGACCAACGAGGCAGGCATTTAATATATCTTGTCTAATAATTTAACAATAATTGCTTGTTGGTCTCTCGTGATCACGTAGGACTACACATTTCCGTATATCAAATTATTCAAGATAAATCTTTGAAAAGCATTAACACATGCTTAGCGAACTCTAAAGTTACAATATTAAATGGAAAGAATACGGTCGCGAACAGGATTCGAACCTGCGCCTCCCGGATAAATACTCCAGGCGCTCTGACCACTAAGCCATCTCGACCTCTGCTCACCACCGCGAATTCTTCGTCCACATTTTAACGCGTGTTTTGGTGCCGTCATTGCTATCAATTCAGTCCCTATACAGGTCACCGATATAGAATTCAGTTATATTTAAGAAAAAAAAACTGCAAGGTTCAATAGATGGTAATATTGTTTTTTTTTTTTTTTAATTTAAAACAGGAGCTTAAGATAAAAACCAACTTGTCGGGAATGTCGGACCAAACGTTTTCCTCATCCAAATTGTGTATAACAGTTCTCCACTTCCAATAAACGTTACAATGTATCATGTACACTTGTGACGCATTACCGCCCGGCTGCCGCGCCTCCTGGGAGCGCTCAGTTTTTGTCGCGGGGCACCGCGGACGCGCGCGCACGTACATCCCTGGAAATAAGCTAATTACCGACACATACTTAATTATACTCATCGTGCCGCTCCGTACTGCCTCCTGAAGCTGTGGAGGTCCTTTAGATTGTGTAGCTTAACAACATTCTTTTTCAAAAATTATTTATAACAAAAAAAAGAACCGACTCCAAAAATCTTTCTGTTAAGTAAAATTGCACTAAAAAGTAATAAAATAATTGCATTATTTACTTACTACAATTTATATAAAAATATTTTTTTAATTTTAGAGGATTCTGAATAAAATCAATTTATTAGGACAATAATATACAACTATTATTATTTTTGGAGTCGGTGCCAGTAAAGGATAATAAACGTGTAAGTACATTCATGAAGTAGCGGGGGCTGTGATGGTTAATGTACCTTTAAATATACTTTGCAAATTTTTGGAAACTTCCTAAATATTTTTAGTTTGTCTGGCACCGACTCCAAAAATAATAATAATTGTATATTCTCTAGACTCTTCGAACCTAACCTGTCCGTGTCGGGATACACGAAACTCCCGAGCTCGCTTCGCTCGCTCATGGATCAATTTAATTTATTTTCTTTCATAATCCCGATATATTGTCGACTATTATAGTGGTTTACTATTTACGTCATTAAAAATTTTCATAATTTTTTTGCTATTGACAAGTAAAATAAAGTTAGGTTATTATTGTTAAGACATACATACATATGCGACAAAATTTCGAACTAAAATCAACAATCAGACAGTTCATTTCACACTGTTTTACATAATCTCTGATCGTTGACCCGCTGCATTGATAAACGCAAAACGTTCATTCAATTCTGCGTGTTATAGTTCAGTAATTATGTAAAACCGCTAAACGTCGTTCAGCTGTTTTTCATAACAGTACTGTTTTGTAAAACAGCTAGCAGTTTTGTAAGTCCATCTGCGACATATCCATATCAAAGTAGGAAATCTAGATATGAGGCTATTTCAAAAGAGAGTAATAAACTGCGTAAAACAAGATGAAATTAATTTAAAAAAAACAAACTGACTAGCGTTGTTACTCACGGGACAGTATAAGGAGTCTAACGATACCCCATATATCGAAATCAGTTCAGGTATTTAGAAGCTATGGTGGAATAGGTAAAGAAACTCACAAACATACTTTTTTTTTTTTTTTTTTTTTTTGATAGTGGCATCTCGCAGGTCAACCTAGGAGGTTGTCGGCTGCTTAACCGGGCTTTCCTGTGGATGCCCTAATAATAAACTATTATTAAGGCCTCCAGCCAGGGGCTTACGAATTAAACTAAATCTAAAGCGACCACGCTAAGGGCACCCCCTGCGGGGTACGAGCCTCGGCTTAGGGCGTCGCTTGAGGGAGGACAGCAAGGGACTGGCTGGATCGAACAAGAATTATTATTATCAGGGGAATTTAAAGCTACAGGCTCAGCGGCTACGCGGGCTGGCACGAGCAAGGGTCGGGGAGGTGATGCATTAGGTGCATTACGGGGACGTCGCGACGGGCCTCGGCGGCGAGGCCTAAATGACGGCGGTCTGTGCTTGTGTACTGTGCTGGTGGCCCTACGGCTCTCTTGGAGCAGGGTTATAGCGTCATCGGGGTACAATAGTGAATGCCTAGGACGGCGAATTCTACTTATCTGGGAGGGGGTGTATCGGGCGGCAGCCGCGATAAGAGGGTTGGGGTGCTTTTCAGCAGACTCGAAATAACGCTTGCAAATGCGTTTTATAAACTGTTGGATAGTGGGAATCTTGAGGTCGAGATGGAGGTTTTCGTTTCTAACGTAGAGGGGGGCTCCCGTGACCTTACGTAAGGCACGGTTTTGGAGGGTCTGCATCTTATGGAGGCGGTACGATTTCGCGTGTGGGAACACTACGCAGGCGTAGGTCATGATGGGGCGTATGCACGTGGTGTAAATGCGCAGTTTGCACTTAAGGGACAATCTGCTGCGTGCGTTCATGATGAAGTGAAGCCTACCCAGAGCGAAGGCGGCGCGCGAGCGCACCGTCCTTATGTGCTCACCGAAGGTCAAGTGTCTATCTAGGATGACTCCTAAGTACTTGGCTTGCTTCTCCCAAGGGATCGGCTTGCCGAACATGGTTATCGGTTTGGGGTCGGGGGGTCTGATCCTACGCTTTTTCGCGAAGAGTACGGCTTGACTCTTATCGGGGTTAACTTCTATTCTCCATTTCCTGAACCAAGCGCCTAGTACGTTGGCGGAAGTTTGGAGAGTGCTAGCTATACGGTCGCGCACGATACCGGAGTAGAAAATGGCAGTGTCGTCTGCGAAGAGAGCTAACTTTGCCTGTCTATTTTTGGGGATGTCGCTAGTGAAGAGCGTGAACAGGAGGGGCGAGAGCACGGAGCCCTGGGGGACACCGGCGCGGATAGAGTGGGGGGCGGATAGTGCGCCCTCTATGTGATAGCGGAAAGTGCGATTCGAGAGAAAGTCCCGTAGGATGAGCACGAGACGGTCGGGCATGCCGAGTTGGTACAGCTTGTATAATAAGCCGTTGTGCCAGACTTTGTCGAAAGCCTTCGCTATGTCGAAAAAGAGCGCGCCTGTCATCGTGCCGCGCTGAAAACCGGCGCTTATGTGCTCGACGATGCGGTGGACCTGTTGTACGCACGAGTGTTGGGTACGAAAACCGAACTGTTCGTTGGGGATGAGACTCTTCGCATCGGCAAAGTCCTTGAGTCGCTTATAAATAAGCTTCTCGTAGATTTTACAGAGTACGTTGAGGAGGCTGATCGGTCGGTAGCTGGTGGGTTCGTTCGCGGGTTTTCCCGGCTTAGGGATACCTATGACGGTGGCTTCTTTCCACGATTGAGGGAAGACGTTGTGACTCATGGCGCCATTGAAGATGGCGGTCATGAGTATAATGAAAGGGGCGGGGAGAAGTTTCATTACTTTGTTAGTGATGCCGTCTATGCCGGGGGCTTTGCGGGGTTTGAGATTTTTAATGACCTCTTGCACCTCGTCGGGAGTGACGGGGGGCAGGGGGTCGTCGGGGTCTTCAAACGGCGGGAGTGAGGCTCTGCGTTCTACTTCTGCGTCTACCTTGAGGAGGTGCGCTCGGTCGACCGGTTGGGTGCTAGGAGTGCATTGCGCTTCTAGACTGTCGGCCAGGCACTCGGCCTTTTCGATGTCGTCGAAGGCTATGCTCTTATCGGGGCGGATGAGAGGGGGCATGGTGGCCACTCCATCGGATTGGAGTCTCCTTTGAAGCTGCCAGAATGCTTGGTGAGTGGGCTCTAAGTCGCTCAGCGTCTTATCCCAGTGCGCGTTACGCTGCTCATCGATGCGTTTCTTTACAGCACGCTGCAAATAGCGCATGTGAGCTTTGTTCGCGTCACAGGGAAACGCGCTGTAGGCACGTACGGATGCGTTCTTTTCCGTTACCAATTCGCGTACGTCCGCCGGTAGTTTCCAGTGATGGTTGTCCATCAATGGAACTTCCCGTGAACAACTGTTCAAAACGGATTGTACGTGACCGGTGAACGAATCGATCGCATTCGTAGTGTCAGTGACCGAGGCGATGACGTCGGGAATAGAGTCTAACTGAGGGGAGCTGGTCGATTGTAGGCTTTCGCTTACTTTCTTCCAGTCCGTGATCGTTTGGGTGGGAGGGGGTCGGGAGGGATCAGAGGGCCCCGAGCGAGGTGCCAGTGCCATGATCACGGGACGATGGTCGGAGTTGAGCTCGTGTAGCGTCTCTATAGACTGTAAACGAAGGTTTACGTTCTTTAGAAGCGCCACATCGAGAATATCGGGAAGGTGCGCGGTGTTGTGCGGATAGTGGGTGGGATGCATCGGAGCAATAATGTCGAAGTTGAGAGTGGCACACAGGCCGAACAGTTGCCTGCCTCTCGCGGTCGTCGTATTACTGTTCCAAGCGGGATGTTTGGCATTGAGATCGCCCGCTATGATAACGGAGTCACTCAAGCCGAGGAGGGCAGTAAGGTCGTGGGATAGGATTTCGCGTTTTTCCCCCACATCGGTGGCGGCGGGAGGGATGTAGGAAGAGACGATAGTGATGGGTTGGTGACCGGTCATGGCTAGCCGACAGATCGATACCTCGAAAAGTGAGAGAGGAGGTGGGTCTAACGGGATGCAGTGGAGCGTTTTGCGGTAATAAATAAGGGTGCCGCCCATGTGACATCTAGTTCTATCGTTCCTAACTATACGGTAGTTGGCGATATTCGGGTCCCGACGGTGAGGTTTTAAGAACGTTTCCTGTACGAGGAGAACGTCTAATTGGTGGTCGCGGAGGAACGTGGTTATTTCGTCGCGTTGTTTGGTGATGCCGTTAGCGTTGAAGAAACCTATTTTTAGGGAGCGCGGTTTGGTTCTACATAGGTTCCTATTATCCATTAAAGGTTTTATATTTTATTTATTGTGAGCTAGATTGCGCAGGGCTTGCGTAATCTTGGGAAAGGTGTTGTACACCATGAGTAGCTTCATAGGGTCGCCTTTGCAGGCGATGATGTCCCTGGCCATAGCGTGAGCGTTATCCGAAGAGAATACGCTGAATGTGCTGAGAATGACGACCGCGGGGTCAAACGCGAGGTCGTCGTTTACGACCGGTAGAGAGGCGGCGGCGTTAGCCGGTACGGACGCGTTAGTCGGAGGCGATAGAGAGGGGGGCGCAGCTATGGGCGAGGCCATTAGGGCTGCGATCGTGGGCGTAGAGGTGGTTTTGAGAGCTGGGAAAGCTCGTTGTTGCTGGAGGTTGTTGAGGGGAGCCCACGGACTGGGTCTCTGAGGGCTGAGGCGGGCGGGGAGTTGAGAAGAGGGGATCGCCACCGAAGGGCTTTCCCTTTGTTGACGGGCGTTGGCCCGCTTCACGAGCTTGGGCGAGGTTGATTTCGGTGCCTTAGGGCAGCCGCGATAGTTTGCGGGGTGACCGGCTTCGCCGCAGAGCACACAACTGGGAGGGTCGGTGCAGAGTGCGCGATCTTTGGGTCGGGGACAGTCTACGGTGCCGTGGTCACCTAGACACTTGACGCATCTAGGTGTGGCGAAACAGTTGGTCTGAGCGTGACCGTATAATTGGCAACGGTGACATTGCCCTATTACGCCTGTTTTATAAGGCTTCTCTATAATGATGCCGGAAAGGCTACAGATCGCTTTGACCTGGAAGATAGGGTGGTGTCCTTCGGTAGGATCGCATACGACTAGCACCATGTCGTAGGCGGCCCCACCTCTGGGTCGGTGCATCCGGTGCACCTGGGATACTGGGACTCTCTGCGACTGAAGGTCGCTGAGGATGTCCTCTGTTGGGATTTCTTTCGGGATGCGTCTTATGACGACCCTGGTAGATTTCTCCTCGGGGAGAGAGTACGTGTGAAACGACACGTCCCTGGCCTTAAGGGCCTTGGTGAGTTCCCTATAATCGGTTGTGGAGGGGACTTTGACTTTAATGCCTTGCTGAGTAGCACAGGCACTGGTGTAGTTGATCCTGCGATCAACACACATCTTTGAGATGGCAGTCCATTTGGACTTGTCATGAATGTAGAGCGGGGGAGGGGATTTAAGCTTCTTAGAGCTCGAAGTGGCGCCGGAGGGGCTGAGGGGGGGGTTGGTCTGAGAGGATGCGGGGGAGAGGGGTGCGATAGTCGCGGGGGAGGGGGGGGCGGGGGTGGCGGTAGTCGCGGGGGCGGGGGAGGGGGCGGGGGGCGCTACAGGTTTTTTGGCCTTGCTGGCCGGGGCGGAAGTTTTCCCCTTCTTCCTCTTGCCTCCTTTGCCGACCTGGATGTAGTCGTCTTCGGAGGAGGAGGAGGAGGGAGAGGACGAACTAGTCTCGGAGTCGGAGGCAGTGGCATCCGAGAGACAGGGAGAGGGGTTGACGCACACGTCCATGTCTTCCGAGACAGTGACGGCGGTCGTAGGAGGCGCGATGGCCGAAGTAGAGGGAGCCTCTACGAGAGGGTCGATGATGGGCAAGGATGCGAGGCATGGTATACCTATTTTAGCGGGCGGCGGAGAGAGAGGGCTATCTGCGCAAATTATTGCGGGGTTGACATGCTGCAGGTCGGCTATTTGGGTACCGTACCGACGTTGAATGTCGGGGTCCCTGACTATGATTTTAACGAACGCGAGAAGCGCGTCCATATTAAAAAGAAATTATTTACCTATTTTATAATATAATATATGCCTAACAGGCCTAACTCCCCGGGAGGATAGCCCGGGGATGCGTAACCCTCCCCGCCGGGTATAGGCAGGGAGGTGAGTGACCTAATGGTGAGCCCTAAGCTTGCTTTTTACCCGTCGCCAGTCTTAATGTGCGTACGGGGCCCTGAACCAGTCTAGTGCGAAGGGTGTAGACACACCCGACCGACACTAGGTGTGTTGCTGTAAGGGAAACCAGAGCTAGAGTCGACTAGGAGATCCCCCAAGGCCGGTTGTCTAGCTCCCGTCCGATTTGTAGCTTAACCCTGAAGGGGCTTCAGCTGGGTGTATCGGGTCCACACCCTCTCGGTTTCGTTGACACCGTGAGGTTTCCACCGAGAACCACGAAACTGTGGATTTTCCCAGAAGGGGAATTTACACAACACACGTTTTGACTGTACTTTGAAAAAGACAGATATCAGCCGCCGCCTCGAAAGAGGCAACTTTTGAATTGTAGTGGCGTAGCTAGCGAGCAGCTACGGAGAATGCTACGGCAGAGCGTAGCGACAACGATCACTGACACAACACGAGCGAATTACGCGGAGTAACACGTCCGTGCGCGGCGAGCGTTGATGCGAGAATGTGCCACAAACATACTTACATACATACATACTTATATACACTCCGTTTTTTGAGTACTCGTGTAAAAAGAGATGTTTGAGAATGCGGGCTTACACTAAAAAGTATTAAATAGCAAAAAAATATGACGGATTTCCGGTGCTTATCTTCCGGTTTCATCATCATCATCATCATCATCATCATCTGATGATGATGAAGCTGGAAAATAAGCAGTTCATTAGAACTATTCTAGAGACCGTAAACACCACCGGAAAGTCACAAGAAAGCAAAATACACCATTTCGTTTACTTCGACGACGTATTATTTTTCAATTATTTTGATTTAAATACCAAACTACTAAACCAATTTTCATAAAATTTTAATGGGACCAATCTGACAGTAAATCCTTTCAAATAAAAAAATAATTTTCCAAATCGGTTCTTATATGACGGAGTTCTGAGGTAACAAACATAAAAAAAAAAAATACAACCGAATTGATTACCTCCTCCTTTTTGGAAGTCGGTTAAAAAGTGGGGAAAATCAACATTATTTTTCGTCAGAAAATTTTATATACTATATTGGAGAGAAAGTCTGTTAAAAATTTATGCGTATTTAAAAGGCAATAATTAGGGGGTATTATAAATTGGGTTAAGGGAAAATTATGATAATTTAGACCAATAAATTAAATTTAAATGAAAAGACTTACCGTAATAAATTTACTTCCGACCTCCTACATACATTTACACGAGTCTGCTTGTGACTACGATCAGAGTAAACTGGTCGAAACGTCAAGCGATTCAAAGGTATTTATTGCGTGTTTCAAGGAAAAGTGATTCAGTATTCAATGGAAATATAGATCTTTGAATAGTCTGAGTCATATAACTTCACTAAACACATTTTCTTTTCTTAAAATACTAACTTCACCTCTGCGCTTTATGAAACATTAATCTACAAAGTTTTAGATTATACCTAATTAATTTTCTTTACGACCGCATTCAGGTCTTCCCGCGATCTTTTCCAAGTCATCTGCCAATCTGGCTGCTGGTTCGCCAACACTTCGTTGGTCGCCGCTTGACTACCATTTCCAAATATCGCTCAGAGATTGTATTCTTATGGTGGGTCCAAAAAGGTTGTAGGCAGGACACTTAGCAAGACATGGTGACGGAAAATAAAGTAGCAAATGTAGTAATATTAGTTTTTCAAATATGACTTGCAAAAATCAAAGTAGACTGCCAGTGTTTAAAATAACAGTGTGTTTAACTGGAAAATAGAAAGTGCTTGATCACCGTTAACGATAATGTTACAAAGTAGTAATTAGGATGAACTTGAAAGAAGTATCGTTTTTGTAGTAAATACACATTAAAGAACAGTTAAAATTAATTCTGTTTTAAAAATTTTTTGGGAATGGAAATATGGGTATAAAATATCGTAGTTTTTTATGTAGTCTATGACTGGATGTGACTGACTGATGTGGTACGATGTGTATAATATCTTGAAGTCGGAATTAACATATAATACTGTAAGACTCAATCTTAGTTTAAACAAATTATCAAACATGGCTATTCTTTGATCTTTGATCTGAAGATTATTGTAAAGATACAATAATCTTTTAGGTTACCTCTTTGTCTGTCAGTATTGGCGTATCAACTTTTCGAACAGCATTGAGAAGTTTGATTTATGTAAATAAGTTTGTTGGTTTTGTTTAAAAACACATTTGATAAACATGCTGTGTGTTTTCCTGGGTGCTTCTAATTTCGATTTTATCGATTTTATGGGCATTTATATATCTTTGAAAAACAAATAATTACTAAGCAATACCACTCGTACGATACATATATTACTAATCTGTGAATAAAACATAACATTTACCGAAGTTCCCAATGTAAGTGGTCAGCACAAATACGCGTAAGCCAACTTAGCCAAGTGTCGCAAAAAGGCGGAAAACTTCAGCGGGTTGTCTGTCAGACCAACCAGCTGCGGGGTACCGGTCGCCGAGGACACCCGACACCCTCGGTCGTTGACTCTACCCTGGCCGTAAGGCGAGACAGTGTGTCGCTGAAATTTATCAGATTAATAATCAAGTTAAAAAGATTCATTGCAATGAACTGAAAGAAACATTCAATATCCCGAATTCTCAATCGTCTCTTGACACAGGTTTCCTTATAATATGGTTTTAGGCAAAATTTTACAATTTAAAGAATATGGTCTACCTTTACTAATAAAATATTTTGCATCTACTAATCTACCTATTGAATAATTGCTGTTTAAATTTCATATTTTAAATGTCATGCCAAAAATCGCTGTAACGACGATCGCCATTTTGTGACGCCAATACTCAGTAAACAGAACTATTGTAAACAAAGGAAATTATTTCGTAAATTTTATCTTTGCATTGGTGCGTAGTGTCTCAGTGTACCAATACTTCGGAAACTGCACTGAAATACACAGAAAGAAATATTAACAAATTTCGATTATCGATTTATTTTGTTTCATGTATCACCGTGACTGCAAATTGACGATCAATCGCCTGGGTTGTGACGTCATGCAGTGACGGGTGTTTCGAGTCAAGTGACACATAGATTAAAAAACATGAATTTGTTCCGCAACATAATTATAATATTTTCAAAAATACAAAAAAATCTCTTAAAATATATTCATTAATTATAGCTGTTCAAAATGAGTATGCTGTGGAGAATTTACAAAAACTTTTATTTTAAATATTTTACAACAGAGCTTACATGCGTTCTTGAAGGTGGAAAAAACCAGAGAGACAAAAATAATAGTGTTGCCAAAATAGTAATTTAAGATTACCATAATCATTTAAATAAACGACGACAATAAATCGACTTAGTCGAATTATATGTTTGATGTTGAATCGAACATAATTGCGCGGGCGAGAAGCTACAATAGATATAATTACAGAAACATATCTAAGATAGTTCACAGTTAGTTCACTTAAGTTACGGAATCTATGCATAAGTTAGACTCTAATTTTACATAATATTTAAACTTAAAATAAATAAGCAAATAACCAGCCCATAACTGTCCCACTGTAGGGCAAGGACCGCATGTTTGTGATGTCTTATATTAACCAAGAAAGAGAATACATATAACATTGAAAAAGTCACATTAGAATAAGTTCACACTAGAATAAGTTCACACGGGTTGAAATTATTTATTGAAATTTAATCACTAATTGTAAAAAATAAGTAGACTTACCATTAAATTACATAATGGGTAAAGGACACAACTTTGAAATAGACCTTATGTAAATTTTATTCTTATATTTAACCTCTGCCACTCTTACATTTTTGTCATTGCCCGGAAAAACTTTTACAATTCGGGCCAGTGGCCACTCCAATGGAGACGTATTGACATTTTTCACAAGCACCAGGTCTCCTTCTTTTAAATTAGGAATATTATACTTCCACTTGGGACGGCTTTGCAACTGAGTTAAATAATCGGATGACCAAGTTCTCCAAAAATCTTGCTTTAATTTTGTTACAATCTTCCAAAACTTTAACCGACTTGTTGGAATTTCCAACAAGTCTAACTCGGGGTAAGTACATAAAGCAGTTCCAATGAGGAAGTGTCCGGGTGTTAAATATTTCCCTTCCTTTGGGTCTAGGGAAAGCAGGGGCCGCGAGTTCAAGACTCCTTCTATTTGTATTGCTACAGTATTGAATTCCTCGTATGTCAAGCATAGAGTGCCCACGACTCTTTTTAAATGGTGCTTGACGCTCTTGACACCTGCCTCCCACAGACCTCCAAACTGAGGTGAGTAGCTGGGAATAAACATAAATTGTATATAATTATCGTTACAAAATTTTAATATTGACACTTTGTGAGCCTTAGAACTGTTCAATTTGTACAATTCATTTAACTCATTTTGTGCTCCTTTAAACGTCTTCGCGTTATCGCAGAAAACTTTTGTGGGCATGCCTCGCCTTGAAATAAAACGTTTGAAGCATGCTAAGAAAGTTTCAGTAGATAGGTCGGATACTACCTCTACATGAATAGCCTTTGTGGCAAAACAAACAAAGAGTGCAATGTACCCTTTGGTCACGAGCGGTTTACGAATCCTTGCTATTTTCATATTAAAGGGACCGCAAAAGTCAATGCCAACATACTGAAAAGGCCTAGTGACGGTGACTCTAGCAGCAGGTAATGAGCCCATAAGTTGCTTCGCAGTTTCAGCTCTTAAGCGAATGCACTTTAAACATTTGTGCACTACCCTTTTGACTTCCCGAATGCCACTAACAATCCAAAACCTTTGGGAGAGCGAACTAAGCACTAACCTAGAGCCAGCATGCAACAATCTGAGGTGCTCTTTTTCAATGATCAATGAAGTAATATGACAACTTTTCGGGAGTATTATAGGATGCATTTTATCTTGCGGAATACCTGCATTCTGCAACCTACCGCCGACGCGAAGAATGCCGAAGGCATCCACAAAGGGATTTAAACTTGCAATATTAGATTTTATCTTTTTACCTGCCAATACTGCACGTATTTCCTCAGCAAAATATCGTCTTTGTATACATCGAATTATTACCAATAAGGCATTGTGTAACTCATTAGGACTTAAAGCAGTGTGCTCAAACACATCATGCTTCCTGGAGGCATTTCTAAAAAACCTATAAACATATCCAATGACGCATTGGAGGTTGTTCAAATTTGAGTATCTTTCAAATAATTCAAAATCTACTGACATTCGATTTTGTAAAAGGCAGGGGATTACTTCTTGGTTCAGAATTTCTGGTACCTCGAGTTTTTCGGGACTATAGAGCCCGTGTTTATAATTAGCATCTGATAAATACGTCGGGCCATGCCACCACAAACCACAAGCTTGTAAGCTCTGTGGCTCTACACCACGTGAGAGCAAGTCAGCAGGATTATCAGCAGACTTCACATGAAACCAAGACAATTTATCAGTGTTAGAACGAATTTGTTTAACTCTATTGTAGACGTAAGTATTAGCTTTTATTTTTTCCGACTCTATCCAAGCCAGTACAATCTGTGAATCACTGTACAAGTACATTGCATGAGAAAATCTGGAGGTTAGTACCTTACTTACTCTATGGACTAATTGTGCTAGCAGGAGTGCGCTGTTTAACTCTAACTGGGGTATTGTTAGGTTCCTCGAGAGTGGGGCTACTCGGGATTTCGAACACAACAGATTATTATGAACTGTACCATCTCTTTTTATAACTCGAAGGTAGAGACAGCATCCGAATGCCTTCAATGAAGCGTCTGCATAACCCACTAACTCTACAATGGAAGAATCATGACACCCTATTGAGCGTGGAACAGAAATTCTGCCCAGTGAATTTAAGCTAGCAATAAATTTTTTCCATTGTTGTAAACATGCGAGGGGTAAAATAGTATCCCACTCTATTTTTGCAGACCAAATTTCCTGCATAATTAACTTGGCCACTACTATTATTGGACCTATCAAACCCAAGGGGTCAAAAAATTTGCCTATGTAACTAAGTACTTTTCGTTTGGTATTTAAATTATCTTCACAATTCGGAGTTTGAAAATGAAAGTGATCTAAATGAACGTCATATTTAAGACCTAGAGCCTTGATAATGTTTTCTTTATTGAGATCTACCTCTTCAAAGAATTTACGCTCATCAGGAATTTTTTCCAGTACTGAAGGTAAGTTTGAGCACCACTTATGCAAGCTAAAATTTCCTAACTTAAGTAGGTCTACCAACTGATCTCTCAGCAGACAAAGCTGCTCTACATTATCAGAACCTGATAAGACATCATCTACATACGTATTTTTTAGAATAGCATTCGCTGCAAGAGGGTAACTATCTCCATACCTATTTGCTAGCTCTATTAAGCATCGAGTGGCCAAAAAGGTAGAGGCCTTCAAACCATAGGTAACAGTTTGCAACTGCAAGCAAGTTATTGACTTATTTGGATCATCTCTCCATAAAATATTCTGCAGACATCTATAGTCAGCATTAATAAAAACACATCGAAACATTTTTTCAATATCACATATTAAAATGTATAAATATGTGCGAAATAACAAAAGTATATCAAAAAGCTCACCCTGAACCACCGGCCCATTCAGCATGACGTCATTCAAAGAGATTTTATTTTTAGATTTCATACTACCATCAAAAACCGTTCGCAACTTCGTGGTCTTGCTTTCCTCATTGAATACAGCATGATGTGCTAGAAAGTAAACAGAGCCACTATTAACATCATATTCATTAATATCCACCTTCTTTGCATGCCCCATAGCTACATACAGGTCAATAAACTTTTTATATTGCTCAAAAAATACATTATTTAGTTTAAATTTTCTTTCCAAAGATAAGAATCTTTGCCAAGCTACTGAGAAAGAATCTCCGAGTTGTAATTTATTTATAGAGGTGACCAGAGGCAAATCAACATAAAATGTGTTATTCTTTAATTGTACAGACCTTTCAAAAACAATCTCCGCTTTCTGAAACTCATCTGATAGTTTTGTTACAGGCTCAGGGAAACTTTCAGTCAGCCAAAATTTTTCCATAACATTTTCTAATTTTCTGTCATCACATATAACCATATTTGACACTATATTATGACACAAAGGATGATTGTTCACACACACCTTCCCGGCAATAACATAACCAAAAACTGTGTTCTGTAACACAGGTCCGTTTAAAAGTTTAATGCAGCCATTCAATAATGAATTAAAATAGATATCTGCTCCCAACAAGATTTGGATTTCCAAAGGAATGTTAAAGTTATTGTCTGAAAGCTGAATTCCATTAGGTACATTTAATTTGGAAACATCAACAAATTGCTGTGGCAAAGGTGTGGTGATTGATTCCACTATGTGACAATTTACATTGAATTTAATGTCTTCATATTGACATGATCTAATATAAAACCTAACAGTCTCATTAATTTTTGTGGACTTTTTACCAATTCCAACAATATTGGTGTCCTGCAATGTGGGTGTCAACCCTAATTTCTGTACAACAGAATGGGTTACAAATGAGGCTTGGCTGCCACTATCAAGCAATGCACGCAATTGAATGTCACGACCATATTTGTCAGTAACTTTTACCATAACTGTAGGTAATAAAACATTGCACTGTGAAGTATTATCATTTTTGGTAAATAGTGAGACGGGAGCTTCCTCTTTCATTTCATCATTATGCAACAATGTATTATGGGAGCTTTTACAAAGCTTACATTTGAATTTATATTTGCAGACATTGTCTCCATGTGCTCGCAAGCAAGTGGAACATAATTTATGATCCTTGACAAAAGACAGACGAGTCTCTATAGGGACCATCTTAAATTTAGGGCACTTAAAAATTGCATGATCTTTTTTATCACAAAATTTACACATCATATCATTGAATTGTGTAGAAACATTTGTCACCCGCATTGCAGATTTTGATTTACTTTCATAAGTATTTTTATTTGGAATTACATCCTCTAGCGCCATAGCACGCTTTTCTAAGAAGGTGAGAAACTCTGCCATTGTTGGCAAATTTTCTTGATTGCGATCAAGTTGAAAGGCTCTATTTGTGTATGAATCCAATTTCCTATAAAGAACACAAATCAAGAGACGATCCCAGTTATTAACTGGTTCATCTAAATTTTTTAATGCATGTAACTGTTGATTTATTTGTGAAACGAAGGTCCGTATAGCGGCTGCCGTTCCTTTTAGCATTGTCGGGATGTCCAAAAGAAGATTTATATGATTACAAATAAGACGAGTTTTATTATCATATCGCCTTTTGAGTAGCTCTAGAGCTTCTTTATATGACTTGTTCACTAGTGGTAAGTTCACAATCATGGACAAGGCTTCATCTATGAGATATTTCCTTAAGTAAAACAACTTTTGGACATCTGTCAATGATGTGTTGTTATCAACAACAGCTATAAACAACTCATAAAATGGTTTATATTTAGTTATATCCTTACCATCAAATGTTGGAATTTCTACATTTGGTAACTTGGAAGAAGATATGCAGGTAGTCTGAAATGCTTCTGGTTTAGAAATATCTTTAATTATTTTATTTATTTTAGCCAACACATTGAAAAACTTTTCTTCCAATATACCAACATCCTCAGTATCTTTTTCATCTTGACTGAGAATATCCAATTGCACACTTTCATACTGCTTAAAAACTGAAACAAGTTTTTCTTTACGTGCTTCTAGAAGCTCAATAGTAACCGAAGCTATATTTTTAGGATCTTTCACATAATTTTCAATCCTAGTCAACGTACCTTTACACTGTGAACGAATTAGTGTCAGCTTTTTGAGCTCCGCCATGATACTGTACATGTACGATATTATAGTACCTTCAATAGCTGCACTGTTAATAATAACGAATTAAAGCGTATTTTTTATGCCGCACAATCACCACAAATGTTTGTTTATTGTTTACATAAATGTCAATGATCTCGATCTTACGTCAAAACCGAATGACAGTTAAGATTGTCAAAATCAAATGACAGTTGTCAAAGTTGAATGACGGATGTAGCCAATATATCTCAGCACCGGATGCCGTTGTACCAACTTCACAAAATATTGCTCGTTTTCACGTTCGTTTTGCAGGGTAGGTGGTAGATTCCGAATTCCAAATACCTTTTCCAGAAAAGCTCCTCCAATATTGAGCACTTTTCTACCTTCATGTGCTGATGACTCCAACACGCAAATTTTGCGTATTCCTTCGATGAAAATGAACTGTTATCACCAACTTTGGTGAAGTTCCGCCGGGCCGCCGACACCGTCGACGGATTGCCGTGACGAGCAAACTCGACGAAAAAATGCAAAATTCACTGAGTTTCACTACTACGAATTTCGAAGGACCACTACAGCATGTTCAAAATGAGTATGCTGTGGAGAATTTACAAAAACTTTTATTTTAAATATTTTACAACAGAGCTTACATGCGTTCTTGAAGGTGGAAAAAACCAGAGAGACAAAAATAATAGTGTTGCCAAAATAGTAATTTAAGATTACCATAATCATTTAAATAAACGACGACAATAAATCGACTTAGTCGAATTATATGTTTGATGTTGAATCGAACAATAGCTAAGTTTCATATTTCATTTCCACCACTGTCAAATACCCTATTGTGGTATAATCAAACTGGAGGTAGTTTGATAATACCTCGATTATAAATATACATTTACAAGGATTTGGATGTAATAGGCATCCTCATGTAATATCCAAACCCAAGCAGAAGGAAAGACGTAGAGAAAGAGGAGAAGGTTGACCAAGACAGGATTATTATCCCCCAAACGTAACGGAAGCTTCAGTTATTCCCGTGGGTAAAGTCAAGTCAAAATTTAATAGATTCAGGCGTTACTATTAAAAGATTCAGGTGTTACTTTTTTTTTTTTTATGTTATAGGGGGCAAACGAGCAGACGGCTCGCCTGATGGTAAGCGATTACCGCCGCCCATGGACACCCGCAACACCAGAGGAGTCACAAGTGCGTTGCCGGCCTTTTAAAAAGGAGTACGCTCTTTTCTTGAAGGTTTGCGGAAGTCCATTAAAATGGATGTAAATAAATACAATATCTAGCTACTTCCACAATATTGAGGGTAGTCATGTAATTACCTGTGTTTGCATCCATGCATTATTCGGATGCAATGTCAATGGCCATTTCTCATCATTGCTTTAAATACGTTGTTTTATAAAAGATTCCTCTTCTGGCTCCTAAATTAGCATGGGTCTGAGTAATAAACTACGTTCTGGGTGGGAGGCGTCGTTAATCACCGCGCACCCTGTAGTGGGCGGCGATAGACGATTGCCAAAATATATAGAGATTTTTTTAATATATATTTTTGGTCTATGTTACTCCTGTCACACACATTCCAGTAATCATCATCTCCCGGTGATCGGAACCATAATTACATTTATTTGTAGATGATGATGACTATGCTAATTTAAGTTTTTTATTTATTGCTATTAGCTTAGTATGAACGCATTTTACCCAAAGATGGTACATTTTTATACTCTTTCTAGGTGGAAATAAATGTTTTTTTTTTCTTTCTACATAACATAAGTAGTTCAAGATAAATCTTTGAAAAGCATTAACGCATGCTTAGCGAACTCTAAAGTTATTATATGAAATGGAACCTGAGATGGACCTCTGAGAGGTCGAGATGGCTTAGTGGTCAGAGCGCCTGCAGTATTCATCCGGGAGGCGCAGGTTCGAATCCTGTTCGCGACCGTATTCTTTTTCCATTTAATATAATAACTTTAACATAAGTAGTATTTGTCTTAATTTCAGTTTGTTAATTAGCCGTAGAGTTTCTTATTCCTTTTTTTCAACCTATAAGATTTTTGTTTAATCATGGTCGCGTGGTTGATAACAATTTATTCTGTTAGGAAAACCATTTGGTTACGTCAATTTAGAGTGCCTACAATTATTATATCAAATGCAGACTTATTGAACTCTCGAATGAAAGGTCACACACGAGATTAATTGATAAGGTTCCGTATCTGAAATACACGGAATGGATCCCTTACGTTGACTTCATTACTTCTCAAGAGGTGTCTACTCTAGGCATTCCTAATTTAATTGTGCGGTATGTGTGCGCGGTTGCCGCCAGTGCAGTACTGAGCGCCGTCGCCGACGCCCGCGAGCATGACTCCCGCGCACCTCGCGCTCGCCGCCGCCGCCACCGCGCTGCTCGTCTGCGCGCGCGCAGGTCCTTTGTACCGCCATGCAAATCCACCGGTCGACGACCCCAGTGATATATGCGAACCATTTACCGCCCAGTTTAAAGTTCTTACGTTTTATTACGTTTTTTATGTATATGATCAATTTGTTAAAAATCGGTTTTGTTATGGCTTTCGAGACGGTTCAGTTTATTTTGCTAATTGATGGCACAAACTTCAGGTTTATGTTTTTATTTACGTGTTTTCGTACGGTCACGTTTGTGTTTGCTCTGCGGGTTTTAGATGATAAGCTGTCATTTAAATTGCGACCAAACTGTATGTATTGATTATAAATTTATAATTTATTAATTTAGTTATTTAGTTAACTGATTAATTAACTTGAAATAAGATTTTAAAGTTTTTTCCATTAAATGTTTTGGCCATATAAAATAACATATTAATAAAATTTACATAATTTAACAGAACTTGTCTTTAGTACCTTTGCTCATATCATTTCGAGACGATTTCGCTCGAGGGACTACATTTTTGAGATCAGCAAAAGCTCTACATCGTGTCTCCTTACAGAAGAGTTCAACGCGCGATTGAGAGTGTGCTTTGAACTCTACATTCAGTTTGACTTTAACTGCACATTAACGCGCGTGTTTTTATGTACTTAACTATATTAAATATTGACTAATAAGTATTTAAACGACTTTCAACGAGTTGGCATTAAATTTTGTAGAATTAGTCAATCGTTTGTCTAACGATTTCTCAATGCAATCAGCTAACATATTTACCTGTTTAATCATAATTGTTTCTTTAATTGTTGCGTGTATTTACCTCAAGTTTTATTGTTATTATTGGCTAAATGCACTAATTTCGCAATTGCTTAAAATTTTGACACTTCATCGTTATACTCTATATAGTTTTATTACTGTACTCACATTTTAAGTACGGTTATGTATAATGAATGCTTTAGTTACCGTCGGTTGTGCGGCACTGTGTCACTGGAGCAGGCACAATGGGAGCCAGGACTACTCATTAGCATTATAAAACGACAATAGAGTCGCGTAGAGCCGGCTCTACTTTGAACATCTCATGTGGCAGTTCATAGCGTAGTATTTAGTAGTGAAAGAAGAAAAAATTATTTAACGTTATAATTATATTTGACACAGTCTTTAAATGAAATTAATATCATACCTTTTCTTAATGTAGTTGGAATAATTATAATGGTTTATGATTTTATATCACTGCTTTCAAAATATATCGCAGTGACATATATTATTCGATCGTGTCCTTGATTTTATAATTTGACGCTTTGTTCATTTGGGGTAAGGGTCATTCTGCAAACCGGTTTTGTAGAGGACAGATTTGTTACTTAAAATTATTATTTGCTTTTGCTTTTCAATGTTTGGAAAGATTTAAATTTACTTAGATATTTTTAATACTACTACTGTATCTGTCGTTTTGTAATAGGATGTATAACAGTTTTTTATCCAGAATTACTTATTCTTGAAATATAATCATAAAAAAACTGCCGAAATGTGTAGTAATTGCATTACATGATGAAGCCCAGGTATACGTTACGTTTTTGATCCTTTGAATTAATATTTATTTAATAACTAACTACCCTAGAATCTACTTGAATAGTCAAAATTAAGATTTTTTTATCTGAGCTGCATAAAACAAACTTTATGCAGCTCAGATTAAACTCAGATTAAACTTTTTTTTGCTCATTCTCCAAAGTAGGACCGAAGGACCAAAAAGTGGTTTTGAATCATTTTAACCAGGAGGCCTTTTCCTTGTAACTTGGATTTCGTTTCTTTAATTATTTCATAACTATCTATGTGTCTGTACCTGGCTATTGACCATACCCTGCGGTTAAACGAATGCACTAAATCATTAGTTCTATATTTGTTCTATCGAAATATATATAACACGTAATTTGTTCCGTTTTCGTATTTATAAAAATTTAGTTCAACTATTATGGTTAGCCAGCAATTTACTTGTAAATTATACTCTCTCGGAAAATAAATACTACCTAGGCGATTAGTTCTATATAAACTCTAATTATATATTTACTTTTTACTCATTCAATTCATTACATTATCAAAATAAAGAAATAGAAAGAAAATTGAAGCTAGCGATGTATTTATAAAGAACGTAGGTAGATAATATAAATTACCATTTTTGTGTCCGCGTTTTTAACTTTTAACATTGATATAGGTACATAAGTTTTATATATTATATATATATTGCATTTAATATATTTTGATAGAGAAATATAGAACTAATTATTTTGTACATTCGTTTAACCGCAGGGTATGGTCGGTCAATCGCTAGGTACAAACACATTAACTATCGAAACAAATCCTCCCACTTAATTTTAATCAATAGTGACGTCAGTGTAAGAGCTTAAAGTTTTTTTTTTTATTTAACATGTAGGACCATTAATATATTTTACAACAATATCTATCCTAGCCAACATGTCCCAATACATTATGCCAACGCACTGTTAATAGGTTGTCAATTAAAGTATTATACATTCGTGGAATTTAACGTAAGCCGTGTCATTCATAAATTACTTAAAGCGGATTTTTGACGTTTGTCTGCGACTTAAGCTATGCTAATGTGAGGGCCCGCTATGCCAATGACAATATCTCTTTTCACTTACTGGACCCTTGTAACACCCAAAATTGACCCTTATAGCTAGACAATAAGAACTATATGTGACTTCTTTACATGTTCGGTGACAGTTTATTGGTCGTCTACTAGAATACCACAGCATAGGTGGGTGCAGAAGGAACACTTTACAATAACAGTACTTTACGTTTCAAAGGACGCAAGTTCGAATCCAAGGCATCACTGTCTTTTCGAAGTCATGTGCATATTGTAAATTAATAATAACTTGTATAATAACTTTCGTGAGACACATTCATATTAATTATAGGGTAACGGTTATTACTCACGCGCATTCTTCAGGAATGCCCGACTAGTTTCGAACTCGAACGGAGCTCTTATTCATGAGCTGAGCCCGCGGCGATGTCGCGAGTCAAACTCTGTTCAGTTTCGCGAATGCGCATGAGTAATAACCGTTAAACTATAATTAATATAATAATCACTTGCTTAAAACGGTGAAGGAAAACATCGTGAGGAAACCAGCACACCTGAGAGTTTCTCGATGGTGTGTAAGGCCATGTCAGTGACCTACGGGTGGCTTAAACTCTGACACTAGGTTGTTCATCAACCACACGATAAGAAGAAGACGTTTGCTACGATTAATGGCTCAATCGCCTGCAATCAGTTACTTAATTTTTTTGACACTTTTGCGACATTGAAAACCTTAATACTTTTTGCCTACACACTTGCTACACCTTCCCTCTAAAATGGCGAGGGAGGCGATGGCTGATCTTTGCGTTATGCTCGTGAACGGGTGCTGCTTGTGGTGACTGGTCGTCTTGCTGATCGTAGTTCCTAATTTATTAAAATGCATTTATTGAATTAGCCAAGCTGGTCCTAGTTAATGTGCAGTTTCTATCTCTTGGCATGTGTAAGTGGGTACGACCTTCATACGAAATAGTTTTAGATTAGACGCTTTCGGTAATTTTACATTGTTTCTCGATTTTTTTATATTTTTATGCATTGGCATGCATATTACATAGGGTCGTGCTAGCTAACTGTGCCCAAGATATTTTATCTCACTAGATACAATTATTTTACATAAATTCAATTTTAGATTTGTATAGAATCTATAAATAATTTTGATACAGACAGACGTGTTGCTGGGAAGTTTGTTGCGCCGCTTCTTCTTTCCAGCTAAAACACTAGGAAGCGGTGAAGGGTGGGCTTTTTTGGGGGCTGTCTTAATGTTTGACGTTCAAAAAGCGCTCATTTTTAGCCTAATTTAAATAAAGAAATTTTGATTTGATTTGATTTGATTTGCCACTGATAAACTTCACTATGACAGAAAAGCTCAACAAATCCATTAAATAATTCTTGATAATATTTCAATCTTAGCTCCCAGAAATAATGCGTAAACCTGAAATCAGTTTCGCTCCATCACAGTCATCTTAATTTTTTAACATGTTTGTGTATTTTATTATTCTACAAGTACAAACTAACTAATCCCAATGACGGTTGATCTAAAATAAATTTATTTACCTATTCTTAGCAACGCACCAATATAAAGTAGTTTGTGTGAGTGGTCCTTCTGTGCTTTGTTATGATGTTAGTATAGCCGATGAATGAGCGCCAATACAAACGTTGGAGGTTCTATGCGCGGGTGCAGGGCCGACCGGAATACGTAATGCTATGCGAGGCGAGTGCCGTTTCTTTCACACATAATTTACTTCGCTGCAGTGCCAAGTTCATGGTTAGTGTCACAATATCAATAAAAAAAAACCTCAGATTGTGAAACTGTGTAGAAAATTAAATATAACAAAAAATTGAGGCGTTGATTTAATTATAAATGTCTGTTTAAAAACATTGTGACTTTGGGTGATCCGTTTATGCTAATGTGAGTTTGGTAATAATTCTGAAATTCAAATTTTCAGATAATCATACTTAATAAGCACCAGTTTAATTTTCATTTAATCAATATTACATTTGGTGTGACATAGCTAGATAGAAGGAGACTGTATCGGTGGCGGTTACCACCAACAACAGCATTCCCAAAGAGGGTTGACGTCAGGCAGGTGGCCGGTCATAAAACATAGCCAAACCTTTAGCAGCATGCCAGATATAGGTGTACTGCGCCGACGCCAAATAAATTGGGATAAGGGCAGGGAGATGATGACGATGATTTAATCAATATTAAGTAAATATTTCGTAATTTTTCGAACGACATTTACAAAAATAGTTCTGAACGTAAATGATAGTAGTGAACTGCCTACTTACTGTAAAAAGCTAATTTATTTTACTATTACAAACTTATTTTAGTTTTAATTGTCAATTATTGAGGTAAATATCCAATTTTATAACTTTTTTAATATTTTTTGTCAATTTTAATATTCGAAATTTAAGGCCTAAATGAAAGTATCATAAGTCGAATACGAGCTTAAAATATTGCCTATGCGTTAAATTTCACCTGTTTATATAGATTTTATTCAACCGATGTCCAATACGGAATCCTTTGTTATTTTTAAGACTAGATTGTACTCTCTCCGTGTGATCGGCCTGATCTAATCGATGACTTGTTTATCAAATGCTTGACCAACATCTAAACGTTAACGGTCTTATATTGACGTATAAAATCGTTTTGTAATACTGCGTAAATCCCAACCACAGGCTTTGATTTGATTTGATAGTAATATTATTATTCTCGAGTGAACAATTAATAACTTGGTAGATTTTCTGTCTGTTAGGTTTAGTTGAAGATTTTTTTTGACGTTTTTATATAATTACACTTAGGCACTTACTAATTCATAGAAGTGTGTGAAGTGTGTTTAGACTACAATAACGATTAAGTTAAATCTAAGTAATAAAAATATAGTTTAATGAGTCAGTATAAAAACTGGCAGTACAGTTACTTTAGCAATTATTTGTAACCCTCTGTAGAGAGATACAGATCTGGTTGTGAGACAATGGTCAGACGAGACTCGCCCGACCACTGTACACTGTACAGGGTTGCCATACTCAAAACTGAAAGCTGGACCAACATTTTTTAATTTTAAAGGCATCGTCGATCCATAAGGATGACTTTATGATTGGTGTGTCTAGAGTAACAATTAAAGATTAGACTGAGACAATGCATTTGTAAATATACCTACTGAGTTGTGATAGCATAGGGAGACAATGTGTTTGTCTAAAATATCAAATCGCATAAGCCGTTGGCTCGCTAATTAGCAGACAGACAGATTTTTATTGTTATGACGTATAATTCTGTACGTGGCTGAGCGGAAAGGAAGAAAAGATAGATTTAGTTGTAATTTATTATCTCCATTTTGGTTCACGTACAATTAATATAAAATATTGCTCTAAAACTTTACGTTTATTGTACCTAGCTGAAATTGATAGTGACAGCCCTAATATTGCCTGTTCCCGGGCTGGTCTGCGGAGCGGAAACGTCTGTCGGCAAGTTCCCATCGCAACTCCATGGGAACCCCCATTGTCTTTATACCTACAGTTATAGTTATTATTGTCATACACTATTATTATATGGGCTTCTTTCAAATTGCAAATATAACGGTTTATATAAATAGTATGTAAAAGGTATGTTTTAAATGCAAAAGACGTGGTTAGTCCATGTAAAGTTGGATATATACAATATAAAAATTTAAAATATTATTTATGCATATGAGCGAGACTTTCCGAATTTAAGAACTATCAGAATTTCCGGTTAGAAGGAATGAAGGAATCAAGGAGATTATTTATTAGATTATTAGAATTTTTTAAGTACGGGTTAAGTATATAATTGGGAACAAATTATCGAAAAAAAAACTTGTGTAGTTCAAATAAAAATAAAAAAAGATATTTTTTTAAATAATTGGTGAATATCAGACACGGGAGGGTAAATTTCTACATTAGCTTTGAATCGTTTTGGTAATATAATTATCAAAAAGGTATAATATAATAATATGGTATTATTAGTATTGAGTTTTTCTGTTAAGAAATTCTCAATACAGCCCGGAGTTTGCAATTGTGCCCGGTAGATGGCAATAGGCTCACCATCATATGGGGCCATAATATGGTATAAAATTGTAAATTAAACAAAACGGAGCTAAATAAATAAAAAATGATAAGACAACGGACATTCATTTTGTAAGTAGGCAACTGTATCAGCCTTCGTTTTTTGGTATCTCATTACATTTGAACTGACAGTGACTGGTATGGGAAAGTATGTTTACAATCTAATAATGGTGGGAAAGAGTCCGAAAATTTCGCTAAAATTTGTTGGGAAATGGCACGGGCGGGTTGGAATTGGTACGTATTATAAATTCATGGTCGTCCGTCACTCGCACGCCCCCGTTCTGTACGAAATTTCAAGAAACAAAATTATTGTATTCATTCATGTCACGTGTAATAGTCTGTACAAGAAAAGTAGACTTAAACCGATTTTCAAATGAAGTTTTATTAACTATTGTAAGCATGATTCGAACCTGCGCCTCCAGGATAAGTCCTTAGTGGTCAGAGCGCCTAAAGTATTTATCCGGGAGGCGCAGGTTCGAATCCTGCTCGGGACCGTATTCTTTTTCCATTTAATATTATAACTTTAGGGCTTTAGCTTGTTAAGTAAACCAATTTATTTCGATGTTTCAAATGAAATTGTAAATTCCACAAGTGATTCTCGACCTACAAACTTACCTCAACTCATACACGTATGATTCGCCTGACTGTTTTATTGCTTACCGCAAAAGCAGTCGACCATATTAGTTGCAGCCGCAACGCGTTTAGCGAAGATCAGGGTTTGGGGTCAAAGGACCACCCACGTACCTGAATGAACGCTCGCACAGCGGGCCGCGGTCCTACCTGTGAGCTAGTGACGTAACCGCAATATCTAGTGCCTGTTTTGTTGTAGGTAGTTGTTCATATGTAGTGTATAGTTTCGTTGTATTAAAATCTGGATTTTAATTAGAAAATAAACAAAAATATTAAAAGAGTAACCATGGAGTTTTTTGCCCGTTCTTCTCCATAGGAATCTACATTTTGGAACGTGGTATATATTGACTTTCAAAAGTACCTTTATATGGTCTAATTGGAATAAATGATTTTGACTTTGAAACGTGTCTGTTTCATAAACAAAAAAACATTTTAAAGTAATTATAACGGTGACTAACCTAAGGGTTTTATGGAGTCTTGTTAATTTCGGGATGTTCTGCCATCAATTTATGAACAGCAACAATTTTGTCAAAGTGTCCGTCAAGGCCATGAAACTTATTGTTATTATAAAGTTCAGATGCTAAAAACCACTTAAATAAATAATACGTACCACTTGTAAATGTAATATATAATATAATGCTTAATCTTCGTTACGGTCCGAACTGTGGGATCCGTCTCACAACAGAGTGATTCATGAGGAGGGCTTCGAGCTTCAAATTACACTCTGTGGATTGAAAGCCTGAGGGAGCTTGATCTCTCACGCAAATTGCTTTACAATTACCATAGAAAATAATTTTGCATAACATTGAAAAAAAAAAACATCTATAAATATGACAATTTGATAGTGTGGGAGTGGGTTTAGGATGATGCACACCCGATTACTCAGCTACTACCGGCTCCATCGAAAAATCTGAGGGGGCAGGGATGTGTAGCGTAGCTGTTTTACCTATTTGTGAACAGTTGTTCGAAGGATTAGAAATTAAGTTATCCTCGGAGGGCGATTTTAACATTTTGGATGGTGCTTTCAGTAATAAAGTAATGTCAGGAATAAGTAAGGCGAAAAATATGAAGAAAAAGGAGAAAGTAATTATGAAATGGACAATATTTTTCTAGAGGAACAAATAGAGAATGTTATCGGAGGATGGAAAGCATATAAATGGCATTAAAGGAATAGTGTGTGATGGCAACCCGGTGAATGGGCTTCAAAATAATTTAACAAATACCCGGAAAGTATCCAAAATGGCGTGATTAGCTGGTCATGGGGGAAGGGGGTGTGGATGTTAATACTTTAAATAGTTTGAGGGAACTAATTAAACTAGTTTATGGGCTGTTTATAAATAGAACAGTTGGGGCAGGCTGACCTAGACAAGCGTATCGCAGTCAAACCGTAGACGTTCTTAAAAAAGGACAGGTCAAGAGAGCAACCTAAACTGACGAGCATATGAAGTAAAAGAGGTGTTTCAAAATCGTGGCAGGGTGAACTCAATAGTCTCTACCTACCACAATGAGAAGCAGGCGTGATTATATTTATTGTACTGATAATTGTGATGTCATATTGGATTTGATGCAGTACAATAGGTCGGTGGTTACGAATTGTTTACCAATTTATTTTTGTTTGCAGTTACGCTGAACCATTGTTTATTTTCGTTACTATTATGATCAGATAAGAGAACAACAGGCTGTTATTTTTGGTTCATTAAATCATGTTGACAATAATATACGGCCTTCGTGCCATTTTACCTTTGTAGTAAGTAAACAAACAATTGTTAAAAAAATTCTCTTGATGTAGCTAAGGGATGTATTTAATGTAAATTTATCGGAATATATCATATGTCATCAGTACAACGTCGTAGTAAATTCATATAATTAAAAATAAAGGCCCTGATCGGATCGCGAGCTTGATTCATAGATATCGAGTTCGAATCTAGCAAATACTTATAATTTTGTTTTAAATAATGTTGAAAGTAGCGTGATGATACTTCTTTCCCTTAAGTATTGCTTCAGTGAAAGTTCCAGATAAATTGATGGCTTCTTCATTTATTAAATATCCATTAAAATACACAGAGATATCATACTCTGCTCAGGGCCTATTAGTGATGTCGTGATGAAATATGTTTATTGTTTTTTCTGAATCACTAAGCTACGCACTTCACTACGTTCCAGTGAAAACCACATCAAAATTGGTGCACTAATTCTAGTGTTATAAGCGTTCGGACAGACAGACCCACGACGTTTCCAAAAATTGTGGTAGCTTAGACTTCTGTATCGATAGTTTAACATAACCCAATTAAAATAGCGGAAAAATATTCAAGGTACCAGTTTTATTATAGAATAGATAGACCCCGTCATTTCCAGAAAGCTATCGCAAACATCACAATTTGTACCTCCCATCCGCGTGCGGATCAAAGCTCCTAATATAGCTAGCAAGTCTAGAGCCTGTCATAAATTTAGCATCAAACAGCCGTAGTGTCGTAGGTGGCTCATTCAAGCTGAGTGGTTCCCACGCGACTATGCCGTTTTCCTGGTCATCGCAATACAGGTTCTTGCTTTATCTCTGAGATAGCATCGCGTGGTGTAAACTGTATTGTTATGGCTGTGTTTTGATTGGCTTAGGGTCACTGCCTTCTTTATATATTATAGTTTGAATGGTAAAATCTATTTCAAACGATTAAATTGAGTTAAAATAAAACAACTTTTAACCAGATTAATCGCGTGTATTATTTGGTTTTTGTTATTCCTTTTAAATATGTATCAGAGACAAAAATAATTTTATGAATTTTATCAATTATATGTACGGTAGACTAAAATAATTAAAAAAAACTTGAGACGCCTGACACGTTAGTCCCCCTGAGACCACGAACGCTGCAAAGTATTCGAAACGTCAGGAAAAACAAAAACCAATAATACACGCGATTAATCCGGTTAAAAGTTGTTTTATTATAATGTGTAGTGATCGCGAAAACCTAAGATATTACTATGATTAAATTGAGTGTTGTAAAATGTAAATAATTCGCAAAGTATCAGTTTTGTTATGGAATGAGTCATTTGATGTGTTATAAAAGAAAGGTGGTGACTGATAATAATTTATGCACAGACAAAAGTACTGCGCCATTTATAAATAAGACTTAATTTATTTAAACGTTGAATTCAACAATAAAAAATAAACTATAAGTACGTAATGGTCACGACGACTGAGATCCCTAGCAATTTCCTTTGAACGTATTTCTATTTGAATGACGCAGGCATATAGCAAGCAAAGGAATTGTTTTAAATGGCATAATACGGCTTGGCAATGGCCACTCGCGTCAACTGGTCCTGGTTTTTATTGCGCCCGCGCATCGTCCAGCGCATACGCGATCTACCTATATACCCATGATATATCACATCACGCGTCGGCTTGTGCGAAGGATCAGTTAAATGTATACGTACATTTAATCAATCAGGTTTCTTTTAACAATTAAAATTGCATTGATGCTGTCTGACGGGGTTTGACGTCTTGTAGGTCAACTTAAGGAATTATTTCATGCCTTTTGATTACTTATTAGGGCTGTATGTAACTATAAATCTGATACTTCATATCGTGCAAGCTTTATCGATGCGTCTCGAAGGACCATTTTTTTATAAATAATATATGAATGATTTATACGAGAAACTTTCAAACTGCGGTAGTGATATTCGCAACGTCCACTGGTGTCGTCAACTAACTTTTTAAATGTTATTATTTAACGTACTCTAAACTTACACAATTTTTTTTTATTCAGATACACTCAGAAATGCTGCCATGATAAGCTCTGCAGTTCATAATGACCGTGAACTTAGAGCATACGGTTGGTATAAATGTTTATCAAGTTAAATTTGTAGTAGATTGGTCTTATATATATTGGTACGGTCCCTCCCGTTGCTGTGCTTTCCCGCGCCTCACTAAATTTTAAATTTAGTTGTTTTTTTTATTTTTTATTTTTTGGTAAAATACTTATGCTGAATATGCTGTTACCTCCGTCCGTGTGTCACTGCAGGGGTGCTAACTGAAAACCAGCGCTGGGTGTCACACGCCTAGCACATGCTGAGTTAGTGACCCTTTCGGTACGGGCACACTCGACAGCGCTTAATTAGGGTGTAATTGGTTTATTTATTTTTTACATGTTTTAATTTAATTTAATTTTTGTTTGTATTAATTAAGTACCCACATTTTATTTTACGCTGTCACTGTGTCTAGTGCTGAATAAATGTTTTTTCTTTCTTTCTTTCTTTCTTTCTTTATGGTAATATATATATATAGCCAATTCTAGTATATTTCTAGGTTATTTATAAGGGTCAGATTACTTGGGCTTCCGAAAGCATCGTTTTTAGTATTACTTCAAAAACTAAATAAATATTTACATGATGGCTACAGCGAACCCTTTTTACCAATAGTTTTAAAGTAATATGCGTGATGACTTAATTATCGAACTTCATTTAATAGCAATGTTAAAAGTCCAGGACGTAACTTCTTAATTTAGAATATATAAAAAAATAAGTCCTACAAATGCTCTACAATCCTTTTTTCAGGTAAAATTGAGCTCCCAACCAGCTGCCTATACGACGGTCGATGGCACGACGATGGCGAGACAGTGACGACTCGTGAGGAGTGCCTGCGCTGCGTGTGCACGCGCGGGGCGCTGTCGTGCCGCCGCCGCGCCTGCGCGCCTCTGCCTGACCCTCTGCCGCGTCGTTGTCACGTGCGACATCGGCGCGGCGCCTGCTGTCCGGAGCTTCACTGTCCAGGTGAACATTAAATGGCTACGAGGGGAAACATGAACCAGCTGTTGAAGTATGGAGCAGAAAACAGAAGTAGAGACAATATCAGTTCCTATCAATACTACCGTATTGTTTTCATGACTGTAGTTGTATAAACTATGTCCAAACCAATTTGCACTGAGAAATGTTACCCTTTTCCCTTTGTCTTAAGACTGTTTGCTTGTTGGACTAGATAATTTTTTGAGTAAATATGTGTATCGAAAATGATAAAGCTAAAAAAATATTAAGCATCATTCTTAATGATATTCTTTCGTAAAAATACCCACTTCAGCTTCCAGATTTTCAAAAATTGTTTAATTATCATAAATTATTACATGGTATACAGAAGGGGTCAAACTTATGGAACATGGAGCCGTTGCAAGATTCGAAAGCGACGAGACACCTGAACCAGTCGTCTTAACGTCGTCTCAAAACAACCACGGTACGTTGCTTTTCAGGACCAAATTTCAACTACAGCATGCATTTGAATGCAATCAAAATACATTAGGCGCCGTACTTGCCATTTATATCTGTAAATAATAAGTAATATAGAAAGTTTAGGAGGATTTTTGAGTGTATTTTGCCAAT
Organism: Xylocampa areola; assembly: GCA_935421205.1. NCBI lineage: Eukaryota > Metazoa > Arthropoda > Insecta > Lepidoptera > Noctuidae > Xylocampa > Xylocampa areola. The sequence continues at coordinate 21,040,157 of OW285206.1, forward strand.
GTAGCGTCGCTTAGGGCTGATGATGCGGGAGTGTTTCCAGCATGCGTGGAGGGCGGCTCGGTGTTCGCGGCGGGCTCGGCGCTGATGTCCAGCGTGGCGTGCGAGCAGTGCTTCTGTCTGCACGGCGTGCGGCGCTGCGTGCGCCCCACCTGCCTGCCGCCACCGCCGCATTGTGCGCCGCGCCCCGCGCCTGGCGCCTGCTGCCCGCAACGCTACTACTGCGACAGGACTATCGAGGACCCTGACGAACAACACACGCAGTATGGTGAGACCATTCCGCCCTTTCAGCTTTATCTGTGCTTAAAATTAATGATGGCATTGTAGCCCAAATAAAATAAATAAAATAATTTTAACTAAATCGGTTGTTGAATATGTGAAATGAGGGGTTATTCTACAATTCCATTCCGTTGACAGATATTCCTCAAATCACCAGCAGTACAAAATTAAATACATGATTAAATATATGAATTACAGACTGCAAGGTGGAAGGCAAGTGGGTGTTGGAGGGCGACAGCGTATCGTCGGCCGGCAACTGCTCGGCGTGTTTCTGCCTGCGCGGTGAGGTGCGCTGCCAGGCGCTGGGCTGCGCACCGCCGCTGGCCGGCTGCCGCCCGTTGCTGGCGCTGGGTGACTGCTGCGCGCACCAGTACATCTGCGACCACTCCCCACCTGGTACTGATCATGATTCTTTTTAATTCTGCTCTTTTTTTGGTCAGGCCTTATTGTCCCATTATGGAGTTTATAAGTAAATAAATATATATTTTAGTATCGGATGTATACATAAATCGAATGTTAATATGCAAGCCAATAGTGCGTGCAAGTATCAAATGAATTCACGTATTGACAGCTATCGGTACTTGACCAATTCTAATAAAACAGACGCCAGATTTTAAGTCAGAGAGCTACAGTAGAGTAAAATTCAATTTAAATCCGTTCAGCTGTTTTCACGTTTTTAGATACCTCAGAAACAGACAAATATAAATTCTTAAAATGACGGATTTGTGTTCTATTGCTTCAATTAGAATTCAAATGCATTATTATTAAAATTTCAATAAAAAAAAACACCTTTTCATCATCTACTATTTCATTATAATATGATGTACATGCATCTGTAAGTGGGACTTCGACATAAACGTCAGAACATCGTGAGAAACTGCTACTACATCGCTAGTTAAGGAAGTCTAGGTGACCTTTAACATTTACACCTATTGCACTGTCCTGATACTCATACATTATATTTGTACTCAGCTGGAAAAACGAAACTATTAGACTGGAAGACTTTCGGCATAAAGAGGTCTAAGAAAAAACAACGTCGAAAGTCACCTAAAACGACTACTATAAAATATAGGTAGAAATCATTGAAATCTATTTAAAATTTGCTTTTGAAAACAAGCACAACGTGCACTTAGACGGTAATGCTTGTGAGTATCGATGTAGCCAATTTTATACATCTATGGTAAAGAATATAGTTTGATTGCATTCATAGATTTAGAGCAATATTTTTATAGCGTTTGACGTTGCTGTCTCTCACTTAACACACTCTACAAACACTAGAACCACACTCATCACACTAGAATTATGTTATGATAAACTTCATTAGATCAGCTGGTACTGATTAGCAAATTCTATATATACCTACGATAAATAAAAACCTAATAAATTTTTCAGAATCCCTCATGTACCGCTTACGCGCCCCAGAAAACTCTTTGACACCCATAAGATTCGACGAACGCGCCTTCCATTCATCAAAGTCCAGTAAAATCGAAAGCACAACGAAGAAAATAACAAGTTTGTATACCCTGAAAAACACGCCCATCGCTTTAGCTACAAAGAACCACCTGATCACTACCACCAAAGTTAAAAGAAAAACAGAAGAACCCAACCATAAACTGGAACAAAATATTAGTAATTCTACAATAAATGGTGTAACAACTACTCAAAGTCCAATAAATATTGACAAAATGAAAGCGAAGCAAAACGAGAAAGCCAACATTAATGCAACAACAGAAAAGACTACCGAACAACCGGAAGGCACCGTCAAAATTATGATCAATGGAACTATCAACTGTACCGCAGAACTATCTTCAACATCTTTACCATTAAGCATCACTCTTAATGACACAGACAAGATACAAATGGAGGTATTGCCAAGAATACCCATTGTAAACGTCGAGGCACAAACATACTCACCAAACGATATTATTACGGACAGAAACGTTAACGGTGGCTTCGATGAGAATGATACCTTCACCATAAATGTGACTAGCTCTCTAATGACCAACACTAGTCATTCAACTTCTAGACCTGCTATAACTGTCTCCAAGGTAGCGGTTCCAGTAGACCTAGTTGATTCAATGAATAGTTCTAAAAAGACGAAAGGGGACTATGACTATGATTATACTGAGCCAACGCTTCCGCCATCGCTACCGAATCTGAAGTGAGTATTCATTGCCCAATCGATGGTTTATTTGATAAATTTCATATTCAAAACCTTGTTGAATTAATTAACGAAGTTGGTATGATCAAGAATTCTAAATATAATAACTAGAATATTCAACGTTACTTGTAAGTTGGAATGCAATCTATGCACAGCCTTTTCCCAATTACATTGGGGTTGGCTTCCAGTCAAACCAGATGCAGCCTAATACCAGTATTTTACATGGAGCGACTGCCTATCTGAACTCCACAACCCAATTACTGGGTAACACGTTATCTCGTGGTATGACTGGTTGTCAAACTTTCAGGCCTCTGAATACCCCTCGCGGCTGTCATAGATCTTAGTTTGACAACCACATGCAATATATATCATTTATCATTTTCTGCATCCGTACATCCGTACATTATAGCAATAGTTTCTGTTTTCATTATTACACTGGAGAAACACTTCATTGCATTTATGTTTCCAGAATTATTCCATTCGTCGCCGCTGACGCGGTCGTCGACGATGAGCCACAAAAGGAAACCATCACTTACCCAATCCTGGAAAGAGAAGACAAATTCCCAGTCTATTACCCAAACTCCGTCACCAAGGATGCAACATTTCCTACTAGACGAGAAGATACTTACCAGCCGACACAGTACCCAGTCTTTATATCCGGGAAAGTGGAACCTTCGTATCCGCCCATCAGTCAGAACGTCGATCTGACCAGTAACAGATATCCTGAACACAATGATCTTGGGGTCCATGAGTATACAGTGACGACTTCCTTAGGCAATCATATGTCTGATGTTAAACCAGTCACGACGGGCCCTACGACTAGTACTACGTTTGCGGTGAAGACACCAGCTGTGAACCTGTTTTCACCACCAGTTGAGACTGAAGGTATTTAGTTCTTATCAATGTTTCTTAATAATTATTGGGTTAAGTATTCGGAAAACACCTAGCTTCATTCGATGAAATTTTAGTATAGCACCTGATTATGTTTAGACAATTTTAATCCACATCGTAGCATTGCAGATTTTCAAATAGATTTGTGCAACCCTCAGAAATCTAACCAATGCCTTAACATGTTTCATGAGTGATGAACTTATTACTGGATTATATATATTATAGTTTTCACGTCAGTGGTCCTAGTCTACCAAAATGTAATAAATTTTTTAGTATTTCGAGTCAAAAAATCTTATAGTGATTATTAAGAATTTATTAGGCTAAATTCCGAGCTGGTGGATTCGTGTGGTATCAAATGTAAGGTTATTCAAAGTTTTTTTTTTCTTTTAACATATTTTACCATCAATAGTACCGAAAACATCAATCATCACGTTAGAAATTAAACGTAACCCTTGTCCATGTATTAATAAAAAGAAAATTATATTTCTGTGATTTAACTATAAAATTGGTTGAAAAATTTACATTGAAGATCATGTACCCTGCACGCATGGTACATAAGCTATATTTATAACTGTATAACCGGTACTGCTTTAAACGTGTTATTATTCCAGGTGGCTTCATACCAAAGGGTCCAGGCATCAGCGACGAGTACTACGCGGTGTACCCCAGCACACCATCAGGACCGGCCGTGCCGCACCTCACCACCTCCATGCAATTGGATATCGTTAAAAGTATGAAATGTTCTCTTAGCTTAAACGTCTGTACAAGTTCGTGGGATTAATTAATAAGTTCTAATTATGGTTACGTAATATTTTAAGGCAAATGCGTAACCAAGGACGGCCGTCACGTGCTAGAGGGTGAGAGCTTCTCGATGGGCTGCCTGGAGTGCACGTGCTCGTGGGTGGAGCTCAGCTGTGTGCCACGCGCGTGCCGCGTCGTGCCGGGCTGCGAGCGCCTGCCGCCCTCCAACCACTCGCGCGACCCCTGCTGTGGGGACCTCGTGTGCCAAGGTAACATAGAAGATTGTCCTTAACATACTTGCTTCTTTTTCTTGCCAATATAGATAATAGCGCAATACCATGTAGCCCACCATATCTGCAGAATGACTGCACATTAGAATGGACACCGCTTACTCACGTCGATCAAACCAGTGCAGTAAATACTCCAGGCGCTCTGCCAACTAAGTCATTAGTTACCACGACTTCTGCTCACTATCCTGAAAAAATAATTTACATAATTTTTTGATTACAAAAAATAATTAATGAAGTAATTCAAAAGCTCGCCTGCCATTTGTCAACTAAATAATGAAAACAAGGTAGGTGAAGAATTTTCGTACGAATAAGTGCTGTTGGGGGACTAATGGGGGTTAATGTATTATGATACATCTAAATTGGTAGGCATTTAGAAGTAATCGTGTAATAAATAAACTAACCTAGCATACATGAAACCTAAAAACATAAAACATCGTCGTGTAAAAATATAAATAAGTATCTACTATGAAGGGAAACAACTAATTAACAAAATTATTACTGCAATGACCTTTATATTTTACAGATAACAAAACAACGTCAACAGCTGCACCAGTGAAAAAGGAAAATAAAATTAACGAATCCAAAGTAGAAGTCAAAAATGAAATACATAAACAAGTTGAAGTTATTCCCCTAAACAATAATACGAACACCTCCAAAATTAATAAGGTGAATATTGACATAGCAACGGGTAAGAACATCACCATTAATAATGTCACCAACCTACCGACTCCAAAAACTGAATCTGTGTCGATCACTACAACTGTTGCTCCCACCGTTACAGTGCCACCCATCCCCGAACTTACAACTACCACTACACCTGCTCCTAAAGTAGCCAATGAAAGCTCACAAGAATACGATGATGATGACGAAGAGGAGTTCTCATTCGGCAGCGTGCTGAAACTTCTCTTGAGTGACAGCTACGGTACAACCACAGCGGCTCCGGCCAAGAAACCCACCACCAGATCTCCTACTAGAGCAACCCTTCCACCTCCTACATTGCCTGTAAGACAAACCACCGTATCACCTTTCATACCACTTCCACCAAACCCCTACCTCTCCTCAAAAATATCCCCCAATACAGTCAACAGAATAGATCACCTAGTGCTCGGTGAAGCCACAGCCATCAAACGAACTACCACGCGACCCATCACAAACAAGACTACCAAGCGTCCGACACAACAGACTACCAAAAGTCCCACACAACAGACCACAACTGAGAGGAGACCAGAGAACAACGAACCTGTTCCATTTACGTCTGTGGCGCACGAAGGACCTCGGCCTCCGAACCTTGGCGGGTTACCAGGAGTGGGAGCTGGTCTTCTCAAATTGGCTGGATGTAATATCTACGGGAGGATGTACAGAGTTGGGAGAATTATCGCGGAATTGTCCACGCCGTGCCAGGAGTGCTGGTGCACGGAGCTGGGCGTTCAGTGCAAGCCTCTCTACTGCTGAGGATCAAAGGATATGCATTTATTGTACAGTGTGTTGTGGAGTGTTCGATTATACTGCTCACAGGAATATACGCTTACTACTAGACGGTTTTGGAACAAGTGACTTTAATTACTAAGGGATTATTGACTATGGATTCAAAACATAATAATGCAGTGATTTAGTGAAAACGCTAAAATCGGTTTGAAACCGAAATTTAAAAGGAAATATTGTTATTTTCCTATCTAAGGATATATATTAAAAAATATTTAGTTCAATATGTTATCTATATTTATGATGACTCATTGTGTCTGGTGGTGACTGTTTATATTCTGTTAGGAGCTTTAGTTAAAATATTTATTTATACAAAACGGCCGGCAATGATCTCATACGACATAGACTACTATAATAGACTCGAATATTTTGTACACATTGTAGTGAACAATTAGAGACTTTTGTATTTAAACTCCGTTTCTATTTACTCTGTATTTTTGACTTACAGTCTCACAAAGGGAGAGTGAGACCACACACACAACGTTACATCAAAGCCTCAATGTATTTTAGACTCGTAATGTAGATTTATGTCATAGTTAAATATAATATTTAGCATTACTTTAAGTAATAAACATAATATAATAATATAATGAGTTTATTTTCTTCAATGAACCTTGTGATAAAATTATAACATACAATTATTTTATGTATAATCAGCACATGATGTGTGACCACAGACTTCCACTACAGATTAGTAATTTATTTTTTTATCTGACTTCCACTATCAAAACATACGAGTATATGGAAATGAATTGTTAAAGTAAGGCAGTGTATGCTAATAGTGTGGACTAAAGATTTCGTTTTGGTCTCACTCTTCAAGTCTGAGGAATTATATAAATCTAGGACGAGAACATTATACTTTTCCATGTGTTTCAGTGCCGCCGATAGTTCATGCAGTAACTTTGTTGGATTGGACGGTTGATCACATGTTGACTTAAACTCGAGTGTTAAACAGTCTTAGAGAACCTGCTCCGTATTCATGGAAAGCCTTTCAATTCCAATGATAACGTCAATCCCAAACCTTGTATATCTGCTATCAATTTTAGATTAGATACAAAACTATAATGTCGTTATATAATAAAGTATGTTTCTATTAAAAAAAAAAACACAAAAGAAATGTCGTTCTATAACAATGTACGCGTATTCCCAAAACGTGTGCAAGAATCATATCCGCAGTCCTACAGCAACTCATTCATTCATCTGTCGAACAAGGTGTGTTCCTAGATCTTTTCATATGGTCTATTATTCGTCCATTACTTTAAAAATACATCTTAATGTTAATTCTTAGGAAACAAAAATCAAAAGCAAGACTATATACATGTACAAATATAACTAAAATCAAAACTTTTTCTGAAGGACAAACCAAAATATCATCTGTGCATATATTTTTGTTTTTGTTGATGTTTTTAAAAACCGCAAAATCGATTTCTATAAAATTATGGGACCACCTCGTATGATAAACCAAAAACCAAAAAAAAAAGAAAAATTACCAAATCTGATTCATTGACAAACAAACATAAAAAAATGTAAAGTCGAATTGAGAACCTGCTCCTTTCCAAAGTCGGTTAAAATACGATTCTTAAATAACATCGACGTATTACGCTGATATTCATGCTTTTGAAAGTGTCGAGAACTATGTGCAACTGTGAAAAAAACTATATAAAAAATAACAACGGGATCCAGAAGAAAAAATCTATGAATTTAAGGTGTCTACTATGTAGTTATAAGATAAATAAATAAATATAAATAAATAAATATTCCACAACTATCACACAACGCCGTCTAGTCTCAAGCTAAGCAGAGCTTGTGTTATGAGTACTAGACAACTGATAAACATACTTACATATTTCTAAATGCATACATATTATAAATAAATTACACCCAGACACAGAACAAATGATCGTGCTCATCACACAAACATTTGTCCTGAGTGGGAATCGAACCCACGACCTCCGGCCTAGCAGTCAGGGCTACTAACCACTAGACCAACAGGACAGTCAATAAAAAATATATATACGTATTCCTATATTGGTATAAACTTTGACATGTCTAAAGCCTTTGACTTCGTGAACCTTATACGCCTTAATAAATGTGAACCATTCGGGGACCGATTTTGGAATGGCTACAAAACTATTTTACAAATCGACGTTGAAATTAATTAATTCAATGTTTTCATCTATCAATATTCTATGAACATGATATAAATCTTTATACAAGATGATTTTTTCTGGTGTGCCTCATGGTAATATCTTGGGTCCACTGTGAATTTCACTGTACATAAATGATTTGTCTTCTACTGTTAAACCGGTGTATTATTTTGCTAATGATGTGTCAAGAATACCCAGGATTATTAAACAACACTTATTGTGCATACTGCATACACACTAAATTCAATCGCGAGTTAAATATAAAACTGGCTTAATAATAAATAATTGTCTATGTGCTAACAACTAAATTTATGAATTTTGGGTTTTATAATTTAATAATTTATTAATTATTATAGTGCTAACAACTAAATTTATGAATTTTGGGTTTTATTAATTAAGGATTATGCTATAAGACTATTTAGTGGGCAATAGGCAATGGGAAATACATTGAATCAATTGCTATAAATTTATGGCTTATTGATTGACCAGCAATGTAACTGGAAGGGCCATGTTAAATACATTATGTGTAAATTAACAAATTTGCTTTAATCGGTTTAACAGGCATAAAAGCTGCAACGACGGCTTATCACGGATATGCAGTCTTTTTCTTTGGAGAATCTCGACAAACATAAATAAAGTATTCATTGAGTATAGATTAATAAATGTGTTAGGGTAATATGTGGGTTTCGAATCATGAAAAACTTGGATTACTAACAATCACTAAGCTATTTATTATTAAAATTGCTATATTTGTCCATCCAGAGTTTGTTTATCCAAAATCTTGTTTCAAACTTTTAAAACAAGGAAATTGTTTCCCAGCTGAGATTCGAGACACAGAATGCCTAACTGGTAATACCTTGTATGATTTATATAATTAATAATATTTTTTTAACTTGTTTTTTATTTTTTATCTAAGGAATTATATCTGAAAAAAATTTTTTTTTTTTTTAATCTCTGTTATTTAGATCTATTTATATGTGTACTATTGTGTTATCTAATAATTATGAATAGGCAACTATTATATTGATAATGATGATTAATCTAATAATGTAATTTAATCACTGACTTAAAAATAATTATAACATATATTAATATGCCAGCCATTACTGGAGCATGTAGAACGAACTTCTGTATTTTAACAACTAATGTAAATGTTTTTTCAAATAAATTACTTTACGATAAAAGTTTTCATACCAGCCAGTATATTACACCTACCACCCCGTACTGAAAGCTACTCAGATCTCTTAGACATTACCCCAATAAACAGTTATAGAGGTTAAAGATATAGCACCGTGTACCTATTAATACAAATTATACTTGTCCCTGATGTGGCTCTGTTACTCTTGTTCTCCTTCTATATATTAATCTTTTTTAATCCTATGGTTTTAAACAATCTAAGTCTATGTACACGAGTTTAGTACCACCCCTGCGCCTCTGACGTGGCTTTGCACGCCATCAAGAACATTTATCAGATGTGCTAGCTTCATTGTTCCTTCGACGTTTTATAAAACATAGCATTAAGCCAGTATTCCGCGAAGGGGTATACATACACCCACATTTCAGCAAGACTTTTAAGTAGAGAGTGAGCCCATTGTAATCTACCGGGTACAAATCTAAACTACGGGCTGCTACTGAGAATTAGCTAATAGAAAAACTCAATAACACTTTGCTAGACCCTTGGAATCGAATCCAGGACTATAGCTTGACCACAAGTGCTGTGCTGCACTCTGTTTTATGTTGTTTTGTTTGTCTCTTGAACGTTTGACTTAAATGGTCCAGAAAAGACACAAGATGTCGTTGTGTTGTGTCAGTCTCAGCAGGAATTAAACATATCCTAACAGGCTACTGCATCCGCCTCCTGCCGCGGAACCTCCTACAGAGCGGTACAGCACTTCTGGTCAAACTATAGTGCTCAGCAGTCCCACTTGGGAAAACTAGACAAACGAGGCAGTTATACCGTTTTATGCAAATGATAGTTAATTTCTATTACGCACATGACAACGAGAAGTCAGTGGAGCGTACCTTGGGTTCGAACTTGCGATCTTTGACTTGGCAGTCCAATGGTCATGCCACTAGACTGTTCTGCTTATACTTCCTTAAATGTTAACGTGAAGAATGTAATGACAGATAAGCTAAAACAAGGAAGGAGAGATGATAACAGTGTTTTTTTAATGAGTTTGTCTTGACTCTCGTCTAGGCCAGAAGTGACAGAGACAAAGTCGACGATGGAGTGAGCTTACCCAGAAGAAGTCTGTTCACTCTTACTTTGAAGAGATTAGGGTTGAATGCGTTCGAAAAAACAGATGTAGGTAGAGAGTTCCACTCCTTTACTGTGCAAATTTTAAAAGATGATTGAAAACGCTTAGTACGAATTGGTGGAATTGCAACAAGGTAGGGATGGTAACTTGCAGTGCGTCTAGATGTAGAAGGGGGCTGGTGGGATGAGGTCGTGAAGTTCTTGGGCACACTCACAGAACTACAATCTGTAGAAGACCGACAAGCAGGCAGCCTTACGGCGATGAGCCAAGCTATGAAGCTTGGCATCCACCAGTTTTACGTCGCCAATGAGCTTCTTAGCTCTGCGTTCCACCGAGTCAAGCTCGGCAAGTTGATATTTATCTGAGCAATCCCAAAGGTGGCTGCAATACTCCATGCAGGATCGGACTAGTGCTTTGTAAAGGGTTAAAAGCTGTAAGAAGTGTATTCATATCCAGGAGTCAAGAGTATCTACTTCCGTATCTGGATCGACCAATGGCAAGGCAGACTGCTGGACTCTGGTAAGTGTACGATCCATGCCAACTATTATTTTGGGGACACCCCGCAAGACTGACAAAAGATCTCGTTTCGTAAGCCAAGACAAGACCCACTTTGAGTCGCTAAGCCAGAGGGGATGGTCTAAATTATATATATTCATGGTTTTTTTAAAGTATTGCATTTAATTAAAACAGAAGAAATATTCTTTTGTATCGTGTTTTCGTATATCGACACAAATATGTATAAGATTTTTGTCTTCAATCAAACCCTCGACCCGCGGCCGAAATGCCGAGATTCCAATTCTTGTGCGGTAAAGGAAATAATATTATTCAAACAACAAATCATGCAAATTGAACTTTAATTAGATCACAATAATCACATAAGCGTTTTATAAGACACCGGACGATATACACAACAAACCATCCACTTTTATTAAAAATAATTCATCAAGAATTTCAAAGGACCAAACTTAACAACCCCGAAGGGGTAGGCAGTGTTGTACACAGTCGTACACCCACCTTTCACCAATGCTGTTATTAAGTCCCAATTAATAGGTGGTGAGCCTATTGCCATCTACCGGGCACAATTCCAAACTCCGGACTTCTACTGAGAATTTTCTTACATAAAATTCAATAACCATGTCCGACCCGGGAATCGAACCTGAGACCTCTAGCCCAAGGAGGCAGTTAAGACCAATATTAGGTAATAATAAACGCCTCATGTCAGCTTATAGTTAACAATTATCGTTTTGTTATAGATACTGCGCTTTTGTCCATCCTCCAGTTTGTATCATTTGAAATTCTTGAAGGCCCCATACAATAACACAAAATAATTATGATATGTAATTGTTGATTTTGTTCATCCTTAGGCCCTTAAATGGCACATTATGCAGGTACTTAGTAAGTATCGGGATATAACAGTTTTGGTTTTTGCTTTCAAGACAAGATGATTAAAATTCTGTACGAATGTAATATTCTTCATAATGTTTACCTTTTGAGAAACAGTCTTCGTCTCGCTATCGTAACAAAACCAGTGTAAGCGGGCCTCGCATACTATTGAAACTCCATACTAAGATAGGCCAACCTAAGGTCAGAGTTAGGTTAATAACAAATAATCGTTTGTTATTTCCATTTATTTCTTTGCTTATAATAATGTACATATTTGATTTATTTATTATTTACTAAGGAGAACATTGAAAAACAATAGACAAGAGCAGGACTCGAAGCCGCGAACCTTGACGTACCGTGTCATGACTCTCCCAACTGAGCTATCGTGTCATGCTAGCATCCATTAAATTTCATGTTTCCTTTTCATTTGAAAAAGACGCCTCGTGATTTCTATTTAGCAATCATTTAAGATTACTAAACTCAGCGTTACCACTTTGCAGTTGTAAGGCGCCCAACGATATCCCAATCCTAGATAAATTATTTTAAATTATTTTTAAACATGTAAAGGCCATGTAATGTCTGCCATGACACGGTACGTCAAGGGTCGCGGGTTCGAGCCCTGCTAGTGTCTATTATTTTTCAAAGTTTTCCTTAGAAAATAATAATTAATATAGGCATTATATTATTACCTATTTGACTTATAAATTAACCATTTCAAAGAAAAGTACCTAATATATCCAGACCTTATATAAAGATAACTAAAAAAAACAGTGATTTTATGTTATGTATGTAATTCTAATGACAACTTACATTAGTCAGTTTGGACTAGAATACAATAATCTCTTTGGTTGCACTCATTCACGTGCCCTATTACAATCTTGACGTACATTGATCCTTTAATGGTTACATTAAAGAACGCATTCTTATCTAAAGGAGCAATGCACCTGAAAATCGGGAAGGGTTCACACTATACTCGCGACAGATATAAGAAGTCTGATTTGACGTTTCGTTTTGAGTGAATTTTTTCAATATAAAGTTAAACTTGAGGTTTAAGAATGATACTCGTTGTTCGGACTTCTTAGATTGTCGAGAGATATGTGACATATTTTCTTCAATAACATGTCAGTTACAGGATAAGATATAAATATAAAACTGTTATTTTGTTTTTGTTATTGTTGACCTGAAGATCACTTTAGCGAAGTTTAAAATATTTACAAATAAATCAAAAGTTATTATATAGCATGTAGGTATGTTATTTCATAGTCTAGTCTTGATATAGTATCATGTTATTCGAATAATTATCTGTGTATTTTAAAGACAATTAAAAACGCATTAATGATAATTATAAAAAAAAAACGAGTAATTTGCAATATTTTGAAACATTGGAAGTAGTTAATACACGATAAGTCAGAGACGCTTTTAGATTACATAATTTTAAATACAATATCTACTGTAAGTAAGAGAAGATTTAATAGTTAATTACAATTGCACTTGTTCACTAAACATATAAAATTAACCGTTGCATAAGTACAAAGCTTATAAAATATCACTAGCCATTCAATTCAACGTTTTGATGCAAAACAATCTTAATCGAGATTTCACAGAAATCAATAATATTTGTTACTCTGCCGTTACCACAAAATTAGAAGAAAATTATCAAACATATTTCAATGGATTAATAACATAATTATCTTTTCTTTTAGGCCTGCATCACATCATGAACTTGAAACTGTAGTGTCAAAATGTATGATATCATGCACTATTATATAAGTAGTTTCTAAAATCGTGTAGTAAGGCGGAATCACAATTTAGAATTTACGACTTATTCAATTATTCCTTAACAAATACGTTAATTCCCAAAACATTTGTACATAACGCTTACATCTAGGACGTGAAAAAGATCAATAAATCGTAGTATTAGGTAGGTACCTTATCGCTACCCCTTACGATGTTACTACAAGTATACAAAGGTGTAAAATTCCATCAAAAGCTATTCTTAGTCACGAATAGCGGACGGATGAGTACGAATTGCACTTTGGATTCAGACGCAGGCGAGCCACCGCGGTGGACGGTCCAGGGTTCAGGTGTGGTCGATGTCGTCCGAGTACCACCCGTAGTGGCCGACGGCTAGAACCAGTCCTGCCAATAAGAGAGCTCCGGAGATGATGCGACATGCAACCACATAAGGCTTTTTGTAGTTTTCACCTGTGGAAAATAAATAAAATAAATATTTCGGTCGATAAACACAAGCCACTAAGTGATAGATTCGGAAAATATTCTGTGATTGCTTCAAGTAGAAACATCTGATATAATAATAGATATCTTACCAGTAAACACAATAAAGGCTAGCGGCACCCCGATGGCTGCGCCGAGTACATGCGCAGCCCAGGCAACATATTCATAGGATCCTTGCGCGTGCGCAGCGGCCGGGGCGCCCGCGGGCGGTGGTGATCGGACCAGCGCCCAGCAGGCTTCAGAAGCACCCAGCACCACCACGCTCAGGGGACGGAACCACCACAGGGGAATATGTCCAAACCTAATAAGAAAATATACTCATATAAATATATTGATAAAAGTTCTCGTAGGTATTAGGTAAGTACATTGAACTCAAACATCCCCGAGGACCACTGTTATGTTAGTGATAGGAGACCTATTTAAACCTTCACTTTCCTCATGTGGGGAAAGTCCTTGAGAATTATGTATGAACATATATTTATATTCAAACATTTATGAAGTGTATGTTCAGAGGAAAATTTAAATTTAAACATTCCACAAAAAAAGAAATGTTGCAATGCCTATCATATATTTCGAAAAGTAAAACTCACCTCAGGCAAACATTAGGTATATGCGCAGTAAGTAGTGCATAAACGGCTGCGCTGGCGCCGACGACACGTACGTGCGGCTGCAAAACGCCTGCGCCGAGCGCTCCGGCTGCCACGCCACCGGCCCAGAGCACCACCACCCGCCATGAGCCCTGCTCACGTTCTAACGGCCATCCAACCTGGAAAATAAATAAGTTATCAGGAAACTGAAAAATGCGTAAATGTCGATATACTTATAGGCCTCGATTATAATAGGATCGTTTAGGTTTTATTCGAGCTGTGGTCCAAGCAGATTTTTCTAAGAAGTTACACTTACAGCAAGTGCGACGAGAGCATTGAGAGCCAGGTGAGCGGCACTGGCATGCACGCATCCGTAAGTCACCAGCCGCCAGGGTTCCTGCCACCACACCTCCGGAGACCACTCCAGCAGGGCGCGCATGTCTTCGGAACCCCACAGGTGGATGCACACCTAGTAACAACAAACATTATCAGCACGTTTTCTATAGGAACTCAGATGATGACACAACCAGGAGATCATGAATATCAGGATTAAATATTTTTGTGTGATAAAATACTTACAATTAAAATTATCATAGAAACTATGAAGTACGGCGGTCTCAATAAGGCTGTAATCTTGTCTTTTCTTTTCTCAAACTTGGTCTTCGCGATTGCCTTCTCTGACTTCGACACATGATTTGTTGGGCGTTTGTTGTATTTCCCAGGTGGATGTACTCCTAGAGTGAGGCCAGCCTGCAGCCGCGATTTGTGTTTAGCTGGGGGACCGGTGGGGAGGAGTCTTCTGTTCTCTCCAGGACTGTTGGTGTTGTCTCCAGGCCGTTCCTCCTCGTTCTCTGTCCAGGCGCTGGCAGGCTGCTGCCCGTCCGGCAGGATCCTCCTGCCATGGTGTGTGGGTACACCCTGCTCCACATTCAGTCGCACCGTTTCGCAATCCTCGGCATCTGGAGCCATCGTGACTACTGCTCATCATGTTTCTATTCAACACGACATGATCACCCGCTCTGCGATGTTCTCAGTCGACTGTAATGAGTCAAATGTCAATAATCAGTGGTGTGCTCACGACTTTATATATTCAGTTAACAAGGAAAAACTATTTTAGTTAACTAATTAGGAATTCCACAATTAAAGGAAGTATTCTGATTAATTGTATTAGATGCGACCACAAATTATGGATGACCCTTGCTGATACTGGCCCTTCAGTATCATCTAAAATTTGTGGTCGCGGTACCGCTTGTCCGGTATATTAGATTTTTTATCTAACAGTTAAGAAAACGAGTAGAATTAGAGAGTTTCTTCTACTCTTGCTTTTTTACTTTGCTTAACTTTTAGCATAGCATTTGTAATACTTCTTCACAACAAATAAAGTGCTTCGGAACTTGGAGCTTCCGCTGATGCATGTTTATCTGGAGAGCTCAATAACCTTTTATTGTAGTGGCAACCTGCCAGAACGTATAGTATCATTATTTAACTTAGAAAAAAATATGAGCTGTATAGCTACTTGCCATAAATAATACTAGAAAATTGATAAAGCAATCATTTCCAGGTCTATCTGGCTATACAGAAATCGAGAAAGCGTTTCCCATTTTTACCCCCGACGAAAACAGAAGGTGACAAGCGGATGAACGAACGAAAACATAAGTTTAATCTGTATATCTGTCTGTCATCATCGTAGCAACCAAACGGATGAACCGATATTTATGTAGATTTTTTTATTTGAAGAGTGACTTGATCAGGAGTATTCTAAGAAAATCTGTTCAGAATTCGAAGATAATCAGCACTTTTCTAGTTGATGAGGGGATGTGAGCAACTTCCACATGTTTAATTCGAAAATTAATATCCTGTCAATTCAATGCAAGATAATGATAACCTTGATTTGATGCTCCAGTTTACCAAACTCTCTGGTATTGTGTTTGGGCTCATTAGAATGACAGCGCGGTTGGCGCAGTGGTCGAGAGACCGACTGCTGCGCTGCGTGTTGCAGGTTCGATTCCTGCACGGAGCAAAATTTTTACGATCTATAGATAATTGCTCCGGGTCTGGGTGTGTGTGTGTGCTTGTGAGATTATATGTTAAGTTTAAAAAAAAAAACGAGAAATAGGTTAAATAGATATAAGATTAAAAAGCTCGAAATAAAATTTAAACAAAAAAAAATTGTTAAACACCCGACTCATCTCAATGGTATTTAAAGTTCAAAGTGGTTTATTTTCTAAAGTAAGTAAGGGTACGGTAAACAAAAAAAAAACTAACAAAAAAAAAAAGTAAAATGACTAAACGGAAATTATAAATCTAAGATTTAATAGAGAATTTAACAGGACAATTAAATAGAACGATGTAACAAATATATTAGAAAATATAATATTTATTAATATCATGTATGTATGTGCACACAGGTTTTCCCGTTATATATATATAATAATTGTTAACGCTGATTTTTCATATTATTTTTATCTTATTAATTAACCGGAAAATACAATTATGCAATTTTATAAGCGCTTGCTCCTCGTGTTGTACTTATGTACTAATCATATGTACCTATGTTATGTCAGGATGACATAAATCATTTAATATTGTATCATATTATATAGGAGTGGAAATGTTTAGTTCCAACAAGTCATTACTAATACATAGGTACGTACAATCATGTCTATTTCCGTTTAGGGTCGATTTGTTCTTGTCACGATTCCGACTAACACCAGAATTAAATACATTTTGATTTTTTTTTTTTTTTTTATATAGGTTTGGTGGCAACCGAGCAGACGGCTCGCCTGATGGTAAGCGATTACCGCCGCCCATAGATACCCGCAACCCCAGAGGAGTCACAAGTGCGTTGCCGGCCTTTTAAAGGGTTTGTGCCTCCGGTATCCTCACTCACTCGGCGAAACACAACGCAAGCGTTGTTTCACGCCGGTTTTCTGTGAGGCCGTGGTATCATTCCGGTCGAGCCGGCCCATTCGTGCCGAAGCATGGCTCTCCGGTAAAAAATATCTATTATCTAACAAAGTAAGTTGTGAATCTGCGGGGCTTTGTAGTAAATGATTTTATTACTGTTAATAGATCATTTGAAGACACCTTTACAAGTTTTTATAAACTAGATGGCGCCGGTGTTTCCTATCGGACTATCTCTGAGAAGAAACGCCGAAACAAGCTCAGAGGTCACAGTCTCTTTTAAAGTCCAGACAATACTGATGTCTGTGTGTCATAAGGCTATGTGAGCGTATTCATGAAGGGCGTCTGGAATGGCCTTTTGAAGTAAGAGCCATAGCAGTTTCAAGTTGACCTGTCCTAACTGACGGCACGTATAGCATCAGTCATCCTGTAACTCAACCTAAGGCAGCTCAACGACGCGTCACAAGACGATACCAGATCAGGAGGACATTTGTGTAGGTCAAATAAAACGTCAAATGACTTCATAATACAGTACAGTCAGCGAAGGAAGTCGATTAACACGCATCAAAACTGCACCGACTGCAGTACCGATTATTGTGATATGATAGTTTTTGAGTTCAGACATGTTATACATTTGGATGTGTTCAGCGACTTCTCTCGCTGACCGTACCTAAGTTTTATAGGTATAGAACATAATTTCAATTTATTTCAATAAACCATAATCCTTAATAATTAACTTCATCGTCATCCCCCTGCCCTTATTCTTCTTCCATACATTTCTATCAGCCATAATATCGGCAGTCACTCCTTTTCTAGCCATATCATCTTTAACACAATCGATCTATCGCTTCCTCGGTCTTCCTCTACTAATAAAGCTATCTACATTCCAACTCAAGACATTTCTCTTTCGTTAATAGTTAACTTAAGGAAACTTTATTTAATGCAATGTTTTGTGATTGGCATAAGCCGTTAAATAAATAAGTAGTCCTTTGCATTAGACAGTACTAGTGCCAGCTCTAGCAAAGATCTCATTACATAAGAGAATATTTATTTACGGAAAATATAGGAAAACTCACACTAGCATAGAATAATGCGATACTAACTCCGGTTCAGCGACCTCCGAAATGTTACGTTTTAATTATTACATAATAATTAAATGCACAATCATCTGAGGATTCACTGACTATACTAAGACGGTCACTGCTCATGCCCATATTGTCGTATTTAAACCTCATATCAGCATTGACGTCTATAAATTGTTTTTGTGTGAAAATTCCTCAAAATATTATTTATTTGTTAATTCACACAATAACATTGTTATCATTTTTAGCAATAATACGAACGGGAAAACTATTGAGGTGGGTGACAATTGAGTTGTCTAAAATAGTAGGTGACAGATGAGTGACGTTTGTTATTTATCATTACTGACCACGAACTTGACCGAAAAAGGATGTATAGCTATTTATTTGTGCACATATATTATACAAGCTGGTGCCCGCGACTTCGTCTGCGTGACAAAATGTAGCTTATGTCCTTTTTCAAGGTCCAATCCATCTCCTTGCCAAATTTCATTACGGTCCGTTCAACCGTGGAAAGTTAACAAACAAACAGAGTTACTTTCGCATTTATAATATTAATATGGATTATTTCACGTCGTTTTTGCAAACATGTTTTTTGTTGCGGTGTTGCAACTGAGAATTCTCTTATGAGTAGATATTTTTCTTTCCACAAAAAATTATAACTTTAGAGCTACGCATGCGTTTGAAATATTTATTGGTATTTGAGAATTTTCTTTTAAAAAACCCAATAACATTGCCCGACCCGGGCATCGAACCCAGGACCTGATACTCAGTGGCCGCGCTTACAGTAACTAGGCCAACTAGATATTACGATTATTCAATAACATTGCCCGACCCGGGCATCGTACCCAGGATCAGTAGCCGCGCTTACAGTAACTAGGCCAACTAGCTAAGATTATTCGACTTTATCTGGTGCTTAAAAGCTCTAAGAAGCAAACTGGGCGACTGATGACAAGGATTGGCAATACTCCTCCACCATCTAGTCGACATCGACTACTTTATTCAATCATATTACCAGTGCTTCTGAATGGTGATTTGGTAGCAGAGGTAACATAATTTAAGGTCAGCACCGAATCCAGTAACTCATGCAGATAAATCTTTGAAATGCATACCTATCCAGTTAAAACTCAACTGCAAATCTGAGGCTCTACGATTTAATTCGACATAGCTTTAGGTGAAAGCTAGCGAACCACCCCGACTTTACATACCTACAATTTATACGAAAATACCATCCAAATTTCCAACCCATTCCCAAAAGAAATCTTTCATAAAAACCTTATCTTAACAATTACGAACACGACAAAAACAAAAAACGGCCAAATCGGCAGAACCTTTTATCAGATTGAAGTCCCCTCTGAAAATTCAGGCGTCATAGGTTCATATGTATGTCAAGGAAATGTCCTGAACAAAACTGATGAATATTACTGAATTGTGAGTGCCTAACAACAGAGGCTATTTTTGTTAAATTATTGTCAAATAATAGTTGGTACTGCGGTGACACAGTTACATACAACATAATCCATGTCAGAATTTGTCCTGCTAGCACTGAGATAAATGTTTAAGCTAGCAATACTGCAATATAGAGGTTTTTGCCTACGTGTCATATCAAACGTATTTTTATAGGATTATGTTGCCGACAATGCCTTTATCTTTAAGAGCTTGTGAAGAAATGGAGGCTCTATTAGTTACCTACTGGGTTTATTATGCACCAAACTGATCCGCCCGGCTTTGACTTATGTTGATAATAGATTGTTCATTTGCCATATAATTTTGTTGAGATTATCAAAATCAAAATAATTTATTTATAAAAACAGGTAAAAGTGAAACACTCGGTGAAAATTAGAAATGATTATGTGCCACTATGCTTCGCCTTGTAAGACATACAAATATTCCTTAATCACTAAGTTTTATATATTTTTCATTAATCATAGCATAATATTTTCAACCATTACAAAAGTATTATTTTTAACGACTATTAAAAGACTCGTTATCCAATAAATCATATAAAAAAAAAAAACAATGTATGCACTAATGAATTCGAAAAATGTTCATGAAATACCTGAATTAGTCTTTTGAAAGCAGCGAGGAACCATTGTTGTTTATTGGTCTAAGCTTAAAAGACTTTTTTATTATGTGAAAATCAAAAAAAAACTTTTTGGTACTTTCAGAAAGAATCGTGTACAGAGAGACAGACTGGCGCAACGCGGGGGACTTTGGTTGATATAGAGAGATTGGGATAGGCTTAGAGTATAGACTATACATAAACAAGTTACATAAGTATACTGGTACTGCAAGGGGATAGGTTTTGTCAGATCAACATAATTATTTGGTGTTTGCGCCTTTTATCAGAAATATAAGAATTTATCATAAATTAAAATTTAACAGTTACGACGTGAAAATACTAGAAAATAATATAAAAAAAAACACTGAGACGGCACGCTGTTGTGCTATGTATGTGTGTTATGAACACATCTGTGGTCATTTCCAAGGTCGACAGGTTAGAAAACGGACGGAAACGTGACGGCGCGGCCGGTGCAGTGGTCGAGAGACCGACTGCTTCGTCGCGTGTCGCAGGTTCGATTCCTGCACGGACCAAATATTTTGTATGATCTACAGATTATTGTTCCGGGCCTTGGTGTGTGTGTGCATGTGTGATTATGTTTTTGTAAACGCACCCACGATACAGGAAGTAATTACTGGTGTGGAGAAAAGTTTTTTTAAACAAAAAAAATCCTTCTGGTATATGAAAAGAAACCAATTTGCACATTATAAACTCTAACTACGGGTGGGCAAAAATCTAAGCTGTCCCATAAACAATGGTGTTATTGTCATGTAATGCCGATATAATATATTATAATAATAACGGGCCAATAGCCAGGCCAGCCACCGACCATACACACACTCGCCAAATTCTGTCGCGAATAATAAATAGTCACACTATCATAGACTGGTGAATTATCTATTACTATCTAGCTTGGCTTTGTAGGTAATAAGCCACAAAAATTGTTAATTTTAAGGTTCGCTATGCATGCCTTAATAAATTTGAAAGATTTGTTAAGGTAATTGCATCTGTACGACATTGTATTAACTGCAAAGTTAGTCGTGTCGGTTCAGTCACGGTTTAGGGACTGAATAGATAGCGATGACGTCACCAAAAGACGTATTAAAACGTGGAAGAAGAATTCGTAGTAGTGAGCAGAAGTCGGGATGGCTTAGTGGCCAGAGCGCGTTATGTAAGTATTTATCCGGAAGGCGCAGGTTCGAATCCTACTAATTACCCCAAATTTTTCTTCCACATTTTTAATACGTCTTTTGGTGATGTAATTGCTATATATTCAATCCTTTTACAGGAGACGGAAAATGAGGAAGAAGAATTCGAGGTAGTCAGCAGAGATCAAGATGGGTTTAGTCGTCAGAGCGCCTGGAGAATTTATTCGGGAGACGCAGGTTCGAATCCTGTTTACGACCGTTTTTTTCTGTCCACAAATTTTTATTTGCTTTAGACATCAGTAGTGTTAACTTGTATGTTATTCTGGCGTCAATTCTAATGTAGTAAATAAAAAATAAAATAGAACATTCCTGTCTTTTACTAAAAGTTACTATATGAGCAAGACGGGACGAATCCAGAGATGTGAAAATTGAATTTAAGAACGTCAAATTAAAATCCCCGCACATTTTTAGTAGGCACAGTATAAGGTAGACACTAAAATTAGAGACGTCAGATGAAAATTATATGGAAAATTTACGTTGATGTGATTAAATTTTAATTTGACGTCATCCCGACCCGTTCTTAAAGTAACGGTTACTAAAATACAGCAATGTTCCCGATATAATATAATTTGGTATATTAGAATTATAGCAGTGATAGCCTAGTGGTATGGCCGTTGGACTGACAAGTCAAAGATCGGAAGTTCGAATCCAAGGCACGCACCACTGTCTTTTCGAAGTCATGTGCGTATTATAAACTAATTATCACTTGCTTAAAACGAAAACATCGTGAGGAAACCAGCACACCTGAGAGATGTTCTCGATGGTGTGTAAAGCCATGCCACAGACCAGAGGTGGTTTAAACTCTGGCACTAGGTTGTTCATCAACTACACGATAAGAAGATTAGAATTGACGCCCATGTCCCAGGACTACTATGGCAAAATAATCAGCATTGGAGGTCACCATATCTAACGTGCCGGCGGTACGTTGTATTGTAAAGATGGAAGACTCCAGCTCAATACATTGATGTTCTTTTTCAAATGAGGCTTTTCACCGTAACCTAGTAACTCGTCAATGGAGGAGACAAGACTGACAAATATTTTTATGAAATGGAGTTGTATTAAAATAACAATAGACGCACACTTTAAAACGTCTTTGTTCTTTCAATGTGTACGGCTAGCAGCTAATGTTGTCATGTTTTGTTCATATAAAAACAGTGTTTTTCTTTTCAATAACAGATTATAAATTTTGCATTTTTACTAGCATAGCTGTCCTTCTCTTTATTTAGGTGCCTGCAGGTACTTATTTCTTGTAGGCCGCTCGACAATGGTAACAATACCCAATGAAGTTTTGTTACCAATGACGTGCCGCCTACTGTACTAAAACACAATTCAACATCTAATGTGATCTAAATAATGTCAAATATAAAAATATATCAACATATTCTGTCAAAGAGATTTGGCGAGAGCGCTTCCGCATAGGTAGGTAGGTCATATAAGCGGGGAGCGTAGATTGAAATTCTAATCTCATACCGGCTAAACTATCCCTAAACACTTTAGAACAATACTATCACGCTACCGGTACCAGACAGGATATTTAACCGATGATAGCTATTAATTAGCCATCAATATTCATCGGCCAGCCTTGGACTGGTACGTAAATGTCTATCAAACGTCTATCGCGATCGAGAGATCGATAGCTACGTCTGCGCATGAACCGCGGCATTGAAATAGCAGCTTTAAGGTTCCCAAATTAGAAAAAAGGAATTTAAAGAGATGTGTGATTTATAATCGAATAGTAATAATATAAGATCGAATTATAAATCGATTCTGTCGGAAATGTCTGATACTTATATCATTCTTGATGTTCAAAAAGCTCTATCTAATAAGTAGGTACTTATTAGATAGAAATAAAAAAAGAAAAGTGAATAGGCTAGGTAGCCTATTCACTTTTCTTTTTTTAATATATCCTACAAACAGGCTCATAAATTAAGCACGGATATAGATCATTGCCCATAAACTGAAATTACATTAAGTAAACTTAATTTTTTTAATACTATCTCCACACTAATTCGAATAAACAATCAAAATTTGTTTCAGTCGTCTCCCCACACCAAACCACATTTGTTATTTTATTAATGGCTGACTACTTTGAGTTCGAATCTACATGACAGGGTAGTTACCCTGTTGTACATATAAAATATATTCTGAAAGAACAAGTCTTCGGGGATTTTTTATCATGTATAAATATAGGTTAGGTAAGCCTAACTATGCTATTGACTAAACTAGTACATGAGGCGAGAGTAGATGAACGAGTCGGGGCAGGCCATACTCGACGAAGGCACCGCAATCAAATTGCGGACGTTCTCAAAAAAGGACGGGTCAGGAGCCACCAATATTGGCGAGCCTGTATGGAGAGGTTAATGAGCATAGATGAAGCGAAAGATGTGTGTCAGAATCGTAGCAAATGGAAATCGATAGTCTCTGCCTACCCCTATGGAAAACAGGCGTGATTATATGTATGTACTAGCTGGTGCCCACGTCTTCGCCCGCGTGGATGTCGGATATCGCGACCAAAATTAATCATAAAATTTTGATCCCAGTCCCGCTTTCCAATTACCGCTTCATAATTGCCCATTATTAAAATGGATGTAGTATGTTATCCTTAACAGATAGACATATAAAGTTACAATATTAAATGGAAAAAGAATACGGTCGCGAACAGGATTCGAACCTGCGCCTCCCGGATAGATACTCCAGGCGCTCTGACCACTAAGCCATCTCGACCTCTACTCACCACCGCGAATTCTTCTTCCATATTTTAACACGTCTTATGGCGACGTCATTGCAATCAATTCAGTACCTATACAAGTGACCGAACCGACACGACTAACTTTGCAGTTAATACAATGTCGTAAAGAATGCAATTACCTTAATAATTCAAGATATGTCTTTGAAAAAGCATTAACGCATGCTTAGCGAACTCTAAAGTTACAATATTAAATGGAAAAAGAATACGGTCGCGAACAGGATTCGAACCTGCGCCTCCCGGATAGATACTCCAGGCGCTCTGACCACTAAGCCATCTCGACCTCTGCTCACCACTAATATGGAAGAAGAATTCGTGGTGGTGACCAGAGGTCGAGATGGCTTAGTGGTCAGAGCGCCTGGAGTATCTATCCGGGAGGCGCAGGTTCGAATCCTGTTCGCGACCGTATTCTTTTTCCATTTAATATTGTAACTTTAGAGTTCGCTAAGCATGCGTTAATGCTTTTTCAAAGACATATCTTGAGATAGACATATGCCATTGCGGACTTTTCTGTAGACCTATATAAAATACACAATTCCACCATACATCATTTCGTTATATCTCAAAGGGTTTAGGCAGCGCACTCCAGAATAGCACGCACGGATGGTAGATTTTTTCTACTTACTTGACACTTATCGTCATATTTTGGACAATTCACACAATGGCGCCAATTCTAATGTAGCAAACTAAACTAAATTTAGAGCATAGCTGTCTTTTACTAATCGTTAATATAAGAGCAGGACGGGATGACATCAAATTCAAATTTAATCATGTCAACCTAAGTTGTCCATATAATTTACGTTTGACGTCTCTAATTTTAGTGGCCACCTAAATCTGTGCCTCCTAAAAACGTTCGGAGATTTTAATTTGACGTGTCTAAATTCAAATTTGACATATCTTGATTCGTCCCATCTTGCGCATATAGTAACTTTTGGTAAAAGACAGGAATGTTTTAAATTTAGTTTAGTTTGCTACATTAGAATTGACGCCAATATCTTTATAAATTGTAGCCTATGTGTTATTCTGATGTATAAGCTACATAATTGTAAAGTTTCATTAAAATCCATTCAGTAGTCTTTACGTGAAAGACTAACAAACATCCATCCATCCATACATACAAACTTTCGCGTTTATAATATTAGTAGGATGCATCCCTTACAGACACTTCACATAATTATAACTAGCTATAATACATGTACCTAACCCTACGCTTCCGCCTGTCAATCCGTCTGTCACACGTCATAACTTTTCCATAATTCAACGATATCTGTGAGGTTATCTTGCTGACTGTCATGGTCAGGTGTCACCACATTTGGGTGTACACTGCTGCATAAGGTGTACAATGGTCCATTCCTACTCATATAGTACCAAGTTGTGATCGACGGATGATAGAAAACTTGACATAATGTCTAGTGTTGTCCATAATAGGCGACTGCAGTTAATTGCATCTCAATAGAATAGATCGATTTTTATGAATAGGTTCTCGTATCTCTTTGGTCTAGTGGTCGCAAGTGTGACCGCTGAGCGTAAGGTCCTAAGATCGATTCTCGTGGCAGTTAGTGTTATTGAATTTTTCTGTTAGGTAATTTATCAGTAACACGGAGAATGTAATTGTGCTTGATTGATGGTAATATAGTCACTACTATATGTGACTTAATTACGCCATTGGTTGGAAGTTAGCCTAGTTAGTGGGATGACCGTTGGAATGAGAAGTCAAAGGTCGCAGGTTTGAACCCATGGCACACACCACTACAAAATAATAGTCAAGTGCGTTTTAAAAATTATCGTTGGTAAAAACGCTGAAGGAAAACATCGTGAGGTAACCAGCACACCTGAGAGATGTTCTCGATGGTGTGTAAAGCCATGTCAGAGACCTACGGGTGGTTTAAACTCTGACACTAGGTTCGTCATCAACCTCAATATAAAAAAAGAGGCGGCATCTGTGTGGGTGTATTACAGGACACCTCTGCCCACCCCTTTGCGGAATACAGAAGCGATGTTATTTTTTGTTTGGTATATATCAAGGGGTATTAGGGTTGCCATGCTTCCGAGTTTCCCTAGATTTGTCCTAGTTTAGAGAGCGTCCGGGTAGCGTCCGGGCGCAGTTTTATTTGCAGTCTGGGTTTGAGGCTGCTAACACGTCTACCGAAAATACGCGGCCGAAATTACGCGTAAAATGCAAGACTGCAAATTATTTGTGAATAAATAAAATAAGTAAATAATAAAAAATTAATTTGTAACAATTTAGACTACTATTCATATTTATTTCTGAGAAGCTTTAAAAAAACAGCGGTGCGAGCATGGTTCTATTTGTCGACACGTTTGTCGGTTTTAAACGTCAAATTTGACATAAAGTGTTGATGTCGAGTCGACAAGTTTGTCTCGTTGGTCTAGTTGTCCCAAACGCGACTGCTGAGCATGAGGTCCTGGGTTCGATTCCCGGGTCGGGCAAAGTGTTATTGGGTTTTTCTATTAGGAAATTCTCGATAGCAGCCCGGACATTGGAATTGTGCCCGGTAGATGGCAATAGGCTTCCATGGGACTTAATAACAGCATTGGTGAAATGTGGGTGTACAATTGTGTATTATAATTTCTACCACTCGGTTACTTGCTTGGGACCACTAGACCATTGAGGCAGTTTATAGGGCAAATGATTAAAAAAATATGTTTCGTCATGAAAATTTTATAGCCTAATATTCCCTAAAATACTATCGAGTTTTTCTGAATAAACCACGAACGGCACGTCGGATAAGTTTTATTTATTTATCCAAATTGATGATGTTACGGGGTTTTTTATTATGTCCTATATATTATTTTGAGTTTTGTAACTGATTACAAACAAGGTATTCCTTGTGAATTCACTCAGAGAATAAAAAATAACATAGCATCACGCCTGTATTCCCGGAAGGGGTAGGCAGAGCATTAAAAATAAGTTGTAGGCATAGTCAAACGATGATGAATACCTAAGCCTATGTTTTTTGTGCTATTGCACCAGTTTGTCAAATTGTTTGTTTAAAAAAATATTAATAATAAAAAATATTTTTTGTTATAGATTTTCTTAATTAATTAATGTTCTGTATTAGCGGTATAGTTATCTCCTTAAATATGACAGCTTGTATACCTACTCACAAACTCAAGAAAGTTTTTTATATTATAGGAAAATCAATTAAAAACTTAAGTAATAATTACATCACAACCCAGAATACAGTTCTAATTAACCAAAAATGATATATTTCCTCCAAAAATTGTAATATCTTCTTCTAGGTATAATTATGATATACTGAATGATAATAATAATTAGGTTAAAACTACATGCGATAAAACTCACCCAGAAACTTGAATACGTTGACTGTACTGGCTAAAAACAGCTGATCCATCTAATTTCTAAACAATGCACGTGTTACTTTTGAGTTTGAATGTCAAACTTACTCTATTCCTAATATTATTAAAAAAAAATACAAAATACTATCACTGCCTTTAAATACTTTTCAAAAATAAAACAAAAAATTATGAGTCAAAAATATTGATAAAAATAAACAAGCTTGCTCCAAAGCCGAATGGAGAATGAATCGGGCACCTGTTGCGCGTGCGCCGACCTGCCTGCCCCGAAACACGCACACCTCTCTTGTATAAATACGTCACTAGACGACTGTGTGCATGCAGTGACTGATAAGATTCGTGCGATGCGCTGCATTGCAGATTTGTATTTTAAGAACAAATCTGTTTAATATCCATGCTAAAGAAACAAAGCATAATTATATAAACTGCAGGTAGTAACACGATTTGCACAGTGGTCGAAAGCAAAGCTTCTGTGCCTCATGTCACGGGTTCCATTCCCACACAGATCAACTATTTGTATGCCCTACAGATAAATAAATAAATAAAACACAGGCGAAATACGTAGCATCGTTTTTTATTCTAAAACTTCTGATTATTTATGTCCCTTCTTTGTAAGAGAAGAGGCCTTTGTTTTAAACTAAAACAGGATAGTCACAGGCAGAAATTAATTAATACGATATTATCCTTAATTCAGTAGTATGTATGATAATAAGTTCCTAATTTATTAGGTAATTTCCTTTGAAAGAGTTAATATATAAGTCATTTATTCACTTTAGCTAAGAATGAAATGGAAATAACAATTTATTTGTAATTAACATAGTACTAGCTAGTAGTAAAGCTGGTCCTAGAACGGCGAACAGTAAGAAAGCAATAAAATTGTTGTAAAAAATTTAATTATGGCTTAGATGAGACCTTATCACTTACACATTGACCCCTTAAAAGGAAATTACCTAATATATCAGGACCTTATATATTAATATTTAATCAAGCAGAACTTTTCTGTTACCCCACAGGATAATGGCAATATTTCTCTCTCTTTTTGCCTACTGTTTTACTCTAATCCATATTAAAACTTAATGTAAAAGTACTTAGGTAACTCTAAATTTATAATTTAAAAAAAAGAATACGGTCGTGAGCAGGATTCGAACCTGCGCCTCCCGGATAAATACTCCAGGCGCTCTGACATCTGACCCATCTCTTTTGGTGACGTTATGGTATCTTCTCAGTCCCTATACATAGGTAGCTCTGTCTGTATTTGTTCGCTATATTTGCATACCTAAACCGCTGATCAAATTTTGATTAATTTTAGTATAGAGACAGATTGGATCATTGAAAAGGACATAGGCTATCTTTTGTCACACTGATGATGTCTTAGGCATCAGCTAGCACTTAATACATAATTTACCTTGAAAAGTCACGAAATTAATATGCTAGTATTATTTTAATTGTAATTTAGCGTGGAATAAAGGAAACAGATAAGTTTGTTTAGCGTGGCGTAGTGTGGGTGGTTTGATAACATTATTACTATTATTACTACTCTACTCTACGTTACTAAATACGTGTACTACTATTATATAGCTTATCGTAAATAGTAGTAAATACTAAATAGGATTGAGGCCTCTCCCGATTGCGGTTGTGGCCGTAACTGTCACAGTAACCGATAATTTGTGGCATTATTTTTCTCCATAATAAAATAGCATCACGCCTGTATTCCCCGAAGGACTAGGCAGAGGTGTAGAGAGTTGTATACCCACGTTATAAAGTCCAGTTTACCTAATAGGTGGTTAGCCTATTGCCATCTATCTACTTTTGGGTACAATTCCAAATTCCAGAAAAACTCAATATCACTCCCTGACCCGGTAAAGAACCCAGGAACTCATGTTCAACACAAGCTGATCAATACTCGTATTTTATTAAAAATACCAAGAAAGCAAAATGAGAAGCTCTACTTTAAATATAAATTCTATGAAAACGATTCCTTACAAAATATTAAAAAATTTGTGACACGCCGTGAATTAAAATATACAGATGCTGCATAGTACAAGAAAATTATGATTCAGTAGAATGAATATACCACAATGGTGGAGTTAGTGGCAGTACTCCTTCTATTCCTGATGTCATGGTGACCGTTAGGTTACGGATCCACTTGCGAAGGAGGCGGCGGAAAGGGAGAGAGAGGCGAATTCGTCCCACCCCTGCCGCAGAAGACGCACCAGGCGTCGGAGGGCGCTTAATGATCTCCGGCCACCGTGAGCTGTGGCCTGCGGGTGACGAACTTGGGTACTTCGTTGCCCGACCAGTGATAAGCCCGAGACGGCGGTGCGCCGCGATCTGGCGCGCACAACTCCGTGGAGCGATTAGCAGGCCAACCGTGGCCGACCTATACAGGCGATGGGGTGACGAGCCATAACCTGCCGGGGTTGCGGTGAATAGAGTCGCGATCCCGGGACCCCGGTAAAGGTTAGAGTAGGACCGGTGTGGTTTTTAGTCGGTAGGAGTCCGGCACAACGTCCATGATGGATTTTCCAGACTTGAAAAAAAAAAAAAAAAAAAAATGGTTACGGATCCACCTCTTTAATTACTAGTTGCGGATTCAAATCCGGTGAGTATCAATGTGACTTTTTCAATGGCATTGTATTTTCTTAGTTCATCTAAGACATCACAGACATAGGTGGAGAAAAATATTGTGAGGAAACCTGGACTTAATGGTCTGAAATCGCCAACCCGCAGTGAGCTAACGTGGTGATCAATGCTTGTGCGTTCTCTGTATGAGACGAGGCCCTTGCCGATGTGTTGAACAGTTGTTTCAGTCACGGCGTGGAAATCACATGTCATTTATAAACACACACAAGTAATTATCATTAATCTAATCTGCCTAGCCTTTTCCCAATTACATTGGGGTCGGCTTCCAGTCAACCCGGATGCAGCCTCATACCAGTATTTTACATGGAGCGACTGCCTATCTGACCTCCACAACCCATTAATTGGGTAACACGATATCTCGTGGCATGACGGGTTGTCAGACTTTTAGGCCTCTAACTACCCGTAACGGCTATCATAGATCTTAATTTGAGAACCGGGACCAATGGCTTTACGTGCTCTCCGAGGCACAGGCAGACAAGTAATTATCATAATTTTATTGATATTTAATAAATCATATATCATTATATTTTTTTAATACATGTTGAGGCCATGTAATGCTTATATTAATTTCTATTTTTCAAAGAAACATTGAAAAATAATAGACAAGAACTTTAGTAAATCTGTAATGATTACTAGATAAATATCACCAGGCGTCTCCTTAAGACGTATACAAAGAGGATTGAAAATTCAATAGGTTTGAACACGACAAGGTAGCTCAGTTGGTAGAGTGATGACACGGAACGTCAAAGGTCGCGGGTTCAAGCCCCGTTCTTGTCTATTATTTTTTCAATGTTTCTTTGAAAAATAGAAAAAAAAATTGATATTTAATAATTTGTAAATATTATCACATCAATAAATTAATCACCTACATAAAATATAGATACATGATAAAAATCCTATTGTATATAATTTAAAGTACATAAAATCTTTAATTAGTGATTATGTTCCCACACCACGTTCCAAGGGACTGGTTCAAGTTCAAGCTGTGCCCGCATGGGGACAGGTGTTGTTAGAGAAAAAAAGGAACAATGTATTCACCATCTGCTGCACGAATACCTGAATAAGATTAACTTGACTAACACGATTTACGAGTCAGCTGTATTGAGATTCGTTAAAGTTATTTTAGTACCTTTATTTATTTTAAACATACACACACACGTCTATATTGTCCAAAGAGGCAGAGGTATTTACAGTTATTCACCAAAATTTCACCAATATTGTTATTAAGTCCCGTATAATAACTGGTGAGCCTATTGCCATCTACCGGGCACAATTCCAAACTCCGTGGTTTTTATTGAACCATAAGATGTCATTTTTTCTGTTTTCTTGTGTCTTACTATGGATACTAGAGCTAATAATAACACGCAAAATACGTTCAGTTGCGGCATCTAGTTTATCTATGTCCGTGGTTTTACGATAAGGACTGCAATTTTACTAATAGTTAAGTACATAAGGTCATAGAGATTGTAAATTCCTGTACCAGAGGTATTCATTCAAAATATTTATAGTGATTAGTATTGTTTTACTACTAAGTTGAGATAACAGTCGACTATTGTTTGAAGGATCAGCGACATTTCGAAGTAATGCCGTAAACTTAAAGGTAAGTCAAACTATATAGATTTTTTGTTAGAATTTTATGGCTTTATTGGCCTTCTTTTTCACAATTTTAACCATTAATTGTTTTAAGCTTCCGCTAATACTACTTCTACTATAAACTGCAAGATTATAAAGAGAAAAGATTTGTATTTTTGTATGTAACGAATAAACTCAAAAACTACTAGCCCGATTTGAAAAATTCTTTCACCGTTTGGTAGCTACACTATCCCCGGGTAACATAGGCTATATAACATCACGGTATGACCGGTAGGAGCGGAGTATTAACGCGGGTGAAACCGCGGTGCACAGCTAGTCTACTATAAACTGTAAGATGTACTAAATCAATCCGCTTGTAAAATAAAAGAGCGAGACAGCCTAAATGGTTACCGACCCTATGGTACTTACATATTTTATGCTACATCCCCATGACGGACGTCGTCGTGCCGAACTTATGATATGACTATAACCGCACTGTTCTCCTCTAAACAGAGGTAAGTTTTAACACCTGCTTATCAAAACAAACAAAATTTTCCTATTACATAATCCTCTAAAGTTTTACTACGAAGTGTTCGATAAAACGCTACAATATTTACTACAGAACACAATACTTCTCGCAAATATAGAATTAAAATTAAGTTCTCAGTAAATATTATATCTAATAAGGAAAACGCGGACTACGGGAATCCACGGGTCCATGGTACTTCTGTAGGTATGTAATGCTATATTGGTCCTAATTAGTTCAAGGTAGGTATCTCAGAGATGTGCCATTCTACGAAATTGAAGTAAACAAGGCTTTGGTAAATAGTATATTCACACAGATAAGAACAAAGGAATCAGTAGCTCTAATTAATATTGCCTGCCTTGTAGGTCTTCTGGTGCCAAGCGCAACTGCTGAGGTTTGATTCCCAGGTCGGGCAAAGTGTTATTGAATTTTTCTGTTAGACAATTCTCAGTAGCAGCCCCGAGGTTCGAATTGTGCCTGGTTGATGGCAATAGGCTCACTACCTATTACATGGGACTTAATAACAGCATTGGTGAAATGTGGATGTATTACTACTAAGAATTCCATAACAGAATAAGCCAATAGTACTTTGCCCGACCTGGGAATTGAACCCAACTACACCAACGAGAAAGAAAAAGCAACTGCCGATTTAACTTAAATTCAAGTGAATTTGTAGGAGGCACCCGCGTTGGAAGCTACTAAGGTTATTAAACCTATTAATATATATACTCCCGACTGAATATTCGGTCACGGCAGCCTCTGCGTACTTGGCCAATCTTCGTGGAGATATTATACGTGGAGTACGCAGGAGATATTATAGTGCACAAGTGTATGCGCAAACACAGGTGCGCTCCCTCTTCATTCACTCTCATATTCCGATGGGACGGCAATCCGACACGACCAGAGAGAGATCAGGCGCAGGACCGACAGCTTTACGTGCTCTCCGAAGCACGGGGCCGTCACACCACCAACTTCCTGACTCCGGAGTGCTACTGAGAATTTCAGAACAGAAAAACTCAATAACACTTTGCCTGACCAGGGAATCGAACCCAGGACCTCACGCTCAGCAGCCGCGCTTGCCACCACTAGACCAAAGAGGCAGTCGAATTTCATTCCACATTAATAATAAACCTATTACCAATACAATAAGCATGACTGAATTGGAAACACCATAATTGATATTAAATTATTCAAGATAAATCTTTGAAAAGCATTAACGCATGCTTAGCGAACTCTAAAGTTATTATATTAAATGGAAAAAGAATACGGTCGCGAACAGGATTCGAACCTGCGCCTCCCGGATGAATACTCCAGGCGCTCTGACCACTAAGCCATCTCGACCTCTGCTCACCACCGCGAATTCTTCTTCCATATTTTAACACGTCTTATGGCGACGTCATTGCAATCAATTCAGTACTTACAAGTGACCGAACCGACACGACTAACTTTGCAGTTAATACAATGTCGTAAAGAATGCAATTACCTTAATAATTCAAGATATGTCTTTGAAAAAGCATTAACGCATGCTTAGCGAACTCTAAAGTTACAATATTAAATGGAAAAAGATAGTTGGTCAGAGCGCCTGGAGTATCTATCCGGGAGGTGCAGGTTCGAATCCTGATCGCGACCGTATTCTTTTTCCATTTAATATTGTAACTTTAGAGTTCGCTAAGCATGCGTTAATGCTTTTTCAAAGACATACCTTGCACCTTAATTGATATGAACAAATGAAGAATATACAATGACTAATTGCGGATTAAATATAATAATTATTGTGACCCGGAAACCGGGTTACTTGGAGTGGGATGCCCCAGCTTGATAAGCTATATCAATCTACCTTAGCATATTTATTTTAGTTCAGTCACTGTATAGGGGCTGAAAAGATAGCGATGACGTCACCGTAACATGCAACGAAGAATTCGGATTAGCGAGCCGAGGTCGGGGTGGCTTAGTTTACAGAGCACCTGTATTCGTCCGAGAGGTGTAGGTTCAAATCCTGCTCTCGACCACATTGGTCATTCCACAAAAATAATAAAACTATAGGACTTACCATATATCATCACTTCCGAGAATTTGATTCTCGAATATACAGATTAATGACATTATCGGATGGTGTAAAAATACGGTGTGTATTTTTTTTATTTTTTTTTTGATTCGATTCTCGGCTATGAATATAATTTTTTTAAAGATCCTATGTTACAGTTTTAGTTTTCATCAAAATCGGACCCGAGACTCCTTTCAAAATATTCCTTATAGTTTCGGATTGGGCCATCCACACCTACTTCAAATACTCACTCTCAACTATTGAGGCAAATTTTTCATTAACTATACTCATCTGTACTCTAAGGTGATTATAAACGCTATGTTTCTTGCATAACATAATGTATGTATCATATATAATATGTTATCTAACCGTACTTACTTGCGGTCAGGAGATTTAACCGCAACGCCGCGCCGTCCTGTCTGCGCGGCTGACAATTACTCATATACTATTTATTTTTGCAATATAACTATTACAAGTACCTCAAGCTATTTATAGAATTATATATGTATAAAGAAACATGGTCTATATTACCTGAGGCACTAGTACCTATTTTCATTGCATGTGCAACTGAATCAGTTTTCTTTTTTAAAGAACACACTAGGAATTTCTTCCTGTGTCGTGGGTGCGTTTACAGACATATAATCTCACAAACACACACACACCCAGACCCGGAGCAATTATCTGTAGATCGTACAAATATTAGCTCCGTGCAAGAATCGAACCTGCGACACGCAGCGCAGCAGTCGGTCTTTCGACCACCGCGCCAGCCGCGCTGTCATTATTAGTAGTATTATAGTTACGCAATTGTTTTAATTTCAATTCCTTAATATATCCCTTTGGTTTCCTCTAAGTTGTAATTTAATTAGAATAGCATTTACGTAGCTTTATTTTAATTAATTCTGCGTACTGTTCTAGGATGGGTTATTCTAGTTGAATCGATGAGGCAAGGGGTCTCGATATGACTTGACGTCGGCAAATACCAATTATTTCGTTTAACACGACAGACGTACACCATCCAGATTAAAAATAACGTCACCATAGTTTATGGTACAAAACTCCGAAAATTAATGTGGTTAATCGATGGTACAAGTAGGTAAGTTATGGTGGTTCCAAGAAATCAACTCTGTTAGGATTAGTCTCAATATAATTTAATCATTTGTAGGTATTTTATAGCTTTGTTTGAGGTCATTAGCGTGGTTATTGTGAGCATCGTAAGTCGGGCAATTCTGAAATTCACGATATGGAGTAATTTAGTGTTGCGCCAACTATTAGAAATAGACTTAGTAACTGTTTCTATAATTGACTCACACAACCACTATTCGCCACCGTAATAAACATAAAAATATTTACGAGTACAATTCGATATTATTTTTACAGTAAAATGGCGAGCGATGAGTGATTGTATAATAAATGTTTAATTGAAGCACAGTTGGCGAATAATAAATGATTCCACATAGTTTTAAAGGTGTTTTACGAAAGAAGCAATTAAATAATAATGATAAAAATAAAGGAAATAGATCATAAATTTACTTCTACACGGGGAAAGATTAATATATCATTATTAGATATAAGAATATACATTTTACCAAACCTCGGAAAGCATAATATTTTTATTTTTATTTTTTTAAGTCGTTATCAGTTTCCAGTTGCCTAAACATCTCTTATGCCCGGTTTCTGGAGTTCCTGGTTAAACTCTCACTAACTATTGGTTCAATAAAATTATGCATTGGTTAAACGCCGGTTAACTGGTGTTGTGTTTCTGAGCACCCAACATGCTGTTCAATAACTATGGAACCAATAATCAGTTCCTTATTTCGCCACTAGATGGGTCTTTTTCAACTATCTATTTTAAAATTATTTTTATCCTTTATATTCGATGCTAGTATTAGTTTTGTTAATAAAAATATATTTTATAAAGATAACTAATTCTCTGTTCACTATTTTAGTAAATAAAATATGATATTTGTATTTATTAGCGGTTGTTTGAGAATGACTTCATTGCCGAACGAAATGTCAAACCTTTAAAGGTAACGGTAACTTCTTGGGTAACTTCAAAACATAAAAAATTATCAACAAAGCTATTTAGTAGTTACTACTCTCGTGCGTGGCAATTGTTTTGCCTGAAAGTCAGTGCGAAGTTATTTTTATTTAGTGGTATTTATTTAAACTTCTTGGCATTGTTGTATTTGGAATAGCTCCATTACTTATAAATCAGACTCTGATGCTGTTCGAGTACATTATTCTAGTATATATTATTCAAATAATCTAAAAAAATAACTTTTGCAGCCTATTCAATCAATATTATTACTAAAATACAACGTAATAACCTCAAAGTCCTTGTTGTTTGTCACAAATTTAAACATCAATAAAGTTATGGAACCGATAAACGGCGCAGAATGGTCGGTTAAGTTAACCTACGTTTAACCGGAGTTTATCTTACGATGCGTTGTTCGGAAACGCTTTTTCAAGAGTTATCGAACCAATAGCGCTAACGGAAAGATAAACTCCCGACAAAACAACCTCAGAAACCGGGCATTAACCAGTCTTACCACGAGATATCGTGCTACGGTCCGTGCGTGCTACCCAGTAACTGGGATGTGGATTTCAGATAGGCAGTCGCTCCATGTAAAATATTGGTATTAAGTTGCATCCGGTTAGATTGGATACCGATTCTATCATAGGTGGGAAAAGGCTAGGCAGATTTATTGCCTAAATCTTTTATTATACTATACATACATATTTCAAAATATTCATCGAGTTACGATACTGATCAACCCACAGTGAACTAGTGTGGTGATCAATGCAATCAGCACCTTCTCTATACGATAAGAGGTTCTTATTTTGTATAATAATGTTCGTGAGGCATATTCATATTAATGATTATTCACCGGTTACTACTCACGTGTTTTTTTCGGGATTGCCCGACTAAATATGTAGATCCCGCGACACTGGAAACTTCACGTGAGTAGTAACCGGTGAACCAAAATTAAGAAGAGGCAAGAAGAAGAAGAGGGTTTTTACTCTGCACAGTTACGGGCTGGTGATGTTATGTACACACACATTCAATATTAATGTGAGTATGAAAAATTGCGCAGACCCAAGGTCGCGGCCGCTTCGCAAATAGCACTTGTTGTTAGTTGCCTAATAGTATAAATTCTCGAGTTGTTTTTTCGAATATTGCTTAATGTTTTGGGTCGTAAACATCGCAGCTGTTCGCGAATTTTATAGTTTAGTAAAGGCTTTGAATCAGATCTTAGATCTATAATACTTTGTCCGATTATTTCAAATTATTAACAGCAAAATAGGAGATAGCCTCAGTATACACACACATTTTAAAGTTTTTTCTTTTAATTTGAACAC
Organism: Xylocampa areola; assembly: GCA_935421205.1. NCBI lineage: Eukaryota > Metazoa > Arthropoda > Insecta > Lepidoptera > Noctuidae > Xylocampa > Xylocampa areola. The sequence goes on from OW285206.1 coordinate 21,078,091, forward strand.
CTGTGTACATACTTTTTTGATTATCAACCAATCATTTATTGCGTTCCATAATGAACTTAAATGGTCTTAAAAAGATAAAAATACTGAAGCGTGTCGCTGTCGGGAGGGAGGAAAATTACTCATTTGTGGTGTACAAATGAGTAATATTCCTCTCATAAATTTTGGTAAAACATGTTGTACTAAACATTGCTTTAACATCAAGAATATTAATATTTTATGATTGTATGATGAATTGATCACAAATGCTTAATGCAAATAAATTATCATGATTAAATTTGACTTACCTATCTAAATCACGGTGATAATTTTAATAATGAGGGTCTAATAGATTAGCCTACAACCATTCAAGATATGTCTTTGAAAAAGCATTAACGCATGCTTAGCGAACTCTAAAGTTACAATATTAAATGGAAAAAGAGTACGGTCGCGAACAGGATTCGAACCTGCGCCTCCCGGATAGATACTCCAGGCGCTCTGACCAACTAAGCCATCTCGACCTCTGCTCACCACCGCGAATTCTTCTTCCATATTTTTAACACGTCTTATGGCGACAAATATGGAAGAAGAATTCGCGGTGGTGATTCGCTAAGCATGCGTTAATGCTTTGCGTTAAAAATATGGAAGAAGAATTCGCGGTGGTGAGCAGAGGTCGAGATGGCTTAGTTGGTCAGAGCGCCTGGAGTATCTATCCGGGAGGCGCAGGTTCGAATCCTGTTCGCGACCGTACTCTTTTTCCATTTAATATTGTAACTTTAGCCTACAACCGTTTACGATGTACACTTCATCCAATACATCGCCAACATACTTTTCCGAGCTTTTCCTGAAATTCAGTTTCCAAAACATAGTCGCATAAAGACCATATTTTTTATGATTTAATGACAAATCTTTAGTTTCCAGATCTTTCCTGTACTTGTAGTATAAGACGATATTACTTGCCAAATTTCATAGTTCTAGGTCAACTCAAAAGTACCCTATACATTTTGATTCCCTTGAGAGTGTCGAAATATACGTTTTTTGCGGCTTAGACGGCCGCATCTTTTTTTTATGTTATCTTAGAAGATTTTTTTTTTCCCAGCTTCAAGGGACTGTAAACTTGAGTATATTGTTTTAATTTCAACTCGATACCTCTACGTTCCCGAAATAAAAGGTCTTGACAGACAGACGGACAGACTGACAGACAAACAGAGGGACAACAAAGTGATCCTATAAGGGTTCCGTTTTTTCCTTTTGAGGTACGGAATTCTAAAAAGAAAAAGTATTAAAATTTATTAACAGGTTAATGTTTGTGATACATCTGCGAGCAATATAGGCGAGTCGTACCGCCCTGGCGAGTTTTTAGTTATTTATGAATGCGAGTGCATTATTCTTGAGTGTAATGCACTCTAAATTGGAAGATGTCACTCATATAACCCAATGAATACTGAAAGATAAAAGCAATTGATAAAAAATTGCTTTCATTGCTCGTAAACAAAATAACAAGAGGTCAAGGCACTTCATAACAAAAGCATTCGATGATAACATGTTTGTGTACCTACTAAATACAAAATTATCACGCCGTAAATTCCTAAAAAGCGGTAAGCAGTATTTTTAGTTCAAGTTACGTATATTCTACTGTATGCAGTGCCACAGTCATAACCTCTGGTATGCCGCATTTCCAGACACGTTTAAAATTCCATTCCCTTTCGCGTGGATCCACGTTCCGGCAGACAAGAAGTTAATAGATCTATCGAAGATGTCGAAGTTGGATTCGAGGAGGACTACAAACTAAGTCGTAAGTCCTTCAGATTTTCGCGACGCATAAGAGTCTCCTTCCTTAGCACCGAGTTCTGGCCGTCAGGAGTTTTGTTTCAAAGATACCAGAAGCACAAAGCTTCCTATACCTATTGCCCAAGTGTGGTTTAAGTTTTATTCAATTATTCTTATTGCAAGTGGCTAAGATCAGTGGGCTTACTCTTGAAAATAATTCCGCGCAATTGACATTGGAATTATGTCAGTTCGTACTTTTAAATGCCAAAATATCTTAAAAAATAATTATAGATTCGGGATAATATGAAGACAACATGCTTTAAAATTGAGGCAACTGTAATGTAGGTAAACTTATTTTAAAATTACGCGTTTTTTAGAGACGTCTATTTAATATTGGAATTGGATTGGATTTTGTACTGGTTTCAAGAGTAACCCCACAGAATTGATCGGTATCATCAACGAATACCACATAACTTAGCTGCACTTATCCCTGATATGGATGTAATCCACAAAAAATGGAATAGATTAATAGCTTTATGTACTTTAGTTCGTATTTTGTTTTCATCCTTTCCTTTAATTATGTTTACTAATGTTTCTTTGCTTCATTTCTTTGTTTTCATTTCATTTCATTAATGTTTCTTTAAGCATGTTTACTGTATTTCTCAATTCGTCAAATAATAATAAATGGTATGTAGGCCGTTATTATAATATACATCACTCTTTTTTTTAACTATCATATTATTACTAATGATAATTACTATGTATGTGATGTGGCTGTACTTTATAAAAACCCGTGTCAAAAGTTCTTTAAACTGACCGTAGGCCTCTAACTTGGCTTAGGGGCTGAGCCAGAACTAAAGATTTATCATCTGACGAATTTAAAATGCCCTTCGAAGAACGCACACTCCCAGATAAAAAAATTACTGGCGGTGCATCTATAAAGTAATTAAGCCACGCGTTGCTTAACCTCAAAGAATAGACCACCCCATCTACCAGAGATGAGTGTCAAAAAAGCGAATAAGAGATATAAAATAGGGGATCCCCCAAATTAAGTAATGTATAGTAGTAATCCTAAACTCTGTCTAGTAAAACAGTCTACATAAATATTTTGGGATACTAGATATGTACAATTTGTATAATTTGTATGATAACTTTCGTGAGGCATATTCATATTAATTATTGTTCACCGGTTACTACTCACGTGTATTCTTCAGGTTTGCCCGACTAGTTTCGAGCTCGAACGGAGCCCGTAGTCATGAGCTGAGTCCGCGGCAATGTTAAGGGCTCCTCTAAGGGCTTCGTTCGAGCTCGAAACTAGTCGAGCAAACCCGAAGAATACACGTGAGTAGTAACCGGTGAACAATAATTAATTTGTTTAATGTATATTATGTACAATTTACAATAACCATGTGATACGTGACAATGTGGGCATATAATTATTTACATAGAATTACGTAGGCGTATTAAACCATACAGGATAATCACTACCGTTGCAAAATTTGAGAATTGGGATTCCAGTAAAAACACTTTAAATGAAATAAACAAAATTGACGGTATTAAACCACATAATTTGGCGATCTTAATTCCTGTTTATCGAACGACTCCTGCAGGGTACATACCCATAGAATAGTTATTATACTTGTCGTAGTTATAGGTACCATGTTTTCTGTTTTCGGGGGGAAATCTACAAAAGGCGCCCGGTCTATTGGGAGAAGACCTGGGAGCGTGGGATTTTTACCTCACTAAAACTACCCCGGTGGTCACCATCAGTACTTGAACGGAAGCTCCTGGTCCTCTTAAGATACCAGCTCTGAAACCTCCCCTGTGCAGCGCCTGTTAGGGTACGTCCCTGGGGAGACTGTAACAGTGTCTCCCCTAAACCTCGCCGCACGGCAGCACGTGATCACTGTGCCAACGTCATCCCTGAGGTCACTCTATGAGCGGACAGAGTCCCTACTGTTTAATACCTATAACTCAGAGTGGAGACTCTTTCCGCCCATAGATTTGACTACCTCCATGTGTTTTTAGTATTTTAATATAGACAAATTAGCATCATCCTATAGCTTCAGACATCCACTGGGATTAACGTCAAAATCCGGGCGACTAATGACAGTTTCCTAATGAAAAACCCAATAACAGTTTTCCGGCCCGGTTACCGAACCCAGGACCAGCAACCATGCTTGAGAACATTAGCCTAATGACGCAGTACCTATTATTAGTATTGCGTACACCCGACTGAAAACATCAGGATGTGACAATCCGCGATAGTAGGTACTTCCATTCACCAAAGAAAAAGGCGTCGCGAAGGCAACCACCCCGGCGCATAACCTTTTTTTTATATTCTAACCAATTTTTTCACACTTCGAACAAGACTGTGTAAACCTATTATATATATTGATATATTTTTTTATACATATAGGAAACTAACTTGAAATAGAATATACACGTTTATACGGTAGCTCAGTTGCTAGAGTGATGACACGGAATGTCAAGGGTCGCTGGTTCAAGCCCCGTTCTTGCCTATTATTTTTCAATGTTCCCTTGAAAAATTATAAACATATTATTAAGAATAATTTATCAATATTCAGTTGAAGCATTGGTAAATTAGCACACTTAGACCTCAGGTGTTCTTAATTGTATTTAATTAACACACACATAGACACGTCGCCCCAATTCTTGTTTATATTGTTATCTTAATGACATAATAGACGTCGTATTGTATCGTAGGTGGCGATGGTGACCGAACTGGGCTAATTAATTAGGTTTTTACGACGAGTCCATTGTACACACCCGCCGGGGTGTTGAACTGGTGTGACTCGTGTGCTACTTACGAGTTATTAACAATGGAGTTTTATTGCTGGTCGCATTGTCAGGGTTGAACTTGCTTTTTTGGTAAAAAGGAAACTGGAAAGTTATAATATTAAAAGAATACGTTCGCGAGCTGGATTCGAACCTGCGCCTCCTGGATAAATACTCCAGGCGCTCTGACCACAAAGCCATCTCGACCTCTGCTCACCACCGCGAATTCTTCATCCATATTTTAACACGTCTTTTTGGCGACGTCATTGCTATCCATTCAGTACCTATACAGGTGACCGAACCGACACGCAAAGTTTGCATTTAATACAATGTCGTAAAGAATGCAATTACATCTTCTTTTCTTTTTCCATTTAATTTAATATCATAACTTTATTTATAAACTTATCAAAATCTTAAAATGTTTAACAGTGTTTTCAACACTTTCTCTTTTATTTAAGCGAAAGGAATGGTAAATTTCATTTTTGTGTACAGATACGGCCTTAATTCTAAAATATTTTCTACTGATCTAATAACCCCGTTAGAACAGTACAATTAAAATTTTGTAAAACCGTGTTAGTTAATATTTTATTTTTCTAATATCTTTATTTACGGGCGGGCGGGCGGTGCACAGGTAATGCATGACTTCCCTCAATATTGTGGAAGTAGCTAGATATTGTATTTATTTGCATCCATTTTAATGGACTTCCGCAAAGTAACGCCTGAATTTATCTTTATTTTGATATAGGTAAACGTATTTGTATAAAACTTAGATGTTCATAGTATTCATTTAATAGATCTGTAAATTATTTATATATTTCTTCAATGTTTCTTCGAAAAATAGTATCTAATTAATATATGCATTACATGGCCTCAACATGTATAAAAAATATAATTATATATGGTTCTTAAGTTAAATTTAACAGATTATGTGGTGGTGAGATAGATATCAAGACAAGCAAGGATTACAACGAGTTTCTAGTTATATTACTGAAACGAGTTTGTATTCGCGATGAAATTTACATTTATAAATATTTATTATATTTTATTCAATCGAAGAGAAGAGACTACTTTAACTACGTTTTATGGAATTTCTCATATGAATTACAGCGTAGATTACAGTACGGCCGGCATTTCTAGATCGCCCTGAACATAGGCTTTCCTTCCTAAGTGCCGCGTTTGATTGGCTCCTTCCAAAATAGTCGATCTGCGTAGCCATTCGAATGAACTTCACGGCAGCCATGACACGTGGGCCGTACTCTTAGAGGACCAGATGGGAGACGCCTTCTGACTAAATATCGAACAAATTTGCTCGCCACTTTTGGCGGGGGGTGAGGTAACACACAATCACAAAAGATCTTGTACTAAAGTGAAAATAGCTCTCGTCATTACATTAACAGTATTAAATACATAAAAAAACTAAACAAAATAGTGTTACACACGATTAAAATCGTGTACTATCGTATTGTAACCATACTGGTAAAAGGTATATTTATATGATTGGGAATCATATGCCAGTGGCGAGAGGGGTACGCCCGCTAAAACTACTCCAGTACTAATTCCTTCAAGGCCGTACTGTACGTTCCTTTACCATTTCATTATAACCTTTCGTTTAAACTATTCACTCTTTCAAGTTATACGTTATTTCGCCATCGACTGGTATTTTCCTATACTTTCCCGATATAACTTTGACTTGACTCTTTACATTTCGTTATGGAGCAATTCCTCAAAGCTGTCGACCCTATGCACACTGGGGGAGAGGTGTTGACCCGCGCGTGCGTCACACGAAGTGTTTGCTTCACCCTCGATGTGGCCATGCGTCAAACTCTTGATGGGACACCAGGAGTGGCTGTTTGTTTTACGAGTACAGTTTTTTTTTTATGGTGACGATAATAAGTGGTCGTGGGAAACAGAAACACAGTAAAACTAATGAAAATCTTTGAACATTACATTTAGTTTGAAAACAAATTGCATTCGAAGATATTATAGAATGCGCTTGATATTGAAATGGTACTTATTTTCTTGGCAGCAAGGTTCTCATTTGAATAGAAAAAATATTTCATCCATAAACGTGTCAACAGATAACATTATCATTAATTACATTAACCATAATTTACATTCGTTAGAAGAAGGTATATAAGTAAAACGTGAGATTAATCCATCTTGTGCATATTAATAATTTTTTACTAGACTGCCCAAAAAAAAAAGGAATCGAAAAGTCTACTCAAAATCGGAGAATTTGAACATGTAGGTACATTTATATCCTTCTAGGGGTGATATATCGATTTCATAGAATAGAGCTATTTAGACCTATTTTTTTATTTAGTTCGCAAAGCTTAATACAAATATTACAAAAGAATAGCTAAATAACGATTATTTTGAGGTATATTTATCCAGCTAAATGCGAATACAGTAAGTATATAAATAATAAAGTTATATTATAATTAAGGTTAAATGCAATAAAAAAAATTTGACATCTTCACAAAGAAAAAACTAGACCTAGGTACTTAATATTATAAATATATCATGATTCTTTAGCCTGTATTTCTAAATGAGGGTGAAGAATCATAACAAACAAACATTAATATCACTATAACACCATTGCTGGACATGTGGTACTCCCTAAATGGGATTGTCCTAATGGAGTCACAACTCTTGATATCCATTTTTAAAATTAAAATATTTCCCTAATTCGTGGTCGCCCTACTGTTAATCAATAAACGTAGTTATTACCTAATTACCTGGTTTATTTTGAGGTTACACGGGCATTCAGAGGGAGGGGGAGGGATAAGCAACACGTGTCCGCACTCTGTGACAGCCCGTGTGTCACTGGGGCTTTGTGACGTAGTGACAGGGTAGAGTTTATCTAGGATATTGAACTAAGAGTCCAAGTACGTGGTGAGATAAGGAAGCTATCGGGTGGATATAGGCAAAATGGATTAACTTCGAATGAATATGCAAATAATTGAGTAATTATTAAGTATTATATTAAGAATTGCGAAAGTTGTTGCACAAATGTTGGGGGTCGTGGTAAATATAGCTACAATCCCAGGACCCCGGTAAAAGTTAGAGGAGGATCATGTGGTTTTTAGTCGGTAGGAGTCGGCAAGATGGATTTACCACACTTAAAGAAAAGGGGTTGCAAAAGTGTTATTGGCCAGCAATCAAGTAACCGTAAAATTGCCTGGCAACTCAAAGTTCACAGGTTCCAACCCAAGGCACGCACTTTTCGCAAGACTTTTCGTAGTCATATGCGTATAAGAAATAAATGATCACTTGCTCAAACCGGCAAAGGAAAACATCGTGAGGAAACCAGCACATATAGCTAGCACCATAAAGCTATGTCAGAGACCTACGCGTGGTGTAAACTCTGACACCAGGTCATCCGTCAACCACACGATATGAAGAACTTTAAACTTTGAATTTTACCGTGGGAGAGCTATGCTTCAGCACGAATGGGCCGGCTCGACCGGAGTGATACCACGGCCTCACAGAAAACCGGCGTGAAACAACGCTTGCGTTGTGTTTCGCCGAGTGAGTGAGGGTACCGGAGGCCCAAACCCCTTAAAAGGCCGGCAACGCACTTGTGGCTCCTCTGGGGTTGCAGGTGTCCATGGGCGGCGGTAATCGCTTACCATCAGGCGAGCCGTCTGCTAGGTTAAAAAAAAAAAAAGAAGATCACGCCTGTTTCCCATTGAGGTAGACAGAGTCTTTTGATAACCACACTCTTTGCGGGTTGATGATTTCTGACCATCCAATCCAGATAATTATTGAATTCAAACGGGACTTAATCGCGCTAAAAGTATAATATTTATTTATTTACCTCGACGTTTCGATCAAGTTGCATTGATCGTGGTCACGAGTAGACTGGAGAATGCGGGTGTCATCGTCGGGAAGAGCGAATGGTTTTTGCATCCACCCGCACTTGATCTTGTAAATCCGTTTTCATGTTATAATCGCGACACACAACACTCACGACATCTATCGACTCCTTTGCAAAAGATTTTCGCGAACATTTGCCAATGACTGGGTTCCAAGCCGCCGCTAACTTAAATCCGTCTTCCCGGTTAAAATTTGGATGTTTTTTAATTTCAACCGCTTCACGTACAATTCTTGAGTAATAATGACGTTCATTGGAGAGGACTTTCGGGTCGTGGAGTTCAATCCAGTGGTTGGGTCCCGACTCAAGCAAATGCTCAGCGATCGCAGATTTGTTTACCTGGCGGTTTTTTACAGCTGCTATATGCTCTTTGACTCTTTCCGCTATGGTTCGCTTGGTCTGTCCTATATAAGATTTACCTTATTTAGATTGCAGTTGCGGTAAATCTTATATAGGACAGACCAAGCGAACCATAGCGGAAAGAGTCAAAGAGCGTATAGCAGCTGTAAAAAACCGCCAGGTAAACAAATCTGCGATCGCTGAGCATTTGCTTGAGTCGGGACCCAACCACTGGATTGAACTCCACGACCCGAAAGTCCTCTCCAATGAACGTCATTATTACTCAAGAATTGTACGTGAAGCGGTTGAAATTAAAAAACATCCAAATTTTAACCGGGAAGACGGATTTAAGTTAGCGGCGGCTTGGAACCCAGTCATTGGCAAATGTTCGCGAAAATCTTTTGCAAAGGAGTCGATAGATGTCGTGAGTGTTGTGTGTCGCGATTATAACATGAAAACGGATTTACAAGATCAAGTGCGGGTGAATGCAAAAACCATTCGCTCTTCCCGACGATGACACCCGCATTCTCCAGTCTACTCGTGACCACGATCAATGCAACTTGATCGAAACGTCGAGGTAAATAAATAAATATTATACTTTTAGCGCGATTAAGTCCCGTTTGAATTCAATAATTATGTGTTCGAATCGCGAAAGTTTAAAAAGTACATCCAATCCAGGTTTCCTCATGATGTTTTCCTTCACCGTCATCATCATCCCCCTGCCCTAATCCCAATCTATTTCTGATCAGCGCAGCATGTATTCTTCTTCCATACTACTCTCTACTTGTACTGGAATACTTCTAAAGTTTTGGCTGATTGGATGTTTTACGACCGGCCGCCTGCCTGACGTCAACCCTCATTAGGAATGCTGTTGTTGGTGGTAACCGCCACCGATACGGTCTTTTTCTATCTAGCTATGTCACACCAAATGTTATCCATGCACCAGGTTCTGATGTTATCCTACTATCACACTCCACTAACCGGGCCACTTTATACCACGTTATAATAACATATTGCGATTAAAGGGTTAGTGTCAATTTAGACTACATTAACGGAGCTGATAACTTTATCGCGAGGTTATCATTTTGACACCATTTCCGATTTATAAAAACGTATTTATAATGTTCAACCTGTTTAATAGGACATTACAATTAGTGCATAAACCTTCAATCATAATAGTGAGTATTGTGAAGTACCTATAGAATCACGTTATTATAATGGAAAATAAAATTTATTTTGCGATATCTAAATTGTGCTTAAGAGATATAATACTCTACTTAAATATATTATAATACTCCTCACGACCGTATTGCAAAACGATAGTCTCTGCCTACCCCAATAGGAAACAGGCGTGATTGTATGTACGTATGTATTCACGACCGTATTTATATTACCACAAAAATTATGCGCTTAATAAGATATAACTATATATTATTTTACTTATCACTGGTGGTTCATCCCGTACCGGGTGGAGGTCAACCGAGATATTTTGATCACATTTGGTATTATCAGCGCTGCGGTGGGTGAGATTATTTAATATAAACAAAAATTAAAGTTAACGATTAACTGGATAAATGAAGTGAACCCAGGAACAGTAAGATAATATACAGTGCGATAATATAGGAGCCGTACATTAATCACGTGAGGCTCGAAAAGGGGTTTGGCAAAAATCACGAAATATCATAAGGGCAAGGGGGGGTGTAGTTACTGGTTGTCTGTTCTTATATATCACGTGTATTTATTTTCTGTACCTATTTAAAGATAATATTCTAATAAATTTAAGATTCTTTGTAGGTACTAAAAAATACGCGTGATTTTGGGTGGGGATGGGGTTAGTCTTAAACCTCACCACGTATCACCAAGGGGGACGGGAGAGGTTAAAAAATGCTAAAAAAAACATCACGTGATTATTGGATGGCCCCATATCGTAACAATATTTTTTTTTGTCACAATTTTTTTCGTTACACTAAATATACTTATCGGATTTCTGAGAGAAAACTGCCTCGGTGGTCTAGTGGTCGCAAGCGTGACTGCTGAGCATGAGGTCTCAGGTTCGATTCCCGGGTCAAGCAAAGTGTTATTGACTTTTTCTGTTAGGTAATTCTCAGTAGCCTGGAGTTTGGAAATGTGCCCGGTAGATGGCAATAGGCTCACTTTATTACATGGGACTTTTAACAGCATTGGAGTAATGTGGGTGTACAAATGTGTAATTCTTTGTATCTAAATCTAATACAAAAAACTAGTTTGGATACATATCATACAAATTTTAATATATATAATTATTATTCAAGTTAAATTATATACTATTAATACCATTAAATAGACTTCAGCATAAATAAATCGGACATTTGACTCACAACGACACACCTAATTACTATTTATTTAAAATATCTGTTAAGGATTCACCAATGGAATAGTACGGTTTTTTAACCATAAAGTCTGTTAGCATTCTTTGGTCTTGGTTTTCTCGGCACTCGGGTGTCGTGATAGGGATCCAACAGAATACCAGAGTCAGGCATACTGCCTGGCAATATGCTGAGGTGGTACCCATTTTAAACAACTTTAGACACGCCTTCGACTGATAAGAGACGGACACGCCCTTCCATTGAGAAAATAATAATAATATATAATTATTATTATTTTTTCATTGAGAAAATAATAATAATATATAATTATTATTATTTTTTCAATGGAATAGTGTGTCACGTTGTAGCATAAAAAAGTTTTGTTTTCTTTGATATGAAAATACAGATGGCAGCGTAGGCTTAGTAATAAAAATCCCGCTGACATCCTATAGGTTCCTAAACAGTGAACATCGACTCCTAGTTTTTGAATACACTAAACACTCGTATATATAGGGTAGGTATACACTTGTTTCGGTTTCCGGAAGAGATTGATCTGGTCTATTCTTAGTGTCAGAGCCGAATACAGCGCATTCCCTGGCGCTGAGTGTGTCACGCAATTTCCTTTGATATAGTACAGAATTCCAACACTGCCGGCTGCGATAAAGATAGATGAAGATACGCTTGCTAATATGATACCATTGGCTGGGCTTTTGTATTGTTGTGTTTATCGATTAAATTATCTGATTACGATTGTATTGATTCAGTCTTTAATTTGTTTTGGATTTGTATTTTAATACAACGTATTTTATTGTTGCATACACATTTATAATGATAATCTAAGTTTGTCGTTTCAACGTTGCATCGTCATAAAGTTTTTTTTTTATTATTTTAGTTTAAGTTGGTAGGTGTTGTAGAGTTAATATTTTAATTAATCGCCAACCCACTGTTAGCTACCGTTCGTGCCGTCTGAAGAGAAGAGTCCCTTGCCTTGCAGTGGGACTGTTAAGGGCTGGTTATGTGGTATTTTTTTTATTTAGGCGCCTATTTGATAACCATGAACCCACCAGTTTGTTTTTATTTGAATTTACCTACCCATATAACCCATTAAATTTCACTGTATTTGGTGTTTTATTGGCCCAGTTCATAGCCTAATAAACTAATTGTATTTACTAAATATAATAACATTAACTAGTGACGCGCATCATATTATAAGTTGATACTTGTACTAAGACCTATATCTGTTTATTTATGCAAAACAATGGCTTTGCCAATACCACTGGGTATAACTGGTAATAATTAAACTGCGGTTACTCTTTTGATCGGAGTAGTACTAAATTGTACTTTATAATGAATGACATATTTGAATAAAAATTGTTGACATTGCATTTCCCATGCCAGTAAGTCATTATTAACTGAAATTTTGTTTTGTAATATTTTGTAATTTAGTATATTATGCTATACTTTGGCATTCTTAAATATAACTGACATGAAATTAATGATTTAATTTACCTACCTATTATTCAATATTATATTTAAAATCCATGAAACCACTCAAATTTGTATGTCCTAGAGGCAAAACATAGACCGCCAATTGTTTAATAGCTGCAAGACCTATATCATGTACCTATGTTTGACAAAATAAATGATTTGATTTGATTTGATTGATTTGATAACATGAAAAATCTATTGTGGCTGGAAATTAGTGAGCCAACAGATTACACATGATTCACTTCAGTCCCGGATAATCCATATGTCTTCTGTTTGACAATATTATATGGGGGAAACCCGATGCCACCACAATAATACTATAAATACCAACTACACAATTGAATAATATAATAATTCTATTTATATAAATATACACAATAAATCAAATCTAATTTAATTTACCTTATTAACTGAGCAGTATCCGCACGTCTCGTGACCTTTTTGTTTTTACTGCACAATTAGAGATGAACACTTTTGCTAAAATATTTAAAACCTTGATATAATTACACTAAAATAAATACGTATTAATTCGTGATATCGCTGCTAAGCGTTGCGATAAGCCGCGGGTACGTCTCGCCGACGTGATAACAAACAGCTGACTGGCAGACTGCCGGCTGGACTTCACTTTACTGAACGCGTCATGTGGTTTGATAACTTGCCATTTTTCTTTTAGTAATCAGTTAAAATTTATATCTTTATATTTTTTGGACAGTTGGATAAATCCTAGATCCCACAACACAGGGCATTCTAGTGGAGGGGCAGCAATCCCTATTAATCTACTAGCCTCTGCTCGTGACTTGGTATGACTTCAGAATAGGTGTGCCAAATTTCTTCAAAATACTTTCAGTATTAAAGTTACAATATTAAATGGAAAAAAGAATACGGTCGCGAACAGGATTCGAACCTGCGTCTCCCGGATGAATACTCCAGGCGCTCTGACCACTTAGCCATCTCGACCTCTTAGAGGTCGAGATGGCTAAGTGGTCAGACCTCTTAGAGGTCGAGATGGCTAAGTGGTCAGAGCGCCTGGAGTATTCATCCGGGAGACGCAGGTTCGAATCCTGTTCGCGACCGTATTCTTTTTTCCATTTAATATTGTAACTTTAGAGTTCGCTAAGCATGCGTTAATGCTTTTCAAAGATTTATCTTGTACTTTCAGTATTTATTGCCATAATATGTAACAAACATCCATACTCACCAACTTTCGCATTTATAATATTAGCAGTAGGTATAATTACACGGACCTTAAAAAAATACGGACGGAGCGTTTCGTAGGACATGTGAGAAGCATGCCTAGTCATCTAATTTCGCTTGTCATACACGAGCTAAACGCTTACAAATACTTAAAACTCATCCACGTCAGTACGCTGCGTATGTGTGTAATCTATGCTTCGCTTATGACAAGGCAAGGATCCATCCGTATTTTTTTCAAATCCGTGTATTCTTCGTGTTTTTTTATTATGTAGAGTTGCCAGAAGAAACACCTCCTACCTACCCCCCGAAATAAATAATAATAATAATAAAAAAAACATTTTCGTAACCATGAAATGGACAAAGCAAAAATACATTTAAAGGCATTGCTTGAGTATTTTTTTTATACGGCGTATCTCTAGACTTAGCTAGTTTCCTCGTAGTTAATGACACATTATAATACAGATAATATTTTACTCTGAGATTGGATTAGAGAAGAATACAAAAATTCCTGAGGAAAGACGAGGGGATCCCCGAAATGAATTTCTAACTACAGCCTTGGTGCTGCTTATGACTTTGAAAAGTAGTCCAACTACTCACATATAACTAGATCAGTCTAGAATTCTAGATGATTTTCTAAATCTACTTCTTCATTTTTCTAGATGAAGAGCTATAAACAGAAGAATTGCCCGAGGTAATTGAAACGTGGATTTTGTTCATAAAACAATATGGTTGAGTTTTTTATCAATCAAGGAAAATTATATACCTAATCATAATTCGACCGCGCCATATTGCCTCACCGTGCCATTGACTCGAATACTCGTTCATAGTAGGTGCGATTCATATTCTGACAGCGCGGTTGGCGCAGTGGTCGAGAGACCGACTGCTGCGCTGCGAGTCGCAGGTTCGATTCCTGCACGAAGCAAATATTTGTACGATCTATGGATAATTGGGTCTGGGTGTGTTTGTGCTTGTGAGATTATATGTCTGTAAACGCACCCACGATACAGGAAGAAATTCCTAGTGTGGGGCAACGTTTTAAAAAAAAAAAAAAAAAACATACGAATAATAATTATTAAAAGAAATAATAGCGTTGCCGAAACCTGGTTTCTTCTTCTTCTAATCGTATGATCGTTGAACAATAGAGTGTAGAAAAGTTATAATTTTAAATGGAGAAAGAATACAGTCGTGAGCAGGATTCGACCCTGCGCCTCCCGGATAAATACTCCAGGCGGTCTGACCACTAAGCTATCTCGACACATTTATATGAAGTTTAAAAGGTGCCGTATCTGCCATCGGTTTGGACAGGTTAGGTCAAAACAGCTATCGCTTTTTCCACAAGAGGCCATTTTAGATCTATCCTACCATGGTTACACTCATGTGTTAAATAAAATGATTTCTGGAGTTTAACTACTACTACTGACCTCTACCTCTATTTTGTTCTTCTCAGAGATACTTAGTTAGACAGGAAATGCCGACGCCATCTATATAAAAAAAACCGGACAAGTGCGAGTCGAACTCGCCCACAGAGGGCTCCGTACAAATTTGTAAAAAAAAGTAATAAGTTCAGGAATCGAGGCTCGCAGTTTTTGCCGACCTTTTCCTGAAATTCAGTTTCCAAAACCTATAAAGACTGTATTTTTTATAATTTAATTACAAATTAATCGTTTTCAGATTTTTTCCTGTACTTACTTGTAGTATAAGTCGATATTATTTGCCAAATTTCATAGTTTTAGGTCACCGAAAAGTACCTTATAAATTTTGATTCCTTTGAGAGTGTCGAAATATACGTTTCTTGCGGCATAAACAGCCGTATCTTTTTTTTACGTTTACATAGAAGTTTAATTTTTTCAGTTTCTAGGGATTGTAAACTTGAGTATATGGTTTTAATTTCAGCTTGATACCTCAACGCGTTCCCGAGATAAAGGGCCTTGACAGACAGACAGACAGACAGACAGACCCGGACAGACAGACAGACGAACAACAAAGTGATCCTATAAAGGTCCCGTTTTTACCTTTTTAGGTACGGAACCCTAAAAATTGACTTGTATCTTTAACATACGTATTTACAGAAATAAATATAATTTAAACATATAATTCATCTGGACCCCAAGACAGGTTTCTGTATTTGTATAATATTCCAAGGTGGAGTGTCGAATGTCCTCTGTACTATTCATATCATCATAAATGTTCCGTTTGACCGGCTTGGCCGCTAAATCAGCAGTCGAGAATCCGAGTATATTGCCTCTCACACGTGTGCAAGACGACCAGATGACCTGGACTTGAACTGCAGGTTATCATGGAGATAACTAGATGTTAGCGCTGGGTATTTACCAACATAGATATAACGACACCTACAAAGTAAGATAAATAATAGTATTAATAGCATTATCGACATTACAGGGCAAAGCAATGAAAAAAAAAAAAAAATTTGTTCTTGAACGATGACAGTCATTGGTCTAGTGAACACAAGCGTGCCTGCGATCTATGAGGTCCCGGATAAGATTCATGGGTCGGGTAATTAGATTTTTCCTTATTTGGTAATGACTCTGATTTTGCATTAGGCTTGACGAAGTATTACGCATGTAATACGTTTTCGTATACGTTCGTATCATATCGTCAATTAATCAGTTCTTTCCAAAACACCGAACTTCACGGCGCAGGCGGTCTCGGCTGTACAGTCACCAGCACAAACATGAAAAACAAACTTTTAAAAACTCACCTATAATATCTCTAGCGTGTATTACTAAGACAATAAGGTATGTAACACAGATAGAAAAACCATTCCTTCTACGTATAAATGTACAATAATACTTCTATATTATTCAGATAACTATTTATATGAAGTTCAAAAAGTGCAAATGTATAGATTCACGTCATGTTTGTGCTCGTGACTGTACTGTAGGTCCATGTGTCCATGATACTTGATTGATATGAGTACTTGTGTGGTAGCCACACAAGCACTCATAACATGTGTAAACTATGTTATTTGTTTACAAATGCCTTGTGAACTGATAATGGATGTAGTGGCGCTGTGTAGCATATTACTTGGCTAATTAATTTATTAAATAATTAAGTGAGTATGCTTAAGTAGCAAATTTATGTAGATAATTTTATAGGCATACAAATTTTGTGAACCTAAATCATTGAAAGTTTGTTGTATAAGGTGAAATTCCAATACTTAAATCAAACGAAATTTCAAAATACAAACTCAGTCACCATCGCGACCGCTAGTTTTGAAAATACTACCTTTTCATTAAAATAAAAAATATGAAATCTAAATGGATGGAATGGAATGGATTACGTACAACTGTGACGGAATTATTACCGTTAAAGGTATAATGGCTAAAGTTAATCTTAGTGTTAAATTAAAAATGTTACAAAAATATAAATTATTTTTCTTCTTGAAATAAACAACTTTATTTAATCAAAGACAAACTGTACCTACATCAAGTAATAAATCTTGCGCCTTTCCTGTCCAAGGGGACCGGGGAGGCCTAACATGATAAATGAGAACGTCTCTAACAGACGACAGTGAGCGAATCTTCAAAGAGATTCGGGGTAGGCAGAGTGCACGGTGGCGCTGGATCGATGCGCCATGCATTATGCATGAGCTCGGGTATCTTCGCCAAACATCGGCTGTGATGTCACTGTCATTGACAAAGCTTTACGGCTCTTCTAAGTTGTCTAATTTTCTGCCCATCATCCATCGTAAAGACTGTGGGCATTACGAACAATCGGTTGCAATAAGATCGTAAGGAAAATTTTAAAAAATAACGAGTCTCTCCACCTATGCCGTGGGAGTTAATAACAGCACTAGTGAAATAATAATGGTGTAAAACTGTGTACACCTCTGCTTACCCCTACAGTAAAAGCTATATATGTGTATAAAAAATTTACAAAGACCACCATGTACCTACATTACAAATACACACATACATTAGTTTTTATGTTAGAAAATTCTCAGTAGCAGCCCGGAGTCATGGAAGTTAGTGGTGTGACACCCCCGTGCTTCGGAGAGCACGTATAACCGTCGATCCTGCGGTATCGGAATATGAGAATGAAGGAAGAGGGAGTGCACCTGTGTTTGCGCATACACTTGTGCACTATAATATCTGCTGCGTACTTGGCTAATCTCCGTGGAGATAGGCCGCCGTGACTGAAATACGGTAGGGAGGAGTATTAAAAAAAAGTTTAACGTATTTGATGGTAATGTGTAAATAGATAGCTATGAAATTTCAAAAACAATATTAGTAGGTAAAATTAACCTTTATCATCTTCTCATGGCTCCACTCCCTATTTATGGAAATTAACTAATCATTAAATACCTAATATAAGCTCTTAATTCATTATGTAACTTCCTTAAATGGGTCAATATGTAATTTATAAGCATTCCTCGTTGGTTTAGTGGTCTCAAGCGCGCCTGTCTGACGATCTCGGGTTCAATTCCCGGGTCGCGCAAAATGTTATTGAGTTTTTCTGTCAGTAACAGACCGAAGTTTAGAACTGTGCCTGGTGATGATAATAGGCTCACCACCTATTATATGGAATTTAATAATAGCATTGGTGAAGTGTGGGTGTGCAACTGTGTACACCCCTGCCTACCCCTTTGGGGAATACAGGCGTAGTGCTATGTTATGTTAGGTTATGTTTACTCGTAATTATATAAAAAATATTTTTAAAAGTTGAATTGTGGGTATCAGTACTCTACTTTGTCTCTGTCTAACTCTTCGAATAAAACCGGCGTGATACTATGTAAATAATCAATGATTTAACCCGACGACCCCTTGGAACAGTGTAAGTGACCTCGTGGTACTATATGGGGCATGGTACCAAGCCAAAGTAATCGACATTCCGTAAATCCGGGTTAGCTAATGAAACGTAGTTTTAATGTACGTAGCATCATCACGCACGCATGCTATTTGACGGCGAGAGACTGGCTGCTGCGTCGCGTGTCGCAGGTTCGATGCCTGCACGGAGCAAATATTTGTCTGATCTACAGATAATTGTTCCGGGTCTGGGTGTGTGTACGTGAGATTATGTGTTTGTAAACGCACCCGCGATACAGGAAGAAATTCCTGGTGTGGGTAACGATTAAAACAAAATGTCCCGTCGTTTTTTATATGTGATCGAAGGTCCCATCAAATAAATGGTGAGCTTGCCATAAATGAGGTACAAACGCAAACTATTGACTGCTATTGATAATTTCCTTAAATAAAATCCTAATAACACTTAGCGCGACCCGGGTATCGAATCCAGGAGCTCGCGCTCAATAGTCATACACCACACGAAACTTGAGAATAGGGGTTTTGTTTGTTTTTTATTTATTGGATCGCCAACAATTGTTTACACTGTTACAATATTTAAAAAGTTAAGTTATTAAGTAATATTAACAAATAATTGTTTAGTTAGTCTACAGGTAGTCATAAGGAAAAATTTAATTTTTTAATTGATATATTTTTAATTTCTACAATATCTCAGACATATTATTTATAAATAAGTAGACACTTACATATAAGTAGATTCCTATTTGTATTGTACAAACATAGCTAAACACTAAAATATTAATTTCAGTAACACTCATAAATAATAATAAGTGCTTTCACAATGACCTAGGTATAAAATAATGGCGTGTTCAGACGGGGCGCAGCCTTCCGTGACCGGCGGTCAGACACGATGAGACTGACCGCTTTACACAACACAGCATATAATGTTGACAAGGCATGTAATGTTGTCTAATTTAATTAATAAACGGGATTTTATTAATTATATTATAATAACAGGGATGAAGCAGTGATAGCCTAGTGGTATGGACCATTGGAGTGACAAGTCAGAGGTCGCAAGTTCGAATTCAAGGCACGCACCACTGTCTTTTCGAAGTCATGTGCGTATTATAAATTAATTATCACTTGCTTATAACGGCGAAGGAAAACATCTTGAGGAAACCAGCACACCTGAGAGATGTTCTCGATGGTGTGTAAAGCCATGTCGGAGACCGACGGTGGTTTAAACTCTGACACTAGGTTGTTCACCAACCACACGATAAGAAGAATACACGGGTTAAAAACACTTTCTTCTAGCACCTAATGTTATTTTACAACCAGATTTTACTAAATCAAAATTTTTACATTTATATTATTAATTTGTAATATTATAAAGCCCGGTTAGTGGAGTATGATAGAAGGATAACATCAGAATCTGACGCATGGATAACATTTGGTGTGACATAGCTAGATAGAAAGAGGCGATCGGTGGCGGTTACCACCAACAACAGCATTCCCAAAGAGGGTTGAAGTCAGGCAGGCGGCCGGTCATAAAACATAGCCAAAACTTTAACAGCTTGCCAGATAGGTCTATGCTGCGCCGACCCCAAATAGATTGGGATGAGGGCAGGGGAATGATGATTATAAAGTTAGGTATTAGATTGGTTTTGTAAATTATTCATTTTATCGCTTTACGTAACATATCGAAATGTCGCGTGTCGAACCTCAATGTGGTTAAAAGTTGCATAATTTAGATTATTTTCCTGTTATTCTATATTTAGGCATATGGAACAGGGGTTTCGTGTAGGTTTAAATTTTATTACTCATTAAAAATAAATTCACTTACATTTACAGAAGTGATTACCAACATCATTGATTTAAAACACAAAAAATATTGAGGTGAATTGAAAAATTATGACAAGAATATGATGAATTTTATGATCAATGGCAAATATTATAATTAATTAACAAGCTGACCCGGCAAACTTCGTACCGCCTAACAGTTATTCTTAAATTAAAAAAAAAAAAAAAAAAAAAAAACAGCCAATTTTTTTTAAAAAACTCCGTAAGAACCGTCGTCGTACTTCAAGAAATATAAAAAAAAAAATGCGAATTCGGTTCAGCTGCTTTCGAGATTTGCGCTTAGCAACATATTCAGCGATTCATTTTTATAGATTTGCATGTGGCATTATGATACCAGTAGCTTTGTCAAATTAATATGTCATACATTTTGTAGGAGGTACATAAACTTCAAATTTAACTTTGTTCCGTGCGTGAGCTGGTTTCCATAAAAAGTTATTTTAATTTCAAGGGCCCGCCTAGTTCGCACACTATCACCCCATCACCACGCCATACCGGTATTAACTCAGAATTTATGATTTTATATCCTCCACCATAGCGTAGGGAACAGAGTTATGGGTAGCGTATGAAGCTATTTTGAGCCAGCAATAAACATCTTGTTGATATATTTTTATGGGATTTCCGAAACGGTTAATTAAATTAACACATACTTAAACGATTAAATGTACTTATTATTATGATAGCAAAACTTAATATTTTAAACAAATATATCTACTTATTTACAACTAAAACAATCCGTAAACAAATAATAAAAAACGGAAATAATATCGATTACTCACGGACATCGTCACATCATAAAAGACTCAGCACCAATGAGCATCAATTACTAGTCTGGGGTCGCCGCCCTGCATCAACCAATTACAACACACACAACACCACACGGCCCCAGTTAACAACACTTCACATAACAACGTCACACTAACTGTTATCGATAAGAAACGGTTTGACAAAACAATTGTTTGTAAATAAGGCGCGCAGGGCGGGCGGCGCGCGCTGGGCGGGCGGCGCGACTGGCCGGGGTTAACGACCGGGCTGTTGGCGCGCGTCGCCATGACAACGCTGCAGTCGTCCTAGACTAGTTCCGGAAGACAGATGAGAAAGTAATTTGAATGGTATGATGCAACATGCTTCGTTCTGATTCAGTTTAGAAATAAGTACCTAAATTCAAGATATGTCTTTGAAAAAGCAGTAACGCATGCTTAGCGAACTCTAAAGTTACAATATTAAATGGAAAAAGAATATATAGTATTCTTTTTCCATTTATGTATATATATTGTAACATAAGTACCTAAAGTATTCATTATTTTACGTTTTAGTCAAAACACATCTTGTGTTAAAATAAATTAGACTCAGATTTCAGTAATAGACGATTATTTATGTTAGAATAACATTATGAAATATCTGAAGATAGGTCTTCGGCCTTCAGACATTACGGAATGTTAGTAATTTGTGTTTTACTGTTGTGTCTAACATCAATTATCCTACATGACTCACCGACACAGAGTAGAAAACGGACAGAGCGACGCGTAGGCAACTAACTCCTTATAATAACTATGATTCACATGTATTACGTGTTTGATTCTCCAAGAAGAAAGAGCGCAATAAGAATGTGATGTGGTTAGAAGTTGGTGTTGGGTTAGTTCGTGACACTCGGATCTCCCAGACTTGACTTTGTTATTCTTCAAAAAGACCAAATTCAACTTAATAATTTTTAATTCCTAAGCATACGTAACTAAGGTATGCAATAATGCAATCTTTTTAGAATAATCTTGTATCTAGCTGACTATATTTTTTTTTCATAATCTGTGCATGTATTTAGGAAGAATTATAAAAGTTATTTTTAGTATATGCAGGTTTATTTATATATATTTACACACTACTATCTACATCTCTTGTATTAAAATTTTAAGTTTTCCTCTCGCTGGTCTGCTGGCAGATTTCTTTGAGAAATAAGCAACACCTTTGTACATTATAGTCGTAAATTATCCATTTACATATTGTGTGGATATAAATAAATAAACAAATAACAGTTAAGGATAGAAAGAACATTTTTATTGTATATCTATAGCTACATCAGTCGATGCATTACTCTACCCTATTTATATATTGCCAAAATCACCTCTTAGAGTCTATATCATGATAGGCATGATACGGTTTTATGATAGTGATGCCCCGTCTGTAGCCCATTATGTAAGCATTGCACTCGGTCAAGGCTGCGCGAGCGTTTGCACTTTGTTGCCAAGCCTGGCCTTGTTATTGTGATATAGTGTATATAAAAAAGGCGAAAGATTTATACGTGTTGAAGGGAAGCCAGAGACTGCCTGCTCGTAGGTCTAGCGTCTGCTGAACGTGAGGTCCTGGGTTCGATTCTTAGGTTGGGCAAAGTGTTATCGGGTTTTTCTGCTAGGAAATCCCGTAGCTAGGAATTCCAGCCCGTAGTTAGGACGTTGGTGGTGTGGCACCCCCGTGCTTCGGAGAGCCGTCGGTCCTGCGCCTAATATCTCTCCGGTCGTGTCGAATTGCCGTCCCATCGGAATTTGAGAATGAAGAAAAGGGGTGTGCACCTGTGTTTGCGCATACACTTGTACAATCTCCTGCGTTCTTGGCTAATCTCCGTGGAGATAGGCCGCCGTGACCGAAATACGGTCGGAAGGAGCTCAATCAAATACGTCCGGTTTTCCAAGCGTAATATGACTCAAAAGTTGGCGGTGGCAGGATAATTTAACAAACGTGACATAATATAGCCTGTAATCCACTAGGGGGTAGGCAGGGGTATACACACTTGTACACTGACACGTCACCATTACTGTTATTACGTGCCACATAATAGGTGATGAGCCTATTGCCATACGGGCACTGGGCTACCAGGCACTCTTCCAAACTCCAGGCTGCTACTGAGAATTTCATAACAGATAAACTTAATAACACTGCCCGACCAGGGAATCGAAACCGGGACCTGACGCTCTGTAGTCGCGCTTGGGAACTTAACAACATTAAAATATATGCCACTACCGCCATATACACATAACTCACAGTCATACCGTTACAATATTCGTTTAATATTCCGATGATAACACATGAAAATAAGTGTAATTATTTGTAAAGCTATTTAAAATTAAGAAAAAAAAAACAATAATGTGTGTCATGACCAAGAACATTTTAGATTTATAGCAAACCTATATGCCATCCATAGTTTCTACTTCTTTAGGTAGAGGTTTGTATATAGAGAAGGAGAAGGGAAGCGATGGAAAAAAATACACTAGGAAGCGGTGAAGGGTGGGCTTTACTGGCTGTCTTAATGTTTGACGTTCAACAATCGCAAATTTTTAGCCTAATTTGAATAAAGATTTGATTTGATTAACAGACTTGTGATCGCAACTCTTGCACAATAAATCATTAAACTGCATTAAACTGGAGTAGAGGTTTAGTTACCTCCTCCCAAATTTCAATGATTACTGTCACTAACTAACCTTCCGCAACACGAAATACAGAATCACCTATTTTTTGGTATGGAAGCCGCTCCCGCCATCTGTCGGCTGTTAATGTAATGTGCTAAAATTGGTAGAGTTATTAATTAAAGATAAACAGGTTGTTAAGTAATTACAATAATCATAATTGTATCTGTTTATGGAACTATTAAACAGATAAATATTGCACAATTGTAGTTTTAGATATTAAATTTAATAAATTGTAGTGCTGCCATCTAGAAATAAAATATTAAGTCACCAATATAAATTAGTATAACCTACTGTTAGTAGATGGCGCTATTACAAATAACACGTTCTACGTTCAGAATACTAAGATATAAATGTCATTACATGCCGCTAGAGGTCGCTACGGTATACATTGTTTACATTACTCTGGGCCTTCCTTAGGACACGATTCACAAACCTCTAAAGTTAAACTAACAGGATTTTTAAAACAAAATGATTGTATGTGTTTCCTAAGATACAACATATTATTCTGTTTAATATCACGGATCAGATAGTTTCAACATCGGTTTATTTGATAAAAGAAATTTACAAAAAATAATAACCGCTTTCCAAAATCTACAACACTTAAAAGTGCAAAATGATATTAAAATTTGCTTATAATAGAATAAATTTAAAAGGACAATATATAATATTAATCTGTAATTTTTGGAGTCGTGCCTGCATGATGTTAGGTATGTATTGAGTGGCATGAACAGTGAACTATACATGAACACGAGATTACAGCAATTGTGAGAGATTTGCTGTAATTCATTGAAGAGTTCCATTGTCTATCTTCGAAGGTGTTCATCAGATCTTCACCAAATTTAAATGAAACCACCTCTGGGGACTACTCTTTCAAACTAAAAATTGATTGCAATCAAAAATTGAAATTGAAAAGATTGAGTGTAATCGGTTCAGAACTGGCAAAGATATCGAAGGACACAAATACAAAAAAAAAGCAGAATAATTGATAACCTCCTCATTTTGGAAGTCGGTTAAAAAGTACAAATAAATCTAGTAGATAGTGCTGCTCTTTTTCAGCATCGTAAACTGAAAAACATCAAATAAGTCTAATAAATATATGGTGCGTCTCTGAAATATTATGGCGAGAACCAGGTTCGCTCGGGACTCGAGTATACTTAAAGGTAATTGCTTCATGAGAGCAACAAAACTGATACCTACTTACCTAGGTACTGATATACCTACTTGTTATGAGCCTATATAATTTCCTTCACCATAAGTTGCGCGTACACACACGCGCGCACACGCACACGCACGCACACACGCACACACGCACGCGCACACGCCCACGCACACACAATAATTTAGGTATGATTTTTATTTCATTAATTAGTTTCAAAATTAATTGTTTATAATATACATATTACCTCTACAATGTAATGGTATTTATTAAGGGAAGTAGCGAGGTAGCCCCAATACAAGTATTATATAACTTAGGTACAGGGGCCACCTCAATTTCTGTAAAAAACATAATGTATGAGAAACAATAAACATTTTATTTATTTATAAGTTACTGTGGACCTCGCATTGAAGAGTAGGTACAGGAAATAATTATAATTGAAAAAAGCAATTTTTCCACGGGGATACGCAGAAACTATAGACAGCAGAACGCAACCTGCTGCGGTCCTTGCATAGGTACCTACCTACTCGTCTTGCGTCGTCCACGATCATACATTATTTCAGTTAATTATGGATTCAAATAATTCTATAATTAGGTAGGTACAGTATTTAGTTAGCTACGGTATTTTGCAATAAGCCACAAGTATATTAATAACAATACAATGATTTCATGACTCGCATCGATTACCGTTACTTGGTAATAACGGAATTAGCATATATATGCGGAAACCGTGAAAGATATTCCTATTAATTTCAGTTACAACGCTTTTAATAACTTCAGGTGGTATTACATAAACTAAACAGTAATTAGTTCCGGTATTTTCTGCGAATTCGTTGGAAAATCGAACAATAACGGTAATGTTCGGAATTAATTGAACGCAATCGTTTGTGAGTTACCCACGTGCGCCCGTTAGATTATTACAGTAAAATTGAAATAAACTGTCATTGATTTATTAATTGATTGTTATTTTATATTTGTACTTCTATTATTGTAAAATATATTTTTATTCATTGAGCTTCACTAGGCCTATAACAATTGTGTGCTATTATGGGCGCTTGAAAGGTTATCAAGTTTCTGTACGTTGAATACGTACTGCTATTCAATTATGTATATTTGAATAGCAATTATCTGATTATGTCATTCTGTCTTAGGATTTCCATCAGGGACCATGGACCATCAGGAACACAAACAATAAAATAAACACGGGCATAATTCAAGAAACTTAGAACTTATCAAGTGTTATTTGGTTTTTCTGTCCGAAAATTGTTAATAACAGATTGGAATTGTGCCCGGTAAATAGCAACAGGTTCACCACCTATTACGTGAGACTTAACAGTAATACCTGCCCTGCGTACCCATTGGCTAACTCAGTTTCATCGAATTGATAGTAGTAGGTAAAGATAGTTGATAATAGTCATTTTGTCGTACATCGCGTCGTACGTTAAAACTTGTCTATGATGAACAAAAATATTGAACAAATGCAGCGCAATGTACTACAAAGTGACCATCAATTCGTTGGTAAACGAGTTAGACAATAGGTACTGGAATCGAACCTGGCACCCCACGCTTAGCAGCCGTACTTGCGACCAGTAGACTAATGAGACAGTTTTATTTACCTAACTTTATTATTTACTTAGTTATTTACATAATCAAGAAGAATAAAAGAATAGTTTCAAGTAAAACAAAGTAAATAGATTCCACCAGCAAGAAATAAATCAATCTGCCTAGCCTCTTCCCAATTATATTGGGGTCAGCTTCCAGTCAAACCGGATGCAGCTTAATACCAGAATTTTACATGGAGCGATTGCCTATCTGACCTCCACAACCCAGTTACTGGGTAACACGATATCTCGTGGTATGACTGGTTGTCAAACTTTTAGGCCTCTATTTACCCGTAACGGCTGTCATAGATCTTAATTTGGCAACCGGGACCGACAGCCGTCGGTCCCGGTTGCCAAATTAAGATCTAGAGCGCGTTAAGCCTAACGTGCTCTCCGAAGCACACAGGGGTCTCGGTATGAAGTGATGGTCACACATCCACAGACCGACCGCGGCAAGCGCAGCTTAACCTCGATCGATCGATCTGTGCGGCTGTTTCTTAGCCACGAGCCTCTCTTATCAAAACAAAAGTAAACAAGGACGAAACACTCTCACTTTATTGTTACAATAAAGTTACGATCTCATTACATTATTACCTACTTAAAAGTTTTCATTTGCGTTTCACGATGCTTGACGAATAATGACGTACTTCGTGAGGAGCACCCGATACAAGAGCTGAGTCACGGAGCCAATAAGCCATGAAATCAGATAAAGTTTCTCTTCAATCGGCGGAAACACTCAATTAAGCATAACTCATTAAGCACCTGATTAAAGTGAAAGTTGAGATCTTAATTAGAGTTGGTAACATTCTATGGTTCATTCACATAATTATGTGCTATGATGTCTGGACTTTAAAAGAGACGTTGAACTCTAACTTTGTCGACACATTTGTCGATATTAAATGTCAAATTTAAGTTGTCGATAAAACGGGCATAGTAACACTTTTTAATTAACCGACTTCCAAAAAGGAGGAGGTTATCAATTCGGTTGTTTTTTTTATGTTTGTTTCCTCAGCACTCCGTCGTTTATGAACCGATTTGGAAAATTATATTATTATTTGAAAGGATTTACTTTCAGATTGGTCCCATTTAAATTTTATGAAAATTGGTTTGGTAGTTTGGTATTTAAATTAAAATAACTGAAAAATAATACGTCGTCCAAGTAAACGAAATGGTGTATTTTGCTTTCTTGTTACTTTCCAATGGTGTCTTTCCAGTACGGTCTCTAGAATAGTTCTAATGAACTGCCTATTTTCCAGCTTTATCATCAGATGATGATGATGAAACCGGAAAATAAGCACCGGAACTCCGTTATTTTTTTTGTTAATTTTAATACTTTTTAGTGTAAGCCCGTATTCTCAAACATCTCTTTTTACACGACTGCCCAAAAAAGGAGTTTGTGAGTTTCTTTACTTTGTCCCGTGAGTAATATAGGCTAGTCAGATTTTAATTAATTATTTTAATTAATTTCATCTTGTTTAATGCAGTTCACTACTCTCTTCTGAAATAGCCTTAGATCTAGATTTCCTATTTTGATATAGGCGTTTCTCCCCTTCTTTGCTCGTCTCAATTAAATGGCCCTGTCTCATATGGACAGCGCGTTGAATAGGTCTAATCATATTCACTTCCGATAAATCAGTTATGGAACGCAAGATTCACTAAAACGTAAGAAATAAATTATTTTTTAACAAAAAAAGAACCGACTCCAAAAATGCACTAGAAAGTAATAAAATAATTGCATTATTTACTTACTTCAATTTACATACAGATATTATTTGAAATTTTGAGGATTCTGAATAAAATCAATTTATTAGGACAATAATATACAATCATTATTATTTTTGGAGTCGGTGCCAGCAAAGGATAATAAACGTGTAAGTACATTCATGAAGTAGCGTATTACGTAACTAAGCTGTCGCTTTAGGCAGTTGTGTTAATTTGTAAATAACTTCAATTAGGTATTGTTATATTATCGTAATAATAATGATGGTTAATGTACCTTTAAATATACTTTGCAAATTTGGCTGGCACCGACTCCGAAAATAATAATAATTGTATATTATTGTCCTAATAAATTGATTTTATTCAGAATCCTCAAAAATAATGCATTTTTTTTTACTTTTTGTGCATTTTTGGAGTCGGTCCTTTTTTTGGTTAAAAAATAATTTATTTTTATCGACTCGACTGTGTGTCGACAAAGATTTGTGCTTGGATGCCTGACTTGTAAAAACATTGTCTGTTAAAGTGAACAAAAATAAAGTAGTAACATACAGAAATTTGTATCCGATAACCACTGAAACTACTGAACGAACTATTTTAATAATTGTGCGTGTACATCCCACGCAATTATATCAGAGATATTTTCTCACCTGCCATTTAATTTGAGTACGCATTGACCGGTTACTATAGCAACGGTTCCAATTCGCTCGCAACCCGATTCCCACACACCGGTCCGGATATGAGCGGAGGAATTACAATTACTCGCATCTCGCGTTACCTTCATCCGTCTCTCAATTGGCAGCTAATTGTGCCGCGGTGCCGCTCGCCTCCGAGGACACATGCTCATTGGAAGCTGTATTCAGAACACGAGGAAATATCTACCTACTTAGGTATATTCAGAATTTGAGATATTGTGACGATTTGATTAACTTCGTGACTGCTTACTTTATGTCAAGGTTATGAATGATAGAAGGAACAGCGTGATATGGGAGCGTTGTAGTTGAAGACTGAAATAAGAATATACTGACAAGGATTTAGAAAAGTGTATTAAAGCCTTTAATAGTTTGTAGAATGGATGTGAGGTGAGCGTGGATGGAAGAGTCGGTGCAGGCCAGGCCTACATCAGCGAACGTACCACAATCAAATTGAGGATATCCTCAAAATAAGGACAGGACCAAGGCAACCTAAACTGACAAGCATGCATCGATGAAGAATATAGAAGACGATAAAAAGGCATGTCATAATGGTAGAACGAGGAAATTAATAAGAGTAGTCTCTACCCACACCAATACGAAAAATCAGGATTGTAATAAAACACCTTTAACCGGATTAATCGCGTGTAATACTTATGTAAGATAGACTAAAATAATTTGAAATGAACTTTTATGATGAATGACACCTTAGTCATCTTGCAACCACGAACGCTGCAAAGAGTTCGAAACAATATTAAAAAAGAAAGCAATAAGACACGTGATTAATCTGGTTAAAAGTAAAATATCACTAAGTGTGATTGTATTTATTAAGTAAGCGTAGGCGATTAGCATAAGTAAGTTTATATAGTACATTATGTTTTTACGAAGTACAGCAATGTTAACCACACATCGACAATATTTAGATAAACAAAAAAAACTGTTTGGGGTGAATTGTTATGATAACTGATGTAAGGAGCCACAGTGACATAAAACAAGTAAGTGGATTGAATTAAGCCGGGAAAATTGTGCCGAACCCCTGGATTTCGGGGCCCTCGCAATTAGCCCCCGGGCAAAATCAATCTATACGAAAGGGGACTGTCACTTACAATGCATCGATTCTTAATAACCCTGCTTGCAGTAATTCATTCAATTTTTAAATTTTCTTTTTCCTTAAGTATAATGAACTACCTTTTGTTTTTGTTGGGAAACCTTCAAAAGGCGCCCAGCGTTTTGGGATAAGACTGGTCAGTGCGGGATTTTCACTTAAACCACCCCGATGGAGAGATGGAGAGTACGGAATCCTTATTACACCACCATCTGTATATGAAGGAGAGTACTGCGTCCTCTTGTGAGACTAAAACCTCCGCTGTTCAAAGCCTATTAGGGCACATCCCTGGGGACTGTAAAGCGGTGTCCCTTGAACCTCGCCGTGCAATGCATGCGATGTCTAATGACCACTAGGCTATCACTGCTTTTTTTTTTTTTTTTTTTTGTAATGGCATCTCGCAGGTCAACCTAGGAGGTTGTCGACTGCTTAACCGGACTTTCCTGTGGATGCCCTAATAATAAACTATTATTAAGGCCTCCAGCCAGGGGCATACGACTAAATTAATTCTAAAGCGACAACGCTAAGGGCACCCCCTGCGGGGTACGAGCCTCGGCTTACGGCGTCGCTTGAGGGAGGACAGCAAGGGACTGGCTGGATCGAACAAGAATTATCATAATTATTATTTTTAGGGGAATTTAAAGCTACAGGCTCAGCGGCTACGCGGGCTGGCACGAGCAAGGGTCGGGGAGGTGATGCATTAGGTGCATTACGGGGACGTCGCGACGGGCCTCGGCGGCGAGGCCTAAATGACGGCGGTCTGTGTTTGTGTACTGTGCTGGTGGCCCTACGGCTCTCTTGGAGCAGGGTTATAGCGTCATCGGGGTACAATAGTGAATGCCTAGGACGGCGAATTCTACTTATCTGGGAGGGGGTGTATCGGGCGGCAGCCGCGATAAGAGGGTTGGGGTGCTTTTCAGCAGATTCGAAATAACGCTTGCAAATGCGTTTTATAAACTGTTGGATAGTGGGAATTTTAAGGTCGAGATGGAGGTTTTCGTTTCTAACGTAGAAGGGGGCTCCCGTGACCTTACGTAAGGCACGGTTTTGGAGGGTCTGCATCTTATGGAGGCGGTAAGATTTCGCGTGTGGGAACACTACGCAGGCGTAGGTCATGATGGTGCGTATGCACGTGGTGTAAATGCGCAGTTTGCACTTAAGGGACAATCTGCTGCGTGCGTTCATAATAAAGTGAAGCCTACCCAGAGCAAAGGCGGCGCGCGAGCGCACCGTCCTTATGTGCTCACCGAAGGTCAAGTGTCTATCGAGGATGACTCCTAAGTACTTGGCTTGCTTCTCCCAAGGGATCGGCTTGCCGAACATGGTTATCGGTTTGGGGTCGGGGGGTCTGATCCTACGCTTTTTCGCGAAGAGTACGGCTTGACTCTTATCGGGGTTGACTTCTATTCTCCATTTCCTGAACCAAGCGCCTAGTACGTTGGCGGAAGTTTGGAGAGTACTAGCTATACGGTCGCGCACGATACCGGAGTAAAAAATGGCAGTGTCGTCTGCGAAGAGAGCTAACTTTGCCTGTCTATTTTTGGGGATGTCGCTAGTGAAGAGCGTGAACAGGAGGGGCGAGAGCACGGAGCCCTGGGGGACACCGGCGCGGATAGAGTGGGGGGCGGATAGTGCGCCCTCTATGCGATAGCGGAAAGTGCGATTCGAGAGAAAGTCCCGTAGGATGAGCACGAGACGGTCGGGCACGCCGAGTTGGTACAGCTTGTATAATAAGCCGTTGTGCCAGACTTTGTCGAAAGCCTTCGCTATGTCGAAAAAGAGCGCGCCTGTCATCGTGCCGCGCTGAAAACCGGCGCTTATGTGCTCGACGATGCGGTGGACCTGTTGTACGCACGAGTGTTGGGTACGAAAACCGAACTGTTCGTTGGGGATGAGGCTCTTCGCATCGGCAAAGTCCTTGAGTCGCTTATAAATAAGTTTCTCATAGATTTTGCAGAGTACGTTGAGGAGGCTGATCGGTCGGTAGCTGGTGGGTTCGTTCGCGGGTTTACCCGGCTTAGGGATACCTATGACGGTGGGTTCTTTCCACGATTGAGGGAAGACGTTGTGAATCATGGCGCCATTGAAGATGGCGGTCATGAGTATAATGAAAGGGGCGGGGAGAAGTTTCATGACTTTATTAGTGATGCCGTCTATGCCGGGGGCTTTGCGGGGTTTGAGATTTTTAATGACCTCTTGCACCTCGTCGGGAGTGACGGGGGGCAGGGGGTCGTCGGGGTCTTCGAACGGCGGGAGTGAGGCTCTGCGTTCTACTTCTGCGTCGACCTTGAGGAGGTGCGCTCGGTCAACCGGTTGGGTGCTAGGAGTGCATTGCGCTTCTAGACTGTCGGCCAGGCACTCGGCCTTTTCGATGTCGTCGAAGGCTATGCTCTTATCGGGGCGGATGAGAGGGGGCATGGTGGCCACTCCATCGAATTGGGCTATCACTGCTGTTAATTTATATATTTTTATGGAAGATCGTAGCCTTGAGTTTCCAATTATGACCGGTAGATGGCAATAGGCTCACCAACTATTACAATATGAGACAATAATGGATCTTAATAATCAGTGAAATGTGCAAAGACGAGATGCTCGCTGGAAATGTGTACCATCGAGGAACAGGCCAAATGCTATGTTTATAACATAGCACCACGCCTGTATTCCTCAAGAGGGAAGGCAGAGATGTACACATATGGACACAGTTGTACGAAATATAATATAACAATATCTAACCGGACTGATCGCGTGTATTAATGTTATTAATCCGACTGAAAGTTGTTTTATTATAATGTGTTTTGATGTTGAAAACCTAAAATATTATTACTAGATGCACTAATATTTTGTTTATGTATGAAAACTCATTTCTTAGTGTAAACTTGCCAGACATATTTATTATTTATACACCAGTGTTCGAAACTGTAATCAAGTGCAGCGAAACAGACGTTAACACAGACAGACAGCTTCCGGGCTATTTCTGACAGCTTCGTTCATGTGAATGCGAATTTCGCAAAAAAATATTCTCTTTCGTCGCCTTTGCATTATGTAAGTAGACAAAAATATGTCTACCCTATATTAACAGTTCAATATGCCCTGTATTATTAAAGTCTAAATGTAATATTGTATGCCCATATTTAATCATGAGAACTTTACTGGCAACCCGTTGTTTTTCATTCAATAAAAAATCGTTGCCCCATTTAAGTAACTTTTCCTACATTTTAGTCATTTACGGACTCAAATCCTACATGCACACACACACATACACCCGGAACAATCATCAAAATTGAGCAAACAAATATTAGGTCCATGGCTCCAATCGTAACCGCGACAATCGACGCAGCCACCGATCAAAAATTCTCGTCTACACATTATGAACAAAAAAACTGATCGATAAAAACAATTTGCAGTGGCGCAGCAATTCGCAGTCATCAGGTCTATCGGAATGGCGCGGAGGGCAATCCGCGCGGCCACGGTCGGCCGGCCGCACACAATGCCCACAGCGCCCACTGAACCGCTTGTTTCCATTCTATATCCATTATTGTTCCTTTTAAAGAATAATCGCTAGTTAACTGACTCAGACGCTTATGTAATGGAGATTCACTTTTGTTTATTGTACTCGTAATTTTGATAGTAAATTGTGGGAATCGTCAGTTTTAAAACACTTTGGCCTCGATAAAACTACTCTAGTTTACAGAATAATGTTGAGAACATGTTCGTAAATTATACGCTAGGTATGCACATATTCAGATATGTTGAATGTACTCAATTTAGAAACTTAATTAATTTAAGTATTATCGATTGCGTATGAGTACCAACGTGAATGATTGCCTATTTGAGATCTA
The DNA here is from genome assembly GCA_935421205.1 of Xylocampa areola. Lineage (NCBI taxonomy): Eukaryota > Metazoa > Arthropoda > Insecta > Lepidoptera > Noctuidae > Xylocampa > Xylocampa areola. The sequence continues at coordinate 21,112,066 of OW285206.1, forward strand.
CTTTCACATCGTTTGAATTCTTTGATGACTAATCAATAATCCATTATTTCATTACGATGTACTCATTACTTGCTTATTTATATTGTATTTAATTTATTCTTTATTGTATGAGGAATATATAAGCGTAGCTTATGCCAGGGACTTCATCTGCGTATGCAGAATTGGGTCCAACCGGGATAAAAAGCCTATATGTTAATCTAGGGTATAAACTATCTGAGTACCAAATTTCATTCAAATCCGTTCAGTAGTTATTGCGTAAAAGAGTAACAAACATCCATCCTTACAAAATTTCACATTTATTCGTTGGATAGTAGAATTCCGAGAATATCTTTTGTGGTACACAGTGATATTTTCCAGGTGGACTTAGAAAATGTGAGGCCCACTATCTCAGATTTGCGTGAATGCAAAAACACGAATGTGCCGGTGCGATTAGCGCAATAGTCGATAGATCGAATGCTTCACCTGTATGGGGGTTTGATTCGAGACAAATGTTTTTTTTACTACAGACAATTGTTCCGGGTTTGGGTGTGAAATACCAAGTGTGGAGCGTTTACATAAGCCACAACTTTTTTTTTTTCTGTAACTAGAAGAGACTTTTGAAGACACCTTTATAAGTCATTTTTATAAACTAGATGGCGCCGGCGTTTCCTATCTGACTATCTCTGAGAAGAAACGCCGTAAAAAAGTCAGAGGACGTCTCGACGTTTCAACGTATCTTTTAAATCCAGACATAAAAGTAGTGTGTAACCATGCAGGGATCATCTGGAATGGCGTTTTGAGGAAAGAGCCATAGCAGCTTTGAGGTGACCTGTCCTGTCTGACGGCACGTATGCATCAGTCATCGTGTAGCTCAACCATAACTAAAGGAGCTCAACGACCCGTCACAAGACGATACCAGATCAGGAGGAACTTTGCGTAGGTCACATAAAACGATAAAAAAATAATTTAAATTGTTTATTTCCTTAGATAATTAAAGGTACATGATGCTTTTATTTTAAAGTCAGTTGCATTCAACATCGCTTAATCGAATATAAAACACCATAAACTGTTATTCATAATATTTCTGTAGGTAGTTGAACATTGAAATATTTTCACTTGGCTGCCGAAGCTTCACGCTTGACGTATTCAGTTGTTCACACAGAGAAAGATGTGTGAAATGAAAGAAAATAAAGATGTTGAAATATGGCATTGTGTGAAGTTATCATAAAACTCGGTTTGGTAGACATGTTTATTGGAAGCCAGTTCGTAATATTTTTGCATTTAATGTTTTGAATGAGAACATAATGGTCACAATCATAAGCATTCACGCAAAATGGCGTTTCATTGAATGGAATTAGTTTTGCAACTAAATTAGTATTTAGTTACATACTCAGTTCCTGTTTTAATAATTGTTTCTTTTTATTCCACTGTTTCATTCCTTAGTTACTACATTACTGTCAATTAAACAAGGCGATCTCCAAAATGATGATATCAGAATTTACTCTATCATCTTCAATATCATCCACGCCTTAGGATTGTCCAATGGCTGCTGAAGATTCTTACAGTTAACTCGAATCGTCTAAGTCCTTACTGGTATCATCTTATTCCGCATCATTATTATCTGACCTCTTCCAAAAAAAGAAAAGTAATTCCATCGAATTTAGATACGACATAATGAAATTACAAATTTTTGTGGAAATAATAATACGGTCTATAGGTAGATAATTAAAGATAAATATTTGAAAAGCATTAATGCATGCTTAGCGAACTCTAAAGTTATTATATTAAATCGAAAAAGAATACGGTCGTGAGCAGGATTCGTACCTGCGCCTACTCTGCGGATACTTACTCCTGGATAAATACTCCAGGAGTATTTATCCGGACTTTAGAGTTCGCTAAGCATGCATTAATGCTTTTCAAAGATTTAGCTTTAATTTACATTTAGTATAAATTTATATAATAACTTTATAGGTAGATACTCCGGTCCTGGATAAATATATAGATACGCTACCAATTAAACCAAGTATATGGTATTCAAATGTTGAAGAACAATTCGGTATGAGCAGAGGTCGAGCTAGTTCGCAGAGCGCTATATATCCGGGAGGCGCAGCAGGTTTAAATCGTGCTCACAACCGTATTTTTCTATCCCTAAATATATATATAAGTTTAGAGTGCATTACGCATGCATTAATGTGTTCAAAAGATTTATTTATATAAGAATCTAGTAATACTATAATAACTGATCCATTTGTTATAAAAAATATATTGGGTACCGTGACTTCATCAATAAATCTGCGATTATCCGTCGTCTGGCTCAACCTTTATCTTCCACTGGATTGGTTTCCACGCATTTGTGTTAGTACAACCATTTTGTTTAATGAAAATCTATTGCGCAGTGTTGGGAAAAAATACTAGGTTTCCCTCAGTAGGCACTTCAATTTAAATAGTGACTAACAAGGACTAGGTTTCATGATATTACATCACGCCTGTATTCCCCGAATGAGCAGGCAGAGATGTTCACAGTTGAATACCCACATTTCACCAATGTTCTTGTTGAGTCCTATATTCAAATTCTGAACCGCTACTGAGAATTTCCTAACAGAAAATCACTATAACACTTTTCCAGAACCGAATTCTTAGGAGTTTAAGACCTATCACTTATTTCAAAGTAAAAAAAAACACGAGAAATATTGAAGATAAAGATAATTTGGTAAAATATGAATGAACAATGAAAATAAACGTACATATTTTGCAATTTATGGCGAATGATATTATACGCATGGTTGTTACCGAGTACATGACATGGTTATGTTGAAATACAATAGGTATCCATTAAAACAACACTAAACAACTGTATCCGTAACGATACCCCACAAGGTCGTCAACACAATACAAAGATGACGTATAAAGTTTCAAACAAAAATTGATTGACGCGTGAAACTTGTTACATAACGCGGTCTATTAAAATGGCAACTTTCTAAAGCTAATGTTGCCATCAATACATATTACATACAATGTGTATTGAGATATTGTTGTACTGACAGTACAGGATTAGAAAATTGATATAAATGAAATGTAGAATTGCGTAATGTACGTATAAATTTAATTACAATGAGCTGAGTTGGTTGATTGGATAATGTATTCAGACAAGATTGTGGAGGCGTATAGAAAGGTGGTTTTGTGATTGATAACAAATCTCTTTGTTGAAAAAAAAACTATCTGCAAGGATAAATGAATTTGTATATCTAATGTCATAGAAATCTGTGTTATGGAATGATTATAGTTTAATAATAATTACTAGATAGAAGTGATATATTTAAAACGCGACTGCTAAGCATAAGGTCTCGGGTTCGATTCCCGGGTCGGGCAAAGTGTTATCGAATTTTTCTGTAAGGATATTCTCAGTAGCTGCCCAGAGTTTGGAATTGTGCCCGGTAAGGATGGCAGTAGGCTTAACACCTATTACATCAGATTTAATGACAGCATTGGTGAAATTCGGGAATAAAGGCGTTATGCCAGGAATCGAAAACCAACTAAATATTAGATAACTGCTGAGAGTTAAAGTACCTCTACTATCCCTGCTGAGGATAACGTATAGGTCGGCTTACAGGTAATTTTATTCTCATGAAGCTTTTAAATCTCAAATGGCACATATAACGCTCCATTCTAAGTGTCGCAGTCATTGTTACAATTCATGATTTAAAGCAATCGTCTGGACGATATCTCTAAACCTCTCACCAATATGGTCAGGTTAGGTTAGGTCAGTTAGGTAGGTGTGTAGGTAAATAAAAAAATAATTAATAATTACGTTTTGGCTAAGCTCTTGCAAGCGGGCCCCCAACGACGGCTCGCCGTCGACTATTACGTTAATAATTAAACAGCAAACATTAAATAAAAAAAAAAAAAAAAAAACGAAATCTCCAGGTACCTAAGGGACCCTAATGGTCCAGTTTTCCGCTTATGGCCTCTTTATTTATGATCGTACGTAGTTCAATAGATGACAGTATTATAGAATCAAAGAAAGTACACAGGATTCTAAAAAATTTTGCAAGTTTGTAATGATTTGTACTCCAGACAGTTTGATGGGTAGTGCGTTTAGCTCGATCATTTTATTTTTAATGGACCACATTTGGTAATTCTCATTTTAGGCATGCATCAATATACTTTTTCAATGTTATATTTCTTATTTTAGTTAATCAAAGACATCACAGATATGAGTTGAAGGAAAACGTCGTAAAGAAATCTAGACTTGATGGTCTGGCGCCAACCCGCAGTGAGCTAGCGTGATGATCAAAGCTCGTGCCTTCTCTGTGTGAGAAGAGGCCCTTACCCTACAGTGGGGTGGTTAAGTGTGTAAGAAATCCTCATGCAATATCGGAGTTTTACCAAAATGACGGATATTTAAAACAGACTGCGGCACATACGAGGTAGTTAAACTAGCAGTTTAATGCTACACGCGCCTCGAGTAGTAACATCTAGTGTTACTGCTTTATATAGGTAACGTTTTATAATTATATATATTATGTAGATACCTATGTACAAGCTTTTTTTGTTGTACAGGTATATAGGTACCTAATATAGCTGTTGGCTCGCTCATTAGCAGAAACAATAGATTTTTATTGTCACGAAGTACGTATTTGTACGTGGCTAAGAAGAAGGGTGCATAATCCTCATCTGGTCATATGCCCTTTTCATCTCTAACCTGTGATAGCCCAGATATCCTACGAGAAACTTAGTCGGGTACAGATGGATTCGGATAATAGCCGAAACTTCGCTTGTAAAGAAATCGTCGAAATACTTTTTGCACCTTTTATAGCAAAAGCGCAGAAGTGACTACGGACTTCTGTATTTACACACAGAATACTTACCCTAAAATTAATATTTTGACTTAGGTAACTCCTGAAACTTGCTAGCCTGATCATAAACATTCCAAGTACTCGTCCATGATCTATTTTTTACAATAGTTACGGTACGAAATAAAAAATACCACTTGTTCTACATCGAATTATAGTTTACAAATGTATTCGAATATTGAAAGCTTGTTGACGAATCGCAGCCCTGCGCCGGCGCCCGCGCTAGTACCAAACAATCTGTTCATAGAAAAAAATTCCCATGACCTAATATCTTTACCATTGATCTTACATAACCGGTACACCATGAGACGGCTCATCTGGCATCAGTTTGTACTGCAGAACTTCAATCGACCCACAAATATTAGTGTAAAGCCGTTTATTTTACATTCGGCCAATAATGTAAACAAATTTTCTATCAGATGCTTTGGTATCTATACTTTTTCTAAAGATGTACATATATGTCCCGCCACAAGAGACAGATGTTTTGTGAACTGCACGCGGTCATTTTATTTTATGCAAAATGTGAAGTAGTAGGCAGACATGTACACAGTAGTACACCCACATTTCACCAATGTTGTTACTAAGTCCCATGTAATAGGTGGTGAACCTATTTCCATCTACCGGGCACAAGTCCAAGCTCCAGTCTGTTACTGAGAATTTCCTAATAATCAATCTGCCTAGCCTTTTCCCGATTACATTGGGGTCGGCTTTCAGTCAAACCGGATGCAGCTTAATACCAGTATTTTACGTGGAGCGACTGCCTATCTGACGTCCACAACCCAGTTACTTGGTAACATGATATCTCGTGGTATGACTGGTTTTCAGAATTTCAGGCCTCTGACTACCCGTAACGGCTGTCATAGATCTTAATTTGACAACCGGGACCGACGGCTTAACGTGCTCTCCGAAGCACGGAGGGGTCTCGTTATGAAATTATGGTCACCCATCTACAGACTTGCGGCTGTTACTTAGCCACGAGCCCCTCCTAAGTATTATTAAGAATATCCTCAGCGAATCTCAATAATACTTTGCCTGGGAATCTAACCTGAAACCTCTTATGCTAGAACAACGAGGCAGGTTTCTTTTATTATATATTTAATTCTATATTTTTATTAGTTAAACTGTTGCATCCACTGCTTCATTATATTTCCTGGCCTCATTAGATTCAATCCCATCCCATCCTGCCCTTATACCAATTTGATCAGGTTGACGCAGCATGTCTCTTTCTTCCACACATCTCTATCAGCCGTCATGTCGGTAGTCACTCCTTTTCTAACCATATCATCTTTTACACAATCCACCCATCGTTTCCTCGGTCTTTCTCTAGTCTTGTAATCATTCACATTCACACATTAACGAAGTTCATATGAAATAATTAAATATAAATTAAAGAAATCAAAAGCAATTCTTTTGTGACACTAACTGAAAGAAGAAAATGTCTGGTATCTTTACAACATTGTATTAACTGCAAAGTTAGTCGTGTCCGTTCGGTCACCTGTATAGGGACTGAATAGATAGCAATGACGTCACCAGAAGATGTGTTAAATATCGATGAAGAATTCGCGGCGGTGAACAGAGGTCGAGATGGCTTAGTGGTCAGAGCGCCTGGAGTATTTATCCGGGAGGCGCAGGTTCGAACCCTGCTCGCGACCGTATTCTTTTTCCATTTAATATAATAACTTAAGAAAATATCTGCTGCATGTCTTAACATAATCTTTAAAGGCGCAAGATGGTTGGTTAGGGCTCTGAAACTAATCCTTACCGGCCACTACCCTGCCAACAGCCACGTACGAGTTTTTTGAACGATGACCACCGGTTGGTATGGCTGATCCTTTTGAGAGTATTACCCCCTAGTGCTGCCTATAATAGGCTATGCTCAGCCGGGCACATGAGGGTTGAAACTTGGCTAAGCAGTTGTGGGTAGGAACAATAAAAAAGTGGTGTAGTGCTACGTAGTAATATGTAGTTAGTATTCTTTGGTAGTGTTTAGTATTATCCTACAGAATGTTTATTTAAGTATATCTGTTAACATGACGTATTTCACAACAAAAAATACGGAAAAATGTTATCTACATTAAGATCATAACGTTTACAGAAACTGTGAGTGCTGAACTTTTGCGTACACTACTGGTCGTGAATGTGTTCTATCTAAATGCGTTGATAGAACCAGACACGGATACAAAATAGTTTGTTTATATCCCCGCTGAGTTGTGTTGAAGAAAAGGGGAGATCCCACTCTCGCGTTTTGTCGACAAAAATAAAACACCGGTTACTAATTTATTGGAATCGTTTTCTTTCATTTTCTTTTCTTATAGTCGCATAAACTTGATCTTGTTTCCATTTTTTATCCTTATTTGTTTAGAGGATCTGATTCAGAAGTGCTTTACTACCGATTAAACCTTGTTTGGGGACACCATATTGGGCTAAAGACCGCAATAATACCGAAGCAACGGATAAGGGTATCGACTCAGTATTAATAGTATTAATTAACGATATCTGTTAGCTATTAGACCCATCTCTTAAACGACCCTATACGTGTCCAAAATTATAAGGAAGGGTTCTATAATTTGATTAATTGTTATAAATGTAGGGAAATTTAATTTTAATACCCTGTAAGCCTGTGGTTGATAAAATGGAGTCATAAAACACATCGGATGATACTGTCTTCTAATTTACTAAATTGGGTAACCTAGATACATACTTAATGAATTATTTATCATACATTTATAATTATATATAACTTAAGTATTATATTTATTTATAAATAGGTATGGGACAAAATGCCCATTATCATAAATTTCGTCCAAACCTTGGTCATCAGGTAGTCTTTTAGCGATAAGACCACCCTTTGTACTTTCTCCTAACATTTCTGTTTTGTATTTTTTATTAAATAATGTGTATAATAAAAAAATAGAATTGTAAATTCTTAGTCGCGAGTCCCAACTATCATTCAGTATGGGCCGTTCTAGGTCTGTTCAATCCACGCAGGTCCTACACGCGCGATCCTTTAGTCTATACCTGCAGATAGTTAATCGATGAACACGCGCCCTATATATTGTGATAAGGAAAGCCGCGAGTTAAGCCCAAAAATCATTTAGAAAAATCTGAAGTGCGCCTAGGTGGATTGTCCAGACAATACAAACTACTTCCCCGTCGGCTATCTGCCGAACATTATTAGGTTTTAAAGTATTATACGGAACCCTTGGTGCGCGAGTCAATCTCGAACATGTCCGTTTTTTTTTTAACTTTGTCTTGTTTTGGATAAACCACCAATCATTCAGCATGATGTTCACACCAAAGCAAGCGATGTTTGTACAAACAGATTCGTGGAAATTTTAGCGCATACAACCTTCACGCATACATAAATAGATGTCCCTGGTAGAGGTTCACATACGGAAAGTATCGTTTATTTTCGGATCTAATTAATATGCCGTTTATAGTGCGGTTTAAACTCAGGTTTGTAAACAAGATTTATTACTTTCGGTTTCCTTCAACTTTTTCCGTGGTTACCTTTAACGTTGCAGGAAGTGTTTGGGTGGTTTATTTGTAGCTGAAACCACAAGGAAAACACAAAATAAATATAAATTGGTCTGAAATAATAATCTATCAATTCGAAATATGTACCGGTTTAAAGACATTTATTTTACTCAAAAAGAACAAATACAGTTCACTTAAATTAAGCATAGTTATTATAACATTTACATTTGTACGGTGAAGGAAAACATCGTGAGGAAACCTGGACTTGGTAGTTGGAAATCGCCAACCCGCAGTGAGCTAGCGTGGTGATAATGCTCGTGCCTTCTCTGTATGACAAGAGGCCCGCGCCCTGCAGTGCGACAGTTATGGGCTGGTAATTTTTTTTTATAACATTTCTTGTAAATTTTATAAAAAAAAATAAGCGTGTATCTGCGTGAGCATATAGCAGAATGTATAGATAAAACTTAAACTTAGGTACTAAAATCATGTATATATGTATATATACATTTTATTGGACGCCAATGTTCGTCCTTACATCACATTTAATCGCTTTTTGAAAATAGAGACTTGCTATTCATAGTTCATTGTATGTATAGGCAATTTTTTTTTTTTTTGTCCAGTAACTGCCTCGTCGGTGTAATGGCCCAAGCACGACTGCTGAGCATGAGGTCTCGGGTTCGATTCCCGGGTCGGGCAGTGTTATTGAGTTTTTCTCTCAGTAGCAGCCCGGAGTTTGGAACCCGGTGCCGTGTAGATAGCAATAGGCTCACCACCTATTTACATGGGACTTAATAACAGCATTGGTGAAATGTGTGTGTACAACTGTGTACGCCTCTGCCTACCCCTTCGGTGAATACCTGCATGATGCTATTTTATGTTAGGTAATAACTACTTAAATAATAACGACCTTCTTGATAATTATAGGATTATAGGAATTATAGGATTATAGTATAATTATTAGGATTGTCTTTATTTTTTAGTTTTCTTGAAATATTGCTGATGTTTGCATGCCTATTTAAGGTAGATTGTACACGGTTCACTATGTTTTTTGTTAACACCTTTATTATATATACCGTAAAACGGGGTGAATAGAATTGATTTTCAACTTTGTCCAAAGAATTTGTTGTCAATAACTTTTATTTTTTTACCTCTCGTGATTTTACATCACGTCCGGTACCATATAGAATGAGCTACATCAATATTTTTTTAACTATAAGCATAGGTTTTCCAGATTTTTTTTAAAATAGTTACCATTTATTGATATTGTTGCCCCCCATCTCTCTATTATTTTTAATAAATGTATTGATATAGGTATTTTCCCCGACCTAATGAAGTGTAGCAAAGTCATACCTTTATATAAATCTGGTAATAAAAGTGATATTGGCAACTTTAGGCCTATTTCTATATTACCAGCATTTAGTAAAATATTTGAAAAGTTAATTTTGAAGCAACTCTTGAGACATTTTAATTTGAAGAACCTCCTTCATAATAATCAATATGGCTTCACGAAAGGACGTTCAACAACAGATGCGGGTGTTGCTCTTCTGAAACACATTTTCAGTGCATGGGAGAAATCGCAGAATGCAATTGGAGTGTTCTGTGATCTTTCGAAAGCGTTCGATTGCGTCGATCATAGTACTCTTCTACGTAAACTGATTATGACATTATGGTGTTCAAAATTTAGCTTCTAGTGTTATTAAATCATATTTAAGTCAAAGGAATCAGTGCGTCGATATTAATGCCACTAAGTCATGCGGACTTTCAGTTCAATTAGGCGTGCCTCAAGGCTCAATTCTGGGTCCTTTTTTATTTTTGATTTATATAACCGATTTACCATACTATTTAGAGGGAATTTGCGATGTTGTACTGTTTGCAGATGATACATCTTTGATTTTTAAAGTAGATAGAAATAGAGAACATTTTGACGATGTGAACAGTGCGCTCACACAGGTTACGCACTGGTTTACGACAAATAACCTGGTACTCAATGCCAAGAAAACAAAATGCATTAAATTTACTATGCCCAATGTAAAAAATCTCGGACCAAGCATTGTTCTTAATAGAGAGGTACTTCAGGCAGTAGAATCCACAGTGTTTTTAGGTTTGACGGTAGACACCAAACTTCAGTGGGGTTCTCATATATCCAGTCTCGCGGGAAAGCTCAGTTCTGCAGCTTACGCTGTCAAAAAAGTAAGGCAACTAACTGATGTTGATACAGCTCGGTTAGTCTATTTCAGTTATTTTCACAGCGTTATGTCCTATGGCATTCTGTTATGGGGCAAAGCTGCAGATATTGAAAGTATATTTGTTTTACAAAAAAGAGCAGTTCGATCCATATATCAGTTAGGAGCTAGAGATTCACTTAGACATCATTTTAAAAACATTAGTATCCTTACTGTTGCTTCGCAATTTATTTTTGCCAACATTATTCACATTAGGCAAAATATTAATTTATTTGTTAAAAGGAGTGATGTCCACAGCATCAACACAAGGAACAAGCACAAACTTTACGCACCTATTCATAGACTTCACAAGGTGCATGAATCATTTGTGGGGCTCGGTATTCGTTTTTATAATAAACTACCTCTCTGTATATTAGAAATGCCATTCAATGCATTTAAATTAACAGTTAAATACAACCTTTCCCAAAGGGCATACTATACAATTAATGACTATTTAAATGATAAGAGTAGTTGGTCGCCGTGTTGAATGCAAGACAATCCTATAATTTTTTAATTTTCCAATTTTATTTTGGTTTTACATTGACAACATTATTTTTGAGTTGTTTAACTTAATGACATAATCGATGATAATAATTTTATTGTAATATCTGTAATGACAATAATGTGTTAAAAACACATTGCCGTTAACTGGTGACCTCGGCTATTTAGTAATGGTTTTATTTTTATTCTTCTGAGAGGCAGCGAGTTCGTCATGCTCCCCTTGACGTCATTGCTTGCGGTAGCGTCATGGATCGGGTCGCCACCTTCCCTCTAAAATGGCGAGGGAGGCGATGGCTGATCTTTGCGTTATGCTCGTGAACGGGTGCTGCTTGTGGTGACTGGTCGTCTTGCTGATCGTAGTTCCTAATTTATTAAAATGCATTTATTGAATTAGCCAAGCTGGTCCTAGTTAATGTGCAGTTTCTATCTCTTGGCATGTGTAAGTGGGTACGACCTTCATACGAAATAGTTTTAGATTGGACGCTTTCGGTAATTTTACATTGTTTCTCGATTCATTTAATATTTTTATGCATTGGCATGCATATTACATAGGCTCGTGCTAGCTAACTGTGCCCAAGATATTTTATCTCACTAGATACAATTATTGTATATAAATTCAATTTTAGATTTGTATAGAATCTGTAAATAATTTTGATACAGACAGACGTGTTGCTGGGAAGTTTGTTGCGCCGCTTCTTCTTTCCAGCTAAAACACTAGGAAGCGGTGAAGGGTGGGCTTTTTTGGGGGCTGTCTTAATGTTTGACGTTCAAAAAGCGCTAATTTTTAGCCTAATTTGAATAAAGAAATTTTGATTTTGATTTTGATTTTGATTTTGATTTTGATTTTGATTTCTATTCACCAAACCAGTGGGGTCAATAGAAACGCGTAAAGGGGTTAATGGAAAAACTTTTAGGGCTGCCAGGAATTACTTTTATCCAACATGCAAAAATGTAAGGTTGTGTGTTTAAACAATGTATTGGTTTGTAAATGCTAAATGAAATTCAAATTTTGTGGTAACATAAATATGTTTCAATTTTAACTGATGTCATTTTACGGAATGTTTAATGATCTTTATTCAATAAATGAAACAAAATACTTAACAGTTAACAGTTGATCTGTACCAAGTAGTCTCAAGCGCGACTGCATGACGTCCTGGGTTCGATCTTCAGGTTGGGCAGTCTTTTTTGGTTTTCCAAGAAATTCTCAGTACCAACCCGCATTATGGATTTTTGATCGGTAGGTGGCAATAGGGTCATCAAAATCACATGGGACTTAATAACAGCATTGGTGAAATCTGTAGAAATATTAATTATTTAATCTCAATCATTGTTAACCGGTAACTACTCACGTGCATTTCTCGGGAATTACACGGTTAACAATGATTGATATGAATATGTCTCACGAAAGTTATTATACAAAAATTATTTAATTATTTATATCTACTGTATATATCTAATATTATATGTATACATACGAGAAGTAGATCTCTGGTCACACTCAGCAAGACTAAAAACTTGTTAATCATAAATTAAGGGACTACTTCAACGCATACGATGACCAATGCGCCAGAGCAGCTAAGAAAGCTAATCTACCCAACGAACCGGAAACCACCAGATTCCGCTCATTAAAGTAATAAGACCACACGTAATGCTTTAATCACGTCAACTTATTAACCGTATCCTTATCGTGGCTAATTGATCAGGAAGCAGTACTTAACCTGCGGCTGCCCACGGCTGGACGCGTGGGAAGCGACGCTAACGCACTTAGTAGAGCAGGATCATAAAAGCAGACGAGACATGGCAAGGGTTTGTAGATGTTTCGAAACTTATGCCTTGCGAAATTATGTATCATGTAATAGGCGGTGTGCCCATTAATTTGTCCAGCAACCGGACTCCATTCTAAATCTTGGGTTGCTACTGAGGATTTCAGTATAACTCAACCCGGGAATTGAACCCAGATCCTCACGCTCAGCAGTCACTATTTGGAACCACTACAACAACGAGGCATCGTGGGTGTATTTTAGTATTACTACTTACTTACTTATGGTAAAAAAATAAATATTCAGCAACATGTTATGCAAGATGGCAGCTACAACTAAATGATGGCGGTAAGCTAACTGTAGCCGGACTGTTCAAATGTCGGAATCCGATAATACCACGCATGGACCTTAGCCTGCTGGGGTTCCGCTAAACTTCGGAAACGCTTATTAGATGGCCGTGTGGTTATAGTCGGTCGGAGTCCGGCACAGGGTCCAACATGAATTTCCAAATAAAATGTAAAAAATATACATATTAGGGGAAGCCCGTGAACAACGTGCAACTCAATTCTGAAATAAGAGAAAAAAATAAGAAGCTAATAATATCCCAGACAATAACATTTCATAGATGCATTTTTGTTATCTAAATTGGATCTAAGTTTGGCCACCAACTCGCCTGATGGTAAGCGACGGTGTAGCGGAGGATGGAGCACGTAGACCCAGAAGAAAATTATTCACTCTAAGTAGAGTGGATAGATTTGGGGAGAACGATAGTTGGGGAGTCGATGCAACTGCCCAGACCCGTCGCCCACAACGGTTGCACCGGACTACATCCCGAAACACGACTAGGTCGCTTCACGGCATGGCTTCATATGGTGGGTAGTAACCAGCCGCGGCCAAACCCTTCCACCAGAGAGTACTACCTGAGACTGACAGTATCTATACTCTATAGACTCAATTAAGCATTTCCATACATAGATAAAACATTCTAACATGTTTTAATCAACAGTGAAGGTGAATGCAAACAAGTGGAACATCTCTGACTTGTTTCTTCACTCTTTGATGTCTAGTAACGTGGTTAGCAGTAATTAGCGCCGGCCGCAGCAGCTTGCACCGACACATCCGCATGCAATCTGAAATTACGAAACGTAAGACAATTCAATTATCGCGCGCAGTATTAGGCGAACTCCGCACTATTTCTTAATGGCGTATTTTTAGACGAACTCAGTGCGGTACAATTGGTTTTTGTTAATTATTCGTAAGTAGCTGTGGTGATCCAATTTCGAAATTAATCTAGTCATTCACGTAACAAGTGTTTTGTAATGCAAGATAAATGTTTGAAAATCATTAACGCATGCTTAGCGAACTCTAAAGTTATTATATTAAATGGAAAAAGAATACGGTCGCGAACAGGATTCGGACCTGCGCCTCCCAGATATATACTCCAGGCGCTCTGACCACTAAGCCATCTCGACCTCTGCTCTCCACTTAATATAATAACTCTTTTTCCATTTAATATAATAACTTTAGAGTTCGCTACGCATGCGTTAATGATTTTCAAAGATTTATCTTTAATTATTAAGGTAATTGCATTCTTTACGACATTGTATTAACTGCAAAGTTAGTCGTGTCGGTTCGGTCACTTGTATAGGGACTGAATTGATTGCAATGACGTCACCATAAGACGTGTTAAAATATGGAAGAAGAATTCGCGGTGGTGAGCAGAGGTCGAGATGGCTTAGTGGTCAGAGCGCCTGGAGTATTTATCCGGGAGGTGCAGGTTCGAATCCTGTTCGCGACCGTATTCTTTTTCCATTTAATATAATAACTTAAGTGTTTTGTATTTATATTAGTGAGTAATAGGAAAATATTTATTTTGGATTTTTTTAAACTCAGAGAAGCCATTTTACGCAGCACATGCTCACGTAACTATTGTGTGTCTGTAGATCCCTGTCTTTTTATATATATCCTGTATTTATAGTTATGATATTTGAAACACATAAGTACCTTTAAACATAATATTTATATTTATTGCCATCATCATTCTTTAAGTATTTGTGGTGAGTGTGACGAATTTCCAAGAACAACATTAATAGAAATGTGATCCTTCCCAGTTCCCTGACTAACGAGTTAACCGCAAAGGTGTCAGTGCGCAACTCAAGTGTTTGTAAACTCCGCACTTGGCAAAGACAATGACTTGACGCAAGTCATTATATTGTGTAACGCATCGACGAAGACGGTCATATAATTACTAAAAACACAAGCTCGTAAAATTCATATGAATGTTGATGCAACCACCAAAAACAATGCGACGTGCACGATGTGATCATCGAAGATCCCCAAATGACTTACATAAAATCAAAATATTGTTTATTCAATAACAGTTAATAGAACGGCAAACATTAAAATAAGACAGTTTCCAAAAAGATTACTACTTCCTAGGACTCTATTTAAAAAAAAA
Organism: Xylocampa areola; assembly: GCA_935421205.1. Taxonomy (NCBI): domain Eukaryota; kingdom Metazoa; phylum Arthropoda; class Insecta; order Lepidoptera; family Noctuidae; genus Xylocampa; species Xylocampa areola. Next base: position 21,127,316 of record OW285206.1, read on the forward strand.
AAGACTCCGGCTACGTCAATAAGGCTACCTGGTTTCTGGTAAATAATGGCTAGATGCTGCCAACTTTGTTGTTGATTTTATGCAAGTCATTTGGGGATCCTCGATGATCACATCGTGCACGTAACGTACGTCCTTCCCATTGCTAATTAGCAAAGTCTGATATCCAATGGGAAAGACTACAGTCTAGTACCTAAAGAGAAAAAGACTAAACGAAGCTGAGAAAGGTTAAAAAAGGTGTCAATTAACCAAATAACAGTTATTTTTAATATCTTAGGTTTTCGCGATCACTACACATTATAATAAAACAACTTTTAACTGGATTAATCGCGTGTATTATTGGTTTTTGTTTTTCCCGAGGTTTCGAACACTGCAGCGTTCGTGGTCGCGGGAGGACAGTTATGTTTGCCAGTACTCCTTGAGAAAGCGTCATTTTGGGTAGGTTAGGCGACTTTAAGTTACGGGAATTGCTTACCAACAGTCACTTAGTTGTGGTCAATATTTACCTTTTTTGGATAATCTAGTTCACAGACACGGTGAAACATCGTGAGGAAACCTAAACTTAACCGTCTGAAATCGCCAACCCGCAGTGAGCTAGCGTGTTGATCAATGCTCGTGCCTTCTCTGTATGAAGAGGCCCTTGCCTTACTGTGGAACACTTATGGACTGGTTATGTTGTTCGTACCCAAATCTGCTGAGAGCAGTTCGCTACGTTCATGTGTCCGTGCCCTATGTCGTCACCCGTCAGTTCACACACAAAAACAATAGTGTTTTGATTGCAGTCCCATTGTCCGCTCGCTCGTGAACTATAGGAATCATTACCTCTTTCCACCGTTCCGTATGACCTGCACCGATGGGTCTGTGAAAGTGCTTGTATCCTGTACACAATGGTAGACGTTGGTCACACTTTCGCGATGGCTGGACTAAATGAAACAGTACCCAGATGAGATGTGAGTGGAGCCTATAATAACTAATGAAAAACTGGAGTTACGACTACGTTCATGTATATTTTATATAAACTTTACCCCACACTAGGAATTTATTCCTGTGTCGTGGGTGCGTTTACACCCAGACCCGAAACAATTATATATAGATCACACAAATATTTGCTCCGTGCAGGAATCGAACCTGCGACACGCGGCGCAGCAGTCGGTTTCTTGACCACTGCGCCAACCGCGACGTCAAAATATTGTATTGGGGAAGTACAATATTATGTTATGACAGTAGCACTAGACTACCTTGTTGATCTAGTGGTCCCAAGCGCGACTGCACCTTCTCCTGGGTTCGATTACCGGGTTTGGGAAAGTGATGTTGAATTTTTTTTATTTATATAATACTATATTCACAAAACAAAAATTTTATTTGTATGACGTGTTTATTTGCAAATGTTACAAGTATTATGATTATACTGTATGCCCCATAGAATTAGAATATTTTTGCTACCCCATAGAAGGACATAGAGCTCAAAAAACTGCAACCGTTTTTGAATTGTCAATGTGTGCGTGCAATAGTGATGTACAACGTGGAAATATTGACACATATCGATTATCGATAAACAGTAGTTCAGATGAAAAGACTTGGTATTAAAAATGAAAATATTTTCAATTAAATTATGTTAATAAAACTAAAATCACAAGCGTAGGTATTATTTAATGCACTTCATTAATTAATTACATTATTTTAATTTATTATTTTAAAACATTTGATACCATAATTATATTTCATTGGTAATAGGTACTTTGTTAAGAAAGCATCTTTTAAGGACCCTGAGCAGTGTATAGAGTATGACTGATTGAGATGATGATTGACTGAATGATTTTTACCTACCTATCTTAATACCATTGCGAAGGTGGTCTGGACTCAGCGCAGCACACGCTTGAGGTGTGCCCTGCCTAGACCGCTGAGCGGCGGATACTAAAAGCCAGTATGAGGCGAGATCTATTTCTGCCGGCAGTAGTGAGGTCTACGCTGGCAGATTTAGGGAACTGGAGAGAAATGGCTTCCTTTTATGATACTGCTGTCGTCCAGAAAGAGGCCGCTGAGCGGAATTGTGAGAGGGCCGATCCCTCTCGGAGAAGAAGGCGTCTATGAGGCAACCGCCTCGGCGCCTAACAGCCGAAACCCCGCCTGTATGATTTAAGACAGGCGGCCCTTTGGGGTCACGGGTGCTTAGAGAGGGGACTTTATTTACCCATCGTGATCCCAGAGAAGACGGTGGCATAGTGGTCACGTGCTATCGTGCACAGCGAGGCTTAGGGGAGACTCATTTACAGTCTCTTCAGGGATGTGTCTTAATAAGCGCTGCATAGCGGGGGTGCTGGAGCTGGTCTATTAAGTGCCTCCCTCCATATGCTGATGGTGACCGCCGAGGTGGTTTTAGTGAGGTAAGAATCTCACACACCCCTGTCTTATCCATAAAGGCCGGGTACGCTTTTAAAGGTTTCCCCCTGAAAAAAAAGGTATATCCTATTATCTTTTCTTATTTCTTCTTTTTATTTATTATTTTTTCTTCTTTATCTTTATTCTTTTCGTTATCAATTAGTCTAACCCATTTTTCCTTTTCCTTAGCATCGACAGAAAACCTTTTAGTATAAAAAAGATATTATAAAAATGTTAAATTCTCTTGAATTTGGAGTAAAAATGTTAACAACATATTCATTACGCTATCACATATAGGCTCAGTGCTCACCGCCTAAAGGTGATAGCGCAGGAATCACCAACTAGTTTCATTCGGGGCCTAATCAAATTCAAATCAAATAGCGAAGAATAATAGTAGCGCAGTTCGTTAGATCATTATTAAACTAAGGTCCGCACAAAGTAGGTTGGCGGTCCGGATTCGAACCGCATTTGGGGACTACTGTAAAAGCGTGATGAAATATATTTATAACGTAACCTGGGCCACTAAGCTACGCTAAGCTTCTTATATGTTATAAACGTTCGCACAGACACACCGACAAACAGACAGAAACGTTTCCAAACATTTTGGTTTCATCGTATTATGTACCCCTGTGCAGAGATAGTTAGTAGATCTACACTAATAATAAATTCTGATATCGGAACTTTTTGTTCTAAAATTTCATCGACACAATAGTCGACACTGACAAGTTACTATTTTGTATACATGAAATGAAAATTTATATTAGAACAACGTACTCAATATTGCTTTTATGACCATTGTTTTTTACTATAGAGAAAATTCACTATTTTCTTGATAGGATTTGGTTTTCAAAATAAATTTACTAAAGACAGATTTTTCCAAAATATGGCCATGAAAATATATGCTTTTGTTGACAATTTACGTGTGAAATGAATGTTTTTCTGGATTATTTTTATAAGAAACATCGCAGTCACCAACACAACACGTAGGCATTGCTTATAAATTTTAAAACTGTATAAAATATACAGGATTCACTGACAATACAGCAAATTTAAGTTAGCGTGATTTTTGACAGTGACACTGGAGAAAACAACATCTGCCAATAGTGCTGACTGAACCTAAATATGCTTTCTCTTTCTAACATGTGATATTTCCGTAAAAGATTCCATTCCCATAGTAGGCTTTGTTGGTCTTTTTCTATCCTACGTTTATGGTATGCCCAGTTGGGGGAACACAGCTGAACTATAATGTAATTGTGTAACATCTTCTATACCTGTGATTCACAATAAAACAATTTTAATTTGAATTTGAAAAGTGTTACAAAGGCGGACTTTCTGTTAGAAAATTCTCTGTAGCAGCCCGACGTTTGGAAATGTACCCGGTAGATAGTAATGGACTCACCACCTATTACATGGGTGAAGAGTAGCATAGCAGTAGGTCTTGTGGATGCAACCAGAGCTGCTGAGCGTGATGTCTTGGGTTCGATTATCAGATCAGACAGTGTGATTCGGTTTTACTGTTCTGGAAATTCTCAGCCCGATATAGCGATAGGTTCAGCACCGCATGACATGGGACTTGATAACTGTATCAGTAAGAATGTGGATGTAAGTAATAGTTACACCTCTGCTGTCCCTTCAGGGCTACATGCGTGATATATAAGAAACGGGGTTACATAATAAATGATATTAATTTACAGACCATTGGAGTTTGTAAAGGGATTTCATTAGTTTCGAATATCTACAGTCATGATGTTCAAATCATGAGCGGAATGTAGGTGGTACCTATATAGTACATGTTTTGATTAAATATGCGATGGGAGACCGTTTGATCTTTGAACTACACAATTTATGGTAGAAGTACCATAAGTTATATTGTGATTAATATAGTTAAATTAATTTAAGTAATTTGATTATAAAGTTATCTGTGTTAAACGCCGGTTAGTGGAGTGTGATAGTAGGATAACATCAGAACCTAGCGCATGAATAACATTTGGTATTATATAGCTAGATAGAAGGAGACCATATCGGTGGCGGTTACCACCAACAACAGCATTCCCAATGAGGGTTGACGTCAGGCAGGCGGCCGGTCATAAAACATAGCCAAAACTTTAGCAGCATGTAATTTCAAAAACAATTAGAAAGTGGAAGAACCATACATGATGCGCCGACCCCAAATAAATTGGGATAAGGGCAGGGGGGTGATGATGATGATGATGAAGCTGGGCGGTGCACCTATGAACGGCCCGGTCAACGTTGGAGTTTCAGTCATTACAATCATACTTGATAAGCTGCTGCGTCAGTGATTAGCAGACACAATACATTTTTATTGTTACAACGTACAGATCTGTACGTTACTGAGCCGAAAGGTTAAGCTGGAATAAGAGTTCTAAACCTTTATGGCAGAAATCGACCATAGTAAAAAAAGAATCGCTTAATCTCAGCCGGTCATCAATACAGCATCATCAAGTTTGGCAGAAGGTACAGTAGCCCGCAAGTTCGTAGTATCACTTTGACCTTGAGCTGGCCTATTATAGCAGGGAGTTTCAATAGTATGCGAGACCAGCGTATACTGGTTTTTTTAGCACTACCGTGCGGCCTACTGTACACTTAAAATGTACTTATTGAATCCTGCTATTGAATTTAAGAAGGGTTTACTCTATTACCATTTATCGGGCACGATTCCAAAATTCTAAGAAATTCTTAACAGGAAAAACCAATAACACTTTACCCGACCTGGGAATAAAACTGAACCTCACGCTCAGTAATTCAAAAGACCAAAGTAGTAGATAGAAAAAAAAACTTCAGTTAAATGTGGGTGTACAACTGTGAACACCTCTGCCTACCCCTTCGGGGAATCCAGACGTGATATATAACAACCAAAGCTATAAGATTATCTTATTAATTAAGTTTATTAATTTTCCAACTCCACAAGGATAAGTCCAGGATCTGATCGTTTGAAGTAATTAACAAATTGATGTCTGATCTTGATGCCCGGCTGAAAGTTTTGACTTCTTATCCTCCGGTTTATTTTGTTACTGAATATAATTTTACGGCCTGAAACATTTTCAGAAGTTAGTCCCCGTTTATATATTTTATGTTATAGGAATTTTTGTCCAATTTTTATCTTAAAAATTACTTTTAAAAGAAAGTTATTCTTCAATGGAATGCGTTGAGATCCATTCATGGTCACAGGTGTGGACTCGAAGGCACGCTGCGGCACGTACTACTGACTTCTTTTTGTAATAATCTACGTATTAGAAATTAATTGATACTTGCATAAATAAAACGATGCAGGAAAATATGGCGAGGAACCAAAACACGAGAGATGTTTTCAATCGTGTGGAAAGCCATTCAGGTGGTTTAAATTCTGACACTATAAAAGATTGTTCATCAACCATATAATAAGAAGAAAACAAACGTGAATCTAACAGACACACAAGCACATTTAAGCTAATTAAGCTACCAAAATATAAACATCGGGCCCCCTTATTTATACTTCTGTGGTACCTATTACCTCGTAATCTTTTTTTATAAGCTTGACGCTATTAAAGATATCCTCCAAAAAGGTAAGGTGCGTAGGACTCGCAACAGGGGCGCGTGTATGACCAGGTGTATGAACATGGACGAAACAAGAGGCATATGTAAGGATCGTAGCAGGTGGCGTTCTGTAGTTTCTGCCTACACCCATAGAAATAAGGTGTATTTTCCAGGTGCAGGTACCCGGCGATCACATCTAGTCTTACCAGAGGCCGCATCATTTGTTACCTGTTTAAAATGGCTTAGTTATAAGGCCCAACAGTTTCCAATTGGCTGATAGTGACGTAATTTGTGAAAGATCTGAAAATTTACATGTTTCAGTAAACTGGGGCTTTAAAGTTAATTTCCCTTTGAATATCACTTTCAGGCGATTGATGTCGTGAACATTTCTATCTTAATTTTATAAACCTGATCGAATTTACAAAATTATACCTAGTTAAATGTAAATTTGTCTTCATCCAATCATTGTGTAGGTATCTTACTAGAAATGTTTTTTGCTTTATTCCTATTACTTATGGCGCAGATGGCAACACTGCTTTTTTTTTTGTTTGCCACACCGATCATTCGGTTGAGTCGGCGAGTAAAGGACGCTGTTCTGTTACGTTCCACCGTGGTAGACAGACCTGTGGCATGCTGATGTAGCTGATCCTCTAATATATGCCTCTAATATATAGAGTTAATGATATTGTTGTAATTACTTGTACTGTAAGTGTTTTGAAAAAGATTTGCTACGAATCACTTTAAGTAAACGTGCTTTTAGTGACAAAGAGCCCTATGCCAGTTTTGACCAACGTTCCCCAAATTTTAGGGGCTACCTAAGCTAAGCTAGGTAACCCTTAACGATAGTTTCGTTCTCACCATACTTTAGGGAACACCTAAACGCTTAGGTGTCTTTTTTCGGTAAATGTACGGTTTTGGTCACCTCTAAAATATAGGAGATTCCTAGTAAGGGGTCACTGAGCATGTTGAAAATGACATTAGGTAAGGGGTCAAATTAAGGACTATTTACGTTAAAAGAGACTCCTACTTAAGGGATGATTTAGGGAACGTTGGTGAAAACGGGCATTAATGTTGGTCCTATTTGCCATTTCCGCTAGAATCTTGATTGTCAAATAGGAGAATTGACTTTTATGCCTTAGCTCCTATCCTATCCTACAAGCTTTTCCCACTTATAATTTTTTGGCTACGTAAAAAGTACCGTCACCAACCAACCATTTAACCAGAAAAAATGGGAGTTAGTGTCCGTGAACGGATTCTATATTGAACTTATACTTATGAGTACATATCATCATTTAATACTAATTTCGCCAGGTGCTCGTACGTAAATATTATAGAAGCGGTTTCCTGCGACCACATCCACAAACGCACGCGCAGATGTTATGAGAATATAGCCACAAACACGGATATACATGCACATGTAGGAAAGTTACGGTAGCCGTTCCCGTCTCTCCTCAACTTTGCATCCACTTCTTAAATTTTTTTATTTGCACAAAGGTTAATAGACGCAGTGTAAACATAAACCAATTCAGGTTTTTCTGTGACCACAGCGCATCGCGCCCGCACTCACCGAAAACCGTTTACCCTCATAATTTTATATTTCATTTAGAATTTACAATAACAAACTCATAAAGCGTGTTTTTTTTTCTCCACTATTTAATTTATTATGGAGTTTCTTGCCGGCTGTTCTCCATAAGACCAACTTCTTGGAACCGTGCACCTTAGCTTAGACTTTTCATAAGTGCCTGTAATATGGCCTATTTGAAATAAAAATTTTGAGTTTGAGTTTGAATTTATATAATTTAAGTAATAAGCTTTACTTCCTGTAGGAATTATATAATCTTTCTTCTCTTTAGTTCCTATTTTTAACCGACTTCCAAAAAAGGAGGAGGTTTCTCAATTCGACCGTATATTTTTTTTTTTTTTTTTTTTTTTTTTTTTATGTGTGTTCGGGGATAACTTCGTCGTTTATGAACCGATTTTGATAATTATTTTTTTGTTGGAAAGAAGATATCCCAACGGTGGTACCATGGTAAGGAAACCAGGATCTGATGATGAGTCCCCGAGAAATCGAGGGAAACCTTCGAAAATCGTAGGGGCGACTAGTGCATTTGTTAATTTTTCATTAAGTATTTTAAAGCGCTACTATTTAATGAAGGTCTGGAGTCGATCTGATGATGGAGCCGAAAGACGGTCTAGGGAACTCTTTAACGATTTACAGCAATTACCTGGTGTTTGGGCTTGATTAATTTGTATTGATGAGAACTTTACACCTAGATAGGTTGTGACTGTCATTAGGGGTCTGATGATGAAGACGAAGGACAGTCAAGGGAACTCCTCAACGTTTTACAGTAGCTACCTTGTTTTGTATGTATATCCGTCGATATAATTGTTTGAAAGAGTAGTCCCCAGAGGTGGTCCCATTTCAATTTAGTGAAGATCTGATGAAGATCTTCGAAGTTAGACAATGGAACTCTTCAATAAATCACAGCAAATCACTCGCAATTGCTGTAATCGCATGTTCATGTATAGTTCATGCCACTCAATACATACATAGCATCATGCCTGTATTGCCCGATGGGGTAGGCAGAAGTGTCCACTGTTGTACACAAACATTTCACCGATGCAGTTATTAAGTCCTAGCGGCTTTCGAAGGCCTACCCATATTATTAAATAACTAAATTAACTTATGTATGAAGTATACAAACTTATAGATGACCTATACAATATATATATTAGACTTAAAACTAAAAAGACTAAAATAAATTAATTTTAAACAAAAAATGAAAACCGCCTTCAAAAGTCTACTACACTAAAAAGTTTAAAATAATATCAAAATTTGCTTATAATAAAATCATTTTAAAAGAACAATATATAATAATAATCTGTTAATTTTGGAGTCGGTGCCTGATGTATATGGGGTTTACAACCAGATACAAAGGCCGGTAACATAACCACAGCACAACGAACATAAGTGACTAACAAGAGGAAAACAATAACCCTCTCCCAGTACAGGCACCGACTCCAAAATTAACAGATTATTATTATATATTGTTCTTTTAAAATGATTTTATTATAAGCAAATTTTGATATTATTTTAAACTTTTTAGTGTAGTAGACTTTTGAAGGCGGTTTTCATTTTTTGTTTAAAATTAATTTATCTTGACACAATCCCAGTCTCTAGTCATTCTATCTTTATGTTTTAAAAGTAGGTACTTAAACACCATTAAATTTCGAGTCAAGACTGGATACATGAGTGAAAACAGACTGCCGAAAAATGACATACGTCATCATTGATCATCATCTAATAAAACTTCATTCGCTAGTTATTCGATTTTGTTTTATTATTTCGGATAACATTAAGATGGTACCTTTAGCCACTTAATAGATAATGCCACTGGTACCAGAGATCAACAACATTCCTCTTAATAATAGTGTAATTTTCATCCTGCCCCTGCCTTAGCCGATTTAGAAAATCGAGAGATTGACATTCTTGAATTTTTACACGACTGCCCAAAAAAGGACTTATATGTTTTTAGGGTTCATGTTTGTATGTAGGTTTGTGAGTTTCTTTATTCAACCGTAACTTCTAAACGCCTGAACTGATTTAGATATATGACGTATCGTTAGAATTCTTACATTATCCCGAGTAACATAGGCTAGTTAGATTAAAAAGAAATTGTGATATAGAGTACACAAGATGTGAAATAAAAAAAGTTACAAATGGCAGGCGTGGTTTTTATTTATTAATTTCATCTTGTTCCTATCCATAATTAAAAAAATGTGGTGTGAATCGTCCGCCATGTTGCTCTACAAGATACTGATACTACTATATACGTTGTACATACCGAACATTGTTAAACATTCATACATGTCGTGTATATTTTACCCTCTCTCAAGTCATTAGTTAGTACCCGCTGCGCCTGCGTTGTATTAGCGAAAGTCATATTAAAAGCCGCTTAGTGATAAACATCGCCAGTTATGTTCGTCCTTTGTACTGACAATCTGTTTATGCTCTTTACACAGTAAACAATTCACATTCAGCGGAAAATTGTATGGGCCAGATATTTAATTAAATTTCTATAAAGCATCGTAGTGAACTTCGCACAAAAAACAGATTTTAAAAGGTAGGGGGCCGAGTTGCCCGCGTCCGTAGGAGTGCACCCTTAAAATGGAATCCCTGGGTGGTGCAAAACAGATAAAACAACTCCGGTGGGAGGATTCGGCCGCGGCTGGTTACCACGCATCGGACGAAGCCAAGCCGTGAAGCGACCTAGTCGTGTTTCGGGATCCGGTGCAACCGTTGTGGGAGACGGGTCTGAGCAGTCGTATTAACTTCCCTATTGTTCTCCCCAAATCTATCCACTTAATGTACTTGGAGTGAATAGATTTATTCTGGATCTACGTGCTCCATCCACGGCCACACCGTCGCTTACCATCAGGCGAGTTGGTGGCCAAACGTAGATCCATGTAGGATATGAAAAAAAAGGTATTGAATATTTATAATACGATAAAGACAAGATTTTTAGTTTCAAAAATTTTCGGTCGCTGGCAGAGCTTACCTCTTCATTAAATAGTAGGTATTGTCTATAAAGTTCATATTCTTAAACCTTAGCAGTTTCTCACATTTTCTCAGAGAAACCTACAATTAGCACTGCAAAATTTATTGAATTTTTTATCCTGAAACTTTGATACCTACTGCATCATAGATTAGGTGGTAACAGACAAATCACACAGGCACAAAACACCCAGGCACAAGGATTACTGTGGACATAATAAGTATGATGGAATCCAACGCATGACTATATCGCGGAAGTAATTACTCAGCCTGCGTGTCTATCGCGTCGACCGATATTCAGACTTACTCCACATTTTAAGCACTTTATTTAGGTTATAAAAGTTGAAAGAGCGTTGAAAGTTAATCTGAACTTCCCGGAAGAGGAAGCACATTATTATTTTATTATTAATAACCTATCATTCAACAGCCCATAAATTATATGTTGCAAACAAGAATCAACATCAATTAAGATCTTTTTTCAAAACCAAAGAACCTATAGGGGTATACCAAGGTCCTTTTCCAACCTATTGCCATCCACCGCCTGGGAAGAATTCTAAACTTTACTACCTACTTAGTATCTACCAGAAACTGGACACAATTCCAAACTCTGGGCTGCAACTAAGAAATTTTCATGCATTACGAGTTTGTCATGCTCACTAAAATGTCTTGCTGATGGTGGCGTTGTGTATCGGGTCGTTGGGCCCTTCAAAATGGTTGAGTTCAGCGATGCTGATGCGGCGGGTGCTGTCTGTCGGGAATGATCAGCTCGTAATTGCCTTGGTAATCGTTTTGGCTTTATAAACTTCTATATCTATACAAAGTGTCCCTGTGAAGCTATGCGAGAGCGAGGCTTTTCAGTCCTTGACCTTTGTGACAATATTCCAATTTTAAATACAGCTGGCCTAGAAATCTGGCTTGCAGTAGGTAAAGATTGTGGAGTGGGTACGATATAAGCCTCCGCAGTCTTGCTACCTTTATCATTATCATCAAAGATCAGTAATCCTCTAAATAGTAATTGAACACTAAAAAGCACGATTTGACCATCATAACCGCAGTGTCGCCAAAACGTGATGCAGAAAACTAATCCTTAACGGATTACTGTAGTACTTATCTTTTGCCTGAGGCAGTCGGGGACAAGAGAATCTGTAGAGCACCCGCGAAGGTCCTGGTCCGCCACTGATGCTGATGAACTCAGTTAATTTGTACCTTCAAAAATCTTCGAGATAATCTAAAGGCCAAGTTTTATTCATCGTCATCCCCCTACCCTTATCCCAATTTATTTGGGGTCGGCGCAGCATGTATTCCTATTCCATACATCTTTTTTAGCTGTCATATCGTCAGTCACTCCTTTTCTAACCATATCATATTTAACACAATCCATCCATCGCTTCATTGGTCTTCCTCTACTCTTGTAGCCATCTACATTCACACTCAAAACTTTCCTTGTCACATGACCCTCATCCCTCTGCATCACATGCTCATACCATGCTAAACGATTTCTACACATCTTCTCAGTCACCGGTGCCACTTTGAGACTTCCTCTTATATATTCATTTCTAATTCTATCCTTCCGCGTCACACTACACATCTCTCTTAACATTCTTATCTCAGCTGCATATAGTTGTCTTTCATTCATTCCCTTCGTGGGCCAACATTCTGAACCATACAATACAGCAGGTCTAATAATTGTTTAATTGATTTTCCTTAAGTTTAAGGGGAGTTCGGGGGTCACAAATAGTTCCCGTGACCTGCCGCCATTACATCCACTCTGTGTTAATTCTGTGCTTGGCCAAGTTTTATTGTACATATTTATTTTGTGTACGTGACGAAACAGAAGACGATTCTACGACTAAAGTATATTTATTTGAGAAATTCTTACTGTAAAAATAATAATTTTCCACAACCGAATTGATAACCTCCTCCTTTTTGGAAGTCGGTTAAAAACAAATTAATTTCACCAATATATCATATACAGGAAGCAGGTATATCTCTGCCAAAAAAATATTTTAATTTCTTACCTACGCCTTTGTTACCTATTTGTCCACGCCGAGTACCAGGCGCCCAGAAAACTGAAGATAAATCGTACACAATTAAGTATGAGCACGTGATGCGTATGAGACTAGAATATTAGGGTGCATGTTCACTGGAGAGAACAGAACTCAACAACAGCAGATAATTGACTGCAGAAATTTGCTCTATTGAACTCTTTTTTAAACATTTAAAAGTAGCTTAAAACTTTGTAGATGGTTTCTTAACTTGGCCCCTCTTTAAAGTACTACTAGAACCTATTTATTGTGAGTTGATTTACAAACATATCCAGAATCATTACACGTGCGTGCTATCCAAGTATTAGCTTCGACGAGTATTCGTTTTTACGAGAAAAGAATTCGCGGCAAACAGCACGAAAGTTAATCGCTCAGCCTGTAGAGGCGGTACAATGATGTTGGCAACAGAGGACCTACTGGCGCTACTATAGTTTGTATCCATGCAAAGCTATTTCATGAAACCATTTTGACATAATTGCTAATGTCACTACCATGTTTTGATTAGTTTGTACTAGAAACAAGCCTAGGTGCTGACTTCTATTTTAGATTTTATCCTATTACTGGCTCCATCGGTGACCGTATCGGTGGCAGTTACTACAGACAGCAGCATTCCCAATGAGGGTTGACGTCAGGTAGGCAGCCGGTCATAAAAATTGGCAAAACTTTAGCAGCATGCAATTTCAAAAACAATATACATGCTGCGCCGACCCCAAGTAAATTGGGATAAGGGCAGCGGGATGAAAATTGACTCCTTCTGCATTAATTACGATCATCAAAAAACAGTATTACAAAATATATTCTCAATCTTGTTTCCATGTTTCGCGTAACATTCGCTGTCTATTGTGAACGCTACACAAATCCACTCAACGGTGTGAGCAGACCACTAGCAGCGTCAGCCGGAAGGGCTTTCATCGCGCCCATTCATAATGCGCTCACGCAGATCAAACTAGGACTACAACTACGGCTATTTTGATGTTTACCCGGCTAATGTGCTTGTGTGAGAGTGGGTGGAATTAGGTGATAATGTTAAAAGTAGTTCCTGGATACTTTATTTTGTTAGCTATATAGTTTTATTTTTAGAGTGAAGCAATGCGCTCGAAAACCCAAATCACCGAAGTTGTTCAGAAAACCCCGAACTGAAGTCCACTTCAGTTCGGGGTTTTCTGTTTAAACATATGTCCTGTTTCGCATGTTGTGGGCTAAACTCACAACCGGTCACATAACATCACATGACGTTACAGCAGACCTAGATGGAGAATACGGATTGAACTAGGTACTTACTGTCTAAATTGGCCCAACAAAGCCCTAACCATGAGGAGTGGAAACAGCATAGGGAGGCCTTTGACCTGCACAAACGGGCCTGAGAATAATAATATCTAATGTAGTGAAGTACCTATGCTTGCCGATTTGAATACTACACAAGGATGTGGGCTTCCGTTTAATTGTCCAATAAACTGTTACATAAAGCTTGGTGCACATTGTAGCCTCATCACACATATATTCCCAATGTTTTAATATCGACGAATGATCCGTCAGTGCTTTGTGGTGCGGTGCGTCTCGCCATAATATGCGCCTTTAAGTATTATAATAATTTAAAATTACTGTAAAAGGTATTTTACAAACAGAAATTAGGTAACTGACTACCGCGACACCTCGTATCCACAACACTATTTATTATTTTACTAAAACAACCCAGAATTGAAAATTTTCAAAGCAACGTTTACAAAATGGTTACAATATAAACTTCAAAATTATAATAATATTCCCTGCCCTAGTCGGCGAAATGTTAAGAAAACGTTAGTTCGTTTATCACGCCATCCGTCAATCTCGCTCGACACTACTTTAGCTATCTCCCGCGCATCTCAGATCAACCGGCTCAGATCGAGGTAATCACAAGAATTGTGCCGCTAACCTAACCTAGTTTAGTCGAACTAGAGAATGCTACGGTTTATACTATAATTTGTAAGAGATAAAGTTTTTACGAACTTTTTTATGGACAAATAAAGTAGTACCTATACTACGTATTGTTACTACGTCTGTTATTTTATTATGGTGTTTTCTTTCTCTTATGTTTGCCAAATAAGTTACGTAATCAGAGCAACGATGTTTTTTCCTCTTTTTGAGAATAATGTTTAGATTTGATATCGCAGTTTCTTTTGACAGCGATTTAAACAAATAATTCTGTGATTAGACAATTTTCCAGGTTACTGTCCCACGGTGTGAATTGATTCCTATACGATTCCCGAGTCGAACATCTCAGAAGCCACCCAAAGTTTGGGATTGTGCTTGATACATGGCAATAGACTCACCATCTATTATATGGAACTTCAAAACTGCATCGATAAAATGTGGTTGTACAACAGTGTACACCTCTGCCTACCCCTTCTGGAAATACAAGCCTGATGCTGTGATTTTTTATGCTAAATGTCTTTGAAAAATCATAGTAGATTTCCTAAAACTCCATCATAAAGCTCGCGCCACACATCAAAAGCTACGCAACCATAAATCAGCGCTACATTTTATGTTCTAGTTTACATCTCACTTGGTCACTCCGTAAACAAATTAACTTCATTTTTACATCAGCGTCGGATGAAAGCGGACGTCGGCCGGATAGATATGACTGATGTCTTGCGGCTAATAAACCTATATATTTTATCTTTCTCCTTTCTTGTGGTATGCCCTTTGTGTTTCAGCGTCTTTCATTTTATTTCAGCTTTTAATTACGCATCTTTTCTTTTTAACTTTATTTCTTAGTTTTATGTTGATCTCTTTTGATGGAAGTCCTGTTTGATGGGAATTTTATTGTGCAGTAGCTATGTCTACCATAATAAACCTTAATTTAAAGGCAACGAAGTATTTAATGTAACATATTAATACAAACATTCACACTTTTTATTTTTTTAAATACACTTAAACTATTTCATTTGACATTACCCATTTGACGTTAGCAACACAGACGTCGGTCAGGCGTCTGTGTTGCCAACACTGGGATAAGGTGAGGTTCCGTTTGAACGTACAAAAGATCGGCCTATTCGCTCGGGGCTGGCATCGAATCTGGACATGTTTGCGCAATGTATTATGGTTTGGAGAAAATAAAAAACCAGCTATTAAGACCAGTATTACGTGCGTTATAATACACCATCAATATAGTTCTTAGTCTTACATTTCAAATAAATTCCTAATTAGAATCCGCCATGCATTCTAAAAATTTCTGACTTCCCAGGCTCAGCTCAATAGTATCAAATTCTTAAAAAACACGGAAATATCACTAAGTAGATAATAATAATACTTAGTAATACGATGTACCGCTGCTCGTGTTGCGCGGCCACACCTGTAGTGTCGCGCGCACGTGCATATAATACTTAGTAATACGATGTACCGCTGCTCGTGTTGCGCGGCCACACCTGTAGTGTCGCGCGCACGTGCATATAATACTTAGTAATACGATGTACCGCTGCTCGTGTTGCGCGGCCACACCTGTAGTGTCGCGCGCACGTGCATATAATACTTAGTAATACGATGTACCGCTGCTCGTGTTGCGCGGCCACACCTGTAGTGTCGCGCGCACGTGCATATTATATAATAATAATACTTAGTAATACGATGTACCGCTGCTCGTGTTGCGCGGCCACACCTGTAGTGTCGCGCGCACGTGCATATTATATAATAATAATACTTAGTAATACGATGTACCGCTGCTCGTGTTGCGCGGCCACACCTGTAGTGTCGCGCGCACGTGCATATTGCCACCAATTCCACGAAAAATTCTGGATTTGAAAACCAAGTTTGAGCAGATTTTTAGCTAGTCGCAAGACAAACTAGGACGCAGATTTTTTTGCTACTACAACTGTTTGCGATGTGACGCTATCTACTGCAAAATGTTCCAAACGCCAGAAAAACAAAAACCATACGTGATTAATCCGGTTAAAAGTTGTTTTATTATAATGCGTTAGTGATCGCGAAAATCTAAGATATAACATTGTTTTTAAATCTATGCCTATGTTACACAGGAAACTGCAAGGATTCCCATACAATGAAATCGGTTCAGGCATTTAGAAGTTATAGTTGATAAAGAAACTCACAAACATACATACATAATACGTAAACCCTAAAAACCTAACACTCCTTTGTTTGGTCCGTCGTGTATTATGATAATCACCAGATATTTTTATAACATCATTACTTTTATATTTGCAACTCACTTATTCATTATTTTCTATTCACATCTTTGTATGTTAACCGTACAGTCGATTTTTGACGTTACGTGTGAAGTTCGCGAAGTCGCGATCATTATTAGCAAAAAATCGACTAAGAATGTAAGTATAAAGTCTATTTAGCTCGTAGGCCTAGCGGTCTAACACATAGCTGCAGTATGTGAGGGTCCTGGGTTCGACTCCAGGGTTATTTAGGATTTTATTGTTTTTTTTAATTCTCAGCAGCAGCGCGGTGGTTTGTGCCGATGGCAATCTGTTCGAGACCCTTCTAAATTGAACTTATTCAGAACTTTCGAGAAGATCTGTGTAAGAATAATCTTGTACCTAGCCCAGCATGTATGTACATACATGCTATGTTATGTTGATATTATTACTTCGGAATACCTTTCACATAAGTATTAATATAACAAAAGAGACTGTTTTATTATTTTTTATCGAAATAAACATTTGTATCCTTTTCCCTTTGTTTGTTAAGACACTCAAAGAGTTTCTCCAATCGACAAGAACCTTCACTGTCGAAAATGATTCTTCAGATTGAAATATATTATGATACTAGCTGATGCCCGCGTCTTCGCCCGCGTGTCGCCCGGATGTCGGATATCGCGACCAAAAGTAATCATGAAATTTTGATCCCGGTCCTGCTTTCCAATTACCGCTTCATAATTGCCCATTTTTTTAAGTATTAAAATGGATGTAGTATGTTATGCTTAAGTGATAGACATATGCCATCGCGGACTTTTCTGTAGACCTATATAAAATACACAATTCCACTCAAAGGGTTTAGGCAGCGCACGCCAGAATAGCTCGCAGATGGTAGATTTTTTCCTACTTACTTGACACTTATCGTCATATTTTGGACAATTCACACAATATCTTTATAAATTGTAGCCTATGTGTTATTCTGATGTATAAGCTATATTATTATAAAATTTCATTAATATCCATTCAGTAGTTTTGACGTGAAAGAGTATCAAACATCCATCCATCCATCCATCCATCCATACTTACAAACTTTCGCGTTTATAATATTAGCAGGATTTAATATGTTTTCAAACGGACTCCCGAGGCTATATCGGAGCAAATATGTATGTAAATCTGTTTTCTTTGACCATGTTATGAGAAGATATTATAAGAATAAAACAAATAATATCTGTGGAACATATTAGTTTATGTTCGCATTTTCAGCATTGTTCAGTTATTGCAAAGAAAATAATTTTCCGATAAACGCAATACTTCGAACTACATATTAACAAAAAATATGCAGAAGGTTAGCATACTAACTAGTAATAAATTCTTGGGTAAGTATAACTTCATAAGGTATTTATTAGGAATTACTTATGCCATATTCTTATTAAGTCACGCGGGCTAGGGGACTACCATGGCTCACCGAGAGATTGTGTGGAGGTTTTGTACAGTCCTGAAAAGACCACTAGAGTCGAGTTTCTTGCACGTTCTTCTCCATAGGAATCTACACTTTAGAATGTGGCAATTAGTTTTTGACAATTCAAAAGTGCCTGTAAATGGACAAATTGAAATAAATTGTTTGACTTTGATCTAAAAAGATATGGGTGATCTTTATGGGAGATTTTGATCTTGAAGAATTATTTAACAAAGTCCCATATTAATTATTGTAACCGTTGAACAATAATGAATATGAATATGTGTCACGAAAGTTATTATACAATCGATGTCCCATATTTTGGCAGATTGTTTTATTATCGATATCTACAAAATTGAATAATCGATTTAATATCGAGACGATTTTTCGATATTTACAAAAGAGAGGAAACCTTTTCTTCATTGGGAACGCAGAATAACTAAATCACTACTGTATCCAGTACTACGAAGATGATACATACAAATATATAGGGCCTTTATTTTTCCATAGCCACCTAAAACTACACCAATCTGTTACTGTGTGGAGTGAACCTTTTGAATATCTTTTTGTACAGTTACTCTGCAGTTGAAGTATTTAATATCGGCTCCCCCAGTGACGCGGCCGCATTGCCAACCATCACGCCGATGCCCACGGGAGCCGGCCGGAATGCGCGTTAATTGCACATTTCAAAGTGCACTCATTAAATCGAATAAAAATAATAATTTATATATTATAAAAGCTGTCGACAGCCTCGGACACCACGGTCTTTCCTGCTGTAGAAGCGCAGGCCGCATAGCGCGGCACGCTCACTTAAACTACATCATCCGCCGTGCCCTCGCCACCGCCGGCGTGCCAGCTGTACTAGAACCCAATGGCTTGGCACGGGACGATGGTAAGAGACCAGATGGTATGTCGTTAGTGCCGTGGAAGATGGGTAGGCCTTTGGTGTGGGACGCAACATGTGTCGACACCCTTGCTCTACTCACCTTCCAAGCTCGGCTGGCTGTGCGGGCGCCGCTGCCTCAGCCGCAGAGACCCTCAAACGGCGCAAATACAGTAATTTAGTCGGCTGTTACGACTTTGAGCCGTTTGGGGTCGAGACGCTCGAAACGTGGGGTCCGAGTGCACGACTACTGCACAAAGAACTTTCGCGGAGACTGGTCGACACTTCGCGTGACCAGAGGGCTGGCTTATATCTCGGTCAGAGAATAAGCATTGCCATACAACGGGGCAATGCTGCCAGTCTTCTGGGCACTTTTCCTGAAGACAGCGACGCGGAGGAATACTTTGACGCCTGAGTAAATTTTCTTATTTTATTTTAAACTTAGAATAGTATTTATTGTATAGTTGTATAGTGTATAGTGTTTAATTGTAAATATTTGTCTGTACTATCTATCTAAAATATTATTTACTTAATAAATAAAATTATTCATTTATATATTTAACTCATGTTTTACCGGATAATCAGGTCTAGTACCGGCCTAAGAGGTCTTTAAAAGGTCGAGATGACTTAGTGGTCAGAGCGCCTGTAGTATATATCCGGGCGTAGGTTCGATTTCTGCTCACGACTGTATTTTTTGACAAATAGGCACAGATAAATCTTGGAAAAGCATTTACGCATGCATAGCGAACTCTAAAGTTATAAATTATGATTAGCTGACGTTTTAATGATGATTATAGTCAGCTTTACTCGGCCATAGGAAACACAACCATTTCATGAAATGGTCGGCCACATCATGAGGTGATCAATTCTAAGATCTGACCACCTATATGACATCAATTAAACCCAAAGGTCAAATGTTGTATCAGGTATCTTTGAAAGAAAGAAAGAAAAATTGTTTCTTCTAACATACACAAGACATCATAAAAGAGAATGGTATAGAAATTGCATGGTTTTATTAAAAGCTGCTATAGTAAAATCTTTGAAGCTCCTACACCATAGGCATGATGACAGATTTTGAAATCTCCTTTTATAATGTAGGTACCCGTCTACTATATCCGAAAAACACATTATTTCAGCGATAAACTAAGTTTCAACGCAAATTATTGTATTTTAATCTATCTAATTTGATTTAACCGCGAAAAGGCTGCTGGGTGTCATGGCGCTGTTTTTCGTCATGCCTCAGCATATTTGACATAAGTTGAAGCCATATTGTACGGCGATGATTGACATTTGACTGAGGCGTGACGTCATTCGCTGTGATTGACGTTTCAGTTAACATGGCCGATTGCAGCATTTTATACTTTTATTTTATTGAAAATCTTATTCATCTTAATGTTTTAATAAAACTAAGTAATTTTTTAGAATCCTTTGTGTCTATATTAACCTCTGAAACTTTTTATTTCTTTATTATTTGGTTCTTTAATCTGTCATCCTACCTATTGTTTCTCAGCTTATACCAACTCCACGCTAACGTAATCAACGCACGGAAATTCTTGAATTCTTGTGTAAACACGAAAAATTTCCGGCGGACATATAAACAGGTCTTTTCACATGAAAAATCTAGACTGCATTTATAACTGCCGCTTAGTTAATTATGCGCATAGTTCAGTACTGGTATTTGTAGTATTTATACGAACACTAGGCAAAGAGGTCGGAAATGGCGTCCCAAGGACGGTTCATTCACAATGATATGCGAATTACATAGATTTGTACAGAAGTTCTAGTCTGTACAGCAGTAAGTTGTGTAGAAGGGTGAAAGGACAAAACTCAAGTTTTCAACAACAAACGATACCAGCGAATGACAAAGCCTCTGCGTTTATCAGCTAGAAAATAAATAATAAGTGGACTTTCCCTGTGGATTTTTGACAAGTAATGTTTTAGGCACAGACATGTCTGTCAACTGTAAAAAGCAATGACCTTTTATAGTAGACAGCTACCAAAGGATGTGACACCATTATGTCGGCGCAGTTGACTATCTTTTTGTAAATGTCGTGGTGGCTGACTGGCTACACCTCCTTTCTGTTTCAGTTTGTTTTCACGAACTTCTGTAAGCGATCCTACCGCATCATGAACCAAATAAAATTCATTACACGTGATTATAGCCTTACCTAATAATACAAATATTCCTCCCGACCGTATTTCGGTCCTGGCGGCCTATCTCCACAGAGATAAGCCAAATATACAGGAGATATTATAGTGCACAAGTGTATGCGCAAACACAGGTGCACTCCCTCTTCCTTCACTCTCATATTCCGATGGGACGGCAATCCGAAAAGACCGGAGAGAAATTAGGCGCAGGACCGACGGCTTTACGTGCTCTCCGAAGCACGGGGTTGTCACACCACACTGACTCCGGACTGCTACTGTCAATAACACTTTGTCCCTGGGAATCGCACCCAGGACCTCACGCTCAGCATCCGCGCTTGCGATCACTAGACCAGCGAGGCAGAAGCCTTACCTACCTTATACTTAATAGGCCTTCTGATCTTCTTATATTTTGGCACGAGTGACTGAATGAGACCAGTTTTTGTTCACACGCCTGTGAGGCGTAAAAAGTGAGAGCCGTATTGACGTGCGGTGCGGCGCCGGACGTCGGCGGTCAGCGGATGAAAGTGTGGGCCAACTGGTGATGACTCGATACACTTCGGTGATTTGAGGTTGCAGGGGGATTTGTTGTCAAATCTTAATTTTTTTTTTTTTGCTTAATTACGAATACTTTACTTTTTAACCGACTTCAAAAAAGGGATGTTCTGTATTCGACCCGTATGTATGTATGTTTGTATATCTGTGATTTTCTCAAAAACTACTGATCCGATTTGGATGGAGTTTTCCTTATTTAAATACATATTTTTCAAGAAAGGTTATAGTATATAATATATTAGGGTCTGATGAAAATCTTCGGTGACAGACAATGTACCTTAACCTACCGGGGTCCCAGTGATTACTGCAACCAACCCGGCACTTCGGTAAAGGTGAGTGTGGTTTTTAGTCGGTAGGAGTCCGACACAATGTCCATTACTGATTTTCCACACTCCAAAAAAAAAGGGGGTTCGATTCCCGGTTGTGGGTGTACAACTCTATTTAACCTTTCACAGAACACAAGAATTGTGTACTTATATTATATGAATGTACCAAAAATGCTTAAAATAAGTTAAGCTTTAAAAAATGTAGATATACCTACAATCATTTAGTTTTCAGCTTGTTTGCAGCGATACAAGCTCTAAAATGGACATTGTATTGTTTTACATCGTACATACATACACCCCTCTATACGCCGATACATGACGACCTACTGGAACTGACTCCAAACGACTTTTAGATCAGTTCCCCGGGGACTGTTTAGCATTGTTAGTAAAGTCGGGCGTTACCTCCGGGACGACGTCGTAAAGTGCCACGGACCCGAGGATTGGAGCCGAGTATAAAATTCTGCTTGCTCATCGAAGGAATATATTATCTCCTCGATGTCATAGTTTCCTAGTACTTGAAGATTGATGAATACAGTTTATTTAGGTTTTAGCACTCTTTTCCGTAGTTGCTATTTACTTAAACTTAGTATAATAGAGAAAATAATGTTTAAAAAAATAATATACCGACCATATTGAGAACCTCCTCCTTTTTAATGTCGGTTAAAAATAACCTATTTTTATTTATTTTTAGATTTCACTTACAAAAGAATATTACATACATAAACACCACGTTAATATGTCCGTGGTGCGGCCGCTCCAATCTCAACTTAATATACCTAGTTACATACATTTTTTTTTTTTACTTACTATCTCTAAAACTTTTGTGTTTATCAATTTTCTTAACACATTTTTTTTGTTTTTTTTTTTTTTTTCAAAAATAGCATCTTAGCATCATAGAATCACGCCTGCATTCCCTGGTACGCAAAGGTATCTACAATTGTACACCCATATTTCACCAATACTATTGTCAAGTCCCATGTAAATAGGTGGTGAGCCTATTGCCATCAACCAGACACAATTCCGAACTCCGAGTTATTACTGAAAATTTTCTAAAAACCATATATACACTTTGCCTGTCCTGGGAATCGATCCCAGGACATCATGTTTAGCAGTCGCGCACGAGACCACTAGACCAATGAGGCAGTCAATATTTTTATTCAGCCGTTAAAGTACTCTACCTAGATTTTTCTCCGTATGATAATAAATAATAAAATGGATATATTCTGGGATCCTAAGCCCTCACAAATTCCCTCTGACCATCCACAATCAGCTTATATTAAACATGAATTTTCTATATTTCCATTTGGTTCTTGTTTGTTATCTTAACATGAATATAAACTATATCTTCGAAAGCAAGTCGGTAATAAAATATAAAATAAAGTTATAGACTTGGATCACTAATAAAATTGTGATCAAAGGTTATATATAAACTATAAATCTGATATCATTAGTTAGTGCTATCGATATATCGAATGATTTCCGATTGACGCGCGCTGTGTGTGTGCCAAATCCATAAAAGTGTTGGTTACTGCGCCTCTGCCAGATCCGACGCTTTCAATAATGCTTGCGACCGAATCCGGCGCCGCAACCGAAGCTGACCCATTAGAGTCGTATGGCGGACGGCTGAGGCCGGGTTCCGCACCACTCCTGTGCATAACACAAGTTACACAACTGCAGCGGTTTATGACAGAGTAGACTTATGTAAGCTTATTTATATTTGTGTCTAACCTTAGGAACACAAATATCGATACAGGCATCCAAGCGAAGATCTTTGTCGACAAACTTATCGTTTTATCAACAACTTATGTCATTTTGACGTTTTAAATCGACAAATGCGTCGACAAAAGGGACCATGCTCGCACCGCACGTTGGCAAGCAATAGACATATCCATTGCAGATGCGATTGTTGATTTAATGGTAAATTATATAATTAAACATATTCTCATTACAATCTGCTTCTAATGCGTTCACAGATAATTGATTTACCCAGTAGATTTACATTGCAAATGCGATGATATCTTAATTTCAACGGCACAATGATTAAAATATTTTAAATTCGCAGGTTGAAAACAATAGATTACGTAAAATTTTAAAACGTAATATGTACACTAATAAACAGTAAGAGAAACTTTATATATCTACGTAATAACTGCGCAAGTTTTGTCAGGATATGATATTCCTAGCATTCGCCGATCACTTGCGACTGTTTCCGGATTCGTGCGGATTTTGGCCGACTGCGCCTCGTGCATTGTTTACGAGCCATTGCTCATCGCTGAGCCGGCGATAATCCGCGCGAATCCGGCCGGATCAGTCCGACGGCGGACGAATCGATACGTACCAACACGAATGTAACTGCGTACATTCGATTACGGACGTTGTTTATCGATGCTTCGTAGTAAGCAGTGTGAGAATTATATTTATAAGCCCTGATTTTATATGGCTTTGTATAGTACCGCAGTGTCTAAAGATACACCTTATTATATTTAGTGGCATTATATATGCTAGTAATAATATTGGATTGCTTACACGTGTAAGCTTAATTTCGTGGAAAGTTTTGTCACTTGCTGGACTTTGTAGAATATGTATAAAGCTTTGATTGATTTATTTATGGACCTCCAACAGAGCATAGTAGACACAATACAATATTATTTATTGCGAGGATAGGTTTTTATATGGTGTGTCCTCCAATTGTGGGGAGCCACAGCATGCACTACTTAATACTTAGGTGAACAATTTTGATTAATGAGCTAATTAATAATTGAATTTATGTAATGTATGACAATTAGCTGAAGTAATATGAATATAATATTAAGTTAATAATTATTTGTGCTCTAAAATCTAAATAATATTGTTGAAATTATAATTAAAACAGCTAAAACATAAAGAGAAAACATAAAAAGTGCCTTAAGAAAACATTGACAGAAGTGAAAGTAATAAAAATATAAATTAGATTTCTTCAGAAATTATTGATATCAATTCCTTTTTATACTTCGAAAGCGAGTAGGCTAAATCTAGACCATAACGCTTAAAAAAATCATTATATTGCTTACTAAGCTTGTTGGCATTGTGGTTCCCTGAATAAATATGATATTATTATCCATCTAAAACAGCTTTTATTTGTGTAACTTCCGAGCAAGCATGAGTACCCAATATCGAACACTGTAGAGTTCTTGTAACGAATTAATTTAGTGTTATAAATAATCTACAAATGATATTCAAATAAATATATATATCTGCCTAGCCTTTTCCCAATGTAGGGGTCGGCCTCCAGTCAAACCGGAGCATAAAACCAGTATTTTACATGGAGCGCCTCCCTATCTGACCTCCACAACCTAGTTACTGGGTAACACGATATCTCGTGGTATAACTGGTTGTCAGACTTTCAGGCCTCTGACTATCCGTAACGGTTCTCATAGATCTTAATTTGACAACCAATTTGATATTCAAATAAATATATAATCATTTAATTAGAATAACTTTATTTTAACATACCTTTTTTTATTAAAGAATATTATCGCATAAAAACATATAAATCCAACCTATTGTTCCAGCCACACAGTAACAGAACTATGAAAACTTCCGCACACCCATAACAATTAGATCGGCGTACACAAACTCACGATAAACCCATTCCCTTCACTAGGTACTCAGTCACAAAGTGGTTCCCACAAAGATACAGATCTAACACAGTTAAGAGCGTGGCGGTAATCGACTGGTTGCTGACGTCACGAGGCGACGAGGCGGAGACGCGAGGCGCCGCGCGTGGGAGCCCTGAACTTGACACAAGGCCGGGGTCAATATCGATGACATCGTCATGATACAGATCTGCGTGTCGCATCACTATTGTTTGTCTTGTTCGGTTTCCTGTTTTCTTATGTTTATGGGTGACCATAAGAAAATAAGAAGGGAGTTGTCATCATTTATAGGTACCTACACAATGTTACTCAAGATATGTAAACACTCAGCACTGCCTGCCTCATCAGGCTATTTACTGGCCACAGCGTGAGGATCTGGATTCGATTGCCAGGACGGGCAAAGTGTTTTTGGATTTATATATTAGGAAATTCTCAGTAGAAGCCCGGTGTTTAGAATTGTGCTGGGTTGATGGCACCATCAACCCAGCACAATTCAATTCGCGTTAAGTCAATTTGTTTCCACGCAATATTCGTGTCACTTCCCAAATTATAAAATACTGTCCAATATACCTAGATTGCCTAACCCAAACATTGGACGGATAAACAACTAATATTGGTACCGCAAACGGCACATAACAGCAATTATTTCACCTGTACCACATTTGTTTATACAACAACTCCGTGTACAGTCAGAAACATAAGCAGATAGAATTAGATTATTAGAAAGTTTCAGATTTTCGCATTAATACATCATCAATACAAAAAAAATAACATTGAATTATCTGTTTGTAATGTCAACATTTGGTATTTGTTCCGACTAATCTTCAAAACGGCTCAAATGATTCTGATAAGATTTTACTGGCAGATAGCTGACTATATAACGAGTAAGGTAGAGTTAGGCTAATTATAATATAATTATACGCGGGTGAAACCGCGGGGCGCACCCAGTTTTTGAATAAAACCTTCCTAACTCTAATCGGTTCAGTCACCTGTATAGAGATTGAATAGATAACATTAACGTCGCAGACGTACTAAAATGTGAAAGAAGAATTGTGGGTTCACGACCCTGACCCCCGACGATGACCAGAGGTCATGATAGCTTGGTGGTCAGAGGGCCTGGAGTAGGTATTTATCCGAGAGTCGCAGGTTCCAATGCTGCTCATGTCTGTATTTCTCTTTCCACAAAAAATTAAACTTTACATAAGCTTTGTTTTACTAAAATAATGTTATTCACGGGATTTTGTATATTTAACTTGTAATGTCAATAATAAAAGTCAACAAACATTAAAGTCGTGGGACTTGACATCACGATAATATTTGTTTATAAAATCTAGCTTAACTAGGTAAACATTTCATCATTTTCAAATTAATGTATCTATTGTGTTCCCGACTGTATTACGAATAGTACAAACAATACGGCCGTACGGACGGTCTATTCCCGGGTTGCTAGCGGTCACGGGTAGCAACCGCGATGTCAAGATCAAAGGTGAAAGGGGTCACTATTGTCCGTGTGGTTACTCACATGTGGATGAGCCGGGAAAGATGGATGAAACGCCCTGTGGTGACAGCAACCTGTGGTTTGCGGTGGGGACTGTTTTAGGTAATTAAATGGGACCTTTAATAATTTTAAAGTGACGTTCCTATCTCATAATAGTTTATTTGTATAAAGGTTTATCTCTGAAACACTAATTGCTTTTCCACTCAATAGCGGCTGAAAGAAATTAGATGAGTAAAAACATGTTCAGTACATAAATCTATGAATTCCCAGTCAACGTAGAACCTGAGCTAAATATGTTTTAGAAGCTTTCAAAGCTTCTTACTTATAGTACATTTATGGATCTTTGAACTAGGTACTTTAAGTAGTTATAATAAATAAAATTTGAAGAGACGTCGAAGAAATGGCGCCTGGTCTACATAGGTACTCTAAGAAAACTTTATTTCTGAATTCTGGTTATTTTGATCAGGAATATCATTCAAGACGACTTCAATTCCACAATAGTATATATACTTCACGCAAGAATATCTACAGCTGAATGTATTTCTTGCTAGATTAGTAGATTACCTATAATAGTACTTTTTAAACTTTCGCGATTCGAACACATAATTATTGAATTCAAACAAGACTTATCGCGCTAAAAAAAACATTCACTCTTCCTTATGATGACACCCGCATTCTCCAGTCTACTCGTGACCACGATCAATGCAACTTGATCGAAACGTCGACGTGAATAAATATTACGATTTTAGCGTGATTAAGTACCGTTTGAATTCAATAATTATACCTATAATAGTTTAAAACTAACAGATAGGGAGTCTAAAACGAATTTAGTCTTTAAAACTACCTTTTGTCGATTTTTGTAGTTAGCAATTTACAGGTTGATTTAAAAAAAAAAATAGGATTTTTTTTACCCCACCAAAAAGAGAAGGTGTTTATTAATTACGACGCGTACATAACTTTTGTGCACGCATAGCTTTTTACAGAGTTGTTCAATATTGATGATACTTTTTTTATTGGATAGAGGATACTTCCAAGTTGATCCGATACTAGTACTCCTACTTTAATTTAAGAGAGTCAGCGCAAGTGTTCTATCTTTTTGAGACACAATTAATTTTAATTGTGTCTCCGAAGGATTGGCCACTTTGGAACAGAGCGCCTCGTTACCTCAACTATACTTCAAGGATTACACGGTTCATAATACCTCCCAGTAATATCCCGGATTGATTGATAAACACAACGTTTACATTTCGGGATTTACTGCAAATTTATTATTTTGAGAGAACTGCTTCATCATCGGTCTGGTAGTCGCACGGCTACTATGCGTGAGGTCTTGGTTTCGTTTCCCGAGTCGGGCAATGTTATTGGGGTTTTGCTATTAGGTTTTTTTTTGTAGCAGCCCGTTAATGACAATAGGTTCATCATCGTGAAATGTGAATATGATTATATAGCTATGTATTATTTCGAAAACTAAAGGTACCCAACCACAAACGTGTTGGATTCCAGTATTTCAGAAGGTTGTAGTATTTCAGTGAAATTTAAGAAAATATTCTCGCCTATTTCGGTCGTGCCTCGTTGGTCTTGTGGTACAAAGCGTGACTGCTGAACAGTAGGTTCGATTGTTAAATTTTTTATTGAGTTTATCTGTCAGTAGCAGCCCAGAGTTTGGAAAAGTGCCCGGTTGATGGCAATAGGCTCACCATCTATTACATTACCATCTATTAATAACAGCATTGGTGAAATGAGGGCGTACAACTGAGTATACCTCTGCCTACCCCTTCGGGGAATGCCATGCTACGTTTATGTTTATGCTATTTCGATCTCTATATATATGGGTTCATAACCCAATTAAACGAAGATGCGATATCCGTGTAGGTACTCTCTGACTATTCCATTTACTAAATGGCTTGTGTTTGTTGAAACACCTTGAAGTTAATTGAAATATGTTGTCTGACGGTTACAGGAAGAAGTAAACTCTAAACTACATACAATAAATCTTAGTTTAACAAACTTTGTACATTCTTAGGTAATTGAGTAGAGACGATTAACTAAATTATGAGCAGATAGATTATTTTGTATCGAAATATCTGCTAACTTAGTAATCTTTAGATTGGATTCATGACAATATTACCATTATTTTACGGGACGGTTGGCGCAGTCGGTGCTTCGGCTGCTACGCCGCGTGTCGCGGATTCGATTCCCGCACGTAGTAGGTAAATATTTGAATGCGCTACACTACGATACAGCAGAAATTCATAATGTGGGGCAATGTTTTGTTTATTACTTTCTATAATCGATAAAATTGTCTTATTTTTAACCTTATGTTTCTTTACAGACAAAGACTAGACTATTATCAAAACATTATGGTAAAATAAATTATCTTCCATTAGTGCCTAATATCCTTAGAACTTCATCAATATTATTTACTGGATTTACGTCCGACTAATGATAAATATTGTCAAACTAAAGCTAGTTCATTAAACATACCATAAAACAGCAAACAGACCATTAATCAGTTGTCTCTGGTCCCGTCCCTCTTCCTTACAATATATTAATTTACTAGCCGACTGCAATATATATAAACAAATGGATTCTGGATGTCCTTCGGGATGTTGTTGCCGCCCACTGAATGTCACAGATTAATAACATTTTTATTTCGATACTTAAGTGCCACCCCTATTAACTTTCGACACACTAATACAGTCCTTACTCCTTTAATATTAGAGATTGATGTTGTTTGCATGTGTTTTATGAGAAAGTATCGAATTATGCCAGTAATCAGGGATCATTAATCGCGTTTAGTGCGAAGGGCGGCGCGTGCGGCGGTGTCCGAGCGGTCGTTCACATTAGTTTTCTTAGTTATAGTTTTAGGACAAATTATAGTTTTATTAGTTTCTGCCAGATTGATTTAGCCTATTTTACAGATTTCTCGATATAAATATTGGTTATTGTATAGAGAGATAATTCAAGATAAATCTTTCAAAATCAAAATCAAAATCAAAAATATCTTTATTCAAATTAGACCATTAGAAATGGTACTTTTTGAACGTCATACATAACAATAAGACAGTCCCCCAAAACGCCCACCCTTCACCGCTTCCTAGTGCTTCACTGGAGAGAAGAAGCGGCGCAACAAACTCCCCAGCTACACGTCTCTGTCTGTCAAGTTACAAATTAAACAACAAAAATATATTTAAATATACATTTCAGCTGGCACATCATAATACAGAAAAAATTAATTAACTACTATTTACCTCATTGAATTTTACTCAAGCAATATCTCAATTGTAATTTAGTTTAGGGCCTTCCGTTTAAATTTAATTAAATCGGTCGTTATATAAATAATGGTGTGCCCGCCTCCGTGTACAACCATGCGTTACGAATTAGAACCCCAGCCTGATGAATAAGACAAAAAAATAAATAAATTATAAGTTAAAAAAAAAAGCAGACTATCACTGGTGAGCAGGACGACCAGTCACCACAAGCAGCACCCGTTCACGAGATTGACGCAAAGATCAGCCATCACCCTCCTCGCCATTTTTGAGGGAAGTGAGCGACCCGACCCCCGACGCCACCGCGAGCAATGACATCTAAGGGAGCATGACGACCCTGCCACCAAGAGAAAGACTGAGAAATAAAAACATAACATAATCTAGTCGCCGAGGTCACTAATTCGCTACAAGATTAGAATATAATATCAAATTTGATATACGAGAAAAAGTATA
This sequence comes from Xylocampa areola, assembly GCA_935421205.1. Taxonomy (NCBI): domain Eukaryota; kingdom Metazoa; phylum Arthropoda; class Insecta; order Lepidoptera; family Noctuidae; genus Xylocampa; species Xylocampa areola. Next base: position 21,158,182 of record OW285206.1, read on the forward strand.
AAAATATAATTATTATGAACATGTCACAAAATAAATTTGATCTTAAAATATGATTACATATTATCAGATGTCTTGAAATGAATGAAATAACAAAAAATACAATCACGAACAAATTCAAATATCTAGAATCATCTTGTGTTAACACAGCGACCAACTATTTTTATCATTCAAATATTCCTTTATTGTATAATACGCCTTTTGCATAAGGTTAGTTTTGATTTTTGTCTTAAAAGAAGTAAAGGGTAACTCTAATATACAAGGTGGCAGTTTATTGTAAATGCGGATACCAAGTCCCACAAATGAATCATGTACCTTGTGTAGCCTATGATATGGGACGCATAATTTATGCCTGTTTCTCGTGTTGAGATTATGGACATCGCTTTTTTTAGTAAATAAATTCAAGTTTTGTCTTATATATATTATGTTGGCAAAAATAAACTGTGAAGTAACAGTGAGAATACCAATATCTTTATTTATCTTTGAAAAGCATTATCGCATGCTTAGCGAACTCTAAAGTTATTATATTAAATGGAAAAAGAATACGGTCGCGAGCAGGATTCGAACCTGCGCCTCCCGGATAAATACTCCAGGCGCTCTGACCACCAAGCCATCTCGACCTCTGCTCACCACCGCGAATTCTTCTTCCATATTTTAACTAGTCTTATGGCGACGTCATTGCTATCAATTCAGTCCTTATACAAGTGACCGAACCGACGCGACCAACTTTGCAGTTAATACAATGTCGTAAAGAATTCAATTATCTTAACAATTCAAGATAAATCTTTGAAACGCATTAACGCATGCTTAGCGAACTGTAAAGTTATTATATTAAATGGAAAAAGATTTTCCATTTAATAAAAACTTTAGGCTTTAAGTATTTTCAAAAAAGATAAATATTTGTAATATGTTGCTAGAAGCAATACTCGTAAGTACCTACTCTTTTTTATGTGATGTAACTAATTAAAGATACCCTTTGATGGACATTCAGAACAAATTATGCCTAATAAATATTAATATTTATTCCTCTCAAAGTACTTTATTTGCAAATGACGCTCTTAAGTTTATTTTCGACAGTATAAATATGTAAATTATTGAAAAAAACATTAATTATAATATAATATTTAGAAGTAAATTTTCTTTTAGGTACTGTGATACTTTAACCGCGAAGAGACTATTTTTTTATTAACTGCCAGATTCATTTCATTATGCTGACTGTCGTATCTAGATGACAGCGCTGCGGGTGCGTCGAACCAAATAAACTTGTGCATAATTACGAACAAGCTGGGTACGGGGTTATGTATGAATCAAAGATCTTACATGAAAATATGAATCAGTTTATTAAAAGTCTACATTTTCCTTTAGTTTGCAGGAAGACATTACTTTCGAGAATATGATCCTTTTTAGCAATACTATCGAATGGTGTTATAATACAGAATATATTGTTTTCAGTTTCAACGGGTTCAATTCTTAGCTGGGAATATTGATTTTTCAATAATCCAATGATGCAGTTTTAGTTTTCATCAAAATCGTTCCAGTCTCCTTTTTTCTTGTGAAATCTATTCACTCCAAGAAGAGTGGATAGATTTGGGGAGAACGATACTCCCCAAATCTATCCACTATACTTGGAGTGAATAGATTTCTTCTGGATCTATGTACTCCATCCTCGGCCACACCATAGCTTAACATCAGGCGAGTTAGTAGCCAAATGTAGACCCATTATTCAATAAAAAAAAAAAAAGGTGACTCCGGACCGATTTTGATTAAAAGTAAAACTGCACCATTGGGTTATTGAAAAATCAATAGGTATTCCTAGCTTGGGGAGTTGATGCAACTGCCCAGACCCGTCTCCCACAACGGTTGCACCGGACTACATCCCGAAACACGGCTAGGTCGCTTCACTGCATGGCTTCGACCGGTGGGTGGTAACCAACCGCGGCCGAAGCCTTCCACCAGAGTTGACTGTTTTGCACCATTCCTTATAGTTTCAGATTTGGCCATACGCGTCCATAAAAAAAATCATTCTGTATATCTGTAGCCATAATCGCTACATTAAACAGACAAAGGAAATAACATGATAAACATATAGTAATATCTTAGGTTTTCGCGATCACTACACATTATAATAAAACAACTTTTAACCGGATTAATCGCGTGTATTCGCAGTCCCAATTTTTTTTTTTTTAGTGTGGAAAATCTATCATGGACGTGCCGGACTCCTACCGACTAAAAACCACACGGTCCTACTCCAACCTTTACCGAGGACCCGGGTTCGTTGCAGCAATCACCGCGACCCCGGCAGGTTACGGTACACTCCAGGTATGTGCAGGCCGGCCACAGTTAGCCTGAACACCTTCCTATGTCAGGCGTGTGGCCGTCTCGGGCTGGACTTCTGATCAGGCGGCGAACCACCCATACCCGCCGCCCTCAGTCCACGGATTCGCAATCCCCCTGTGACCACGAACGCTGCAAAGTGTTCGAAACGTCAGGAAAAACAAAACCAATAATTCAGGCGATTAATCGGGTTAAAAGTTGTTTTATTATGATAAACATACCTAAAAAAATACAAACATACATAGTTTTACTTTGTACGACATCCAACATCCATTACTCAAGTATTCAGCTAATCGTTCAACAACACTGTAAGTAATTCGATTATTTATTTAATATATTCTCTGTACAAACAACTTCCGCTTGTTTATATTACTCGGCTCAATGTTACAAACTAAATTCATTGAAACAAACCGTGCCAACTGGGTATTTTCAACAACTCTGCTATGTAAATACATTTATTTTATAGTCTAAACCAAGATTTGGATAAGTTCTCCAACTGTTAGTCGAAGGTAAATAAGCCAGAATTTTCTTAATTAAATGAGAAAGTTATCTAAATACCTTCATCGAAAGTTTTCAGGCTTCGTTGTGTCGAGTAAATATTATCCCTGTAAACTTTATTGAAATTATACTTTCTGCGGTTTGAGACTTAGAATGAATATTTATTAAAATAATTTATTTAACCTACTGTAAATTAAATGGTGTATGAACTTAAGACATAATCTAGACTGTGAAAACAAGCCAACCGTTCCACATCTTTTGGCAGTATAAAATTATTTACGCGACGTACGAGGTCGAGTCGAAATGCTTCGGTGAATTTAGTGCATAGTATTTACTATAATCACGAACAATACAGAGATAAATGTGAGTATAGTGAGCTGGGAAATACAGTTGTTAACTTATTGTTAACACAATATATTAGTACGGCAGAGTTAAAATCAAGAATAAAACTATGTATAATAAACAAAACTTGTTTAATAAACACCAACAAATATACACATAAATATTTACAAACTTTAGAATTAAATAAAATAAATTTACATAGGTTCACTATACAACATTATATATATATAACACTATTCGAAACTAATACTATAGTTCACATACTGGTGCTAGAATATCCAAATAAGCAAAACAATGCCAAATTAACTACAACACACATTCAACAATATTTACAAATGACAAGACTATATAATTTAAACACAATTCATATATACAATAAATACATTACATACTTGCATAGATTTGTAACATTGTTAACATTGCCTTATATATATAATTATGGGATATGCAACAAAATCTTATATAAATGATTCAGTCAAAATATTTGAAGTTAGGATTATTTAATGCAGGATCGTTGGGTACCAACCACGACGAATTCGTGATTGCCATGTTACACCACTCTGTGGATATAATGGCAATAAATGAGACTTGGCTGAGACCTGGAGAGGAGGGACGTGCACCTGATGTACCAGGATATAAGTTGAAACATTTACCACGTCCAACTAATATACGAGGGGGAAGAGGTGGCGGAGTAGCTTTTTACATCAAAACGGGCATTAGGGCACGCATAATTCCTCACCCTGAGCACCCTGATGTTGAACAAATATGGATAAATCTAAGTATTAATGGAAAGAAGTTACTAATAGGAACTGCATATCGACCACCCTGGTTTGATCTATCCAAATTTTTGGCAGGATTGACTGATAGTATTTGTGCATTGGCACCTTATGATCACGTGGTGTTATTGGGAGATTTTAATGTTAATCTATTAGAGACCAATACCGCAAAGACCAAAAGCATAATTGAATTTCTTAATTACACTGATTTACAGCAGATAGTTCAGTCACCAACACACTTCGTAGGAGACAGTGGCACTCTTATAGACATTATCTGCACAGATGTTAGAGTTAGAAATGTAGGGGTGTGCCATGTTAGCGAACTTGGTCATCACTCATTCGTAACATGTGATACTGTGATTAAGAGGGAAAAACCTAAGCCGAGAATGGTTACATATCGACCTTTGAAAGACATCATTGTGGACTACTTCTCACTAGATATTGCAGCAATACCATGGAGTGAAATATGCTGTTTGCCGGATGTTAACAGTATGACTTATTACTTTAATTTGTTCACCACGCAGCTATTTGATTTACATGCTCCCATTAAAAGTACAGTATTCAAAAACCATGCCACACCTTGGATTACAGATAATATTCGTATTATGTTTAAGTTGCGCAACGAAGCTAGAAAGAAACTACAAAAATTACAAAAAAATGATGTATCGGATCAAGATAGGCAAAATGTTGCAAAAAAATACTATTTAGATCTGAAAAAGCAAGCAATCAGTAGTTTAATACAGGAAAAGAAAGCATATTTTACTAGACATGTTAATAATAACATAAAAAACCCAAAAATATTGTGGAAACATCTCAAATCAAATGTATTACCCGATCTTAGTGACGGATTGCTCCCAGGACATTTCAATAACCCTGATGAAATTAACAATGGGTTCCTAAAGGTTCCAGGGCAATGCTACCTAACTTTATCACAATTGTCATATTTTGAGTTCCACAGGCTAGGGAGTTCGCAGTTTAAGCTCAGGAATGTTAACCAGGAAGAAATTCTTAAGATTGTGAAGGGCCTGGCTTCGAATGCAAAGGGAGTTGATGGTCTAAATTTGGATATGCTAATACTCATGTTGCCATCTTCTCTTGAACCGATCACGTCTATAATTAATCAGTCAATAGATACTCATACTTTCCCTGAAGCATGGAAGTGTGCTATTGTACGTCCCATACCTAAAATCAACAACCCTAGAACTGTCAAGGACCTCCGTCCTGTGAGCATATTGCCATGCTTGTCTAAGGTACTGGAGAGGGTAGTACACACTCAAATGTCTGAATATTTAGAACATAATAATGTACTTCCTGATCTTCAGTCAGGGTTCAGAAAAGGACGTGGAACGGTGACTGCTCTGTCTGATGTTATAGGTAATATCCTTGAAGCACGCGACTTGGGAGAGGGCTCATTACTGACCCTACTTGATTTCTCGCGGGCATTTGATGCAATTAACACCTCACTGTTGCTTTCAAAGTTGGCATACTATGGTTTCGCAGCGGAAACAATAAAATGGTTTGCAAGCTACTTGAGCGGTAGAACACAGTATGTAGAAATCCACAGGGATGACGGATCAACCATGACATCAACCCCTCAATATGTATCGCGCGGTGTGCCTCAAGGTTCAATTTTGGGGCCGCTCTTATATATACTATATAGTGCAGACATAATTCAGTCATTCCATCATTGCAAGTATCACATGTATGCGGATGACATTCAATTATACATTTCTTTTAAGCCATGTGATACTTCTGAAGCAGTACGTAAAATGAATGCAGATCTACAGAGAGTGGTCACTTGGTCAGAACAAAACTCACTTGCTTTAAATCCAACTAAGTCTAAATTTATGGTCCTAGGTAGTAGAAAAATGATTGATACTATACTGTCGATTAAACCAGAAGTTAAAGTTATGGGAGAAAGGATTGAAAGAGTGGAAACGGCGTGCAATTTAGGTCTAACAATAGATCCAGAGTTGCATTTTGAAAAGCACATCAGTAACGCAATGAGAAACTGCTTTTATAGATTGAAAATATTATATCCAATCAGAGACTATTTAAGCGTTTCTTTGCGGAGACAGCTTGTAGACAGTCTAGTTTTGTCAAAACTGAACTACTGTGATACGGTATATGGACCATGTCTATTGGCAAGAACAGATAAGCTAATCCAACGTATCCAAAATGCGTGCACCCGTTTTTGTGTAAATGTACCACGAAGAAGTCACATCACTCCATATACAAATGCCAACAGTATTTTAAAAATGGCTGCAAGAAGGAGAATACACATGGCTAGTTTACTGTTTGGAGTCATAAGTACGCAAAAACCACAATATTTGTATGCAAAACTAACCTGGAGACAGAACCAAAATAAAAATCATATACGGTATGCTACAAATCCTCTTTCCATCCCCAAGCATAGATCCATGGCCTTCAGGGGTAGTTTTAAGTATGCTGCTACTCACTGTTGGAATGACCTTCCACCGCCAATACGGAGCCTGAAAACAAAAAGAACATTTTTATTATACATTAAAAAACATTACATGCAGATACAAAAGTCCTTGTAAAGCAATGTACAAGTTACCTCAAGGGTCCCGGCTCTCTGGAAATGGTTTCCAACAGTGGGTTTGGTTTCCTTGCTCTGCAGTTGGGTTGTGGTTTGGATCTGGATCTGTATCCAGATAAGAGGTACTCTGAAAGCTGAATGCATCCTAGATTAGAGAAGTTAACCTCTGGGCTTGCTGCTCACAGAATACAAGTGTCTTTTGGTACATTGTGTTACTAGTTTATGGGAAATTTGAATCATTTAATCAATTTTTAATTACCACATTCAACTAAATATTTTTAATTATTATTACATAGTTTAATGATATATATTACATATAATAATACTTTTTAAGATTTGGATAAGATTAGGTAATGTTTTGCCTCATTGGTTTTGGCGTTATAGCATACTCAGCAAGAGTTGTGGATGGTTGGTACTCGATGACTATAGTAGTATAATTTTTATCTAATATGCATACATCTCATATTATTTATCTGAAAAATAAATACATATTTATATGTTATCGCTATGCGCTAGCGCAACAAGAACAACAATGGTCGCCGACCCTGTTGATTGTTTGGTGTAATGATGTTGTGGTTTTGGGATTTTTGGTTTAATTTATGCAAGTTTATATCATATTATACCACATAATCACATTTTAGTAATTACAATTTATTTAATTATTCCCTGGTGGGATTCCGTATCGTCACTCACAGGTTTTTGCTGAAAACCAGCGCTGTTGGCATTAGGTCCGTCTGAAGCCACAGCATAATGCTGAGCAAATACCTTAGTTTTTACGCACATAGGACGCACAACAGCCAGCACCATGTTTAAAAATTAAGAATAAGCCTACTGTTTAACTGTTTTCTATCATTATTGGAATAAACATTAATATAAGCTTTATTTTTGCAATGTGACGTTTGTGTAATCTTAGGTTAGGTTAGTTTTTTTTTTTTTTTATTTCCTTCGCCCTAATCGGGCAGGCTAAGGTCTTAGACCATACCGCCTCGTCTTCAGTGTTCTTAAATAAAAGTAAGGCCAAAGCCTCGTCTTCAGTTACTTCCTTCTTTTTTTAATCAAGTATAAAAAGTTATTGCAGTTATTGCCCCAGTAAAACGGTGGAAATTTTACTGAGTCTTCGATGGAGTTTAGGAGTGAACACAAAAAGTCATGATTTTCAATTTTATACAATTTGCCCACACTCGTACACCTTCATGAACACATAATGGTTAATTATCCACCATAATTACACATTATACTTCGGAGAAACACAAGTTTTGGAAAACAATATAAAATCGACAACGTGCACTTTACATTTTCCCGCCTAAACTCTTAGGTTAGGTTAGATTAAAGTGTAGGATTATGGCCCATAGATTAAATATTGTTCATAATTTTTAGTTTAGTTTATTATACTTACTTATGGGTATACTTAGTAATATCATGAGTTTTCCTGTGCTTAAATTAATTAAGTTTCAGGTATTTATAGCAAAGGTTTTAATGTGTTTTAGTTACATATAGTTCTTTAATAAATTGTATAGATATGTATAAGTGTGTGCGTCAGATGGCGCGTGAAAATAAAAACTTTTTCTTTCTTTCTTTCTAGTCTATCAACCGTGGTGATTATTGAGAACTTTCCCTACGAGCGTTCATTGAGTTGAGGAAGGGGGAGTTGTCCATTACCATCTGATCAAAAAAATTCCTGACAAGTGCTAATGCTGATCACCCTATGTCGCTCAATTAATTGGTTGAAGGTGTTGTTATCAATTATCATGGAACTCGACAGGGGTATTCGACGATTATCGAGTTTTCTTAAACGCGTTTACAGTAGCTTCAAAATTTTACCTGTTTTATCGTGATTATCCCTTAAGCATAAGAAGACAATCCGACATTTAAGTCCCCCCCCCCCAACTCCATACTCAAACACGTTTACTAACATAATTATACAAATAAATGAAATCTAAAACATGATATCTCATAATCAAATCACATCTACAATATTCGTGTTTAATTTAATAGATTGATATTATTGAGAGCCCCTCAATTTTGTGAGCCGTCAAACATTAATTAACCGGAGTGAGTGGCTCCCTTTGATCGCGTTAATTGATGAAGTACGGCCTTTCTCCCTTCACCGAGTAACTGCGCCCTTGACACAAATATTGTACGAAAATATCAATAAAGGGTTCAACTCTTATTGGGGTTTATTTGAAGTATCTGTAATGAATGAATTGATGGGCGCGCCGTATAAGGAGTTAGGAAAATGTCAAATGGCATACTGAGATTGTAAACTTTTGCTAATCGGGCCGCCTTTTCAGGCTTAAAGATTGATATAATAATCTTTTGGCGTAATCCAATGAATAATAATACTCCTCCAGACCGTATTTCGGTAACGGCAGCCTATTTCCTCAGAGATTAGACAAGTACGGAGGAGATATTATAGTGCAAAAGTGTATGCGCAAACACAAGTGCACTCACTCTTCCTTCACTCTCATAGTCTGATGGGACGGAAATCCGACACAACCGGAAAGAGATCAGGCGCAGGACCGACGGCTTTACGTGCTCTCTGAAGCACGGGGGTGTCACACCACCAACTTCCTAACTCCGGGCTGCTACTGAGAATTTCTTTTAAATTATAATATTGGAATACCAAAAGTTGACATCACAATATAATAATATTACACAACGATAGGTTTGTATTTATTTTCTTTTCCGTGTAATAAGTAGTTATAAGCTATATACTAATTTTATCTTTTGAGACATTATTTTATTTTTATTATCTGCTCATTGCCAAGTCATTATAATTATAATATAAATAAAACTATTGATACACTAACTAAATATTGATAGACAACTAACTAAAAAATAAGTTGAATAGGACTTGGCTTCTATGAGATCTCAAAACTTTTTACGGTGGAAAGATTGCATAGAGAGACTTGGCATTTTTTTACATTTAATGTTTTTGGTGGGATTATATTGAATGGAAAAAGAATACGGTCGCGGTGGTGAGCAGAGGTCGAGATGGCTTAGTGGTCAGAGCGCCTGGAGTATTTATCCGGGAGGCGCAAGTTCGAATCCTGTTCGCGACCGTTTTCTTTTTTTATTTAATATAATAACTTTATCTCTTATTTAATTAATGGTCATAAGAGAAATTCCAAAATGAATACGCCAGGATGGCTGAATGCTCGTGCCCTTGCACTGCATTAGGATATTTGTGTTATGAATTTTATGGTCAGTAAATAATATAAGCACGTTGAAAACTAACATCGTTTATAAATTGCAATGGAGCTTTGGAGAGCTTTGGCCGTTTCTTGAATTATTTACTTCATACACTATAATATACAGCACTGCCGTTCACGGGGGATTAAGCTTAAAACTAAATAAATTTTTAAGGTGTTTGCGAATATAATTACATTTGTAATATAACATAGCATCACGTCTGTAGTCCCCGAAGGGGTGGGCAGAGGTGTTGTACACCCACATTTCACGAATGCTTTTATTAAGGCCCATGTAATTCGTGGTGAGAGTTTTGACGTATTAATTTTACCATATATATAAGGACCTAATTTATTAGGTAATTTCCTTTGAAAGGGGTAATATATAAGTCAAATACATTGAGCTAAGCTAAGAATTAAATGGATATAACAAATGATTTGTAATTAAAATAGTACTAGCAAGACGAAAACTGCTCCTTGAACGGCGAACATTAAGGAAAAATAAAAATTGTTGTAAAAAAATTGAATTATGGCTTAAATGAATCCTTATCACTTACACATTGACCCCTTAAAAGGAAATTACCTAATAAATTAGGACCTTATGTAGCCGTTTTACTTTATGTTTCATGTGTGGAACATCCATCATGAAGCTATGCCGACTCTTACTGATTAAGAACATTTGCAGACGATGCTATCTACGAATACATCTAAATTGTGTTGAGCTAGCTTCTCATGGATGCATATAAATACAATATCTGGCTAATTCCACAATATTGAGGGTAGTCATGCATTATTACGGACACTGCACGGTCTAACAGCTCCTGATGATGCCCCGCAGGGGGGAGGTCGAAACACGTGTAGAGTAGTTGGTGGTAGTCGCAATGACTGTGTGCATATATATACCTAATGCATGGCTACCCTCAATATTGTGGAAGTAGCTAGATATTGTATTTATTTGCATCGACTTCGGCAATGTAACGCCTGAATCTATTCAATACTAGCTACTCATAACTCTCGAACTAATAGCGTTTATCAAAATGAGTAAAACCGCCTCATTGGACTTATAGTCCCAAGCGAGCTGAGCGTTAAGTACTGGTTGTTTGATTTCTAGGTCGAGGTCATCATTCCTAGCCTTATTCTTTTTATTTGGGGTCTGGCTCGTGAAATATTAATGTGTTTTCTAAAAATTATGTTTGGCCGCACGGAGTTAAGAATTGGTACTACCCACTTCCTCTGACGAACTTTTTCATAAGGAGTGCTACCAGTGATTGATATTAAGTAAGTAACTATAGATAATGGGTTTGATAAAGAAATACACCATGTTTATATGTGTACATATATGTTGGTAAATCCCCGTATCATCTATTCACGAGTACTCGCGACGCGTGCAGAGGGCATTGCACACCGCTCCCATGGGACCGCGTGTGCGCAGTGGACGTGGACACATTGTAACTTGCACTTATTAATTATAGTTTAAATGCTCCTTCCGACCGTATTTTGGTCACCGCGGCCTATCTCCACTGAGATTAGCCAAGTACGCAGGCGATATTATAGTGCACAAGTGTATGCGCAAACACAGGTGCACTCCCTCTTCCTTCACTCTCATATTCCGATGGGACGGAAATCCGACATGACCAGAGAGAGATCAGGCGCAGGACCGACGGCTTTACGTGCTCTCCGAAGCACGGTGGTGTCACCACCAACTTCCTGACTCCGGGCTGCTACTGAGAATTTCCTAACAGAAAAATTCAATAACACTTTGCCCAATTCAATAACACCTGGGAATCGAACCCAAGACATCACGCTCAGCAGCCGCGCTTGCGACCACTAGATCAACGAGGCAGTCTATTTATAGTTTATCATTCGTATATAGGCGTGTATAGTTTGTGTGGTTATACCTTATAGTAATACATTTGAGTCTACGATAAAAGGTACCAAATAATTGATTGACTGATTGACCAAATCACTGATTGAAAAGTTAGTTTGTTAATATTCATTTTACAGTTGCAAAGTCAAGAACCGATGTTGATCTTATTGAAAATGTAACAAAAATAATTTAGTCACCTATACTTAATAGGTGACTAAATTATTTTGAATTATTGTGATTTGGTGAATCAGTCAATCAATCATTTGGTACCTTTGATCGTAGACTCAAATTTTAGGTACATTAATAAAATAACCACACGATGATGAGTAATGAGTTTTTTGCTAAGAACAACAAATATTGGGTTTCGGAAACATTAAGACTCACAAATAAATAACAACAATAAATTATAATTTAATAACAAAAATCTACCAGATCCTAGACCTACTCATCTTTCTTCTCATCGTAATCACTACAATCTGTTCCAAAATCGTCCCAGTACACCTTCACCAGCTTGGCGACCTTGGTGAGGAACCAGGCGATCATGGCGAGCACCGCCAGCACATCGAGATGTAGCCGCTCCATGAGGCTGAGCTGGACGGCCGGGGAGCGCAGGTGGGGGGCTCCACCTGTGGTCATCACGTGCTCGATCCAATATAACAACTCTTGGTGAGCTGGTACGAGAGGATTCTGCAGTACTGATGATGCTTCTTTTGCGTTGCTCCGGTAGCTGTGAAGACAGATCCAAAAAAGATATTTGTGAGAGAATTTGTGAGTGATGTATAAAGGCCTGACAATAGACCTGCAGTATCCATGATGTGGACTTCGCAAGTCTTTATTTATGGGTGTTGTTTAATACACTCAATGACCGAATGGACAATATTACTGACCATATTTGTGAATTTGGTGCATTATAAAGCATGCTAGTCCCCAAAAAGGCCCATCACTCTTGTGGTAGTAATAAAAATGAATAATAACTAACATATAAACACACAATATCTTATCTAATATCTCAAGATCTGAGCTGACTTTACCGTCGCATAAATAGGTTGTCATGGAAGATATGAAGATCAATCATTGATCAAATAAAAGATTAAATTCTTAGGATAATGGAGGGATTGTGGCGGCTTACTAAGATTCTGAATCAAGATTAATTCAGTTTTGCAATTCCATCGTCAAATTTTAAGACAATTTCGTAAAAAGATCCAAAAAATCTTTCATGTCTTTAAAATGTTTAGAAGCAACATCTAAATTGAGAGTGAAATAATATTGAAATGTCGGCTTATTTTTCGCTCCAGTTAATTTATGTTTTTCGGTGAATAAAGTGGGGATTAAATAAATCATGACACAAAGCGACGGTACATTATTTCACATCTCGGCACCCATTAAATGGCACATCCAGCAAACGGCCGCCATAATCCGCGACAAGATTGATGGATAACACAAAAAAATATAATAGAATTATTCTCTGGAGAAAAGTAAATAATGAAGCAACTAAACGAAGAAGTGTTTATTTAGATAACAACACTGTCTACAGGGAAATAAACGGCAGACGTGCCGTTATAAATAAAACGGCGTTATAAATATAGCGATAAAACTTAAAAAAAAACGATTATTTGTCGTACATTTAATAATTTTGTATACATGTTCCGGCCATGTTATATATATTTTTGTACGGAAAAGATATAAATACGAGCGGGGTTTCGCAACACTTGTCGAACCGTAGCATTGCACCGTATGTTATGTTATGTTATGATAATCGTTCCAACATCACCATATTATAAAAGCGAGCTCAATGTAGTCATTAATGTTCTAGAACTTGAGTCTCCGAAGAAATTGCGTTAACCTGTGTTTCTATCGCAGATGGCATTCTTAGTATCGGTTTGCTCAGTATATATTTTTTTGTTATAGTATTTCACGCATTATAATATAATAATATATATTACTCTCGGATATTTCTGAAGACAAAAATGTATCAAAGCAAGACTGTACTTATTATTTATTTAAAAAGAGTGTCTATGGAGTTTATTGCCCGGCTCTTCTCCATATGATCAACTTTTTAGAACCGAGCAACTAGAATCATTTGACGTTACATAAGTGCATGTAATTTGCCTATTTGAAATAAAAACCTTTTGACTTTGACTTTGACTTTGATTTCCTTACGAGAAAAGGAAAAGGTGTTTTCAAGTAGTATCAATTGAAAAGCTGAAGAGTGATTGACCGAATTTACTAGGAAAAACTAGCTTTTATATTAAATTGTTGGACACCAATGTATTGAATATAACTGATATAATTAAAAAAGACTTTTTTTTTTTAATAATTTGGACAAAAATAGTAATTTTTGTATAATAACTTTCGTGAGACACATTCATATTAACCGTTGTTCAACGGTCATTACTCACGTGCATTTTTGGGATTACTCGACTAGCTTCGAACTGGAACGGAGCCCTTAATCATGATCTGAGCCCGCGGCGATGTCGCGAGTTAAACTAGTCGGGCAATCCCGATAAAAGCACGTGAGTAATAACTAATACCCGTTGAACAATAATTAAAATGTAAGTAATATTTTGATCACACGTTTCTTACTCCTCCTTACGATACATACCTATAATTCCCAAGTATTTCTAAGATGGCTTCTTTGACCCTGTACCCCAAGTTGCCAGAGTATGGCACTCTGATGCCCCGGGCCCTGGTGGCGGCCATGTCCATAGTCAGGAACTGGTCTTCCTCCACCGGGATTCCAATGATGGGCACGCCGTGGTACATCGCCTCCATGTAGGAGAGGTAGCCTCCGTGCGTGATCATCATTACTGTGTTAGGGTGTGCTGGGAGTAAAGAAATTGGAAAAGTTAGAATATTTATGTAGGCGACACTTGTAACATCATGCTTGTAACTCCGATCGGTTAGGCAGAAGCTATTGCACACCACATTTCAACGATGAAGTTATTAAATCCCATATAAATATTTGGTGAGTCTATTGCAATTAACCGGGCACAATTTCAATCTCCAGCCTCGTACTGAGAATTTCCTAACAGAAAAATCAGTAACTCTGCCCGATCCGGGAATCAAACAGAAGACCTCACGCTCAGTAGTCGCAATCGGGACCAATTAGGCAGGCAGCTTGCGAAAAGCGACAAAAATCGCTAAAAGTAAGACTACCGAAGGTTTGGGCTTAGTTCACTTACCCAATATAGCCTGATGAGCCACCTTCTCCAACAGATGCACGTTCCCAGGCACGTACTCCAGGTGCCCCCGGTATTTCCACACCACAGTCTGTTCCACCTGGCGGAAGGCCCTCAGGAGCTGCTGCTTCAGCTCGGCAGAAAGGTCCTCGCTAATAGTGGACCCGAGGTTGAAGTAGATCACGCCGTGTTTGGCGTCGTCCAACAGGGTTTGTAGTTTCTGTATGAAAAGCAGTTATTGATGTAGACAAAGTGAGGGAGAACATATCGATGTTTTAACTATATCGATAGCTAACGTTTTTTTTTATAATGACTGCGATGTTGGGGCAATGGTTGAGATACCATTTTCTGCGCCCCGTATTCTTTGTGCGATTCCTCGAAACAATGATTTATACTTATATTATATTTTTGGGTTTAAATTTGTATCTGTAAATGTTGTTCGCGTTGGAGATCAGAACGTTTTGAGAAAAATGAAATTTAAAAAATGGACGCCCGCCGTTTTTTAAATTTACTAGTCTATGTTAGTCGGGACAATGTAAGGGTTCGAACGTTATCCCATACTTCGAAATCGGTTCAGACATTTAGAAATTATGTCAAAGTCAAAGGTTTTTATTTCAAATAGGCAAAATTACATGCACTTATGAAACGACATGCACTTATGAAACACACTTATGGTGGAATAAAGAAACGCACGCATACATACATACATACATGAACCCCTTTAAACATAACACTCGTTTTTTGGGCAGTCGTGTATAAACTACCATATCATATCATATTGTAGGCGAATAACACAGCTTTTTTGTAGTATCGTTTTCCTAAAGTGAGTAAGGTCTGTATTCTTTGAGGAATTGGCAAGTAGGCAGTAGGGAGACTGAATTTGTCCCATATTTTACCCTCGTTTACCATCAGGCGAGCTGTACGCTCGATTGCCAAGGTAGAGGAAGCAGGCTTTTGCGCAACGTTGGTTCTGTTAGGGTAATTATAAAAAAGCATTGAGCACGTGCATTGTGTGTGTGTGCGATGGTTATAATTCTAATTTCTAATGCATGGTTTTTGCTCTGAAGGTAGGAACCGTACACGCAAAGCATACATATTGTACCTTTACAAGTTTTACATAATATGTTCTTATCAAGAACCTATAATTATTTATACATACGTACTTTTTCTATATTCGGACATCACGCGAAGGCAACAGTGGAAATAATATTATGCAATCAAATAATTATGTGAATATTAATTTTTTCGATGTAATTCTTACATAAACGTAATGATTTACTGAAGCGTAAACTAAGGGTCTTTCACTGCATTGGTAACCGGTCTAGTGACTGGACAGATCTAGACATACTCAAGTACTACATAACATAACATAGCATCACGTTGGTATTCCCCGTAGGGGAAAGCAGAGGTGTACACAGTTGTACACCCACATTTCATCACTACTGTTATTAAGTTCCATGTAATAGGTGGTGAGCCTATTGCCATTTACCGGGCACAATACCAAACTCCAGGCTGCTATCGAGAATTTCCTAATAGAAAAACCCAATAACACTTTGCCTGACCCGGGGATCGAACCCAGGACCTCATGTTCAGCAGTCGCACTTGGGACCACTAGACCAATGAGGCAAGTACTACAAGGTTTTTTTATGAGGCTATAGATAATAACCGTAAAGTCATACATAGTCAATCATTAAGCCATGATACTCATCAACTAGCAACCTAACATATATTACGTCACGCCTGTATTCCCGAAAGAGAAAGCAGATGACCCACATATCACCGATGCAATTATTAAGTCCCATGTTTTAGGTGCATTATTCCAAACTTCAGGCTGTAACAAAAAACCAGATCACACGTCGCCAGACCCGATGCTCGAACCCAGGTACCCTCATGCACAGTAGCCGCGCTTTCGAACACTAGTCCAATGATTGAGAACCCGAAACTTTCGAGCCAACAACGTGAGCACGGACGGTGCACTTCTTTCGAAAATATTCTAATAAACATATTTAGCAAAAAGCATTGAAATTTTATGTTTCCTTCAAGAGCATTTCAATTGATTTAGCCTGTAACAGAGGTTATACCGTGTCTGGTTCAAACGGCACTAATATAAGTTTATGATCGTGTTAGCGTCCAGTACTAGTGGCTCAGTCGACTATAAAATTGTTGAGTTCTGTAACTGAATGTGGCGATGGACTTTAGACTAATAATTGTATATATTTCATTGAAAACCTCAGACTACAAAGATTAAGGGTCGTTATACCTACCTTTTTATGAACTAATTAATTTTTCAAGTGAGTGTGGTTAAATCTAAAACGATGACTATAAGGAATAACGAAAAATACTCAAAAATTTTATGAAAATTAGAGCTGCATTGGATTTTTGACAAATAAATATTCAAAGCCAGGGATCGAACCGATATCAAGCCTTTACCGTTTTATAAAAAAAAAACAGCTCTTGTGGTCAACAAATTTATTGCTTTGTCATAGTGTATAGAATAGATTTATAAAACAATGAATATAAAAAAAAAACACTATGAATTTTTTTAGTACAATTAAATCGATGTTTTCAAAATACTTTGAATGACAAAGATCATAAACTAAACGTTAATGTTAGCTGACTCCTTTTTTTTTTTTTTTTTTTTTTTATGGAATAGGGGGCAACCGAGCAGACGGCTCGCCTGATGGTAAGCGATTACCGCCGCCCATGGACACCCGCAACCCCAGAGGAGTCGCGAGTGCGTTGCCTGCCTTTTAAAGGGTTTGGGCCTCCGGTACCCTCACTCACTCGGCGAAACACAACGCAAGCGATGTTTCACGCCGGTTTTCTGTGAGGCCGTGGTATCAATCCGGTCGAGCCGGCTCATTCGTGCCGAAGCGTGGCTCTCCCACGGTGAAACTCCTATCGGCTTATGATTGTTTCTTAAACATTTAACGGTAACAAGTAGCTTATAGATTATTTATAGAATCCATGTGCGCCTTCACTTAGTACACGAGCCGTCGCGTGTAAACCCTTCCCCTCAATCGACTCCTACTTGTTGCTCAGGATTACAATCATGTAACACTTAGGTATGAAGCGATTTTTTTTCTAATAGGATTGCGACCTCACGAACTTCACACGTAACAATGTAAAAATAGGCTGTACGGTTAACATACGGAGATGTGAATGAAAAAAAAAACTAATGAATGAGTTGGAAATACCAAAAAAGTTTGTGAAAAGCACAATAAATATTTTTTATTACCCAACCTATTAGCCAATTCATTTAAAGTAAGTATACTTTGAAATAAACGGTCGAAGAAACATTTCGCCTCTTGCTGTTATTGAGTACGAAATTAAGTTAAGATTAATTATTTATTGAAAAATATACCTAGTTCCTTTTATATCTCCAATAATGAATGATTGAATGATAACATGTTGGAGAAATGTTTAATGACCCTACGAAAATGTACGCATTTTTTAGATAGCGTCATATCGTTCTTCGAAACTAACAGTGCTATTAGCTAGTCAAACAACTTTTAGGTAGTCACATAGCATCACGCCTGTATACCCCGAAAGGGTAGGCAGAGGTGTACACAATTGTATACGCACATTTCACCAATGCTTATAAGTCCCTGTCCCACTCATCACACCACCATCGCATGATATGTTAATGCATGTACCTTAGGCAGTACTCCGGCAGACGATACAATATGGTGTCCTCCGACATACTTGGCGTTGTGCGGCAGCGGCAGACCCTGGCCGAGCAGCGGCTGCGAGTTGATGAGCAGCATGGCGCCGCCGTACACTAGGTCCTCGTAAAGTGGGGGCGTGCGCCGACGCTCCTGGACCGACAGCTGGTAGATCTCGTAGTACAACGGAGATTCCACGTAGTTGAGTATGTAACTGTAGGAATAATACACATAGATTGTGGTTAAAATTCTTCTTTAATTTTTTTGTGAAATAGTTACTTTTTTTGTGTCTATAATCTCGACATATCCCGAAATATAAAACCCAGCTAGGTTTGAAGTTTTCATCACTATGAATCTAATACGCCCAAACACAAGGTAGCTGCTGTGAACCGTTGAGGTTTTCCCTTGACTATTTTCCTCCATCATTAGGTTAACGTCGTGAGGAAACTTGAATATAGAAGTTGATGGTCCGTAAACGCCAACTCGCAGTCCGCTAGCATGGTGATCAATGCTCGTGTCTTCTCTATATGAGATCTCCCTTACTTTGCAGTGGGACAGTAATCTGGTTATGTTACTACATATATTTAAACGAATACTGATTGAAGTGGTCCTTTCAGTTGAATTCCACTTCAACTGATGCATAATAAAAAGAAAGTTGCCATTCTCATTACGTGCAGTCTGCATATTTAATGGCAATTTAAATGTCATGTCTTCATCCACTTGTTGCCAATTACGTGCGGGTCAATGCCCTATCTGTCGAGACGGGCATTGAGAACAGTACCTAATGTTTTGATTGATGACAAACTGACAATAAGTTGATAGGTACAGAAAATCTTGTCATGTAAAACATAACTGTGTCATATTCCACAGAATCTACAGTTTAAAGACGATAAGAGGAAGAAATCTCTTTGGTTCGATTTCCGGGTCGGGTATACTGTAAGATTTATCTGATAGGGAATTCTCAGTATTTTTGGGGTTTGGAACTGTGACTGGTCGATGGTGAAAGGCTATTTTATGGGACTTAATAAAGGCACTGGTGAATGGTGACCTTTGTCTTATCCTCAAAGGAATACCCGCGTGATGCTATGCTCTATTTTTCAGAGGAAGCACAATATTCCCTACAACAAACATAGAGAAGTTTATCGGCAATTCTCCATTATCGCGACAAATTATGCTACAGCTCAACTTTTAGAACAAAAGCCACTTTAACTTTTACCTCCATTGGGGCTTAAATCCACGTTCACTAGCAATAGTAGTGCACACGTATTCGATTAAAAATAGTTAATTATAAATAAATGAAATTACCCTGCCAGTATTTAGCAAAAATAAAGTATAGGCACTACATGCATTTGTTGACTAATCCAAGCTTCGCACAAACAAAGAGAAGCCTTCGCAGTGGGTGAAGTCCACTCTGGATGATGAATCGAAGGTATATACCCACTATGCCCAGGCAGAGATGTAAGCCTGTCTCCCGATCCTGTAGGCTCGGTCAGCGACGCTGGGCGGCATGACCGGCAGAGCAGTCGCCATCAAGTCTACGGAGTATGCTGGACTGCTGGCCTCGTGTACCAGCTGTAGGCTCATCCAGGATACGTCTACTGCGCTGTACCACACCAGGGGACAGTCAAACACGGCTGCCAACCTGGAATAAATTATTTATGAAGAGTGTTTGGTAAATAATCACTATTACAGGACTTCCTCCTCGAAATTATGCATAATGGTATTGTTTACTGTTACATTTTAAACTATATACTCCTCTTGACCTAAATTTCAGGCACGGCAGCCTATCTCCACTAAAATTTGCCAAGTGCGCAGGAGATATTATTGTGCACAAGTGTATGCGCAAACACAAGTGCACTCACTCTTCCTCCACTCTCATAGTCCAATGGGTCGGCACGACTGGAGAGAGATCAGGCGCAGGACCGAATATCCCCATATTAAGCATGGTTTTTACCCCTTGCACTCCCTAATCTAAAGTGTCGTAATCTTGTTATATACATACTATTGCTATTGGAGTGTAAGTTAGTCCCAATGACAGCAGATTTAACAGTCCACAGTAAGAAATACTTATGGATGGGACCCCGAAATTAAACTCTTCAACAGTATCCTTCAACCATTTCTGCAACAAAACTTAGGTGGAACCTCCGTCAAACCCTGATGGGGACGGAAAGTAACCTAAACTCTTTCTGTCAATCCTTGGTGTGGAGACCTGTATTAGATCAGGATACTCACGGAGCCAGCAGGGCACTATAGAACCACTCGGCGACCACGACATCGAAGTGTTCTTTCGTATCTTTCATCAGCGCTTGCACGTCGGGGTGTCGAACTGCACGTTCGGCTGTCTTCGTGCCTTCTGTCAGGAACTGGGTCGAGGGGATACGAGTAGAAACCAGCTCTGATAACCGAGGAATGTTCCTGTGGACTGCAGAAAGGTGTGTTATGATAGAGAGATATTTTCGTGGCCGTATTTTTTTTTTGTCAAACACTGGCTACACTTTCGGTAGGTTTTGTCATAATTCTTTTGGGTTTGTTGTGTATCTTTTATGTCTTATTTTCGCTATGTTGTGTTGTCACTGTATCTGTGCTGAATAGATAGTATTTTCTTTTTTTCATATTTTACTGATGACATTAATAACTGCCATGTAATAAATGGTGAGCTTAATTCCAAGTAACGGACACAATTAAAAACTTCTGACTGCTACGGAAAAAATCCTTACAAATACTTTTTCTATTGTGCGTCCTTCTTCAATTATGATAATTAAACTTTAGTTATAACAGTGCTAAATAATGTCACGTCAGTCAGACTCATATCATTTGCGAGTTATTTCATCTTTGATATCGCATTGGTCGGCCTAATCTACGATCCTTTTGAAGACACCCACAGGATGCTCCCACAGTTTTCGCTTTCAAAGTTAATCTAACGAAAGTCGTTTTTAGTAAAATACAGAAAATCTTCTCAGTAGAAAGGTTCAGTTACTTTCAATATAAAAGATTTTCATTTCAATATTCTGTACCGACCTACCTATTCGGCTTACAGTAATTTCAATAATGTTTGTGTTGGTTATTTTTTTCACTCTGCTGTTGAATGAACGCCTTTTACTGAAAATATTGCTTATATAATACAGATTTGAAAAATAATTCGTAAATCGTTCCTTGACGTTACCAGAATACAAATGAGAAAGTGCTCCAACCGATTTGAATGATGTAAAAGAGAGTATACCTACTATTTCAATTCTAGTTCACATAAGTAAATCCTGCTACTATTATAAACGAGAAAGTTTATAAGTATGGATGGATGGATGGATGTTTGTTACTCTTTCACGTAAAAACTACTGAATGGATTTTAATGAAACTTTACAGTAATATAGCTTATACATCAGAATAACACATAGGCTACAATTTATAAAGATATTGTGTGAATTGTCCAAAATATGACGATAAGTGCCAAGTAAATAGGAAAAAATGTACCATCTGCGAGCTATTCTGGCGTGCGCTGCCTAAACCCTTTGAGTGGACTTGTAAATCTTATATAGATCTACAGAAAAGTCCGCAATGGCATATGTCTATCTCATAAGGATAAAATACTACATCCATTTTAATACTTAAAAAAATAGGCAATTATGAAGCGGTAATTGGAAAGCGGGACCGGGATCAAAATTTCATGATTACTTTTGGTCTCGATATCCGACATCCACGCGGGCGAAGACGCGGGCATCAGCTAGAATAAAATAAATATTTAGTTTATAAGGTGTATAGGTTCTATTCTATGTGTACTTTCTATTTCTAACTTAATATTATTATTGAATAGATTCAGGCGTTACTTTGCGGAATAGCATTACAATGCATCCAAATAAATACAATTCTAGCTACTTCCACAATATTGAGGGTAGTCATGCATTACCTGTGCACCGCCCGTCCACCCGCAAATATATGCAAATACTCCACTCGGTGGCGGACACTGCACGGTCTAACAGCTCCTGATGATGCCCCGCAGGGGGGAGGTCGAAACACGTGTAGAGTAGTTGGTGGTAGTCGCAATGACTGTGTGCATATATATACCTAATGCATGGCTACCCTCAATATTGTGGAAGTAGCTAGATATTGTATTTATTTGCATCCATTAATATTATTATTAAAATTTTCACCACAAAGAGGTTTTTTCTAATACAATAAACCAGATCTAAGGAAAAGAAACTCGTATTAAAAATATGTTCATGAATATGCCACACAAAGATAATTAAACTAATAGCCCTTATTCATGAGCTGAGCCCGCGGCGATGTCGCGAGTCAAACATAAGTCGCGAGTCATGAATAAGGACTCCGTTCGAGTTCGAAACTAGTCGGACAATCCCGAAGAATGCGCATGAGTAATAACCGTTAAACAATAATGAATATGAATGTGTCTCACGAACCTTATTATACATATATAATTATTTATTATAATAACTAGCTTATATACCAACCTGAGTCATTTTCATTAACTGGACTAATATCCACCACTCGGAGGCGCTCTGTCGCCTTCACTCTGGTAAACGTCGTTATGTATGTAACCTACAAAATAAATAAATAAAGAATTAAATAAATTAGGACAGAAGCTCCTTCGAATCCTTTATCATGAAAGAAAGAAAGAAAGAAACATTTATTTGACACAGTTAGTAAGGACACAATAAAAAAAAAATACAAATCTACAAAAAAAGTACGGAGTATGCGGAGTACCTACTCTGACTAATCTAGGAATCGAACGGGGGATTCATTTTCGGCAGCCAATGAGACATATACAATTAGATACATAGCAGTGCCAAATAGTATGATTGTTGGATTCGTAAACCAAAATTCGCAGGTTCGAACCCAAGGCACGTAATCTTTCAAGAGCCGATAATGAGCCACTATTAATTAACCTTAACCTAATGTTATTGGCCACCAGAGACCTAATATAGGCAATCAATGAAAACTGCCTGGTTGGTCTAGTGGTCCCAAGCGCGACGGCTGAGCTCGAGGTCTTGGGTTCGATTCCCCGGTCGGGCAATTTATTGGGTTCTTCTATAGTTAGTAGCAGCTCGGAGTTTGGAATTGTGCCCGGTAGAAGGCAATAAGCTCACATGAGTTGACACGAGACTGAATAACAGCACTGGTAAAACATGGGTGTATTATTATGCTCACCTCTGCCTACCTCTTTGGGGAAAACAGGCGTGATGAAATGCAAATAATTAAAACTGTGAAGGATAACATCGAGAGTAAACATACATTATGTCCTCCATTGAGCAAGGTCTTCACGAGGTGGTCTCCCAGCAGGGTGTGGCTGCGGCTGGCAACAGGGAACACCACCAGCACTCGCTCACACACACACAGCTGCACCAACACACACACTAGCAACAAGAGCTTACACCACATCATTGTTTTACACGAATACCTATAGCTTTTTATTCTAGTAAAAGGCTCGTTACGCAATTGTTTTTTTGTTGTTTTAATTATTTTAGTGCTATACTTTTACTATTTTGCAAAGTACACTTTTACTATAATTCATTTTATTTTATATATTAAACATCGTATATGTTATTATATTAGATACTCATATTTTAGTGAGATTTCGTTGGTTACTTGACTGATATGAGTTAAGTACTGTCAGTGACGACAACGCGCTGGCGCATACATAGGCACACCAATCACTTGTTCCTTTATCTAATCTAGTAGACTGTGAGTTTGTTTGTGTTAATTTTTAATGCATTGATAGTTTTTAATTCTTGATAAATATGTAGATTATTTAAATCTTCGTTGTAATTTAGTTGATTTGGGTATCGATTATTTTGAATTATATCTGGAACTAGCTTCTGCTCGCGATTTCGTCTGCATGGACATCAGAATTAGATCCAGCCGGGATAACAAAGAAAGAAAGAAAAAGAAAGAAAGAAAAAGCTTTTATTTTCACGCACCATCTAACGCACACACTTAAACATATCTATACAATTTATTAAAGAACGTTATATAACTAAAACACATTAAAACCTTTGCTATAAGTACCTGAAACTTAATTAATTTAAGCACAGGAAAAATCATGATATTATTACGTATACCCATAACAAAGTATAATTTACTAAACTAAAAATTATGAACAATATTTAATCTATGGGCCATAATCCTACACATAATCTAACCTAACCTAATATTTCACAAACGTCACGTTGCAAAAAAAAACATAAATATTGTTATTCAAATTAGGATAGAAAACAGTTTAGGCTTATTCTTAATTTTTAAGCATGGTGCCGGCTGTTGTGCTTCCTATGTGCGTAAAAACTAAGGTATTTGCTCAGCTTAATGCTGTGGCTTCGGACGGACCTAATGCCAACAGCGCTGATTTTCAACAAAAACCAAACAGTAGGTATCCTTTGTGTTAATCCTGATTATAATAATATATAAAATCCGTTCAGTAGTTATTGCGTGAAAGATTAACAAACATCCGTACATCCTCAAACTTTCGCATTTATAATATTAAGTCTTGAGTTAACTTTGGGACTAGAACAGAACATTGCTCTTCACTGGGGATTTCTATCGTGGTTGCGTTTACAGACACAAATATTCTCACATGGACATACACCCGAACTGAGAACCATTAAATAGACTATCTATAGCATCACAACATAGCACCACGCCTGTATTCCCCGAATGGGTAGGCAGAGCTGTGGTACACAGTTGTACACCAACATTTTGTCAATGCTCTTATTATGTCCCATATATCAATATTCAACAAACACCATGAAACAACATATAGTAAGTAGAAGTAGGTGGTGATCCTATTGCCATTTACCGAGCACAATTCCAAACTCCGGGCTGCTGTTGAGAATTTCCTAATAGAAAAACCCAAAAATTCTTTGAATCGAACCCAGGAACTCATGCTCAGCTGTCGCGCTTAGGACCAATATACTAAAGAGGCAGTTACAGACCATAAAAATATTTGTTTTGTGTGGGAATCGAACCCATGACATGTGGCGCAGTAGCCGAACTATCAATCGCTGCATCAACGGCACCGTCATAATGTTTCTAAGTTTCCATTGTCCAGGAAAACCCGTGAGACATACACAGTATGTCGGGCGCTGTGTAATCTGTGACATTTGTGTTAGTAGTAGTGTGGCAGTGTGTCACGTTATCTTATCACTGCAGATATAAAAGGTGAGTGATCAGCCGAGGGAGTTCCTAACGATTTAACTTATGATAACTGAACATAACAGCTCGTACTTGGTTATTTCTAAAAATTAACACAGATCTAGTTTTAGGTGTTAAGTCTCATTCATACCGCGCACAATACCAAACTCCGGGCAGATACAAAAAAAACGTTACAGATAATTTGCATGACCCGGGAATAAAACTAGGACGCTTCGCAGCCACGCTTGTGCACCAGATAATTCACTAGAGTAATACAAACGCCACGTCAACAATAAAATAATCTAGTTGGTTGATGAACAATCTATTGTCAGAGTTTAAACCACTCGTAAGTCTGTGACATGGCATGCTGACATGGCACACCATCGAGAACATCTCTCAGGTGTGCTGGTTTTCTCACGATATTTTCTTTCACCGTTTTAAGCAAGTGTTAATTAATAATATACACATGACTTCGAAAAGACAGGGGTGCGTGCCGTGGATTTGAACTTGCGACCTTTGTCTTGTCAGTCCAACGGTCATACCACTAGGCTATCACTGCTATTTTGAACCCGTTACAAGGTACTTAATTAACGGAGCTCCAAGCCTCCAAACCATCACGTCCGACACAGTTAGTGAACGTATTGATATTACTTTCAACGGATATGTCAGTCTAAATAAACAGGATGTTAATATTCGAGTAGCAACTGTAATTATCGTAATATCCGCACAGTCTCCGGATAAAGGCTCGAAATCTAGACCGGCGGGACGACTTACACAAAAAATGGCGGCCAAGGTTTGAAGTAAGCCAGGCGACCTACATAGAGTCATAGATTGGGTGCAATGACCTCCATTGACTCTTCCAAGCTATAATGCAGGTTCGATTCCCGCACGTAGCAAATAATTGTTGCGGGTCTGGGTGTGTGTGCATGTGAAATTATGTGACTGTAAACGCACCCACGATACACGAAGAAATTCATAGTGCAACATTTTATTTTAAATAAATGAAAAACAAGTTATCTCCTCCTCTTTTCTGACGTTTTGTCTCCTAAAAGTCATTTTAGGGGCGTCAAGAGGGTAGGCAGAGGCATTTCCCTGCACACTAATAATATCTGAAAATGGTATTGTGACCTATTATTATTATTATTTTGTTTCTCTTTCATCTCGGGATTAAACCCGGTCTTTTGGAAGGCTTGCCTGGAGACACAAGTCTAACATACAGAGGCCCCTGTGAGAGTTTTAATCTAAATTGAGTTGGGACACCAACCGGAGACTCTCCATGATTGTACTAAAGGAATACAGCCATGGAAAATTCCCGATAGGTGCAGAACTAATGAGATTTGATTTTTTTTTAATTTTTTTTAAATGGTGACTCGCCAACTCACTGCATTGGCCCCTCAAACACCGCCTTGTTATTGCAGAAGGGGCAAACATAGGTGTGAGCGGCTAGGGGTGTCGAGAGGACCGGCCCCGGTTACAACTTCGCGGGTCTCAAAGACCCGGAGCGGTTTCCCCATTGTTACGCCATTACTTACATGACACTTCCACCCCTGAGCATATAGCTCTGGCGACCCCTCTCAATTACCCGGCCACTTACGGCAAGACAGAGTTGAGAGTCCTGCGGGCACTCTTGGGTTCCACTCCAGCTACTCAATGAAGGCAAACTGGAGACGAGGCCCTGACCAACTGGGGTACTCAGGAACGCAGTGTCGCCACTCACCAACAGCTCGCCACAAGCTGCCTTGCGTTTTGTATGCCTCTCGTAGACTTTATGACACTTATTTTTTGTTTTAGTATCATTGGTCTTAAAAAGCTAATTTAATGTTCCCTCCGGTTTAACGTTAGTCTCATGAGATGAGGTAACGTCTGCCAAACTGACCCAGAGGGGGTTTATTATTATTATTATTATCTTCCGGGCATAATTCCAAGCTCCAAGCTGCTACTTCCGACCTGCAGCCCGACCTGGGAGTTGAACCCAAGACCTCATGCTCAAAAGTCGCGCTTAGGACCACTAGACCAACGAGGCAATCAAGAGGCAACGTTTTAAACAAGTGATAATTAATTGCTAACAAGAATATCTTCTATGAACAAATATATCAGATAAATCTTCCAAACGCATTATCGCACGCGTAGCGAACTCTAAAGTTATACATTTTTGTCGACCACTTAGAGGGAGCGGTGGATTAGTAGACATAGTTAGGTAGACCGCCTGGAGTATTTCATGTGTAATCCTGCTCACGACTGAAGATTATTTTCTTCAAAAATGCTGTACCATTAAAAATATATCGATTAAAAATAGAACACCTTCCCCAAAACCTTGCTTTCCACCATAAATAAATTACCATATTATTAAAGCTGCGGTATATAACTTCCTATAAGCATCCTATAAATTATGGGTGCAATAACATTATATCATAATTATTCGGCGGCTTCGTCCCAAGGTCTGTAATCCTGGGGTCACTTCAGGATCCAGTGACCTTGGCACAACTGGGTCAAGGTCCTGATTACTAGACTGTGTCAGGGTCGAGCGTGTCTCCGGAGAAGATGTTTTTTCCAACTGGCGAACATGGAAAGCAAATCAGACGTATTTGCATATCTGATGGTGGGGAATTCGTAGAAAATTTATTTTTATTTGTTGGTTCAGCGAAGTGTTCATCTTTTTTATCAGGATGTTGCTGATTCAGGAACTTTATGCTTATATGAAAATAATTTATCAAGTAGGTCACAGTTAGGCTTCTTTTATAATAGAAACGTTTCTTCCCCCTGGTGTAGTATTTAAGGACCTTGAATAATTTTAAAATAAAAAATTAAGTATTATTTATTTTAAAATTATTCAAGAACCTTATATATATAGGTATTCATAAACTGCAAATTGGTCCTCCTACTACAGCTCGACAGTACTTCATAATTTTTTTTTCATATGGAGGTTAGATTTATTTTTATTGTTTAAGCATACAAAAAAAACGTTTAAAAGTAAAAGACATTTGTTTATCAGGACTTAACAATAACTAATAAAATAGCAATTAAAAATAAGCTTCTAGGTGAGAAGCAATTATTGCCCTTCTTCCCTATTAAGATCAATAATTGAGAGCTTTAATAAGTCCCGTAATTTTAGACTAAGTAATTACTTTTAATAATTTCCTGAACAATATTTTGTTATCAGAAAATATATTTTTAACGAACTTTCAGCTCGTGTTACAGAGTTCATAAATTTTCCAAAATAAAATTACGAGGAAGTTGTACTCATTAATTGATCGTTAACGAGGTTAACAAAACCAGCAAGCAACGAGCAACCTTTAGATTGTAAAACTGTATAAATTTGGTAAAATCCTTTTTCTTAGAGTGGGATAAACAATAATCAAAACAAAACATTCTAAAAAATATACTGAAATTGTCTTAAAGTAACGGAATCAAGATTCGCGCCAGTAATTAGGTGTTGTCTGTGATGAGTAACGAACCATCTCTTCAGTGAGCACTGCAGCGCAATTAAACATGGCTTTTAATTGACGTCTGTCACAGAGACCAGCATAGGCACGTATTAGTTAACTGAGTTACCATCGAATTGATGATAGCTTTGTAGTACATTGCGTTTTATGTTAGAGCTTGTCTATAATAAACAAAAATATTAAAAACATACAGTGCAATGTACTTCAAAGTAAGACTCAATCAATTTGTTGATAACCGAGATGGCCAATCAGGCAGTTGTACTGATTTCTGACGATATCACAATTTAAATAATAATTCTCTCCATCTGGGATCTTTTTTTGTTGTATAATTTGTAATATGACAGACAGAGACGTGTAGCTGGGGAGTTTGTTGCGCCGCTTCTTCTCTCCAGTGAAGCACTAGGAAGCGGTGAAGGGTGGGCGTTTTTGGGGACTGTCTTATTGTAATGTATGACGTTCAAAAAGTACCATTTCAAATGGTTTAATTTGAATAAAGATATTGTTGAATTTTTTATTTTGAAATTTTGGTCGAGATTGCATGGTGGTCAGAACGCCTAGAGTATTCAGGTTCGAATCCTGTTCAAGACCTTATTTTTCTTTCCATAAAAAAATTATAGCAATTTAACAATCACCTATACGTTTTAAAGCTATACAGTAAGTACAATCCATTTATCATTTGTCTAATTCCAGCTATGTTCCAGTCTAACTAATCCACTTATTATAAGTAGTTAAATAAACCAGTGTCACAGTCGAAATGTTTCCAGTTAGTTGTGGCAGTGTCACAGTCCGGGTCCTGCCACGCTCTGCCTGCCATGCGGTTTGAGCGCCGACTTTGACAAACTGTACCGTTAGGGACAGTCATCATTTCAGTCATTAAGGCTTTATCTGCACGTTGCCGTTATAATATATCTACGCTGTTTTTAATGAAATAACAAAAAAGGAGGAGGTTCTCAATTGTACTGTTTTACACGATATATCTGCCTCATGTTGTCAAATAATTTAAATGATTTTGAAATAAAACTGTTTGCTACTTTGTTGGAATTATGAATATACTTATATGAACATGGTCCATGGGAGGAAGGAAATCTCCTTAACTGATAACAGCAAAGTATTCGTGATTAGATTTGGTTATCGCTTTGGGCTTGTTTTGTTTCCTTGATATAGAAAAATAATAATTGAAAAGGTACGTACCTATTATTATCATTATATCGTTTATTCATTAAATAACATATAAATTATACTTTTAACTATATACCAATTACAAAAAAAATATACATTTAAAAATATAAAATATAGCAAACCACCGGCATCGGGAACAGGGTCCAAGCTACCGGTGGTTAGGGCCCCAGAGAGAGGAACCTCCTCACAATGCGTGCCGTGTCGAGGAGTACCACTTTCTGTATCAGGCCCTTGACCCAGCCGTCTAACGAGAGCCTCATAAGGTGTTGGTCGAGACTCTTCGCTATCAGTCCGTTGGTCGTCACGACTATCGGCATCCCACATGTCGACAACCTCGTGAGCTAAATCAATATATTTGATTTGTTTGTCTTTTTCAGCTTTCACGAGGTTCTCGACATGAGGGACAGTTATATCCACATTAGTCATGTGTTTTGGTATTCCGATATCAGCCAGAATTGAATGATTTCATCTCGTTTTGTGGCGGATGCTTGTCCTTAAAGGCTTTCCATATTAAACTGTACTTCAAGTGAGAGTAGAAGGCAAGTCAAACTTACTGAATAGTTAAATATTAATTTACTTATTCCTTTGATCACCGTTTGAAGTCGTCTGTCACCACGCCATGTTAGAATCATAAAATTATCTGCATCTCCTTTAGTATTGGGTCGGCACAAATGTAATGAGACACTCTACGAAACTCTATACATTTCCTTTCTTAAGTTAATTGTTTTCGATAATATTCTAATATGTTGTAGAACATTCTAGGTACTTCTAATGTGAGGGTATATAAAGCCGCCCTCGCGATTGGTTTAGTCAGTTTGAAGAAAAATGAGCGACAAGTTCTAACACTATACTTATACGAGTACTTGTTAGGCCACAGTGCGCGGGCTGCGGCTGACAATATCAACACTGCATTGGGCGCTGGAAGTACTAGCCATGCCACGGTGTCCAGATAGTTTGACCGTTTTGAATCAGGAGACAGGAGCCTTGAAAGTCAGTCACGCTCAGGACGACCACCTGCATTCAATAATGACGATTTACGCCGCGAACTGGGGTCGAATCCGGATGCTACCACTCGTGAATTAGCGGAAGCACTTAACTGCAGTCACCACGCTGTGGAATACCATCTGCATGAGCTTGGGTATTGAAAAGTTTTGGCTCGATGGGTACCGCACATCCTTACCGACGCCAGTCGTGCAGTCCGTGTCACCATCTGTCAATCACTTTTGCTGCGACCCCGACGTAAAGAGTTTTTGTCTGATCTGGTTACGGGAGATGAATCATGGATTTATTATGAGAACGATACACGTCGTACTTTTTGGCTGCCTCGAGAAGAAACGCCACCAACTTAACCGAAGCTGAGTCAAAAGAACCGCTTAAAAGTTCTGCTTTGCTGTTTCTGGGACGCGCCAGGAATGCTGTTTCATGAACTATTACACAATGAAACTGTAGACGCTAACAAATATTCAACCCAGCTCACCGAACTATCTTCTGCTATCAAGAAACAACGACGAAGACGAGGCAATGTAATTTTACTACATGATAACGCTCGACCTCGCGTCGCATCTACCGTTCGCCAACAGCTGCACAACTTGGGCTGGGAGACGATACCCCACCCACCTTACTCTCCAAACCTCGCAGCATCAGACTATCATTTGTTTAGAGCCCTGAAACAACATTTGCGGGGTAAACAATTTAATGATTTCCATGATGTACAGGCGGAGTTGAACAACTTTTTCAAGGCACAGCCATCAGAGTTCTGGGCGAAAGGCATCCCAACTTTGCCGGATCGTTGGCAAGAAGTCTTAGATGCTAATGGTGATTACATCATTGACTAAGCTTTTTGTATTGTAATAATAATAAAAAAATATAAAACGTAAACCAAGTGTCTCATTACTTTTGTGCCAACTCAATAGTTTTAACAACATCAACTACTTAACACAGCCTTCTAGACAAGTGAGCCTTCTAATACTTTATTAATACGGTATTCTCAGAACTCCAAAGACTTAGTATATTTATTAATACACGTAAATAAAAAAAAAGTAGTGAAAAAAAAACTAATAAATAAACACCAAAATTCATCTAATATTAAAATGAATAACGAAAATAGTTTTTAGGTGTTAAAAAACTATTACCAAGTAGGGAAGGATTTTCTGTCAGGTCAACCAAATTGCTCAACTAAAAATATAAATATTTCTGTTCAGTGTCGTATTAACATTAAATCATATTATCCTGACGTTGTCTTCATACCAATCAGCGCGTGCCACCACGCTGGAATGGACTGAAGTTAAAATAATTATAATCATCGTATAAACAAAAGGCGCTTCAATGAAACGGTTGTAATTAAACAAAAGACTATTAATTATAAAAGCGGTTATTAACTGTTATTGTTACAACAAAAACGTGTCGCTCACCGGTGTCAGTCAACCGGCGACGTTTGGCGCACGCTTGACGGCGCCTGCGCATCACCCAAATAAGAGCACTAGGTCACAGCACTTAGTACGGAGTACAGACGGATACTTGATACCTAAATATGGCCTTCTGTCCTCCGAGCCGTGAGGCGAATTGGACACAAGCAAATATTTTTTTGGCCTGCTCATATCAGGTTTCGGCTCTGAATGTTATATGTGGCACAGGAAATTCTATTGTCTGGTTACAAGGCTAGATGAACTGTGATTTTATTTACATATATTAGATCAATTGAGGAAAATAGATTTAAGTGCTTTCAATTAACCTTTTTCTTTCGTTGAGGACGATACAAAAAGAGCGGTTACAAGTTGTCTGTCTGTGGTATTGTTCGTCTAGCTTTCTGTAATTATCCTTTTGGCTATTATAAAATGTGAAATGTTTTGGGAAAGTAAACAGGAGTATTTACTTTGACTTGGCTTTGATGAAAGTTCGAGATGATTTGGAGACCCTAAACTAAACTAAATTATATTTGACATTGCTTGAGTAAAATTCAATGAGCTAAATAGTAGCTATTAAATTGTTTTGTGTATATGATCCATCCAGTCGCTCCATGTACAATACTGGTATTAAGCTGCATACGGTTTGACTGGAAGCCGACCCCAATGTAATTGGGAAAAGGCTAGGCAGATATATATATGATGTGAGTGCCAGCTGAAATGTATTTTTTTGTTGTATAATTTGTAACTTGACAGACAAAGACGTGTAGCTGGGGAGTTTGTTGCGCCGCTTCTTCTCTCTAGTGAAGCACTAGGAAGCGGTGAAGGGTGGGCGTTTTTGGGGACTGTCTTATTGTAATGTATGACGTTCAAAAAGTACCATTTCAAATCTAATTTGAATAAAGATATTTTTGATTTGATTTTGATTTAACTTATGTACTCTTGTGGTAATTTAAATATAAATAATGTATGACTTTATTACTCAGATACAAGGGGACAAATATTATTTACTTGTAAGTCAAAAGTACCGACTATAGTTATTTGTCTCGATTTGGCCGCGGTTGTGTGAGTTGTGTCATAAAGTTACAACTTAATTACTTGGTGTGTGAGTTAAGATGCGTCGCTCTGCAGTCTGTTTGTACTGAACTGTACTAATGAGGGTCCGTCGAAGACCCTTCTGATATTACACCTATTACGTTGAAAATTATTATTGTTATCATGAATCTTAAATTCTCTAAAATACGCAGAAATGATGTTCCGTTATTTCATTTCTATTTCGTTATGCAAAATTGCTTAGCGAGTGAACTTTTGACCGTTTCTGGACGACTCGTAATGCTAACAAAAAGATATTTTTATTTTTTTAAACGTTGCCCCCCGCTATGTATTTCTTCCTGTATCGTGGGTGCGCTTACAGACATATAATCACACATGCACATTTGATTTGTGTTTTTATAAACATACTTAACCAAAATATCAACTAATTTAGGTCGCTGGAATGCGACTTCTTTTCAATAAGGATGCCAATCACTTCTCAGACGACACGCACGTCATCACCGAGTGTTCCCGAAAATAGCCGAATGTTCCCGAATGGGATCGACGCCGAGCCCGAGTATTTGTGGACACCTGAGTTACGAGCGCCAGCGCAGTGCGGTTGAACATGACAGGTTGATATCAAACTGGATCGCTGACACTACCAGAAGGGTTCAATGTATTCTTTAGTGTGTGGTACATTTACCAGAATAATTCATGTTTTCCACACCTTATTATTTGTCCAGATTAATTTAATTCCACCACATTTAACTATTAACAGAAGGTTTCAACCCGCACCGTAGTCTATTACTCCGTCTCGATCTCCTCGTACGTACTTCTTATGGCAGATATTTGTCAGAACCGGCAACAGCATATTAGCATAACATAAAACATAGCATCACGCCTGTATTCCTCGAAGGGGTAGGCAGAGGTGTACACAATTGTACACCCACATTTCACCAATGCTGTTATTAAGTCCCATGTAATAGGTGGTGAGCCTATTGCCATCAACCGGGCACATTTCCAAACTCCGGGCTGCTACTGAGAATTTCCTAACAGAAAAACTCAATAACACTTTGCCCGACCCGGGAATCGAACCCGAGACCTCCTGCTCAGCAGTTGCGCTACAGACAACTAAACCAACGAGGCAGAGCATATTAGCATTAC
Source organism: Xylocampa areola (assembly GCA_935421205.1). Classification (NCBI taxonomy): domain Eukaryota; kingdom Metazoa; phylum Arthropoda; class Insecta; order Lepidoptera; family Noctuidae; genus Xylocampa; species Xylocampa areola. The sequence continues at coordinate 21,192,945 of OW285206.1, forward strand.
AATATAATTCTTCTTCTTGCTCCAGTGCCATTCCAAATAGAGAAGCTTTAGATCAGCGAAATTCTCTCCTTCACTAGCGCAGTGAATCAGATTGACGTCACTCGCAATTTCTGTCCAACTCAAAATGTTATCCATCCACTACATCTTCCTGTGACCGACCTTTCTTTTACCGACAACTGTTCTATTTCCTATCATTAGTTAGTTTACAATCAATACAAATAAACAAATAAAAGAGTCTGTTTGTAATGACAAAATAATCGTTTTTTTAAGCTCATAAAGTTAAGTACACAATAACTATGCGCAAAAATCAGCTTTGAAAATGTTTGTCTGTCTGTCTGTCAGTCTGTCTGTTTGTTTCAGCCAATCTTCGAAACGGCTGGACCGATTCTGATAACATTTTACAGGCATTTGGCAGGTAGCTGACTATATAAGGAGTAACTTAGGCATTTTAAAATGTATGTATTAGAAAATCCTAAATAAATTATCATTATTATTGTTAACAAAAAACACATCAACAGGAATGAAATCCTCTCCACTAGAGCAACGAGGCAATGTAACGGTATCTTATCAACACGAGTCACGCGCATTTTGTCCATCAATCCAATAGACAATAGTACTATAAAACTACGGAATTCATTGAGTTCTACGATAGTAATGTAGTGTAGCGTCAAGGGCAGTGGACTGCGGTCACGCGTCACGCGATCCGTTCACAAATACCGGCGGACGGCGTGACAGTGACCGCCACGCGGTGACGCAGTCAGGGGCGTCGCGTGCCGGCGCCGACACCAGAGGTAGTTTATTCATGAACACGATACCATGACTGGTAATTACACAACTTGGGTCAGAACTAACAAAGTCTAGCTGATAAATGTTTTAGTGAATTTTCTTGAAATTTAAGCTTTTTGTAATACTTAATCTGATTAAGGTTTGACCTGGTACCAGTTACTGAGAACTGTATAGTCATTATATTAAATGGAAAAAGAATACGGTCGCGAACAGGATTCGAACCTGGGCCTCCCGGAACTCCAGGCGCTCTGACCGAAATGTCGAGATGGCTGTTCGATTCTTTTTCCATTTACTATGATAACTTTAGCGTTCGCTAAGCATGCGTTAATGCTTTTCAAAGATTTATCTTGAACTGTAAAGTCATTTATAAATTATACAAATTATTATACGGGGGCTCATGGCTAAGTAACAGCCGCACAGATCGATTGATCGAGGTTAAGCTGCGCTTTCTGCGGTTGGTCTGCGAGATATCGTGTTACCCAGTAACTGGGTTGTGGAGGTCAGATAGGCAGTCGCTCCATGTACTCGTATTAAGCTGCATCCGGTTTGACTGGAAACCGACCCCAATGTAATTGGGAAAAGGCTAGGCAGATTGAGAAACAGAAAATTATTATAATTAAACAGGCTTTTTTATTCTTGATGGGCACATTTACTTGTAACTCTACAAGAACACTAACTTAACAATTAAGTTTAACGATACTTAAATAATGATTTAGACCATGTATTCAAATCAAAGCCAATAACGCATGCATCGTGAGTACTAAGTTTAACGGCTATAACCTGGTTGACAAGAGCGAGTGATGTACTTATATTATGGTTACGGGTTTGACTCCCGCTCCTATTTGTGTAAGACAAATGGGATCGGGAGCGGGCGGTGCGGTGCCAAATATACTGTTAATAACTGTTACTGTTAACCTGTATCATTCGACTCCTGGAGAAAGGCTTCCCCCATTATTTCTATTCCATTCCGTCTAGAACTATTATGTTCCAATTTTTATCAAATAATTATAACTTTTTTATTAAAAAAAAACATCTTATGAAGAAGAAGAAGAACAGAGGCCGTTGTCAAATCAAAAGAGAAGAAAATGACCAACTATGCCTCCTGACAGAAAGTTCTCCCCACCACCGCTATTCGACTCTTATTTCAAAAGGCTATTCTAGATACCCTGCATGGTTAAGCTTACATAGGCTTGTAGTTTAAAAGAGGTAGACCAGTGACCAATGTTCGCATCCGTACGATAATTATCATACGCATACGATAATTTCATGCCTACGGCGATGTACGATATCATTATTATCGTACGCCGATGGTACGATAATATTCATTATGCTATATATTAATTGATTATAGTGATTATTTTGAAAAGTACGTTAATTTTGCTCTATGTATGTGCAATTTTAGCATACGCAAAAATATTGATATCACATTTAATACGATCTATTTTGTTCCATGTACGATAATTCTACGATACTTGTACGATAGTTGTCTTGGGTCATGTTGTGAACACTGGCCTACCACTGACCTTTAAGTTTGCTTCATTCGGCGTTTCCTATCTGACTACTTCTTCCCAGAAGTAGTCAGATAGGAAACGCCGGCGCCTTCTAGATCATAGGGACATGTAAAAGAGTTTGAAAAGAACTATTAACAGAATAAAAAAAATCATTTCATTTCAATATTATTGTCTCTGCATCACCTCTGTGGCACCTTCAGCGCTTCAGGCGTATCCATACTTTCCTATTTGTCCACAGGTTAAATTTAACTGAACTAAACAGGAAGTATTTCGCATTCATACGAAGTTTTATATTCAGTGTGCAAATGAGGAAACTATTCGGACCGTAGATCAAAGGTAATAGATGGCAGCTCGTAGCCACGCTAGTATAAACCTAGCCAGGTGAAAAATTACCAACATCAATGAATGTCCAAATATTTTAGCTGGAAGATTTCTTCGGTATGTGTTTTAGGATCCCGTGCGAAAAGGTTAACCTATCATGAAGTTATTGTGATTTGTGATACTGTATTCTGTTTTTGTAGTTATTGAGTATGATACAGCAGTGATAGCCTAGTGGTATGACCGTTGGACTGACAAGTCAAAGGTCGCAAGCTCGAATCCAAGGCACGCACTACTGTCTTTTCGAAGTTATGTGCGTATTATAAACTAATTATCACTTGCTTAAAACGGTGAATGAAAACATCATGAGGAAACCAGCACACCTGAGAGATGTTCTCGATGGTGTGTAAAGCCATGTCAGAGACCTACGGGTGGTTTAAACTCTGACACTAGGTTGTTCACCAACCACACGATGAGAACAAGTGTATGATTCAAGATAAATCTTTAAAAAGCATTAACGCATACTTAGCGAACTCTAAAGTTATTATATTAAATGGAAAAAGAATACGGTCGCGAACAGGATTCGAACCTGCGCCTCCCGGATGAATACTCCAGGCGCTCTGACCACTAAGCCATCTCGACCTCTGCTCACCGCCGCGAATTCTTCTTCCATATTTTAACACGTCTTATGGCGACGTCATTCGCGACCGTATTCTTTTTCCATTTAATATAATAACTTAAGAGTATGATTAGTCTTAGCTGGTTGACGCTACACACAGCAGGACATTTGCCGATCTAGTATCACCTTACGTCGGGTCGCTGTATTCCTTTAATTAGTTTGAGCTACACGATGATTGATGCACTCTTACGTAAATATCTTTATTCAAACACGAGTATTGTAACTGTTCAACAAAATATAGTCCATGTAGCTACGGAACCCAGTATTAAATAGACTAATTTGTTAAAACTGTTACGGGCAATTTGGTAGCTCGCGAAGTGCGCTTACGTTTATAGCAGACACATAAATTTAACGTTCCAGACTCCATTAATTGCTCCGAACAGCTATGAACGATGCGCCGATTGCCTGACTCAGTGAGTACCGCCTGGTTAACCTGTAATTAATGTATCGTTGAAGAGTCTTTCCATTTGTAGGTCACCTTAATGTCAATATCGATTGATCTAAAGTGTACTCATTTAACCTTGCAGCAAAGTCTACAATTTATTCACACGTTGATTAAGTTGTTCATAGTGTACCTGTATGCTAGAATATGCCTTCATTTAAGAATAAACTGTTATAGTTTCTAATCCTATTAAATTATAATATAAATTATAAAAGTTTCAATGTTTGTGAGTTAGTGAATACAAAAACTACCGGATGGATTCGGTAGAACTTGTTTGGTAGGAAAATGCAGAGTTTATGCGGGAAAAGCTGAATTCCCCTGGCAGAACTGCGGAGCTATGCATATATCATAATGCTGATAGTTAAGACCACGTGGTGATAGCAACAGTAGCTACTATGTCCAGAAGCTCGCTTAGCATAATTATGGCAACTACATCATATTTTGAGGTGCTTGTTAATAAGATTATCATAGTTTTTTGGACTACATTATTCTTACAACATATTAACTGCCTCGTTGGTAACAAGCGCGGCTGCTGAATATTAGATCTTAGCTTCGATTTCCGGGGCACGTAGTATTACTGGAATTTTCTTTTAGAAAATTCTCAGTAGCAGCCCGGAGTTTGGAATTGTGCCCGATTGATGCCTCACCACCAAATGGAACAAAATTTCACTCGGTTGATGGCACTGTTACATAGGATTTAATAATGGTAGGTATTTACAAAATGTAGATGTACGACAGTACACTTCTGCCTAACCCTTCGAAAATACAGGCGTTACGTTATGTTATGTAGATTACGTAAAACTCCAAATATCTAAGTTAGCTACAAGAAAGTGTGCCAGATGTCTTGCGCACAAACATAATGCCGATCATTCCCCCCACATTTGCCTGCAGCCTCCCATTTGTATTGACAACTTAACCACCGCACTGATTACCCCAGGGGAGTCTTTAGCAAATATTGGTCCTAATGCCAGTCCTCGGGGGGGGGCATTTATTTGTACCGGAGGAATGTTTTCTGGTACTTAGAACTTTGTTGTGCCCTCCGGTTACTGTTGTTTTTGTTTGGCAGTTAACAGGATATTTTGCAACTAACCATACATTAATACCTTTGTACTATATTTTTATAAATGTTGTGATGAAAACAGCAGCAGAATAAAGATGTACTGTATATCACATTTCCTAACAGGAAAATCAAATAATACTGCCTCTCTCTCGGACTCTCGGAATTCGAACCCTGGACCTCATGCTCAAAAATAAGTTTGCCACCCCTAGACCAATTAGGCAGTTATTTTCTGATTAGCCGTAGGTATATATTTCGCCGATTAACAGTCAAAACTGCACCAACTGTCAAAAGTACATATCAGCTGTAGTCACACTGTAGTGCTGATATTGTAGTAGGCATCATGACAATATTTTTTATTTTATTTTATTTATTTGGGACAATAAACAGCTACAATATACATATTCACTAAAAGTGACGGTTCAAACGATCGTTTACAATATTGCAGCCCACTGCATTATCCACACATTAACAGAAAAGATTACCGGCTGTAAATGCCGCTGGATAGACAAACATATAATTCAAATCACAATATTAATACATTTGTTAAAAATTTAAGATACATTTAGGAAGTAAAATTATTAATAATTCAAACAAGCAAAAACATGCATTACGTTAACTAAAATATACATTAAATTAAATTGTAAAATAAAATAGTCATAAAATTATTATTCACCTACATACATAATACCTTCATTAAAAAAAAAGAGATTTTAAATTTATTAATATTATTTAAATAATAGCGAAATAGAATAAAATAAAATTATTAAACAAGACAATTAATATTTACATAAGATTAACAATTAGACTTAGCAGATAACATTTTGAGTACATTACATTTAAATTGAGATTTAGAGCACATAAAAATATCAATGTCTATGAAATTAAGATTGTAAGTATCAACCATTCGACGAGTAGGGCACCGCAATCCCGAGTTAGTGCGACAACTGTTCACAGCAAACAGTGTTCCAACTCGAACACTACGTATGTTGACTGTACGGGGCACCGTATAACATAGTTTACTTGTAAGCTCAATGGAGTCAAATTTATTGTGGACAATATTATACAGTATATTGGCTTCAAGCAGTTTACGTCTAGATTCTAAAGTTAACAAGTTATACTTCTTTAGCAAATTCTGGTATGATGGATATTTCCTGTGGCATCTATAGAACATGGCACGAAGAAATTTACGTTGGACCCTCTCTATCTCATCCACGTATTTCTGATAGAATGGATTCCAGATTGGAACTGCATATTCAAGTTGCGAACGTATTAACGTTTTAAATAAATACAGATAGGTGGAGGGACGTTTGAACTCGGTGGATCCTCTCATAACAAAGCCATACATCTTGAAAGAGTTATTGTCAATTTTTTCAACGTGTTGATTAAAGGAGACCTTATTATCGAATAGCACACCAAGATCCCTAATAATGGATTCGTTACTTATTACAGTTCCACACAACCCATACCTAAAGCCGATCACAGATTTATTTTTTGTAAAATTTATAGAATGACACTTGGAAATGCTGAGTTGTAATTTGTTGTCACTACAGTATTCTGTGAGTCTATTGAGGTCCTCCTGAAATAACAGACAGTCCTCCTTGGTGTTAATGATCTTGAAGGCTTTCAAAACGTCAGCATACATGAGAAATTTTGAACTTTTAAAGCATTTCCCGATGTCATTTATATAAATAATGAATAAGAGTGGACCCAAGATTGAGCCTTGTGGAACTCCAGATGTTATCTGTACAGAATGACTCTGATATCCATTTACGACCACTCTCTGAGTCCTATTTTTAACATAAGAAGTGAACCAGCGGAGTAAATTTCCTCGTATCCCATTAAATGCAATTTTATTAAGTAAGATCTCGTGATCAACCTAGTCAAAGGCTTTCTTGAAATCTGTGTAAATAGCGTCAATTTGCAGACGTGTATCAATATTTTCAAAAAGGAAGTTACTAAAGATCATTAAATTGGTTAGAGTAGACCGGTGTTTTACGAAACCATGTTGTTCAGGGATGAAAAGATTATGTAGAATAGGGTAGAGCTCATTATGTACCAGTCTTTCAAAAAGCTTTGACAAGGTCGACAGAATCGATATGGGGCGATATTGTTCAATATCATGTCTAGAGCCACCCTTATGTACGGGCGTGATGTTAGCCTTTTTCCACACTTCAGGAAACACACCCTCACTTAAACATTTATTATAAATTACAAATAGTGGTTTACAGATACTGCCAGCAGTGGCCTTGAAAAATACAGCTGGATACCCATCGGGGCCAGCTCCTTTGGAGGGATCAAGTTGCCTCAACTCTGAGAGTATTTTAGATTCCTCGATATGCAGGCTGTCAACTAAACTAGCTTTGATGTCACAGTGAGCTGCCGGGGTCCATGTCGACAGAGAGGGAGATGCGGGTTCGAAGACTGACAAGAAGAAATCTGAGAACATATTGCAGATCTCGTCAGGGGCACTTAACTTTAGGTTTTGGTATTGCATCGTAGATGGCACGCCTGATTTGTTTTTACGATTAGCGATATATGTCCAAAAGTATTTTATATTAGTCGTAATATTGTCCTCTACGGATGTAATGTAAGTGTAATATGACTTTGTATCCATACTAATATTATATAAATGCGAAAGTAAATCTGTTTGTGTGTTTGTTTCGTTGTTACCTTTTTACGACTAAACGTCTGAACGGGTCGTAATGAAATTTGGCAAGGAGATAGATTGGACTTTGGAGAAGGACATAGGTTACCTTTTGTTTTGTAGTTTTTTATATTTTTATTATGTCAAGACTGTAATGTGGTTTACACCGTATAGTTCAAATCTTGTTTTTTCTAAATTAATGGATAATTTAAAACCCCAGATATTTTATAAATTTATATGTGGTCAGATAATTATTGACGTGTAAAATATAATGTTGTAAGACAACGTACAATTCTTGCGCGATCCGTTACTATATGAAACAATTATTTAAAAAAAATATCGTCATCATTACTGTAGTTCAAACAGACCAAAACATCTCCCCTAATTGACAATAAAGGTCAAGATATATTGCTATTGTCTTACATTTACTATAAACACACGGAAGCCAATGAAATAGCTTCATTAGCAGGAATATTGTTTACGGACCACGTTTAACGCATAAATAATAACGATATAGAAGCTGATTATCATCACAACGTGTACCAGTTACCTGTGTGGCCAGAAGTTCTAAATAGACGTGGTCAGAAGCTCCATTCCACACAATCTCTTCTTCTTCATAGCCTCGTCCGATGTTATTTGATGTCGGCGCAATATGTTTCAATCTCATATTCTCTTCTGTCAGTCTTTACGTTATCGGTCACTTCCTTTTCATTAGGTAATATCATCCTTCTTTTTTTAAGATCCTTCTGTCCCACCATCCATCTAAATTCATATTCATCACTCTCTTAGTCTCATCATGTGTCCATGCCAAGACAAACCATTCAATAACTTAAACGAACACAAAAATGTTTAATTCGCCGACGACGATTTTTTTTTTGTTTTTTTACAACATTTAAACCGATGCCATAAGAGAAATACTTTTATGGATAATACCAAATTCTTTGTTAAGGTGACTTTTTCTTTCTAAAAAGATTTTAATGCTTAAAGTTTGCTTAGCATACTTGAATTCGTTTTAAAAATATAAAAAACGTAGGTATGGTGTTTTTGTTTCCCGAATTACAAATAATAATATATTATTAAACTTTACATAACATCGATTGACGTGCCTCTACTTTTATATTTTCAATGGAAATGGATTCTATCCACTGGCAAATCAATATAAATAAAAATGAATCGCCGAAATGTATGTACGCGCACTTCCGAACGACTGCACCTAACAGGAAAAAGTAGTTTTTTTACTGTCAGGACACAAAAACAAACAAACAGGTATAAAATAAAATTAAAAGATAATCGAACAGAAATAATGGTGGTACGAAGTTCGCCGGGTCAGCTAATAGTGAAATAATTAGTATTAGTAACCATTTAAACCGGTTGAAGACAAAGAGTGGGCAATGTAGTCTGTTATCTTTAAAAGTTCAAAAGGTAAAAAGTGTGGAACTTCTGAGTTTTTATCTACTATTTGGGAACATGGGACTTAAAGCCGATTGTGGTTGTTGGCAGCGGTCCAGGACTCCAACAGGTGACGCGTCAAATGTGAGTCGGATCTAACTAGGCACATACGTAATTACCTAACATAAACAGCTCTCACTGCAGAGCAAATGCATATTCTAGTATAGATAAGCAACGAGCATTGATCACGACACTGGTTGCATTTTGGTTCATAATAACAGATTTTCTCACATAGAGTCAGTACTTCTATGGTCACGGATAAACAAAAGTTCTTCTCCTTCTCATCGTATGGTTGATGAACAACCTAGTGTCAGAGTTTAAACCACCCGTAGGTCACTGACATGGCCTTACACATCATCGAGAACATCTCTCAGGTGTGCTGGTTTCCTCACGATGTTTTCGTTTACAAGTTTAAGCAGTGATAATTAACTTGACTGAGTGACTTCGAAAAGTCAGTGGTGCGAGCCTTGGATTCTAACTTCCGACCTTTGACTTTTCAGCCCAACGGTCATACTACTTGGCTATCCCTGCTTATAATATACCACCTGCCCTTATCCCAATTTATTTGGGGTTGGCGCAGCATACCTTTATCTGGCATGCTGCTAAAGTTTTGGCTATGAAGTTACAATATTAAATGGAAAAAGAATACGGTTGCGAACAGATGGAAGAGGTCGAGATGGCTTAGTGGTCAGAGCGCCTGGAGTATCTATCCGGGAGGCGCAGGTTCGAATCCTGTTCGCGACCGTATTCTTTTTCCATTTAATATTGTAACTTTAGAGTTCGCTAAGCATGCGTTCATGCTTTTTCAAAGACATATCTTGAGTTTTGGCTATGTTTTATGACCGGCCGCCTGCCTGACGTCAACCCTCATTAGGAATGCTGTTGTTGGTGGTAACCGCCACCGATACGGTCTCCTTCTATCTAACTATGTCACACCAAATGTTATCCATGCGCCAGGTTATTATGTTTTCCTAATATCACACTCCACTAACCTATAATAATATATACGGCCTTCAATCCGTACGATACCTAAATAGCATAATTATTCACAAAACAAACAAGTTCGGTTTTTGTATGATATGATATAGAGTATTAAGTAGTACATATTCGAATATCTACGACGTCACCAAGTATGACTTGTGTGGGTTCTTTGTTAGGTTCTTCGCTTTAGACTGCATTGATGTCATTAATCTTTGAGCAAATTTCTCCAGTCTCTGAATCTGTAAAAGGCTTATCTGTGGAGGCTTCATACTTTCTTCTTGTAACCAATAAAGTGACAGTTTAATGTGATTTCTAGTTAACAGCTTCTTTCCAAAAACATATATGTTAGATAATCGTCTAACTTCTTGCAAAACGAATAAAGAGATGAAACACACCTTAACCAGAGTCGTTTCATTAAGATTTTCTCTCGTATGTTCGTATTAACGCTCGTATAACCATGTTTTCCTGGTAGATGACCATTAAATCACGGTTTCGTGGTATCGAAGTGGACAATGTATGGTATTCCTTGGAATAGGAAGTGTTGTGCCTGCGCAGTTGCGGCCGACGATCGGTTTATGGAGCAGATCTAGCGCTGTTGGGGGATATAAATAACAGTGTGCGTGACTTTAGCGTTGGTACTCACTGCTACAATATTACAACTATAATGTGGAGGAAGCAGAACAAATAAACATAAACATTTAATAGTTACGTTTTAACACGTAACGGTAAAGTAACGGTTACATTTTCAACGGAAAGCCCCGTACTAATGAACCAGTTAAGTGGTATGTGTCTAAGTACAACCCATGTTCATTCTCATGTTATTAATTATTAATTTAGTGTTATTAGTATTTAAGGAATATTTCGAAAAACCAACGTTATACTCAAACTTTTAACCCATCTGCGCGACGGCAAAAAGTTGTTAATTGTTATAATTAAACAAGTTTTAACCGGATTACCTAACCACGTGTATTATTGGTTTTTGTTTTTCCTGACGTTTCGAACACTTTGCAGCGTTCTTGGTCGCAGGACCCGGAACGCTGCAAAGTGTTTGTTTTATTATAATGTGTAGTGATCGTGAAAACCTACGATATTACTAGGCAAAGAGTTATTTTTATATTTTTACTAGCTGATGCCCGCGGCTTCGCCCGCGTGGATGTCGGTTATCGCGATCAAAATTAATCATGAAAGTTTGGTCCCGTTCCCGCTTTCCAATTACCGCTTTATAATTGCCCATTTTTAAAGTATTAAAATGGATATTGTGTTATCCTTAAAAGATAGACATATACCGTCGTGAACTTTTCTATAGACCTGTATAAGATACACAATTCCACCATACATCATTTTGTTATATCTCAAAGGCTTTAGGCAGCGCTTTCGTTGAAAGCTCCCAGATGGCTTATTTTTTTCCGACGCCTCCAGCAAATATCATTATATTTTAGCCAGTGTATACAAAAACTTGACAAATTATATACTAAAACCTTCCTCAAGAACCACTCTATCCATTGGTGAAAACAACATAAAAATCGGTGCAGTAGTTTGTAAGTTTATGGCGAACAGACAGACAGACGCGGCGGAGGACTTTGTTTTAAAATAGATTAGCTATTATGTAGTGGTTGAACAAATTGAGAAGTTAATCGAGTAAATAGATTTACACAAAACATAACATTAATATAAATGTAGAACTAAGAAGAAGTCTAGTTTAATTAAATACATAGCCCTTGCCATCAATAAGTCTTATTAGGGTATGCCCTGAACAAGGAATGGAACAGATTTGCAATATATACTGTCAGTGAAATTCCTTTAACGTTATTCTCAAAGCTACAGTGGATAGACGTAATAGAATATATGTAGTTCACAAGTGAACAGTACGAGTTCCAAGGAACTGCATAATATGTATTAACCTCGGCTGTGAACTAGCTTTTATTAGTTACTTGTGCTTCTGAGAACATTCTCCATATTCTCAAAATACGAGTAAATGTATAGGGACTGAATAGATAGTGATGACGTCACCAAAATAATATAAAATATTATAAAATAATGTGCACCGAGAGTATTATAAAATGTGGAAAAAGAATTCTTGATAGTGAGCAGAGGTCGAGATGGCGTAGTGTTCATAGCGTCTGGAGTGTTTATCCGGGAAGCGCAGGTTTGAATCCTGCTCACAACCGTATTTTTCATTCAACAAAAAATTACAGCTTTGAAGTTCACATCGCATGCGTTAATGCCTTTAAATTGTTTATTTGTATATGAAGAGATGGTTATGAAACTAACAGTATCTAATAAATACCTTTGAATCGCTTGACGTGTCGACCAGGCTGCACTGATCGTGGTCACAAGCATACTGTTTCAAAGATTTTATAGCGCGTTATTTGATAACTATTAGATTCATAGTAAGTAATATCCCATCAAAAACATAAATGTGAACAAGACGAAATTAATAAAAAAAAAACACCACAGCCAGTTTTAAAATGTTATTAGCCTGTGTTACCCGGGACAATTTAAGGATTCTAACAATACGCCATACATCGAAATCGGACCAGGCATTTAGACATAACTTCTAAATCTAAATGGAATAAAGAAACTCACTAACATACATACATGCATACATACAAACATAGACCCTAATAAAAACATAACACAACTTTTTGGGCAGTCGTGTAAAATGGGACCAAGTTCGGTTATTACAAACGACGCCAAGTACTGACGACAAAAGAGTTGAGATCTAAATGGGCATCAAGTTTAATCGCACTTTCTCAAGTGGTAACTAGCTATGAAATTATATATTTATTTATTTATTCATAACGATATTTATTTATAACGATAATGTTAATTTCATAACGCAAGCAAAGCAAGTTTTAATCTAAATATTTACACATTATTTAAATTTCTTAGGAAGATGAATTAACTAATTTCATTCTACACAAAATTTGCCAAGTTTATATCCGGGTCCATATTGTTCTCTGCGCCAAATTTCAAATTCGGTTCAGTTGTCTAAGCGCCAAGAAGTTACAAATAAACAGATACCTACAGTTTCGGATTTTTAATATTAATAAGGATAAGGATAGAGGTAGTAGATAGCAGTGTAAGTGGGAGTCAGTAGTCGTATTATACAGCATCCAAGTCAAAAGTCCAGCGTAACAGAAGTCCATAGTATTACTTAAGGGAGTCAATGTACTCTTTCCATGTATACAAAAAACTTTTGTTATGGATCCAACTTCGAAAGCGCAAAAAACAAAACAGCGGCTCCATAGAACTGTTCATACCTCACCATCATACTGCCTTTATCCCAATTTATTTAGTGTCGGCACAGCATGTATCATTCTTCCACTTTCTATTTGTTTTAGAAATTGCATGTTGCTAACGTTTTGGCAGTGTTTTATGACCAGCCTGCCTGACGTGTACCCTCATTGGGAATGCTGTTGTCGGTGGTAACCGCCACCGAGACGGTCTCCTATCTAGCCGTGTTTATGTCACACCAAATGTTATCCATGCGCCAGGTTCTGATGTTATCCTTCTATTACGTTATTCCACTAACCGGGCCAAACGAAATGTCGATACCTACTCGACTAAAATATATGGAGCAGCAGATTATGTATGGTAAGTAGGTATGTTTGTGAGTTTTTTTTATTCCACTATAACTTCTATACGCCTGAACCGATTTAGATGTATGAGGTATCGATATAATCCTTACATCCTGGGTAACATAGACTAGATATCAAATTATAAAAAATAGTAATGTAGTGGCTATGGTACTATTAGCGTGCTGTTTAATTTTTTGTTTTAATAATTTCATTATTTTAATTTACATGTGAAAATTCTCACCTGCTTATCATAGCTTTTATTTTATTCTCTTAACGTCTATAAAGCTTAGTTGATGAAATAGGATTGAATATTTACGACATTATAAACGTATCCGTTGATGTAAGAGGCTGTAAATTATTGAAGCCTACACGTGACAGTAATGACGCTTTACGTACTCGTATATCTTCCACAATATACTTCTCTACAATATAGTACTTAGATAACTTCCGCTACATTGTAGGAACAGATTGTTAATGTGGGGAGGATCGACGACAACTGGATATATAAGGTCCTAATTTATTGGGTAATTTCCTTTGAAAGGGGTAATATAAAAGTCAAATACATTCACTTAAGCTAAGAATTAAAAGGATATAAGAAATTATTGGTCATTAACATAGTACTAGTAAGACGAAAACTGCTCCTTGAACGGCGAACATTTTGAAAAATATAAAATTGTTGTACAAATTTTAATTATGGCTTAAATGGATCCTTATCACTTACACATTGACCCCTTAAAAGGAAATTACCTAATAAATTAGGACCTTATATACTTACAATTGTGATTAATCAATGATGAGGAGGTGTTTACCACTACACAATATGCTCAGGGTTGATCGATCTTCCATTCTGCATATAATATAAATACCTGATAAGTAATGTTTAAATAAAAACATAACCAGCCCATTACTGCCCACTGCAGAGCAAGGGCCTCTTCTCATACAGAGAAACCTCGAGCATTAATCACCACGCTAGCCCACTACGGGGTGGCGATGTCAGACCATTAAATCCAGGTTTTCTCACAATATTTTCTTTGACTATGTCTATCACTTCTCAGATTAACTAAGAAGAAAGTAAGTAGGTACATATGACAATGAAAAAGTCACATTAGTATACACCAGATTTGAACCCACAACCTGTGGCTTAGAAGGCGGGCACGGCAATGTATACCTAAAAAATTAATTTTAAACAAAAAATAAAAACAGCCTTCAAAAATCCACTACACTAAAAAGTTTAAAATAATATCAAAATTTGCTTATAATAAAATAATTTTAAAATAACAATATATAATAATAATCTGTTAATTTTGGAGTCGGTGCCTGTACTGGGAGAGGGTTATTGTTTTCCTCTTGTTAGTCACTTATGTTCGTTGTGCTGTGGTTATGTTACCGGCCTTTGTATCTGGTTGTAAACCCAATATACATCAGGCACCGACTCCAAAATTAACAGATTATTATTATATATTGTTATTTTAAAATTATTTTATTATAAGCAAATTTTGATATTATTTTAAACTTTTTAGTGTAGTGGATTTTTTAAGGCGGTTTTTAATTTTTGTTTAAAATTAATTTATTTTAGTCTTTTTAGTTTTAAGTCTAATATATATATATTGAATAGGTCATATATAAGTTTGTATACTTCATACATAAGTTAATTTAGTAATTTAATAATATGGGTAGGCCTTCGAAAGCCGCTAGGACTTAATAACTGCATCGGTGAAATGTTTGTGTACAACAGTGGACACTTCTGCCTACCCCATCGGGCAATACAGGAATGATGCTATGTATGTATTGAGTGGCATGAACTATACATGGATAAGCGATTACAGCTATTGCGAGTGATTTGCTGTGATTTATTGAAGAGTTCCATTGTCTAACTTCGAAGATCTTCATCAGATCTTCACTAAATTGAAATGGAACCATTTCTGGGGACTACTATTGCAAACAAATATATCGACGGACATACATACAAAACAAGGTAGCTACTGTAAAACGTTGAGGAGTTCCCTTGACTGTCCTCCGTCTTCATCATCAGACCCCTAATGACAGTCGCAACCCATCTAGGTGTAAAGTTCTCATCAATACAAATTAATCAAGCTCAAACACCAGGTAATTGCTGTAAATCGTTAAAGAGTTCCCTAGATCGTCTTTCGGCTCCATCATCAGATCGACTCCAGACCTTCATTAAATATTAGTGCTTTAAAATACTTAATGAAAAAATTAACAAACGCACTAGTCGCCCCTACGATTTTCGAAGGTTTCCCTCGATTTTTTGGGGATGCCATCATCAGATTCTGGTTTCCTTATCATGGTACCACCGTTGAGATACCTTCTTTCCAACAAAAAAAGGAATTATCAAAATCGGTTCATAAACGACGAAGTCATCCCCGAACACACATAAAAAAAAAAAAAAAAAAAATACGGCGAATTGAGAAACCTCCTCCTTTTTTGGAAGTCGGTTAAAAAGAAAAATGGCGCCTTCGAGTTTTCATTGGGACTTCGTTAACCATTATTATAAATTAACATAAAATATTGTTATTATAAAATTGGACTCGGGATCCAATAATAGTAAGGATGAGTACAGCGGTTAACATGTAATGAATTTAAAAGTTAAAACCGATTAAATAACCGTTTCAAAATTCTTGCAGGAAGCATGAAAAATTACACTTTAGTCATTAAAAATATTTTCAATTAATCCATATACTTATATATATATATAATTTCGTATATCGTTTGAGTGTACTAAGAAATCTATACGTTTAATAACCGCCAACAATATGAAACATGCTAATCAGAGGCGAATCCGCGAGCGCCGCTGCGTGAGAACAGAACACGTTAACGAGCCGCTCTCAGGCGCAGATGTGGCTCGTCTCATTTAATGTTACAGTAGTAACATGCACTTACATGCACGTCGGAATATTCGGGTCATTTGCTATTGAGTAATACAAGATAGATTATAGAAAAACATGATATGATAATAGTATTATAATTGATATTAGGGATATTTACATTTTGGACCGTGGCATTTCTTGACTTTCAAAAGTACCTTTAGACCATAGCCAAATTGCAAAAAATTACTTTTGACTTTAACTTTTAGAGAGAAGAATTCCAGTAGGACAAGCGCACTTGTTGTTTTGTATTTTTGTATCCATGAATATTACATACTTTGTTTTTGTTATTCACTCTATATGCATAGAATATGCACTACAATTAGACCAAAATCATGTGCCTTTCGTACGAAGATAAATCAGTAACAACTTTTTGTTTGTATCTTAGTTTCTTGTAACTCCAAATAAACTTAAAACTGGTGATCACGTTATTGCAAGAATTGAGTTTATGTATTCACATACAATATTGGGTTTAACACTTTTATTTTTTAGCCAACACTCTTGATATTCAGACGACGCCGTTTGCCGGATTTATATTGGTCCTAGATTTGCAAAATTTTGCAGAATATACTCCTCAATCAGTCTAGGTATCTCAATCTTAAATCTCAATGTTGCTAAACAGTATCTGGGTGTTCCTAAAAAAGTAGACTAAGTAGGACTCTCTTATTTTATATCTAATAAATAAAGTTTGTAGACGCTTCAAGAACTTTGCAAGTCCATATAAATTAATTTTAAACAAAAAATGAAAACCGCCTTCAAAAATCTACTACACTAAAAAGATCAAAATAATATCAAAATTTGCTTATAATAAAAACATTTTAAAAGAACAATATATAATAATAATCTGTTAATTTTGGAGTCGGTGCCTGTACTGGGAGAGGGTTATTGTTTTCCTCTTGTTAGTCACTTATGTTCGTTGTGCTGTGGTTATGTTACCGGCCTTTGTATCTGGTTGTAAACCCCACATACATCAGGCACCGACTCCAAAATTAACAGATTATTATTATATATTGTTCTTTTAAAATGTTTTTATTATAAGCAAATTTTGATATTATTTTGATCTTTTTAGTGTAGTAGATTTTTGAAGGCGGTTTTCATTTTTTGTTTAAAATTAATTTATTTTAGTCTTTTTAGTTTTATGTGTAATATATATATATATTGTATAGGTCATATATAAGTTTGTATACTTCATAAATTGATTAATTTAGTAATTTAATAATATGGGTAGGCTTTCGAAAGCCGCTAGTCTTAATTACTGCATCGGTGAAATGTTTGTGAACAACATTGGAAACTTCTGCCTACCCCATCGGGCAATACAGGCATGATGCTATGCATGTATTGAGTGGCATGAACTATACATGAACATGCGATTACAGCAATTGAGAGTGATTTGCTGTAATTCATTGAAGAGTTCCATCGTCTATCTTCGAAGGTCTTCATCGGATCTTTACTAAATTTTAATGGGACCACCTCTGGGGACTATTCTTTCAAACGAAGATATCGACGGACATACATAACAAAACATGGTAGCTACTGTAAAACGTTGAGGAGTTCCCTTGACTGTCCTTCGTCTTCATCATCAGACCCCTAACCCATCTAGGTGTAAAGTTCTCATCAATACAAATTAATCAAGCCCAAACACCAGGTAATTGCTGTAAATCTTTAAAGAGTTCCCTCGACTGTCTTTCAGCTCCATCATCAGATCGACTCCACACCTTCATTAAATAGTAGTGCTTTAAAATACTTCATGAAAAAATTAACAAATGCACTAGTCGCCCCTACAATTTTCGAAGGTTTCCCTCGATTTCTCGGGGATCCATCATCAGATCCTAGTTTCCTTATCATGGTACCACCGTTGAGATATCTTCTTTCCAACAAAAAAAGAATTATCAAAATCGGTTCATAAACGACGAAGTTATCCACGAACACACATAAAAAAAAAAAAAAAAAAAAATATACGGTCGAATTGAGAAACCTCCTTCTTTTTTGAAGTCGGTTAAAAATTAGAAAACTTCGTTATTTTTGACTTATGACTTAGGGTGTTTGAATTAGGTTACTAATATATCTACACACACATATGTACAGATTTATACTATATTTCTATAGATAGAATTCGAGCAGTAAGTACTACACACAGCAAAACAAGTAGGTGTAAGTACCTACAACTTATTGAAACTATTGAGACTTCTACGAAATGGGCACAGTACAGTGACTTTCTTTTTATGACTTGACTGATCATAATTATTGAATTCTAACGGGACTTAATCGCGCTAAAATCATAATATTTATTTACCTCGCGACGTTTCGATCAAGTTGCATTGATCGTGGTCACGCGTAGACTCGAGTCTACTCGTCCCGTTTGAATTCAATAATTTGCAATTATTAATAGTAGTTAAAAGTGTAGATTCGTCATAATTATAGTTGCACTCCCATAATTATATCTCATATTGATGTTAAGTGACATAGCGGTCAGCTGTCGAACTGTGTTACCTGCGTCGGTATCTGTTTGCCTCTCTGTACGTACAAGTTACGTTAGAATTCCTTGTAACCACAGAACGTAGGCGTCTAACCACAATAATTAATAACGGTTATTATAATATATTTATATAGGTACCGAGCCACAATGTATCTATGTATTCGCATGTGTAGAGCCATTTTTTTTTTATTGTTGGCTCTAACAGATTGTCAGATCATTATCATTCACTAGCTACATTAGTTATCGCATGCATAGCGAACTCTAGTTATAATTTTTTGATGAGCAGAAGTCAAGATGGCTTAGTGGTCAGAGCGCCTGGAGTATTTATCTGGGAGGCGCAGGTTCGAATCCTGCTCGCGACCGTATTCTTTTTCCACGAAAATGTATAAACTTTAGAGTTCGCTATGCATGCGTTAATGTTTTTCGAAGATTTATCGGTATTTGTTAAGGTAATTACATCTGTACGGCATTTTATTAACGGTAAAGTTAGTCGTGTCGGTTCGGTCACCGGTATAGGGACTGAATAGATAGCAGCGACGTCGCCGTGTTAAAAATGTGGACAAAGAATTCGCGGTGGTGAGCAGAGGCCGAGATGGCTTTGTGGTCAGAACGCCTGGAGTATTTATCTGATTAGTAGCATATTTGCAAGCTGTTGATTTATCTATACGTGTTTCAGAATACTTTACACGTTCTCTTTAACATTAAATATTAACTATATGTTTATGTGGAAAGATAAATATGGTCGTGAGAAGGATTTTAACCTGCGTCCCGTACCCGTCCGACCTTTTTACATCGTGAGAAATCAAAACTTGGATTCGGGTAATATACATGTGTAATTTACTTTTTACAAACGATGTGTTTACTTTTAATCAATGTAAAATATAAATTGTTTACCTAACACAAACCATACCTTCGTTTTTTGTAAAATCAATTTACACTCCCGAGTCCATTTAATTATAAAGTATAAATGCAAATTAATACAAATTTTATCCAAAGTTGTGATTGGCTTTCATTTTATTTTGTAAGCCAAATCAAATTTGTTTTAAAAGCCGGTCGGGCACAAACTTGAGACCTCATAATGTGGAAAGTGTAACACAATCAATATCAGTAATAAACAGCCCACTTCCCGACTCGTGAACTCGTATAAAAATTAACTTCTTCTGAAAAGTTAGTCTTCAGCCAAATGTCGAGAGGTCACAGAATGTTTACAGCATTATTTTAAATTAGATCATTTACTTTCGAACTTTTCACTCGAGAGGTCGTTCTTGTTGCCTTGTGCCAAAATGTAGAATAATAATTTGAAGACGAATGTCACACATACAACAAGTTAACAATGTTTACAATTAGTGTCTTATAGACTAGCTAATTTCATTTACAAATATCATCAACAAATAAGTTGCATCAATACTTATGCGCATTATCAACATCAATAGTCTTTGTACGACTCTGCTTACCCCGGAAATATGAACCCCGTGTTAGCATAAACTGATAAATTACCATAATTGCGAGAGAATAAATCATTACCGCTAATACCACATCAACATACCATGCTTGCGCGCATGCATAATGTCGGCGCTTGCGTTCCATGCATGACAACAAGACAGCGCGCTCAGCATCGCAAATACAAAGCACTTTCTTGTAACAACACTATATTCAAACAAATGTCCTTACATGAACGTCCATTGACAGTTAACTGACGACCTTAATGTATCGATCTGTAATGTAATGACGCAATGGATGTCAAAGCAGAATAGTGCGGTATACTTGAACCGTTATATTACCTAATACGCATTACTTGCGTCGTATGCAATACGTAGTATTCCTCGTTCACATGTTGCTGTTGATCGGTTCAACATCCGCGTCAATGTGGCACGTCCTTGATTATTTCGTCAGTGGCTGACTTCGATCACGGCAGCAGAAATGAACTACGAGTAATTGCGTGAATAAAAAGAAAGCTGCAGAGAATGCGATATAACGAGACTTATTGAAGCCGATACAAAAAATGTGGAGCGCATTTTTTTTTAATTAAATATTACCTACGATATGACGTCACCGTACGAGGTATGTTGACAAATAAAATCGGATAAATGAGCCGACGCGCGACGTTGGGCTGAGTTTATTGAGACTATACTTTCGACAAAACATACATTTACATTCTTTTTTTACTTACGAACTTATTAATTTTGTTGACTTTATAAAGTTTCATATGACTCGAAGAGTCAGCTTAGGAAACTGTTCCGTACGCAATATTATGTAGGAGTTAAGGCTTTGCGACGGATGTTGTGCAAAACAAACGAAACTTTTATAAGGCCGTATTGCGCACAATAACCTGATAATTCTAACTAAAGATAGGTATACGTTTAAAGCTTAAGTAAAGTAAAACATAGGTTATTATATATCTACCAACGTTTATCCTCACAAACATCCATTGTCACAAACCTATCACATTTACAATACCAAGATGATATTGATAGGTCTAAACTGCCTCGTCGGTCTTGTGGTCCCAAGCGCGACTGCTGAGCATGAGGTCTCAGTTTCGATTCCCGGGTCGGGCAGTGTTTATGTTTTTCTGTTAGGAAAATAATCAGTAGGAGCCCGAAGTTTGGAATTGTGCCCGGTAGATGGCAAACAACTGGGTACACCTCTGCGTACCCCTTCGGGGAATACAGGCGTGATGCTGTTTTGTTATAAGTAGGATTATAAAAATATCAACATTATTAGGTCAAAAAGGGTTAGTATCTAGGTATATTTAGTGTAATAGGTAATTTTTTTTACAGCAACCATGTATCATGCTACCCATACCACCGCGTACTACTTCAATCCTATAAGTAATGGCCTCCCAAGTATTGTAGATATCTTTTCTCGTAATTTTTATTTTTCAACAAGAACTAGCGGGTAAACGACACTAATATTTACAGGAGCAACTTTGATTGACAAGAACAAACGGATGACTTGTTAGTTTACAAACATATGCTCACGTGGGATATAACATGATTGATGTAGTTCTCGGATATTTTTAAACGTTTACAGATAAAACTATAATTAAATTTAATTTTACATAATGTAGGTTTTAGATAGGTCTATCCGCAACGGTGGGACCTTGTAGATTATTTTTAGTGATCGACCGAAATTTCGGTTTCGTCCAGTTTCGGCCAATAAATCTAGTTTCGGTCTTAGTTTCAGTTTCAGCAAAAAAAAACCGCGCCGAAACTTGAATATTCGTGAATTGTGTGTTTCATTCAGCGAACTTCGCGGCTAAATCGTGTTTGCCTGTGCCGCCGCGCCGCGCCTACTCAGTTCGCCGCCGTTGATCGCAGGAGTTGAGGTTGTATTTTGCACATATAAATGAATAGGTAAGTATTTCATATGTTTTTACTTGTACTTAGTTTTAGTAAGTTTCGGTTTCGGATTCGGCCGAAACTGAGAGCAAGGCCGAAAGTTCGGTTTCGGTTTCGGGTGAAAAGCCTGTTTCGGCTGGACACTAATTATTTTGTTCTACTCAATCTCTTGTCTGTTGGGCAGCCGCCACCTTACAGTAACTTATGCCTACATTTTGATCTCTTGACAAGATAACTTGTTTATATATAATTTCTTCCTGCTCGCTACGCATGCGTTAATGAATTTGAACGCTTTACCTGTATTTGTTAAGGTAATCGCATCTGTACGCCATTGTATTAACTGTAGTTAGTCATGTCGGTTCAGTCACCTGTATAGGAACTGAATAGATAAATTGTTTAGCCCGTAAAATGCGAAAATACAATAATGAAATGTGTCGCTACCTCGTTAAGCCACTAGGATCCCCTGGTAGACACTGACTTTTATTCGGCGGTACTCAATCATGAAGAAGAGGTGTGAAGAATTGTCAGATGAAAGACTTCAAATATAAAAAATGCGTATTTAATTTCACAACTGCCTCGATGATTTAGTGGTCCCAAACGCGACTGCTGAGCATAAGGTCCTGGGTTAGATTCCCGGGAGAAGAAGTGTAATTGAGTTTTATTGTTAGGAAATTCTCGATAGCAGCCCGGTATTTTCCCATTTACATTGGGGTCGGCTTCCAGTCAAACCAGATGCAGCTTAATACCAGTATTTTACATGTAGCGACTGATATGGCGACTAATTTATATGAAACTATCTGGTGCCCGTGACTTCGTCTGCGTGACAAAAGGTAGCGTATGTCCTTCTCCAAGGTCCAATCCATCTCCTTGTCAAATTTCATTACGATCCATTCAGCCGTTTAGTCGTCCAAAGGTAACAAACAAACAAACAGAGTTACTTTCGCATTTATAATATATAAGTATGGATAAATTAAAAAGATTGTTTATACTATGTACACATAGCACAGTTATTTTGACTTGAACTGTTCCTATATACTTACAACTTGTAATAATATTTTAAACCAGGAAATCACTTAAGTACGACGTCGCAGTACCAGTAATAAGATATGTAGTTTAAGAGCTAATTATACGGCGGAAGCAGCCGTCGCGATGCTATCATTACGCTGTGCCTATTAACTGGGGTAGGCAGAGGACCACCTCGCGAAATAATTGGCTCGGCGCTGCTGATGCGGTAGATAACCGGTTTAAAACTAACTCTTCAAGTATAAGAACTACTAATCATTAACTAGCTCATGCCATGTGTTTTGCGACAGTTCCTATTTAATTTAGAAAAAAAAAAACTTTGGTTGTTTCTTTGTGCCACTATCTTAGGAATGTCTCACAATCATCTTTAAATACAACTGCATAGACCAACCCATTTATATATTTTTTAGTTTAAAAATATATTGTTGATTGTCCCGGATTTTCAGCATATCTCGTTTTTCAGACATTATTTATATTACCACCTTATATGGAATAATACCTAATTATATTCAACAATTTTTCTTTTAACAAACAAATATTACTTTAAAAACTTTCCTAGTTTTCCATTCTTCTTCTTCCTCATGCTCGGAACAACATAATTATTACCTAAGCCTCTTAGTTCGCCAGACAAAACAAGATATTCTCAGAAAACAACGCTCACCTAAACATTATCCATTCCTCCTCTCGTTGCCAAAAGATATTAACAAGTAAATAATAACAGAAACGACAATTTTATTACAATTACTAACTGTTCTCGGTATTCATTGCACTGTGCCATTTTCTCACACCTATCCCAATACAAAACAGATTTTTGTTTGGTTAGAATTTTTCTTATGAACACAGCAACTCACAACTTAAAGTCTCATCGTAATCAAATTAATAGTAAAGGAACAAATACAAGACAAACGAACATTCAAATATTCCTAGATTCTCTATCGGATATTCTCGAAGCAACGATTTGTTTAAGATAATTAAGCCTAGTGCTATTAAAGCCTTTAAGTATTAATTTATAAGGTATGTAATAGGATAACGGTAGATTTATCGGTGCTTAGAGCTAGTATTTCAAGACGTGGTCTGCTTAACATGGACTTTATAAATCGACGCCACATCCTGGTCAGATAAAGTCGTAATCCTTATGAGGAAGAAACATGTTTTATACAGATCATGATAACAATTTGAAGACATCTAATCCTGATTTTGAATATCCCTAAGATCGCTACGCTGAAATGTCGAAATCCGTTTTACAATAGAAAGTAATAAAAACCGTTCATTCGACGTCAAAGGCGTGTCCCCTGCAGTTCCAATTGGGTCTCCAACTTAGCATATACATAGCATTAGCTGACCCCAACACCGGTATTCTGCTGGATCCCTTTCAGGACACCCGATACCGGTGGTGACTTTAGTACCTACATATATATCGTTTTAAGCATACCTACTCAACTTCGTATTAAAAATTTACCCTTGGCGGCCGTCAGGCGTTCGGCGTACGCTACGCCACGGCGGAGTAAAAACAAAATATGGCCTCGGCTCATGATGCATGGATGAGGTACTTGTGTTCTTGTCGCATCTGACGTCACATTGTTGACAGATTATAACTTTCTTAAAACAATGAAGAAAAACATCGTGAGGAAACCAGCACACCTGAGAGATGTTCTCGATAGTATGTAAAGCTTAAGTAAGGTTTAAGCTTTGACACTAGGTTGTTCATCAACCACACGATAAGAAGGAGAAGCATACAAGAGGCAAAAGTTTAAGTAGAAATTTTTAACATTACGAAAGAAAATAGTTACTAGCCATTACCCTCTTGAAAATCAAGTCGTTCCAATTATGACAAAATCAAAATCAAAATTTCTTTATTCAAGTTAGGCTAAAAATTTGCAATCAAAATCAACATTAAGACAGGCCCCAAAAAAGCCCACCCTTCACCGCTTCCTAGTGTTTTAGCTGAGACGAAGAAGCGGCGCAACAAACTTCCCAGCAACTCGTTTTACACTATATTGCACTCCACCTACATCCACCTATATTTGGCCGAAATACGGTCGGGAGGAGTAGATGGAGGTAGAAGTAGTATATTTAGCAGCAAACAAGTCGCCAGCACATTATAAACTAATGTGACACAGAAATTGCGCCAAATATATGCATAGCCTAATACGCAGCACACGAGCCAAAGTAGCCACACGAGCCAAAGTAGCCACACGAGCCACGCGACACAATCACGTGCAACTTTCCGTTAGTTTCCAACAAGAGATTACTGATCCATAAATAACGTGGACGGGATCACTGGCTGACTGGCGGGGACGAAGTTTGAGTACAAACGAGTGAATTATGTATTAGTGAACTAAACAACAGAGCCTGCGTGTTTCGGTATTAGTATTTTTATTTGTTTCAACAATGTTCCAAATCTTCAAAACAATGTAAATGTGGTGCGTCCGAGAGTTTTGCAGACCAGTTTTTTGAGCAATGAGGTAAGGCAAGCAACTACCGGCCAGGGTTGCGGTGAATGCAGCTGAGATCCCGAGCTACGGCAAAGATTAGGAGAAACGTGTGGGTTTCAGTAGGTAGGAGGCAGGCACAGCGTCAGTAATGGATTTCCACACACGATAAAGAGGTTCAAAGTAATGTTTTAGTGTCTTTCTCAGTTAACCAGGTATTAGAAGAAAGCAAAATTCACAGTTACATACTACTTACTGACTAAAAAGCATTCTTTTTGGTTTTTAATGGGATAGGGGGCAACCGAGTGGACGGATCGCCTGATGGTAAGCGATTACCGACGCCCATAGACACACGCAACCCCAGAGGAGTCGCAAGTGCGTTGCCGGCCTCTGAAATGGTTTGGGCCTCCGGCACCCTCACCCACTAATTCAAGAATTGAGTCTCAACAAATTTAAGTCATATGTGAAGCAGACTCTTTGCAAAAAGGGTTACTATAAAATCAAAGACTACGTAGAAGATAAAAATGCTTGGGATTGTGCCGCTCGCTCTAATGTTTAGACACTCATTAATAATTGCTGTATTTTTTGATTTTTTTTTTACCACTGTTGACATTGTAATGTTTAATTAATTTATTTTATGATATTTTAATGAATTTATTATATTAAGATTATTCTTTTTGACATTGATTCTTGACATTTTTTGATAATATTGTTAGTCTATTAGACACTATTTGCAATGTGAATGTGAGTACGATGTGGGCTAGAAATTCATTCATACATGAACCTCATAGACTGTCTGGCGGTTTTGAGTCGTTTTATGTGACCTACGCAAATGTCCTCCTGATCTGGTATCGTCTTGTGACGGGTCGTTGAGCTCCCTTAGTTATGGTTGAGCTACACGATGACTGATGCATACGTGCCGTCAGACAGGACAGGTCACCTCGAAGCTGCTATGGCTCTTTCCTCAAAAGGCCATTCCAGACGATCCCTGCATCGTTACACTCACATAGATATGTACATACTATTATGTCTGGACTTTAAAAGAGACGTTGACCTCTGAGTTTGTTTCGGCGTTTCTTCTCAGAGACAGTCAGATAGGAAACGCCGGCGCCATCTAGTTTAAAAAAATGACTTGTAAAAGTGTCTTCAACAGATCTATTTACAGAAATAAAATCATTTATCATTTATCATTTATCACTCGGCGAACGCAAGCATTGTTTCACGCCGGTTTTCTGTGAGGCCGTGGTATCACTCCGGTCGAGCCGGCCCATTTGTGCCGAAGCATGGCTCTCCCACGGTAAATATATAGTTTTGTGGAAAGAAAAATACGGTTGTGAGACGGATTTGAACCTGTGTCTCTCGGATAAATACTCCAGGCGCGGATAAATACACCAAGTAAGCTTGACGTAAGCCATTTCGACCTTTGCTAACAAACCCGAACTCTACATCCACATTTTAATACGTCTTTTGGTGACGTCATCGCTATCTATTCAGTCCCTATACAGGTGACTAAACCGACACGACTATCTTTGCAGTTAATACAATGTCGTACAGATGCGATAACTAAGGTACTAAAGTTATATATATTCGAATGCAATGTAAATTGTTACTGAATAAATAAATAATAATAATAATATACATATTGGTGAAAAGAAAAATACGCTGAGCAGGATTCGAACCTGCGCCTCCGGATAAATACTCCAGGGGCTCTGACCACTAAGAACATTTTTAACACTGAATAATTTTTTATTTATAACTTGATGACTAGATGCCTCTAGGGAGATTAAAGAACTCTAGGTATATTTACAAGGCAGATGCAAAAAAAAAAAAAACATGGGTATACAAGCCTGTTTTATACATAAGAGGTGTTCTTTGCAATTAATCGCCAGTAATGACTCCGGGACCGGTCGGTGTAGGGTCGGGTCTGCTCGGCTCCGGCCGGGTCTAGTCTTCGTTCCCACCGCGTAACGGTGTCGGCCCATTTGCGTTCATACGCGGAATATGACGACGACCCATGAATAGGGTTCCGTAGGCGATGGTATTATGGTACAGTGATTGTGCGTTGGTTAACTACGAGCTATTAGTTATTGACTGCCTCGTTGGTCTAGCGGTCGCAAGCGCGGCTGCTGAGCGTGAGGTCCTGGGTTTGATTCCCAGGTCGGGTAAAGTGTTACAGGATTTTACTGATAGGAAATTCTCAGTAGCAGGAATCCGGAAGCTGGTCGTGTGACACCCTCGGGCTTCGGAGAACACGTAAAGCCGTCGGCCCGGCGCCTGATCTCTCTCCGGTCGTGTCGCATTGCCGTCTCATCGGAATATGAGAGCGAAGGAAGAGGGTGTGCACCTGTGTTTGCACTTGTGCACTATAATATCTCCTGTGTACTTGGTTATTCTCTGTGGAGATAGGCCGCCGTGGCCGAAATACGGTCGGGAGGAGTACTATTCGCTAGTACTTTTTGTATTTTTGTTTGTAATGAATAAAGTCAAAAACTCCAGATCCAATTTAAAAATATCTTTCACCATTATGAATGTACATTATCACTGAGTAACATAGGCTATGTTTTATTTCAGTAATAATAAGATTTCAGCCTGAAATTCCACACGGGCAAAGCAAAGAGCACAGCTGTGAATTGTAATTTTTAATTTATATACATATAATAAAATTAATTGCGGTAGTATTACATACCCCAATAAATTGTTCACACATTTGGACATAGTAATAGTGAAAGTATTTATTTAAAAAATCTACGTTTTATATAAATTCACACCATTCTACCATGGGGGTAGGCAGAAACTACAGAATGCTACCTGCTACGAGGATTATTATGATTTTTTTTCTTTACCTACTTAGAGTGTTTTGCTTACAGACCACCGTTTGTTATGCCAAATACGGTTAACCGAACTGAAATTTTCTAGACAATTTGTAACATAATTACTATCATAATGATTTTGAACAACAAGTAACTTTATAACACAATTATTATACAACAAAACAAACAGTTAAAAGACTGAAAACAATTATAATTGCGCTCCGCACTGGAAGTAATTAAGAGTGAAACAATGCGAGGGTAGTTCGAGTTTATTTCGGCACATTTACGTCTATGGGATTTATGTCGTAGTAAAACATAAGACGGAGGCTTTATATGTCTTATTACGTCGCTATTATATCTTGGTTTTAGATAAGGATAATACTAAGATAAAGTAAGTATATTGTTTGATGGTTCTTAGAGAATGTTTCAATTTCGTCAAGTATGGAGTAATCCTGTGTAATCAATAAACTGCTATTATTTTAACAGTATACTGTTTACGTCTATGGTATTACAAATAGTACAATTAAAAAACAACGAAGTCTATGTAGCAACAATGAGCGAGGCATGGTCTCTGTAGATCAAAACCTCTTTGATCATTACGAATAAAAAATAGACTTCTCTCTTGTTTTTTTTTTAGAGCCAAGTACCCAGATATTGCCCTTTTTTCTTATATGATTAAATCTACTTCATCCGTTAGAACCAAATTTAATTTTCCATATGCTTCACAAGTTATCTGCTTTTTTTACATTAATGCTATCTTATTTTTAAACTTATGTAAATTTATCTACTAAATTAATATATTACGGAACCCGGTCTCAACTTTTCTATTCCATGTTCGAGCATATTTTTTCTGAATCATAGCATATTCTAAGTGCTGTGTTTTTTGCGCTGTATCGACTGGTCGTCCGTCAGTCGTTTAACTAGTTTTTTGTTTCGTTTACCTGAAGGTCCGGGGTTCAATCCCCTGGCCGGGAATGCTGGCCATAGTTATAGATAATGACTTGGCGATACGGGTTTCGATCCTAACGGTTTTTTTACTTATTTACTTGGTCTTTGAAAACATATTTATGTTCGCTCCATGTTTTGCTTGACAACGTAGTGTTTTCAAAATAATCTAGAGGCTAAAGTTTACTAACTGACAAACCTATTGTCTCTCGGGAATTTGCTGTTTACTAACTGTTTTTAAACCTGTGAGTTAACGAAAAATATGTGAATGACTTCCCAGAGGTAACATAAGAGGATTTTATTTAGGAACTCCATGTATACTCTTCGACGCAGTTTTTTTTTTTGGAGCTTTCTATCGTCAAATTTCTTTAAAGAGGTTAAATTACATGGATGATGGCGAAATATGTGTCAGGATAGCAAGCAGAAATTGATACTCTCTGCCTACCCCAATGGGACACAGACGTGATTGTACGTATGTATGTGTTTTTCGACTCCATAATTCCAACATTGCTAAAACTCGTGATAAAATAAATAATAATATGTTATGGTGTTGTTTATAGTGTACGATCTATCTTACTATGTGATGAATTGATGATTGACCATAATCTAAGGCCAAGGCCACCAATTATAGTGTTAGTTACGCGGAAACTATTAATAAAATTAATATACTCCTGACCGAATTTTCTGTTATGGCGGCCTATCTCCACGGAGATTACCCAAGTACGCAGGAGATACTATAGTGCACAGTTGTATATGCAAACACAGGTGCACTCCCTCTTCCCTCACTCTCATAGTTCGATGGGCAATCCAACACGACCGGAGAGAGATCAGGCGCAGGACCGATGGCTTTACGTGCTCTCCGAAGCAAGGGGGTGTCACAACACTAACTTCTACCACCGGGCTGCTGCTGAGAATTTCCAAAATTCAGAGAACACCAATAACATTTTACCCGACCCGGAAATAGAACTCTGGACCACACTGCAGTAAATATTATGAAAGTTATCTATAATTTTTGGCTTTTTATATAATTAAAATTCTGCCTTTTCTTTTCTATCACATTAACCTGCATTATTCTCATACATACATAGCATCACGCCTGTATTCCCCGAAGGGGTAGGCAGAGGTGTACACAGTTATACACCCACATTTCACCAATGCTGTAATTAAGTCCCATGTAATAGGCGGTGAGCCTACATTGCCCGACCCGGGAATCGAACCCAAGACCTCATGCTTAGCAGTCGCGCTTGGGACCACTAGACCAACGAGGCAGTTATTATCACATTAATAAATTTTAATTTTAAGTGTCTATCGAGTTTCTTGCCGGTTCTTCTCCATAAGACCAACTTCTTGGAACCGTGCTTGGAGCTTTAACTTTACTTAAGTACCTGCAAAATGGTCTAATTTAAATAAAAAAGGTGAGTTTGTGATTGAATCAACTAAGTACTTCCTACAGCATACCTGTGCTGAATATAGGGCTCTTTTACCTATTTTATGTTACTGTCACAGTTAGATTTTTGCGAACATCTTTGTTAAATTTACTTAAAAAAAATATAAACATCAAATGTCTACGTTTGTTTAAATGTAGGTACGAATATATGCAATATCGCATTATTTTATTCAATAGGTACTTCAGACTTAAGTTTTTTGGGGAGCATTTTTTTCTTCGACGTGACTGTTACGATTAACCCAAAAAAATACAAACCAAATCTCGAAAAAAAAAATCTTTTGTGTAAATATTGGAAGTGGAGATTGCGAAACGTTTCTGATTGATTCCCAATAACAGTTGTTATTTATAGCAAGTCGGTTGGAAATCAATCAGCGGCTGCTGTTACTACCGGGTGGATACGGGTATCGGGTCCAGCTGGTCTCGTGGCCATCGTTATATAAAAAAGGTTGGAGTGTCTGTTGGTTATAACATGTTTTTTTACAAATTATTAGCTGTGTAAAGTTATCCTCGCCTCTTATCATCGCCTCACGGATAAATACTCCAGACGCTCTGACCACTAAGCGTGAGAGGTCGAGATGGCTTAGTGGTTAGAGCGTATGGAGTATTTATCCGGGAGGCGCAGGTTCGAATCCTGCTCACGACCTTATTCTTTTTCCATTTAATATAATAATAACTTTAGAGTTCGCTAAGCATGCGTTAATGCTTTTCAAAGATTTATCTTTAATTATTAGCTGTGTGTAGATATCATGTTACTAGAAAATAATTATTAATTATAATAAACCTGTTAACCTGTAAGATATACGAAAGCATTCGCAAGAGTGAGATTTACTATTTTAGTCTATTTGCTTTTTGGTTTTCCTTTAAGTTCAAGAGTTTACTCTCTTCTTAGTCAATCACTACAAATAAATAAAATTTTAGTGTCTATTTGTAATGACAAAATAATAAAAAAAATTAAGTCCATACAGTTATTTGCGACACGTATGCCAAAATCTATTGTCATTTTTTTTTGTCTTTCTGTTTGTTCCGGCTAATCTTCGAAACGGCTGGACAGCTTCTGATAAGATTTTACTGGCAAGCAGCTGACTACTTAAGGAGTAACTTAGGCTTATTATAATTGAATTATACGCGGATTAAACCGCGTGGCACAGCTAGTTTATAATAATTCCAGTCCTATTATGCTTTATATAATATAATAATTGCAAACATTTCTAGAAGGAAACTGTAGATATTTGGAACATGAAGTAATTTAAGTACAGTCTAGCCGACTAGGCGCCCAAAAAAAATTGTCTTTAGAGCAAGCGAACCAGCAGCTAAAAACTAGTGTCACGCAAAGTTGTTGGACAATCATTTGCTAAGTTGTGATTTACATGGCTTCAGTTGATTAACTTGTAAATAGGGGGAGGGGGTTCCTCCCCTTCCTGCCACTAATTGCTCTGTTTGAAAAACATAACGACTTATTGCGAACTGTCTAATTGGAACATGAAGTTTTTTTAACTGGTTTGTTGTATTTGTTCAGGAATCTTCGCTATAATTGTTCCCCGTAGATTACCTGTTAACGTCTACCATATATGAAAATAATAGCTTAATTAATATTAAATGGAAAAAGATTACGGTCGCGAACAGGATTCGAACCTTCGCCTCCCGGATAAATACTCCAGGCGCTCTAACCACTAAGCCATCTCGACCTCTGTTCACCACCGCGAATTCTTCATCCATATTTTAAGACTATCGTACATATGCGGTTACGTTAACAAATACATTTCACTTACACAAACCCTACTTACTGGTCAGCAATCGCGCTTAGGACCATCCAACGAGGCAGTTTATCTAAACGATTAAGTTTATCGATGTGTTGGGAGAATTACACCTTCTGTAAGGCGTCTTGCGCCTGGTATTTTTCTTTACATAAAAAAATAACTTTATCTTTGCTTCACCTTTTTTTTTTTTTTTTTTTTTTTTTTTTTTTTTTTTTATGTGGAGAAATGCCCTCGCATACCGCTCCGATACGGGGAGACAGAGCGGTTATGTGGGACTCGAACCCACTAAAACTCCACAGTATACCTCCTCAGCTGCTTGAGGGCGGGACGCGGGAACGCTCCCGCACACAACCGCGAACCCGCCCGCAGCCGTCCGCTGCCGGACTCCCTCACGGGGTTGGGCATTACACCCCCCCCCCGCTTCGGCACACCAGACACATGGCATGCCGCAACCACCTCGGAGACCATGTGCAATGGGCGCCAGACGACCCCGTGTCTGGACGCCCCAGGTCCCCTGCGACGGGTCAGGTCTGTGGCCCCGCCGCCTGCCACTACGGCCGCAGAGGATAGGGAGAGCGGCGCCTCGCAATACCGGCACTCCTCCTCCCCTGCGGCCCCACCGCGTCCGCCATCTAACGGTGGCGGCCCCGTCAAGGCCGCGGAAGGTAGGGAGAGCGGCGCATCGACATACCGGCACTCCTCTCCCGCCGCGGCCCCCACCCTTCAGCTGCGGTGCCGCCCATACGACACCGCAGCCCACCTCAGTTGCGACACCCCCCATAAGGCCCGCAACCTACGCTGGCGCCGCTCCAACATAGGCTTGAAGGCAAAGCCCAGAGGAGCGGCCCTCCTCGGGTTCCGTTAGCTTCACCGTGGGTGACCAAGCCACGGCTACTAGAGCCCCCCCACCACGACAAGGTGGAACCCCTGGGGGGGATCTTTGCTTCACCTGAAAATCAAACTGAACTATCGACATTCCAAATCTTTTCCCACTTGTCCACAGGCATATTTAATTCAACAAGCGATTAACATTGTGGAGATATCCTCGGTAATTATCTTAACGACATACCAAGCGCATTAAATATGGCGGCGGATAAACAACCAGTTTTTGTCAATTTATAGTCGACCGGTAATGGCCGGATGGGAAAGTAACACCAAAAATAAACGGCTGACTGCCATTACAATATCTCATTTTTAATTGTGAGAGTGAATTGCTGAAGTGTCATTACAATCCCCGCTCTCTTACAAATATTCATTAGCATCTTTCAACACTTCTTTAAACTGTGAATTATTGTTATTGGGTGATTCGATACTATACCATCGTTTGTGTTATCATCAAATCGGAACTAAATATGTCGCTTTAGAACATAAAATACATACATTGATTAAAAGATGGCACGGTTGACGTGACCGTCGAAAGACCGGCTACTGCGCCGCGTGTCACAGGTTCTGTCCTGCACGAAGAAAATATCTTTACAACATAACATACATAGCATCACGCCTGTATTCCCCGAAGGGGTAGGCAGAGGTGTACACAATTGTACACCCACATTTCACCGATGCTGTTATTAAGTCCCATGTAATAGGTGGTGAGCCTATTGCCATCAACCGGGCACATTTCCAAACTCCGGGCTGAACGAACTGAGAATTTCCTAACAGAAAAACTCAATAACACTTTGCCCGACCCGGGAATCGAACCCGAGACCTCCTGCTCAGCAGTCGCGCTACGGACCACTGAACCAACGAGGCAGTTATGAAAATATCTTTATTAATGATAAATCTTAGAAAAGCATTACCGCGTGGTTAGCGAACTAAGGAATAATATTAAATGGAAATATTCACGGTATTGAGCAGAGGTCGAGATGGCTTAGTGGTTAGAGCGCCTGGAGTATTTATCCGGGAGGCGCGAGGATCGAATCCTGCTCGCGACCGTATTCTTTTTCCATTTAATATTATAACTTTAAATATCTTTATGCACTACAGATAATATATCCGGGTCTATTTCTGTGTGCATGTGTGATTTTGTAACTGTAAACGTGGGTGCGTTTACACATATGGTACACAATATAAAAAATATTAAGTAGATAATATAAAAAAAAATACAAATGAACAGGTGAGTCAGATTCCTCACAACGTTTTCCTTTGCTGTTATAAGTGGTAATGTATTTCTAATACACAAATGATTACGAAAAGACAACGTGCCTTGAGTTGAAACTTGTGAAATTCGCCTACATAACATAGCATCACGCTTGTATTCCCTGAAGAAGTAGGCAGAGGTGTGCACAGCTGTACACCCACATTTTACCAATGCTGTTATTAAGTCCCATTCCATGTAATAATAGGTGGTAAGCCTATTGCCATCTACCGGGCACAATTCCACACTCCAGATTACAAATTTATTATTATAAAGTGTCAATAATCGAAGTATATATGAACCTATAGGTATAATGCAAAAAACATTTTCACGAATTAAAGATTATTCGGCTGTGCTTTCATTCTTACGCCGTAAAAACCCCAGTTATTATGTGCGAGCGGGTTTATCCCGCTTTGAATTCTATTAATCCATTAAAATCACACCTACATATCGACTGCAGTCCCAATATAAATATAGAACTCCGGTCTACTCACAATCACAATTCGACTAAAATGAACACTAGTTCTCTTGAAAATGTATACTGTTTATATTTGGTCCATTTTCCCGAAACGATTGTTTATTCATGGGACCACCGCCGCTGCCGCCGGCCCCGGATGTAATTCGGTGACGAAGGCCAGGGTTCCGTCCCGTGCCGCGCATTCCGCCCGAGCGCCGGTTCCGCACAATTTGTCAGATATCCTCCTTAGTATTCAGGTCCAATCTGCTGTTCCCTTTGTATCACCCGTTTTAACATCGTTTACCTTATTACATACAAATTGCTACTATTTTTATATATAGGTAATGTATTGCTGCTCTTAATGCCAAGTAAATAAACACATTACTTTATGTAGTTCTTGATTTCCTTGTTGTGCTAAATAAAATGTTCTCAGAATATCTCGCTGGTTGTTGCGACTGGTTGCAATCAATTGCGTTGTACAGGTTAGGACCGCCCCCCGCGCCCCCCGCCGCACGGGCCTAGGAATTTGTCTCCATTTACGCACTGCAGGACATTAATAACAGCAATCACGCGCACTGCGACAATCTATAAGATTTAAGATACCATACAATGTAGCACGCTTGATAAGGGCTTGTAGATAGGAAAGTTATCCGGTCCCGCTTTCTGATTTACATACAAGGGAAAACAGCTAGAATGCATAGGTACCTACAGATAGTAGAAGCTTTCAACAAAATCTCTACTATTTTAAAGCTGATTTATACATATAGTTTGAATTACAAAAATGAACGTTAAAATGTCAAGAGTCCCAACAAACGAGCGGCCGACATTAATTAAATGGTATATCGCATGATTTACTACGACTAATAACTTACGGAATGCGACAAACATTCGCAGAAGTCACAAATTATATTCATAAAACAATTTCCAACGTCAAAACGTACAATTGAGCGGACAGGCGGCAACAACACTATGACAGATGAAGCGACGTGGCGCGACAACGCGACTAATGGCGGCTGCGCTAAAAGTAGACGCGACTGAAATATCTGACAGTGAATAGCCCTTCGATATATCAGTGGCAAGGTCCGTGTGGGCGACCAACCTCCATGGTTCACTATAGAACACTCTTCTCAAGTTCTCTTACGTTATGGTGGGTGTACCAACACTTTGCAATACAAATAAGGATGATTCACCGAAATTCGATATCATTGACCTCAATATTGTTGCAAAACGGCTGCCGAATAAGAATAAACATACGACGAAAAAGGATGTGCGCAGAATACGTTTTGTCGCACGGAGAGTGGTGCCTTACACTGTGACCTTGCGACTTCACCACACTTGTTGGCTCCGTTTGTAACAATAAACATACCTTGATTACTAGTGTTATTAAGGAACTCACCTCGTGACCGTCACCGTCGTTAGTCACGGGGGAGTCTCAACCGTCAGTTATGACATCCATAAATATTAAATCAACCACTTTGTTAGTCTAATCTTATTACATCACAAGATAAATCTAAATTTTTCAACAATATCTGTCTATTAGATTCTAAATTATGATGGAGGAAACGCGTATTTTTATAAAATATAGATAGAGTTATCGAATCAGAAAAAAATATCCGGCGACTTGATCTTGAAATTCTAAATTGACCGCGACGGCCGCCGGCCTGTGTACCAATACCTTTATTTTTATTTTTCTTGAGAATGAGAATTTGAGATGATACATTTTTAATTTTACATGTCATATTTTGGGAAATTTACTGGAAAATATGTTATTTTTTAGGTCTATTTTAGCAGCTGAGTCGTGACGCCTACGGGATTCTGTTGCGATATGTTTGTTTACTTGGAAACTAAAAAGTTTTTAATAATATATTTGTACGCAGTAATAAATATATCGACGCGTCAATGTGTCAGAGTGTCAGCGACGCGTATGAACGACTGTGTTGTCGGATAATGTCGGACGGACGCTGATGCCACTAGCCGACGGATTACTGTGTCAAATGTGGTGGCCGATATCAGGGTAAACTCTGAAATAATTATTTGTATTCATAAAGCAGTTGTTTCTGGTACAAAAAGTTGCTTAAATTATTGAACTAATACACAAGGTCTGTACTCTTGCCATATTTAAGGAGTCGACTATACCGCTGATACCGAACACGAACCAATAAAAAATCAATACCAAAAACAATATTTTAAGTAACAAACAATTCATCCAGTGTGCCCTTCTGCGTATCTTATTTTAGGCTGTAGTAATAGTCATTATATGCCAAGACTAAAAAGTGCTATTTTCGTATTATATTTATATTATATGCTCAATTTTTCAACTGGTTTTCGTTGGTCAAATCCGAAACTATAAGGAATTGGGAAAAATATTAAAATATAACATTAGTCTCTGCCCGAGTCCCGGGCCCGATTTTGGTGAAAACTAAAATAGGCATCTTTGTATTTTTGAAAAGTCTGTGTTATTTAGGATAATATCTATTGGCTAGGACGCAAGAATCGAACCCATTGATATTCATTTGATTTTGGAAACTATATTATCACAACAGACTGTATTATTTCTTTATCCGATAGTATTGGTAAGAAGGATAAAATTCTGGGAAGTATGAGGTTAAAGTATGCATTTTTCTTTTATACTATTCCACGTGACATTACTAGCACAAAGATACTTGTCAGATAAGTGATAAAATCTTTTATTAAGTGCAAACTACGTGGACTATTCTCCTTTATGACCAGATGTGGTAAACAAATCACCATTAAACCAACCTCTTCCCGCCGTTGACCGGCTATTTGCCGGACACTAACGACCCTAATGCGACTCTGTTTATATCGTCGATATCTGCGGAAAATAACCAACAACACGTCACGCGCGGAAATATAACAGATACGCATCTAAACTTGGGCAGAAGAGTTAGCACCCGTGTTTATGGACACGTGAATTGCTATGAAAACGTTAATTTTACTTCTTTTCCTCACCGTGTCAATGTTTTTTTTTAATACGGCCACCATAATAGTTAGTCTATCCTTATATAATAAAACTAAAGAGTTTTATGTCTGTTTTTTAAACGCGCTAAGCTCTTGAATACCAAAAAAAAATCTTGTTGTTTTTTTTTAGCATAATAAGACATCATGCCTGTGTCGCCAAAAGCTTAGGCAGAGATGCACTGAGGTACGTGTACCCTCATTTCACCGATACAGATATCAAGTCCCATGTAGAGCCGAATGTCATCACTACTAAGAATTTCCAATCGGAAAACGCAATAGCACTCCTCCCGACCCGGGAATCGAACTTAGAACCTCATGTTCTGCAGTCACGTTTGCGAATACTCAACCAACGGGCAATCACAGTTAATTTTACTATTAAGTACTAATGAACTATCGTTTGTCTATTAATAATGTATTTTGATGATCTATCTTCGATAATGCTCATGAATTTTCCAATTATGCTTATGTAGACTTCCAGTATAGACTGGACAAAAAAAGGTCTGATAAGCTAATGTGGATAGCCACATTAGCTTATCAGACATTTTTTTTTTTTATTCTCCTTAAATGAGTCAGATTTATATTTACTATAACATTATCCTATCACCACCTATTCCATGGGACATCACAACAACATTGGCAAAATGTGGGTGTACATTTGTACAATTATATACACCTCTACCTACCCGTTCGGGGAATATAAGCGTAATTGCTATTTTATGTATATTAAATTATAATATTATCCTTTACAACTGAAAACGACGCGTCGTGTCGCCGATGTTTTGTTAATATCTTGGATATGTTCTCCAATAACTTCAACCGATATGAATATTTGTATGTGATACGTTTAGGTAGGCACTTAACTGAATAATTTCTTTAACTATAAACCTACCATAGTGGTGATACTTTGGTATTAAATGAAGAGACATACACTACAATGTTTTCTAATAACGAATATCAGAAATCCTTGTGCAAAAAAGAGATAAAGAAAGAAAGAAGGAGAGAATATAAAACAAATAATTCACACATTTAAAATTTTATAATATTTTAGGAGAGTTCGTTCTCGGAAAATCTGGTTGCTGGAGCGTTCTGACTGACAGGGTAGTAAAACGTAAGCAGTACCCCTAGTATCT
This sequence comes from Xylocampa areola, assembly GCA_935421205.1. Lineage (NCBI taxonomy): Eukaryota > Metazoa > Arthropoda > Insecta > Lepidoptera > Noctuidae > Xylocampa > Xylocampa areola. The sequence goes on from OW285206.1 coordinate 21,232,209, forward strand.
TCAACTTGCAGACAATTCTATCGAAATAACACTGTTCTTTTGTATTATAAACTTATTTTTTTGTTTTACTCGACACTGTGGTCTCGTTTCTGTGTCAGTTAATGCCGGAGTAATCCTGCCACGTCTGTTAATAGCAGACAAGTTAACCCGGCCTTGATTTGCTAAAAATATAAACCTTATTTTTAGGTTTTATTTATAATACATTTCTCACACAAAATGGATAAGTAGCTATTAAATTATTTTCCCAATATATCTTAGCTTCTTTGATGTTAACATTAATGGTACATAACATTAATATTGTTAAAAATAACGTTCAAAGAATTGCCAGAAGTATAGTATGAAGTAAACTGTAACAGCGACTGCAAGTACGTCGTAACTCATGCCGAGCTCAAACGGCGCGCGCGCAGCGTCGGCGTCGGCGCAATGGCCTGGACTCCATCAGCGTAAAAATACATGCAAACCATGCTAAATGTGTGTTTGTAACATATTTAATGAAAACAGTGATGTAGTGTCGGATCAGCGCAAGGAGGTCAATATCCAATAAATACTCTGGCTGTACCTACAGTATGGGTACTATCGCGCATCTTTCGGCGCGCGCGCTGGCGCCAACTGCTGACGCATGCGCACAAGTGCCACCGCACTACACACTGGTGCTATGTTATTTTTCAATTTAATTATACAGAACGGAAACGCCAACCATAAATCAAATATCGATTGGAACTGAATCATTCACACGTTACTAAACTATATTTTAACTACACAGTAGATATATTAAAATAGCATTGACGACTAGTTTTGTTATTTCCGTTCTGTTTCTATGTAAACTGTCGTTTATTTATAGTTATTACACCGATATAAATATCAACAGGCGATGTATTTAGAAACGTTATAGTAATGCTTCACTGGTTGTCTCTTAGCGGACATTTTGACACGTTCATTAACGAAGACTATGACGTGACGAGCAAAACAAAAGTCGACTGATGAATGATGTGAAAGTTTATAATTATATAAACGCGCTGTGGATCTACATGATCAATTATGCGTCCTATAGAGAGAATACTTAGTGAAGTGTTCCAACTAAATGTAACATTAAACGTATTATACCAGTATACACGGTACACCTCCTATATTTCAATTCCCAGGTGGGGCAAAGTGTGATTGGGTTTTTCTGATAAAAAATTCTCAGTAACAGCCTGGAGTTCATAATTTCCCAATTGATAGCAATAGGGTCACCAACTATTGCATGGAACAAACGCAACTTTGGTGAGATGTTGATGATCAAGAGCACAGTTCTGTCTAACCTTTCAGGGATAGAGGTGTAATGCTATTGATACAAATTTTAATGTAGTTTAATGGCAGTTTATGCATTTTTATTGCTTGTTTAACAAATTCTTTTACACGAATTGAATCATGTTTGCGCACTGAAGCTAAAGGGCCGAATTACTGACACATCAAGGAGCAAAGAACATTTTTCGTACGATTGTGTCGCTGGCATTTGAGGAAATTGCTTACCTAGGTATATTAAATTCTCGTCAACATCACACATTCAGAAAGTTATTTTAATACTTATACTTTCTTAAGCTTTTCATCATACAACCATGGAGCCAGCAATATAAAGGCACTGACACAAAACCCTCGTTGGTCTAGCTGTCCCAAGCGCGATTGCTGAGCAGGAGGTCTCGGGGTCGATTCCCGGGTCGGGCAAAGTGTTTTGAGTTTTTCTGTTAGAAAATCCTCAGTAGCAGACCGGAATTTGGAATTGTGCCGAGTTGACGGCAATAGGCTGACCACCTATTACAACGGACTTAATAACAGCATTGGTGATCTGTGGATGTACAATTGTGTACACCTCAGCCTACCCCTTCGGGGAATACAGGCATCATGCCTATGTTATGTTATGTTACAAAACCCCGGAAGATGGCGATACTCGTGAGTTGTAAATGGCCCTCAGATGCATAGGTGATGCTGCGGAGCGCTCCCACCGGACATGGGGTCACTGACCTTACGTATAGGTACATAGCACACCGGTGCATGGATGCTAATAGGCCCTACTCAAAGATCAAAGATACTGTATGTTTATCGTAGGTATTAATGCAGCGGCACACGGTGTATACCTATGTACGTATGAACAATATGAAACCCGAGGAACTGAAGAATAAATTACGATGTAAATATGAAATATGGAGAACTTGAATCAAAAACTGTGAAAAATATTGTGCAACTGACAATGCACCTGACTTGTTAAAGTTTATTAGAAAGATTTGTTTGTTTGTAACCGATAAATTCTGAAACTACTGAACCGATTTTAATAAATATTTCACCATTAGAAAGCTCCTTTACCCAGAAGTAACATAGGCTATATTTTATTTCAGTAATAATAAAAAATAAAAAATAAACTTCGCAGAGGCCGCGAGTACAGCTAGTACTTATAAAGTTTTTTGGTTTGAATAAAGTGTGTCGTAAGGTTTCATTAAGAATTATCGACATAGCATAGGTACCACTTCTTTGGAATAAAGTACGGTGTATTATTCCTACAATAAGAAGACTGCATGCCTGATTCACGTGTAATCATTGGGTTTTGATTATCTTTACAACATGACATCGTCTCGAGAATGTGGAGCCATTCCACCATTATATCCCAACTTTATACAAGACTTGATATAATGATTAAGCCATATTCTTGTGTCGTCTAGTCCAGCCGATAGAAGAAATGTTCGATTAAATTAGCAAGCGCACATCTACACCTAAAAATTATCTTTAGAACAAGTCGCCGTTACAAACAATACCAGCACAACATTACACTAGACTCTTTGGCACATTCTGCTAATTAATTGACTGCACCTGGTCTGCCCACATGCGCAAACGCAGTATGAACACGATCCGTACAAAGGCCCGGAAGTCCTTCTCAGAGGAGAGCGGTACTCGCATCGCGTTGCATAGGTAATGCGCTTGCGATATCCGCTATCTTCGGCCGGTCGCCGACCCCGCCGGACTCGCATCGACTTGGTACTTGTAATGTGATACGTAAACATGCCTTGTATGGCAAGTATCAAATATATGAGGTCAAATACATAGAGGATGGCTGTGTGCAGTGAATCCTTGACCTCACTTAGGAATTTTGGCTTAAATGTGGTACTTATTTGACCTGAACTACGTCATTGGTCTAGTGGCGCGCGCGACTGCTGATCATGAGGTCCTTGGTTCGATTCCCGGGTCGGGCAAAGTATTATTAAGTTTTTCTGTTAAGAAATTTTCAATAGCATACCGGAGTTTGAAATTGTGCCCAGTAGATGGCAATAGGCTCACGAGACTTAATAACTGCATTGGTGAAGTGTGGGTTTACGTTTAACAGTGACCACCTCTGCCTACCCCCTCGGGGAATAACAAACACATTCTCCCCGCCGTGCTTTGAAGCCCCAATTTATTCTTAGAGACGTCTAAAAAAGCCGCTATGCTTATGCCGCAGTTATTTTCTGATGAACAACAATTTGATGTATGTGCGTCACTTTCACGTGAAAGAACAGTTTTTCTTTTACAGATAAATCTTTGAAAATCATTAACGCATGCTTAGCGAACCTTAAAGTTCTCTTTTTCCAGATTTCTTTCTTTCTTCTTTCTGGAACCGTGGAGTTTTAATTTTACACGATTAAGCACATTTTAACCGACTTCAAAAAAGGAGGAGGTTTCTCAATTTGACCGTAAATTTTTTTTTTTTTTTTTATGTGTGTTCGGGGATAACTTCGTCGTTTATGAACCGATTTTGATAATTTTTTTTTTGTTGGAAAGAAGATATCTCAGCGGTGGTACCATGATAAGGAAACCAGGATCTGATCTTGGATCCCCGAGATATCGAGGAAACCTTCGAAAATTATAGGGGCGACAAGTGCATTTGTTAATTTTTTCATTAAGTATTTTAAAGCACTACTATTTAATGAAGGTCAAGGTGGAGTCAATCTGATGATGGAGCTGAAAGACAGTCGAGGGAACTCTTTAAAGATTTACAGCAATTACCTGGTGTTTGGGCTTGATTAATTTGTATTGATGAGAACTTTACTCCTAGATGGGTTGTGACTGTCATTAGGGGTCTGATGATGAAAACGAAGGCAGTCAAGGGAACTCCTCAACGTTTTACAGTAGCTACCATGTTTTGTTATGTATGTCCGTCGATATCTTTGTTTGAAAGAGTAGTCCTCAGAGGTGGTCCCATTTAAATTTAGTAAAGATCTGATGAAGACCTTCGAAGTTAGACAATGGAACTCTTCAATGAATTACAGCAAATCACTCGCAATTGCTGTAATCGCATGTTCATGTATAGTTCATGCCACTCAATACATGCATAGCATCATGCGTGTATTGCCCGATGGAGTAGGCAGAAGTTTTCAATGTTGTACACAAACATTTCACCGATGCAGTAATTAAGTCCTAGCGGCTTTCGAAAGCCTACCCATATTATTAAATTACTAAATTAATTAATTTATGAAGTATACAAACTTATATATGACCTATACAATATATATATATATATTACACTTAAAACTAAAAAGACTAAAATAAATTAATTTTAAACAAAAAATGAAAACCGCCTTCAAAAATCTACTACACTAAAAAGTTTAAAATAATATCAAAATTTGCTTAAAAAAATAAAAAGACAAACTAAAAGAACTATATACTATGAAAAGAACAATATATAATAATAATCTGTTAATTTTGGAGTCGGTGCCTGATGTTTGTGGGGTTTACAACCGACTCCGAAATTTTGATATTATTTTGAACTTTTTAGTGTAGTAGATTTTTGAAGGCGGTTTTCATTTTTTGTTTAAAATTAATTTATTTATGCCCTGATATGTAGATGAACACTTTGTATAAAGATTATTTCAATGAAATAAATGGCTCCTTTAATCTGAGGCGCAGAAACTGACCCGAAAGACTCATTAAAAACTTCCCTCACGACTGGATCTCCAATAAACCGATTAGTTCAATCAGGTCAAACTATAGCAAAAATATTGAGCCGAAACTGTGGCATTGTTTTAAAACGATGCCAATAAAACGATATCACTTTCCTTTGCCTCACTCTATGCGGTTACGTCATGGCACTTTATGGTCTATTGTTCGACGACCTATTGAATTCCTGACAGGTAGTGATAACAAAAGTGTCTGGCAGTAACAATGAGGAACATAAAACGACTATCACAAGCAATAATAACATATGAGTTATTGAATAATATTCATTAAACACAATTACATGTAGGTGTACGACGCTTTCTATTGCATTCTCTTTGTACTCATAAACGGGGCTATAGAAGAGTCCTTTTATACTTTAGTTAGTGATGTTATGAATGAAATCCAATTAAATTAATTCGCAAATATAATGTGCCACTTCTTCAATGGAAGACAGGAGTATAACCGGTACCTGCCGTAAAATCACCAGGCAGTTATGTTCATTCCGATGTTCAACAATAGGCCTCGAGATATAAGAGTTAAGGGGGAGTCTGAGTTATATAATTTAAAAAAAACCGACCAATTGATAGTCGCTCTCAATTAGGTATCCATTCTAAAATTATTAATATTATAAAGATTATGCAGCACAATCAGATTAAATTTGACGATTGTATTTTGTGCTGTTTTATAATGATATAAGATATTTATATTTAGAATATACTGAATATACTGCAAAATTCAACTGCCTACAATAACAAAATGTTTTTTTTTTAAATATGTTCAACGAAAAACATATTAATACGGCTTAGACTTTAGAGAGTCTCGTTGATTTCCCATAACCCAGGGTGGGTTATGGGAAATCTAGAATCAATTGATATTGCCTCCAGTTTCTATCAACTATTGTTCTAACTCCAACTGTACCTAAGATGAAGCAAATCAACTTATTATTTACATACATAACGTGGTCCTTAGAGCCGGTCAGATGGCCAGCTCTAGAGGGAGCTACTTCCGCGTCTTACTTTAGGCAAGTATCATGTAAATGAGATACATCGCGCGTAATGATACGCATCACTAGCTCTGTTGCTGCACTGGTAGAGTAATACATATGCAATTATGTATAGTGAGGTATAATCTTTATAGTTTATTGACATGAAATCGCGATGTGTAGGCTCTGCTCAAGATAACTGTTACGCAACTTGTTCCGAGGCAATCCTGCTGAAATTTAAAACAATCCCTCCCCGGCAAAAAGAAAACACTACAGATATAGCTCAATTTGGAAAATAATCAATACATCAATGGTAAACTCCGCTTTTACATTTCATACATACATACTTACTTCCTATATTTACCGAAAGGCGAGGCACCAGAATGTGTTATACAGTCTCATTTAATAAGGGATGTGATATGAAGATTCGAATGACGGTATTGTGACGATTTCGAAAAACTTTACGAGTGGTACGCCAGTTCGAAAACCCATTGAGTCGAAAACCGCTATCCGTGCACCCCGACACGGACAGGTCCGACGAGGAGATAGTATCGAGTAAACTACCACCGTCATTCCCTTCTTGTTTAGGTTTTTTCTGACCTTACAGACATAAAAATAGGAGCCCCCGCAAAGCGGGGATTCGTTGACCAAGCCACGGTCGCAATAACGTCATTCGAATCTTCATATCACTGCCTATAATAAGTGCTGAGCCTATTGATATGAACCGGTCACAATTCCAAACTCAATGTTGCTACTGTGAAAACCCCAATAGCCTACACGAAACGGGAATCATCCCCGGGCCCTGACGCTGAACAGCCGCGCTTGTGAAGCAGTCTATGTCTTAATCTACATCATAATGTAGTGTTCATTATCGAACTAGGTTACACTCTCCCGCAGATACCTACATATTCACGACGAACGACTTTCACAAAATTAGGTATTAAACATTCTTTTGTTACCACTACAGCAAAAAATAACACAATTTATCAGCAATTAACTCGTACGATTGGTCACCGTCATCAATACCTATATAGCTGCGAAGCTTGTACCAGCTAACTATCTGACTCACTGACGACCAATACTGAACTTAAGGTCCAGACAAAGAAACATCGTACATTATTTTATAATCTAGGTGACCTCCAAATGAGCTCACATTTTATAACACAACGAGTATTAAAATAATTAGCTGGTTGTTAAATATGCTGAGTATCTGACCTGAATATGTCAAAGACGCATTTCATACCAATATAGGAATATAGACAACAACTAATACAGTCAAATAGCTATGGATACATTTATGTATATACAGCGGGGTAATTGCGCAAATGGCTTGCAATGGCAATAGCTCTCAATTTTACATTTAATGCACCACGTCTAATGTGTTTGATATAATACCATACATCTTTTTGGTCCTTCGGGCCAGATACTACCGGTCAGTGAACGCACCGAATTAATTTATATCAGAACTTTTGTAACTTAGTATTATTAAACTTCTGGACTTAACACGTTGGATGCTTTACGACCCACCGGTGGGCCTAGCGTACTATTCCTCTGGAGCCACGCTAAAATCGGGAAAATACTTATAAACTTGAGGTTTTTATACCAAATTTTAATGAATGCGGTAATTTGTATAGAAAATTAAAATTATAATTTCAGAACTTTTCAAACATAGTATTATTAAACTTTTGAACTGAATACTCTTATCATTGAAGTATCATATTAGGAAAAGGTGTATGGCAAGTTATACGGTGTGCGACAAAAAGTAAAAGTGCTGCTCGACTAGAAAGATCGAACTGACAATATGAAGTTGTCGCTAGTGTAGAAACAAGACCTTACGGCGTGTTTATACCTAACTGTGAAACTGTCGAATGTACTCATTAACGTATTAGGCCTATATACATAAGAATAATGTAATGAAAAACTGATAGTCATAGGCATTTCGTAGTCTAGGAAAATCTACGAAGTAGGCTGTAGGGAATTTTAAGAACTATACTACGGAGAGGAGTTATTTTCGTGGTGGATCTGTAAATAACAAACTGGATTAGATTTGTGATCCCCGCGTATTACAAATTGATTGGTATTGCAATAAGATATTATGATTCAAAAGTTATATTTAACTAGTAATATCTTAGGTTTGCGCGATCACTACACATTATAATAAAACAACTTTTAACCGGATTAATCGCGTGTATTATTGGTTTTATGTTTTTCCTGACGTTTCGAACACTTTGCAGCGTTCGTGGTCGCAGGAGGACTCCTCCTGCGACCACGAACGCTGCAAAGTGTGTTAAAAGTTGTTTTATTATAATTATATTTAACTTCTGACTCACTAGCCTAAACCTATAATCTTGAGTCAGTTTTTACTACGCATAAGTCAGATATGCCAGTCAACCATTTTGGAGTCTGTGACCTAATTTTCCCATAACCCTTAAATATATGAAAGAAAACAACAGATATTTCAAACATTCAGAAGTCCATAGAACTGTTTACTATTGCATGTTGTCGGAAGCCATGTTGTCATCTGCTCATAACTCTTTGGCCCGCATCGTTCATCATGCGACAAAAGGGCACGCGGAAGACGACAGCCACAGACTAAATATTGGACATCTGTCTGATTTATGGTTTGCAGAGATGAAGGCCAGTGCACATGTGGACACTGGTTATGGCCACGCTGAATGACTACACTGTGGTTGAAATCGTTTTTTTTGTCAACAAATGTCACTGTGTGGTCTCTAAACATAGAAGCATATTATTATTGTATATATTATTGTAATGTTGATTTTTTATTTCAGAATATTCATCATATAATATGGCAATAAAATATGATATGATACATAAAAACTTAATAACGCCCTAACACACTCATCAAAAACATAAGAACGTGACTGCGCACTGTTACAAAACATTCAACATTATCATGTCAAATTAAAATCTGCTAAATCACACATTTTCTCGATAAACACACATTCTTGTTATTTATCGATGTATGCGTCCCAGTTTCTACGTAAGTACATTATACGTACTCGCTTATAATCGCTGACTCATACGCACATAAACGTCGGACGGTCTTCACAAATCCGTCGTGTTATCGAAACGAGGGTAGATGATGAATATACATGTTTTGATGAACCCCGCTGTTTAGCTGGATGCCCGATTTATTAGATTTATGTATGTCGAAATAGTTTTCTAAAGATATGATTAAGTTTCTTATCTTTTTCATCGGCGATCGTAGCAAGATATTGTATCGTGGGTAATATATTGTGTGTGCCCACGTAACTATAATATATGCTGTCATAAATTATATTTTGGTCTACAAAAGTTGTTTTAAGTTGTAGCTTAAGAGACAGCGTCTTGATTTATATTTAATTTAATGATTAAAAAAAAACGACAGAATAGATTACTATTATCAGTTGTGTATTTATAACACTAAAGTTAGTATTTTGCATATATTATTTGCTGTATATTCAGAGTAGCATAACTTGAGATACGTATTTGGCGCGACTGAATGCCTCCCCGACATTCTTGCGATGGGCTGGGATAATGATAAACAGCAGAGATAGCTCTATTTACATAGGAAAATGGACACCGCCAGGGGCGCTGACCGCTATAACCGTTTATATTATATAAAGCATACATATTTATTCGAACAAAGACAAAGAAAATGTTTACGATGTTGCTCAATATTCCATTTTTACGTCCGTCAGCTATATTGCTTTATCGCAACTTTTTTACTGCAATAATCTACATATTTTTACAAACTATTTGCTATGAGGCCAATGACCTACAATATTACTTATACAAAGGCTTTTAAGAAAATTAATTTATTTTGCTGACCGGATGTCAGCACTTAGAAACAGACCAACATAACAAAACAATATTTTAATAATATTCTCAATTTTCCTAATTAAGGGAACGCCACCAGAACTGACATCGAATCGAACGATTTTACAATACTTCGTACTTATTTAATACCTACTTACACATACTATGTATACGTAGGTATTTCTAAAAATCTCCAAATTTTGCTCTACATTTATCACTTTCCCACAAACTGTTTAATTTTGTTTATTTTGTGGGCATTGTGTTATATAAAAAATCTAAATTTTTAGTACCCTGTGGACATAGGTACAAGATACAAAGTACATAAATTAAATACGTCTAGACTAGACTCTACATGAATTATACTTTTTACATACTCTGGATTATGATAATGCCGTATCGCTATACTTAACTGTTGGCAACAATTCTTGCAATAGTTATTATTTTACCGTCAAATATAGTTTTCTATGTACTCCTATAATGTATACTATTTTCTAAAGCTTGAACTAACCCCTGTATCTTCGTCGTCAACATTACTACTAAACATACCCCTATGTCCTATATCCTGTATCCTTTCAGTCTTTGGAACCGCGTATAGACGAAATTGCTTTCAGAACCGACTCAAAGGACCAGATAGAACCGAATTGTACGAGTGCAATGAAATGAATGTTTAAATGTTCAATAGCAATGTTTATTATAATTACTCGTAATTATAAACACAGTTTAACCAGGCATTCGTATACAATATCATCATTATCCCCCTGTCCTTAACCCAAGTTATTTTTGATCTACGCAGCATGTATGCTGCTAAAGTTTTGGCAATGTTTTATGACCGGCCGCCCGCCTGACGTCAACCCTCATTAGGAATGCTGTTGTTGGTGGTAACCGCCACCGATACGGTCTCCTTCTATCTAGCTATGTCCTTCTATCACACTCCACTAACCGGGCTAGATAGAAGCGTTATTTGAAAGAAAATAATATTAAATTTATCTATATTGTAAACATTACGAGTGATTTTAACTGAAAAGTTTGCTTACAATGTCTTTTGATGAGTAGTTAACACACGTGACAACGTGTATTAGTGTGGGTCACAGTCATATCAATCAGCTGTGGACGCCAATATCGCAATAATATCGTTATTGCGATCTGCAATAACTCGTGCACTATAATTATAGGCCGGGAGCTGCGTGCGCGCGGGCACGTAGTGTAATGATACCATAGTGTCTATAACTACAAGTAATGACCCTTTGTACTAGCACGCCCGGAATGGAAGCTTGTACTAGGGTACTACTAGAGTCATTGACACGACGATGGTATAGTGTTGAAGGTATTCCAACGTCATGAATAATTATGATGAGATGGTGTCAAGTGGTATATGATATAGCTAATGCTACATTTCTTATACGATCCGAACTAATTATTTCGTTTGATTTGGTAGTTGTTTGCCGTGATTTGCATCCGGCTTTTAAATAAGACTGTAAAAGTACATAGTACCACTCCTGTATTCTCCGTGGGTATTGGCAGAGGTGTAACTCAGGTGTACACCCACATTTGAACAATGCCGTTATTTAGTCCCATGTGATAGGTGGTGAGCCCATTACCATTAACCTGGCACAATTCCAAACTCTGGGCTAATACTAATAATTTCCTTAAAAAAAAAAAAAAAAAACTCTACCCGACCCGCGAATCGATTTCAGGACCTCACGTTAAGCAGGTGCTCTTGCAATACTAGACCAAAGAGGTAATAAGAAGTGGAAAAACAATTTGTAGTATGGCTATTTTTACACTAGTGCCCAAAAAACGAATGTTCTGTTTTTACAGTCCATGTATGTATGTATGTTTGTAAGTTTGTAAGTTTCTTTATTCCACCATAACTTCTAAACGCCTCAACCGATTTCGATGTATAGGGTTTCTATAGAATCCTTACATTATCCCGGGGCACATAGGCTAGTAAGGTTTAAAAAATAGTAAAGCTAAAGACACAGTTATTCAGGTAGGCATACAAGAATAAAATAAATATAATAGTTGAATGAATGCATGAGCGTGTGGCTGTGTTAGCGTACGTATGTGAGAGGTTCGGATAAGGGTGGGTCTAAGTTATTGGTGAGTGGTACAATTTACAAACGTGTCATCTATTAATTAAAGTCAAAATATTTTTCTGTTTCGTCGTATGTTTTATTTTGAAGGAATGTACGGACAGCTTTTTTACAATTATGATGGGATAATTTATATATTGGGATGTTTTTGTTTATTGTATTGTAAAGAGACGGACCTAAGTAATAAAAGAATCTTTTAGTAAACGAGAAACGAGTTTTTGGAATAGGGCATACTTTATCTTTTCGACGTTTGTTAATTTGAATGTAGGGGGTTATGCGGTGTTGCATTAGAATCGATTGTAAAATAAAATGTTGCCGCACGTTGAGGACGTTGCAATCTTTGTATAACTGATTAGTTGGATAAAGTAGTGGACGGAAGGTAGCCACTTTCAAAATGGCTCGATGTGCAACTTCCAATGGTTTAAGGAAAGTTTTTGGAGCACCACCCCAACATGGAATACAATAGGTAACTATAGATAGGCATAAAGCAAAGTAGACAGTACGAATAATTATAGGATTAGCAATATTTCTTAAGGTTTTAAAGACATATATAAGTTTACGAACTCTGACAGTAAGGGCATTAATATGAGATTTAAATTTAAGATTCCCATCTATGATTATACCTAGGTATTTAATTTCATCCGTAGCGGATATAGGTGGACAGTGGCATGAAACTTGAGTTTGCAATTTGCATTTGTGAGCTTTAAGTGAGATTGGTGTGTTTGGTTGAGTAGCAGGATTTATCGAGTAGGTAATGAATTTAGTTTTGGAGGTATTTAGTGTAAGTGCATGAGTATGAAGCCAGTTTAGCGCTAAATCGAAACCAAGCTGTGCGTTATTTTCAAGTTCAGCCCATGTGTTGGCGATGAAAGTTATGGCAGTGTCGTCTGCAAAGGATATTATTGCTCAAGCTGTGCGTTATCTCAGCATTTGGTATACTTAAATTGCATAAGTCGTTTATAAAAACTAGAAATAAAGTGGGGCCCAAAATGCTTCCTTGAGGTACACCATAGTAGATAGGGAGCTCATTACTGCTGTGATGATCAATCTGCACTATCTGGGAGCGATTTGTGAGATAGTTTTGTAAGAGTTCAAGTTGCGATCCCCTGACACCCATCTTTTCAAGTTTGAGTAAGAGAGAACGAGCAGGGACAGTATCGAACACCTTCACAAGATCTAAAAATATTGTAAGAACCTTTTTATTAATGTTCAGGTTTTGTACGATATTGCTTCTCAATTTCTGAACGGCGTCACAGGTTGACTTGTTTTTACGAAACCCGAATTGTTGTGGTGATAGTAATTTGTTGTGTTCTAGGTAGGATACAAGTCTTTTATTGATAAGACGTTCTAGTACCTTGGATAAAGCAGTCAGAACTGCAATAGGACGGTAATTATTAGGCAAGGTCCCGTCGCCTCCCTTGAAGACTGGGTGAATGATTGCCTTTTTAAGAGAAGAGGGAAAGACAGCAGTCTCAAAACATAGATTAAAAATATGGCATAGTATGAATGCCAGGGTCGTTGCGTATCTCTGCAGAATATAGGGTGATATACTATCCGAGCCAGTTGCATAAAATAAATAAGAAAAAACAATTAAAAATTATACATAATTATAACATTCATATGTATGTATAACATGATCATTGTGTGCCTCATATACCTAATTTATGGCATGAGTGCTTTTTTTTTAATTAATTTCGTCATGCCCAAAATATAGTCCCTCGCCTCCCATATCCCTTAACGGAGAAACATTTATTTATATGAATACATATTATGTCGTATCTCATGACATTAATAAAGATGACCTCGAGGGACTTGGAGAAAGGCAGTAATGATGACTAAGTGGCAGGTTCCACCTGTGTGTTATTAACCTCTTACTGTGAACATCAACTCATCTGGCGAGAGATATTCACCTATCTTCCTCGGGGCATTTAATGACCCTATCATTAGAGTCAAGGAAGAGTTGAGTAAGTACCTAATTATTAAGGAATTACACGATCAGGAAGACTTATCGTGATAAGGAATCTCTTTGTTCTGCTAGCTGTGGTTGGTTAAGTGGTTGCACCTGCTAAGCGTGAGGTCTTGAGTTCGATTACTGGGTCGGGCAAAGTGTTATTGTTTTTTTTGGTAGGAAATTCTCAGTCAGTCCGGAATTTTGAATTGTGCCCAGTTGCTTGTAAAAGGCTCACCATGAACAAGAACTTAATAACTACATCGTCCAAATGAGGGTGTATAATAATCCACACCTCTGTCTTGCCTTTCGGGTATACAGGCGTGATGCTCCGTTATGGACCTTCTACTAAAACAAAATTTGTCACCATCGCTTCCATTTTCCAATAACATTTCCAAACTTGGCCTTCCGGTTATTATTCTCGGACGGTACCGGTTAGTTTTTCAGCATATTATTTTATCTTCATCTATTCCAAGGAGGATACCCTTAAGCGGACCCTTATAAGACCCTTGGAGAATCCTCTAGTAATCGATTCGAAGGCGGTAAACAACGTCATAGTTAGTGTGACCAACCCTTCTGTATTTGACAGGACACCCTATTTTACAATCATAATTTTCGCCGGACTCTGTTGTTTATTTATAGGACCATAAACACATGGATCAGTTTTGAAGATTTTTTTTATATTTTTTAGGAAATATTGACCCGGTTTAATAATTTCTCCTGCATTGTGTCTGCGTTTACAGGTACATATTTTACATACACTGTACACACACTCAAACTCGGAACGATCACCTCTATAAACCATGTGGGAATCGAACCCGAATTCTCCTCGAGCCCTGCGACAAATGCGCGCTCAAAAATCATAAACGCATTGTCCAGTATTATCAATTACATATGAGCGACACGTTGCAACCGTCATCAATGTGCCGCTCTTCTATAACAGCCCTAAATCCTGAATTTTATACGACAATTTAGCGGATCCAGCAGGCTGAGGTAGTCCTGCTACATTATCTGAGTCTCGACAACAGCGCCACGCTAAGAACTTCGGCTAAAAAGAACCCCAAGATGAGCCGCTTTACTAAAAAAAACATAAAAATCGGTCAAACCGTTTAAGAGGAGAAGAATTACAAAGTTTAATTTTGTTGCTATTACGTTTTCGCTTAGCGTTCTTTTTGCTCGACTCCAAAGAGTTTTAGCGTGATGTTAAATAACCTACAACCTTCCTCAAAAATTAGGCAATAAAACGCAAAAATTTGCATGCCTTATGGTAGGATATGGTCAATGCACATTTTGTTAATTAATTTAAGATCTCCATGTACCCATATTCGCGAACAAATAAATGAATTGAAAAGAAATTTCAAATTCAAATAGTAATTCCAGAGATTAGCACGTTCAAACAAAAAACAAACTTTTCATATTTATTATAACTGTGTAAATGTATTGTAAAATAAGCACATAGGGTTGGTCACCCCAGTCACAGTAGTCTTCCGCATCGATCTGCTATTCCGCGCACCTTCTCATCCATCATGACTATCTTCAAGCTGTCTAGGAAATCATCGTAGAACATAATAAGGAAACATGCACGCGTTCGATATAATATTCTGTCCGTGTGTCGGGTCCTGGGAACGACTGCTCGGAGTGTGCAACACACGGTATGGGCAGAATAGTTGTGTACACGTATGTTAAGTGGCAGACTATTGTACTTTCCTTGTCGAGGATGAGTTGAATGTTAAGTGTATATGATCATGATATTTGTTGATAATGATTTTGGTTGTGTTCGCATGTTGGGCAACAGTGTTTCCTGAGTAAAGTCATATATTATACTAGCTGTGCTCCGCAATTTCACTCGCGTATAATTACATTATAATTACTCCTTATATAGTCAGATACCTGCCAGTAAAAACTTACCAGAATCGGTCCAGCCATTTCGAAGACTAGCCGGCACAAACAGACAGACACGAGCATTTTAAAAACTGATGTTTAATCGTAGCTATCTTGCAAATAACTGTATGAGCCTAAAAATAACTATTTTGTTGACATTACAAACAGACACTTAAATTTTATTTATTCGTATTGATGTTATACTTAGATTTACCAGTCGCTGTAGAGTCTAAGCCTTCCCCTATGTCTTCCACCAGTTTCACTCTACTTATTAATACATACATAACATCGCGCCTGTATTCACCGTAAGGGTAGGCAGAGGTGTATACAGTACTAGACCCACATTTCATCAATGCTGTTATTAAGTCCCATGTAATAGATGGTGAGCTTATTACCACAATTCCAAAATCCAAGCTGCTATCAAGAACTTCCTGATAACATATACCCGACCTACTGAGAATCGAACCCAGGACGTCGTGCTTGAGACCACTAGACCAACGAGGCATTTTAACTTTGCTTATTAATGAAAATCTATGAAATAGTTTATGATGTTTATGTCTGTAACATGATATCGATACCCGTTGAGATTTTAACCGACTATAGAGAAGTGTAACAGCACTCATCCCACGTCCTCTATAAAAACATCTACACGTGGAAAGATAATTGAAAAACAAAACAAATGCCTGGAATTGGTTACCGAAAGAAAATTTATAAATATTGGCAATCTACCTGTTTGAGCCTGACGCAATGAATAAATTAAAATATTAATACTTGCGCTATTAAAATAAGATAAAAATAAAATGTTCATGTAGAAATGTATGTAAAGTTCGGATGAAAATATTATTTTAATGTATAATAAGCAGACCAAGGAAAGCTTCGAAACCAAAAAGAGACTCTTCTTTGAGGGACAATAAGCGCATCTGAACATGTTAAATATAGTGCCGACTATCAAATTAGGGCAAGTTCAAATCCTGCTCACGATTTTTTTTTATAAGTTATATATTTTTGTGGAAGTAAAAATATGGTCGTGAGTACGCCTCCCGGATTAATACTAAGCCATACCGACCTCTACTCACTACCGTAAATTTTTCTACCACAGTTTTAATGCGTCTTTTATAACGTTGTTGCTATTCAGTCCCTATACTGGTTGACGTCACCAAAAGACGAGTTCGCTATGCATGCGTTAATGCTTTTCAATATTTAACTGTTATTTATTCTTTTTCACCAAAATCTTTATGACTTAAATTTTTCCTGAGATTCATCGCAATAATTATAATATGAATCTCCACTGCCGGGGCCTGCCCACCCTCACCCCTGCCCCTTCTCCGTGACGTCACACATCGGACGACGCGGATCAGCACGTCTCATTGCCTATTCAATGATATTCAATCATGCATCTTAAATGCGTTTGTGCACAAAATAATGATCAGAATACCAACTTACTACAACTTTATATAAGTCTCCTTTCCACAAAAAAAACTGGCCTAGTTCCGTTATTTAACAAATTTCTGTACTTTTTTCATACCACTGAGTTGCATATAGACGCTTGCACCACCACCAACCAACCCCATAAGAGGAATCCAGAATTACCGAGCATTCACACACCTCTCTTAAAAAGGTATCTAGATACTGGAGGAAATGATGATTGAGTGCATGCCTAGATGCATGATGTTCACCTTCTGTGTGTATCTATTTCACGGCGGGTGCGTATATTATGCATGTGTGCGTTCGTCATTACGGTCGCATTATACGGCGCCGGTCACGCCAACCGATAACTGCATAAATGCTATGATGTCCTAGTACTGTCACTAGAGGTACTATTGAGGAATCTCGTAGTATCGATAAAACAAATAAATAGCTTTTTAACCAACCGCTACAATTTAAATGTTTTGAATATAAATCCATACTTGTGTTAGATTGATGTTTCATACATTATATTGTGTTGACTTTTAGTTTCAATAATGAATGGTTTAAAAGACAAATTGAAATATGTTTCCATAGCGATAAAGTTTTCAGTATCGTCGCGGAGCCATCTAGTTCATAATAATCTCTTACAATATTCACGGCTTTACGTTTGATGAAAATGTAAACTTACAAAGTACACAGTTAAGGGTATCGACCTCATAAAGCCAGTTTTATTTCGTATTCAAATCTGTTTGCCAAGCAATGATTCAGTTTACAGAGGTCAGTAAACATCAAAAAAGTAATTATGTACTGTTTAATACGCGCAAGTAATATCCTCTCAATTGAAATTCAAAACTGTTTCTAAAATCTATTCAAATAGCGATTGATTATCTCTTTGTATGAGTTGTATGAAGTGATCGATTATTCATGAGTCGAGAGCTGGAGTGGCGCTAATCGGTGCATCTCTAGCGGTTAGTATGCACGTCACTGTGTGTGAGACTGTGCGTGTGTGCGTGCCAGTGCACAGCGCATCTTTGTTCCGACAACATAATGCTCAACTTTATGCTTTAAGCGATGTTTAATGAGAGAAATCTGTTATTCATATCAGTTGCTACAAAGTGCGTTTGAACATAAAAACACATAAAACAAAATAAACGACGCTCTTCAACATTCAATCGTTAAAGTACCTATATAGTTTAGATAAGGCGTGAGTTAGTGGAGGACGGTTTAGACAGTAATTTAACTAGTTACACATAGTCCTAGGCAGTAATGTGGAGCGCTGGAGGAGTAACTAGGTATCTATTATGAGATAAATAGATTGTGTTCTAGGCCGCGCCGTCAAGGAACAATTTAATAAAGTTTTATTAACTTACTTTGCGTTTGTCACTTTGTTCTTGGGCCCCAGGAAAAAAAATCTTCTGTTTCAGTTGAAACTATGGGAATTGAATGTTGAAGGTATGTTTTATCCTTGAACTATAGAGAAGTTGATAAAATTATCAAATACAAAAGAAAGGATAATTGTTCCACAACAGTTTGGCTTTAGGAAATGCAAAAATATTAACATGGCCATCTACAATTTCTTAGAATCCGTAATGAGAAATATGGATAGGGGCCTTCCAACTGTAGGGATGTTCATGGATATGTCGAAAGCTTTTGACCACGTGAAACATGACATCCTCTTGAACAAATTATATTGTTACGGTATAAGAGGAAATGCCCATAATTTAATAAAATCTTATTTATCAGACAGGCAGCAAGTAACAGAAATAACAAAACTATGCTTACAATCAAAAACTGAACTGACATATCAATCAGACACCAAAACCGTGAAATATGGAGTGCCTCAGGGGAGTGTTTTGGGGCCTTTGCTTTTTATAACTTATATTAATGACCTTCCAATGGCGACTTCCTATAAAATGACTCTATTTGCTGACGATAGCACTGTGCTTTATACAGGTAAAAATATGACACTTCTTGAATATGACATAAATCAATCTTTGACATCTATTGTGCAATGGCTTAAATGTAATAATCTATTAATTAATCTAGATAAAACTAAAACTATAAATTTTAAACAAAGAAAGCAATCGACGAAGATAAATATTCAATACATGGGTACAACAATAGAGGAAGATGACGTAACAAAATTCCTAGGTCTTAAGATAGACAGTAAAATAAACTGGAAAATACACATTGAATCTGTTTGCAAAAAAGTAAGCCAATATGCATACGGCCTGCATAAACTAAAATACACGGCAAATTTAAATACAGTTATTACAGCCTATCATGGCTTTGTGTCTTCTACACTCCGCTATGGGGTGATATTTTGGGGCAATGCTACGGATTGGTCTATGGCATTCAAAGCTCAAAAACGGTGCATTAGAGCAATATTTAATCTTAAATCAACCGATTCTTGCGTGCCCTATTTTAAAAACCACAATTTGATGACATTTCCGTGCATATACATTCAGGAATGTGCTATGTTCATAAAGCAGAATATGGATCTCTTCGATAAAAGACTTAGATCTCGTCACGCTGATAAACTATGCGTCGTTGCTAGTAAGACAGCCTTAATGCATAATAGCATATACTGTAAAGCCCCGCTTATCTATAATAAAATACCAGCAAATATTCGAAGCATAAAAAGCATGCAACTTTTCAAAAGGGCCATCAAAGAGATGCTGCAGTTAAAATGCTACTACACTTTTCGTGAATTTTTAGATGACAAACTTATTGATTCCTGACTGATGGTTTCCTTATTAGTCCATGACCATTTATGTTTAGTGTAACTCAAAATTGTACCTTAAACCATTTAATATTCTGCATGGAGTCGTTGTTGCTGATATTATAATTTTTCATGTTATTTAATCAGTTGTTATTGTATTGTTTAATTTTTAAAATCGTGTCATAATTAATTTGCATACCGTTAATGGTTAAATGTGGTGGACTTTATTTACTATTATTAAGAACTCATGTACCCATATTTCGCAAATAAATGAATTGAATTGAATTGAATTGAACTCTGCCAGTATCTATACTATTTTAATCCGAATAATATCTGCAGAAAATATAAACCAATTTTCATTAAAAGCTATATTTTTATACTATAAATCTCAGGTCCACGTGTGTCCGATTACATACTTACTTACAAACAGGCATTTAAGCGTAGTTATATAATAAGCTGATATTGCACTAGAAAATATTTTATTTATTATTGAGTCGTTACTGGTAACATTTCCTCAAGGACTTACACGTGTAAAATGAAGGTAGAAACAGAATACGGTCGTGAGCAGGATTCGAACCTGCGCGTCCCTGGAGTATTTATCCGGGAGGCGCAGATTCGAATCCTGCTCACGACCGCATTCATTTTCCATTTAATATTATAACTTTAGAGTTCGCTAAGCATGCGATAATGATTTTCAAATATTTATCTTTAATTGAAAGTAGGAACGTTAGGGCTTGTTAAAAAAGATTTTATAAAAGTTACGGTTTCTTCGGAAATATTATAAAAAATATTAATTTTGAATTTGAATATTGTGCAATATAGCTGGTAACACAGCATCACACCTGAATTAACCCTCAAAGGGTCAGGCAGACAAGAACTATTGTACGTTCACATTACACCAATGCTGATATAAGTGCCCATAAGACTGCTTCTTAAAATTTCCTTTAAGAAAAACAATGATGCAACCCGGTAATCGAACCCCGTACCTTAAGCTCAGCAACCGCACTTGCGGCCATTAGACCAATAAAGCAATAATTACCTAATAAAAACCTAATAGTTATACCTAGGATTAACAATAAATTCATTTAATAAATTTAATCTTTATGCGATGCATATTATCTCTGAGCCTTCAAGTTACTTATCTCATTAACAGAGCATCACGCCGCCATTTTCCGAAGTGTTAGCTGAGGGATCTAGATACTATTGAACACGTACATATCACAGATGCCTTGATATTACTAATAAGTCATTCATTCTGTCTATAAATTAACTTGTGTGCCGTATTTTTATTTAATTTATTATTTATTTGATTTACATGCCTCATGAAACCGAATTGTGCATTTGTAAGTACATCTCGTTGAACTTTGGCCCCACATAATCTTTAATACTTCTTCAAGATATGTCTTTGAAAAAGCATTAACGCATGCTTAGCGAACTCTAAAGTTACAATATTAAATGGAAAAAGAATACGGTCGCGAACAGGATTCGAACCTGCGCCTCCCGGATAGATACTCCAGGCGCTCTGACCACTAAGCCATCTCGACCATTTTTTAATACTTCTTCTTATAGGAATAACGTACTACCAATCAATGTATCAGGCTGAGATCGGTCACTTGTGTACAAAATATCCACCCTTTGTCCGCTACAGTATAAGTCGCGAGCTACAAATAGTTTCGTAGTATTTTTTTCTCGCAAGAAAGTCTACAGAAACAATGTATTCTTGAAATAATTCTAATAAAAATTTTATACGTATAGGTTTTTATGTGTATCAATATTAGAGGACTTTCTATACGTACATACAATCACGACTATTTCCCATTCGGGTAGGCACAGATTATTGATTTTCCACACGATACGATTCCGACACAAAGCTAGATGACTTCACGCTTCACCAAACAGACAGGCAGACACACATGCATATATTCAAAAATAACGTGATTGTATTCCATTGTTTGTTTTAAGAACTCAATAACACTACCAGACCCGGGAATCGAACCCCTCAAGCTCAACAGCCGCGTACGTAGGTACGTAGGTACCTTTTGCCTATTCACTGGGCATATAATATGTATTTTAAATAACCACATTTCTTCACATTTGCATACATTCATATCTAATAATTATGTTAATGTTGATAGATTTCTACTGAATATATATCTTAAATATTTGAGCGTTAAACCAATTCATTTAAATATCAAAATAATTATTCTCTGTCGAGATAAGGCCCTGTATCAGTAGGTAAATATCTCTAAAACATTTTAGTATAATTTCCAGGCCTATAATATTAATCCCATCACTGTCTTTACCGTGAAACCGTTTTGAATAAACAATACAGTACCTACCTACCTACCTTCCGTAACGCAAATAATTCGGATACAAGCCAATGACCATCTCGTAGAGGTGATAAAGTATTCACAGCCCCCTCCCACCCCCTTGACACAGGGTGTGGGGGGATGGCCTAAAATATAACAATCGATAGTTGCCAAAAGCTTTTAACAATACACGAAACTTAATTAGGATGTATCGAACTGTACATTGTGTTAATAGCTACGGATATAGAGGACGTGTTTTTTTGTTTTTATTCCACCACGTTTTACTTTTATTCTATTTTCGTGTCAATGACACAATATTTTCTAAATACTTTTAGAACAGTAAGTGGCACATCGAGTGCATTATCTCTGCTTAGCCTTTACCCCACTGGTCACCTTCTAGTCCAACTGATCCAGGAGCGACTGCCTAGCTGACCTTTACAACCCCGTTACTGGATAACACAATATCTTGTGGTAAAACTGGTTCTCAGACTTTGAGGCCTCTGACTACCCGTAACGGCTGCCAATTGTCATAGATCTTCATTTGATAACCGGCCGATGGCTTAACGTGCTCTCCGAGGCATGGAAGGATCTCGATATGAAATAATGGTCATCCATCCACAGACCGACCGCGGCAAGCGTAGCTTAACCTTGATCGGCTGTTATTTAACCACGAGCCCCTTTTCGTACATTGTGCTTCGGTTCAATAAAATAATACAGCTTCAGATTTTTATTTCATAGGAAACTACAACTATTATATATATTAAGGATAGTAATATCTTAGGTTTTCGCGATCACTACACAACATTTAACCGGATTAATCGCGTGTATTATTGGTTTTTGTTTTTCCTGACGTTTCGAAACAAAAACCAATAATACACGCGATTAATCCGGTTAAAAGTTGTTTTATTATAATGTATTCTAAATGAATAAAAAATTATTCCACCAGTTGAATACTTTGTTAACTTTTACTTTGTACCGTAAGCTTAAGTCGACGAACGAATTACGTAGGTACCTAAAAAACCCTGTATAAGAATGTACGTACGTGAGTGTTTGAAATTCTTTCCTTAAAATATATCTGTACAATAAAATACTGAAGCTGTTTGCCTATAATAATAAAATAATAAGTAACTTAACACCAGTATCCGTAGTACCGTATTAAAAATACCACGGACTGCATTCTTATGAGATCAACATCAGAACTTGATCAAGAGTTGAAACGGTGGCACAAACAATTACGTATGAACGGAATCTGATATCGAACATTATAATCTGTTCGCGAGTATATCCAGGAGTTTGCGCCTACGCAAGGCCAATGAATACACAGCTCTAGAAGCGCCATTCCTAAGAAAATAATGAAAACCTATTTTTATTACATCGAGCTGGAAAATATCCGTAATTTATTTATACTTTTCAAAGAGGATGTCTTTACATTTACAAACACAAGCTTGGAAAGTTTTCATAGTCAATTATTATTTGCATGTACGTATATATGTAGAAATCATAGACACTTTAATATGATAACTATAAAAATTAACAAGTTTTACATAATCATTCAGTAACAAAATTAATTTCTGGCCATTTCTGCAGCTATGATTTATGTAACTTCCATAGAATTTAGCACTCATTTAGATCTTAATTGCTTTATTGACGCAATCGGCGATACAACTTCACATATTTGTGTTTTATGGGATATTTTCTAACAGCCCTCTCGTGGCTCCTCTACAATTCTCTCTGGGTTATTATTGCACTTCGTTCGATTGGACCTTGTGTATGTCCTCCTATCTTATTATATGTCGTAAGGAAGTCATAGATTATGTATGATATATGGAGATTTCGTTTGATCTGAATTAGCTACGACGTTGATCCAGTAGGCGCCATTTTATTTTTATTTAAAAAACTGCGCAAATTTATTGCTGTAATAACACATTGACGTAGGTTTAACTAAACCTGTTGTATTATTACAACAGTGTCCCCCATAACAGGTTATGAGCTACATCTTATTAGTTATTGTAATCGTAGTAACCGGCTAAACATTGGCAGTTCAATTCTAATACTGCATATTTAGGTATTTTTTTATGTTAAAAATATATTATGATTTTTTATGCTAATATATATATATTATTAGATTTTTCAAAGGTCAGGGATTTTTTTTTTTCTTTATAAAGTGTGGTTTCTATGGCTCTTATAAATAAAATTTATGATCCCGTACATTTTTCCTTATCAGAAAGACGTGCAAATATCTCGTAGAATGGGTTTCCACGAAATAAGTCCCGCGGCAATTGGTGGATCTAAAAGATCTAGGTACTCAAATTAAGCAATCGCATAGACACTAGCGCCACATCTGTGGGACCTGTTTCGTGTAAATCACTCCACTATAACTTATATAAATTTACATTCTAACAATTTCATTCGTAACTTTAAATAAAAAAAAAAACAAGATAATGAATTTAATATAATTTACATATTACTATCCTCATTGATGCTATGCTGGACTCTTTCCGTGCCTCTATAAAACTTTAACTAGATTCCGGCTCTCACAACTGTATTGAGAAACGATGGGAACATATTTGAACTTACATAATCATACAGTTTCCCAGTAGGTGGTAGTTGGTTGTTTTGATCAGCCATCTCAAAACTAACTTGTGAACTACAAAAAGTAAAGTTTTATAGCTTGAGTAGCTGTGCAGTCAACTTGTTTACAGGTAACAATCCGTCCGTACAGGCTGCAATGACGTAGTTCCATAGATCTTTTTTTCACCCACGACTGCAAGCTTTCTCCTTCAATACTTCTAGTATGTAGTGTAATACAATCCCTGCTTTTACCAGAGTCTGTCTAAATAAAACCTTTAGTCTCAAAACACAATAGGAAGCTCAGGATGCTAGGTATTGAGTTTCTTTTCATCGGCTTTCTTCGCCGCCAGTCGGCCCCGCGTCGAGAATCTACAAATACATAGTAAAAATTCGCACCTAAAGGGAAAATTTAAACATTACAATACAGCTTCTGTTTACTCAGTCAGACAAGAAGTTTCATCACTTTTACGGTTACCTTGAACATCCTAAGTAACTATTTCAGGCTAAAAACATTGTTGACTTCAATGTCCAAAAGTTTGTTATCGCACGGCGGCTGGCGGCGTCGCGACGCTGCATGACCGCAGGGTACTACAGTATCATATAACTTTTCCAAACAGTTACAGTATAAACTCACTTTGATCACAGTTTCAACTTTCATTTGTGTTTATTATAACGTGTTATAAAATGATACTGGATATTTTTAGATGATTTTCAGTACGCCAACTACAATCCATGTTGTTTCACCATACGTGATAATGGCACTGCACTGATAGTATAATATATTAATTATGTAGGTCTTTTTACCTAAGGAGGAAAATCCGCGATAATTAATGTCCCAGGATACCTACTTACAAATTCCTGAAACTCTTATAACGTTCAGAAGTACAAGTTGTTTTATTATAACATTTTTTGATTTTATAAACCAAAGTTATTACTTTTCTTCTATCATATTTAACCAATAACTATTGTATTTAAGCGACCCCATATTATATTTTTCTTGTAAGTAGTTAACGATAAAAAAGTGTTAAAACAAAACACGTTATAAAGTTGTAAAAAAGCTAAAATAATAATCATATAATAAAACCACAGTACTGTTCGTACAGCTATTAGGTACTTTAAGCTACACACGAACATAATAAAAATATTTAATAAAAACATATTCACAACAAACGAAAGAAAAACAAACTGTTTCATTTTACATTTCATTACGGTTTCGTGTTTAATTACAACGAATTCAACGTTGAATAAACAAAGCAATGAAACTCGTTAATATTATACACATAGGCACGTTTAAATTTTTGTGTATTCATGTATTTTATGATAATGTGTAGACAGTAGATGTAAACGAATTAATTTGTACGATAGTACATTAAATAAATATCCAACAAATAGAATACTTGTCAAAATGGACATGAAAATCTCTAGTAGTAATATAATGTTTACAACTAGGTATGCAGTAAACAGCTAGACACACAACATCTGCCGCTGTTTATAAATCATATTTCTAAATGAACGAGTTTTCCTGAAACTACTGCTAAGCTTATTGCCCACTATAAAATATTGTAATCGAAGTAATGTATGTTCAGCATTTTCAAGAATCTTGATGAAGTCATAGCATTTCTATTGATGAGGTTATTACGTTCTATATAAAGATTAATGTATGTATACTTTTAAAATTAAAAAAAAAATTGTTATGCTGATAACAAAGCTTTTCCTTAGAATATAATAATATTATATAGAAATTTGAATTTCCGAGAGTAAACCGGACGGACACGATCGGCGCAGTGATTGACAAATCAGCGGCTGATCAGCGTATCGCGGGTTCAGTTCTGATACGGAATAAATATTTGTACGAACTATAGATTCGGGTTCCGGGTCTTGGAGTGTACGCACCTACGCTACATGAGAACCTCCAAGCATGGAGCATGGAGCAAAATTAAAAATACATATATATTTATCGGACTCTTTCCACGAAGTCGCCGACTGTAACGAGTATTTTTCTCCGGAAGCTTTGAATCTAACGGGTGTTTATATGTCAGACATGACGGCAGGCATAATTTCACAGCTGTAGGCAGGAAATGAATAAGGCCACGCTTCACAGCCCGACTGTGTCGCAGAGCCTGCAGCGCGACAAATCGTACCAATCACGCTTTATTGTTTCTGCGCGTGCGCACCCGACGCGACGCGACGTGCCGTTACATCAACTAGCGGGATCGAGCCCACCTGGGCACCACTATACACTTACATAACAACCATAAAATTTAACACTGATATTCATTGCCGCTTTCAAATCGTGCAAAGGTGGTAAATTGCTTGGCTAGACAGCATTGGAACGACATATAATCTATAAGTGTTGGACATGGGTACGTAGGAAAAGTAATTGTGTTTAACTTATACATGATGCATAGCTATTACAGGTATGATGAAGGTACGATACGGTATCGGTAACGGTGTGTATCAACGAGAGGGTATCATTACTATAAGTTTCTACGTACATATGTATATAGGTATGTATTTTATTAAATGAACCTTACATTTAACAGTGCACTGTGGTTAATGTAACATACATTATTATTGCGATCACACCGTAATCATAATATTCTGAACAAAGTTTTAAATCGGAAATGTTAAATTGGAAAATTCGGGAAAACTGGAAGTACTTTTTCGGACACCACAACGTCTGTCGGGTAGTTTGTAATAAATAAATACAATGCTATATTGAGTTACATTTCACGTTATATTTTGGGGCTAAATACTTGTAAAACAAATGTACATATAATAAATAATAATAATAATAATAATTTGTTTATTCAGAAAAAGTGCAATACAATTTACAAATTTCTTATAATTAAAATAAAGCAGACATTGCATATTTGCCTGAACTAGGTTGAACCTGTGCCTCAGGCTATGAAGTGCATAGTTTTATAAATTAACAATAATAAATACTTAAATTAGAGAAAAATAACAGTTATTATAGAAAAATTAAAATATAGTAGTAAGCATTACATTATGACAGCAGTTTATTTGCATACTACGAGTAAATTTTCTGTCTGTTCGTAGGAAATGTTTTGCAAATATTGTCCTATAACATTTTTACAACTAAAATAATCTAACCTATAAATACTTAGTTCTCTATTTAACCTATTGTACAAAAATGGGCCTAGGAAGGTAAAGAAACTCTTTATAAACGCATATTTTGAGGTTGAATTTGACGTGCAGACTATATCATTCCGTCTCTTGTTATTAATGTCAGCATTGTAGGTTAGCATGGTGTGCTGTTTTAGTATTAAGTGCATAATGAAAAGTTGACGAACAGTCAACACGCTGCAGGATTTAAATAGTAGATGAGTAGGAAAGAAAAAGGGATGGAAGTTGGCTACTTTTAAAACTGCTCTCTGAGCTCGTTCAAGAGAAAGTATATTAGTTTTAGGTGCGCCGCCCCATGAAGTTATACAATATTGAATTATGGATTGACATAGAGCTAAATAAACTTGTGTGATTAATTTGGAATCTGCAATAGTCCGAAGTTTTTTGAATACGTATATTAATTTACGCACTCTTTTAACCAGACTGTCGATATGTTGTCTGAAGGAGAGTGTATCGTCAATTACAACCCCAAGATATTTTATGTTGCTGGTTTTGAGGATAGTAGGGCAATTACACGTGTTGACTGACAGATTTTCACAATGATGTGCATATAAATGAAGGTTAGTAGTGTTAAGTTGAAACTTACGCATGGAGAAGTGAATATATTTTGTCTTATCAGCATTTAATGTTAGTAAATTACTTTGAAGCCAATTACTCACAGTATTAAAACCTAGTTGAGCAATCTCGTAAAGTTCGCTGCTGGTCTTAGTTGTAAAAATTAACGCGGTGTCGTCCGCGTACGATATAATTCTGCCATGTTTAATATTTAGATTATACAAGTCGTTTATGTATACCAGGAAAAGGGTAGGGCCCAAAATACTTCCCTGTGGAATACCAAAACCAGTGTTTTTTTGATCATCGCTCGTGATATTATCGATTCTAACACATTGGTATCGATCGTTTAAGTAGTCAGCAATGAGTTTCAGAGGGATACCTCTGATGCCTATGGTCTCTAACTTGTTTAAAAGTATAGAAACAGACACCGCGTCAAAAGCTTTTGCTAAATCAAGAAAAATTCCTAGAGATTGGTTCCCTTTTCCGAGTTCTTGTGTAACAAAATCGGTCAAGCTATGT
The DNA here is from genome assembly GCA_935421205.1 of Xylocampa areola. Taxonomy (NCBI): domain Eukaryota; kingdom Metazoa; phylum Arthropoda; class Insecta; order Lepidoptera; family Noctuidae; genus Xylocampa; species Xylocampa areola. The sequence goes on from OW285206.1 coordinate 21,261,106, forward strand.
ACCGCATCAGCTGTGGATAATTTGGCTCTAAAACCAAATTGCGCAGGTGAAATGAAATGATTACTTTCAAGGTAGTTAATTAGTCTGCTGTTTATAATTTTTTCCAGTATTTTTGATATTGGGGGATAATACATTAATGACGGCGCGGTTGGCGCTGTGGTCGAGAGACCGACTGCCGCGTGTCGCTGATTCGATTCCTGCACGGAGCAATTATTTGTAAGATCTACAGATAATTGTTCCGGGTCTGAGTATGAGATTATATGTCTGTAAACGCACCCACGATACAGAAGAAATTCCTAGTGTGGGGCAAAGTTTTTATAAAAAAAAACTAGGTACCTATATATAATAACATAGCATCACGCCTGTATTCCCCGAGGGGGTAGGCAGGCGTGTACACAGTCGTACACCCACATTGCACCAATGCTATTATTTAGTCCCATGTAATAGGTGGTGAGCCTATTGCCATCTATCACAATTCTAAACTCGGGGCTGTTACTGAGAATTTTCTTTTTTAGAAGAAAAACTCTATAAGACTGCCCGACCTGGACATCGAACCCAAGACCTCATGCTCAGAAGTCGCGCTTGGGACCACCAGAACTACGAGGCAGTTATTATATTAAATATATTCCTTCAAAATAATGTTGGAACACCAAATATAAACGCCTCGGTCAGATATGAGAAAGATCTTTTGTTGTCCAAGTTTTCGGTTGTTTCATTATAATTGATAGCTATCACTTCGATATGACAGCGAGTAAATACGCGTGAATCCACACACAATTCGGACATCGAGAATTCGAGATATTTTCTTTTTGTGTCTGTGTTACAGATCGCTCTGACGTTTATTTATTTTTTCATTCAATGAACGACAGAGAATATGGTGAGAGAATTATAATTCAGAAACAATTTATACATTTGACAGTAAAATGTAATATTCGACGCTAGAAATTAAGCTTGAATTGGGTATTAGAACTGTTTAAAGTTCTCGGATTTCTCGTCAATTGCAAAAACTAATTAGAAAACCGACCATTTTAGTTTGATTTTAGTTTGATTTTAGTGTCGAAAATTCGTAGCATTGAGTCGTACAAATCAAATCATAAAACCTATATTCCTTAAAACAAGATGAAATTAATTATAACATTAAAAACACACCACACACCTGCCATTTTTTTTATATAACGATCCTGTTTTACCCGGGACAATGTAAGGAATCTAACGATAGCCCATACATCAAGATCGGTTCAGGCATTTAGAAGTTATAGTGGAATAAAGAAACTCACAAACATAAGTATAAACATGAACCAACACTAAAACATAACACTCCTTTTTTTGGGCAGTCGTGTAAAAATATTATTCTTCGGTACATAACACACGAGGGACATAGGTAAGTGCATTCATGTCGCGCTCTATATTACCTACTCCTTAAACCTGTTTGAAGCGAGGCTAAAGGCCACAGTTACCAAATAACAAGCTCTGCAGTCTGTGGAGCAGGTACCAGAAACATACTTTCTCATTTATGCGAAGTCGCTCATCACTTTACTTGTCGTGAGCAGGATTCGAACCTGCGCCTCCCGGATAAGTACTCCAGGCGCTCTGACCACTAAGCTATCTCGACCTCCGCTCACCACCGCGAATTCGTCATCCATATGTCGCAGAAGGATTGTAGAATCCGCTGTTTTACATAACTGCTAGCTGTTTTACAAAACAGTACTGTTTTATAAAACAGCTGAACAACGTTCAGCTGGATTGCCATTGCGATACGTTTAACCAAACTGCTACCCACCTTTAGACGCAATGCAGAATGACATATCTACTGTGGGACAGGTTTGTCTATTGTATAGGTATATTAAATAGATAGTCACCATTCAAGTAAAAAAGCGATACTGTATTCTGATTTGACTTTCCGTGGCTGGGTCGACGGAGCCCCGCTTGGCGGGGCTCCTAGTTTTGTGTCTGTAAGGTTAGAAAAAACCTAAACACGAAGAGAATGACGGAGGCTGTTCTAACGCAGGTTCGAATCCTACTCGCGACCGTATTCTTTCCCATTTAATATAATAACTTTAGAGTTCGCTAAGCATGCGTTAATGCATTTTAAATATTTATCTTTAATCACTTTACTTGTTTTACAGTAAATATTGAATATCCGGATGTTTCCAGTCCGGTTTACTGGCTGAAGAAGCATTATAAACGTAATCATGCCTAAGTGCCTACTTTAATTAAGAATCGATTACGGCTAGGAATTATTATAGCGTAACAAATTGTGAGACTGCAGTACTTGCACATAATTATATTATAAAATATTGACTATACTTACTAATGGAGTTGTGTAATTTGTAATCAGTCTGGTCACTATGAATATGAATCTACATTACCTACGATCAACTTTTTGATTTTACCGTGGGAGAGCCATGCTTCGGCACGAATGGGCCGGCTCGACAGAAAACCGGCGTGAAACAACGCTTGCGTTGTGTTTCACCGAGTGAGTGAGGGTACCGGAGGCTCAAACCCTTTCAAAGGCCGGCAACGCACTTGCGACTCCTCTGGGGTTGCGGGTGTCCACGGGCGGCGGTAATCATTTACCATCAGGCGATCCGCATGCTCAGTTGCCCCCTATCCCATAAAAAGAAAAAAGAACTGCTTGTTAATAAAACCTCCGCTATCTTAAAATATCGAAGTTTAAGTGCCAGCATAGTTATACATATTGCTTTTATGACAAAAAGTCAGTTGCCGTTGCTGTCAGTAGTCTGACATCAAAAAAGTATTAACAGCAGCTCAAGTTTCAGCAGCTGTCTCAAGTTCCCTACACGTGGCGGACAACGGGAGGCTGGCAGAAAACTAACTTGTTATCAGCGCCTCCGACTGTCGCGGCTACTCCCGAACACTTCCGGGCATCGCCGAACTGTCCCGAGCGCTTACAACTTCAGCTGCTGCAACTTTATCATAAATAAAACATTTGATCTAACAAAATATTCACCATTGTACTATATACTCGAGCAGTATTTAATTTAGCAAAGAGAAATGCTTTCATAAAACTGGGTCAACATACATCCACACAATAGTTTAAGGTATCAAACGAATGAATTCCCGTGAACCCAACACTATCTTCTCGACATCAAATAACATGGACATGTAGAACATTTTCAACGAAAACAAACCACGAGCACAAAGTACGAGCATCTAAACCCGCTTCCATCCCAACCAAAACTACTTTAGTTATTTTCAAAGGAATTCAGAGGAAGGGTAAAAGTTGTGAGAGGTAACAAGTAACAACTCATACAAAAGGATGAAAGAACCCATTTGTTATAGGAATTGCGTATCCATCGGCCGTGACCGGGGGCTACTCGGAAGGGATCCCGGTTCCAAATTCTACAATAACTTATACATAAGTCGCGTAAAACAGAACACCAATCTTTTAACTAAAGAATGCTTCAATAAGAGAAGCAATCTTTAGCTTTCTATCACCTCACTTCAAATACAACACTTATCTGTATGATCATAAAGCGTATTTTAAATTGCAAGCGCTACTGAATTGTGAAGCGTTGTTAAAGTAAGTGGTCATTGTTGGCGCGCGCAAGGTGATCGTCTGTCGGTGGTATGTGTCGGTATGTGGGCGACCTTGCGCGAACTGTACCGCTCCTGGGACGCGACAGTTTTGGAGCAATCATAATAAGATGCATATAATGTGAATTCAGCAGAATTGCCGTACATTCTTAAGTTAAATAAAAGTGTACAATAAATTAAATATATTTTTACTGTAAATATTTTTCAACTCAGTGATACACGTTGAGTCAACCCGAGTTTTTGGGTCAAAGTAAGACTAAAGTAAGACGGCATTACAATGCGCAACTAGTACTAAAGGCTTATGATATTTAGTTTGTATACCATTATTACTGTGTCTTGTAGATTATTAAATCAGCCATTCCTTCTTCCCATAGTCTTTCTTCATTAAGTTTCGAGTAATACTTCACTTTTATTCCTCACACTCCTCTATCTTATTCAGATTCTCCGTTCGTAGTTTTATTTGTGAACGTACTCCATTGTACAATGGAGCCGGGAGCTGCACACAAAAAGTTCTAGGAAGGATTTCTAATAGATTTTCCATTTTAAATGAGTTCTCAAGCGTCTGCATCAAAGCCGCTCCTAATGCACAGCTGAAGAGCTTTTATTAGATTTTATAAATAAGTTAAATAAGTTTTCCTAATCAACTTATATTATTCTCGAGCAAGGAGATATTTATGGAGTTTTAAAATCTGCTAATACTAATATTTTTTGCTATAAAATACATTAATGCAAACGTAGCGAACACGGAAGTTATTTTTTGTGGAAAGAAAAATCCGTTCGTAATTAGCAGGATTTGTATCTACGCCCCCCGTATAACTAATCCAGGCTCTGCCAACTAAGCTATATTGACCTCTACACTAATGCGAATTCTTCATCCACATTTTTAAATATTATTTTTAAAACCTTACGTTTTACTTACAAGTCACAAAGATTGTAGTTAAAAACCTACAAAACTATATAGGTTTCATAAACAATCAATTTACAAGTAAACAGTTTAAAATGCGTAGTTTTATTGCCTTGAACAGCAAAATGAATTCCTCGCTCACTTCATTTGGTACTCATCCATAAAATTAATGAACTCTCAGCTAATACCCTCGTTTGTCTATGTCAAACATTTCAATTGTTATAATATTTAATGAATCGCTCACGTGTACACACACACCAGATTACACGCGTTTGAATCACAAAGCGCAAATAAATTATGTAAATCAATGTGAGCCAGTAATTTGTACATATGCTACCTACTGAATGTCAGTGGTTCCGATTTTAATGTTCATTGCGTTTTAAATAATTTACACTGTTGTCTAATTTTGTTACGACATTTAAATAAACCCGAGGAAATCGCTCTTCAGGCGTCTAAAGAGTTCGTATTATAAAAAGGAATTTGGCAGATTTCGATATGAATCAATCGTTAGTCACATATTCGAAATCGCCCCTGAACGTAGCAAATAAAATAGGCAGGTAGTGCATCAACACCCTTATTAGTAGTTGAGTCTAAAATTCTCGACAACACGATTGCCCCAATGGTCGATAGCTGTGCTACGCGTTGCGGGTTCAAATACCGCACGAAACTATTATTTGTATGATCTACAGATAAATGTTCCGGATATGTAAACTCATTAAAGATAAAGATATTGACAGTGTAGAGGATCTTTTTAAATCAGCATCATAACTTGGACTATTTAATTTATCACAGATCTACGTATAGCTTTACAATTACACCGCTCACGAATTGCCCATAATAAGTAAGTACATACTTAATAAGAGAAAGTTATAATAAACTTGAAGTAATTACTAATTACGACACTAACGACACGGGAATTATAATTATTCAGTATTACTGACGCTACGTGCTGGGCACACAGGCAGTCGTTAAATATATTACAAAATTAAACAACGGCTCTTGTTAACAACTTCATTACTATGATATCTAATAACTTTTCTTTTTATTAATAAAAATATACAATGCCAACTTTACTTTAACTTTATAAATAATATGAATGTCACTTCTTACGAGTTCTAAAGGAACTGTCAATCAATAAAACATAGCATCAAACATAGCATCACGCCTGTATTCCCCGAAGGGGTAGGCAGAGGTGTACACAATTGTACACCCACATTTCACCAATGCTGTTATTAAGTCCCATGTAATAGGTGGTGAGCCAGTTCCAAACTCCGGGCTGCTACTGAGAATTTCCTAACAGAAAAACTCAATAACACTTTGCCCGACCCGGGGATCGAACCCGAGACCTCCTGTTCAGCAGTCGCGCTTGGGACCACTAGACCAACGAGGCAGTTATATATTAATATAATAAAATGTATATATTAAGATACTTTTACAAAACTTTCGGATGGGTCGATGATAACCTATCATAAGCCTATCTGTAAGCTTTAGGTTTACTTTGCACAGAAGACAGAAACCATTCTCCTTCTAAAACGCTTACTTTTCAACATGAAAATAAATTGGAGGGGTGAATAGGTTAGTTAGGTGTATTTTCCCCTCAATATCATGCAGCGAAACCGCTCAAAATATACCGTAATGAAGTAAATTCATTGCGTGGGCCACTGCAGATGCAATTTGGTCGCAGTAACTGCGTTAGTCGCACGGGTCTGTCACGCGACTGATGCGACGTGGGCGTGTCGCACGTGTCACGCGTACACAGTTAATAAGGTTTAACACTTCATTCAATGTTGGGTATGTTCCTGTTTGTTCGTTTGGTTGTAATCCCAAACACACCTACGTGATTTTGTATCAACATTATCTGGATCCACCCAAAATGTATCTAGGACAAAACCGGGCCGTTATAGATCAAGGATCTATAACGGCCCGTAATTACAACGTATTAACCTTACTAAAATATCCTGGATGGTCACTATCAGAACATAGACACACTAAGTCTTCTTATGAACCCAGATACGGAATTCCCACTGTGCCACCTTCTCCTCTGGGGTAACTTGATGAGCTGTTGGTGCCTACCTATAGAACTGCTTCAATAATAACACCTACCTGACGAATTATTATTTATTTACATACCATGGCTTACTTACCTAAGTTGGCCAACTACGTCAACTTAATAAAATATTAATTAAAATGTATCCTTCCCTTTTGACGCTTCCATTAAGTTTCAATGCCAGTAAAATGGAGTCTAAGTGGATAATAAAATTATATCAAAACCGACCTTTGATAACTATTATAGAGAAAATGAAAGGGTAGGTAACACGACACAGTTTTTGAAGCTCAATAATGTCATTAACTTGGCTTTCATTATGATTTTATTGACTCGTTCTCATTATGAGTTTCTTTACATTAGATGTCGGGTTCGATTCCTGCACAGAGCAAATATTTGTATGATCTACGGATAATTTTTCCGGGTTTGCGTGTGTGTGTGTATGTGAGATTATGTGTTTGTAAACGCACAAGTCTTACCCTGGCGACCTGTTTGAAATATATTATTACTAGCTTCTACCCGCGACTTTGTCTGCGTGGACTTTAGAATTGGATCCAGCCGGAATTAAAATTAATCCAGGTTATAAACTATTTCCCCCCTCAGGGGTTCCACCTTGTCGTGGTGGGGGGGCTCTAGTAGCCGTGGTTTGGTCACCCACGGTGAAGCTAACGGAACCCGAGGAGGGCCGCTCCTCTGGGCTTTGCCTTCAAGACCATGTTGGAGCGGCGCTGGCGTAGGTTGCGGGCCTTATGGGGGGTGTCGCAACTGAGGTGAGCTGCGGTGTCGTATGGGTGGCACCGCAGCTGAGAGATGGGGGCCGCGGCGGGAGAGGAGTGCCGGTATGCCGATGCGCCGCTCTCCCTACCTTCCGCGGCCTTGACGGGGCCGCCACCGTTGAATGGCGGTCGCGGTGGGGCCGCAGGGGAGGAGGAGGGCCGGTATTGCGAGGTGCCGCTCTCCCTATCCTCTTCGGCGTTGTGGCGGGCGGCGGGGCCACAGACCTGACCCGTCGCAGGGGATCTTGGGCGTCAGACAGGGGGTCGTCTAGGGGGCCGAGGTGGTAGCGGCACGCCATTTGTCTGGTGTGCCGTAGCGGGGGGGTGCAATACCCAACCCCATGAGAGAGTCCGGCAACGGACGGCCGCGGGCGGGTTCGCGGTTGTGTGCGTGGTGCACTGTGGAGTTTTAGTGGCTTCGAGTCCCACATAACCGCTCTGTCCCCCCGTGTCAGAGCGGTATGCGAGGACACATCTCCACATAAAATCAAAAGGTTATAAACTATTTGCGTGACAAATTTCATCCAAATCCGTTAAGTATTTATTGCGTGAAAGAGTATCAAACATCCATCCATCCAAGCATCCATACATCCATACATCCATCCATATTTACAAACTCTCACATTTAGAATGTTAGTATGATAGTCCGACACCACCGAATACGAAAATAAACAAATTAATAAAGTTAACGTGGACGAGCTTCCAGTTTTATTTTATTTATTTTTCATCGAAACACCGAAACTCGTGTAAAATATAAACTGCGCGAAACGCCTCCAATATCTACCGGATAACATGAAAATCTGATGGAATGGATACGAACCTGCGTCTCATCTGATATATTTATAGCAAACATAATAATGTTACGTACTTACTTACTGGGGCAGGCGAAATACCTTCATAAGAAATTCACGAGCTTTTTACACAGCTATTTATATTATTTTCTACTTATGTTGTGTACATTTTTTATTAACAAAATTTATTTATACGAGATCCTTTGTTGGGAAATATTTATATAATCTTTTTTACCATCCTTTTCCTATTATTATGACACATGTTAGACACAAGTATTGTTGTGGAAACATTCTCACTACATAACGTAACAAGTTTCAAGTAATTGTAATTAATAAATACAAATGAGAAACCATCAAACACAATGGGATTAGACTTTATTGTTTGGACTTCGTTTAATTTACTTGACCTTATCGTTACAATATAATCTAAAATTGGCCGTCAATGTGACCTCAAGAATTTCTTAATTGCCTATTAACCAAAGTGACATTTTAGGAAACCTTACAACCTAACATATAAGCTCAATTGCACCAACTTAAGTTTAACTTAATTTTAGTGAAGTGCCTTATTTGTTATAACTAAAAGTCGATAACTGTACCGGACGGGCGGTCTATCGAATACTAGAAACGAGCCGCTGACGTCCTGTACCTATAGGTTCGGTTCGACGTATGCTGAAACCTTGTATTTCTTCAGGGACTATGAAGACTATAACACTATCGAGGTCACCGGGAGAATCATTCCATGAAAATAAAACACCGACTTGCACTGTCACTATGAAAGCTTGAGGTTTCTGCTTACTCCATTGAAGATGGCGAGGCTTGAATGTATGGTAGTTTTTGAGCTACGAAGAAAATACATGCGCATTTGCTTAAGTACGACGAATCTTTACCGTAACAAGACCCGCAAAAACCTCGCACTATCTATTTTTTATTTACTTAATAAAAACTATATAAGGGCTATATACTTCTAAACTATGACTATATATATAGCTATCTATAAACCAATAGATAGGAGCTGACAAGACCTATCTATTGACGTATGTGTCAACCATCTCGCTATTATACTTAGGCACCGGACACAGAATACCTTTGTCAACATACTCATTTTCAGAAATCGGGGTTGTTTTTCTACGTTAATGTGTCTTAACCATAAGGGTTTAATCTACAAAACAATCAGCACCCCCTAGACGAGTATGCCGGCTACAAATGAAACAACATTCTGAAAAGTTTTTATTGCATATAACCATAGTTATGTACATATTAAGATTACAAAATTATGTATGAATTCTCAATAAAATATTTCATCATCATCTTTGTTTACATTCACGCTATGGCTTATGGAACATGGCTGCTACATTTAAAAACATTAAAAATACCTTAATTCTAGGCATATGAACATTTTTTTTTTTTGAAGTGGCCTCTTCCATAAACCCAAAGGGGTTTTGGGTCTGCGTAACCGGGGGGCATATGAACACGAATATAAGTGTTTTAATATAAATCTAGGCATCAGAATACAAATCTAAGTGTTTTAATACAAATCTAGACATTCTACAAGCACTAAATTATAGTATGAATATCACTGTTATTGTCTCTAAATTGTTCTATAATAACGTAATAATTTCACACACGCGAATTTACTGTTTTTCTGGATAATTACGGCACTGAATCTATGTATACACAGGGCTATCTAAACGGGAATAGCAGGGCTGTCGCGAACACTAACAACAACACAATTTAGTTATTCTTGAGTTTCTTTAGAAGGTAAATCGTAGGTATTATAGAGAAATAATACCATTTGAAACGATGGCCTTCCTCAAGAAGCCTAGTTCCTTGAAGAGACTTTATACAACAAGTATTGTCCTCCACAGGACTTAGAACAATAGGGCAGGGCGGTAATTACGGGAGTTCGGGGCCGCTCGGGGATCCTCGGGTTCGTTCGGAAAGCAGCTTAAAAGGTCGCCTTAGTTATAATGCCCAGACGTTCTTTTAAAAAAGTGAGGAGAAAATGGTGATCCGATATTATAGAAAGTTATCTCTATCTTTGGTATCTTTTATCAGAATATTGTATTTCTTTTTCACGAAAGTTGACCTTTAGTTTATGTTACAAACTATAATAGGTATAAGTACGTAACACCGAAAATTTGACACTTTTTGTGATATAGGTCGCAAAGCTTAGAGAAGAATGTTGTAATTTTTTTCCTAATTTGTGATTTGTGTTGTGCACCAGCGGGAAATTCCACAACAGACTTCTTATTCTTCTTGTTATTGTGTGGTTGATGAACAACCTAGTGTCAGAGTCTAAACCACCCGTAAGTCTCCGACATGGCTTTACACACCATCGAAGAACATCGTAGAACACCTCAGGTGTGCTGGTTTCTTCACGATGTCAATGTCAATGTCACAACTGACTATCAATGACAACATACATTTATGTATATGGTGTTATAGTTACCCATAGAATTAGAATATTTTTGGTACCCCATAGAAGGACATAGGGCTCAAAAAAGTGCTACCGATTTTGAATTGTCAATGTGTGCGTGCAATAGTAATGTACAACGTGGAAATATTGACACCATATCAATTATCGATAAACAATATTTCAGATGTAAAGAATTGGATTACAAAATGAAAATAGTTTCAATAAAATTATGTTAATAAAACTAAAATCACAAGGGTAGGTATTATTAATGCACTTAATTAATTAATTTCATTATTGTAATCAAAACATTTCATGCGCTCACATTATAATTATATTTCATTGGTAACAGGTACTTTGTAAAGAAAGCAGCTTTTAAGGACCCTGAGCAGTGTATAGAGTATGACTGATTGAGATGATGATTGACTGAATGATTTTTACCTACCTATCCTAATACCATTGCGGGGGTGTTCTGGACTCAGCGCAGCACACGCTTGAGGTGTGCCCTGCCTAGACCACTGAGCGGCGGGTACTAAGAGCCAGTATAGGGCGAGACCTGTCTCTGCCAGCAGTACTGAGGGCTACGCTGGCAGATAAACTGACTGAACTTTTGTGAGACTTTTGTCGTCCAGGAAGAGGCCGTGTGAGAGGGCAGATCCCTCTCGGAGAAGAAAGCGTCTAGAAGGCAACCGCCTCGGCGCCTAACAGCCGAAACCCCGCCTGTATGATTTAAAATAGGCGGCCCTTTGGGGTGACAGATGCTTAGAGAGGGGACTCTGTTTACCTATTGTGATCCCAGAGAAAACGGTGGCATAGTGGTCACTTGCTATCGTGCACAGCGAGGCTTAGGGGATACCCCTGTACAGTCTCTCCAGGGATGTGCCTTAATAGGCGCTGCATAGCGGACGTGCTGGGGCTGGTCTATTGTCGTGCCTTGCTCCATATGCTGATGTTGACCACCGAGGTGGTTTTAGTGAGGTAAGAATCCCACACACCCCGGTCTTATCCATAAATTCCGGGCGTGGTTATGAAGGCTTCCCCCAGAAAAAACAAAATTGGTATATCTTTTCTTATTTCTTCTTTATTTTTATTCTTCTTTATCTTTATTCTTTTCTTTATCAATTAGTCTCATCCATTATTATTTTTCCTTAGCATCGACAGGAAACCTTTAGTATTAAAAAATTGTTATCATAAAATTGTGATATTCTCTTAAATTTATAGTAAAAAATATGTAAACAACATATTCATTACGCTATAACATATAGGCTCAGTGCTCACCGCCTAAAGGTGATAGCGCAGGAATCACTAACTAGTTTCATTCGGAGTCTGTTTTTAAAATCATTTATTAGTATCGTTTTTCGTTAGATGATTATTAACAACCAAGATCTGCACAAAGTAGGTTGGCGGTCCAGATTCCAATCGCATTTGGGGACTACTGTAATAGCGTGATGAAATATATTTATAACGTAACATTGGCCACTAAGCTATGCTAAGCTTCTTATATGTTCACTTATAGCGTTCAGACAGACACACCGACAAACAGACAGAAACGTTTCCAGACATTTTGGTTTCATCTTCTGTATCGACAGTATTAGGTACCCCAATTAAAATTTTGGAAAAATAATCAATGTGCAGAGATAGTTGGTACATCTACACTTTAAATAAATTCTGATAACGGAACTTTTTCTTTTAAAATTTCGTCGACACAATAGTCGACACTGACAAGTCACTATTTTGTGTACATGAAATGAAAATTTATATTAGAACAACGTACTCAATATTGCTTTTTTGGCCATTGTTTTTTAATATATAGAAAAATCACTATTTTCTTGATACGATTTGGTTTTCCAAATAAATTGTCTAAAGATAGTTTTTTCCAAAATATGGTCATTAAAATATATGCTCTTGTTGACAATTTACCTGTGAAATGAATGTTTTCTGGATTATTTTTATATGAAACATCGCAGTCACCAACACAACACGTAGGCATTGCTTATAAATTTTAAAACTGTTTAAAATATACAGGATTCACTGACAATACAGCAAATATAAGTTAGCGTGATTTTTGACAGTGACACTGGAGAAAACAACATCTGCCAATAGTGCTGACTGGACCTAAATATGCTTTCTCATTCTAACATGTGATATTTCCGTAAGAGATTCCTTCCCCATTGCAGGCTTTGTAGGTCTTTTTCTATCCTACGTTTATGATAGTTACCCATGTCAGACCGACAAAATAGAAGATAATAATTACAATTGACAGACAGTTCCGCAATTAGCCCGTAGGAGTCCCAAATGTAGTTTTTTTTTCTGACGTTTCGTTTAGATTAGACGAATGTTTGCCATACTGTATTTTAATAAAGCTACATTATATTGTAACACAAGTGTGTGTTCGCGGGACGTAGTTTATTGTGCCATAAACTAATATAAACTGTCGTGATTGTGCACTTTATGGCATCTGTCACTAGGGATGGCAACTTCATACTACATATAACTTTGCTAGCATTCTCCTGTGTAAAACTAATCTACCCTTTGGCATCAGCTCTCCCAGATTATGACGGGTAAATGAAGTTCTTAAACAGAATAATGAAAGCCAATTTGTAAATGGAATGATAGATGGCTCTGTGAAAACAACGCCAGCCGACCTAAATATGTCTCGGAAAAAGGTTACAATTATGATTGATGTGTCTTCTTAGTAATCAAAAATATGTGTTGTTACCAGTTAGCCGGAGAGCAACTCTAGTTGCAACGATTTTGTTTTTTACTTAATCTTGCGCCAGCCCTAGTTGTAAGGATAATCCAGGTGTTATCATTATCTCGGTGTGTGGTGCGTGTCCCCCGCGTGACTGACCCCGCACACACTGCGCGTTATCTCATCATAAACACTGGTGACGAAACTATCACCTACCTACCACCCAGGAGCACTGGCATAAAGCGTTATATTATGGCAATATAACAAGGTATCATAAAACGAAAGATATCAGGAGCTAAGAAAGTGTCGAAATTTACCCACTTTAGGTACCACCCACGAGCACGAGCAATGAAGTCATACAGTTATTGTGAGTTTTGGTTGATAAGTGTTAATATTTTAGCAAATATAGTTTTAAACAAGAAGATCAATACATAAATCAATAGAATATTTTCATAACAATAGCATTAATGCTAACAATAGTACCTAACCCATCTGGTAAAATATACGTTAAGAAATCTTGAGAAGCTTTCCCTGAGCGGCTACATCCAGGAGGCGGTTGTCTTGGACACGGCAAGTGAGAAGGCGTAATGAGGGTCCACACTCCTGACCCCCGACCACCGTCAGCTTGGGTTCTACCTTGCTACGGGTGGAGGACATAGATTGATTTTCTTTTTACTCGACTGCCCAAAAAAAGGAGTTTTATGTTTTTAGAGTTCATGTATGTATGTATATTTGTAAGTTTCTTTATTCCGTCGTAACTTCTAAACGCCTGAACCGATTTAGATGCATGAGTTATTGATAGAATTGATAGAATCCTTACATGATCGTGGGTATAAATTAAGATTTAAAATAAAACAGTAATGTAGTGACTATAGTACCTACATAAAAATATGTTATATAAAAATATATCAATCTCAAATAACGGGCGTGCTTTTTAATTTGTAAATTCATATCAGCTTGTTAAATAATTTGTACAAATATATTTTCAGTAACATTACATGTATGATTGTAAACTTATAATTCTGCGGTATCATGTAACAAAACATCCTGCTTATATTGTGAATGCGAACATTTGTGTAGATGGGTGGCTGTTTGTTACTTTTTTTCTTTCACGCAATAACTACTTAACGGATGGCTGGGTTAACACATGTTGATTTTTTATCCCTTCTGTACGCAATTCATAAGTATACGCAGACGGACTAGCGGACACAAGCTAATAATCAAAAAATGTCTTGTTGCTGCCACAAGCGAATATAAAACCGTAGAACAGCTTAAAGCGCCGGAGATAGCGCAGTTACTTTTATATAGTAGACATAATGATGACGTCAGCTGGATAGTCTCTGCGATATATGTGCGCGTTCACCCTTATACAATATTGATTATATCGATCGCTTGGCCCACAGTGCAGTGGACATTTATGAACTGAGGGTGCATAATAACTTCTTAATTAATATAACACTGACAGATTCAAATAACTGAACACACGAGATAACTATTATATGCTAAACTTAAATCAAGTTGAAAGTGCACAAGTACCTCCAACCTTCGACTGTTAGTTTATCTATTTCCATGTCTAGCATGGAAAGAGTCCTTTTAAATATTTAATATATTCATATTTCGTCCGTAAATATTTACTCTGAAACGTAAATACGATTCATCTCCGAGAAAAGCTCTCGAAAGTAAAGCTTTCCTAGATCTGGCTGATACGGCATAAACAAGTAAAAACTTTCAGCTCCTATTTTCCATATTAAGGCTCTAAGAGAGCCGCTCATATGATATGGAAGAGAATAACATCTCGCTCTGGCTGCCAAGGCAATTCAAAGGAAACGTGAAGACACGCCTCGCATCTTGCAGCTGTAAGTAGGTACCAGGGTAACATGTTTACTGAGGCGGCATCAAACTGTTATCATACTCCACTTCTGAAACCATCCGGCGGTACATAATGTTAGTAACATTTCGTGCGCAGACCATCTGGCCTGTGTTAAACGGATACAAATAGTTGTTATAGTCAGTTTACGTGTTAAACATGTGTTACACAACACCAGAAATTTGACTCTTTCACGAGAAATCATAATTCTATATGAAGCTATTAGTTTTATTGTTCCGGGGAGCGCTGCATGTGTTATTGTTTACGTTGAAGGCGACCCGCACCCGACCACGGGGCTACCGGCCGTGTTTAGTGCACGAACATCAACAAGCGCGAATTAAACATGAAACCCGTATGATTTGTGCGTTTTATGAGCGTTCACGACCGCTGTGCGACTGTCAAGGCCGACGTACATCATCATAAAATATCCAAGATTCATGAGTGGTGGATATTCCATTCCTCTATTTTCACATAAAGTATCTAATTCTTTTAATATCTGCAGCGATGTACGTCATATATACAGGCGCTATACATAAAGTTTCTAAACTGAGAGTTAATTTTCACAGCTTAAAATCTAAAACAAAATACGGCAGACAACATTAATCTTTGCATCACTCAACAGCTTCGCAATTGATAGTAATGTATTGATTGATGTGCGAGCATTAGATCAGTTATTACTTATTCTAACCGAGCTGTCGTTCGTAACAATGATGCATTCACATGCAGTTTGTTTACAATACGGTTACGACCTACAAACGTACAACATGGCGTACTGTAGCGTGCTACAGTCAACACTACAAGAGCGTGGATTATCTCGTGTTTAGTTGAATGCACTCGTCGAGTTACAACGACTCGAGGTTATTTTATTTTGTTTGCGTCGGGACTGCTACCAGGGGAGCAGGACTCATAAAGAGATCTTGTTTCTGTTTGTATTTGTTGCGCTTTCGCTGCAAGCTTTTGAATTATCAAGAGAGGGAAAGAAGTGGAGTAGTGGACTGTTATAACAATGTTATTTGTAAAATTCGCAGAAGTGTTTCCGGTGACCGCAACATGCGATGTTTGGCGCTGTATGTTACTGGCTGAGCTGCGGTCGTGAACAGACGAGGTTTTGTATAAACAGAAAACATTTTATGTGCTCCACTCACCGCCGCGTCTTGAGTATGAACAGAGTAACAGTTCTCAATAAATATGTAATAAATATTTACAAGATTCTAACAAACATCTCGTGTACTGTAATTATAACATTTAGTATACCACCTATCTCAGGGGTCAGGGAATTCAATTAATTCTTGTATCAACCTTTATGTGAATAAACTATTTATTTGTATTTGTATTGTATATTTGTATTAGTATATTCCCGGCTCATTCAGGGTTAAGTATTCATTATAAACTAGCTGACCCAGCGAACTTCGTACCGCAATTTTTTTATGTTAGTTTATTTTTATTTTCTTTTATACAAACCTTGTCCTGACAACAACGAACGCAAAAAAAAAGAATTCTCCAATTTGGTGCAGTCGTTCTGAAGTTATCGCGTACAAGCATTTCGGCGATTCATTTTTATTTATGTGATTTTTCTTAGTAACATTTACATTTTTTTTTGTAAACTTACTGTTTTAATAACACAATTACACAATTTCTGTTACTGTTCCACTTATATTATAAAGTGGAGTCAAACAGCTCAACATGATGTAATAAAGATCGACGTCTGTTCGTCTGCCATCACCATAATATCGAAACACCGTAACCTTTAAACCCCATTACCGACTAGGACAACATAAAAGACAGAGCACGGAAGATCCACCCGCGTCAAATGATTACCACAATCATGAAATTATTGGTTGATTAGCGTGATCTGTAGAGTAACTGTGCGACTCACTTGGAAT
Organism: Xylocampa areola; assembly: GCA_935421205.1. Taxonomy (NCBI): domain Eukaryota; kingdom Metazoa; phylum Arthropoda; class Insecta; order Lepidoptera; family Noctuidae; genus Xylocampa; species Xylocampa areola. Next base: position 21,278,034 of record OW285206.1, read on the forward strand.
GATGGTAGCTTTTAATTTGTAATCCATTGCGCCGTGTGCTTAATCCTATACCACCTCCTCGACTACTAAAATCGACGTAACGTATCTATATTTTCTAATTACTGTCAAAATACGTTATGTTACCATTACAAGTCATTCGCGTTTCTACCGAGCTGATATTTATTTATTCAAGGTCAATTGTTTGTATAAAAAAATTAATAAAACTGTATCTTTAAGTATCACAAAAAGTCTGAACACGGCTTGAAATCGCACATTTCACGCATTTTAGGAACTGTTTTATATTCACTCACTTTAGTGCCACTATAGTCCAACTCTGGATCTTCTGCGGCTACCTGTTTAGTGGCGAGACGGATGCAGCAGTAACGGATCTGTCAATACCGTTCCGAGTTCCACTTATATCTCAAACAAACATGAGTGATGTTCTCAAGAATTCGGTTGAGTAACCCGCACCAGTCGTAGCTTTCTATTTCGTAACGTTGGCTCATAGCTCGTATATGTTATGAGAGGAGATGAACTGATGGTACCTAATTAGCGGACTGTTCATTGATGAGGAGATTGCGGCTATGGTAGCCTATGCAATGGTCGGAACTAATATATTTTGTATTATCTGCAGATAATTGTTTCGAGCCTAGGTGTGTGTATGTGTGTGCTTTTGAAGTGTATGTCTGTGAACACTCCATACAACACGAGAGAAATCAATAGAACGGGGCAACGTTTGTAAAATAATATAGCCTTCAGACATCTAACCTTCATATAAAAAAAAAAATGCATAACTGAAACACATAATGCATGCAACTTAGTAATCATAGCATGCAATGCGCCAGTGGAACATTAAAATCGACACCAACGAACAATACTATCTCTGATATCGTCTACATATGCAGCGCAAAGGCTCTGGACTGCCCAGCGCCGACTGGCCCCAGAAGTGACAAGTCAGCACCGCACTCATTGTCATCACAATCTGACCGGAGTACCTGAACTAGAGTGTACAAGTTTGAAAAAGCGCCATGCAATGTGAGCCGCGTCTGTGAAGTTGTAAAGTCATTACGAACAGAGTCAGAATATCTTGTGGAGTTGTGAACATAAATTATGCGCAACAAGTGCCTCTACCACCAAGCAGGCAGGTGCAGAAGATACACTGAGAATAAATTGTGAATGGTATAATGTTTTTCATACATGTCATCTAATTTATAAAAATGACTTGTAAAAGTGTCTTCAACAGATCTATTTACAGAAATAAAATCATTTATCATTTATCAATATATTGAAAAGAGGCATGAAATGGTCTCACCAACTGTACTATAATATCGCCGCTTAAACCTACCTAATTTAAAGTTTATATTCTTAACGAGAAGTATTAGAGAGGATGTCACTTTCATTTTGAATTTAGCTAAGATGACAACAACAACATAAGAAATATTGAAGTAATATCAGCTCTTATCGCCCTAGGTATGCCTAACATAAATGTTTTCGTCCACGCGGCGTCTGGACCGCGGCGGTCGGCCCGCTGACACGCCGCGCCGGCCCACAGCCTCCGTCACTAGGTCACCGGGTGACGACGCCATGGGAAACGCCTTCTTCCCCGTCACAACAGACCCAGCCATTGTCCGGCTCGCATTGTTCCGCGAACGACCCGTCTGAACACGACATTATAATAACAGTACTTACGTCAAATGTTATTAATATAATGACATCAGTATTGGATAACGTGTACGTTATTAAACAACGTAGGTAGGTTCGCGTCTCTTCAGTAATTTGTTTGCTAACCTCATAACAAAGTCTACTCAGAAAGTTATAAAAGATTTTGCTCGGAACGTGTTGCGGAATTTTTGCGGGTTTTCCTTTTATCATATAGGTAAGTACCTATACAAAAGAATATACATTTCTTTTATATATATAAATCACGGCGGTATGTCTACATGCAGAAAGTTAGGGTAATTTTCAACTATTTTGGAAAAATCTGCCATACATGGATTTGGTTAAACTGGTGTTTTGGTGAAATGTATTCCAGTCAATTAGAATTCAATAGAATTGTCATTTTTGTATAAAAACTTTCGTGAGACATATTCATATCAATTAATGTTCACCGGTTACTACTCACGTGCATTTTTCGGGATTGCCCGACTAGTTTCGAACTCGAACGGAGCCCTTAGTCATGAGCTGAACCCGCGGCGATGTCGCGAGTCAAACTGGAGCTGCATCGCGCCGCGTAGCGTTTTGCACGCGCCGATGATGTACTCGGTGTCGGAAGTACTCGTGTGTTTCCGCCACTCGTCGTGTCCGAGATATTGTCTTTACTATTCATGCCGGTGCATACTGCGCTGACTGTGTCACACTCCAGGCTTAACTCACTTTCATATGACGTGGACTTCAGAGCTGGTTTCCAAGCAGGGGGCAACGTCCAACCACTGTCTCTGTTGAAGTTCGGGCGACGGCTTATTTCGATAGCTTCTCGTACTTTTCGCGGTACGAAGTATTTCTCCCTCGCTAGTACGGATGCTTTATCGAAACGTATAAAATGAGCCGCGCCCGTGCTGCAAGCATGTTCTGCAACTGCTGACTTGTTGGTGTCCATACTCTTCATACTACGTATGTGTTCATTCAGCCTGGTTGCGATATTGCGACGAGTTTCTCCGATGTAACTGAAGCCACAGTCGCACGGTATTATGTAAACGCCGGGGACGCCTAATGGATCTTTGTCTTTCGGTGAACGTAGCAGTTGTCGTAGCTGTCCGGGTGGGCGGTAGACCGTCTTAATACTATATTTACGTCTGAGTATATGGCCTATCTTGTCCGTAACTCCTCGAACGAACGGTAAAAATGCTGGAGTACGTTCCGCGCCCGCCCGTCGTCCACGACCCCTGTCCACCGTATTCAAACTACGGATACACCGACGCCACTGATACCCGTTGCGCTCCAGTACCTTTTGTAAATGACAAAGTTCTGCGTCCACGTACTGAGGATCGCATAAACTGAACGCCCGGTTTATCAGAGTTCTGGGTACGGAAAATAGGTGTGAAGGATGGTGATGAGAGTCTGCTCGTAGGTACCGGTCAGTATGTGTCGGTTTCCTGAAGACAGTATGGGACACATGACCGCTAGGTCCACGGATCACGAGAACATCCAAGAATGGCAGACACCCATTATTTTCTTCTTCTACTGTGACAGCTATTTTCCTGTGTATACCGTTTAGGTGCCTAGTAAATTCCACCAGCGTGTCACGTTCGACAATAGCAAATATATCGTCCACGTATCGCCACCAGTATCTAGGTCTTGTTTTAGCGGACTCCAAGGCCTGGTTTTCAAACCACTCCATAAATATATTGGCTACTACCGGCGCTATCGGTGAGCCCATTGCCACTCCATCTATTTGCAGGTAGAACTCGCTCTTCCACAGAAAATAGCCACTTTTCAAGCAGTAATGTATGCACTCAATGTATCCAGTAGGTAAATTAGCACTCAGTTGCGTTGAAATAATATTTATGACCTCACCAACTGGTACATTGGTAAATAGTGAGGTGATATCAAAGCTGACCATTAACTCTGTGTCCTTTAGCTGCACGTCAGATAATAAAGTGACAAAGTGTCTTGAGTCCTTTATGAAGCTGCTTGTTTTCCCAGTATATGGTTGTAGTGTAGTAGCCATATGACGCGACAGTTTGTATGTAGGTGCATCTATCTGGCTTACTATGGGTCTCAGGGGCCAGTCCGGCTTGTGAATTTTTGGCAAACCATATATCTTGGGTGGTGTAGGGTTATGTGGTCGTAGTCTTGACAGCAGTTCTTTGTTACCCAGGTCTTGTAACAATTTGATGACCTTGGTGGTCACCCTGGCGGTCGGGTTGTAGGCAACCTTCTTGTAAACAACCGTGTCGCTCACCAGTTCCGTGATTTTCTCATTATACGCTTCGGTATCGACGACAACAGTTGCGTTACCTTTATCTGCTGGCAACACTAGCACGTCTGGATTATTACGCAAATTCCGCAGGGCCACGATTTCACGGTGGCTCATGTTACTTTTTGGTGGTGATGATTTACGTAATAGCGATGACACATCTTGTCGCAGGCACTCTGCATCCCCGTGAGGAATCCTATTACGCACAATCGTGTTCTCAATATTGGTAATGAGTGTAAATGCTCCTCGAAAAATACCAGTCGAGGACATCATTACCAATATTGAGAACACGATTGTGCGTAATAGGATTCCTCACGGGGATGCAGAGTGCCTGCGACAAGATGTGTCATCGCTATTACGTAAATCATCACCACCAAAAAGTAACATGAGCCACCGTGAAATCGTGGCCCTGCGGAATTTGCGTAATAATCCAGACGTGCTAGTGTTGCCAGCAGATAAAGGTAACGCAACTGTTGTCGTCGATACCGAAGCGTATAATGAGAAAATCACGGAACTGGTGAGCGACACGGTTGTTTACAAGAAGGTTGCCTACAACCCGACCGCCAGGGTGACCACCAAGGTCATCAAATTGTTACAAGACCTGGGTAACAAAGAACTGCTGTCAAGACTACGACCACATAACCCTACACCACCCAAGATATATGGTTTGCCAAAAATTCACAAGCCGGACTGGCCCCTGAGACCCATAGTAAGCCAGATAGATGCACCTACATACAAACTGTCGCGTCATATGGCTACTACACTACAACCATATACTGGGAAAACAAGCAGCTTCATAAAGGACTCAAGACACTTTGTCACTTTATTATCTGACGTGCAGCTAAAGGACACAGAGTTAATGGTCAGCTTTGATATCACCTCACTATTTACCAATGTACCAGTTGGTGAGGTCATAAATATTATTTCAACGCAACTGAGTGCTAATTTACCTACTGGATACATTGAGTGCATACATTACTGCTTGAAAAGTGGCTATTTTCTGTGGAAGAGCGAGTTCTACCTGCAAATAGATGGAGTGGCAATGGGCTCACCGATAGCGCCGGTAGTAGCCAATATATTTATGGAGTGGTTTGAAAACCAGGCCTTGGAGTCCGCTAAAACAAGACCTAGATACTGGTGGCGATACGTGGACGATATATTTGCTATTGTCGAACGTGACACGCTGGTGGAATTTACTAGGCACCTAAACGGTATACACAGGAAAATAGCTGTCACAGTAGAAGAAGAAAATAATGGGTGTCTGCCATTCTTGGATGTTCTCGTGATCCGTGGACCTAGCGGTCATGTGTCCCATACTGTCTTCAGGAAACCGACACATACTGACCGGTACCTACGAGCAGACTCTCATCACCATCCTTCACACCTATTTTCCGTACCCAGAACTCTGATAAACCGGGCGTTCAGTTTATGCGATCCTCAGTACGTGGACGCAGAACTTTGTCATTTACAAAAGGTACTGGAGCGCAACGGGTATCAGTGGCGTCGGTGTATCCGTAGTTTGAATACGGTGGACAGGGGTCGTGGACGACGGGCGGGCGCGGAACGTACTCCAGCATTTTTACCGTTCGTTCGAGGAGTTACGGACAAGATAGGCCATATACTCAGACGTAAATATAGTATTAAGACGGTCTACCGCCCACCCGGACAGCTACGACAACTGCTACGTTCACCGAAAGACAAAGATCCATTAGGCGTCCCCGGCGTTTACATAATACCGTGCGACTGTGGCTTGAGTTACATCGGAGAAACTCGTCGCAATATCGCAACCAGGCTGAATGAACACATACGTAGTATGAAGAGTATGGACACCAACAAGTCAGCAGTTGCAGAACATGCTTGCAGCACGGGCGCGGCTCATTTTATACGTTTCGATAAAGCATCCGTACTAGCGAGGGAGAAATACTTCGTACCGCGAAAAGTACGAGAAGCTATCGAAATAAGCCGTCGCCCGAACTTCAACAGAGACAGTGGTTGGACGTTGCCCCCTGCTTGGAAACCAGCTCTGAAGTCCACGTCATATGAAAGTGAGTTAAGCCTGGAGTGTGACACAGTCAGCGCAGTATGCACCGGCATGAATAGTAAAGACAATATCTCGGACACGACGAGTGGCGGAAACACACGAGTACTTCCGACACCGAGTACATCATCGGCGCGTGCAAAACGCTACGCGGCGCGATGCAGCTCCAGTTTGACTCGCGACATCGCCGCGGGTTCAGCTCATGACTAAGGGCTCCGTTCGAGTTCGAAACTAGTCGGGCAATCCCGAAAAATGCACGTGAGTAGTAACCGGTGAACATTAATTGATAAGAATTGTCATTAATCACTAGATAAAGAATTGTAACATTTTCTCATATATTTTTTATTTCACGTTATTACTACTTAGTGCCAAAACTAAACTCGACTGTGCCAAAACCCGGCTGTCTGCCAGATGTCTGCAGAACACTCTGACGCACCAGACAGACGGACAGACAAACGGACAGATCGAGGTGATGCATTATTTAGATCCAATTTCAATAAACATATGCGGAAATCTCCACAATATTGCGTCTTACAACCATCAGCCTATCACCACCGAAGAATCTTGATCTCCTCGATACAAGAAAAGAAATTCTTACTAACTCGTGGTTTCGAGAAATATGTACTTAAGTATTTACAACCGGTTGCTGTCGCTTATCTCGGGACTGTCGCTACTTGTCGAGTCAGTGCCACAAACACGTTATCTTCAGCTATATTAAGAGCGGCCAGTGCGCTGATAATACAACTCCTTTTATAGTTACGATCTTAAGACTTGTGGCCAGCGAGAAACTTTATGACACTGTCTAGCAGTGTACAAACACTGCAAATTACGACTCGCGATAGTCGCGCCATCATTCAAAATCAAAAATCAACTGCTTGCGTGCTTCACTGGAGAGAAGAAGCGGCGCAACAAACTCCCCATTGTACAATCATCGCTAATGACAGCTTGTAACCGTGATATGATACTAAGTTACCTACTGAGCGCATATCCATTTGTCAAAGAAGCCATCGTCATTATTATAATTATCAGCTCATAGATTTTAACGATGAATACGTTTCATCCAAAAACGCACCAGTAGTCATGAATCCAAATGTTGTGCTTAGTAAAAGCTATGGCTGTATTACTAAAGTCACGGCAAATCTCTTTAAGACAACTTTTTTCGGTTATCGGATTTAAAAATGTAAAATTATTTCCACGGGCGACATCGCCTCACAAGGTTTTCTTCCGAAAAAAATACATCGCCTTTACAGGTGCATACTGCAACTTGTTCTCTTGACAACATATCGATCTCAATCAAGATTAAGAATCAAAATGCAGTTGTAAAATACCATCGCCTCTGTTCGTAATGCTCGTTCTGTATGCAGGTCCCGCTCGCCTGCCCATCACCCATGTTTAATGCACCGCCCGCCACTAGGCACCGCGTATGACGTACATTATACACAACACGACACATTCCCAAATCACTATGTGTACTCGCGACCGTCACGCTGTTGTGGTGCAACCAGTTGTTAATGTAGTTACGTGATGAGGAGAATTAAGAACGTGACAAAAATGTTGAAACGAGTAGATAGTGTTTAAATTTCATAAAAACAAACACTCCCCAACTCAAGCATTGAAACTAAAGCCATTCGCTTAGCAGCTTATAACCATGGCTAAGTTATAACCATAACACCGATGAGATGTGGGCCTTAAAATATAAAATTGTTTTCAAATGCCATCGTCATTAACTACAGCGCTAATCTCTGTCAGCTGCATGATCGATTTATTTGAGCTCGTAGAAGTAAACTGGACAGCTCAGCGATCACAGTTGGGATCATGGACATGGTATGTGAAGTCTCGCTCATCACCGCATTCCCGCGCCGGAATCCCTATTAGAAGGACTATTAACGTTCACGATGTTTAGAAACGGATAGCGATACTTTATGACAGGCACAATAAACACACGGACAGGACGAACGTTCCTAATATATTACAGTAGAATAGCGTCGCGTCCCGGAGATATAGATTGTCTCGTATATTAGATAAACTCGAAGAAGAAGCCCGTCTGCCAGCGTGTCACAGTTTTCGAATAGTTTAATAAGTGACGACAATTTTGTCAAGCATATCTTAGTATTTTTGTATGTAGAAATTCAACAAGCGTGTAATTACGGGCCCCGTTTACTTTCCCAACAGAACTTTCACATCATAAGTGTGAGTACTCGGGTCGGTTGCACTGCGTATCATTTCGGTTACCTACAAATCAACACGAAAGTAAAATGTTAATGTTTGTGAGAACATGGCAGTAGGTACCATGACATGGATAAGTACAAAAGGTCCACTAGATGTAAATAATACAACGAAACAACCGTATAAAATCGTGATTACTATTTGGTAGAGCTTCGTCCGCTGGGTTGACACTGTTCGATGTTACACACACACACACATGATGGTGTCACACACGTATCTACATCTTAGATTATGTATTCAATCTTATCGTGAGTTTAATATATAGATCTTCTTTTAATTCTTATTTACAATGATGCGTTGCATGGTGCGCGGTGCATGTGTGGGATGCACCCAGCGAGGCGCGAGCGCACTTTCACCTGCATTCCGTACATACTGACATTACCGAGCCTTGCCGACGACCTCCACTTTAATACGTGATATAAGAGGTTTGTTTACCCACTTTTTACGAGAACTCGCGACCATTAGCGAGGTGATCTCGTGGCGTGACATGAATCATCAAAATGTAAAGGAATTACCGCCGCCTCGCCGCCGCGCCGCCTCGCCGTCCGCCTGCCAACTGGGACAGTGGCGACGTATACAAATTTCGACACGTACTCGTATTTCCCGCGACATCTGCTTTCCCGATTTGGAAAACAATCAACTTGATATCGCAACGAGCCGTGAGGAAAATGAATAAGCTATGTACATGAATGGTACCTATATGAAACAAGGCTATGAATTCGATACAAGAAACCACTTCAACTATGCACATTTCTATTTTAGAGAGTTTGTAAAAGCAGTACTTAATGTTTATTGTGCGGTGTCGGGGACCGGGCGGCCGGGCCCTAGGCCCCAGGGCGTGCAATAATAAAGGCAGCTCGGCTGCGGGTACAACGGCGAAAGCGACCGACTGAAGTAAACACAGAGAAAGTCGCCGACCGGGCGACCAGTACAGTTAGCACTCCGCACAATAACTTCGCACATGTAGCGTTAAGTAATTACTGTGACTCACTTGAAATCAGGCCACACGAATTTATGAAACGGGTGATAAACGATGACATACTTAGCAAAATATTTCACAAAAGAAATTAAGAATAACGCCTCATTGTTTCTCGCTATTGTTTAAAAATACAACATTTTTGCATTAAAATTAATGCTTGGGCACATCGCCACGGTACGTACAGTAACACTAGATAAGGTGAGTGTTCCGTGTTGGTGAGGACGTGTGTACTATGTAGTTTATGAGGTCAAGTTCGTCACTACTGTATGCCTGTTAAAGCCTCGTCTACACTACGTCACAAGTTACGATACATCCTTTTTCACTCGTACTACGTACTTTCGCAATACATTTTGCGTAATTCGATGTCTTCTTCCTTATCCTCGATGTGTCGGATTTGGCTATGTGTTACCTTGTGACAAAAAATGTGTCCTAATGTGGACAGGCGCGACTGGCTGGTACATCATTGGTTGCAACTTACACCGTCACAGTCTTAATAGTATATAATAAGGCGGATGTGTGTCATGTTACCCGGATCTGCACCGCTGTAATTTACCAAATGGTCGATGACTAAAAACATTTTTTGAGGATCGTCTTAATTATTAAATACATACATACATACTACTAGGTACAGATATAGGGTAGACAGAGGTGTACATAGTTGTCACTAATGCTGTTATAAAATCCCGTGTAATCCGGTGTTAAGACTATTGCCATCAACCGGGCACAATTCCAAACACTGGGCTGCTACCGAAAATTTCCTAACAGAAAATCCCATTAACACTTTGCCCGACCTAGGAATTGAACCCAACACCTCATGTTATTATATCATTTTACTTGATTTTCGTTAAATACAGATAAATCTTTGAAACGCATAATCGCGGTCGAATCTTTCCACAAAAAAAAATAAGTTTATGGCAAATACTTCTTGGCGCTATATCACCATCCTTATCACTTGTTAGTTACTCCGTAAATGTAAAAATAAACTAGTTCATCATCATCCCCCTGCCCTTATCCCAATTTATTTGGGGTCGGCGCAGTACACCTATATCTGGCATGCTGCTAAAGTTTAGGCTATGTTTTATGACCGGCCGCCTGCCTGACGTCAACCCTCATTGGGAATGTTGTTGTTGGTGGTAACCGCCACCGATAAGGTCTCCTTCTATCTATCTATGTCATACCAAATGTAAAACCATGCGCCAGGTTCTGATGTTATCCTACTATCACACTCCACTAACCAGGCTGATCATCATTAATCGGATAGTCGCGCGGACACTGGATAGCGTCCTTCCTACACAAACAAACCCTATCGACCCCAATAAAGGTGCGTAGATACAATTGTATCGTCTAAAGTCTACAACAACACAAGCCGCGCTAAACATACAAAACGTTAAGTAAATACGACGCCGCGGCGTGCTACTACACCGCGCTGATACCGCCCAGGAGTAATATAACGCAGTCAAGTTAGCTTGTAGTGTGGCGCGACCTTGCCCGCGTCCCTGTGACGTCACGGTTCAAGGACGCGCACTGACGTCACCGCCCCGCGCCCTTCGTTAACATGCACTGCTGCGCGCCATACACACCAAACACACGGGCACAGAAGGCCTACTCCGTCGTACAAATGATCAGAAGCAGAAAAGGTCTTTATATTGACAATGCAAATCGTTAAGAAACCCGTCAGCTTCAACGTTATTCTTTCGTCTTTTTGTGCTTAAATATTATTTGTATATAACATTTCTATCCCGTATTAAAACATTTTGCCTTCTGTGCCTCTCTTTTAGTGACTGAACGGCGAATGCCGAGGCCGATTGTCAAGAGCCAAGATCCGAGTACACAAGGAACAGGAAACTACACGCTTAGCAACAGGAGATTACACACAAGATGAATGTTATCTAGCATCAACTGTGTGTTTCCCAGCTAACTCTGTTCCCACGTCACGCGTCACCACGACAGAGTGCAGCCATCACTTCAAGTACCACTTGAACTAGTGATAGCAAAGATCAGAAATAGTGTCAAGATTCAAGTGTTAACAAACAAATGTAGGTCGTGCTCTCTATGGCAAGACATCTTCCTCAATCAACGCGTATTGTATGAGTAATTTTTTCCATTTATGAATCAACAAGGAAATAAATTGGCGTAACTCCATTTGTATCGTTTTCCTGGTAAATATTTCTTTCTTCTGCGAAATATTGTGTCAGAAAATGTTTTGGTTGAAGTAATAAAAACTCCAACACATTTATAGAGATGAGTCTGTGTTGTAAATCATAAACATCGTGTATAATTGGAACGCTGATTTCAATTTCAATACTTGATATTATTTTTTTATGGTAAAGTAGACAAACAGTTTGATAGAGTACGATTTGGGACAAACATATCTCGAGCAAGGACAATGCAGTGGTTGTAGTTGACACATCAATACAAACGTTTATCACTAGTGTTATTTATTGAAGGCGATCCATTCTGGCGAATACAATAGGCGTGTTACACACGAGTGTCCTTCAGAAAGAATTCGTCACGCTTTACTGAACGTTTGACACACGAGTGTGTAGTCGCACACGAATGCCGTGATGAGTCCATGACGATGTCACATTGGTTCAGTCGCTTTGTCGAAATCATCTAAAAATTATTTTGTAACTCGTTTTAGAATCAAAATGGATTCTTATAATCTCTCCACAATAATTATAAGTACATACATAATTATTATATTGACAGCTATTTAATACAAGATAAATCTTTGAAAAGCATTAACGCATGCTTAGCGAACTCTAAAGTTACAATATTAAATGGAAAAAGAATACGGTCGCGAACAGGATTCGAACCTGCGCCTCCCGGATGAATACTCCACACTAATATTGTAACTTTAGCTATTTAATACTTAGTCTAATATTTATCTTTATTCTTCGCATGTTTGTGAACCTATATAACTGTGTTTATTTATACGGAGTCGCTTCCGGAGATGGCTTATGCATATGATGGTATTTTGCATTCATACTTAAACATGACGGGTCTCTCGAAGTATACTTTAATCACCGTGAAGACACACAGCTTCTATGTGAGAAGGCTAAACAAATATAAAACCTAAACAATTAAGTTCAGAAGATTGGCTTGAGCATTAATTTTGTATGTATGTTGAGTTTAATGTTTTCGACAACGCCGACCTCACCCAAGGTCGTCACTATAAGGAGTACTCCATGTCCTTGTCCTCATAATTACCGCTGACATACTGTGACTTACGCAGAAAACAACAGGCTCCATCAGTCAGTGTCACAACTCATCATTATGCCCAGTTATGCACCGTGACTAAATCGATAGCTTATGTTTTACAAGAATAACCTACATAAAACCTGGAGGCGATCTATTTCCGTACCTCTTCGTAAAAAAAGGTCGGTAATGCCCTCAGCAGAGATTATAACTTTTTATCGTCACAACCCTCGCTCGGTCAGTGCCCACACCGCCCTCCCACAGTGGTTAGGGTGATCTTGCACATTCCACAGGTATTATACGAATGAGTAATGTAGTCTAGACTGTTTTGTGTTTAATAATAATTGTTATGAATAAAGATACTACTACTAATACTTCCGGCGAAAAAATAATTGATTACTCATTAATCCAAACTCTGTCTACAATAATTGTTTCGCGAAATATTGCTGAGGTAACTAATAGTACCTAAATATACTTTCCTACCGAGTAAAATTGAATTAATCATGAAGACAATCAAGAAAGTTTATAATTTCACGAGAATTTTCCCAAATAAGCGTTCGGTTCATTTAATTACAGGATTCTGTGAAATCTGTCATTAAACCTTTCATCTCAACATTCCTCGATAATTCTCATAAAACGTGCGCGCCTCCGCCTCCACTGCGTTCGTTTTATTAGTAAAACGAGTAAGTACCTTCAAGACGAGATATTTAATATTACTTTCAATATCTTCGACATTCAATCACTTGTCAAATTACCTTTGATATTCTGTTGTTGAATGGGTATTAACTACAATGTGGTATAAGTAATATCTGTGAGTACCTCATCACAACACGTTGCCAAGTGCTCCAATCAACGAAGCTTACGGAATTACTTTGAGGTCCCGTCACCTTCAGTTATTCCCTCATGAAATCATGTAAGTAATTGGTATACACCAAGGGCATAAGAAGGGTGGCAAAATTATATTAAAGTTTTTCTAAACGGCATGACGTAATGACTGCTTCATTTTTCTTAGCGAGCATAAGGGTTAAGTTTATAACAATAAACTTAGAACGTAGGTAAAAACGTAGGCATTTAGGTAACATATCTCTGTGATGAATTTCAGTATTTACACAGATATTTACATATAGGTATACGAGTATGTACTTACCTTGGAAAATTTTAATAAACCAGCAGGAAATTAGTCCGCCGTCGTCGCTCATTCGTTTAACTAAATTATTAGAAGTGGAAGCCTGCATGTAACATCTGTTCATATCGCTCAGGACAAAGGTCACACACACGCCGAACTTCGCCTTCGACACCTGTATCTTCAGTCCTTCCGTAGCAATTAATGAGTAGTGTTGTCAAGGATGGTGTCGCCCCGCGAGATTTCCCTCCAGGCCATAGCCGCCATGTTTATGCGACACGTCGAGTGTAAACAAACACAACTTGATATGTTTGTAGCCTTCAATGAAACTTAAACGAACCAAACGTAAATTAGGAATCAGTGGATTTATAAACGTTGCGTTGATTACACTTTCTAAGCATAATATTATCATAGCATCAAGCCTGTATTCCCCAACCGGTAGGCAGAGCAGTATTGTTGTACACCCACATTTCACATATGCAGTTAAAGTCCCGTGTATTGTGCGGTGAGCGTATTGCCACCAAGCTGGTACAGTTCCAACCTTCGGACCTATAAAGTGAAAGAGTAACTAAACGGTTTGTGTATTTAATTCCTATAACGGAAAAAAATGCATTTTTACTATATCAGCCGCTCTCTAAAACTTATTTCCTTTTCGTTTAGTAACGGTTTTCTTAACATCCGCCTTAAGATTACTAATAAAGTCAGCCGCACACATAATATCGTACATAATTAAATACATTTTAAGTGAATATTTAACGTCCCTTTTTTACTAATGGATAAATACCCGTAGCAAAGCTCATTTTTTTTCTACCTGCTTCGACCTGCCTGGACCCTTGAGCTGTGTTAGGCCGTTGCATTATTGTGTAGGTACAGGTACTGCCAGGATGTACAAATCTACCGGACTGCGGTGAATGAAGCTGAGATCCCAGTCCCCGGCAAAGATTAGTGGCGGACCGTGTGGTTTAAGTCGGTAGATACGAGTCCGGCACGACGTCCATGATGGATTACCAAACATAAAAAAGGATGATTAACAAAGTTGTGTTGTTTTTTGTTTTGTTTTGGAAGCTGAGTTGCCCGAGTCCGTAGAAGTGCACCCTCAAAATGGAATCCCTACACGTGGCCCCTGTGTGGTGCAAAACAGGCAACACAACTCTGGTGAGAGGCTTCTGCCGCGGCTGGTTACCATCCACCAGATGAAGCCATGCCGTGATTCGACCTAGTCGTGTTTCGGGATGTAGTCCGGTGCAACCGTTGTGGGAGACGGGTCTAAACAGTTGCATCAACTCCCCAACTGTCGTTCTCCGAAAATCTATCCACTCTACTTGAGAGTGAATAGATTTATTCTGAATATACGTGCTCTATCCTCGGCCACACCGTCACTTACCATCAGGCGAGTTGGTAGACAAACGCATATCCGTCTTTGATTTAAAAATAAGAAAACAGATTAATATTGAGTCATCATGGAGACTGGTGGTGCATGGCTTACCACAATGATAGTAAATTTATAAGATATGTGTATGTAACACTACATTAAGACCTTTCTTTATTGGTCTAGTAGTCGCAAGGGCGACTGCTGAACGTGAGGTCCTGGGTTCAATTTTGGGGTCGGCCAGTATTATTGGGTCTTTCTGTTAGGAAATTCTCAGTAGCAGCCCGGAATTTGGAATTGTACCCGTTTAATGACAATAGGGTCACCAGCATTGATGAAATGTGGGTGTACACTGTTGTGGACATCTCTGCCTATTCCCTCGGGGAATACAGGCGTGTTGCTTTGCAATGTTATTAAGTTCTATTATAACTTGGTAGCCTCAAATGAAAGTAAAGCCGCGCCGTCGCATCGCCGCAACATTTGTGCTTATTCGTACATTAGGTACTTTCTATTCTGCAGTCGGCACTAACGTAGTTTGTCTCTCAATTCAATTCGTGAGCAATATGGTACGTGACCACATCGAAGGTGCTACGCTAGTCTGGTAGCAGGTGCTGAAAAATACCACGACATAAGTACCGAATGATCGGTACATACTGGGCACATTTATTGATACCATTATAACGTTGTTATAATTCTACATAGATAATAATTTTAAGTGTAATCACTAAACAAACTAAGGCTTCTATTGTCGAGGTAACACCACTTTTACTACCTCATCAAAATGTTTATTTTTTTTATCACTTCTATAAAAAATGCAGTATAATTCATAATCTAAACATGTTATAAAAAGTAGCTTAATAAACATTTACTGAATTAACAACAAGAATAAAAAACCTCGTACGTAAGGCCACGATTTTCATGTAAAGCTACCATAGGCAAGTTACGTAATATTTCTTAATAACGTTTCACGCGTTTTCGTAATGTCGAAATTTTATGAAAATATTTCACCTGAGCGTTCTCCTTCATGGCGCGGTTTCGTAATAGAATTCTTGGGACACAGGATTATAATAAAACTCTCTCATAGTTTCAAACGGTCACGAACTTACAATTTTAGTTTACCTACAAGTGGAATTTTTGGGGTCACTTTTACGATGAGACAGTTTTCAGTTTTTGGAATTTCAGCATGCTGTTTGCCTAAACGTCAAAATTAAGTAGTACTAGCCCTATCCTCTTGGATTAGGGTAGTACAACTTCTCTCTCACCGTATGTAGAGTCAATACCGTAACTCAATAAATACTTAATAATTTTAAAAGCATTTATCAAACGAGCTTACTTGAAGTATTGTCTACACCACCAAAATTAAAATTACCTAATTATAATTAGTAAATTTGATTAAATACAGTAAGTCTTTGTTTCTAAATATATGTTATGTTTCAATATTACCTTACGACAAATAATATAATAAACTATATATACATTATACTTATACCTAAAAATAATAATAATAATTATATATACTATAGAGCGTCGAAAAAATACATAGCTCCTTAAACTTTTTTTATAAAATGTTAACCTACTTTGTTCCTGACTGTATACCGAGAGCAATGAAGTGACAATGTCCAGCTCTGGGTGGTCTAATTGGTACCAACATCCCCAAAATACTGTCACTGCACGTAGTCATCGAAATTAATTCACACAAACTCGTTTAGTTACTCGCCATTGTCATTTGTATCGATTAACGAACCAATCACTTTATTCTTATTCTTCTCATTCATTGTCGTTAAGCTCTCGCAGTAATCACTTCATTGGTATGCGATGTAGCAGTGACGTCATTAACCACTTCCGAATACTCCCGAACGGTTCCGAAGTCGTTGATTGACTAGACGCACGTTCCGATGCTAATCGCTGCGGACGGAACGATTTGTTATAAGTACTTGTAAATCCTGTAACACGAACTGTTATCTATGGACATTTCATGAATAATGAAACCAATGAGTACGTTTTATTCGTAACAAAATTTAAAGCAACAGACAATAGAGATGTATTACTATAAATTAAATTACCTACCTTCTCAATAAAATTCACAAACCAATTAGTTTTATCGCTTAAAATGAAAGACTTTACTAACAAGGTTTCAAGAATTTAATTTTTACTTAGGCTCATGAAAATTACCTCGGAATTTTGCTAAAAATATGATAACCTAACATCACCCCTGTGTCTCTGAAGGTGAACACTACTGTGCTGTATTGTACAGCCAGATGTCACCAATGCTATTTTTATTAAGTCCTATGTAACATGGTGTGTACACTTCTACAAGTATGATATGTTTTGATTATAATTATTGTGAATTTGTGACACATGCTCGCAAGTACACACATGCTTGCACGATACATGAGAGAGCGGCGCTAAATTACTTTTAGTACAAAATTGTCAAGACTTATCCCACTTACAAATTAAGAGGACATAAATTAAGCAAAACTTTCACTTTAAATTTAAATAAGTGCATTTTCTTAAACATATTTGCGAGATTGCGTTTAGCTATTCATTCACATTTTCACTTTAAGTACGTAGAGCATATAATATTATAATTATAATATGTATGCACTAACCTTGAGTTCACAATCAGAAGTTTGTGTTAGTTGAAACTTGTATCATAAACAACAAGGTTCAGTGAACTCTACTACAACTAATTATAATATTATCTAATACTTTCGAATAACTTAACATAGTACCTAATGTCGTTTTTTTAATGTTATATTTATGTTTATGTGTCTTCCTATGATTATTTAAATTAATTCAAGGGAAACAAAGCAGGTTAAAGATAATTATGTCCATCCCTTTTGAAATGAACACAACATAAATTCGTACATACCACACCATCCAACCTACATTTGTAACATCACAAGGTCCAAACTCGAAGTTGACAGTGTGAGACCATGTTTAAGCACACTAGCACTGATAGAAGACGGCAAGCACATTAGCCCATCGTAAGAGAAAACTTGAATCGTACAAAATTACTGATTAAATCATGTAAATCCAATTTACATCAAGATCTTACTCTTGATTGATGCAGTTCTATAGAACACAGTGACAGTTGCACTAGTTGAGTACCCCTCACGTGCTCGTATGTACCTGTACCGTGGGGGGTTCCCTATTGATGAACCAGTGTAGACTCTATTACTATGAGTGTATCCACAGGGTATGTCGCGAGTGTGGCGCCTACCAGGCGTCGCCGCCGGGCTACCGTCGGTAAGGTCCGCACTTTATCGCCAATACGCCGGGCGCCGGTGCCGCGCCCGTCACTCGGCAGCTCTGCTTTCTGTTTGCTCCCGCTAATTAATTCGCGTGCGTTTGTTTGTTTCATAAACCAGAACACTTTATACACTGAATGCCTCAATGTTTACATTACTATTTCTCAACTATTCGGTACACGTAAACTTCTCACTCAAGTCTTATTATTTCAGCCTACTCCCATATACTTAATTTATCTATCAAACTATTTGTTTCGGAATCCATAAATTAACATAGAAAATGCCGTGGTTGAAATATTTCTGGCTATTATTTATTTTTGTTGATCAATCTCGCTCTGTATCTGTGCTCAATTGGGATAAATAGATAAACAAAAACAATACGATGGAGACTTATTCGCAAGTACAAGCTGCAGCTATCCGCCAGTAGCGATATCATCGACAATGCGCTCTTGTAACTAGACAGCAGTAGCTACGACTCGGTACCAGCAGTGGACAATCAAGCGGCATTGGAAGAGATAATGGACAACCTCGCTTTCCCTGATTTCCATGTGTTACTAGATCCAGTGATAGTGTCTTCACACACACTGCACTGCGGCACCTTCTAATAAATATACAAGTGTTTAAGATCGATATCTACATACCATACAATGTTTACAGAATACTGTTA
This sequence comes from Xylocampa areola, assembly GCA_935421205.1. Classification (NCBI taxonomy): domain Eukaryota; kingdom Metazoa; phylum Arthropoda; class Insecta; order Lepidoptera; family Noctuidae; genus Xylocampa; species Xylocampa areola. Next base: position 21,296,780 of record OW285206.1, read on the forward strand.
ATGCTCACCAAGTAAGATGGAGTTAAATTAAAACCTACCTACCTGAACGTTCCGTTGAGCAATTGAAAATAGAGTTATGTTCAAATAGTCGAATATACAGTATGTTTGAATCGAAAATAGTTCGTTAAACAAACATACAAATGGTTTTTACCACTCTATCTTGTTCCCGACTTTGACATTGACTGGCAGCCATTCATTTGACTGTTCTTTATCATTTGTGAACAGACGCAGGTGAAAGAGGGAACGAGGTTATTTTAGCAAATAACTGACAAGATTGATGTTAGCTTTGCATTTAGTTGCTGTGCGGCCACTCTACGGGAGCGGATGGAAGATGTACGCATATTGATCTGTAGCCATTAGGAATAATACGATTAATTGCTTCCGATTGATCCATTAAATCCAAACAAGTCATCTCGTAGAAGCACATTGATTGACATATTTGCCAAGAAAAACGAGGCAAATCCTAGCAATAGCCGGGATTAATAAACGCCACGCCAAGATTGATTACGAAAGGTGTCCGAGTCAGTGAGATTAATAGTGTCTCGGGCTTCACTAATTCTTTACATTTGTCCAAATATTGTTTTACTACTACCTAACTAAACTAGGAATGTATTTCCATATGAACACGACTTGTTTATTCCCCGGCTAGGAACTTTGTTCTCGCTCCGTCCTCTCGGCATTCCTGCTCTCTTCGGGAACCCAACTCCTTACGACGCCGACGCCCGCCACGCTCTCTAGATTACAAAACTTTGTACCAAAAACTTTAACTAATCAACGAAAGGTCAAGTTAAAGTTTCACTCAAGCATTTAAGAAATATTTCAACAAACAAACTAAATGGAAGGAGACCCTTGTCTTAAAGATGTCCGGAGTTAGTTTTTTTTTTAACTTTTGGTATGTCTCGTATTATTTGGAAGGCTGTCTAAACTCGCCCATGCCAGGCCCATTTTAACACGCCTCAAAGACCTAAACATGAACAACCATACATAAAATACTTAAACTTTCTTTACTTTTTATTTAAACACCACCCACCGAAACTCACGAATCCCTAACCTACGTCACATATGTAAACTCGACAGCAACTTACATTAAAGGTAGAAAATATTCATTATGTGTGTAGGAACATCAACCAGTGTGTTTTAATATTTACGTGAATGTTGCAAAATACTGTCTACTATATCCATTTGGGGCAGTATAAACAGAGTGTACCGAAGAGATTACCATAAGAATAAATCTTCCGACGTCTAAACCAATCTGCGCAAGGCATATCACTTAGAATACTTGAGCCCACTTTGCATAGTGCTACAACTCACGGCGCTATGCAAACGAGTGCAAAGCGTTCAGCGTCGTGCACTAATGGCGACTTGGAGACAGCTCCTCAATACTTCACGTTCAATATTCATCTAGGGCTGCAAGGCTTCTGGAATGTCAAACATTTGTACCGGCATGCCGAGCGCCAGTGAAATGTTCCGCCGAATAACCGCTGACTGGATATTTCAAGTATATACCGCTTGTTATTTTTGTGAAGACCTTAGCTTGTTTTCCGCAAATATTATGTAAAATTTCAATACTTTTTAAAGACTCCGATATTGATATTTTTTTGCTATTCCGCATTGTCCTTTGTGGCATCCCTACGTGTAGGCGCAGAGGAGTGAGCCACATTGAGAGGCGACGCCATTAGCCGGGTTATTGAATCGAGTGCAACTGACAACATTAAATAGAGGGTACAGAAGTATTACTCGTAACAAAAACAGCCCTGTATACACTTTCTATAACGGGCCATGATAGTTAACCGGACAAAGACTAAAAAGAGGTTATGCCCAAGACTATCTCCGCAGAACCTCGCCAGACATAGCAAAACAAAAGAACAGAAGAGGGTTAATACTTGGGTCAACTGGATTAGCGATGCTAGCTTCGAATGTAATCCCACCACTGAAGCTTATATTGCTTGGAGCAGTATTTCATCCGATTTTTCTTCAGAGCTTCTGTTCCTTTGTATATTGTGGTGTGTCACCATGCCTTCATCTGCAACGGGATTGTTCTATTGACTCCGCTAATAAACGCTCACAATCGCTCACAAACAACTGTCGTCGCGGAGAAGCCGTTTGTTTGCGATGTGACACTGATGTACTCTTACTGCATCTCATTGTTTGTGGAACTAGGTGAATCCGGTTTGTTGTGTATCTGCGACTGAACGTAATGAAAGCGTTGTCATTCATCATTAACAAACACTGCTTGTTTATGAATTGAATAACATAATTCTTATTGAATACTTGTAAAGATCAAAATAAGTGCTGGATATCCTGCTCAGTTTAACTACAAGTAATAAGCTTATAGGAGAAAACTAAACTGAGAAACTATCTCACTAACTATACTGAATTACCCGTAGAGACACAACTGCAGACAAGCACAGCTCTATTATTATATTGACTAGTAGCGAGTGTAGGCAGACGTTAGGGCTCCGTATCTCCCGGCGTCAGTGTATTAACAAGCCGCGTGGAGGCTGTCGCGCCGCACGTGTCGACTGCAGATTAAACTAATCTCTGCTGTCACCCGCACCGCTCTACCGACGCGGCGACGCCGCGGTACTCCTGCGTGATGCTCATTTCGTGACGTGGTTGCTGTTGCGCCGAATAGTTGCACCTCCCTGATACACTCCACTTACGACTTAGCTATAAAATAATCTCGTTGACTCATCTATTTTTATTTTCAAGACAACGTGTACTTATTACATGTCACGTATGTGAATTGAGTTTGCAATCATCAATCAGATTGTCTAGTCGTAACTAGAACGAACTACCTCGGTTTGCTAGTTATCAAGATGATAAGCGGCAGTCATTACCTCAAGCCTGTGCACGGAGAAAGCCCAGTATTCTGCAGCAATGATACACCTTCCCGCGAATTTGATGGAGCACTGCTATTACAATACTTTCACTAGTATCTACATCTCGCAGGTAAAAGTGCCGTAAATCAGTTCTCATAACGAAAACGAGTTGTTCGCGAGTTTTATCGATACCATCTAATTGAGCCGAGACACCGCAGATACGTACATTGTTTAGAAAGTTCCGAAAGCTCTGTTTGATTAAGTATCAATAAATATGAAGCAGACATATTTAGACCGATTCCAAATTATTAGTCATGATGGCCTAGTAATTGTAGTTGTGCTACAGTTTTGATAATATCGGCGATTTTAAGATTAACTTTCAAATAAGTAGGCCCGGGTGGAACACATCTTTCTGAGGTCGTTGCGCTTTGCAGGAACAAACGCGCCAAATCTGCATATAAAATGGACCGGAATGAATTTAAGAGTCGCCCCTCATCTCACCACCCCACCCCCTGCTCATCGCACGCACCCCCGCACCCTCTGTCTGCACACGTATCGAATTATATTAGGGTAATGTTTATTAAGCGCCCCTCGTCGCCGCGGCATTGTGCGACAACCCTTAACTTATTAATTATTTTCACACAAGAGATTGCACGCTTGCCGCGTTGGGGCCCCGGGTACCGGCGACGGGCCCCCGTGGGACTGACGCTCGCAAAGATTTATTATATAGTTTGCATCTTGTTACAATACAAAGTCACACAAACAGATTTATTCATAATAAAATGTTTTATGTTTTCAAGAAACCCGTGTAACATGCACAAAGCAAAACCGGTGGTGTTCAAGGCCACAAATATACAATTGTCGCCAGTTGAAAAACGCTTGTCTTACGATTACATTCCTTTTATTAAATTAACTCTTATAGGCTAGTCTATAACCAACACAAGCGAAGACACAGTCATACTTAGAATAGAATAATTATTAGCATTTATTGAACCAGCCAATTTATTGTCTAATTGTCATGGCATGTAGCAGAAGTCGCCATTGTTGTGTGCGGGTGAGTAAACCAGCCCCGGTTCCGTCAATCAATGAATTAATCGCTTCAATCAAATCACGTCAATGTCCGCCGCTAGGGGGCGCCGCTGACCCCACTAACAATATCCAAGTGCATTTTAGTTATTTACCGAACGTAATGCAATTTTTATTCATAGGTGCGATACAAAGACAAAAGCTAACTAATCGGTCACCATTTCTGAAACTTTTTTCTGTAAACTTATACCTAATGCATATTATAATTTTATAGATTGTATTATATCAAAACTGTATGTATATATTTGTTGTACTAGTATGTAAATATTTAAAGTAACTATAAATAAACGTGATCTGATAACATACACGTTATCTAAGTATAGTATTGTTTACTGTAATAGATTTATCTGGCGGAACATTCCGCAGTTAGGTACACATTCCACACTATAATAGAATAATCGTCTCATTCGTCTGCTCTGCATGCGTGAATCGCACACACACACACACATCCGTATGCAATCGCGACATGACGCGCGGACAGCGGCGATAGCGTGCGGACACGTCTGACGCCGCACGACGACGCGACGCGACCCCGTGTCACACAGCACTCCATCACAACAATCATAGAGAAAACATTAATATAACGATATAAACTGATCAATGTCGAAGAGTCGCAGGCGCGGGCGCCGCGAATCAACACTAACTTAATAATAACGTAATTTATTTGCACACCAGCCTGTCACAACACGAAATATTGCGAATGAGAGCGTAATAATATTAACAGAGGGGAGACGAATATAATACAATATAATCGTTTGTTTCAATCTCGAGGATCATTCATAGACTCACAGTAGATCTCTACAGTTTTCTTTTCAAATAAAACAATAAAGTGGTCGGTACTCGATACTGCAGCAGGTCATTTTATAGTAGATGTCAAATAGACCCTGCGTAAAGCGTAATGGGCACTTTTGTGCAGTAATTGGGTGAGAGCTGCGCTGTGGCGGCGGCGGCGCGGCGCGACTACATCAAACGAAATTGCCTTTACTGCTACCGGGCTTAGAACTACCACAATGAAGGAACACACAGAAAACCCGCCCACGATCAAACACACTCATTGATACTAAATTTCATTATTTAATGGAATTTAGTATCAATAAATGTGCGAGTCCGTTTTCCAAACACCAGAGAAAACGGGCAGGTTTTGCAAAAGTCTGATTTTGTAAAAGAACTGCATGTCACAGCTTTAACGATTCTACTTCAACTTTCGAGAAGCAAATTCTGACGTCACAATCATAACATTTTTCGCATTCGGAAAAGTATGTCCATCGGCATTCGGTGGCAATACATATTTAGGTACAACATACATTTCAACAAATAGCGCGTACCATAAAGCTTCCGTCATCGACTCATGAGTCACGCGAGAGTTACCTCGTAAGCATTGTGTAATAGTAGAGCTTCTGTACCGTTCTATTGCGTGGGTCAAAGTCAACTGAGTTAGGGCTCGCAGGACTTTCCCCTGCCGCTTTGTGAAAAGTTTACCGGCGGGCGGCGGCGCGGTGGCGGTGCGGCTTCCCAGCTCGCTGCAGACATGCGATGCCGCGATAGTGTCCACCATCGTGTTTGCTCCTCTTGTTGACGACAAGCTTTGTACTCAGACGCTGAGTTACTCTGGCTACCTCTAGGCGTGCACGGCAAAATAACGATTGCATCATGTACTTGCAAGCTTTATTTGTATGCTTTGTCTTAACTTATAACGATTCCATACGATCGAAATATGGCCTGACATAAAAAAAAAAAATTATGGACCGTGTGTTATAATTCGGATATATTAAATTACCTATACAAAGAAAAGAAAAACACGTCTGGCTGTCTACTACCCTCGCTAATCTGAAACGAAAAGAAAAACAAAGAGTATTTTCATATCATAATTATATTTTCAGGCAGCGCCAAAGCTTCGCTCGAAGTCAATGACCGGACTTTAGTTATTCTTCGTGCAGTTTAATTCAAGTCGTTATTAAAAAATATTAGTACATAATTATCCAAAACAAGGGTAACAGATCCCACGTCGTACGATCAAATAAAACAAAATATGAGATTTGTGTTACAATTGTTGCGGAGGAGCGTAAGTGCGTTATTGGCGCCCACGTGGGACTAGCCAGAAGGCACCTACCTACTATAATGTAAATTAATGTGTACGGCCTGTTGACAGCCAACAACTTAACTAACACATTGTTTTTTCAAATCTGCGTATAAATGGTTAAGATGAGTAATTGTATGCGTAGATTGTGAATAGAAGGATAGCTGTAATTATAGTGTATTTTCCGGTCCAAAATTCTTTGCGCATGGTTTGTGTAAATATCCTGTATGAACGCGTCGGTGTAGCGCGGCCGTCTGTAGACAACAGAACGTTTAGAGGTGAGTCTACACATTGACGGCACAATTATAGAGTAGCGGCGCGTGCGAGGCGTGTCACTTTACATACCACGGTACGGTACTGATTGTAGCTGAAGTCAGAAGGTACATAATGTTGCATATCTACTCAAAGGAATATAGCTACAGGACAAAAAACCGACCGCTACCCCATCCCCCTATTACAATATCACACAACGCTTCTTCAAGAAGTATCGCATAAATATTACGCGAGTTTATTTTCTTTCAATTTCAACATAAAGCAACGCCGAACATAATCAATAATAATAAATTAATCATTCGAAACACATAAAGTGGGATTAAGTGTAAATAATACATAAATCTTATGTAACAACTTGCTTCGTATTTATATAATAATTAATTAAACACCGCGTGTTTCGCAACTTCGCTGCTTCGCTAATATTTATCTGTTATAGTCAGCAGATGTATTACAGAGCTAGATTTGTGCACCGTTTCCCAAACATCAGCAGTACCGTAGCAGACTTTGTGTACAGCAGACATCAGCAGAAATCTGTGTGTTGGTTTATAGGTATAACTTCGTCACCGCTTACAAATAAGAAACGATGTCAAGACGATAGGTAGCAGCTATTGCGTAAATAACAATATAGTCAAACGGTTATTTGATATTGTTATTTCTATAACTTATGCTGCAGCTTTGGCAGTAGAAGTTACTACGAGGGCCGCTGCAAACAACACCTAGTGCACCCAGTTTTTTTTAAACGACTGCCCGAAAACAGAAGTGTTATGTTTTATTTGTTACGCACCGTCCCACGACGTGGCGCTAGATTCACTGACAGGCTGATATTATGGTGAATTTATGAGTACAAAGGGGCCAATATTATGAAATCTACATCAACGTCGACGGCATCGGCTATATATTTGAAGCTCGTATAACTTTGAGTACCGCCAACCCAGTCAGATATAAGGCAGACGCTGTATCGTTAGCGAGCGCGCTGCACCGCCCTGTTGAATTGAGGCGGTACACAACAGCGCCAACACACCGCACTCCCATAACAACCGACATGCGGCGTGGCCGGCGCCGGAGGTGCGATCAACTATCATAAACAAAGATTTCCCCTCATTGGTATTATAAACTAACTGATTTCTGTGAAAGCGATCCCAAATTTAAATAAAAACTTGTTGTTTTCAACTTTGAATGAATTCTCTCAATAGCCTCGTTGGTTTAGTGGTCGCAAGTGCGATTGTTGAGCATTAGATCTTGGGATTCTATCCCGGGTCGGGCAGTGTGTATTGGATATTTCTGATTGGAGATTCTCAGGAGTCCAGAGTTTGCAGTGGCTCGTTAATAACAATAGGTTTACCACCTACTATTTGGAACTTTATAACTGTATTGGTGAAGTGACGCTATGATGCTAAGTACCTATAACTGAAACCTCTTTCATACATAATGCGTACCTAATGTGAGTGATAGCTAATGTGATAGGTATCATATTGTAGTAGTACAGCAGCCAAAACGATGTAGATATCACATATCACATATAGCGAAATTCTGATGACTTTCCCATAACTTCTAGATTAAAATTATGAAATACTAGCGGCCTGTCCCGGCTACGCATGCGTGGATTTTTTTTATTTGGTATAAACGCGAAGTTTTTTGTAGATATTGATATGTATGTACTTTAATATTGTAGTTTTTTTTTGTTCTATTATCAATAGTTTCCGCACGCATGCGATGAAAGACATTATATGGCAATATTTTTTAAACCTTGGGTTACATTATTGAAGTTTTAGTAGAGCTCCCTAATATTTTCTATAAGAATTTTTGAAATCGGTGTATTAGTTTTGCAATGTATTCGTTACAAACATACAAAAATACAAATCTTTCCTCTTTATAATATAAGTGTAAATAGGTATTTAAAGTGAATTAGTATACATACTACATACGTAAATTCTTTTACATTTAAGCAAAGATTTCTTCTCAAACACGCTTTATATTTCGCTACATTTTTACATCTTTTTATGGCATGGGTACCTATTGTACAATTTACTATATTGGTACTAGTCGAGGCTGTCGCTACTGTGGTACTAATAAGTTGCACCTTAACTTAGTGTAGCGATAGCCGATATGGAGATACGGACCTTGAATTATATTAACAGTAAATTATTCAGGTACTAAGTATCTATCTACTACAAGTACATAGAATACCACTTACCTACACTAATTATACTTGCAAACCTTATGGTAAATAATGCACTGCACATTGAATTATAAACAATATTAACAAATTTACGTGCCATTGACTGAATCTCATAAAAATAATGTCAGAAAATATATGACGACTCACACGATGATAGAACATAATTATATTTAATTCATTCATGCTTACGCGGGAAAAATCTCCCCAAGATTTCATTTACAGCAACTAAATAATAGAGAAATCACAGTCAAAATTCAAATGTGTGTGTATGTGTGTATAAAGTGTGTAAACGTAATTTATCGTCGAACGATTTTTTTTATTTATAAGAGACACCACCAGTCCACAACTTATTGACAATTATTATTATTAATGTAATATACATAATGTTCTCCTGTGGAAGTAAGCCAATTCCAGGCGTGCATGTCTTTCACCCTAGTAGGAGTTAGAAAGATCTGGGTATCATTGTGGTCGACTCAGCATCGTCGTGGGCTCACATCGTCAGTCACTGAAGCTAAACAGTAATGAGTAAGCCGACACATTTTCAATAGAGTAGCGCGTGTTTATAGCCGCCTCGTAAATATGCCCAGCGGTTATGAGTACATAGCTCCAGTAAATGGGCACTTTTACCGTTCCGCTTGACAATAAACATTCTGCTCGCTACGAGAGATTTACTGCCCCCAATCACGACCACCGACCAGAACAGTGCTAAGATACATAATGCTCATAAATCAATTTGAGAAAATAACTCAATATGTGAAGAATAAGACCAATTAGTGTACACAAACTGTTACTTGAGTTTATTGTCTCTAGTTTTCCTCGAATTACAGATCTACCATTAAACATTTTAACAGCGTATTAATCAACGCTGTTTTTTTTTTGGCGCGCACAATTATCGTAAACCGGCGCCGAATCAAACAGGAGCAGTTCGCGCCGGGCACGGGACGGGCGCGGGAGCAGCGCGGGGCTGCAGCGGGACGGGACGGGATTACGAGCACTCGCCTTTATACCAACCGTTAAAGTTTTACGACGTCAGTCGTCGGTCGCCGCCGCCGCTCAGCTCGACCGACTCCACAAACTATATTTACGTTCACATCAGGGTCACCAGGTCCCACTTGTTAACCCTCTCACAAAGCTTTATGACATCAGATCCAGATTTTATATTCATTTCCGTCTGAGGTACTGATATTTTCTGTCGCAACATGCTATCTGCTATGTAATGCACTCTCCGCCGGTGTGAGGTTACTGACCGACCTTAGGGGCCGTTTCGTGCAGCCACCGAGGACGCCGTGTTCGCGCGTTGCACGCCGCAGTGAATTGTCCACACAATATGCAGCTGCTAAATTACAACAGGGTTTCAATAATACACTTTGTGTACATATTGTACCAAGAAATAACAAAGTCGTAGGATCGTCTAATATGACACTGGTAACAGTCAACTTCAAAAAGTTAAGATTTAAGCGGAAAGATTTCGCCTAGTGTCCTGGTGATTAAAGATTGAAATAACCCGGGTTGTGATACTTAGCAGGATGTGAATGCATTGATTACATTTTTATAATGAATGTTTGGGCGATAGGTTCTTATTCAACCAAGCTTAGCTGCCAACTCTGACGTAATGAAATATAGTTTCACTGAGGATATTTGCGCAATTTTCATAACTTCTCTTTCTTCAACTAAAGTTCGAAATAAGTTATTCGGGATTTCGTTTTATTTTTAACGACGTCATTACGACCATAATTATTAGGAAAAATGGTGTAACTAATAATGGTCTGACGCACGAATGAAAATTTGCTTTCGTTAAGTGTTTGCTCTGGTACCGAGTGCCGAGTGCCGAGTGCCGACACCCTCCGACACCACTCTGTATCACGTAGGTATCGTTTCATTACGTCGTCATAGACTCGCCTTCATTCAACAGGTCTACGTCATAACCTAATTACTAGACACATATACACAGAAAGGTACCATTTTAAATGAAATGTATGTTCATAAACAAAGTCCCGGCCGCCACTCTCCCAGTGAGCAGCACTAGGATTCCTGACCGACTTCCACAGGAGGCTGCAGTCATTCAATGTCGCATTATATTTATTAAGCGAGCAGTCCATTGTCCTGGCTCTGCATTCACTGCATTGTCCTTTTTCCGCATTAAACTTAAAAAATTGCCGCATTGCGTTCACTGAGGTGACCATGTCGACAGTAAACAGGAAGTTACTATAGGGAAGTTTGGCTTGAAGGATATTTACAAAAATATAATGAACTTTAGACCAAAACACAAGTGTTTTATGAAAAAGTAAAGGTTTTCGATGTTATTTATTTCTCTTCTCATCTCTCAACAAAGTATATCTTTCTACTATTTATTAGTTCAACAGGTAACGAACACCAAGGGTGTCTTTAAAAAGAATCGATGCCTCGACAAAACCTTAGAACAGTGATTACATTATCTTTAGCAGTTGTAAGATTTATAAGAAAGCTACATAAATAACTGTAGCATTAATATCTTGCACAAAGTCTAAGTCTAGTAATCGTAACCCTGATACCGTCATTAACAGTACAATAAAGCTTAAAATGTTACGTAAAGTATTTCGTGCTCTCGCGTCACCGTTGCTCCGGTATTCATTATTATATGTTTTTGTGAAGAAATCAAAACTTTTCTTTGTAATATTTGATATAATGAAATTTTCTATACTTATTAGTGGTTTATGCTAAGAGTTTTAGCACTAAACTGCTTCCTGTCTCTATCTCTGCTTTAAACGTTTGTTGATCACACATGATTTCATGCAAAGATATCTTATTTTTGTGATTTCTTGTAAATATCCTACCATATTAGGTAATAAATGTTGGCGCCTCTACCGCGAGTCCTGTAACTGTGAACAGGCACGTCCTCGCTACTCTGTGAGCACAATGCGCCAGTCAAGCGACTAGGGGGGCGGCTCTGCTGTGTCCTGATATAGGGGGAGGGGGTGGCAAGCTGCCTGCCATATTGCAGGAACAGAAGGCCTCCTTGCAGTCCGCGACGGAACCTGTGTGCACCATACGTGGCTCGGGGAGACGATGCCGGTGTAACATGAACGTGGCGGGAGGGGGAGGGGTGCAGAGCCTTCCGCCGGAGTTCACACAATAGGCAGATACAAAAGGTTCACATACAAAGCATGGCAGCTGTGGCACTACAATGCGTGCGCAATCTGCGACTGTCCGTCTATCACAAGTTCCTTATCGCGCGTTGTCACGAGTGGTTTTTCTGTTCGAATAAATATTTTGTGTGTCTGTTATGTTGGCGGCTGGTGTCTGTGCGCACCTGGCAGCACCGCCAGGATATTTATTGTCAACAGTTTCATTTACTAGCCCGCTTTGTGCTTAGCAAGCGAATAAACTCGCTCTTTGAATTGAAAAGCTCTCCATATTTTACCGCTATTTCAAAGCAGTCGTTTCAAATACTTTTTAAATTGAAAAATGTTGGTAATTCTTAATGCATTTTAATTTCTGAATGAAATTTTAATAAAATATAACATCACGCCTGTATTTCTCAAGGGTAAGGCCGTACGTAAGGGTTAGGCAGGGGTGTCTTGCAGTACACTCACATTTCACCTATACCATTATTAATACCCGTGTAACAGCGGTAAATTTTACCAAATTTAGTAGGCAGGTAACATAAAAAACGAAGAATTGATAAAAATGTATGCGCCACGGAACCATTAAATATAGTTGACTTGAGTTAATAGACGATAAATGTGCTAAGCCCTACGCACGTTCGATTCATCGTCTCACATACATTTTCAATACCCTTGCGGAATGGTGTCGTCAACTTGAGCTGCGCGACACACTATGGCATTTGGACGTCATGAAAAATTCATGGTGTATGTAATATGAAGCGGCCGCTACGTAATGATGTGGTCCCCAACTCCCCATGGAATAATAGCTTGCTATTACAACTTGTGGTATGTACCTACTGGTAACACGGTCACATTGATATTTAAGTGAAATCTGATCTTTACTTTTTTGCTTCACAGTTGTCATGGTGCATGTGCGGGCTGGTCATATCGGTGTTATTATGAATTTAGTATATATTGGGCGTGTCGCTGGGGTCGCGATAAAATTGCGTTGTTCCTTGCTTATAAGCTGGTGTGTGTAAAGTTACATGTGCGAGCTAGTAACATCGGTGTAAGCCGCTGTTGTTATGCATTTCTAATGTAATGTCAGTGCGCGTGGGCAACTCGTCTGAGTACTTGGTTCTGACATAAGGGTCGTTCACACTCACCCGCCCACCGGCCGGTCACGGTGACGCGCGACCCGTCATGATCTTGATACGAAGTAGTCGCATGCGGCGCCTGCGCATACCTCACTGACAGCTACTGACACTAGATGACAGAAAATTGAAGTAGGTAATTTAGTAACGGTTAATGATTCATTAACAAGAGAGAGATTTCCGTTTAAATGTAAGGTATGTGTTGCAGAGGTAAAATTATTTATTTTCAGCAGACGCGCGGGCTTCGCTTAAACAAGAGCAGGGTTTGACCTACATAGTACTTACCTACTTTCAGTTTCAGTATGCAAATGTCTACATGGTAATGCTTTTATTCTGAAAACTTCAGCTTTTCTTTCAGAATATATTATCGGAGCAAAGGCTGGAATCGGACTAGGTCAGCGAGGACTATAGGTATTCTAAAGTTATGCTATACTTATAAATTATGTTGCCGACCGAGTTATGCGTACCTATTGTTCAATTCTGTTTTTTCTAAAGTTATTATATTAAATGGAAAAAGAATACGGTCGCGAACAGGATTCGAACCTGCGCCTCCTTTTTCCATTTAATATAATAACTTTAGATAGTAATAGCTTAGGTTTGTGCGATCACTACACATTATAATAAAACAACTTTGCAGCGTTCGTGGTCGCAGGAGGACTGCCTCCTGAGACCACGAACGCTGCGAAGTGTTCGAAACGTCAGGGAAAACCAATAATACACGAGATTAATCCGGTTAAAAGTTGTTTTATTATAATAATAACTTTGGATTTCGCTATGCATTCGTTAATGCTTTTCAAAGATTTATCTTGAATTGTTAAGGTAATTGCATTCTTTACGACATTGTATTAACTGCAAAGTTAGTCGTGTCGGTTCGGTCACTTGTAAGTACTGAATTGATTGCAATGACGTCGCCATAAGACGTGTTAAAATATGGAAGAAGAATTCGCGGTGGTGAGCAGAGGTCGAGATGGCTTAGTGGTCAGAGCGCCTGGAGTATTTATCCGGGAGGCGCAGGTTCGAATCCTGTTCGCGACCATACGGTCGCGAACAGGATTCTTTTTCCATTTAATATAATAACTTTAGAGTTCGCTATGCATTCGTTAATGCTTTTCAAAGATTTATCTTGATCTGTTATTTCTTTTAAAACATTTTTATATTGCAGTTGTTAAGTTTTTTTAGAGAGGTGTCATGTGATGGTCTATCTCATGAAAAATGTAACAGGATTGTACAAACCAGTGTCGGTCAGTTGTTGCCACAAACACAGGACCATGTACGAATCAGTGCAAGAGGTCGCGTTAACTATGTCTGATTGAGACGACCCACGTGAGCGCATCATTTATCTCGACACACTTGTGCCAATGAAAATGATATCATTTAGCAAATACGCTCCCAACACGCCGCGCCGCGCCGCGCCGTGCGGGCGCGTCGTGTGCGGCCACCCTTACACACAGCACGCATTCATTTAAATCAGTCCCGCGAGAAGGATCGCACATTAATTAAAATAAACGCTCACACTACATTTGTTAGCATTGCATCGCTATCACCAGTACAAGTGTCCGACTGTCCGGCTGTCCGGCGAGCGAGCCCGGACACCCGCTGAGATCACCGTGTAATTTTGATATATTGACATAACATACATTATTTTAATCGCCTTACCATTTATTTATTCAAGGATTTTATTATTATTTAAATAAACTATCTAACACACGTGCTGACTGAACTGATATATTAGAAGAAATATTTATGTGTTAGTGATAGACATATATCAAAATAGAAAACTTTTAAAATAAACTCGTGAAACAGTAACACGACCCGATCAGCCTCGATTTCACTGGTACCTACATACATATCTTCCGCAATTCTTATTCATTATGGCTTGCAGCTATAAGTATAGTTACGCCGAAATAGTCGACAGTGGCAGTACATAAAGCGTTAATACTAAGATTTGTTGTTCATAACAATGAATCAAGTTTCCTTGTACTAAAGTGTAGTGAGTCGTTCACACGGGCGGAACGTTTGGTCGTTAATCTCGCCTTGCAAGCTAAACTTGTCAGTGAGTGCCTCGACAGGACTCGCAAGCTTGTCTAAGACGAGGCGACGCCCATACACATAGGCTGTGACGTCATAAAAGTACAACCTTCGAGTAACAACACTAAAACTAAATAAATAAATAAATAAAGTCATTCATGAACACTTTATTTGCCTTTCTTCACACAATATTCTAATAACTCAATCATTAATGTAATATTTTTTTGTAGAAAAAGAATACGGTCGACAGCAGGATTCGAACTTTAAGGTGCGCTAAGCATGCGTTAATGCTTTTCAAATATTTATCTGTATTCATTAGTGTAATACCTATAGTAATACTATATTAAAACCAGAATGATGTGAACTTTTTTAAATACATCCCATGTTCTAGAAGTCTATTCCATACCCGAGTATGAAAATAGAAAAAATAAAAGAGCGCATCGTAGCTCGTAGATCCCTGTATGCCACAGTTCCACTACGCGCTGCCACGACCGGATTCCTTAGAAAAATGAAGGGAGCACTCGAAAACAAAGTGACTGAACTTATAGGTGTATTTTTTTCCAAAACCACATACCTATTTTATTTTATAGATAGTATGTACAATGACCTTTGTAGTTGGTAACATTTAAGAGCTTCCTAATCAATACAAATAAATAAAATTGAAGTGTCTGTTTGTAATGTCAAAATAATAGATTAATAATAATTTTTGGTCCGGGTAATCTTCGAAACAGCTGTACCGATTCTGATAAGATTTTACTGGCAGGTAGCTATAGAAGGAGTAACTTAATTATAACATAATTAGGTATACGCGGGTGAAACCGTGGGGCACAGCTAGTAATAAATAACACACAACTAATAGTAATGAATGAACCTGAGAATATTGGCTTTTTGATTTCACTTGATCAGGAAGTGGTTCTTTTGATCAATTTAATAAAACGGTATTGTCCGGCCGATTGGTGTCAAATTGTGTAATAACTTGGAACGCGCATAATTCCGGCATTGCCCCAGCTCTGTGCGCAGTGCGAATACACAATGGTGCAACATTGCTGGCCGCCGCGCCGCCGCCGCGCGCGCCGTCTTGCCGACCGACGGTAATAGATGCGATTGTTAGAACATCAGCAAAGTGCATTCCTGTGTGACTTATGTGTCACAGTAGGGCTGTCGATGGTTGGAACTGGATTTTCCAGTCATTTTATAGAGCTCTGGAAATTCCGGTTTAAGAAATGTCAAAATGCGTGCCCGAGGAATGAGACCGAACGTGTCAGTTAGTAAAAACAAGTTAAATAAATATTTGAGCGTTCAACACAATCATGTCACATTCATATGTCAAGTATAAGAAAATATATTATAAAAAATATGCAGTCACACAGTTTTTTAGAAGTTTCAGTTAACATCATCGACTTCAGTTCTATTCTTGTATATTCATGATCCTGTCACTTAAATATTTATAAAAGTGATAGGATTATGCGAAGCACAAGCGGGATCTACGACCAGTGGGGTTACTCTTGAAACTAATACCAATTCCAATCCAATTCCAATATTAAATAGACGCCTTAAAACAACGCGTAATTTTAAAATAAATTTACCTACATTACAGTTGCCTCAATTTTAAAGCATGTTGTCTTCATATTATCTCGAATCTATAATAATTTTTTACTCATTTTGGCATTTAAAAGTACGAACTGACATAATTATTTCCAATGTCAATACAGCGGAATTATTTTCAAGAGTAAGCCCACAGTTCCCGCGCTAACGTCTAGTGAACAACGATCGTGACAAGACAGATGAAAACTTTATTACGAATAAAAAAGTTACTTTTTAAAATCTGCGGATTTATGAGAGAAACATTATCTCGAGTTATAAATTCCGGTTATTTGTGGATGTTTATTTGCGCGGGCGCGAGTATTAATCATAATTATTGTGAAGCAGTAGCGCGGACGCGGACGGACGGTGGAAATAAATAGTGTTCGTGAGAGAATGCGCGCGCACAGCGAAGAGGAAGTTAACTAAGGCGACGACGCAGACGCAGCAACCGATCGAATATGAGTGCACCTGATAGTACTCAATACTCAATATATTTATTGCTATTCCATAAAGTTGTACTTAGGTGGTAAATAATTAGATGAGATCATTTATGGACCCTGTAAGGCACAGCAATAGGGTAGGTAGGTAGTTTGTTAGTATCACATGCCTGCAGTAATACGAACACTAACTGTTACAAGCTCCGTATACAGGAATGTGGTCTGATAGATATCTACTCCATTGTCCCAAATTACACAGAAGTGACACGTTGCTACCATTCGGGCTTATATTAAAATACTGTAAAGCTATTTTGAATTTCTAAACTCACTGTAAATAAAATATAAAGCTATTTATCATTACTTGCGGCAGCGACACCGCCTTACCCTTAAAGGATTCCTGTAGAATATTAATATATATTCTACAGGAATTCTAAAGATAAGCCACAACGCTGAACATTACCTAACTTCATCAAACAGTTCGTGAGAAGGACTTGATTAATTTTCGGGGTCATTTGTTTGTGATATAAAGTTCATAATAATAAACTTGTGACTTCTGTCATTTAGAGCAGTGGCTATCATGAATAAGATACCTTGAGAGACTCCAGAAATACTCTTTCAATACTTTAGTTGATCGCCTCTAATTTTCCGAAATAGCACAGAGAAACCACAGTATAAGTATTTTATAATTTATTTATTTTTGATCCACGTTTTCCTCGAGTTAACGGCAAAGAACTTGTCGTCAAAGGTCACGCATCTGAAATAGATGTGGCTATAAAAATAATTCTACAAAGTGTAAGTCAAGGGCGGCGGGGGGCGGGGAGAGGGGACGACTCATAAATCCGAACACACGTCTACATTAAAAATATAACATTCTCAGCTAATGTAACACGTTTCCTTGCGTTTTATTCGTTTATACGACGATCAATCATTTGCGATATGTTTGATGGCTGTGTGGGTATAAAAAAATAAGAATGAATTTTGTGTTGCAAGCGGCGCGCGCGCTAGCTCCCGTAGCCGCCGCGCTTAGCGTCGCGGCGCGCTTCCTACGAAGTCGCACGAAGAACGTGAATGCTTGGAAGTAAGATCCACCACATACACTACGCGATACAAGTTTGTGTTCACGTCGTCGTTATAGCTGATGGATAGGTATGTCACTATAGTCACACAGTTCCACAAGGTATAGTTACATTCAATACTACACTGTCAATGCGTCTGCGCAAACTAAAGCAGTGGTAGTGGGTTTATTTGCGGTCTATGGTTTCCGTCCAAAAATCCCAGCCTGCATAAATGCTTTGAATAAATGACTTTAGATTTAGATTGTGCAGGTTGCCCTGTTGCCCAAGTTGGGTCCTGTTTATGTGTGTAGTAGTGGTCCACAGTGGCGACACACAAATAGCCGCGCCGAACGACACCGCGCCGCATTCCACGCGTTTATCAAATATATTTCAATAACACGTGAGTACGTCCTCTGACGCCTGCGCACCATCAGTAGATACTGCTGGCTACTGTCACTTTAACTCCTCGCTCAGCACTAACATAACATAGCATCACGCCTGTATTCCCTGAAGGGCTAGGCAGAGGTGTACTCAATTGTACACCCACATTTCACCAATGCTGTTATTAAGTCCCATGTAAAAGGTGGTGAGCCTATTGCCATCAACCGGGCACAATTCCAAACACCGGGCTGCTACTGAGAAACTCTTAACAGGAAAACTCAATAACACTTTGCCCGACCCGGGAATCGAACCCGTCTCCTGCTCAGCAGTCGCGCTTGGGACCGCTAGACCAACGAGGCAGATCAGCACTAAATCTATAATGTACATGCAAGCCTGGTCTCTGTAGCAGGGATATGATATGTTATATGCACTACAAAGCTTGCCAATCACTAAAGACAAATAAAAAACCTTCCTTTCACTTTTTGTAATTATTGTAATTACTTACTTTTAGATACCCATTACCATGTCGTTATGCTATACTTTAGACTAAGAACGCCCCGGGACCCTATATCACACACTAACCGACACTTTTTAGATGAATATTTAAATAATGTATAGGGGGCACCGTCTCACTCGGTCGTCGCCATTATTATAACAATAAGTAGAGTGCGGTAACCCGAGACGACGCGACGCGCGACGCCGACGATTACCTGAGTCCCGTGACGTCACGCACACACCGCAACGCTCCAATGTACCAAATATATCCGTCGATACTGTGACACCAACAAAACAGTTTTATTTATATTTGCAAGTCGCACGCACTAACACCGACCTCAGCAAGGTTACTGGCACCCGTAAAAAAACAGTTTATAAACATCAACTTAACTGCCTAGTTAGCAAGCTCACGCAACATCAACATCAACAAATTGTATACAATACCTTGTTTTGAATAATAGCAGACTCGCTAACTGAAGGAACTCCCTCACTAATGTACCTCTTAAGGGAGAGAGGTAACCGAGCGCACTGTGTGAATATTTAAGGCCCGTAATGTGTTGCGCGTGATTTGTAGCGATGTGACCTTTAACCTCTGCTGAGAGTGACCTGACATTCTCGCCTACAGTATATAAAATCACATCAGTATTACACACAGTACGCACATTTAGAACAATACTATGTGTAAACAAAACACTGGAATGTTAATGAAGTTTCCCAATTTAATGGCTATGTTATTGACAATTGATTAAAAGTGTCAAATAATAATCGAAACCGATTACAATGTATGCCTAGAAAGATATTGTGACGTAGGTATCTACTGTTTACTGATGATGGTTTATCACAGATTTTATAACAACAATTATAAGATCTAGTGTTCGCGAAAATTAAAATTAAAATTGCTTGCAGCGCTAATCGTAAGCGAAACTTGTTGTTATAACTTCGCACATCGACGTCGTCGCTCCGACGTCAGCCTAGTCGTCACTTTAGTTAGCACAACTCCCCCCCTACCGCCGACATCGAGTTTAATATTGTTTGCATCCAAACAGAGGAAACTTTTAAACCTGCAAAACTTTGTCTTGAGATAAGCTTCGGCTGTACCCTCTTGTAACAAGCGATTCAGCTGCTTTATTGGCACGGACACACGAGTTGCGTCCCAAAGTCTTTTCGCAAACACATATAATCTTGGCTACATCGGAGACACACGAGGACTGATTTCATTAAACATGCTGAATAGTTTGTCATAGGTGTGTGGAGCGGGACCGAGTCTTACGCTTATTGGTTCTCTACACTTGGCAGTAAGTAGTAGTACCTAGTACCTACACATGATGACCTTTGTTTAGGACCTGCATGCTCGGCGATTACGAGAGAATGTGCTACATATAAAACAATAATGTCACTTACTGCACCGTCCGACTGGAATATATGCTAAAATATACGAGTAATATAATAAAATAATGTCTCTGATATCTAATGCCTTTGTGTAATTTCTAACGCAGTTGAAGTATTTCAAGTTGGGATAATGTCTTAGTTCTCAGGTTTAATATTTATCAGTTGCGTCTTAGCTGTTGTGTATTGAGGACTAGTACTGTTGTATTGTATGTAGGTAGCAGGAGAGGCATTGTTGTACTGCCTCCAGACAGACTGTTGACTTTCTCGCCGTTAAGCCACCGCCCACGTCACACCGGCGGCGGCGGCGGCGGCGGCAGGCTACTGATACTGATATAAACCTCTTAACTCCGCTCCTCATTTATTTCTACGCGTTGTGATGCCTGCAATCCTATGATCTCCCACCCCACACAATTCAGGGAAAGATATTCTGGTATACCGTATGTTACGGGTACCGGATCTAGCCGTAGGTATCCCAAAAATGTAGCAACACGAAAATTGTGTAATTTTTTACTGAAAATATTTTATTTACTTTAATTAGAACGGTAGTGTATCTTCGTCTGTACAGTAGTGTCACGAATATATTCAGTAAATAACATAATGTTGTAGCAGCAACAGCTACAGTAAAGACATAAATGTTTTATCTGCCCTGGTACAGTAGGTACTGCGAGGAGGAAATATGTGAGTATCATAAACATCATAGCAGCCGCTCGTCGCTCGTGGCGCGCAGTTTATCTATCGGTTTCCCTCGTTTAATATTATTTTGCGGTTATTTTCGTTTTTCCTGATATTCGCGCCTTTGATCACTGCGCCAGATTCCTTGGTTTTATTAACACATCAGTATGTACTCATAAACTACATATTCTCATAACATAGAACTCTTTATGTAAGTCTTGCCTCTATCGCGGCCCACCACTATTTTAGGGTGCGCCTATTCCAGGCTGTCCTCTATAATGTGATACATCATCCATGAAATAGAAAACTCGTTGTTGTAGCACATAGAATTAGAACTGGACACATTCCATCAAATAGATTTGCCTTTTTAATGGGTAAAATATCATCCCCCAATTGTGAACTTTGCGGTGTACTAGATGATGTGCAACATTTGTTGATGGAATTTATTCGGTTTCAGACAGAAAGAGGTAATTTATTTAAATAATTAATTGTGAACAAGACACAATATGTGGGAGTGTTTAATGATATATAGTCAAAGCCGAATAGTGAAGAAGTATGTGTCGTGTTCAGACTCTTAGCGTTATACTTGTAATGATGATAGATGTAGTTACATTAGGATACAGCCGAACTGGCGTGCAATATAGTCTAAAAGTCCTTAAACATAAAAAAAAACTTCCATTAAAATAAATATGCTTACATACTTACTTAATAAAATAAAGTTTGAAAACTCGATGCATTGCACGTTTTAAGTATGTGTTCTTTTGCGGTCTTCCTTGTTTGTCACTTATAATTATGTTAAAAGACATTAGACAAGTCGGCCGCGTGCCAAACTTGAGTTCCAAACCTGAAGTTATAAAATTGGAACTGAGTCTATTTACGTGTGGTTGTCTACGCATTCTTGCATTCTGGTTGCAAAACGAGCAGTAAGTGTAACTAATGACGCGCGGTAATTACGCCGAGTGGTCGCGGCAGCTGGCCGACGACGCGCAACACTTGACGTGGTCGCATCTCACATACCAGGCGGTGCATCGCTTGTCTGCACTGAGGATCATTACCTAGCTGTAATTAAGAAAACCTAAAATACACACAAAGTTAGACACTTGAAGCGAAGAGCAGATTTCAGTCAGGAAGTTCTCCCCGCTCAATGATCCACGGCCAACGACACGGAATCCTATCTGAATCCTACTGGAAGCCACGAGAGTGACGCAATTGTTTACTAACTGTAATGATTACAGTAGGTATTGAGTAATAATTATGCGAACGCTTTCTACCTTCCGGCAAGTTATTTGTGTCGTAAAGTAAATCGGGTGACGTAACGGAACGTCCTTGTGGCATTAGACGCAAGCGCGACATAATGAATGATTGCAGTTAGGCCCACGCCGCACCGCGCGGTGACGGTGACTCACGCGCAGTGTGTGTGCGTGTGCGTGTGTGTGTGTGGCAGGTAAAGTCCTAGAAACTGTGGGAGTTGCAACTCTCAGCGCGGTTGTATATATGTGTGTTTCAGCAGGCTACTGTTCTTGTTGCATTGCCGAGGAGCAGCTAAAACCGTCGCGCGTCCATCACCGGCATCAGTCACCGCGCCCACTGAAATAGTTCCGGTATTTATTATTACATCTTATTACTTAGTCGTTAGTCTGGTTGAGTCCTATTTATTGAAATTCAGTGTCTACCAACGACTAAGTAAAGACCACAGACATTTTAAATAGTAATAGGTTATGGATCTTATATTCCGAATAACAAATTGTGAATGTGATCATCACATAGAATAAATATTTTTATATATTGATTCGTTGCTGTCTGGTGGTATTAAGTATTTTAGCAAATCGACGCAAATGTCCTGCCTCATATCATGGCGATACTACCTATATTATGCCATTGTATAATATTTTTTCCTGTTTGTCACTTATTTCTTTCAGCAACGACAACAAACTTACCTACTATGAGAAACCTATCCATAATCCTTCGAAAACTTCAACCACTTAACTTTTAAAGTTAAAAGTCGCCAACAAATAACACCAGTAAGTATTTGTACTTAGTATAGGAAGAGCTCGCGGAGACCAGACACTCAAGTGGCAAATAGAGAGTGTCTAATGAGAGCCGACAGCGCGCTGAGAGAGAGCACAGAGGCGGACAGGCGGACACGCGGACACGCGGACAGGCGGACAAGCGGGCCGCGGGCACAAACACCGGAAGCGGATATTGCGGCGAAGAGTGCAGGCGAGACGTGGCTCGGGGATGGATGTCTAATATTATACGTTATGTATTTACTGCCTGCTGCGAAAGCGTTAACACTTATTACATGTAGGTAAGTAAAAACTGTAGAAAATGCAAACGCTCGATTTATTTATGAAAATTGGAATACTTACTATTTTCTTAGTCATGAAAAACTTTATATTTTGATAAGAACACAAAGAAGTTTGTATGTTTAAAATAGTGAAGGGGGCAAATACAATATTGTAATACGAAGAAAGTTCTAGAGTCTTTATGTTCGCATAAGGGTAGATAATGCATCGTACAAATAGTAAGTAGCACTAGGTACTTCGTGTGGTAAATTATACCTATTTCTATGAAATATTAATGTAATTGTTATATTATAATAATCATCATCACTATTTTAAAAAAGTCAGTTAAACATGACAACAAGTCTTTCCCAAAAATACCAAAATTTCTCTAATGGAAAAAAACAGGCTATTAAAAGTAATCACATCCAAATTCTCACAACACTACTAGTGTGGCGCAGTGAGAACGTATCAGAAACGTACGTTTCCACGTAGGACTTACGCTTAGTGCAAGAAAAATATACAAATTCCTTAGACTACTTCTGTGCATTCTATGTGAACATGGTATTGTATCTGGTCACGTCCGGACACCCCCGTACCCGGACACTTGCGAGTAGAGTACGGCGATTACAAGCTAGATTAGCCGCGCGACCAGACGGCACGGAGTGCAGCCGCAGTCGGATCGCCAGACGACACGGCACGCCGCGCGCCGGCGTGGAGCGTAGAGATGGCCACACGTCACGGAATGGACTTCCTCGTGCACTATTATTAACGAACAGCGACTGCACTGCAATGCGCTAGTCGTATAAATAACTGTGCTTTACGTATGCGAAGCTGTCCTGATGTCGTCCTGATTAATTTATAGGTAACTACAGAGTAATAGCGAATAAGACTGAATAAATTTTAGTCAAACTAAGCATTGAATTTCCTTGTTTTACCTATTCTAGATCTACTTTTAAAAGCTTTACTACCTAGTAAAGCTTTTAAAAGCAGTACCTACTTAGCCTACTTGCCCAGCAACAAAGTTGATTCATGTTTGCTATTTTGCTACTGAAAGTTTGGGTTATTTATCTATATGTATGTAGGCGCCGCCGCCGCCTCGCTGCCGCTCCGCCTGATAACTGCACTTGTTTGTAGGATTACCATCGAGTGCAGTGTGTACCTAACACACCATGTGTGTACCGACCTAACAGTACCCGTGCCTCTAGGTACCTGCTAGCCTCTATACTTGAACACGTATTAAGACTTACACTACCTACCTAATACACACCAGCGAAGGAAGTGTAATACAGATTATATCAAAGGTAAATCGCATTATTTCTGTTTAGAAATTCTATAACAATATATTGTAATTAATTTTATGGTTTAATAGGTGATCGATAGACTCGTTATTTATGTGTGACGTCACAGACAAACAACTATAATGCGTTAAACGTTTAACGAGTCTGTCTCGTGACGTCGCCGGCTCTCCGTGTTTTTCTCAAGACATTTTATATCGTCGGCAACTTGAAAGCTATTAAGTATATTCATAAATTCATATAAGCGATACATTACATATAATCCATCGGAAAGTTCCCTGTTACACGTATAAAATATGTATGAAGATAAAGAGCGTAGACAGTGGCGCGTACTGCGGCGCGACGCGACCTGATCTACCGAAATAAACATCCGATAAACGTCATACGTATAAACGCTTCCAGTAATTGAAAGTGAAAAGTTATCGCTTGCTGACTGAGAGGCTCACTTCCACCCCTCCCTCTGTCCCTCTCGCGGGAGGAACCCGACGCCAGAAGAGATATTATTTGCACTGACTCAGTTACTGTATACATTAAGAATAAAAAAAATGAAACATTCTAAAACCTTTTTGAGTGAGCCTGCGTTGGCGTAAGAAATGACTACATCCGTGCCGTTAGGATACAAGAGATCCCTTAACATATCGATGAACACAGACAAGTGAAACGAACGTCCATGTGAGTGTGAACACGCGCGTGTGTGCAGCAGGCAGCAGCGCAACAACAGAAGGTGCAAGAGACGTATTAAATACAAGTTTATACAAAGGTAACTTTGTATAATGGTTGTTAATAGCACCGGGTACAAAGCGGCCCCGACCTCGGCGGCACAGGTACTAATACGGATCGTGTAGGTGAATTATTAACTTACACTTTTTACTGCATGAGCTAGTTCACCTTATCCATCATAAGTAGTTGACTGAACCGATAAAGGTACCTACAGTATATGCACTGACAAATCAGTGTTGCATAGTGTTATGAGCTATTAGCGCTATAGGCTATAGGTCCTCTGGTACTGCCTAACAGTGATAGACACGTACAACGTTTCACATTCAATATATCCAAGCGAGACCTTATTACAAAGCCTAGGGTCTCGCGCCACCCGCTTTCATATAATACTAGCTAGCCAATTAACATTTTACAAACATAATTTAAATGTTATAGGGGATACGAAACCATAAGTACACGTGTCCACTTGACCCGTTTGTATTAAATTTACCTAATCCCCCAAAGGATACAAGGACTTGTCGCTCACAATACAAGTAACTGTAAAATTCATCATCATCACCCCCCTGCCCTTATCCCAATTTATTAGGGCTCGGCGCATCATACCTATATCTGGCATGCTGCTAAAGTAAATGTAACATAAAAAATTTGAAAATTCTCTTATTGCAGGGCGTGCGCAATCCGCGATAAGGGCGCTCGCCCACAGCTGCGTGTGCTGAGTCCGCCCGCAGGCGATCAGCTCACACCGCCGCGCGCCGGCGCCGGCCGCACCCTTGTATGCAATAATATCAGTTATACTAACAAATACAAACTTCATGTGTACTCGTACATGCTACGTTACGTACACTACATGCGTTATTAACACAACAGTACGTACATAAATTCCACCTTCGTCCTTTGTATGAGCGAAGAAAATATGCTATTTTACCATTTTAGTTTAAAGTCATTAGTTATGTTAAGGTAAGGTAAGTATAAGGTATTATTATGAAGAGAGTAGTCCTGAGTTCGTCATTGACTGACATATCCAACAGATAGACAAACCTGCTGAAATTAGAATCACAAATTCGGAATGTACCCTGTAAGATCCTTTAGTTAGAAAGAAAGAAAGAAAGAAAAAGCTTTTATTCCCCTCAAATGGGCACACAGTAAAGAAGAAATTGATTAAGAATTATAGACATTACATACATATAAAATTTTCAACCTGTAGAAACAGTATTTTTGATAAATTACAAATATAAGATAAACAATAACAATTCTGATACACTTAGAGCAGGACAAAACACAAATAGATAACTAGTTTAAAATTAAATATTTAAAACAGAAAATACTTTAATAAGTCTACTTCTACAAAATTGGAAGCTGGCAACTTTTTTGCAAGCGGCCAACTGCCAACCTAACAACAAAAGGAAAAAAACAGGAAGGAAAATATACAGCAGAGGTGACAACTTGAAGAATTTAACTTGGAAGATGGAAATATTGGAAATTAAAGTTTTAATGCTCTCAGCTCAGTTAATTATAAACGTATACGTTACGAAGACAAACAGTTATAGTACATTAAGGTTATAATTTTTTGTCGCAGGATTAGAACCTGCGCCTTCCAGATAAATACTCCAGCCGCTCTACAACTAAGCCATCTCGACCTCATTTTTCCCGTCATAATAAATAATATGTAAATATGTGTTTGTTATCGCACTCACGACACAGGACAAATTCCCAGCTCGGAACAACGTTGCGAAAAATATATTAACCGACGTATCTAGTAGATACCTAATAGAGATTTATCGGAGAAAAATACATGCTGCGTTGACTCTAAATAAGTTGAGATAACGGCAGGAGAATGATGATGTATATTATGACAATATGACCTGACCTGTCACCCGACCGGGCAATAATCCTCGTCAAAGTGAGTGGAAAGAGTTGATATTGGAATCCTGCGGCCCGTCCACACGTGAGATGTGATTTAGTCCCTACTGTTTATTTATTTAGCAACACTCCTACCTACTAAATTATATAAAGACACTAAATATATTTAGGCACATAAGGAATATTCGCGTTTCCCCAGAGGAGCGGCGAGAATATGGTGTACCCTCATTTGGCGTGATGTCCGATAAATCTGTCCCGAGCACCCGAGCGTCGAGCGGCGCGGGCCGGCACGGGAATTATCCCTGATATGTGTCAATACACATTACACCTGATATCGAACGGACCGCATCTCGCCTGCTATCTTATAGACAGTAAATAGTTTGTTTACGCATGTCCTGTGTACTAAGGTAACGCGAACAGAAAACCAATATATTATAGCATTAAAATATACTAGGCTAATCGTAACGACACGGATCTGAAAAAAAATACGGATGTACCAAGGTACATCCGTATTTTTTTTCGTATTTTTTTTCAGCTTCGGTTATGACAAGGCAAGCCTTGTCATAACCGAAGCATAGATTACGCACACACACGCACACGCAGCGTACTGGCGCCGAGTGGATGAGTTTTAAGTATTTGTATGCGTTTAGCTCGTGTATGACAAGCGAAATTGGATGACTTTTCACGTGTCGTACGCAACGCTCCGTCCGTATTTTTTTAAGGTCCGTGCGTAACGAAGCATTGTTGTAGTTCGACAAATAATAATTGCTTCTGTTAGACCTCAATCTCTAAAAACATACCATACCTACCGACGGGAGAGCTCGTGACAGCTTTGAGTAGTGTCGAGGTCGTTCACCTGTTATCGTAGATTACCGTAATACTTTAATGACGTGGCCGCAGGCACGTACCGAGCTGCAGATTAGCCGGGTACTCCCGCCGCGGGTGGTCGCCGCGCCGCTCCAACTGTTCCGTGGACGTGGCCCAACAGCCGCGACCACCAAGGGATGGCAGAAGATAGTAGGTGTCTCTGGTAGCCGAGTGAGTTGAGATCGAGTATTGCAGCCGCAGTGGGAGCGCTCGTGTCGGCAGCGCGCGGACAACGACCCGCGACCAAATTAGCCGCCTTCATAGCACGCAAAACATTGTACGTTTGTACAACACACCGGGAACATAAGTCAGTCTGCGAATATTGACCGCTCTCTTTTCACACGTTTGCTATTTCAATATTTCTTATGTAAATAATAACATTTCGTCGCTATAATTATGTTCGTTCGCGTGTTTGTGGAACATTTTGATTATATTATATTTCTTAGAAGTCTCCGCTCCTCGTTTTCCAAGAAATCTCAACGACATCTAACAACACGACAATAAAAGGTGCCGAACGAGTTACATGACACGTTATTATAGAGTTATTTGAGACTAATTCGAATTCTGAAGAAATCCGGACAAAAAGTTCAGCGCGTTTATTTCAAAAGACTGGCGCCACTCGCCAGAGCTCCGCGGACGTTGACGTCCAATCAAACATAATTAAAAGTTAACGCTATTTGTTGCCATTATCTCTGATCCACGATCCTCACGTGAAATTGCACAGACAATTTTATTTTTCTCGGTGAAGTTTTCGGTCACCGCTGAATTATTGTTCACTGCTAACTACTGAGTCAAATTACCCAGAAAGTTAATTTTGCGCCGAGTAAACAGCTTAATGAGTAGTAACCACATATCTACTTACATTATATATTAAATGAAGATAACATTCGTCCGGTGATGTCGTCATGTTACAATATGTGTTTGACTTTCCGGACGACACGTATCTCAAACGCATTAAAAACGAATAAATTAGCGGCTTGTCGGCGAATGCGATATTGTCAAGTGTGTTGGTGCAACAGTGGGTTACTGACCTACCACAACGCGCCGCATCGTCAGATAAATGGTGATGAATGCGTCGCGACCCGCGGCCCGTGACGTCACGCCGCTCGGTGCTGGCGGCTCATGTGCCTACCATTAGCGACCCTCCCACGCTCCTCATACTCATACACTCTCTGCGCACAATCACACCGCTCACTGTCCACCACTAATGGTGATGAATGCGTCGCGACCCGCGGCCCGTGACGTCACGCCGCTCGGTGCTGGCGGCTCATGTGCCTACCATTAGCGACCCTCCCACGCTCCTCATACTCATACACTCTCTGCGCACAATCACACCGCTCACTGTCCACCACTAATGGCAAGCAATGCATCTGCTCTTGCAAATAACGTCACTCAATATCATATTTTATAAACGCTAATGAATTACTATACCTACCTATATCGTTTTACTGTTGTTCATTATTGGGTATATGAACCTTAAACTGACTTGAACGGAATCTTAAATCATATAATAAGGTAGTAACTACTGTAGTTTAGGAATTGTTTTGTGCAACCATACGAAATGTGCTATCTCTACGTCTGAAACTCCAATATTCGCAGCAGGCTATATTTAATTTACCAATAACTGGTCGGATCTTTACAGAAAGTAATCCTGTACACGTCTCTCGGATACCCGCTTACTTTGATATTACTTTATTCAGTAGAACTATTCCTACCTCATCACTAATCAACAACTTATCAAGAACGTGATTTAGTGACAGAAATAAGTTAACATTTATTTCATGAATTTATAAAATTGCGCGTATTCATAAACATTGTGGAATATGGTATATTGGTAGATGAATTATAGCTGGCAAGGTGTCCAGCTCGGCAACACTGATACATTGGTACTTATGATAATAAATGCTTCCGCGACGAGTCTCCCGCTCCCGGTATACGGCACTATGTCAACGTACTTTAATAACTACGCCGAAAATATCATCAAATAGTTCAGCACTCAACAATCTTTTCACAAAATCAGCTCGAGAACATGAAATAGGTATAGAATTAAATGAATTAAATTACAATGTTTATTTTCTGATAGAAAAACCTGTTGGACACAATTTAGAATTGCATGAAGTAGATGACAACAGGCGGTAAAAGCTCTATAAGAAAACATAGGTACGTGGCGATTATAATAATATACTAAATAACTCTAATATAATATGCTTATGTTGTGAGAGATCATGACCGCGAGTCCTTGTGGTCGTGATTGGAGCATCTCCGATGATAATGATTTATTGGCGACGGCGACGCACTTCAATAACAAGCTGTGTGCCGCCGCCATGCCCGCGCCGTGCGTCGTGCGGCGTGCCGCGGGTTAACGACTCCAACCGTATAC
Organism: Xylocampa areola; assembly: GCA_935421205.1. Lineage (NCBI taxonomy): Eukaryota > Metazoa > Arthropoda > Insecta > Lepidoptera > Noctuidae > Xylocampa > Xylocampa areola. The sequence goes on from OW285206.1 coordinate 21,326,902, forward strand.
TTGTATACGACAGTACACATAGTAAGTATGTAACACTTATGTACGGGGCTGTACGACCTCTAATACTAACGTAAAGAAGTTCCGTTCTATTCAGAAGAACGTAGCGCACACCTGGGCTCAGCAACACAACAAAGATAGCGATTTATGAGTTCGCTTGTCTGCGACTACGATGCTTCCATTTCAAGTTGTCTTGTTCCTACAGACCATTTATTATTGTGCGACTGTTTATAAAGTTATTTTGAATGTGGGGCTACTGTATTATCTGTTATATGGTGTATGTCTGAAACTGGAGCGTGGTGCGCGCCAAATTATATACATTGTATACGTCATCCTATGGGAGATCAAAGAGAGCCGCCGGCCGCTGCGCCCGCGCACGCATATACACACTTCGCCTAGAACTGGCTCCCATTTATAATATGTATACGTAAGTCGACGATATCGTTCACTTGTTTCCCAGAAACAATAATTGCGACGTTTACTACAGTGTACAGTGTATTTAATTAACAAGAAGTAGCGCATCGCCATCCTCGGAACACGCGCGGCATACTTATTTTTGTGGATGGTATAAAACTATATAGTAGGTACATATACACCAATCGCCGTGAATATCTGTTGAAGTGTATCAGCTTGTTCATGTCTAGTTGTCAAATGGCACATTCAAGACTTCATTAGATAGATTCATGTTAATTTTACAATTATTCTCAACTCGAGTCATGAAGCAGAGCTTGGAGTAAATGCTAAGCGATGATTTGAGGCTGGCGGCTATTTCAGGCGACGACTCCGGCAGCCTGTAGCGACGCAGCCTGAATAATACAGCAGACGTGGCAGACACCCCCGACAACCGACCCACCGCCCCTCACACCAAACGGATACAAGGAGAAGCTTTACTGGGAACAAAACCGAATTACAACCGGACACATTCACACCAACTCACCCAACCAAACACTCGTCCACTGAAACAAGTACCTACAATTAGCGACTGCACTGCGTCTGTGCTGAATTAGCTACCGAGGTATTACCACTAGTTCGGTAGCTACTGCGCTTGCGTCGCCAATGTTCAGTTGATGAATAGTCACATTTCGTTGTTAGGCTTGTGAGACTTCTGCATGCACACATTTTGTGTTCCTTCCATTTGCGCTCACTCCGTTGTCAGCCATGATTACCGAATGGATGGAGTCAATCAATAATAATTTATTTATTCGCTATTCTAACGATGCCCAAAAATACTTCAATATATTTTTACTACAAATTGTTGGGGGCGACATGATTTAGAATTCGGAGAGCTTAATGGATGGATCTCTAAGCGGCTTACTAACACTATCAGAAAATAAATAATATGAGAGGTAAAGCTTTACGACCCTTCATATATTATTTGTTTGTCGAGTAGCCTTTTCCTTATTTACCGACATAAATAGAGTTCATAAATTTATTGTTCCTGTCAGAAAGCAGATTTCTTTAGTAATAGACTTCATAAGGATTATCTTTTTAACCATATCATTGTAAGGTATACCGCACATATATAAATTTTTTTAACAGTTTCGCGTAGCTACTTTAATCTTACTTAATCCATTTTCCAAGAAACTACAAAGAAGCGTACCCGGGTAATACGAAGTTCTTTTATTAAATTTGTCACAGCTAAGCAATATATTGCAAAGTTTAGCAACTACACTCAACCGCGCCCGCCGCAGAGCAATCATATTATAGTTTTGTCACACAAACTACAGACTAAGATCAGCTGAAAGTAATTTGATCGAATTGTTTTTATCTTTCTTAAGATGTCCATAAACACAACTAGCACGTCTTGTCCGTCGACGTGTCGTCGTTGCAGTTGGTAGACAGCTTGAAACAAGCGCAAGTGGCCGTGATTGCAGCCGCACGCGCACTCACGAAGTCGGTACAGTTAGACCTACTACTTATACTAACACAGCGCAGTACTCGCGCGTGACGCAAGGAGGATACGGCGCCGTAGGTACTATACCTACGGGGCTACAGGTGGGTCTTTGTCTTTTGTGGTGTGGAAATACTTCATCGAGACATGGAGCCACTCATAGTCTTCCACAAATCTCTCGCTTCCGTCTATGCACATAGCACGGCCTGAAACGAGAGATCGCCCGCCCTAGGTACCGACTGCCCTTATAATATATATTTTTTACTTTATTTAAAACGCATTGTCCATTGATCGTGGCTAACTAACAACTGCACGGAATAACCGATCGAGGTAACACTGTTGTCACTGTATGTACTTGCCACACTTGCTCTGTGGAATGCTTACCATCACTTCCTATCGAGACCCCAACGTGCCTCGCGTCGTTCCCGGTTGTCAAACGAAGATCTATGACGGTCGTTAAGTTTAAAACCAGTCTTATGACAATATATCGTATTACCCAGAAACTGGGTCGTGGTGGTCAGATCTCAATTTAGTGAGGGAATGGCTAGGCAGAAATAAATATATATAATGTAGGAATGTGTAAAGAGCTCGTATCTTCAAGCGGTTCACTACGTCATCATTACTTCAGTATCAAATATCGGAGGCCTATTCATTATTGTCCGTTATTGAGATGTTTATGGTAACAAACGCCTAACAGCCGCTTGTTGACTCCGGTAGACAATAATTATAAATGATCGCATCGTTATTTAATGATGTTTAATATGATAAGTACATACATACATTCCTAGAAGAAACGTATTATATATCAGTTAAAAATAATAAAATTGTTATTTTCTAATTTTGATATTTCTAATGTTCAAATGGACGTTTGCGCACCAATTAAAAACTAGGACTTAATATTTTTAAGAACTAGGTATTATGTACCCATTATCAAGTAAAATAAATAAATTGAATTGAATAAAGTATACTTACGAGTAGTTTAAATTTATATTTTTGAATAAAGTTTGCCGTTAGAGGAGTAGTTTTTAATAGAAACATTTAGGGCCGTATAAATATATAGATACTTATAAATATTTACATAAGTTGAAACACTAATAACAGTAATAAGGCAGTAGTCACTTACTTGGACAGATCAACCAGATATTGCTATCTCTTTCTTCGAAATACTTTATACCCTTTATGATAACATTACCCTACATGATTACTCTCACATGGCCTTGTACAATGATGTCTCAACTTATAAACATGTAAAACCCCTGAGATTTTCCGTTTTGGAAACGTAAATAATAACCTACAGGTTTGAAAAGAGCTATTTACATAATAACTATTTTTATTTCATTTTAAATAAGTTATGCGCATAGTAATACTGTTACAGGGTTGCGGCAACTCCGCGAGATTTCGACTCTTTGAGCAAGGGAATTGCATGCGCCCGCGCACAAACAGGTTCCACTCCCGGCCCCACTCCCTCAAGGGCGCCGCGCCTGCGTCCCGAGCCCGTCACCCATCTCAACAGTTCCTGCGCAGTTGCCTCACGCTTTATGTGCAGTTTTTACATCGCAAGCAGGCGCACGAGGTCATCTTATTAGACTTGTCAATGCCAACGGTTTTGGTTATTGTACAAAAAATATTGTATTCATAAGAAGCTAGCGATAAATTAAGAATAAATAACACTTTTTTACGACAAATATTGTATGCGTGAATCAGTAATAACTTAAAATACATTACCATATAAAATTCGATAATCGATAAATTTAAAAGCTTTAGTTAACTAGGTAGTCTAGGCTGTAAAGGGCAGGCATAAAGTACAAATAGGTACACAACCTTGTAGATATGTAGGAGCGAAGCTTAAAAAAGGCATTCTCAATGTTTAGTAGAGTAACGAAGCAATTAAATAATAAAGTTAAATAAGTACTTACTAATAAAAGAGCTCTGCACCGAACACCAGACCCTCCACCAGACCCTGCGTGTCAATAAGCCTCCCCGCACACATGACGCACCGTCACTGGCACAGCATGCAGGGCTGGCAGAACAATGTAGGCTCCATAAGGTTTTTTTTACAATTCCATTAGTCTCGTACCGAACGATAGTAATATAACTATGTACCTTTGTAAGGAAGAACAGAGACAGAACTTACAAAAATAGTAAATAAAAACCACATTCCAAAATTCTTGTTCCGAATTTCCACATGTCCGAAACCTGCAAATATCCTGAAAACTGTATTATGAAAAATCCCATATATTGTGGGTTTCATAGCACTCGTAACCCTACCGTCTACTGAGTCGCAAACAAACAGAGAGGCGGCGGGAACAAATTCGACAGAGCGGCGCGGAGCAGAGCCGCCGGCGACCGCGACGTCAACAGCCAGTCAGCCACAAGCCACGCACACACAGGACAGGTGCCACACACACATACTGCACAGCGTATTGTAAGTAAAGGGCCTTTTACAAAAAGGACATTTATCATATTATTAGTTTACTACCTCGTTGGTCAAGTGGATCCGAGCGCGACTGCTGAGCATGAGTTCCTGGGTTCGATTCCCAGATCAGGAAAAGTATAATGGGTTATTAGAAAATTCTCAGTAGCAGCCCCGGGGTTTGGAATTGTGTCCGGTAGGTGGCAGTAGGCTCACTAACTATTACATGGGACGTAATAACAGCATTGGTGAAATGTGGGTGTACACCTCTGCCTACTCCTTCGGGGAATACAGGCGTGATGCTATGTTTTTTATGTGTTTTATATTATTATTGTAGCAGAAACTCAATAAATATTGAAACTTTTTATAACAAATGGTAGGCAATTGCGCACTGGTTATATATCCTGCTATACCTGTAAACAAAGACATACGACTAGGTACTTTAAATCTCTTTGTCTGTAAAGAAAGCGACATAATAGTTATGATCAATAAATTTGTTCACACTTTCCCTGAAAACAACTCGAGATGTAACGATATTACATATAAAAACATTTCGGGTTCTAGGAACATTAAAAAGAAAACTTCCTGTTTATAGATACTAGAAGACATTAATAAAAGTGGTATCTTTAGGTACTGGATATGAATATAAAATGTTATAATATATTATGTGTCACCCACGCTAAGTGGTCACTAGGTACGTGTTTTGTGGATATAATTATAAAATAATGATGTGGACATAATGTGGGGGCACTCAATAAACAGTAACGAGCCACTAATTGACAACACGACGGCAGCGCGGCGCGGGCGCGGTGTAAATCATGTGCGATCATGTTGTATGAGCATCAGCAGCGCGTGGGCCGCTCAGCCGCTGTCGGTCGCCGCGCGCCGCCGCCGTGGTCTCTACTTTACACTACACTATCCCATCTTCTCCCGCGCTCACATTTCAGCTGCAGCAATGTTGTCCAAAGTCAAGGACTCATATAGAAGAACCAGCCATCAATAATAATGAAAACACGTAGATTTTGGGGGCTGAACTGCCCGCGTTCGTAGGAGTGCACCTTAAAATTGAATCCCTACACGTGACCCCTGGGCAGTGCAAAAATGGCAACACAACGCTGGTGGGAGGCTTCGGGTGCGGCTGCTTACCACCAATGGATTGTAATGTGGAGTGTCGGGATATAAGTAAAACGACTGTTTCTTAGGACTGACTATAATATAATGCATTACTTATGACCTAAGTTAACAATATATAGGAAGGAAGGCGCGTAATACACTACAGGATGAAGCCATGCCGTGAAGCGTAGTCTAGTCGTGTTTCGGGATGTAGTCCGGTGCAACAGTTGTGGGAGATGGGTCTGGGCAGTTGCATCAAGTCCCCAACTATCGTTTTCCCCAAATCTATCCACTCTACTTAGAGTACCAAACCATGGCCTACAATCAGGCGAGTCGGTGGCCAAGCGTAGCACCAATTTCTATAAAAATAAATAAAAAATAAGATAGCAGCACCAAACATAAAATCTTCGAAATATATTTTGTGTCACCCTTTCGTGACCTATTACCTACTTCATGCCTACACGTCCATAATATCAATTACAATCCTTGCATTTAAAATCAGACATCCAATTATTAAAGAAGTGTAAGACCTCGAAGAAGCTTTATACAACAAGTGAAGGAGAAAGTAGAAGTCGTGTCGTATCAAAAGGTCAAAGTGAAAGCAGAGGATAGAGAGCTATGGCTATCGCTCCACCGACAAGAGCTAAGCTCTCAAATTGAAGAAGAAAAAGATCCGCTTACTCATTCTATTTGAAACGTTTTTAACTTTGCGAAGCTTTTACTTGGCCTTTGTCGCGGAGCATTACGACCACTGAGGTACAAAGTTTTTTCCATTACGTTCTGCAGCACGTGATGTACTTTTTGTGGTCGATGTGACGGCACCAGCCGCGGGCGGCCAGTGCGAGCACACAGCTAATAAGTCCGTCGCGCCGCGCCGCGCCACGCCGCCAGTATTACTTCGATATTTCAATTTCAAAGTTTTTGTTGTCCAACGGACGTGTGAAACTGAAATATCGAAGTAATCCTGTCGCAGGTAGTACGCAGGACATCGTACCCATCGTAACATTGTTTTATTGTTTGGATAACATTTTATGTGCTACTGATATTTTACGACAGGTATATATATCTAACATTTTATTTATGTCTGATCAAAAATACCGCAAATTTTCTCCTAAACTCGGATATCAATCAAAGTCAAAGTCAAAGTCAAAGCATTCATTTCAATTAGACCGTTTACAGGCACTTTTGAATTGTCAAAAAAATAAACTAGTTGCCACGTTCCAAAGTGTAGATTCCTGTGGAGAAGAACGGGCAAGAAACTCCACGGTTACTCTTTTTCATCAAACAATTACAATATTTTGGTTACATTGTATTTATAATATAGAAATCATATGTGAGAACAATGTAATATGAAGTCTATAGAGTCTAGTTACAATTCAAAACTTTGCCATGACAGTTTAGAGATGACCAGCCCCAACCAACGGCGCCCGTTCACGAACATGACGCCAGCGTCAGCATCACTAAACTCGACCATATTGTAGGGAATCTAATGACCCAACACAAACGCCACCGTCAGCGGGACATTTGAGTGAGCATGACATACTCTAGCTGCCAGACAATAATCAAATATATTTAATCATGTAGAATATGTAAATGATTACATGGTACTCACATTTACAGTATAATGAAAATGAAATGCTAAATTATTAGACAAACGTATTTTTAAATATTATTAGATTAAGGACTGAACAAGACAAAAAAAATTGTCCATCAAAATTATATAAAAATGTCAAAAAACAAAATAACTACATTCTAAGAGACAGTACGTCGAAGTGATGTTGTTTGTAACATTGATTTGTTAGTCAGAGTGCTTGTGGAGCAGGACCAGCAGTTAGCCAAGCATTTTTGTCATCAATGTAATCTCCTAATGTATAGTATGCTTGCTTGCATAATGAGCGTTTTATATGAGTTTTAAATTTCCTTTCATTTAGTTGTAGTATGTCAGAGGGAATTTTATTGTAACATTTTACACCGTACCCCATAAATGATGTGTGTACCTTAGACAATCTAAATCGTGGCTGTGCAATTTTGTTTTTATTTCTGGTGTTGTAATTATGTCTATCACATAATTTATCAAACTGATCTAGATTTTTTCTTACATACATAATATTTTCATATATATATTGACAAGGGACGGTCATAATATTAATCTCCTTAAACAGATCCCTAAGAGATTCGCGACGACGTAGATTATATATGGCTCTGACAGCTCTCTTCTGTAAAATAAATATAGACTCAATGTCAGCAGCACGTCCCCATAGTAGAATACCGTAGGACATAATGCTGTGAAAGTAGCTGAAGTAAACTAGTCTTGCGGTATCTACATCTGTTAGTTGCCTTATTTTTCTAACAGCGTAAGCGGCTGAGCTTAACCGCCCTGCAAGAGATGTTATGTGAGGACCCCACTGTAGTTTATCGTCTAGCGTAATTCCCAGGAAAACGGTTTGATCTATAAATTCAATTTTATCTTTACCCAATATAATGTCACATTCGCTACTTTTTACGTTTGGCAAAGAAAATTTTATACATTTAGTTTTCTTCCCGTTCATTACTAAATTATTTGCTGTAAACCAATTTTGAACCTTAAGAATAGCGTCATTCACATCGTCAAGATCCGGTGCACGTCTGTCAACTTTAAAAATTAAAGACGTGTCATCAGCAAATAACACCATTTCGGGTTGATTTTGGTACAAATACGGTAAATCATTTATGTATACTAAAAAGAGGAACGGACCCAATATCGAACCCTGAGGCACGCCTATTTTAATTTCCGAGCCCAATGAATTTACACCGTTAACTTGAACTTTTAGTGTTCTATTTTCTAGGTATGATTTTATTAGACTTAGAGCCATATTCCTAATTCCATAATGCTCGAGTTTCAGCAGAAGCGTCTCGTGGCTAACGCAATCAAATGCCTTAGAAAGGTCACAAAATATGCCAATGGCATCTTGTGCATCTTCCCACGCGCTATAAATATGCTTTATTAAGGTTACACCGGCGTCGGTGGTGCAACGGCCTTTGGTGAAACCATATTGTTGGTCATGAAAGATACAATTGGTGTTAAAATGACGTAACATCTGAGTTAGCATTATTTTTTCAAATACTTTGCTGAGCACCGGCAATACTGATACAGGTCTATAATTGTTAGGTTCAGAACTATGACCAGACTTAAATAATGGTACTACTTTGCTATGTTTCATGAGTTCCGGAAAAACTCCCTGTGCTATACTGATGTTAAATATTACAGTCAAAAGTGGTGCAATAGTGTCTATAATTGATGTGCAAACTTTAACAGACATTCCCCAAAGGTCTTCTGTTGATTTAATTTTAATATCTTTAAAAGCTTTTATAATAGCCTGGGGATTGGTGTATTGAAATCTAAATTCTGAAGGGCAAGCAGTTACATTGTTTCTCAGTAATGCAATAGAAAGTGCGGGAGACGAATGAAGAGCTTCAGTAGTTTTAAAAGGAATGTTAGTGAAAAATGTCTCAAATTCTTGTGCTACTTCAAAATTAGAGCAAATTTGACCATGCGTAGTGTCAAGTTTAAAATCTGTATTACGCACTTTCCTTCTACCGGTTTCATTATTAATTATTTTCCAGGTAGTTTTTATTTTATCAGCAGCTGATTTAATTTTGTTACTTATAAAGGAAGCTTTAGCTACCTTACATACACTTTTAAAAGTTTTAGAATATTTAGCTACATACTCATGAAAACTGGCACTATTGCTATATCGCTTTAGACCGTACAGCTCAAATAACTTTTCCCTACTTTTTCTGATACCAGTAGTCGCCCAATCAGTAAATAAGAATTTAGAATTAATATTTTTAGTTTTCAATGGGAAAATACAGTTAAATTGCGAACGTAATATTGAAAAGAATTCTGAGAAAAAAATATTTGGGTCTAACATATCGTAACTATTATCATTCAAATCTCTGTTCAAAGAAGTATTAAATTTTTCCAATTTTTTTGTTGTTATTTGCCTAAACTTTATTTGTACTTTTTGTGATGGTGTGTAAGAACTAAAAGTGACGGTTTGTCCACTGTGGTCGGACGGTAAGTAATTTACTATTTCTTTATTTATGTAGTCACAGCTACAGAAAACATTATCTAAACAAGTAGCTGATGTCGGTGTCACCCGGGTAGGTTCTAAAAAAACATTTGACAAATTAAAAGATTTAAAAAGACTTAAGAGTCTACAGCTATTAGAACTATCTTCTAAAATATTAATATTAAAATCACCACAGATAATAATTGATTTATTACTATTAGAAACTTTTTTCAAAACATCTTCCATCACAGAATCAAATACTATAATATTTTGATTATTCGGAGGTCTGTAGACACACACTATAACATGCTTATCTAGCTCAACACAAGACAACTCTATGCTATGTTCAACTGATAGACACACAATATCCTTTCGCTGTTTAGACTTGATAATATTTTTAATTAATATCAACGTCCCACCATGAATCATTGACATTCGGTTAAAATGACTAGCTACATAATAATTTTCATAGTTGATAAACATTTGATAATCTTTTAACCAATGTTCTGTTATACAAACAACATCAAACTTCGTTTTTTCTAAAAGTATTTCTATCTCTAACTGCTTAGAAGAGAAGCCTTGAATATTCTGGTGAAATAGTTTCAGAGTAATCTGCTTCCCTTCTTGACGACTATGGGATACTTCGCCAGAGGATACCATTTCGTTGGTCAATATTGACTGATCAGGTATAGGAGCATCCTCTGTTGTCTTACTCACTAGTTTAAATTATAATAATCCGGAGAGTTTGCAACTACAATACTGTTTTTCATTGGTAGGTAAATACTATCTGTATTCTTTATACCAAGATGAGAGTACTCAGATTTACTGGTGGTAGCTACTGATGTTATTGAATTGAAATGGTCAACCTCCTTCGTACAATCTGATGACTTAAAACAATCAATCACAGTGCTGTTAGTATAACTAGACAACACATGTACGTCATTTAAACTACATTTTGTTATATCATTTGCTATAACGGTATTAATATTATAAGCTATCAATGTAGCAATCAACTCTTTCATTTTCTTAGGAAAGAACATAGCTTCCTGTGTCAATTTAAAGCCACTAATAAATTTATTAGTGTCAAAATAAATTAATTTGTCACTATGACTACATGTCAACATATAAATTAAATTATTTAACTTATAAATACAATTATTTTCATATTCTGACAGAGAGTCAGAATAAGGAAAGGCGCACAGCATTAACTTTCTTATATTTAATTTTAATAAGGTGTCTATACTACCCACAATGTCCTTTTTCTTTACACCTGTACTATTACCTAACAATAGTACAACAAAAGATTTATTGTCTATATACTTACTAACTACTTTCTTGACTATTTCATTGTAATGTAAATGATGATAACAATAATTAGTTACGCTATGGCTCATACTGTTCTGCAACAGTGTTCCAAAACCTGATCCTAATTGATCTGTAAAAATAAATGTTTTATCTTTTTTTATACTGACAGAGCACTTAACTGTTTGAGCAATTACAGGCATGGAGGTAACAGGTTGAAACTCAGGAGGTGATGGTGATGGGGTGTGAGCACAGCTGCATGAGAGATTGTTGGTCAATGATTCATATCTCTCAGCATTTTCCCTCACCAAATCCACCAGCTCACCAGCCTCCAGCAAGCGCTCACTCAGTTCTTTTTGAGCACACACATATTTGTTGAAAATATCTGTGAGTAAGTTCTCCTTGTTAAGTAACTCTTCCTGGAGGCCCCGAGTGACAACATCATACATTTCCCTACTGTTATCCAACTCATTGGTGCATGTATTTAGTTTCCTAATTAAAGTAATCCGCTCTTTTCTAAGACTTAAATTTAATTTTAAAAGATTTTGTTTTTTAATTGCTACTTTTGACCTTTTAATTAATCTTTTAATTTTTATATATTTCTTTAACTTATTGTGACTTGAAAATATAGGACATGTGGTTGTAGTATCGTCACCAGTCAAGTCAATAGTAATAGCCGGCTCACATATCACATTAGACCTACTACCAACTAACTCATTAAATAGACTGTAGGTGCTAACAATCTGTTCACTGGTTTTGACCGACTCTATGGTGGATATAGCCTGATGGGCTTGGCATAATTCCCGTTCTAGCTGAGTTATGCGAGTCAAAGCTAATTCATGAGTGTCACTACAATGTAAGAACGTGGACACCTTTTGTTGCAGCTGATTATGTTGCTCATGTAAGTCCATGTGTTGTATGTGCAGCTCGGCCAAGTCATTTTTAAGTTTTGTGTTTTTGTCTATAATACTCTTCACTTCCACTTCACTGTCATCTCTTTCCTGAAGAAGTTGTTCACACTGGCGTTTTGAAGCCTCCAGTTCCTTCAGAGTAGCTCTCAACTTAACCTCCATATCTTTGGCAATTGCACTGCGGGTCATCATTTTCAATCAATTATATTCCAGTCCCCTGGAATATGAATAAAGAGAAGCTGAACAGCAAGAAATAGAAAGTTGTAGTGAGGAGAAGAGAGGAAACCAAGAATGAGAAGTTGTTTTAATGAATTAAATGAAGTAATAGTTATTAACTGATGGTATGCAATTTTATTATTACTAGAACACCTAGTTGGAAATTAAAATGAATTGTTGTTAAAAGTAGTAATAATAATGATTATATTGTTTAATTTCTTACTCTTAAGCATACAAATTCATAATTAGGACCATTAAATTGAGGTTTTAATTATTTGAGAGCAATAATAGCAGAGTACCTACCTACCTACTCTGATTTACATAAAAATAAAGAATATTTACTACAAGCTAATTGAAGGCTTTTTTAAGTATTCTTTGCAGTGTTTGCTGTCTGTAGCTAGTGTTTTCGTCTTCGATTTTACTTCCACAAGATTGTCAAGCAAAAGGAGACATAAACTATGCTTGTGTGTAATGGACGTGGCTCATGCAAATCTGAGCTGTTGTGAGTGTTTTTAAACTGTGTAATTGTGTATATTAATGGGATTACAACAATATACTCCCCGGGATTGATGATTTTAAATCCAATTTGTTCAAAAACGTCGTCCGTTGACCTGATGACAGCTGATAGGTTGTAGAAGTTTTCTTGTTTATTCGAAGATCTTTCGATAAAACACGGTGCAAACACTTGCTATGTCACTTAGTAATTAGTATTATTGATTTTACGATTATACAATACAATTTATACACTTTTAATAATTTTAATTGATATAAAATCTAAGAAGCCGTTTTTTCACAGCTTGATTGGCTGAGTTGCCAGCAAAAAAAAAAAGTGTGGCGAGCCTCAGCGGGAGGAGATTGAAATTCTTGTGTGAGGAGTGAGAACCATTAACTAGAGTATTTGTACACTGAATGATAAAGCACACCACTACATAGATAGCCCATGTATTAGGACCTTGCTGTACACTGTGCGACAGTCAGCCCTAACGCAAACAACACACAGACACCACGTCCGAATACTTAGGGTTGCGATGATCAGACATTTGGCGAATATTAATAACGAATTATTTACGACAACAAGTTGTATCAAACAAAATGAACGGCTGGGCACTTCGTGGATGTGTCGAGCGTTTAGTTGGACAAATGTGCTGTACAAGGAATTTCAAACAAAGCTCACTAGTGTTGCATCGCGCCGACCAGTTCGCTTCACTCACTTCAGCGAGTACGCACATCGACCACTATTGCATTGAATAGACAATGTATTACGAAATTACGTCGCCATTGCCTATTCAGATAGCACTGCATGATACAAGTGTGTATGTGTGTAGGTAATACCGGTGATCGGGGAGGTCGGTCGCGATGTACCTACGTAGTATACAGGAGGCGAGGTCGCGGACGAGAGGCCATTGTTATCGAAATAGACTGGAACTGACATCGTCGGCCCAACACCGCCGCCGAACGAAACACTCCCGACCACTCTCATGTCATACCGACTACCGAAATATTATTGCATTAGTCAATAATGTACGTATTTGAGGCACAGACTTGGAACCACCGAAGTTTTGTTACTGAATGATGTGTATCAGAACAGCTGACCTACTTTAATAAGCGATGGCTCTTTGTATATCAGAAAGCACTTAACTTATTCTAGTTTTAATTAAATTAGGAACATATTGATCCCCTTATGGTATGTGAACGTAAACGGGAAGCCACTCAATCCACGCGCGCCAGCGATGCTGCGTCTAGCGCACGTCGCATTAATCTTAGTGCGTCCATCTTTATTAATTAACTACAAGCACTGAACTCGACTTCAAGCCAATACTTTAGACGTTCCACTTACATTAGGTACGTATATCGAATGACGTGCACTGGTGGTATGTGTTGTTTTATGGACTAAAGTTGACTTAACATTATTTTCTAGGTATTGAGTAACTACAAAGCAAGCTGTATGTGCCTTCGTGCTGGCGGTCACTGCCCTCAGCATCAGGATAGATATGCTCAACAACTTGGTGCACTAATTTGACAATATTTTCGTTTCTTCTTCGGATTATGTAGTCGCAAGAAACAATTACTATACTTAGTATGTAGTAATCATTATGTCAGATTACAGTGACATGACCGTTGCCCCCGGACCAGGACTTCCTACTGAATGTTAAACACAGCCCAACCTAATTGTCAAGTTAGAAGAAAAATTATAACTTTAAACAGAATAACTACATAATTCTTAAAACTGAGGCGCATCCATCTTGGTGGTCAACCATAATGACCCCGCGTCTATCTGCATACTTCGGTAATGTGTGTCTGTTTATCAGTCTCTTTGTTGACGGACAGACCAACAAACATTTGGACATGCGCTTATCGCTCTAATGAGAATGCGTCGTGTGGCCTGTTTGTTCTGCTCATAAATTATTGATAATAGTCTGCGCTTAGATAATCCGTGTAACGTGGCTTCTGTGCATTCACAGTGTTTGAACTCCTTATGTGTACCTCCGAGATTTATTGTAACTTGAACCAATAGAGATACTACCTATAAGGTAGATATGTGCATCAATGTATAGGTTGATCATTCAGCCGGGGTCAAGGGGGGACGCATGTTTCCGCCGCTTTAATTGTAGCAATGCAAAAATAATTTGGTACTAACGTCAATTCGTTTCGAAGATGATGCAGTAACCCTGACATAATCAACCAGAAACTCAGAAACCAGTCGCTAAAGGTCCGCATGCCCAGTGGTGCGTGAATTAGAACTAAGTGTACACTTCTATTTGTTGTTGTTATTAATATTACACACAATATATATATATATATATATATATATAACAGTAAATAGTTTTTTCACCATCACCTGCAGTATGTCGTACTATTAACTGAGCACCCTGTATACAAAGCAATACCTACAGCGTGGCGTGCTCGCCGCCGCTCTCGCAGCCAGTCACAGGACACTTTAATTTCCTGGCACGCGCCGAGCACGCTCCGCATTACAAAAATAATCATGTCACTCCGGCGAACATTTCAATTTAATTGAAACGTTAGCCACCACATCTCCACGTTGTCGTCGCTCGGTCTGCACTCTGTCGGTGACAGGAGGCGTGCCGTCCAGAAGCCTGTAGCGTTCGCTCAACTACAGGGGATACTTTAATAATATGTTTAATGGAACAGTTATACTCGACAAATTAAACATGTGATGCGCACAGTAAGCGCGGCTCGGTCGTGCCTGTCGCTCTAGTAGCCTATATAACTATATAAGCTCCAGCACATACGGTGGCACGCACACGTGCGCCGCCTGACACCCGACACTGCGCCGGCGCGGCGGCGGCGGCGTGAGCGCACTTTTTGCTGCATCCTGTGCGCTGCGCCCTGCACGACACGTGTGCGCGCGTAGCACCCCACATAACTCTGACAAACAAAAAAAACTACGTAATTTCGTCAACGATATGCAGGACTGCAGTATCGTACACGAAATGTTACTAAATTGTGTACGAAGCCTGAGCCTCGGTACCAGTCCTGCCACTGCGCCGGCGACGGTGATGGTGCTACGGACCGACCACGTCACACACATCTAATTGTTACACAATTAATCGCATCATTAGACTGGCATTGAAGTGCACATGCTGCTATTGTGACCAATTTACATAATATCATGTAGGTACATAATACAGAGGACATAAACACATGCGTGGCGCGGTCACATATAAACCCTACACTAGAGCTGATTGTTACCTAATTTTAATGATTATTCAATTCATATTTTGAAGGAATATTATTATCAGCTACTTACTGTTTAGTTTAGTATTTCGCCTATTGATAGTTTACACACAATAATAAAATCCAAAGTCATCCGCAACGGAGCGGAGGCGGCCGCTCGGTTCTAAGTTCGATTCGATGGTGTCGCCCGGCGGCGGTGCGTCGCGGTCCGCTTTGATGTATCACCTCCAACAATTAGAACGGGAGCACACGGTCTGTTAGTATAACATACTGTTTATTGAGGCGAGTTTACACGCACCGAAATTACCTACCTATGTCAATACATAGGTTTGATAATCTGATGGTAGCTTTCATTATACCTTTTCAATATTAATGTTATCTAATCTAACTAAAATACATAAGCAGAAAGCAATCACACACAGAATATTGAATTGTATCTCCTTAAGTCTTTATATTTTTTTTAACTTTTTTTTTATCCTTAAACTTTGCAACGTCAAGCTTACAGGAGACCACGCATAAATGTAAACAGCGTGACGTAGTAAAGTGCTAAGCCGTTGAGGTGTGACGTCTTACTGGGGATCGACGTATCGGGGGTAGATGTCGGGGTCGCGTCTGTCAGGAACTCACTGTCGCGATAAAGGGATGGGTTCCCGGAATCGTGAACATTAGTGTGCGAACATACAAACAAAACAACAATGATAACATTAATTACTAGCTCAATTAACAGTAACACAGTATGTACGGTCAAATTACTTTGACAACTTGCGTACATAAATAGATAATATTATAGTAATATCTTAGGTATTCGCGATCACTACGTACACATTATAACAAAACAACTTTAAACCGCATTAATCGCGTGTATTATTGGTTTTTGTTTTTCCTGACGTTTTGAACACTTTGCAGCGTTCGTGTTCGCAGGAGGGGGTCCACCCCACGGGTGCTTCGGGAAGTATCTGTGTCGCATAGGCCGGGAGCCGACACCGAGATGCCACCATTGCGGTAACTGCCCCGAGGACACGGCGCAACACACGCTGGAGGTGTGCCCAGCTTGGGTTGAGCAGCGCCACGACCTCATCGGGGCAGTAAGGGCGGGCAATCTCTCGCTTCCGTCCGTGATTAGACACATGGTCGGGCGTGAGAGCGCATGAGGAGCCGTCGCCAACTTCTGCGAGGAGGTGATGCTCGCGAAGGAGGTGGCGGAAAGGGAGAGAGAGGCAAACCCCGCTCACCCCTGCCGCAGAAGGCGAGCCAGGCGCCGGAGGGCGCTCAACGATCTCCGGCCACCGTGAGCCGTGGACTGAGGGCGGCGGGTATGGGTGGTTCGCCGCCTGATCAGCAGTCCAGCCCGAGACGGCCACACGCGTGACATAGGAAGGTGTTCAGGCTAACTGTGGCCGGCCTGCACATACCTGGAGTGTACCATAACCTGCCGGGGTCGCGGTGATTGCTGCAACGAACCCGGGTCCTCGGTAAAGGTTGGAGTAGGACCGTGTGGTTTTTAGTCGGTAGGAGTCCGGCACAGCCATGATGCATTTTCCACATTCAAAAAAAAAAAAAAAAAAAAAGGGGCTCCACCTGCGAAGCAACGCAACGCGCTGCAATGTGTAACGCTGTAATGTAGAAATAGTGTTCCCAACATGGTCTGTCCAAAATGACCCATATCATTTATAACCCGAGATAACTTTGCATGGTCTGTTCGTATTCGTTTATCATTATATTTAGCAAATCCGTATCGTACAGCGCGGTACGTGAGAACTCCTGTTCGCGCAGTGCATGCGCATAGCTTGTGTGTGTGTATGTCGGTCAGTCGGGGTCGTTGATGACGGTAAATCGAAAACGCGTTTGTTTTTTATTAGAGCGGATCAAATGGCACCGCAGCCGCGCGACTTCTGGGCCGTGCGCGTGCGTGCAACGCGCGCCGCCACCTCCGCAACGCCAACGTTATATAAATTCCACTCAACATAGAGCTGCCAAATATCATGCTGGTACTATCCTAACATATAGCAAGAGATCTGAGAGCTATACAGTAACGTAAGTATTTGGCTATAAATTATATAGACGTTTATGTGAAATTATTTTTAAATAATGCAACATTTTGCTTTCAGATCCAATAGAGTTTAATGCAATTAAGTATCCTATAATATCCAGATATTTATTGTGAAATCAAAGAGACACTCTATACAATAGAAAAGTACGTAAGTAAGATGTAGATTACACGTACAGTACGTTATAATATACAACCTGTGGTACACAAAAAAGTATGAAAAATGAATAAGCAAGGCGCCATGTGTGGTAGGAACATGACTGAGTGCAAGTCGGGCAATTGCCACACTTTTGAATCGCCATTTGTGAGCGTTAGGAACGCATCTATAGTTTTATAATAATAAATATATATATTCTTGTAGACACGTCCCCCGAAAACGATGAACATTCATCAGTACTAATACTACATAACTTGTTTTTAATTTTTAGTTCGCACATAACAGGCATGACTACTTTTTCTTTTTGTGTTCCACTGTTACCATATTAAATATATTTATTTAATATGTTATCCGGGAAAATGGTGAGATAGCCCGGTTAGTGGAGTGTGATATTAGGATAACATCAGATCCTGGCGCACCCATGAACATTTGGTGTGACATAGCTAGGTAGAAGGAGACCGTATCGGTGGCGGTTACCACCAACAACAGCATTCCTAATGAGGGTTGACGTCAGGCAGGCGGCTGGTCATAAACCATAGCCAAAACTTTAGCAGCATGCCAGATATAGGTATGATGCTGCGCCGACCCCAAATAAATTAGGATAAGGGCAGGGGGATGATGATGATCCGGGAAAATGGAAGTACTCTTGAGATAAGCGTTTATCGGTTCAGGCGTTTAGAAATAATGGTGGACTAAAGAAACTTACAAACATACTGAGACCATATCACTCCTTTTTAAGCAGTCTTAAAAATAGAGTTGAGAACTTTCTGACTGACTTAAAACTAAAAAATACACGTCTCTGACTCACCAACACTAGTAAGAGTGAGCATCGCATGTTACATGACCATTTGCTGATAACGTTTGTGTTCGATCCCAAAAATAGAGCACCGCAGTAAACTTCGCTTTGTATTCTACGTTAAGTAGTTCAGTTGAGAGCGACGTTGTATTATAGTAACGGAAAAGAAATTGGAACGTTGTCGTTTTTGCGGCTGAGAGACAGGCGAGATGCGACCGTGCGAGGAGTCGCCGGAGTCAAGCGGTTCGTGACCGTTACCGACTCACGAAGCGCGACACCGACCATCGACCGCACTCCTGTGAGCTGAGCTACTGGCATATTGCTTTCTAGTACCACTACCAGGACAGTAGCCGCGAAGTGATTAATTTATTTATAAGCCGATTGTTTTGCTAATAGGATCGCGACTTCACGAACTTCACACGTAACAACGTCAAAAATCGGCTGTACGGTTAACATACAAAGATTTGAATGGAAAATAATTAATGAGTGAGTTAGAAATATGAAATATGTGATTTTACAGAAATATCATCGAATTAATTTATTACTTAATTTAATAAATGAAATCAAACAATAAAATATTTTTTACTCAACTACCATTTTATGTTAGTCTTATATCCTTTGAAATAAGGGGTAGAAGTAGTACATCTCGCCTCTTGCTGTTATTGAGCACCAAATTAATAAAAGTTTAATTATTAATTGAAAAATTAATCTAATTCCATTTATAACTCCACTAATGAATGATTGAATGATAACACGTTGAAGAAATGTTTATGTTGATCCTACTAAAATGCTCACATTTTGTAGATAGCGTCACATCGTTCTTCAAAACTGACAGTCATAAATAAAATAAAAACGGACTATACCACCGTTATGTGATACACGTGTGCTCTTCTGATGTTCGCATGATCTCCTGGTAACTGGGTGGGGTAGGTTACTCTGAAATTCTCTTCTTGAAATACTTTGACTAATTATCTTAAAGTTGTGTTACTTCGAACTAATCTTTTAGTCTATTGTAATGTGTGAGGAAGAGGCGCGTCACACACTACACTATTGCTGACCAATTACTTGTAGACAAAAGTTGTAGAATAGGCAATATAGTCCACTTGCAATTATAGTTATGTAATCTTATGTTCAGGGACCAAAATAATTTCATTCAAACTGTGTTAATTGATAGATGTGATTAATTAATGAGTCAGTCATCATCATCTCTCATTATTACATGCTAACGTTGTGCGGTGGTACCAATAGTGTAACTAAATGTCACAGTTCAACGTCTGCTGTGAAGTTTATGTGACAGCTGCATACAGAAATAAGCTATAACGTCACTGGACAACTGAATAGGACGCAAATATTTGGCGAAGGTAGCAAACATTGGCACACATATGCATATATTAGTTACGTACGTTTGTTGGTTGAGTCGTGAACAAACATTGGTGACACCAGTGGCAAACACTGGCGCACTGTAAGGGTGCGTATTGGATGTATTGTAAGAGTACAGTTGTCGTAGTACTTACGTAGTAGGAGCGCGACGCGCGGCGGCCGCAGCTCGGTCACAAGCGTTATGTTTACAAACATTATGAGGTGCTCCTTTGCTTGCAATAACATTCTGTGCATTATACATTGCTCTATTACAAGCTATTATAGTAATCGGTTCAATAATTAAAGGTAACCATTTCATCAATCACCATACATATTAGAATAGTGGGATAGTTATCCTACTAATACTATAAACGTGAAAGTTTGTAAGTATGGATGGATGGATGTTAGTTACTCTTTCACGTAAAAAGTACTGCATGGATTTTAATGAAATTTTACAATAATATAGCTTATACATCAGAATAACACATAGGCTACAATTCATAAAGATATGCTATGTGAATTGTCCAAAATATGACGATAAGTGTCAAGTAAATTGGAAAAAATCTACCATCTGCGAGCTATTCTGTCGTGCGCTGCCTAAACCCTCTGAGATATGCAAAATGATGTATTGTGGAATTGTGTATCTTATATAGGTCTACAGAAAAGTCTGCGATGGCATATGTCTATCTCTTAAGCATAACATACTACATCCATTTTAATACAAAAAAATGGGCAATTATGTAGCGGTAATTGGAAAGCGGGACCGGGATCAAAATTTCATGATTACTTTTGGTCGCGATATCCAATATCCACGCGGGCATCAGCTAGTATAGAATAAGTGGAATAGTTATCAGTGATCCGTGGACGTCTCCCATGTACACCTAAATAGTGGCGCGCGGCGTCTAGCTATAGTAATAAAGGACACCTAAAGCAGCACACATTAGGTACCTATCTCACTGTCGTCGCCGTAGTATACGGAGCTGCCGCGGCCACACGCGGTGACTCGTGGCTCGACGGCTGGGGACTTGACACTTGTTAATATACTCCCCATCGTATTTTTGGTCACTACGGCCTATCTCTACGGAGATTAGCCGTAGTGATAACAATCTACTTATATACAAATATTTTATAGAATAGAATACCTACTAACCCAAGATTTATGAGAAACATACGTACCTACTAAAATTAATGTAAATACGTACATCAACAATAAACACCAAATATCACACCTGCGTGCAATGAATGACAATTACATGCCATTGTTAAGTTTAATCTAACGCACATATTGTGTGTGTGTGTGTGACTTTGTGGGCACCATGGCGCATGTATAGCATCACGTCGGCCGCGTCCCCCGGGGGACTCAGTGCGGACGCCCGCGTACCAGTCCCGTCAGCCGTCACTCACAAGTCATGACGTCACTCACACACGATGTACTCAGCCAACTGGTCAAAGGGTGACGACGACTAATTGGCGCGGGACAGCGCCGGCGGCGCCGCGCCCGCCGGGGAGCGACACCACTGCACCTAAAGATACAGTACGTACGCTTTGTACATTTTATCACAATAAATAACACCATAGACTTAGAATATTTTTGCTACCACACGAACTTATAGCATCTGTCATTGCGGCGAAAAACCACACGATCACAAGTTTAATTAGGTAATCTGTTGAATAATATCTATAAGTTCGACTTTCGGAAGGCATTTTTGTAGCATCTAGTAAGTACATAATGAGTTGTACGCAACCGTGTCGTGTTTACATAACCTAAATAATGAACACCTGATATTGTTATGTCAGTCCTTTGTTAAGCGGATACAGTTGCCGAGCAAGCTCTGGTATTATATTATACACGTTTACAATAAAGGCCGAGATAAATTCCTGCGAAGAGAATGTCGCGGCGGGCCGCAGACCGCAGGACACACGCCTGCGCATGCGCCTGCGCCTGCGGCTAACTGCCATGGAAATTAGCAAATGCCAATAGTAGACCAGCTTAGGCTTGAATTCATTAAATACGTAAATATAAAATTGCACTATGTAATTAACTTAGTATATAAACTTATAAATATAATTATTATTTTTAGGACTCCCACATGCATATTATAATAATCACCTACGTACGTAAGTATGTCCCAGGATCGAAGAGACCATACAACTACTGAATAACTCATCATACATCACACATAATTATGTGTAAAGTACGCATGATGCGCTGGACCGCGCCCATCAACACAGCAACAACAAATCCCTTTTCATCGATTCCAAACGACGTACCTATTATGTTGTACCTACTGTTGTCATGATATTCGTTGGCGTCGCGCCGTCTGTCAGTGTATCACCGCACCTATTAGTTTTTGCCGCAGATCTCAAGTGCGACGTGAACAAATACATAATCATAAAAGTGTTCAAGAACTTATCTCCTCTCATACACGAGCACGACTACTGCACAAAAACAGCGGCGCGTGTGGCAACTGGCGAGCAATGACTGACTGCCAGTACTAGCATTAACTATTTAGTTATAACAACATTGGCAACACTGTGGGCAGGTTTTGGTATATTAAATGCTGATATATCCGATGAGATAAGATTATTGATGATGACTGTATGTCGACATGAAGGTATTGACAGTTGATTGAACATCGTGTAAAACATTTATCGTACGAAGCGACGATAAGAGACACGCTTGCTTGCATGCTTTATAAATAATAGGTTGTACGGGATCGGAGAATGCAATAGCATCCTTGCAAATCCAATTTCGGAGGCTGCCAGAATGCTATTTAGACTCGTTAATAAAGGATTTAGGTGTATGTATTTTAATCTGTTGACTCGCCAATTACCACACATAATAGTTTTTTTTATTTGTCTAAAATATACATATTAATTACAATTTTAAACACATAATAAATAAAATAAAAATACAATATAGATATAAAAATATAAAAACAGTACAGTTGTTACGAAGTATAATATTATACTTGTTCCATTCGAAGAGTAAAGTTAATTGTGTTTATAAAATTATGTTTGTCCAATGAGGGTGGCGTAATCTCAAAAGATGAAAGCCCGTTAGAGAAATAAACAATTAAAAAAAAACATTTACGTGGCTTTTAGTATTCTTTGGCTTTTATTGACCAACATCACTTTTATTTATATGTGTCTTTCAATATTAACTACAATACAATCCCCAATGAGAATGACTTTCTGAATTACTATTTATCATGCGTTAACAGATAGATAATAATCTATCAGACAAAGACGACGTTTCTTAGTTTTCACTATATAAATATAATATTTATGTATGTAGGTATACTTACCGTCAGAGACTTGGTCATCACATTGCCTCTTCTGCTGGCCAGTCCCTACTGTTGAATCGATAACAGTGAATCTCTCCTATAGATAGATAGTCTATGACACTCTGTCACGTCTTTGGTAACTACATGGTAGTAGCGCGCATGAGTCGTTAGTACTACAGCACTGCCATAAAAAGCAAGAGGACGGTACGTCACTTGCAGAAGAATATGTTTAGGGTAAACTTATTTCTCAAAAAATAACAGTTAACTTAAGCAGTTGCAAATAATTTACACCGTTCATTCGTTAATGAAAAAAACAGAGCTATTACTATTAGGCGAAATGGGTGTAAGTAGGTAACTCGATTTGGCAACATTCACTGTGCATATTACTGTCTTTGTACAAATAACGGTCAGCTATTTTTAACCGACTTCCAAAAAGGAGGAGGTTATCAATTCGGTTGTATTTTTTTTTTTTTTTTTTTTTTTTTTTTTTTAAATGTTTGTTACCTCAGAACTCCGTCATTTATGAACCGATTTGGAAAATTATTTTTTTATTTGAAAGGATTTAGTTTCAGATTGGTCCCATTTAAATTTTATGAAAATTGGTTTAGTAGTTTGGTATTTAAATCAAAATAACTGAAAAATAATACGTCGTCGAAGTAAACGAAATGGTGTATTTTGCTTTCTTGTGACTTTCCGGTGGTGTTTACGGTCTCTAGAATAGTTCTAATGAACTGCCTAACTGTCAGATTGTTGATTTTAGTTCGAAATTTGGTCGGCTCTGTATGTCCTAACAATAATAACCTAACTTTATTTTACTTGTCAATAGCAAAAAAAATATGAAAATTTTTTATGACGTAAATACTAAACCACTATAATAATCGACAATATATCGGGATTATGAAAGAAAATAAATTAAATTGATCCATGAGCGAGCGAAGCGAGCTCGGGAGTTTCGTGTATCCCGACACGGACAGGTTAGGTTCGAAGAGGATGACGGGGGCTCGTGAGCGAGCGTAGCGAGCGAACAGCCCCCGTCATCCTCTTCGTGTTTAGGTTTTTTCTAACCTTACGGACACAAAAATAGGAGCCCCGCTAAGCGGGGCTCCGTCGACCCAGCCACGGAAACTCAAACCAGAATACAGTAAAGTAAATCAGAGTACGCTTTTTTACTTGAATGGTGACTATCCATTTAATATACCTATACAATAAACAAACCTGTCCCACTGTAGATATGTCATTCTGCATTACGTCTAAAGGTGGGTAGCAGTTTTGTTAAACGTATCGCAATGGCAATCAAGCTGAACGTTGTTAAGCTGTTTTATAAAACAGTACTGTTTTGTAAAGCAGCTAGAGATTTTGTAAAACAGCGGATTCTACAATCCATCTGCGACAGATATATATGGACAGCGCGTTGAGTAGGTCTACCCATATTCACTTCCGATAAATCAGTTAGGTATGGTACGCAAGATTCACTAAAAAGTAAGAAATAAAATAATTTTTAACAAAAAAAAGAACCGACTCCAAAAATCTTTCTGTGTAAAATTGCACTAAAAAGTTATAAAATAATTGCATTATTTACTTACTACAATTTATATAAAAATATTTTTTTAATTTTAGAGTATTCTGAATAAAGTCAATTTATTAGGACAATAATATACAATTATTATTATTTTTGGAGTCGGTGCCAGTAAAGGATAATAAACGTGTAAGTACATTCATGAAGTAGCGTATTACGTTCGCTTTAGGCAGTTGTTGTGTTCATTTGTAAATAGGTTCAATTAGGTTAATACATTATCGTAAAAATAATGATGGTTAATGTACCTTTAAATATACTTTGCAAATTTTAGGAAACTTCCTCAATATTTTTAAAGTTTGTCTGGCACCGACTCCAAAAATAATAATAATTGTATATTATTGTCCTAATAAATTGACTTTATTCAGAATACTCTAAAATTAAAAAAATATTTTTATATAAATTGTAGTAAGTAAATAATGCAATTATTTTATAACTTTTTAGTGCAATTTTACACAGAAAGATTTTTGGAGTCGGTTCTTTTTTTTGTTAAAAATTATTTTATTATCATGCAAAAACAACTCGTAGAATGTTATTTGTTTTTAGATTTATTCTATATATCTTAACCATTGTGATTATGAGGTATGTATCGCAGACGCAGAAAATTGTAGATTTATTGTATATACCTGTACATATACAACAACGAGGGAAAACCACTGAGGAACGAAGTGCCTCAGTGGTCTAGTGGTCCCAAGCGCGACTGCAGAGCTTGAGGTCTTGGGTTCGATTCCCGGGTCGGGAAAAGTGTTAGTGAGTTTTTCTATTAGGAAAGTTCTCAAAAGAAGCCCGGAGTCTGGTATTTGTGCCCGGTAGATGGCAAGAGGCTCACCACCTATTACATGGGACTTAATAACAGCATTGATGAAATGTGGAATGTACAACTGTGTACATTTCTGCCTATCCCTTCGGGGATTACAGGGGTGATGCTACGTTATGATGATGCTATGAACCAAGTGCTTCGCATGGTGATGATAGTTAGTGATTTTGTGACACTGACTCCCTCATGTTATACTCGTGTATGTGAGCTACATAAGTACAACAATTTTACATACAAAATGTACCTTAAACAAACCACAATTAAAACTATGCCAGTATCTACTTTAAAAGTAAATTCTTGCGATCCTCGCGCTATATTTTCCACACACAATAGTGATCGTTAAGTAATATGTAGGTACTCTAGGTGCGCACCAATTTTTTTCAACATTTAGTTCTGCTACCTATCTAATGATATGTAAGTAATTTGACTTCGGTATACTGTTGACTGCTACAGAATGGGATGTTTAAAACCACATATCTGTTAACTAAAATAATAATCGTATTGACGTCACCCATGTTACTAAAATAGACAATCTACATGTTACGATAATGTTGACGGATAAATATTAAAAAGGTGATTTTGTTATTTTTTCCGGTGATGGTGACGTGAACAGTTTTAAACCAGATTGCCGACGTGTCCCAACAGAGTGCGGATAGGGGAGGCTTGCCCCCAAATAACTGACTGGTATTAAACCAACGCACACGCAGCAGTAGATCTGTCGACTATTAATTTATAATATAGTATATAGCGTCGACTCGACTTGTATCGTAGGTACTGCGTCACCTGGGGCCCCTGGGAGCCTGGGGGATGCTACGCTAGTATGTTCTGGAGCCTAGAGCCAAACACAGTAGGTACATCTTAGCATTAAGTAAAGACTGTATGGAGGCCGCTGCTTTCTCTATGATCCTGGTGAGATCATATTTGACGTCAAACTACCTACTACTATAGCGCGTGACGGACGTCCGATGTCCCAGTGCCGTCTGTCGACTGACCACTTGACCAGTGAGTCCAGTGACTGTTGTCCTCGCGATGTTTGCTCGTGTGACGGTGTGACCCACATCTGATAACAACACCTTGTGCAAAGCTGTAGTACTAGCGCGTTAGTAATCTTATTCGCGAGGTATGCCTGTGTGCGTACGTGTGTGTGTGTGTGTCGGTCACACTCGCAAGTTCACAACAAATACTACTAACATGGATTCACACACATCTGTTCATAAACCTTCGAAACATTTCGAATATCATACTTGTCCGTCGAAACACTTTACCTTTCCGTTCGTACAGATTCCTACTCATTCTAGGAACATTATCCATTGAAATGTTGTACAATTTTCCGTCTTCAATAATATATGCCTAGCATGACCACTATTGAAATTATAGCTAGGCGGCCATAAATAATTAATTAATGTTAATCACGCATTACAATTTAGCATTGTAGCTTTAAATAGGACAGCGGTCAAATCATATATAGGTCCCTACTTACACATAGTCACCACTTCAAACACTACAGACTATAACAATATTAAATCCCGAAAAATGCACGTGAGTAGTAACCGCTGAAAAATAATTGATATTATATCAATAATATATTAATTATATTAAGTACCCTCGCATTTAAATTGATTTGCTGCAAATAATATCAAGCAAGTCTGCACTCACGCGTAGTGTGCGGCGACCTCCATCACTAATTCATTTTTGATTGCTTGCGTGGATTATCGTAATTACTTGAACTGGCTGCACAATTAGTGTCAATGACCAAAGACACATTCCTGTGCGATACGTAAGGTCACACTCACAGCTGAACACAATAAAAGCACTGTTACATTACAATAATCAACTTGTGCCAAGTGGACATCTCGGGAGGACAGCGGCCATCTTGCGCGCCATCGACTCAGGCGCAGCATTGTGTACCAATCAATAGTCCCTTCATACTCAGTGCTGCGGCGACTTCCCGTGCTATATTAGTTAGACACACTTCCTTCTGCAGTTCGCTTATCATTATTCAATTAGTTCGTATTATACTTAACACTCGTGTATAGCACACAATAGTCAATAACAGATAGTACTTGTATCAGTAACACATTACTGGCTGACGGGACAGCTGGATGAGGCCCGGGATGTCAACCACTTATTACTGTATAACATATTCACAAGTGTTGGAAACGGAATCCGAACTAAAGATAGGAGTCCATAAGCTATCTCTCTGTTTATTTTAAAATGGGCCTCGATCACTCGCTGTCAGAGCTGCAGCAGTTCAGCACTCCTCGGAGAGGCACGTGGACATTAGACAGGTAAAACCAGTCTGCATGTGTCGATAGCTTGTAAATAATTATTTAAGCTGTTGGCTCGCTCATTAGCAGACACAATAGATTTTTATTGTTATGAAGTAACATATTAATTATAGACTAGATGATGACTTTTTAAATAACTAAATTATATTTAAAAATAAATAGTATATTTGAAACCAGCTGCACTATCTATGTAGTAAGATCATAAACACATACTTATTTAAAATTGTATAGGTAAGCTTAGGTGCGTGTGATGTTATCAGGGATGAGGTCGACCAGTGTTAAAATTAGTTAGCTATGCAAATTTCCTAACACACAAACAACTGAGAAAGAAAATTATATTATTGTAGCTGATTGGTGTATAGGCAGAAAGTAGCTGCGTCCAGCTTGTGACGTGTGTGCAGCCTGCGTGCGCGCATGGCCTGACGTCAGGGGCGGCCGGCGCGCCACCACTGCGCCGCGAGGGACGGCGCCACTAGGAGATATGAACGTCGCCGTCGCCCTGCTGACGGGCCCGGACGCCCTCACTTAGCCTTCTTGATAACGAACGAGCCTCACATTGATAACGACTACTGTGAACGTCGAACGTCAAAAATCAAATGATGCCGTTTTAATTTTCATCAAAATCGGGCCCGGGACTCCTTTAATTTTTTTTTTTGCTTTTTCTTATAGTTTCGGATTTGCCCACGCCCATCTCAAAAATTTACCCTATTTATACCTACTACTAAAACGTTGCCAACACTAGGTAATTCTGTATCGATTAGAGATTATATGTAAATTAACGGACCCGGAACAGTTATGTGTAGATCATACAAATATTTGCTCCGTGCGGGAATCGAACCCTCGACACGCGACGCAGCTGCCACCGGGCTGCGCGATCCTCGCTTATATTCTATGCACAGATTTTAGTAAGTGTGTTAGCTATTACATAATAGTTACTTTCGGTTTCGTAAATTGTTAAACGGATCGTATCGCGGCAGTGGTTGCGTCACCGGTGCGCGCGCAGGTCAACGATCATGAGCTAATGAATCACACACATTATTATGTCAATAAAGCATGCGTATGATGAGCGCATATAATGGAATAATCTAACTAATTGCAATTGGTCAGTGGCCATGTCGTGTATAAATGAGGTGGTGACATATAAGGGCACAAGCTCGGCGGTGCAGCGGTGAGGCGAGCCGTGAGAGGCGCGCCCGCGGACATTCCACCGGCGCGTGCGCATGTGTGCCTGCCCCTGTACCATAGCCCAGAGTCATTGGAACACACCGCACCACGCGCCGCCGCCGCCGCCGCCGCCGCCGCGATGTAGATAGCCCCGGGCGATCCACTGTAAGCGAACATGAATGCAGCGGAGCGATACAAACGAAGCTAAAGTATCTATGCACGTACGTACTTGTGAGAATCTCACTGGTCACTACCGTCTCGCACTATATCATCTCTTTGCTACTGTGTAAGTGTTAGTGTGGGCTCCTTATCGTTGAAAGAAACGAGCCTTCTGCACGTGTGTTGCAGTGTCGGTCTGCGCCTGTGTGCGCCTGCGCCGCGCACCCGGCCTCGGCCGCGATTACTAGCGACAAGTCGAAGGTACTTACACCTGCGCCTGCACACGTACACGACGGCCATAACGACAAACTTCACAAATCACAGCTCATTGGAGAACTCACAATTATTTATATATATATTGTAAGTATCAAACCAACAACGATACATATTACATATAATATGTTACGGTCGCGCTGGTCTAGTGGTCCCATGCACGACTACTAGATAAGCATGAGGTTTCGATTCCCGGGTATATGTTGTCAGACTTTCAGGCCTCTGACTACCCGTAACCGCCGTCATAGATCTTAATTTGACAACCGGGACCGACGGCTTAACGTGCTCTCCGAGGCACGGAGGGGTCTCGGTATGAAATGATGGTCACCCATCCACAGACCGACCGCGGCAAGCATAGCTTAACCTCGATCGATCGATCTGTGCGGCTGTTACTTAGCCACGAGCCCCTCGGGTCGGGCAGTGTTATTGCGTTTTTTTGTTAGAAAGTCTCTCTCACTCAGTAGCAGCACGGAGTATGGTATTGTGCCCGGTAGATGGAAATAGTGTCACCACCTATTATGGGACAGCATTGATGAAATGATGGTGTACAATTGTGTTTACCTCTGCCTATCCCGGGAAATACCTGATGCTAGTCAAAGTCAAAGGTTGTTATTTCACATAGGCAAATTACCTGCACTTATAAAACGTTTATTGATTTTAGTTGCACGGGTCCAAAAAGTTGGTGTTATGGAGAACTGACTCACTCAATAGACACTCTTAAAATATAATAATAATTAATGTTTGCATTGTTGACATCTTAGAGGAGTACTGATTCCTTCGAGGTTGAGGTTGACATTGATAAGTTCATGGGTATGGAAATAAAATGTAGGTTAATGTGTGAGATGGAATATTAATAAAGAATGCTACGAATACAAATCTAAATTAGTTAACACCAAATTAGTTACGTCACATGAATCATTAATGTCTACATTAAGCTCACACTCTCTGTGAATTTAAATATTTAGTATATGAATTTTAATACAATGCCGATAAATATTTATGCACGTAATTGTTTTAGTAAAAATACCAGTAGATACTCTACTTCTAGATAAACCACATAGAATATACCAATTAGCTTCAATAGATGTAAGCTGTACCGAAGTGCCATTGTACCTATATGTTCTGGGTACTGGCAGCCGGACCGGCTCAGCTGTCAGGTAGGTCTTTCCTCAAAACAATGGAGCAAAGAATGGATCGGTTTAGTGGTATACTTGGCTGGGTAAGCTGGGATCATGGCGCGCATTACCTTCAGCGGGCGCATTGTGGCGCATTCTCGGAATAGCGCGCACCGACGACGACGCGACTCGTACCTACTTCGGTGAAAGCGAACACCCCACCCCCTCCACCGCGTTCACGTTACTCACTATACTTTCGACTTGCCGAATCACCATTGCCTTCCTATTTGCATACTCCTTGCAATATAATATTCCATTGCATACATTTCGTTATATATGTAGTAGGTACTTGAATAATAATGATGTACCTACTCATTATCCATATTATAGGTACAGAGACAAAATATTACGATGACGTGTGATGAACGTATGTAATATTAATATTGTTTTTAAACATTCAAGTCCATTAAACACTTATTTAAATTATAATTAATAAGTAGGGTATGCGGATGCATATGCAATTAATAATACGCACACACACACACACACACCCCGGCTAGGCTTGGTGGCTGCATCACAATCGCACCAGCTAGCCAGATATGAAATCATAAATCCAGCTCATAACTCGGTCCAATCTATCACACGACGCATAAACAAATGCTATAAGCAGTAAGTAGTACTGCTCAAATGCGCTGCACGCAGCCTATCAGGAGAGAGGTCGCACGCTTGACGCGGCGGCGACTTATATTGTTTACTAGCTGATACCCACGTCTTCGCCCGCGCGGAAAAGTAATCATGAAATTTTGATCCCGGTCCCGCTTTCCAATTACCGCTTCATAATTGCCCATTTTTTTAAATATTAAAATGGATGTAGTATGTTATCCTTAAAAGATAGACATATGCCATCGCGGACTTTTCTGTAGACCTATATAAGATACACAATTCCACTCAAAGGGGTTGCAGCGCACGCCAGAATTTTCCTACTTACTTGACACTTATCGTCATATTTTGGACAATTCACACAATACCTTTATAAATTGTAGCCTATGTGTTATTCTGATGTATAAGCTATATTATTGTAAAGTTTCATTAAAATCTATTCAGTAGTTTTTACGTGAAACAGTAACAAACATCCATCCATCCATACATACAAACTTTCGCGTTTATAATATTAGTAGGATTAACAAAGCCCCCTTGCTTATAAGCACTTTCTCGTCCAACACGTGAGCGCGTGACGCGCGGGCGGCGCGGTGTCGGCGCCGTTGCCGACTACATCGGCTGTGTGTATTGTGACACAACCTTAAATTTGCCAATCTAGATAGGTAGGACATTGAATTTGCCACAAAATGGATGGTGACTATCGCCTAACTGCATAGTTATGTTGATGACCTCAGCATCAATCAATCATTACGCAATGGATGTTCGACTTTTATAAAGTATTCTGT
Source organism: Xylocampa areola (assembly GCA_935421205.1). Classification (NCBI taxonomy): domain Eukaryota; kingdom Metazoa; phylum Arthropoda; class Insecta; order Lepidoptera; family Noctuidae; genus Xylocampa; species Xylocampa areola. Next base: position 21,358,976 of record OW285206.1, read on the forward strand.
TGCACTATGCAGCTATGACTAATCCTAGTAATATCCCAGTGTTTGTAGTAAACTTGGCACCTCAGTGCACGTGCGCGGAGCTGTGCACTGTGCTATCATAATGATCGCTCACACCGTGCTAGAACAAAAGGGCTCCAACGTAAACATAACTAGACAACGGCACAGCGTGCGCGTGCGCGTGCGCGGAACGATAACCCCCACCACACACGCAGAGCCCTTTATCTTCCGGTACCGACCGCCGGCGTGAACTCGCTGCTGACACCGTCTTATCTGCTCGCAGTACTTTAGATAATTGCTGCATATTTTGTCGATATGTGCGCCGGCGCTGCCACTAGCAATCCAAAGAGCTAGCAGCTAGCAAAAAGTAACTCTGTTTGTTACCTATTCACGACTAAACGGCTGAACGGATTGTAATAAAATTTGGTAAGGAGATAGCATGTATCTTGGGCATACCTAGCTACCTTTAGTCGCGCACACGAAGTCGCGGGCAGCAGCGACCACTCACCACCACTAGTATTATAATATAACACGTTCCTCAGGCCAGTTGACGTACACAAGCTGTTGATCTATACCCGTGTCATATATAACGAGGTCACTATACCGCTGATACTACACAAGAATTAATAAAAATAAAAGCAATACCAAAAATCTACATTATTATCGATATGTTTTTGTAACCAGACGAATTCGTCACTTGTGCTGTGCTACGCGCGACAAGTACCGACCACAGCAAAACTACCACAATAATAGGCGCAGGAGTTCGCCGCCCTTTGACATCGCCCACAACTTATTCTTAGAGACGTTCAGGGTTTATTCTGAAAAAATCGCATCAGTAATATCCGTAGAATTTCTTAATTAATTTTACATTATTATGCTTATTTTATATCATTTGCTCTATAGACATGGCGCGGGTACAGAACAACAGCTTGTATTTTCAAGCTATGCAAAAATCGGAAACATCCCTATAATCCCTATTAGATCTACATTTATGTTTCATGTCTACAAATCGATTGAATTAATCAATTTATACCTACTAAAGTTCTCGATTACAAGTATATTAGGCAGTATTCGATATCAGATTTATAGTCACAAATTAAAATCGTTGACAGTAACGGCGATGCCGATCCTCCGCTCTCAGCGCCATCAATACTGACGTCGCGCCGACGTCACAAGCGAGGGAGACGCGACGACGCGGCGCGAACAAAAGATATCAACGCGCGAGCCACCCGCGCCGCCGACGCCACGCCGTCACCACGCCGACACCACGCCGACGCGCAACACGCGGAGGGTACTCACTACTCAGTTGGGTCAAGTAAAACATTATGTTATGGATTTATCATTTTATTTTATGTTCAACAGCCAATCTAACAGGGCAAGAGTTTACCAAAGCTCGCGAATAGGAGCTGGCATCGTTCGATTTAGTACACGGTACATACAATATGTATGTCGTAATCATATAAACACGTATACACATCAGGCACACAGGTTCCGGTCCGTCAGCGGTCAATCATACGACAACACCGATCGTAATCGTTACGGGAATACAAAATAATACTGAAGAATAAATATTCACTATAACTAAGTACGTTAAAGTACATTAAAGCTCGAGCCTCAGAGGGCAAAGTGTTCACGTCACTGCACCGAGCGCGTGACGTCACACCGCCGCCGCCGCTTAGCACACGGTCTCCATGGGGATGCGCGGCGCGGGCGCGGGCGCGGGCGCGGGGGCGGCGGGCGCGGGGGGTGCGGCCGGCGCCGGCGTGGTGTGCGTGAGCGACTCCCCGCACGACGGCAGGTGCGTGGACGAGTGCGTGTTGCGCGCGCCGCCGTCGCGCCCGCGCGCGCAGCACGCCGCTGCCGCGCGTTTGAGCGCCGCCCACGCATGCGGCTGGCAGCCCACCACCAGGAAGATGAACACACCCTGCAGCGCGTTTAGCAGGTCGGTGGCGTACCACACGTAGTCGGGCCCGCCCGCCGCCCACGAAACCACGTCCGCACCCCACGTCACGCCCATCACCACCACCAGCTTGGCGCAAACGCGTCCTAAAGCCGCCCTGAAAATTACACCACTTTCATATTCGTTCCTGTACAAATCAACCCTCGGTATACCGTGACAGATATTAGGCAGCTTACCGTTCGGAAGTGGACTTGACTTCGTCGCGCCGCCAGAGGCCGCACGTGAGCTGGCGGGTGGTCGATATGAAGAGCGCCAGGTTGACGAGCAGCAGCACGCCGACCGGCCCGAAGAAGTACACGAGGATCTCCATGTCGCCGTAGAACCAGCAGCGCTGCACGGCGAAGCGCGGGCGCAGGAAGGGCGCGGCGGCGGCGGGCGGCAGGCTGTCGAGCGCGGCGGCGGCGCCGGCCAGCAGCAGCGGCCCCCCCCACGCATACACCATGTACACGCGCAGCCGCCACAGCTCCTGGCCGCGCTCCAGCGACGTCGGCCGGAAGTCGCTGCGGAGTGCGGACACACTTGTACTACCTACTGTACGACGCGACGCGCTCTGCGACACCGACGTGTCCCACCAAGCATTTATTTCAATTAGACCATCTAAAGGCATTAAACGTTCGTTCGTTACAAACATATTACCGCGCTCCGAGTAAGCCGGGTGACACTTGCAGATGACTCGCGAATGAATTAATAATGGACATCCATCTGACGGACAAATGCCAGAACTGTCAAAAGTAACCTGGTCAGCGCCAGGCGGAGCGTCCGGTCACGGGTCACCGGTCACTGAGCACAGTGCATGTGCAACAATCACGACTGGCTGTCAGCTCACGAGTGTATGTAACGCTCATATAGACTCGCACGTAGCCGACATGCGACATCCAGGCCACACACTGTGACGCCCGGTGGACCTATCGTACTGCACACACTCAATTCATCCCTAAACAAATACCATTGTTAGGACACAGCTTAGGAAAGGTTCTCACAATATGATATTGTTGTTTGCAACATCACTTAACTAGGTACCTATATTCCGTAGAGCACTTTTCTTTATTTAGGCGGTTCTGTTAATCTTGACCGAGGCGCCCCGAAGTACGTACTTAAATATAATTGTTGATTGTTATTTATTATTATTACGTAAGTTGCATTGCATGAATCGAACGCTAGTCGCAAAGAACATAATACCCAAGTGGTATGTACGAGTACATAGGTACACAAGTATTGTATTCTTGCATTGTTCGGATTGTCAGAACGCTCAAGTGATTCCAAGTAATGTTAGCACGGACACTCGCATTATACTTATTCTATACTATGAGACAACTAACTGTAGCGGCAATAGAGGAGTCATTTGTAATTGTACACATCTGTATACATCATACATATTTAAAAAAAAAACTTATTAGTATAGTAGTAGCACAAATTTTTGTTAATTTTCTTCTTTATAGTTCTTACTTTGTGATGCGGCGGTAAAAAGAAAAACTACCTCCATTTTGTGTAGTATATGTAGGCAATTTTTCGGCCGACCAGCAACAGGCCCGAGGAGGTGGCGCGAACCTCTCACGCTAGTTCCTTATGCGGTGTCTCAAATGATGGGATATAATTTGCCACGTATATAGTCTGGTGGGGCGGCAGATGCTGCTGCGATCCCGGAATCACGGTATTAAGGTGGGTATATATATGTGAAAGTAATACATAACTTTAAAGTACAAGGTCTGACATAATTGTATATACTTTATTTATTTATTATTTTATCATTTAAAGACAAAGAGTCAAACGAGAGAATTAAGAGCACAGGTAAACTAAAGAGAAGCTCATCTCTTTACTTGACGTCTGCTCTTAATTCTCGTTTGACTCTTTTATTTATCTTTGTTTTCTTTAATATTGCCTCGGTGGATTAGTGGCCCCAAGCGCGATTGCTGAGCAGGTCTCAGGTACGATTCCAGGGTCGGGCAAAGGATTACTGAATTTTTCTGTTGAGGAATTCTCAGTAGTAGCCTGGAGTTTGGAAATGTGCCCGGTAGATGGCAATAGGCTCACCACCATGGGCCAGCACATAACAGCATTGGTGAAATGTTGGTGTACAACTGTGTAGACCTTTACCTACCCCTTCGGGGAATACAGGCGTGATGCTATGTTGTTTTATTTAATATTACTATCTATGATTTTGTTTTTACTTTAAGTATGAATAACTTCATGACCTCAAAAAGAAGTAAAAAAAAAACTGCCTAGCCTTTTCCGATTACATTGGTGTCGGCTTTCAGTCAAACCGGATGCAGCTTAATACAAGTATTTTACATGGAGCGACTGCCTATCTGACCTCCACAACCCAGTTACTGGGTAACACGATATCTCGTGGTATGACTGGTTGTCACAATTTCAGGCCTCCGACTACCCGTAACGGCTGTCATAGAGCCTTAATTTGACAACCGGGACCGATACCTTAACGTGCCCACCGTTTTGTAAAACAGCGGGTTCTACTAATCCGTACGTCAGGTACGTATTAGACCTTTGTAACGCGCGCAATGTGTACAGCTACAGCTGCTAGAGGGATTGTTAGGGTGATTGGGCCGGTTTACGACCACTTAGTGGACTTGTGATTCGTAAAGTAACATTATTATTTATATACTAGGTGCAAATATTTTGAAGTTATACCATTTAAGTGAAATAAAAAACTTTAAAAGTACAAGGTCCGACATCATTTGATGTATTCTATTAATTAATTATTTTATAATTTATCAAAATGTGCTGCTTTTTCAGTTCTCGGACATCTACGTCAGTTTACGTCCACTTTTCAGGTTGGTTCTCGACCATTAAATGAACTCAAAAGCTATGACATCTAGGTCGAAAATAAAATAGACTATCTCTTTCTTTAGCTTATCTGCATTTTACCTCTGCTCATAGTTCCCTCTTATTTCACTTTGTTCTGTTTAATATTAACATAATTAATTATTGTTTTACTTATTTATGATTTACTTTATGACCTCCAAACACAGGTAATTTTGTTAAATATAATCTAATAATGGTCGACCACTACTCAGTTGTCGACCACCATGATTACCAGTTTTTTAAGATCTTAGGATTTTATTATTTGGTACAATTAGCTGGTCACAAACTGACGTGTTAATGAATCGTGCCGTAATGAATAGAAAAGGTCAAAGTATTTTACATCACACCATACAGTAAGTAACTTCAATAAATTATTAAGCTATTACAGCTGCAGAGCTAGTTCCCGACCAGGTGGTCGTAAACTGACAGAAGCGTCATTTTAGTCAGTTAGTTGAGCGACCACCTATTATTTTAATTAATTAAACATTCATATTATTCAATATATTCAATACATTATTGGTTTATAAGAAAATACTTATATATTTTGACACACCAAGCATATAAATATAAACATATATGTTACACACATATATATGTTTAAAACTATAATGTTACATGTTTTATTCACATTTGAAAATGTTCCTGCTCACTAATTGTTACGATAATTTTGTGACGCGTGTACAATAGTTCACCTAATTGAGCAGCATTAAGCTATCTTAGGTAGACAAACAATGACACGGGAGAATGAGACATATTGAGCTTGCGTTTACCAACAAAACGAACGCTTGCCGAACTTCAATTGGACAATTTTTGTGATTTACGTGGTCAAGAACGGTAAAGATCGTAGCAGGTGGCGTTCCGTAGTTTCTGCCTACCCCATGGGAGAAGGGCGTGGGTTTATGTATGTATGGTCAAGAACCAGTGGTGGTCGGCGAACTAGCGTAGTCACCCTATTGTTTGTTTGTACCACGTGCGCTCTACCGACGCGCGACGCCGACGCCGACGCACTTGTCAAACACTCGCCAAATTAGTGTTTGTATGGGCGGTGAATGTGCCCAAAATTGAACATGAGAAAATAAGACGAATTACGAAACAAAAGAGGTTCTAGTCGTAGGTATCTCTTCTTGATCAACGTCTTGTAAACATAAATAGTGAAACACGTATAGGTATCGATAATTAGATACCTATACGTTTCGTTAATACGAAAACTGCGAAAGCATCTAAGCGGATGGCTTGGGTTATGGGTATGATTGACCAATACTTATATTTATATCTGGTACCTATCTGGTCAAGTCAAGGTTGAGACGGATATTAATACAATAATACAACAGAGTCACAACAATTACTGCAAGCAATAAAACTTACCGAAAAGTCCACCAGATGTTGAAACACATCGTGTTGAGCCAGAAGAATGCCGACAGGAACAGGAAGTGCATACACACCGCTGCACCGCACATGGAACAAACGAGCCGCGTCAGCGATCGATGGAAACACGCGCACGACAACATTCACGACACAGCACCGAGCCAGCCTCACCGAGTGCGCGACACAGCGCGGGCGGCACGCGGTCGCCGGCCAGCTGCGTGGCGGCCAGCAGCACGTCGCCCAGCATCAGCGCCGCCACGTAGTGCGTCTGGCAGCGCCAGTGCAGCGCGTGGTGCGCCGCCGGCAGCGCGAAGCCAGCCGCCAGCGTGGCCGCCAGGAACGCCGCGCCCACCGCCAGCCCCGCCCCGTACAGCGCGTGGCGCGTGGCCTGCACGCCCGGCCGCAGCGAGCGCGCCGCCGCCTCGCACGCCAGCACGCGCGCGCCCGCCTCGCCCAGCACCGCCTCCGCGCACCACGCGCCCGCCGCCAGCCGCTCGCCGCCGCCGCCGGCCGCCCGCAGCTCCAACGCGCCGCGCGCCGCCAGCCGGGCCCCGCTCAGCGCGCCCGCCACCGCGTAGCGCGAGCCCTCGGCGCACGCGGGCCAGCCGGTGCCCACCGCGCTGCTGTTGGCGAGCGCGCGCAGCTCCTCCAGCGCCTCCAGCGCGCGCTCCGGCTCAGGGACGCAGCGCGCGCCATCAAACGCGCTTCCCTCCGCGCAGCACTTGGCGGGCTTCCATGGCACGTCCTCCGCGCACACGAGTGCCGCAGTCATGTCGGCGCAGTATCGGTCAGGTGGCAGCGGAGTCGAAGCTCCGCGGAGTAGCATGGAACCATTGTTGGCGAGCAGGGCGTACGGCGCCGCGTGTTCGGGCAACACACGCAGTGGTTCACAAGCGGGCAGCTTGCCCTGCACGATCCGCCAATGAGGCGGCAGGAAGCCCGGCTCGAGAAAGCCGCCCCGCGCCGGCGCGTATATCCTCGGGGTCCAGGTAACGGGGCCCGTGACGGGGCCACACGCCGTGGTGACGGCCGCCGGCTCCAGCACAGCGACCCGAAGCGCGGCAGCGGTGAGTGCCTGGCCCGGCGGGCAGCAGCGCGGCACGGCCAGCGGCGCCGGTTTCACGCCGCCCGCTGCCGCCCACACCATGCTCCATGCTGCCAATACAGCGACGATGAACAACATGTCGCCGCTGGTTCACCGATCACACCGATGATGATACGGCCGCTGGGTCTGCATCGCAGCACCACACACTGATACACTTTATTTTGTGATTATTTGTTCGGAATTAACAAATGCACTGGTTAGTCAAACGCACAGATTTGAATCCGGAGGGATTTTCAGATAGGTAGTTCCAAAATCTTATATAAAATATTCACTAAACGAAATCACGATATAACACGTGTTGTAAGGTCTGAAGCGCAGCGGACGTAACCTCCCGCCTCGAGAGCTGGCACGATACTGTCGGTAGACTCGGTCGCGCGGCCAGCTGACTGGTGTCGGCCGCGGGCCGGTGTCGCGACTCGCGCGGGGCGTTCGCCCCCCACGTCTGCACGGTGCCGCCGCGCGACCACAACGACGACTGGTGAATTACTTGAGTGAGACGACGGGAGTAGCGTGGCAAATACCATGGACGAATTATTAAATTGGTACTTTAAGTAAGTACCTATTAAAAATCAACACAGTATACGCCATTCATGAAGAAATATGCAAATGTATATAGGTAGGTAGGGTACTGTTGTAAAGTCGTCTGGTAGTAGTTGGAAGCAGGGTTGGAAGGTAACAATTAACCAACAATCACAAACAATGATGGCTAAAGCGCCAAACTCTCACGAGATTAGACTTATTAAAAATGTATTCTTAATGTAAAATAGAGAATAAAATTTATTGTTTACAAAAAGTTTGTGCGAAATGTTCATAAAAGTGAGTAACTACTAATAAATCTAATTGCACAGTAAGCACTTGTCGAAGTAGGTGTGTAGATCCCTACCTACCTCCTTTCCACTCGCTCGTCAAGCTGTTTTTAATGTACTACATACAAATGGTTAGGTACCTAAACTTATTCGTTTTAATTAATTACAGAAATAAAAGCTTGTTTTTAAAAAAGCTTTTTTTTATGGTACTGATTATTTTATTTTGGTACTTTTAGTTAGTACCTACGTCATATATTTTCAGCACATGTAGTTACACAGGAGCACGGCATGTTTTGTTTTGTTAAGTTTGAAGCAAGTCCATGTTACTATCCCATGAGGAGTGCCTCCGTGCGACGATCCTGGCTGCAGCACCAGGGTATCCAGGGTACATATTTTATTATCATTAAACTATGATCATCATCGAATTAATATTACTTTACTGACAATTAAAATACTCATCGAGATCAATCTAACGAGCCCAAACACGACGACGCTGTTATGTTTAATTGCGGAGTTCCTATGGCCACGTTCCCAGTTTATCATAACACCCTGCAAATGCAAACCACCTAGGGATATATAGGTAGTACTTGTCGAGACAAATCGTTGGGCCCCACCCAGTAGGAAATTAAATTAAATTAAATTGTTTAATCTGTAAGTAGGTCTTTTAAAAACTCTTTTACATGTCACTATGATCTAGATGGCGTCGGCGTTTCCTACTTGACTACCTCTGAGAAGAAACGCCGAAACAAACTCAAAGGTCGAGGTCTCTTTTAAAGTCCAGACATTAAACAGCCCTAGGTGCCTAGTAACTATGTAACCACGATGTGCTCTTCCTTCCATCTACTCCTTCTTATTTAAAAAAACGTTTCCAGTTTCTAAGTGACACTCATATACGAGTCCTGAGATCATCGGAGAATCTAAGACTGGAGATGCCGTTGCATTCCACAAAATTCTTGGACAAATCCTTTTCAATACAAGCAGCGCGTCCGTGGAATGCATTGCCGGTTTCTATTCGACGTTCCCAGACACTTCCAGTATTTAAAAGGTTACTGATGGAACATTACCTGTCATAACCCTTGCCGTAAAATACTTTGTTTCACTTCTAATAATGTATCTATTATGGTTTAAATGATACGTATATATAATATATCTTTAAATATAATTACGTTGTAAGTATTTTTTACTTTATATTTTTATTATGTATGTACACCTATAGCCCTTAATTTTTATTCACGTACCACTTCTTTCCATGCTAAGGTTGCCTGGAAGAAATTGCCGTCTGCGATAAGGCCACCCATTCTACTATTTTTATTTAATAAGGTTATTAATTACATATTCTTGGTGTACAATAAAGAATCAAATAAATAAATAACTACTATTATTTACAATTAAATCTCGAGTTCCTGGCCCAGTTTTAGATTGTGCTTAGGGTACGATGGGACTGACATACCCTGCGGGTTATAAAAGTCCCTAAAAGTAGTTACCTAAAAAGAATAAAAAGAAATAAGTAATTCTGTGTTGATGGGTCATCACTACTTATATCATAGTTGGATGATTGAAACATCGTTTTAGGAGTTTAGGGAATTCGGCATTTTTAGCGACATAGCTACGCAAAATGTGGCTAAATAGTCCGAGCCGATAGGTGAACTAAATATTCCAGAAGAACGATCACTAAAACATTTTTTTTTATAAATCTGCTAAAAATCTTTACTGAACTGCCTACGTTAAATAGTGCAAGGTGCGGAATCCTAGTTTAAGTAAGTAGGATTCAGAAAAAACAAATTAGTTGCCTACAACGACACACACGACTTTGACGACGGTGCCACCAGGCCACCACTGCCATTTAAAAATTGTACTAAGATACATATATTACTAATCTGTGGTAGGCCCCTAATTTGTTTGGTAACTACATACTTTTGATTTCCCTTTTTGTTGGATAATTTTGTGTATATATAAATATATTATTTCATAATATTGAGATCATTTATTTTTCAAGACTTGTTTTATTTACGTATTTAGTGTTACCTATGGTTTATTTTCACTTAAGCGTCATTTGATATTAAAGGCTTTGTAAAGACTTCCAATTGTTGTGTGACATAGAATCTGTGACCATAATGACAAACTAAAACGATATAGTAGTACGAAATAAATTATTTAAACGATATATTAGTTTAAATGGAATCACTGCGATTATCTAAAGTTGGTAAATAAATACTTTACTCCTAAATATAAACAACGTAAGTGTGTTGTAGATTTATGTTACTTCTTCTTCAAGTTTTGTGTAGCTCATTTGTTATAAAATATACAATGTGTTGGGATAGGTAGCGCCATCTAGTGGACCGTCAATGATATACGTCAAGCGCCGAACCGCACTATCAGTCTCCTATACCGAGCGATAGATGGCAGTCTGCTTGTGTCGCCATCTGTCGCCCAACGTACAACTGGAAAATATAAAGTAAGGAAGGGGAGACGTACCTATGTGAAAGGAAAGAAAAACAGGTTCCAGGTGTCGATTTTAATGAAGTTCTTTGAGCAGACTTAATAAAGTGTGCAGAAATCCTAGGCTAAGAATTGAAATTATTTTTAATATAGTATTAACTCTTGTTTCAGTGAAAAGAAAATAGCAACTCCTCGAAATCAATTCCGGGCCTTGAAAATACAATATTAAAAACATCATATTTAAAATGACAAAGATAGTTTTAGTCCAATATATGATTACTTTTTACATAATTTTACAATTATCCTTCTAATAGGTGGCACTACAATATAGAGTGCGGTTGCGACCAGGCGGGGCTGGGTAAACAGCACGGTAGGAGAACGCAAAATAAAATACCATGTAAGGTGTCATAATTTATTGCGTGTATGTGACTAGGGCGGGCGGCGCTCGGTGGCGGCGCCGTCGGCCGTGGCCTCGTAGCGCGGCGGGTTGGCCCAGGGGTCGTAGCCCAGCACCGACAGCATGGGCGCCAGCTCCGCCATGTCGGCGCGCACGTCGGCCGGGATCTGCCCCACCCACTTGTCCAGCGCGTCCAGGTTCACGGGCCGCACCACCTGGTCCGACGACCGCTCCACGCTACAACACACCACCATCACACTTTATTCTTTGTTCCATACTGGGTAGGTATCAATATCACACGTATCAGTTTTTAATAGTTTGTTATGGAACACTCAAAAATATTAAAGCATCTGATAAATTGATAATAAAAAGTATTTGTCAAGAGACCTCACTAAATAGACTGTTTCAAAGTGTTCAATGATACTGCATCAAAAACATAGCTCAGTAATGTCGTAATTGTTCATTTTTAGGGTTCCGTACCTCAAACCGAAAAAACGGAACCCTTACAGAATCACTTTGTTGTCCGTCTGTCTGTCTGTCAAGACCCTTATCTCGGGAACGCGTGGAGAAATGGAAATGAAATTAAAACCATATACTCAGGTCTAGTCCCTTGAAGCTGTGAAAAAATCAAACTTCTTAATGACCGGAAAAAAAAAAGATACGGCCGTTTATGTCGCAAAAACTTATATTTCGATACTCTCAAGGGAATCAAAAAACGTACCTAGTTATCTTAAAAGATGGATTAGAAATTGGTGTGTGTGTGTGTGTGTGCCTAGTGCGGTAATGTGTTAGCGTGTGAATGCGGAACATGTATGTAGTAGCAGCGTGTAATACTTGGAGAGCGCCACGCCGTTGGGCTGGTTGATGTAGCGCTCGTGGTGCAGCACGGCGTCGTGCCACGGCAGCTGCAGGAAGGCCAGCACGCGGCGCATGGTGGCGCGCGGCCGCAGCACCAGCGCCTCGTAGCGCACCACCAGGCACTTGTCGGCGCCCATGCTCTTGCACTGCTGGTACATCAGCTCCACCGCGTGGTTCCACTTCGTCAGGCACTGCCGGTAGCTCGTCAGGTCGAAGCCCGTTATCGTCACCTGCACACAGACGACTGTTCACGGAACCGTTACGCCCTGCAAACAGTGCAACTGCTCTACCTAGTTGGACTTTTAATTCGATGCAGCAACTTCATTCAAATAAAAGTTAGTTAGTATAAGGGTAGCGAACATAACATAACATCACGCCTGTATTCCCCGAAGGCCTACCCCTCCATAGGTGTACACAGTTGTAAACCAACATTGCACGACTGCTGTTATTAAGTCCCATGTAATAGGTGGTGACCCTATTGCCATATACCGGGCACATGTCCAAACTGAAAACCTGAGAATTTCCAAACCGAAAAACTCAACAACACTTTGCCCGACCCGGGAATCGAGCCTGAGACCTCATGGTCAACAGTCGCGCTTGGGATCACTAGACCAACGAGGCAGTTAGTAGCGAAAATAACGAATGATAAAGGCTTCCGCATTATATTTATATTATTATATTCTTACTTTAGTGCAGAAAGTGTATGACTGCGGATTCCTTTGCACACGATGCTGGCATTATACTAGCCGTGCCAGCAACAACGCATCGCCGGCGCGCGGCGCCGCCGGCCCTTGCGCAGTCCCCTTGACCAGGGGACTGCGATATTGTCTTTCGGCGCCTTTTGGTGGGTGCTTTTACATTTAGTATTAGGGTAGTTTTATCTGTTAGATAGTCTTGTAGAAGCTGGAAAAATAGAACTTCCCGCAGGCTACCCTACCTAGTTTCGGCTCCTAGTCCGTATCTCTTCCTAGTGAAGTAGTGATAATGGATGCTCTTACGTCGGATATTCAGGATGATGCTCTCTGGTGTGTACTATTTACGCCCTTCGAAAACATCTCGAGGAGGTGGAGATGCGTAGGGGCAACAATAGGGGAGTTCGTGGTCGTTGGAGTATACAGTGGTTTACAGCCGGTGCGCCCCGGTAAGACAAGTAATAACTCCCTGTATGGGGTACCTGTTATCCGTGGCAAAGATTCTGGCGAGAAGGTCTCAGGTGGGGTCGGGAGTGTCCCTCTGTCTTCATCGGAGCGATTTGGGGAGTGCCTCAAAGCGATCTCGCGCTGACTTCGAAAGTACACGAGTGAGAAGTACTTGGAGGATTTGGGCACAGTCGTCAGTGGCAGCCACCCTCAGCCCGTGCTCGTACTCGGAGACTTCAATGCCAAGTCCACGGCTTGGGGTTCCCCAACAACAACCCGGTTAACACGTGCGTGCGCCAGCGGGGTGGGTCCATAGTGAACATTACGTTCGCTAGCCCCGCTCTGGCACGCCATGTCCAAGGATGGCGTGTTGTAGAGGAGGTGAAGACACTGTCGAATCACCGATTCGTCCGATTTGACATCTCTACCCTGATCTCAGGCGCGCCCATTCAACATGCCCCAGACAGGGATAGCCCGCGTTGGGTACTGAAAATTTTGGACCGGTATTACTCATCGAGGCCTCAATAGTCCAGGCCAGGGTTTCAGCACCGGACAGGCTTGTCGACATTGACGAAGAGACCGAGTGGTTCCGGTTGACAATGTCGCATATGTGCGATGTGGCGATGCCTAGGACTCGGCAACGCCATGCCAAACGTCAGGTGTACGGGTGGTCGCAGGAGATTGGGCAGCTGCACGCTGCATGCGTGGCGGCCGCGGAGGCGGTGTTGTACGAGGGGTACAGAGAACACCAACAAAGAAAACACAGGGAAGCTGATCCAGATCAGGAAGAAGGGGCGCCCGCAGACTCTGTCTGCATCCATCTCCCCATTGTGCTGCTGGCCGGGCCGGGCAAACTCTTTGTGATTAGCGGCGGCAGCCGTTAATTGCAGTCGACGGCATACTTACGTAAAAAATAATATACTCATTTTTTCGTCGGTTGAATATAGTTATGTATCAGTCTTGAAATACGCTATAAACATCAAATCATTAAATTAATCTACACCATTGAATCTACACTATACCGAAACTGACAATGTCAGTGTCTTATCAGTTAACTATGGTTTAGAGGTATATTTATGCTTAATTATTAGTTTTATGTAATTCTCTGTGTCTAGAGGTATCTATAATATTAAAATTAAAATACGTGTTTTTACCGGATGACGCCATACGTCAATAAGGTTGCCACAGAATATCAGCGGTAGTTAGGTTGCATCACAAGCAAATATTTATTTCCACGCAGAGCAGTAAGGATACATGTACAAAGAAACAGTTAATGGAATAATTACATATACAATGATATTTTAGATCCCTACAACGCAACTGTGCGAAAAATGGTCGCTAGTTCGCCACCCAGCCTAATGCTGATGTGTCATAGTATTAGGCTGGGTGGCGACCATTTTGGAAATAAATATTATCTTTCTATCTTAAAATTCACCTCTGATTAATATCATACTATTTCATTTCTCTTAATATAAAGGGGTTACTGGTAATTCGACGTATAAAAGAGCAAAATTGCAACAAATTTGTCCCCCAATATTAGTTTGGCCGAAACATAAATAATTTCAAGTGTTAAAATTTTCAAGAAAATATAGCAGTTAATTGTCTAGTGTGCCGGCTCACGATATATGTCCCACACATTTGTCTAAGGAGTTGCAACATCAACTCGTCAGCCGACAGCGCAAAGAACTACCGTGTGAATGAACTTGAATTGTACGATTAACGCGCAGAGCGTACGCTTGTAAAGTGCTAACTAGCACTAACCAGTAATCAGCGCGGCAGCCTAGCGGCGGGCATGTCACGTCGTACAGAACGCACACCACCATCGACATTATTACCAAGTTACCTACTATTGAACTACCTACCTAAATCGATGTGTGGGAATTAATCAATTATATTGAACATACACAATATGAAATGCAAATCTAATTATTTGTTAGGCTAGCTCGTATAGGTTATTTAAGGCTACGGTAGTAAGCGGCTTCTACTCAGCAAAACAAGACACCAAGTGTGACACTATCAAAACTTTGTATCAAACACGCAGCCACACGTAGCCCATATTAAGAGAAGGGCTTTGCTTTCATATAGCAGATTGATTTTTTGGAAGCTATCAAATTCGCTATTGTAGGTACATACATACTGCCAATATAGGTGTACGAAATTTGGTACCTACACCTTTATCATCGCTAGGCAACAATAACAGTTTTTATGTATTTAATTAAATACTATTATTTATGGAATGGTGTGCTAAACGAGGTACAAGTAACTGTGAGTTTCGTAAAAGAGATTAGGTTGGATGAAGTAAGAAAGGCAATTAAAAGTATGAAAAATGGAAAAGCCATGGGCTCAGATAATATACCAGTGGACGTATGGAAGTTATTAGGTAAGGATGGATGTAACGGGCTGACTTTATTCTTCAATAAGTTGTTGCAGGAAGAAGCGATCCCACAAGAATGGTGCAATAGTTCGCTTGTGCCGATTTTTTAAAATAATTGTGATGCGCAGGATTGTCACAACTATCGAGGAATAAAACTTATGTGAAAATATGGGAGAAAGTGATAGAGAAAAGGGTATGATTTTCCGAAAACCAGTTCGTGTTTATGCCAGGTCGTGGAACAACAGATGCCATATTTGCACTACGCCAACTGTGCAAGAAGTACAGACGTGCACATAAGAACATGCACATGGTATTCATTGATCTGGAAAAAGCGTATGATGGGGTACCTCGGAATGTGCTGTGGTGGGCCTTGACGGAGAAAGGTGTGTCAGTACACTGTGAGTACAGCCGATCCAGTACATACGTCCGGTCGGCTGCTGGTAACACCGACAAGTTCAACAAGGGTCGGCTTTATGTCCTTACCTATTCCTGATGATAATGGATGCTCTCCACTTACAGGGCTAAGTACTTCGGAAACCCAGGTACTCTCCAAGAGGTCGCCGGCAAGATCAAGTTCCTGCTGGCCTTTCTCGAGGAGTTGGGGTAGATCGAATAATCCATTTCCACATCGGGAGGCGCAGGGTCGAATCCTGCTCACGACCGTATTATTCTTTCCACGAAAATTTATTAGTTTAAAGTTTGATCCGCATGCGTCAATGCGTTTGAACAAAAACATTCAACTATATATTAGTCCTTTTGAAAGATGTAACAAATAACTATAAGCCCTGACTCTACAAACTCTACCTTGGCCGTTTCGTTATTGTCGCACAAACTGTTCCCTAAATGTTATGTAACGTTATAGTTCCACGAACATTCAACGTTATCTACGAGTATATGTCGCAGATGGATTGTAGAATCCGCTGTTTTACAAAATCTCTAGCTGCTTTACAAAAGAGTACTGTTTTATGAACGTTAATCAGCTGGATTGCCATTGCGATATGTTTAACAAAACTGCTACCCACCTTTAGACGTAACGCAGAATGACATATCTACAGTGGGACAGGTTTGTTTATTGTATAGGTATATTAAATGGATAGTCACCATTCAAGTAAAAAAGCGATACTGTATTCTGATTTGATTTTCCGTGGCTGGGTCGACGCTTAGCGGGGCTCCTATTTTTGTGTCCGTAAGGTTAGAAAAAACCTAAACACGAAGAGGATGACGGGGGCTAACCTAACCTGTCCGTGTCGGGATACACGAAAGTCCCGAGCTCGCTTCGCTCACTCATGGATCAATTTCGTTTATTTTCTTTCATAATCCCGATATATTGTCGACTATTATAGTGGTTTAGTATTTACGTCATTAAAAAATTTCATAATTTTTTTGCTATTGACAAGTAAAATAAAGTAAGGTTATTATTGTTAAGACATACAGAGCCATATGCAATAAAATTTCGAACTAAAATCAGCAATCTGTCAGTTCATTTCACACTGTTTTACATAATCTCTGATCGTTGACCCGCTGCATTGATAAACGCAAAACGTTCACAATTCTACGTGTTATAGTTCAGTAATTATGTAAAACCGCTAAACTTCGTTCAGCTGTTTTTCATAACAGTACTGTTTTGTAAATCAGCTAGCAGTTTCGTAAAACAGATAATTCTACAATCCATCTGCGACATCACTACATAGTATAAAACAAAGTCGCTTTCTCTGTCCCTATGTCCCTTTGTATGCTTAAATCTTTGAAACTACGCAACGGATTTTGATGCGGTTTTTTTTAATAGATAGAGTGATTCAAGAGGAAGGTTTATATGTATAATAACATCCATTAAATAGTGGAGAAGTACTGTTATTTTTGAGGTTTCTAATGTGATGTCGTAAATAATTACATTTTTTCCGCTTACATTGCAAACGCAGGCTGAACCCTACGAGTTTTATCAAAATAATGTACTAAGTATTGTACACATTGAAAAGGTCTACAGAAAAGTCCGTGATGGTATATGTCTATCTCTTATGGATAACCCACAATAACTTTTTTTTGTCATTTACTTTTTACGACAAATAATGGCTAATTTTCGAAGCGATTTTAACCAATACAGCATTAATCCTTAACCAATTAAATACCTTAAATACATTGTTCATTTAATATAGATCTATATGGCCCTTTACACCGTATGATTTAAGTGAATATTTTCGAAGATATTACAGATTTAAAAAATGCGGGACGTAGCGTTTGTTATAAAAAAGGTCTACAGAAAAGTCAGAAATCTTCATGGTATAGGGAAAGGGGGATTGTTTTACTCCAAATTTAATGCGTGCGGGCCACGGGCAGTAATGAATAAATCAAAACTACTGGATCGATTTTAATCACATAGGCTATATATTTTGTACCCGTGCGAAGCCGGAGCGGGCCGCTATGTTTTTATATACAACGTTCACAGTTTTTCTGTAGTGTATTTAGTATCAGCATTGCACCCGTGCGAAGCCGGGGCGGGTCGCTAGTATATATAATAAAATATAAAGGGAAATGATACTTCATTTGTTTTGGATTTTAACATTAGAAAAGGGCGACAATTTGTTATACAGCCTAAACGATTTCTACCGCCCGCCGCGCCGCAAGTTTCACCGGTCGATGGCATGAACGCATGGTTCGTCTTAATACATATCTATACATTTATTTGCTTTCGCTGCAGCGATACACGCGAATAATCAGGATAAAAGTAATTTTATTATAAGATGTACAAAGTACTGCCTCATTGGTCCAGTGGTCGCAAGCGCCGCTGCTGAGCGAGAGGTCTTGGGTTCGATTCCCAAATTTTGATTGGGGTTTTCTGGGAGTTTTTGGGAAATTCTCAGGAGCAGTCCAAAGTTGGGAAGTTGGCGGTATGACACCCCCGCGCTCCGGGGACCATGTAAACCCATTGGTCCTGCCCCTGATCCCTCTCTGATCGTGTCGGTTTACCGTCCCATCGGACTATGAGAGTGAGGGAGTGCTCATGTGATTGCATACAATTGCACACTTTTATATCTTCTACGTACTTGGCTAACTTCCGCGGAGATAGACCGCCGTGACCGGAAATTAGGTAAGTAGTGAAAAAAATTGCAGCCTCTCACACTTCAAGATAACAAAAAAAGTACACAGCATGTGACAGACTTACCTTGCGAGTGATGATGGAGTGCACTGTGGCGCGGCCGTCGCGCACCATGAACAGGAACTTAGCGTTGGGAAACAGCTCCAGCACGTACGTGCCCATCTTGAGCACGAGCGGGTCCTTGTTGCAGAGCCGCGGCGCCGTGTCCCCGTGCCGCACAATCACCTCCAAGCAGAAAGCGGCGATGGCATTGTCCAGCACGGCCTTAGACACGCCCGCCTGCTCCAGCCGTACGCTCTCCTTCTGTGAGCGCATCCAGTGTTGGCGCATCTGCAGGATCCGCGGCACCACGCGCGTCTCCTGGCCGCAGCGCACGTCGGGGTGCGCGTCCAGCATGGCGCGCATGAGCGTGGTGCCGGAGCGCGGCACGCCGCCGATGAAGATGAGCGGCAGCTCGCGGCCCTCCACCGGCGCGTCCAGCTCGCGGCGCCGCTGCGCGCCCGCCGGCCGCGCGCCGCCGCGCCACAGCCACACCAGCAGCGCGCCCGCCAGCAGCGCCGCCGCCACGCGCCACCGCGCGCCGCGCCCCATCACTACCCGCCCCCTAGGCCTGCACACCACACCAGGGGACATACACACACCAGCAGCGCCAACACTGTGCGCCCGCTCATACACATGCTTGCTGGTTACCATGGATTAAGATGAAATGGAGTGCTTATATGCATATATGATAATAATAGACTCAATGAAGATAATGTCACTTTATATCAAAAGTCAGCATCATATATATAAAAAAAAATTGGAAGAAGAATTGAAGTGGTAAAACAATTTAATAATTTTTTGACAAAAACATTGTGAAGTTATGATGATAAAACATTTCACAATGATTAAACAATGGTTTCTATTATAAACAACTAGATTAATTAAAAACGGGCCTATGTTTAATCTTATCAAGCCTCATTTCTTTCACAGATCCTGTTTTAATAATGACCAGGTTGATATTGCATTATTTATTGTCATATAAGTCACATATAATAAAATAAAATATTTAACTGCAAATTTAAAAGCTCCATTTCTTCCTCCTCCAATGTCCCAAACTACTTAAAGCCACAAGTGTAATAACACTTAATAACTGGCTCCATTATTGTGAAAAATCATTTAAACTTTATGCACTAACAGGGTATTCATGTATAAATTATAGTCGGGCATCTGAATAAATTAAATTGAAATGAAAAGGTTCTCTTTTCAGCTTAGGTTCAAGATTAGAGTATAAGGTATTGTGACCCAAATAATTACAGTGTACAACTTACGATTGTTTTAGCAGTTCCTGTTATGATTTTTAAACAGATCCTGGAACAATTTATAGATAACTTCTTTTTTGAGCATAACAGCAAAATGTCTAGACGTGTGTAACACATAGTTCAGTACATGCTGCTAAGCTGTACTTGTCAACTATGAATATACGTGTGATTGGGCACACAACATGTTATAGTGTGAAAAACTACTATGATGATGCCAACTATAAAATACTGTGCAATCATAAAATGCGCTTATCAAAACGTGTTTATCGCATGTACTGCTACGAAACATTATGATGGGAAATTTACTACTCACTACAAATACACAAGTTACAATTGAATACAAAACAATGAAAAGTTTAGGCAGTTTGGGAAATGCAAATGACCAATTTCGTCCGATGAGTTGAGCAGGAATTACTCAGTACTTAACAAAATAATAGTGTATTTGTTAGATATGTAAGAAAAACGACGATAAACTTAATGTTTATACTTACCTGGGTTGGACCTACAAAGTGGCAATACTGTAATTACACTCACCTACATCAATATATGATTAAAAACGGGATATTTAACTTCTTCTTTCGTGCCAACACATCTGTTTGCACAAAATATAAGTAATTTCTAACAGACGATAGGCAAGCACTACGAGTAATGTAGTAACGTTGTCAACTGTCTTAATTGTTGGGCATATACGAGATCACTGTATGTAATAATACTAAGTTGTTTTTTAAGTACAGTTTGAAACTAACGTCATCAAAAATTAATTTTGACTTGTAGGTTATTAATTTGTTATTTTCGTTTCCTAATAGTAAATGAATTCAGAGTTGAGAGTTCAGTTTTCTGAACATCTGAATGACGTTAAACGTCAAATTGATGCAATTACAACGTGACATCTTGAGTGACATCTTAGAATTTCAATGACTAAAGAGAAGTAAAGAACGTGCCATAATAATCTATATTAACATTACGTTATAGAAATATCATTCGATTCGATACAGTAATAGAAAAACTATATGCATTTCTTTTTAACTTGTGTGATTCTACGAGTGTAAAAAGAGAAAACCTTAATTTGTCAGTTTTCTGAAATTGCCAGTAATAAATATGACGTCTGGGTGATATGATCGCTAAGCGACAAAACCAATCAAATAAAAAAAAAATTACGTCACCTATGATCAGCCCACCGAAGGGTTCGCCATTTTAGTTTCTCTTTCTAAGCACTTTTAACAGTGTACAAAAAGTGTCATCTGGCGTTATCGTGAAACTTATTATTAAGATTTTCTTTTCTTAAAACATCTCGAGTGCTGAGAATTGAAGCTGCGTGTGATAGTGGTCATATTCTATAACCAACTCAATCAAATACTTACCCCCATCAACAATAAATACTCCAAATGGAATGTAATCCTCGGTGGGGACTTTAATATAAATATTTTAAAAGGAATTTAATGAGTAACACATTTTTGTACCTTATGTCTGAATATAAATATACACAACACATAAAACAGCCCACACTCGTAACACAAACTACATCAACCTGCCTGGACCTAATATTTACGAATTTTATTGATAAGCAGCTATGTAAAAGAACTTGGTTTCTCAGATAATTGTGGTACAGTAATAAACTTTAAAATCTTACAAAGTCCTAAGCCAACCATTTGGTACACTGAGAAAAGACTATACAATTATAAAAACATTGAAACCTTCAAATTTACGTAAAAAGTCAATAAATTGGAGTGATATTATAATTGAAAGTAACGATGTCAATGTCATTCAAAACTATAATGCTTTTAGCGACTAGTTAACCACTATACATATATACCAAAAATTTAAATTAAAATAAAAACACATTATAAAACATATTAATTAACTAAAGGCATAAAATTCTCATGCATAAATAAAAGACTATTAAAAACATTATGTTTAAAATCAGATAATCCGATTATCAGAACTTACTATAAAAAATATGAAAAAACTATTAAAAGAGGCCGTAAATACATCTAAAAAACAACAATTAAAAAAATTTAACATCTTAAAATATAGTGAAAGCTATGTGGCAAATCATAAACGAACGCATAAATAAAAAACAATTGACAGACAAATACAATGTTAAACTACAAATTGATAACACTTTAATTTCAGATCCAAAAGAAGTAGCAGACACATTCAATAACTTTTTTGCATCGATTGGCGCAACCAACAATCGTCCATCGGGCAGTCAGGCACAAGGCCGATCCAAGGCGATCAACAACCCTTGCCGTATACAAATTCATACAAGAAGTTAATAATATCATAAATGATATAAAATATGCCGTAAGTATAGCAGACAGACAGACAGACAGATTAGACATGACAAAGGCATATGACAAGGTACAATTTAAAATTCTACTTGACAAGTTATATGGAATAGGAATTCGATGTATAAGAAAAAGTATCAAGACAAATATAATAAACACCAACTGCTGCCAATGAAGGTGATGTACAAGATATTTGTATGGACAATCCTGAACCAATTCAACCTGAGACGACAACTATGGCCAAACGAATAAATATTTAATATTTGATTGGATTTGTGTTGTTAGCACATAATGGCACCAATTCTAATGTAGCAAACTAAATTAAATTTAGAGCATTGCTGTCTTTTACTAACCATTACTATAAGAGCGGGACGGGATGACGTCAAATTTAAATTGAATCATGTCAACCTAAATTTCCATACAATTTTAGTTTGACGTCTTTTATTTTAGTGGCTACTTAAAACTGTGCCTACTAAAAACGTTCGCAGATTTTAATTCGACGTGCCTAAATTCTAATGTGACATCTCTTGGTTAGTCCCATCTTGCTCATATAGTAACTGTTAGTAAAAGACAGGAATGTTCTAAATTTTGTTTAGTTTACTATTTTATAATTGACGCCAATATGTAAATGTTTTCATTTGAGATTCCCAAAGATTCCGGAACTCCAAGAACAGTGGTTAAATAAGATTCAATTGGATACATAAGATAAGGTACCCTAATGATAACGATCAATCGATTCGATCGATTTTTAGGCAGTAATGGGGGGGGGGGTCGATACGCCATTTTAGTGTCTTTTTTGGCGCGTAACTATTGTTTAGTTCATTTCCACTACTTCTTTGATCATTGTAGAATTTAAACTTCATCCAAGAGTGACTTAGACATGTTTTATATAGCTTGTCTTATAGACTTTTCATCTAATAATTTTCCTGAACTGACCTAACCTGAACGAGTTAATTGACTTATTTGTTTGCCCATCGTATGTCTAATTTGATACTATGTGGTCCATAAAACCGGTCATGCAGAAAGGGACAAAAGAAAGCATTTGGTTCTCTTACTTTCTTATATTCTTCTTCTTCTTATAGTGTGGTTGATGAACAAACTAGTGTCAGAGTTTAAATCACCCGTAGGTCTCTGACATGTCTTTACACCATCGAGAACATCTCTCAGGTTTGCTGGTTTCCTCACGATGTTTTCCTTCACCGTTTTAAACAAGTGATAACTAGTTTATAATACGCACATGACTTCGAAAAGAGTCCAGGGCCCTGATTCTGAACCGTCGCGTCGGAAACTGGCGTTTTCGTAACCGGGCGGAAAGTTTCCGCAGGGCCTGGATTCTGAACAGTCGGAAACTGGCATTTTCGAATCCGTGCGGAAAGTTTCCGATTAGGCACGTTGTTTTACTTAAAAAATGATGAAATTATTATGGCATGTTAAGATATATATTTGTACTTGTGATATGTTACTTAGAGGACCAGACGGGAGCCGGCTTCTGACTTAATATGTAACAAATTTGCTCGTCACTTTTGGCAATTGTGTCACACACGATTAAAATCGTGTTCTATGATTGTAACCATACAGGTGAAAAGTATATAGGTATTGTAGTATGAGAAGAGTTGAGACATCGAAATCATGCCAGATGATTTCGATATCGATAAAATTCAAATTGTTAAGTTTTACGTAAACTTGGAAACTTCTAAGGGAATGTGGCACTTCAACGGTCTGAGAAGTTGGCTGATCTTTCTATCGTTTTGATTGAAGTACGCTTCAAGATGTGACCAATTCTATCGGTGACCCCTTTGATAAAAAGCAGGACAGAAAGTCGGCGATCAACTGTGGTGGGCTTTGGGCGGCTTCTGTGACTGGGATGTGGAGCTCATAAGTTATTATGTATGAGAACTTGCTTCACATAGTTGAGTTCCCCTGCCAGGTGGTTGGTGTCACAGATGCCCTGTGCTCTCTGCAACAAAGATTTGGCGACAGTAGCTAACTGACAGGGATGTTGGTGAGATTCACCGTTCAACTATCTTTCTGTGTGGGTGGGCTTTCTATACACTAACAGAATGTTTTGGATTATGGATAAGTAGTATATCAAGGAAGGCCAGTGACCTGGTTTTCTCTAGTTCCATAGTGAATTGAATTTTATTAAGTATGGAATTTAGGTGGACTAAAAATGCATGGACCCCATTGTGAGGCAGGATGGTGAAAGTATCATCAACATACCTCTTAAAATCTTCGGCATAGCCGCGGCCATCAGGAGGGCTCTCCTTTCAAAGTATTCCATGAAGATGTCGGCAACCACCGGCGAGACCGGTGAACATGTGGCCATGGAGCCACACCGTCAACTTGCAGGTAGAATTAATTGTCCCACAATAGGTAGCCGCTGGTAAGGCAGTGCTCGAGTAACTCTGCATATGCTAGAGGCATGTCATGGTCGCTCAACTGCTTATTGACAATTTCCAAATAATCCTTAACTGGTATGTTGGTAAATAAGGATTATACATCAAAGCTAACCATCACTTCATCTTCAGTCAGTTTTAGGTCTTTGATCTGGCTGATGAAATGATAACAATCCTTCACATATGTGTTAATCTGTCCACGAAGTAGTAAATAAGAGTATATTCGCTAGGTGTTGTGCCGGTTTGTATGTTGGTGTGTCAATCTGGCTCACTATTGGTCGTAGTGGTGCGTTTTCCCTGTGTATTTTAGGCAACCCGTACAGTTTTGGTGGTTTCGGGCAAGATAGAATCTGTATGTTTACGCCAATTCAACTTTTCATCCAGTAAAAAGTTTTTTTTATTATAATGTGCACTGATCGCGAAAATCAAAGATATTATAATAAAACAACTTTTAACCGGATTAATCGCGTATATTATTGGTTTTTGTTTTTCCTGACGTTTCGAACACTTTGCAGCGTTCGTGGTCGCAAGAGGAAATTCAAAGATATTACTATAAGAATAAGAATATTTATTTTGTGAAACATAGGTAGAATTGTTGGTGATTACAAACATTTCAGTAGCTCTACATTTTGCCGTGAGGCTCCATCAGGTTTATTGAAGCTCCTTCACCACGAAACCGGGCACGTCGTCTTGATCGGTCACCTCAACAAGGTGATAATATCTTGTATGCTCTTCACGGTTCCATCTCTCCTTGGGGACGGTATCTGGTCGACCTTTCCAAACGTTTGGAAAAGCAGCATCTTCCCACTGCTTATCTCCTCTTCTTTGAAGTTTGACTTGCAGATCTCCAAAATGGTGACTTCATCCATGGTGTCGATGGCATGTTTTATTTATTTATTCATTTCACGCACATACAACTATTATCACAGGTCTTAACCTAATACAATAGTGTAGTTCTGGTACTTATACATAATTATATCTAATATCTAACAGCATGCATACTTTGATCTTATATCTATATTATACCTATCATTTACAAACTATCAGATTATTGACTATAAGATAATAAACAATAGGCGGTTCGTGTAAATTCACTCAGTGTGCAGCTAAATAAATCTATATGTTGTTAAATCGTGTTGAGCGCCCGCGTAACCGCCCGCAACGCGCGCGTAAGAGGCGCCTGCTGCAGCAAGTTGGTGCGCGCCACCGGCACAATCAGCAGCGGCGGCCGGCGCCGGCGCGACACGTACTCATCCGGGACACACAGTACAACCATCCCTAGTACGGCTGGATTGTGTATCTCACCACGCACCACTTTAAATACATAAGTGGAGAGAGCTACCTCCCTTCTAACCTCAAGCTTGAAATAGCCAATAATACCTAATAGAAACAGGGTAGGATACAGCAGTGGATACCCAGGGTATACGCCATACTGTTTAAAATACATAAATCTTAGAAATTTGTTTTGTATGCGTTCCAACATTAATTTGTACTTAATTTCATGAGGTGCCCAGACTATTGCATTGCATTCTAAATGACTTTTCATAAAGGCTTCGTATAATGCCCTCAGAGCACAGATGTTGGTGAAGTGGTTTGAAAGTCGTAACATCATTCCTAAGTTGCGGTATGCTTTCTTACAAACTATGGCGACATGTTTCCTAAAATGTAAGTCTGCGTTGAAGTGCACGCCTAAGTCCCTAACTTCAGTGACACGTTGCAGCGGATTTCCGTCCATATGATATTGAAAGTGACTTTGTATGAATGCCAACAGCTCGTTGGCTATAAGTTGTTGAGAACTCATAGCGACAGCGGCGTGCAGCGGCTACAGCCGCGCTATACGCGAATAGGTAAAATTCGTACTACGGAAACACGGCCGTATCCGAGCCCGCATCGCACTGCACTCTTCTTTCTTTGTCACTGACCGCCTGCCTGATGTCAAACCTCTTTGGGAATGATGAGACCATATCGGTGGCGGTTACCATGAACTAGGTGGTAACCGCCACCGATATGGTCTCCTTCTATCAAGCTATGTCACACCAAATATTATCCATGCGCCAGGTTCTGATGCTATCCTTCTATAACACTCCACTAAAATATTATATTCTCTTTGCACTCCACTAACAGGGCTATAATAATCTACATAAGATTAAGTAAATTATGAATACGTCAGGGATTAGGGGAAATTCGCCTCTTTGAACAGTTTCCGTTCCGATACGGAAAAATTGCGAATAGTTCTAAATAAGCCTGCTACTTAATCTCATAACTTTATAACAGTGAAATTATTATGAACTTAGGGGTCTTGGTGGCAACCTTAGAGCATTCAACCAAAAGGAGACGCCTCATGCTCTTGTTCCTATGAAAAAAAGTCTATCAAATTCCGCGGGAGGCGAGGTAGCGCACACTAATCAAATGTTAATTATTGGTATGCATGTCGCAGATGGATTGTAGAATCCGCTGTTTTACAAAATCTCTAGTTGCTTTACAAAACAGTACTGTTATGAAAAATAGCTGAACGACGTTTAGCGGTTTTACATAATTACTGAACTATAACACGCAGAATTGAATGAACGTTTTGCATTTATCAATGCAGCGGATTATGTAAAACAGTGTGAAATGAACTGTCAGATTGTTGATTTTAGTTCGAAATTTTGTCGCTTAAGGCAGTGTATGTCTTAACAATAATAACCTAACTTTATTTTACCTGTCAATATAAAAAAAAGACGAAAAATTTTAGTGACGTAAATTCTAAACCATTATAATAGTCGACAATATATCGGGATTATTATTTAAGAAAATAAACGAAATTGATCCATGAGCGAGCGAAGCGAGTTCGGGAATTTCGTGTATCCCGACACGGACAGGTTAGGTTCGAAGGGGATGACGGGGGCCAGTGAGCCAGCGCAGCGAGCGTAATACCCCCATCATCCTCTTCGTGTTTAGGTTTTTTCTAACCTTACAGAGCGGGGCTCCGTCGACCCAGCCACGGAAAGTCAAATCAGAATACAGTATCTTTTTTTTACTTCAGTGGTGATGACTATCCATTTAAAATACCTGTACAATAAACAAACCTGACCCTCAGTAGATATGTCATTCTGCATTACGTCTAAAGCTGTTTTATTAAACGCATCGCAATGGCAATCCAGCTGAACGTCGTTCAGCTGTTTTATAAAACAGTACTGTTTTGTAAAGCAGCTAGAGATTTTGTAAAACAGCGGATTCTACAATCCATCTGCTACATGCAAACGACAAAATTGTCAAACACTAGCATAAAATAAACTCAGACAATAACATTCACACACAATGACATGTATTAGTACCATAGAATTAGAATATTTTTGCTACCCCATAGAAGGACATAGAGCTTTTTTTTTTTTTTTTTTTCCTTCGCCCTAATCGGGCAGGCTAAGGTCTTAGACCATACCGCCTCGTCTTCAGTGTTCTTGAATAAAAGTAAGGCCAAAGCCTCGTCTTCAGTTACTTCCTTCTTGTATTAATCAAGTATAAAAAGTTATTGCAGTTATTGCCCCAGTAAAACGGTGGAAATTTTACTGAGTCTTCGATGGAGTTTAGGAGTGAACACAAAAAGTCATGATTTTCAATTGTATACAATTTGCCCACACTTGCACACCTTCATGAACACATAATGGTTAATTATCCACCATAATTACACATTATACTTCGGAGAAACACAAGTTTTGGAAAACAATATAAAATCGACAACGTGCACTTTACATTTTCCCGCCTAAACTCCGAAGGACATAGAGCTCAAAAAAATGCAACCGTTTTTGAATTGTCAATGTGTACGTGCAATAGTGATGTACAACGTGGAAATATTGACACATATCCCTTATCGATAAACAGTATTTCAGATGTAAAGACTTGATATATAAAATGAATATTTTCAATCAAATTATGTTAATAAAACTAAAATCACAAGCGTAGGTATTATTTAATGCACTTCATTAATTAATTACATTATTTTAATACAAACATTTCATGCGCTCATACTATAATTATATTTCCTTGGTAATAGGTACTTTGTTAAGAAAGCAGCTTTTAAGGACTCTCAGCAGTGTATAGAGTATGTATGACTGATTGAGATGATGATTGACTGAATGATTTTTACCTACCTATCCTAATACCATTATGAAGGTGGTCTGAACTCAGTGCAGCACACGCTTGAGGTGTGCCCTGCCTAGACCGCTGAGCGGCGGATACTAAGAGCCAGTATCGGGTGAGATCTATTTCTGCCGGCAATAGTGAGGTCTTCGCTGGCAGATTTAGGGAACTGAAGAGAAATGGCTTCCTTTTGTGTTACTGCTGTCGTCCAGAAAGAGGCCGCCGAGTGTGATTGTGAGAGGGCCGATCCCTCTCGGAGAAGAAGGCTTCTAGGAGGCAACCGCCTCGGCGCCTAACAGCTGAAACCCCGCCTGTATGATTTAAGACAGGCGGCCCTTTGGGGTCACGGGTGCTTAGAGAGTGGACACTATTTACTCATCGTGATCCCAAAGAAGACGGTGGCATAGTGGTCACGTGCTATCGTGCACAGCGAGGCTTAGGGGAGACCCCTTTACAGTCTCTCCAGAGATGTGTCTTAATAAGCGCTGCATAGCGGGGGTGCTGGAGCTGGTCTATTAAGTGCCTCCCTCCATATGGTGACCGCCGAGGTGGTTTGAGTGAGGTAAGAATCTCACACACCCCGGTCTTATCTATCGCCGGGCGCGTTTTTGAAGGTTTCCCCCCGAAAAAAAAGGTATATTCTATTGTCTTTTCTTATTTCTTCTTTCTCTTTATTATTTTTTCTTCTTTATCTTTATTCTTTTCTTTATCAATTAGTCTCATCCATTTTTCTTTTTCCTTAGCATCGACAGGAAACATTTAGTATAAAAAAATATATCCTAAAAATGTGAAATTCTCTTGAATTTGTAGTAAAAATTATGTAAACAACATGTTCATTACGCTATCACATTAGGCTCAGTGCTCACAGCTTAAAGGTGATAGCGCAGGAATCACCAACTAGTTTCATTCGGGGTCTAATCAAATTCAAATTCAAATCAAATAGCGAAGAATAATACTAGCGCAGTTCGTTAGATCATTATTAAACTAAGGTCCGCGCAAAGTAGGTTGGCGGTCCGGATTCTAACCGCATTTGGATATGATACTGATACGGGCTGTGATAGCGTGATGAAATATATTTATAACTTAACCTGGGCCACTAAGCTACGCTAAGCTTTTTATATGTTATAAACGTTCGGACAGACACCGAAAAACAGACAGAAACGTTTCCAAACATTTTGGTTTCATCGTATTAGGTACAGCAAATAAAATTTTGTAAAAATTATTACTATGCAGAGATAGTTGGTAGATCTACACTTATAATTTCTGATATCGGAACTCTTTGTTCTAAAATTTCATCGACACAATAGTCGACACTGACAAGTCACTATTTTGTATACATGAAATGAAAATTTATATTAGAACAACGTACTCAACATTGATTTTATGACCATTGTTGTTTACTATAGAGAAAATTCACTATTTTCTTGATAGGATTTGGTTTTCAAAATAAATTTTCTAAATACAGATTTTTCCAAAATATGGCCATGAAAATATATGCTGTTGTTGACAATTTACCTGTGAAATGAATCTTTTTCAGGGTTATTTTTATAAGAAACATCGCAGTCACCAACACAACACGTAGGCATTGCTTATACATTTTAAACCTCTATAAAATATACAGGATTCAGTGACAATACAGCAAATATAAGTTAGCGTGATTTTTGACAGTGACACTGGAGAAAACAACATCTGCCAATAGTGCTGACTGAACCTAAATATGCTTTCTCTTTCTAACAAGTGATATTTCCGTAAGAGTTTCCATTCCCATAGTAGGCTTTGTTGGTCTTTTTCTATCCTACGTTTATGATTAGTACACGACAAGATGGCATCTACTAGTTCGCAAGTTAGTGATTGTACACTGTCGATATTTGACTATCGATAATACTATTTTTAACGATAATAGTTCTAAAGTTACAATATTAAATGGAAAAAGAATACGGTCGCGAACAGGATTCGAACCTGCGTATTCTTTTTCCATTTAATATTGTAACTTTAGAGTTCGCTAAGCATGCGTTAATGATTTTTCAAAGACATATCTTGAATTATTAAAGTTATTGCATTCTTTAAGTCATTGTATTAACTGCAAAGTTAGTCGTGTCGGTTCGGTCACTTGTATAGGTACTGAATTGATTGCAATGACGTCGCCATAAGACGTGTAAAATATGGAAGAAGAATTCGCGGTGGTGAGCAGAGGTCGAGATGGCTTAGTGGTCAGAGCGCCTGGAGTATCTATCCGGGAGGCGCAGGTTCGAATCCTGTTCGCGACCGTATTCTTTTTCCATTTAATATTGTAACTTTAGAGTTCGCTAAGCATGCGATAATGATTTTTCAAAGACATATCTTGATAATAGTTCTGCCTACTATCGTATATTATCAATACGACACTATAAATAGTATCGTAAATTTGTATTTATTACGATAAGCATTTATTCAGATTCTTCGAAATTGGTAAGACTATGCAATAAGTAAGGTTTTTTTTTAATCGGTAACTATATCTTATCGTGGGGTTGAACAAACTAGTCTTAGAATTTGGCCACCTCCTTTGGGTGAGCCTCTGACATAGCTTTACATACTTTCTTTATATCTCTTTGATGTGCTGGTTTCGTCGCGATATTTTTGATAATGTCAAGAGCTTATGATTAATTAACATCGTTTACTGAGAAAAATGCCTATTCCTTTTTATTGATTATGTTTAGTATTTATTGAGTTATATAACGCTTTTCGGCTTTGACACTTGCATATTGTAATTATTTTTAAGTTTGGCCGTTTGAATTTTCTTTGAATAAAGTGATTTTTTTGATAATATTTCCTCAAAACTAGTTTGTCTTTGTTACTTAAATAAAAAGCAATTGTGACAGAACAAGATTTGGGAGCTACATAAAATTTAGTGACGTTTGAGCATCTGGCCAATTGTCTATTAATTAATTCCATTTATTTAAGCGTTTAAACGAATGATTATACGATATTAAAATATGTTTAAAATGTCCGATTATAAATTTTATAGATGCACATAAACTACTATTCTCAAAAGTTATCATCGATTACTAACATTATTGTGTTAGTGAAAAAGCTACGAGAGGTAAGCACACAGTGAAGTTCGTCCTCACGTCTGTGGACGAATCAAGAGTCGATAGATTGCCAATATGGCGCATCTGTAGGGCGATTATGACATAATTTCCGGGTGGAATTTCGCACTACCCATAAACGTAGGATAGATAAAGACCTACAAAGCCTACTTTGGGTATGGAATCTCTTACGGAAATATCACATGTTAGAAAGAGAACGCATATTTAGGTTCGGTCAGCACTATTGGCAGATGTTGTTTTCTCCAGTGTCACTGTCAAAAATCACGCTAACTTATATTTGCTGTATTGTCAGTGAATCCTATATATTATATAAAGTTTTAAAATTTATAAGCGATGCCTAGTGGTTGTGTTGGTGACTGCGATGTTTCTTATAAAAATAATCCAGAAAAACATTCATTTCACAGGTAAATTGTCAACAACAGCATATATTTTCATGGCCATGTTTTGGCAAAAACTATTTTTACAAAATTTATTTGGAAAACCAAATCCTATCTAGAAAATAGTGAATTTTCTCTATAGTAAAAAACAATGGTCATAAAAGCAATATTGAGTACGTTGTTCTAATATAAATTTTCATTTCATGTACACAAAACAGTGACTTGTCAGTGTCGACTATAGTGTCGATGAAATTTTAGAACAAAAAGTTCCGATATCAGAATTTATTTATAGTGTTGATGTATTGATTATTTTTCCAAAATTTTAATAGGGGTACCTAATACTATCAACACAGAAGATGAAACCAAAATGTTTGGAAACGTTTCTGTCTGTTTGTCGGTGTGTCTGCCCGAACGCTTATAACATATAAGAAGCTAAGCGTAGCTTAGTGGCCCAGGTTACGTAATCACGCTATTACAGTAGTCCCCAAATGTGGCTCGAATCCGGACCGCCAACCTTCTTTGTGCGGACCTTGGTTGTTAATAATGATCCAACGAACTACGCTAGTAATATTAATTTTAAAAACAGACCCCGAATGAAACTAGTTGTTGATTCCTGCGCTATCACCTTTAGGCGGTGAGCACTGAGCCTATATGTGATAGCGTAATGAGTATGTTGTTTATATATTTTTTAGTACAAATTCAAGAGAATATCTCAATTTTATGATATATTTTTTATACTGAAAGGTTTCCTATCGATGCTAAGGAAAAGGAATAATAGATGAGATTAATTGATAAAGATAAAGGAGAAAAAAAATTAAGAAAAGGAAAAAATAAGAAAAGATAATAGGATATACAAATACATTTTTTTCGGAGGCAAACGTTCAAAAACGCGCCCGGCGTTTATGGATAAGACCGGGGTGTATAGGATTCTTACCTCACAAAAACCACTTCGGTGGTCACCATCAGCATATGGAGGGAGGCACGTAATAGACCAGCTCCAGCACCCTCGCTATGCAGCGCCTATTAAGGCACATCTCTAGAGAGACCGTACAGGGGTCTCCCCTAAGCCTCGCAGTGCACGATAGCACGTTACCACTATGCCACCGTCTTCTCTGGGATCACGATGGGTAAACGAAGTCCCCTCTCTAAGCATCTGTGATCCCAAAGAGCCGCCTGCCTGAAATCATACAGGAGGGGTTTCGGCTGTTAGGCGCCGAGGCGGGTTCCTCCTAGACACTTTCTTCTCCGAGCGGGATCGGCCCTCTCACAATCCTGCTCAGCGGCCTCTTTCTGGACGACAGCAGTATCACAAAAAGAAGCCATTTCTTTCCAGTTCCCTAAATCTGCCAGCGTAGACACAGGCACACAAGCGTGTGCTGCGTTGAGTCCAGACCTTCTCCGCAGTGGTATTAGGATAGGTAGGTAAAAATCATTCAGTCAATCTTCATCTCCATCAGTCATACTCTATACACTGCTCAGGGTCCTTAAAAGCTGCTTTTTTTTAAAAAGTACCTATTACCAATGAAATATAATTATAATGTGAGCGCATGAAATGTTTTTATTATAATAATGTAATTAATTAATTAAGTGTATTAAATAATACCTACCCTTGTGATTTTAGTTTTATTAACATAATTTGATAGATTTTTTTATTTTGTATACCAATTCTTTACATTTGAAATATTGTTTATCGATAATTGATATCGTGTCAATATTTCCACGTTGTACATTACTATTGCACGCACACATTGACAATTCAAAATCGGTTGCACTTTTTTGAGCTCTATGTCCTTCTATGGGGTACCAAAAATATTCTAATTCTATGGCACTACCTCCTTGTGTTTACATCACGATATCTTTGTTTTTTTCCTATGGAAAGCACTATGATGTGTCTAGAAGAGATAAATTACATTAAATTTTATTTAATACTGTATATATCTTAATAGACAAAATAAAAAAGTATGTTTTTACGTCAGTAAACCAAAAATTCAGATTTTTGACATATTTTCGATTACATAGAAAATATTATTTCGTAATAAAAAGAACTTTTGATCATGATGCTATACACCTATCTACATTCTTCTAGCAAAATATATTGTAAAATGTATACAGAATTTTAGGCGTCTTGAAATCTCTGTTTGTGTATTTATATAGTAACTATAGTCTATGATTAACATTATAAATACAAGTTATATGGAAATATATATGTTTAAATTCGAGAACTAAGCATATATTTCAAGATAAATCTACGCATATATTATTAACATCGTAATTCGAATGATGCAATCGACCGACTGTCGGTTCCCCCACAGATGCGCGTTTCCAAGATGGCGACTACCCACTGACGAGAGGTGCACTGAATCTGTCCTTCTTAGGAAATCTACATACCAATAAAATAAAATAAAAACTGAAAAAATCGATATCGATATTAGCTATTTGCACAAATTTTGTTGCAGTGTGGCCAACTTCTTAACATAAAAACGTATTATTTATTTTGGAATAAGATATATTTTTTTTACTATTTCACAGTGTTTAGCGAAAAATAATATTGTATAATTTAATAACATAAATGAATATTTAAATAGTGATCTATTAACATTCAGCTACATTAATATAGGGCATGAACTATACTACTATTAGTATGATACTTACATATTTAAGAAGTATAATATACGTAAAATACAAAGTCATGATTAACTTCAAAAATTGTCTTAAATTTTGTCGTGTATGATTTAGTGGCAACACTGTCTGGGTAATATATTTTATTTGATTTTGGTAAATTTAATGCAGTAATCAATAACATTTGGTCGAGAAAATAGTTACAGGTGAAAAGTAACATTGTCTTTTAGTAGACTAGTAGTTTCTGATCTCTTTTTACAGCAAAACATGCTGCCATTCGCCATTCGGAATTTTTATCGGAGGTTGCTCTGAACGCACTGTAACCTAACGAATGACGTGAGACGCATGGCAAATAATTTTATATAACGAGTATGACTCCGTTAGGAGTATAGTGTTCTGTGAGTATGACCGGCTGGTCTTGTACCTTTGGGTAGAACGTAGTGATTATATATTCTTTGCCTTTGGGGTGCACCCGCTCGTCACGTCTCCTGTTGATTATATGCTTTAAGGTGGCAACCAACTTTACATAAAATGTTTATGTCATGTCGGGATTACTGGATTACTATTGCACGCACACATTTATGTATCAAAAACCGAAAAGGTAACACATTTATTTTTGAGATTTCTGTTCATATGTGTAGTAGGAAAAACTACGCCTATGATGGATCCCATAAAAGTTTTTATCACATATTACTATTATACTAAGTAGCTAGCTAGTTTTTAAGCTCTAAATGCCGTAAATATAGTGTGTGTTTTGATTTTTCAGTTATATTAAATAAAAACCATGTAGTGTAATATATAAAAATAAAAAAAGTTAAAAGTACTCTCTGTTCTCTGTGGCTAGTTGGTGTTTGTAACAGCGTTGCCAGAAGGTTACTTTTGTAACATTTTAGGTTACTTTTAACGACGTCGGGTTACTATTAGGTGACACGATGTGAAAGATTACTTTTAGGTGTCTTTTTGGATGTTGAAGAATAAATTTGTTTTTCTTCAATTGATAATCCAATATAATTATAATCGAATGTAGTGAGCACAATTGTTGAAAATATGTTTATCTCTCTCGCGCCAATTTATACCAGCTAATCACAACTATGACCAAAGTGTTCTGGCCAGTTTCACGTACTCGCTTGATAAATCGGGTTCCTTCTTGTTTGAGAGCTTAGCACTTGGTTTATTTAAAATGTTATGAAAATAATGAATGCTTAGTGTTATATTTTTTTGGAAAGAAGAGCTAGAAAACTAGCCAAGTGTACAAATTAGTGAGTAGGTATAGGTATCAACTTATTGTATAGGGTTTGAAGATGAGTTTATAAACTTAACACTTTATCTAACTCGTCTTTACTAGGTAGGTCAACTAATTTTTTTAGTAAGTTATACTAGTTCAATGTAATAAGTAGCTACACTAAAAGTGAAAAGATCGGTGTACCTTACTACTTTGCAGACTAATAAAAAGAAAACAAAAGTAGGCATCTACTTAGGTTTATACCTACATAATAGTATATATATACGTCGACAACTTTAAGTACCTAAATAATGGGATAAAAATACGAAAGGTTACTTTTCGCACTAAAAGGTTACTTTTTTAGCCATTTTAGGTAACTTTTGATAAGACCATGCTGGCAACACTCTTTGTAACAACACTAAAAAAAAAAAATTTAAATGGACCGGATTTGAAATAAATAGTGAAAATATTACATTTACTTAATGTTATAAGTTATTGTGATGAAAAAAATAAATACAGTACAGTTTGATGTGCTCTTAGTGATATTGTAATTTGCGATTAGTTTTTGTTAAAAATACTGGATGCTTTAGGTACAAATTGATTTTATCCAATATGGCGGATTCATTATATTTTTCAAATGTTGTTTACTGTAGTGTATGCTGCTTAGATATTATTTTCTTGTATGGTTTCACAAATGAATAATTTTGTGCACATTTTTGGGAGATATGTTGAGTGCAGTGTGTGAATCGTCAAATGAAATAAAAAAAAATCAGAGAAATACTCGTTTTTTGAAGTGTTTTCGGTGTCGCAGACAGTGGAATTGACATACCACATAAGTACCGAGTAGTACATAAATGATTTTAAGTGAGGACATTGCGTCAGTAGCGAATTCGCCCGCGATGTCACAATATGAGCGGTCGCGATGAGTCCGCTGCGTCTCCCGCCCTCGGCACCGCTCTGCAACTCATGGTAAGAAACCCTTATTTACGTCTGTCACCTGAACGACACGTTCCTCGTCCCACACCGTCAGTGATCTCATTTATCGTTACCTATTCACTAGTATATAGATGAATGTCTTTGTTACCTACCTAACGTCCACTCCAAAGCAGGTACCTTCCTATTTCTTCTGGTACCATTACCATGGAGCACCTAGATTTCTGAGGTTTAAACTCGTATTATTTGTATCTACCTACCTACATTTGATAGTCTTTTATATATAAAGTCATACAATTAATTTTAGACTATATACATTTTTACAATTGAAGTGATCTGATATGTGATGATCTATCTACACTATTAGAAAATGATTTATTTTAATTTATTAATTTAAGATTGCGTATTTGTTTATCCTACATGGTTTCATTTTTATATAAACAAACATCTTTAAATGTTGCTTCAGTATATTTTTCTAATGTTGTCAGGTTTGGAATGATAGATAGATATACAATGATACAAAGATGGCACAAATGTTAGTAATGTAGAAAACTATATACAAAGAGATGTAAACAAGTGTAAAGGGGAAAACTAGTAGGCAAGAAACAGAATATATGAATACTATATACAAATATTATTGCTGGCTATTTCCCACAATTGAATTCCATTCATATAGATAGGAGGGATGGGCCAATTATTGGTTTTATGTTTGGTATTCAGCAGTTATTTGGGCCATTATTTAATAGATGTTACAGAGTGTACTGTGTTACTTGTATCCATATCAAGTGTGCCTTAATATTTGTAAACTTAGTTTTAACTATTTTGCACAAGTCAATGTTTTGTTGAAAACTAAATGATGCAATAATAGTCGAGCGGTAGCAGTAGGCAGAAAACCCACATTTGGGGCATCAGAAACCAGCCATTTTTGGAACCATTTCTTTTCAGTTCCAGTCCTAGTATTATTCCATTTTGAAACATGGAATGGGATGGTTACAAATACAGATAAATCTTTGAAAATCATTATTTATTCATTAACGCATGCTTAGCAAACTTTAAAGTTATAAATTATTATGGAAAAAGAATACGATCGCGAGCAGGATTCGAACCTGCGCGTCCTGGATAATTCCTCCAGGCGCTCTGACCACTAAGCCATCTCAACCTCTGCTCACCAACGCGGATTCTTCTTCTACATTTTTATACGTCTTTTGGCGACGTCATTGCTATCTATTCAGTACAGGTAACCGGCACAACTAACTTTGCAGTTTATACAATGTCTTAAAGATCCAATTACCTTAACAAATACGGATAAGTCTTTGAAAAGCATTAATGCATGCTTAGCAAACTTTAAAGTTATATTTTTTTTTTTAAATGTTGATGATGGGATGTTTTCAGTTAGTTACATTATATAACTAAAAAAAGCTTTGCTTTATCAACATTATATTATCTTTATATTGTGTTGCTAATAAATTTTTATGTGTATGTATTTTCAAGTTTAAAATAAATGCGAGTAGTTATAGGCCAATTAGCTTTGTCTTGTTTGTACTGGAACACATGTTATTATTGTAAATAAATTATGTATTAGATTAGATTATTAAGATGTGGGAGAGCAATAATAAAAGTATATAACAATAGTACATTATGATACAAGTGAGCTAAGTTTGTCATTACACATGAGGTGAGCTGGATTGCAAGCCCAAGCCCCATGGCGAGGCGAGGGCGTATATTGGCCGAGTTTGTATTGACCAACAGCTCACATAGATCTGAGCTTTCGAAGTAGTCAAAATGCTATGCAAGAATATAAATTAAATTTTATGTTAGCTAACACAGTGTTCAAATTGTTATAAGCATTCTGAGTGGTCAAGACATCTTAGCTACCAGTTTTCAATATTTTGTGAGCTATCAGTGCTCATATTTATATTTGCGAATAGTTCATTTAAAAGTATCTTAGATGCATTCAAAGTGGTCAAAATTATCTTGACAATTAAGAAAAGTCAATGTATTTTTGAGTAAATTTTGTTATTCTAACAAACCATACATCAGATTTACTTCCCTTTTTCTCATTTCTTAAATTACAACAGATTTTTATGGTTATAAGGTATAATTTTGTACTTCTCCCATTCGAAGAGTTAATAGTATTAACATTGTAGGGTGTGGAGCGCCCCGGCGCTCCGGGCGGCGGCGGCGTCAGCGCGCTCAATGGGGGCACGCCGCCCGCCGCCAGTGCGCCGCCCGAGCGCGCAGACGAGCCGCCGCGCAAGCGCGCCAAGCTGCCCGGCGACGACGCCGCCGCGCTGCGCCGCCGCGTGCTGGAGAGCGAGCTGCAGCGCCTGAGGAGCCTGCGCGACAGCTTCACCGAGCAGCTCAGCGAGCTGTACTTCCTGCAGGCGGGCGGCAACATGATGGACTACGCCGTGTGGCGCAAGCGGCCGCCGGCGCCGCAGCTGCTAGCCTTCCTGGAGGCGCGGCGGCCCCCGCCCGTGGCGGCCGGCGCGCCGCCCTCGCCGCCGCCGGCCGCCGCGCCGCCGCCCGCGCCCGCGCCCGCGCCGGCGCCGGCGGACGAGATGGTGGAGAAGGCCAAGCAGGAGGCGTACGTGGCGTCGCGCGTGGCCGAGCTGGCGCGCGCGGGGCTGTGGGCCGAGCGCCGCCTGCCGCGCGTGCTGGAGCCGCCGCGCGCCAAGTCGCACTGGGACTACCTGCTGGAGGAGATGGCGTGGCTGGCGCAGGACTTCGCGCACGAGCGCAAGTGGAAGAAGCAGGCCGCCAAGAAGGTCAGCTGGCTTGCTCTGTTCACACGACTGATAAGCCGACATACACACTTATCGATTTATAATTTTATGGTATTAATACGAATAGCAATCGTATAATTAGAAATTCACTCCACATAAAAGTATATTCTATTATAGTACACAAGTGCCCAAAAAAACTGTAATATTTTCAGGTACACAAAAAAGTATGAATTAAAAATAATTAATAAAAATAAATAAAAGCGCACCTGCCATGTGTGTACTAAAAAATATAGTTAAAAAATAAAAAAAACACGCTTTTGTAACTAACCGAAATAAAAGCTTTTTTTTTTTGTCAAAAAAGTCTGTTTGGCCACCAACTCGCCTAATAGTAAGCGACGGTGTGGCCGAGGATGGAGCCCGAATATCATCTATAATCATCATCAATACTACATATCATAAAAATGTTATAAATGCAAATAGCACCCAAAACATTGACTGTTAGAATTTTTGTCTGTTTGTCTGTGCGTTTGTACACGCTAATCTCAGAAACGGCTTATCCGAATTAGATGTGGTTTTCACTAATATATTGTGGTACGTTAAATTAACAGCAAAATTTAGTGTTTGTTTCATGTCAATCGGTTCATAAATAACTAAGTTATGCCAATTTAAAGAATCACGTCGAAAATTTATTTTGTCAATTTACGACATCCACGCGGACGGAGTCGCGGGCACAGCAAGTCCAGAATAAATCTATTTACTCTTATGCCGAGGATACACGAGGTTAGTTTTTCAAGCTAGGATAGCAAGCTAGTTCTCTACTAAACTGTTCTGGCTTGCTGACCTGGCTTGGAACATGCTACTTCTGTTTACTTGAGGCTAGATTATTTTAAGTTAGCCCTATTGCAGTGACTGAGGTGACCACACGTCCAAAATGAACTGCATGCGAAAAAAATCATCATGTAACAAGGTTGTTCATCAACCATATGATTAGAAGAAGTTAATCAAGATCTCATAAATTTTCTCAAATTATATCAGCTAACAAATAATTTGAGTAATTTAGATAAAAGTTTACCTTATCATTGTTGCAGTGTGCTCGGGCGGTTCAAAAATATTTTCAAGATAAAGCTCTGGCAGCACAGAAGGCGGAGAAGGCGCAAGAGTTACAGTTGAGAAAAATTGCTGCTTTTGCAGCGAAAGAAATACGAACATTTTGGTCCAATGTGGAAAAGGTAACATAAAAAATATAAG
This sequence comes from Xylocampa areola, assembly GCA_935421205.1. Taxonomy (NCBI): domain Eukaryota; kingdom Metazoa; phylum Arthropoda; class Insecta; order Lepidoptera; family Noctuidae; genus Xylocampa; species Xylocampa areola. The sequence continues at coordinate 21,399,645 of OW285206.1, forward strand.
ATAGTTTAAAAAAACTAAATCCAAATTACACCCAATACTATTAGTGGTATGCATCAGTTGTTTATTAGCAATTAAGAAATGCTTACCACATAGAATTACCTAGATACTTACATCATCTTTTACTATATCTGCATAATTTAATTAATCATTGTGTTATTAACTATTACCAAATAAACAAATAATAATAATATATAATAACTAGCTGACCCGGCAAACGTTGTTTTGCCATATAAATAAAAAAAATTGGGGTGGACTACCCCTAACATTTAGGGGGATGAAAAATAGCTGTTGGCCGATTCTCATAGATACCGGATAAGCACAAAAAATTTCATCAAAATCGGTCAAGCCGTTTCGGAGGAGTATGGCAACGAAAACTGTGACACGAGAATTTTATATATTAGATAATAAATTTTTATTCAAATGTAAAAGGTAAAATACAATATAAATCTTAGAGCTATACTATTAAATATATTGATATTAAATGTAAGGTGCCTGCACTAGGATAACCCTGTGTCACAGGTGGCAAGAGTGCTTACAATATGTTACAGGGACACAAGATTCTTAAACAATACTTAACATAACAAAATAATTAAAACAAAAATAAAACAATCTTCATCCTCAATAATGTCATCACTATGCATTCAATACGAAACTTCATATTATGTTTCGGTAGGCAATCACAATATTGGTTATTAAGTTCACGCATACTTATAGTTGTGTAATAAAATACCACACGTTTATTAATTATTATTATTTTTTCGGCTTATCCACAACCAGTGTTGCAACTAGAATGGATGCGTTGTAGGTTAGTTGTGGTGTCGAGTGTGCACTCCATTAAGCGCACTCCTGTTGTTGCAGAGCTGCTACACCCTGTATTGCAGTTTCAGGATGTCGTACCTTTTCAGGCGATTAGGGTATTTTTGGAGTCTTAATGGGGCTGCCAATTCATTAGGATGTGTAGCGAGCCGCTGTTGATAAATTTTGGAGGTAAATTGAATTTCTTCCTTAACCGTTTTTACCATTAGGTTTTCATGAATTTCGTTGTTTTTAACAAACCATGGAACATTTGCTATAATTGTGCGTAAGATGATATTCTGCAGTCTCTGTATCATAACAATATTTGAGTTGCTAGCGCTTCCCCAAAGTTGGACGCCGTACATCCATACTGGCTTCCATACTACTTTGTAGATCAGCAGTTTGTTGTCCACAGTCAGTTTGCTGTTCCGTCCTAGTAGCCAGAGCAGAGATTTGTATTTTATATTGAGCTCTTCTCTTTTGGCTTTGATGTGGTTATTCTACGTCAGTCGGCAATCGAGGTGTAGACCAAGAGATTTCACACTCTCTCTGTGGGGCAAGGTGTTATCTCCAAGATGAACGGGAGGACAATCTCCTTTTTTCAGGGTAAATGTTATGTGCACAGGTTTAGATGGGCTTGCTTTTATTCGCCATTGTGTTAGCCAGTTGCATATGGCATCTATTCCAGTTTCCAGAGATCGCGATGCAACTTCCGGGTTAGAGTTATTAGCTATTATGGCAGTGTCATCAGCGAAGGTAGCAGTCGTGACTCCCGCTACTTCTGGTAGATCAGCGGTAAAAACAGTGTAAAGCACAGGTCCCAGTACTGACCCCTGTGGAACTCCTGCTTTGATATTATGGAATTCAGATGTCTCTGCCATTTCCTTGACTTTTAATATCCTGCCTGATAGGTAGGATTTTATTAGCAAGTTATAGCTATGTGGTAGGCTGTGCTTTAGCTTGTATAGGAGGCCTTTGTGCCAGACTTTATCAAATGCCTGATTAACGTCTAAGAAGGCCGAGGAACAGTATTGCTTAGTTTCCAGAGCTTCTCTTATTTTATCAGTCACACGATGCACTTGTTCTACGGTTGAATGATGTTGTCGAAATCCAAACTGGTGATCTGGTATTATTTCACCAATCAGGATTGGCTGAATCCGTCCGAGCATAGTTTTTTCGCAGATCTTGGATTGAATAGGTAATAGTCTGATTGGCCTGTATGAACCAACTTCGTGGAGCGGTTTGCCAGCTTTGTGTATTCATTATAATTTGAGATGCCTTCCACAATGATGGGAAGTGCTAAACTCTCAGTATTCCATGGTATAAAATGGTGAGATACACTATGGCCTTTCTAGGGAGTTCTTTGAGGATATCTTTTGTAATTAAATCGAAACCTGGGGCTTTCCTGTTGTTCAGCTCAGTTTTTTATATTAAATATTGGAAGAATATAGTTGTTTGATTGTTTTTGTTGAAGTTTTAAATCTATATAAATAAAACAAAGACGGGTTTGTTACAACACTTATAACTCGAGATCTGCTGGACCAATTTTCATGGTTTTTGATTCGTTGGATTTGTCTCCGCCCCGAATAGCAGAATACATCTTAAAAACAATGAAAACTCGACGAATACATAATTATGAAAGATGAATAATTTTAAAATAAATGTTCCTTTGTTTTTTACCTGTCAAACATTTGTTGTCTATCCTGTCAAATACTGTATAACGAAAGCGTAAATGTCTTTTTATGTTGTCTATGATTTTTATAAGGTAAATAATTACAAAGGTTAAAAAGTGCACTATCCAAATAATAGTCTATGATCTAAACTATTGTAAATATAAAGATGATCTGATATCAGTAATAAAGATGTTGATGACCTAAATTTTATAATTCAGAACCAAATCGTAGGTACTCTGTATTCATTCAAATCTATCGACTGTGTAACAAACGAAGATGAGGCCACTAATTATTCAACTGAATTTTTAAACTCCTTGGATGTGCCTGGTTTACCACCGCACAATTTACAACTGCAGGTTGGCTCGGTAGTCATCATGCTTAGAAATTTAAACCAACCAAAACTGTGCAATGGAACGCGTTTGGTGATGAGAAAACTGATGAGCAATATGATTCACGCGTCGATACTCAAAGGAAAATTTAAAGATGAGGAAGTTCTCATTCCAAGGATTCCGATGATCCCAATGGATATGCCCTTTGAGTTTAAACGAATTCAATTCCCGATTCGTCTTGCCTTCGCCATGACGATTAACAAATCACAAGGCCAATCCTTGACTATTTGTGGCCTCAATCTAGAAAATGCATGTTTTTCTCATGGTCAATTGTACGTGGCATGTTCACGTGTCGGCAAACCATCCGCTTTATTTGTTCTTGCGCCTGACAGAAAAACATAGAATATCGTTTACCACAAGGTGCTTGAATGAAGAGAGTTAATCCGAGTGCATCCCATGCTGCACAACATAGTTTAATTCAATCATTTTTTTCTGACACGTGTTTGAAGCAGTTAATTTTTGTCTTTTTTTTTAATTTTTATTCTCTTTCTGTATGTATTATTCATCATAACAAAATACTTTTATATATCTATCTATATTAATATTTATTTTGTATCATTGTATTACGTTCATCAAACCCTAAATTAGTTCAGCTAAAAGGTAACACGACATTCATTGACTGTTAGGCGGTACGAAGTTCGCCGGTCGGTCAGCTAGTTTCATTTTTTTTTCTCCAATGTTAATTAAACCAATTATAACATGCAGTCAGAGGCATCTATAATCTATTTGCGTTAAGAAAATAGTGGTATTATTTATTGGGGAAATTCTGTACAGGTAGGTTCTACTTTTGTACTGCAAAAAAGATGCTTATGGACTATTCATAACATAAGAGAAATAGGTTTCATGTAGGCCAATATTCAGAAAATACAAATTTCTGACTATATATAAGGACCTAATTTATTAGGTAATTACCTTTGAAGGGGTAATATATAAGTCAAATACATTCACTTAATGCTATCTCGAATCTATACTAACATTATAAAGGTGAAGAGTTTATTTATTTGGTTGAACGCGCTAATCTCAGGAACTACTGGTTCGAATTGAACAATTATTTTTGTGTTAGATAGTTCATTTATCGAGGAAGGCTATAGGCTATATAACATCACGCTACGACCAATAGGAGCGGAGCATCAATGTTTTTTTTTTGCAAAAACTGGAAAAAAATATTCCTTTTGAGAGCTTCTGTTGCGAACGCTGCGTAAACGGTTAAAGTTACGCAAAAATTATGTATGACGGAATTGGTCCCCATTAAAATTTCTAAAAAAAAGTCCGCGACAGAATATGTCTATCTTTTAAGGTCAAAGTCAAAGCATTTATTTCAATTAGACCGTTTACAGCCACTTTTGAATTGTCAAAAAAATTAACTAGTTGCCACGTTCCAAAGTGTAGATTCCTGTGGAGAAGAACAAGCAAGAAACTCCACGGTTACTCTTTTTCATCAAACAACTACAATATTTTGGTTACATTGTATTTATAATATAGAAATTATATGTGAGAACAATGTAATATGAAGTCTATAGAGTCTAGTTACAATTAAAACTTTGCCATGACAGTTTAGAGATGACCAGCCCCAACCAACGGCGCCCGTTCACGAACATGACGCCAGCGTCAGCATCACTAAACTCGACCATATTGTAGGGAATCTAATGACCCAACACAAACGCCACCGTCAGCGGGACATTTGAGTGAGCATGACATACTCTAGCTGCCAGACAATAATCAAATATATATATTCATGTAGAATATGTAAATGATTAAATAATAATGAAAGGAAAATGATAAAAGGCCAGAGAATATGTCTATCTTTTAGTGAGTCAATCACTAACCTTTTTTATGGTTATCGAATTGGTTCTAAAATAATTATTTGCGAAGGTGTTTTTATAAACATAATCTTAATTAATCCTTATCAAGATAAATACGTTATTCATCACAAGTATTTAATTTTGAACAAAATTGCCCTTGACTTCATTTGATTTCAATGAATATCTTCGGAGATATTGTAGTTTTTAAATAACTCGGCAACAAAATAATGGTCAAATACCACGCGCGCATTTATAACATAACATAGCATCACGCCTGTATTCTCTGAAGGGGTAGGCAGAGGTGTACACAGTCATACACCCACATTTCACCACTACACCAATGAGGCAGGCCCATTTATGATGTCCAAGGCGCGGTCATGACGGGGCGGGGGGGGGGGGGGAGTTATATTTTAGTAGGTTTTTTACTCAAATTAATGGGGTAAAGCCGCGGTGCACAGCTATTATATTATAATTAGCCTAAGTTACTCCGAGTGTTAGTTTCCGACATCCACGCGGACGAAGTCGCGGGCACAGCTAGTTAAATGGATATAACAAATTATTTGTAATTAACATAGTCCTAGCAAGGCGAAAAGTGCTCCTTGAACGGTGAACATTAAGAAAAAAATAAAATATTTTAAATTATTACATACATAGCAAAAATCTCAACTAAAACCTAATACGAAAAATGTACAGAGCAAAGATTTAAAACTAATACAATAAAAATAAAAAATATTTTAACAGAAAATTTACATTATAAATAATTATTCAATATTATTTGTCAGTTAGTATAATAATTAATTAAACGTGTAATTGTATTATAATAAGGGGACATTAGTACAGTGATTAAGTTTTAATCAAATGTTCTGACATGGAATTAACTTTTGAAAAATAAATTAAATAAGGGTATATTGCAACATATAAGAATGAAATGCAACTAAAATCAATTGACGTTTCATAAGTGCATGTAATTTTGGCTATTTGAATTAAAAACCTTTGACTTTGACTTTGAATGACAAAATTTGTAGTATCTATTGTATGCCTTTAATAGGTAAATTGTGCTGTTTATAAGATTGTTACTGTGACACCTATTGTACCACAAGTTTATGCAATAAAGTAAATATAATTAATTACAATATAAATAAACATGATCCTAAAAATGTAAAAATTGTGATCTTTTTGGTAATAATAAAGTTTTATTTATTTATTATTATTTAATTATATGGTAATTGGGCATGCCTGATTTTACGTAAGACATGCTAACGGAAAAACCATTTGGAGATTTTTTGATTATGTGCTATATTTTGTTAATTTCCACTCATAAAAGTAAGAGATTACAAAATAAAGGTAAACAAAACTAATAACCTTCATTTGACCTGAAGCACTTGCAGTGACATCACATGTTCATATTTTATATAAGGTCCTAATTTATTAGGTAATTTCCTTTGAAAGGGGCGATAATATATAAGTGGAATACATTCACTTAGGCTACAATTAAATGGATATAACAAATTATTTGTAATTAACAGCAAGACGAAAACTGCTCCTTGAACGGTGAACAGTTCCAAAAAAGAAATTGTTGTAAAAAATTGAATTACGGCTTCATTAATCCTTATCACTTACACATTGACCCTTTAAAAGGAAATTACCTAATAAATTAGCACCTTATATAATCTGTGGACTGAAGGTATGTTGACATTTTTAGTGATGCTTACGTAAAAGGAAATGTTTTCTGGCATTTTTATAATGAAGCTATTTTAACTAAAATCGCATTTCATGATATCAACTGACGTGAAACTGAAAGCTGTTTGTTTTCGTTCGTTTAGAAACTAGGTGTGTTAAAAAATTGTGAACACTACGTCATTTGGGGAAATATTTAAAAAAAATATAAAAAATTAAATGATGTTCTAAAAAATAAGATAGCCCAAATTAGTTTCTCATAATTAGATAAAAAATCGAAAAAATTGTTAGTTTAGAAACTAGGTGTGTTAAAAAATTGTGAACACATAACGTCATTTGGGGAAATATTTAAAAAAATTATAAAAAAATAAATGATGTTCTAAAAAATAAAATAGCCAAATTAGTTTCTCATAATTAGATAAACATTGAAAAAAAAAAATATATATGTTTTTCATGCATGCCCATTTATATATTAATTCATGATCCAAAGGATCAAAACAAGTTGGTAGTTCATGAAATCCGTAGTGCGCTGCATCTGCGCGTGTGTGCCGTGCGGTTGCACACAGACACATCGAGAGCTAGTCGATGCCTTAATAGCGGGCGGTTCGTTTAACGATAACGCTCTTATATAAATATGTATTTTTTATAACACAGAACATACATTGGTAATGAGGTCCAAGCTACCAGTGGTTAAACCTTCCTTATGCGTGTCAGGTCGAGGAGAACCACTTTCTGAGTCAAGCCCCTGAAATTATTATACAAAAAAAATATATAAAGAAAAAAAACAATTTAGTAAAAAAAAAACTTGATTTTGTCAATCTTTAATTTAGAGTAAGTGCTAGTTTGAACACTGTGCACTGAGAGTTCCGTGTAATTATCATTACAAAAGTTGGTAAACCATGAAACTATCGGTTGGTCTGTGTGTCCTAAACAAATCTGTAGCGAGGTTTTAGCCGGTACAAGTCTGGCACAGTGTTCAACTTGGTTTTTTCACATATACAAAGAAAACCGATGTTTGTGTTTGTAACGATATTTTCTCCTTTAACAAATTTGGTGGTTTCTAGCAAATGCTTTTTTATTATTTATAATTGATATACTTATAATATATAATCTTACTAGTTGATGCTCGCGGCTTTGCCCGCGTGGATGTCCGTAATCGGGACCAAAAGTAATCATGACACTTTGATCCCGTTCTCGCAACCCATGGGAACCTATTCCAGAGATCAAAAGAGGCCTATGTCTTATTCCAGGCTATATTCTAACCCTGTACCAAATTTGGCTTGAATTTTATTCTCGTTTTATTCGTAATTGTTTTGCGATTACTCCTAAGATATTCGTTTAAATTATATGGTGTAAAGAGTAAAATAATGTGCATGAAATGCTTAAAGCTTTATTTAAAATGATAAGGATTAATACCGTATTTGTGTAAATAGCTTTCCAAATACCGCTTTATAATTCCCATTTTTTATAGTATTAATATTATAAACGTAGGATAGAAAAAGACCTACAAATCCAACTATGGGAATGGAATCTCTTACGGAAATATCACATGTTAGAAAGAGAAAGCATATTTAGGTTCAGTCAGCACTATTGGCAGATGTTGTTTTCTCCAGTGTCACTGTCAAAAATCACGCTAACTTATATTTGCTGTATTGTCAGTGAATCCTGTATATTTTATACAGTTTAAAAATTTATAAGCAATGCCTACGTGTCGTGCTGGTGACTGTGATGTTTCTTATAAAAATAATCCAGAAAAAGATTAATTTCACAGGTAAATTGTCAACAACAGCATATATTTTCATGGCCATATTTTGGAAAAATCTGTCGTTAGAAAATTTATTTTGAAATCCAAATCTAATCACGAAAATAGTGAATTTTCTCTGTAGTAAAAAACAATGGTAATAAAAGCAATATTGAGTATGTTGTTCTAATATAAATTTTCATTTCATTTATACAAAATAGTGACTTGTCAGTGTCGACTGTTGTGTCGATGAAATTTTAGAACAAAAAGTTCCGATATCAGAATTTATTATTAGTGTAGATCTACCAACTATCTTTGCACATTGATATATTTTCAAATTTTTTTATTGGGATACCTAATACGATGAAACCAAAATGTTTGGAAACGTTTCTGTCTGTTTGTCGGTGTGTCTGTCCGAACGTTTATAACATATATGAAGCTTAGCGTAGCTTAGTGGCCCAGGTTACGTAATAAATATATTTCATCACGCTATTACAGTAGTCCCCAATTGCGGTTCGAATCCGGACCGCCAACCTACTTTGTGCGGACCTTAGTTTATTAATGATGTAAGGAACTGCGCTACTAATATTAATTTAAAAAACAGACCACGAATGAAACTAGTTGGTGATTCCTGCGCTATCACCTTTAGGCGGTGAGCACTAAGCCCATATGTGATAGCGTAATGAATTACTACAAATTCAAGAGAGTATCTCAATTTTATGATATATTCTTTTTATACTAAAAGGTTTCCTGTCGATGCTAAGGAACAAGAAAAATGGATGAGACTAATTGATAAAGAAAAGACTAAAGAAAAAGAAGAAAAAATAATAAAGAAAAAGAAGAAATAAGAAAAGATAATAGGATATACCTATTTTTTTTGGGGAAACCTTCAAAAACGCGCCCGGACTTTATGGATAAGACCGGGGTGTGTGAGATTCTTCCCTCACTCAAACCACCTCGGCGGTCACCATCAGCACATGGAGGGAGGCACTTAATAGACCAACTCCAGCACCCCCGCTATGCAGCGCCTATTAAGACACATCCCTGGAGAGACGGAAAAGGGGCCTCGCTGTGGACGATAGCACGTGACCACTATGCCACCGTCTTTTCTGGGATCACGATGGGTAAATAGAGTCCCCTCTCTAAGCACCCGTGACCCCAAAGAGCCGCCTGTCTTAAATCATACAGGCGGGGTTTCGGCTGTTAGGCGCCAAGGCGGTTGCCTCCTAGACGCCTCCTTCTCCGAGAGGGATCGGCCCTCTCACAATCCCGCTCGGCGGCCTCTTTCAGGATGACAGCAGTTTCACAAAAGGAAGCCATTTCTCTCCAGTTCCCTAAATCTGCCAGCGTAGACCTAACTACTGCTGGCAGAAATAGATCTCGCCCGATACTGGCTCTTAGTATCCGCCGCTCAGCGGTCTAGGCAGGGCACACCTCAAGCGTGTGCTGGAGTCCAGACCACCTCCGCAATGGTATAAGATAGGTAGATAAAGATCATTCAGTCAATCATCATCTCGATCAGTCATACTCTATACACTGCTCAGGGTCCTTAAAAGCTGCTTTCTTAACAAAGTACCTATTACCAATGAAATATAATTATAGTATGTGCGTATGAAATGTTTTTATTTTAATAATGTAATTAATTAATTAAGTGCATTAAATAATACATACGCTTCTGATTTTAGTTTTATTAACATAATTAGATTGAAAATATGTTAATTTTTTATACCAAGTCTTTACATCTGAAATACTGTTTATCGATAATCAATATGTGTATATATTTCCACGTTGTACATCACTATTGCACGCAGACATTGACAATCCAAAACCGGATGCACTTTTTTGAGTTCTATGTCCTTCTGTAGGGTAGCAAAAATATTCTAATTCTATGATTAATATGGATGTGTAGTATGTTATCCTTAAGAGATAGATATATGCCATCGCGGACTTGTCTGTAGACCTATATAAGATACACGATTCCACCATACATCATTTTGTTATATCTCAAAGGGTTTAGGCAGCGTTTTCGTTGAATACTCCCACACTGCTTATTTTATTCCGACACCTCCAACAAATATTATTATATTTTACCCAATGTATACAAAAACTTGATGAGTTATATAATAAAAGTTTCCTCGAGAACTACTCTATCCATTGGTGAAAAAAGCATGAGTTTATTGCGAACAGACAGACAGATAGACGCGGTGGAGGACTTAGGTTTATATTATGTAGTGATTTGTAACTCGTTCCTTTTGCCTTGTGTAGTTCACTCGGCTCAAAAACGAATGACTGACGATGTAAGTATATATGTAACGACACCGTATATGGATTTAGATGAATGTTTATGGTGTTGCGTCGTTTTGTTTTAGCTGGTGGAGTGGAAGCGAGTGCGGCGCGTGGAGCGCGCGCGCAAGGAGGCGCTGGACGAGCAGCTGTCGTACATCGTGGACAAGACCGAGCGCTACTCGCGCCAGCTGGCCGCCAACCTGCGCGCGCGCCCGCCCTCCGACGACGAGTTCACGCCGCGCGGCGCCTCCGACGACGACGAGGAGACCATCGCCGCCGCCGAGCGCGAGCCCGGCGCCGGCGCCGACCAGCAGCGCGACGAGCTGGAGGAGCTGCGCCGGGACTCGGCCCGCGAGCTGCGCGACCTGCTGCCGCCCGGCTACCTGCGCGCCGCGCCGCAACAGTCGGACGGCGACGGCGACAGCGACTCGGACCAGTCGGACGCCAGCTCGTCGTCGGCGCTGGAGGCGCTGGTGGAGGCGGAGGGCGCGGCGGGGGCGGGCGCGGGCGGCTCGGAGCGGCGCGTGGAGGCGGCGGCGGAGCTGGCGGCGTCGCTGCAGCCGACGGGCACGACGCTGTCGGAGACGGCCGTGGGCACGCCGGTGCCGCGCCTGCTGCGCCACGCGCTGCGCGAGTACCAGCACGTGGGGCTGCACTGGCTGGCCACCATGTACGCGCGCGGCCTCAACGGCATCCTGGCCGACGAGATGGGGCTCGGCAAGACGGTGCAGACCATCGCGCTGCTGGCGCACCTGGCGCTGGAGCGCCGCGACTGGGGCCCGCACCTGGTGGTGGCGCCCACCTCCGTCGTGCTCAACTGGGAGATGGAGTTCAAGAAGTGGTGCCCCGCCTTCAAGATCCTCACCTACTACGGCACCATCAAGGAGCGCAAGATGAAACGTGTCGGGTGGACTAAAGCTAACTCTTTCCATGTGTGTATTACGTCGTATAAACTGGTAGTGCAGGACCATCAAAGTTTCCGAAGAAAACGATGGAAATATCTTATTCTTGATGAAGCACAGAACATTAAAAACTTCAAATCCCAAAGGTGGCAGATGCTTTTAAATTTTCAAACTGAAAGGTGAGTGTTTTAGTGCAGTATCCTATTATGAGTATTCCAAAAGTGCAATCTGTTGCGATCTTACGTCCGTTTGTCACAATAGAGTCATACCATCGTGCGTGCATCGACTATGTGTCTTCATAAAAAATGTTATGGCTAAAGTAGTAGGTAGTCATATTGTAGGGGTATGATGAAATGAAGGTCCATTTGGGATAGATAATAAACTTTACTGGTACCAGTTAAATATACGGATATAAAATATAGAATATACTAAACTACGACCTAACTCAGTGGTTGCGGGGAGACGACTGCTGCGCCACGCTAATGCAATGCGCGTCGGTATATAAAACTAATGCGTCAGCAGTGTCCCTACAATATAATTAGTATGCAAGGTGTTTGAAACATTTCACTCATAAAATTAATTAAAGCGCGTGGTTCCTTTATGCGGCATTATCAACGCAATATTTGTACCAACCGCATAGATAAACTGTGTAAAGGTTCTAAAGTAAGGCCCACAAGACGAGAAATGTAAAGAAATTTTCAGGGGTACATAAAATTTTAAATTTCCTATTCTATTCGTTGTCGTCATAACATGAAGATGATTCGTCGGAAGAGTCCGAATCATTCGTATTTATTATAAAACTGTCTATCATGTTATCAATTTTGGTATAAAAATAGTTCTCTATTTTTATGACGTGTCCACAAAATGTTTCAATTTGTCAGCAGTTACATTTTGGATTCCTTCTTGTAATAGATTTTTCACATCTTCAAAACAATGTGGTATGGTATTATTGCGAGCCACGAATTCTTTCACGTCAGCCCATATGAGTTCTATCAGATTGGGCTTACAGTGATAAGGTGGCAGTCTTAGAATTTCCACTTTATATTTTTTTTGCGAGTTCATCCACAGCATAGCTTTGCTAGTTCACCTTTACCTCGGCCACTTTCTTCATAAGTCTGCCTTTACTACTTTTTTCATCATATCAGATGTCTTTATTTCGAAGTATCTATCCGGGAGGCGCAGGTTCGAATCCTGTTCGCGACCGTATTCTTTTTCCATTTAATATTGTAACTTTAGAGTTCGCTAAGCATGCGTTAATGCTTTTTCAAAGACATATCTTGAATCGGTTCAGCTGTTTCGGAGATTAGAAAAATGAAGAAGTTTCATACAAACTTTATCCCCTATTTTATTCCCATAAAGAATGCATTTTCATTAAAAAGTGATATCATATTATATATATTTTTTTTACATTTCTAAGGTCAAAAATGAAGAAGCTTTGATACAAACTTTCGTTCCCCTATTTTAACACCTAAGGGGATAAATTTCCAAAAATCCTTTCTTAGTGCACACTATCATTTGAGAAACATTTGTGCAAAATTTCATGCTTCTAGACTTGGCGGTTTCAGCTGTGCGTTGATCGATCAGTCAAGTCAGTGAATCAGTCAGCCAGTTAGTTTCTTACTTTATATATATAGATAGATATAGGTCGTAAAATATGTGATAGGTAACGGCCGTCATATTGTGGATCATGAAAAACATCACTCTAATTCCACAATTTTATTAATTTTAAAATATATTTTTAAATTAATTGTTTTGTATATCTACGATGTACTCGCCGCGTCATTCAGTCCCGCCCCATTACCTGTGCTGGTGCTGCCCCCTCGGTACGTGCCCGCATCGGCCCCCAAACAGTCTCTTGCTCCTGGCCATCTCCGGCTCGCTCCCGTAGTCAACCGACGACCGAATCTGACCTGGAAGTGGTACAGAGCGTGTTCTCGCTAAGTTCCGATAAGTTTAGCGCACTGGCGCAAACACTGCGCTCCAAAGAAGGCAACGGCTTTACCATACTCCAAGTGATGCTTGAATACAACTACATCACTAGCGCCCTAGCCAACATTAAATTCAACGGTAACTAATGACTACTGAAAATTTAAAATTCAAGCCCCAATGCCTTAAGTTAGGCTTCTTCATTGCAAATAGCATCATCGGTCTACGTGACGAGATCGTAACCTTTTTACGCGACCATCAAATCGACATCTTCCTCATACAGGAGACTTTTCTGAAATTCGCCCAGAGGAGCCCGTGGAGTTGCAAATTATAGAATAGTGCGCCATGATAGGACCCGCTGCTAGGAGGGCGGTACACTCATATATTATAAAAAAAACATATTATATCCCTATGGACCCCACACCTATTTCTCACATAGAGGCCTCTATATGCCGGCTAGGAATGACAAGACACCAGCCGATCACCCTCGTCTCGGCATTAACTTAGCTCCCGACTTTTAAAGCCTTATTTGCTCTGAGCAACTCAGTCATCATTGATGACGACCTTAACACCAAAAACTAATGCTGGTGTTGCGATATGACGACCACACGAGGCAGACACCTCGAACGATTAGGTATTGAACTTAACTTCGATATCATCGCTCCGATGACCCCACCCACTTCCCTGACAAATAAGTAAATCACCGACCTGACATACTCGAGATAGCGATTCTAAAGAACGTGAACCTCGGTTTACGCTTATGGAGGAACGAGGTGTGATGATGTTCCTCCATAGAAAAGGGAGGATCGACCAACCAGGCGGGTGATATTGCCTGGCGGGCCACGGCCCAACAGTTGATGTCGGGAGGTCGTATATATACATACTCGTCGGCAAACTTTGATTTACCGGCGAGTTGCGGAGGTGCAGGACACCGCTGGGAACTGCCGGACGATGTGCGTGAGCTGTTGACGGAGAACAACCTAGCTGAGCCTGTCCACATGCGCTCCTTGAGCGTGCGGTGAGGAAGCGCATATCGAAAATGCGGGAAGCTACATGGAACAAAATGCTTGATAAAATAGAACCCAGTCATCAAGCTTTCTGACAATACCAGCGGAAATTAAAATCCGACCAATGCGCCGTTATACCCCCGCTCAATAGACCTAATCAACGACCTGCTTTTGATGACGACGAAAAGTCTGAAGTCCTAGCTGACAGTTTAGAAGCCCAATGTACGCCAAGCACTACCAATAGACCAAACTCACCTGACCATGGTCGACGCCGAAGTCAAACGTACAACTAACTGCAATCCCGCCCTCAGACGAATCCGACGATCCCTTGCCCCCCGTCACTGTAGACGAAGTCAGAGTGATCGTGAAGGACCTCAAACCCAGGAAAGCCCCTGGCTCAGACGGGAACACCAACCGAACTCTAAAGTTATTATATTAAATGGGAAAAGATTACGGTTGCGAACAGGATTCGAACCTGCGCCTCCCGGATAAATACTCCAGGCGCTCTGACCACTAAGCCACCTCGACCTCTGCTCGCCACTGCGAATTCTTCTTCCATATTTTAACACGTCTTTTTGGCGACGTAATTGCTATCAATCCCTATACAGGTGACCGAACCGACACGACTAACTTTGCAGTTAATACAATGTCGTAAAGAATGCAATTACCTTAACAATTCAAGATAAATCTTTGAAAAGCATTAACGCATACTTAGCGAACTCTAAAGTTATTATATTAAATGGTAAAAGAATACGGTCGCGAACAGGATTCGAATCTGCGCCTCTCGGTCAGGTCAGAGCGCCTGGAGTATTTATCCGGGAGGCGCAGGTTCGAATCCTGTTCGCGACCGTATTCTTTTTCCATTTAATATGCTGACCTTAGTTCCTAGTTTATTTACATGCATTTTTGTTCAAGCCATATTGGTCGTAGTTAATGTGCAGTTTGTATCTTTTGGCACGTGTAAGTGGGTACGACCTTCATACGGAATAGTCTTAGATTGGAGGCTTTCGATAATATCACATTGTTGCTTGAGTAATTAAATATTTCTTTGCGTTGGTACATAGGCACGTGCTACCTAACATGTGCCATATATCTCATTAGTTAAAAATATTTTATAATAATGCAATTTTGATTTGTATAGAATCTATAAATAATTTTGATACAGACAGACGTGTTGCTGGGCAGTTTGTTGCGCCGCTTCTTCGTCCCAGCTAAAACACTAAAAAACAGTAAAGAGTGGGCTTTTTAGGGGATGTCTTAATGTTTGACGTTCAAATTAACTAATTTTGTATAAAGAAATATTGATTGATTTTGATAATAATAGTCCCCAGGTATCGAAATTTATCAACCTGCTTCCGTGAATCCACACTGAGTTGTATAGACAGTGATTCGGGACCGTTAATGTCCAAGGACATCACTTCCATCTTCTTGTACTCACAATGTATCATGTACATTCATGTTTGTACTAACAAAGTTATCTTGATAATATTTAGGTCAAATTTTCAACAAATCTTGTGAAAATTGAAATTAGTTGCTGCAGGTTGTCTGCATTATGCCACGAAACAAGTCATTTGCATACATGACGGCAGTCTCAGCTTTCAATCTGTCTAGATTGGAATAATTGCTGTCGGTTCGAAAACGGATGCGAACACAATCGGATGAAAATTGCACTCTCGAGGAGGACCTCGAGAGTGCAATTTTCATCCGATTGTTCGCATTGTACTTTGCAGTAGGAACTGCAAAGTACAATGCGAACAGTGTTGGTGCTAGAACGCTAGAAGTGCTTCACTTCAGGTCACAGGAAAGAACCGGAATAAAATTTGTTCAGTAATTAGTTTTATGTACAGACAGACACATTTACGCGGTGGAGAGAAATGTGTAATATATTGTAAACTTGTGCAGGCGATTACTGTTGACGGGCACGCCGCTGCAGAACAGTCTGCTGGAGCTGTGGTCGCTGATGCACTTCCTCATGCCGGACGTGTTCGCGTCGCACTCCGAGTTCCGCGAGTGGTTCAGCGAGGTGGCCGGCATCGCCGACGGCTCCACCCGCTACAACGAGGCGCTGGTGCGGCGCCTGCACGAGGTGCTGCGCCCCTTCCTGCTGCGCCGGCTCAAGGCCGACGTGGAGCGCCAGATGCCGCGCAAGTACGAGCACGTGCTGCTGTGCCGCCTCTCCAAGCGCCAGCGCTTCCTCTACGACGACTTCATGTCGCGCGCCAAGTGAGTGACCCCGCGCCCGCCCCGCCCCGCCCCTGTCCCGCCCCCGCGCCCCGCTCGCTCACCGCCCGCCTGTCGCAGGACCAAGGAGAGCCTGGCGTCCGGCCACCTGCTGAGCGTCATCAACGTGCTCATGCAGCTGCGCAAGGTGTGCAACCACCCCGACCTGTTCGAGCCGCGCCCCGTGTCCTCGCCGCTGCAGCTGGCGGGCCTGCGCCTGGTCGCGCCCGCGCTGGCGCTGGTGGCCGGCCTGGCCCGGCGCGCCGAGCTGGCCGCGCGCCTGGGCGGCGACCTGGCCACGCTCGAGGCGGCCGGCGCCGGCGCCTTCGCCGCGCACCGCGCGCGCCACCTGGCGCCGCCGCGCCGCCTCGTGGAGGAGCTGGCCGCGCCCGCGCGCCCCGCGCCGCGCCCGCCGCCCGCCGGCCTGCGCCTGCACCTGCGCCTCGTGCCGCGCGCGCCACCGCCCGCCGCGCCCGCGCCCGCCCCCGCGCCCGCGCCGCCCGCGCCGCGCCGCCCCGCGCCCGCGCCCGCGCCGTCCGCGCGCCCGGGACCCGGCGCGGCCGCGCGCCTGGAGGCCCGGCGCCGCGCCTGCCTGCGGCGCCTGGCGGCCGCCAACGAGCGGCGCTGCTGGCGCCTGCCGCTGTACGGCGCGGACCTGCGTGCGGCCGTGCGCGCGCCCGGCCCGGCGCTGCCGCCCAGGGACATCGCCGACGTGCTGGAGGACCTACAAGACCTCATCGATAGGTATACTCTCCCATTACCGAACTAGCTGGAATGCTGTCCAACCTCACTTCGGTTTGTTCTTCAAACTTATGTGGATTCGCCTATTATACGGTTTATATTGGAGGTTCTGTGTTCTAAGTTGTATAAGTTCGAACACGGCAACTTCAATATAAAGTGTATACTAAAAACGCATCGAGAGCCTTCGTTTGGGCTATGTAGCATTTCATGAATCTATTCCAACGACTGTCCCACGTTTGACAAGTTGTGGGTAATCAAAATCAATAGTTTTTCTTACATTTATGTCTGATATAGTGTTGTATGATACGGCACAGGTTTTGTGTGTGCTGGACGGCGGCCCGCGCGGCCACGCCGCAGCTGGTGCTGGGCGCCGGCGCCGGCGCGCGCGCCTGGCGGCGCCAGGCCGCGCAGCTGGAGGCCGGCGCCGGGCCGGGCGCGCGCCGCCTGCTGGCGCTGCTGCACGCGCCCGCGTCGCGCCACGCCGTGGCCTTCCCGCACCCGTCGCTGCTGCAGTACGACTGCGGTGAGTGCCGAGCCGCGCCCCGCGCCCCGCGCCCTCCCCGCGCCGCCCTCTACCTCTCGCTCCCCGTGTCCGCAGGCAAGCTACAGACGCTGGACGGGCTGCTGCGCCGGCTGAAGGCGGGCGGGCACCGCGTGCTCATCTTCACGCAGATGACGCGCGTGCTGGACGTGCTGGAGGCGTTCCTGTCCATGCACGGCCACGCCTACCTGCGGCTGGACGGCGCCACGCGCGTGGACCGGCGCCAGCCGCTCGTGGACCGCTTCAACGCGGACCCGCGGGTGTTCGCCTTCATCCTGTCCACGCGCAGCGGCGGCGTCGGCCTCAACCTCACCGGGGCCGACTCCGTCGTGTTCTACGACTCGGACTGGAATCCCACCATGGACGCGCAGGCGCAGGACCGCTGCCACCGCATCGGGCAGACGCGCGACGTGCACGTGTACCGGCTCGTCACCGCCGCCACCGTCGAGGAGAACATCCTGCGCAAGGCCGAGCAGAAGCGGGCGCTCGGACACCTCGCCATCGAGGACGGCCACTTCACCACCTCCTACCTCCGCGGGGTCGGTGCTCTCCACGATTTATATCTCTTTCGATGCGATTGGCGACTATCGGCAGTGAATAATGTGATTTTGTTGTCTAGGCCAACATTAAGGAGTTATTCGGCTCCGAGACGGAGAACGGCGAGACCGCGGCGGCCTCCGAAGAGGCGGAGCCCGCCGCCGGCGGAGAGCTGGAGTCCGCGCTGGCCGCCGCCGAGGACGAGGCCGACGCCGCCGCCGCCACCGCCGCGCGCGCCGAGGCGCAGGGCGACCTCGCCGAGTTCGACGAGACCTTACCGCTCGACGACGAGCCGCGCGCCCCGCCCCGCGCGCCGCACGACGACCTCGCCGCGCTCATGAGCCAGGTGCGCGCCGCCCCGCCCCGCCCCGCCCCGCGCCCCGCCGCCCCGCCCGCTCGCCCTCACGCGCCCCTTCTGTCCGCAGCTCACGCCGATAGAGAAGTACGCGATGCGGCTGGTGGAGAGCAGCGAGGCCGCCACCGAGGCGGAGCGCGCCGCGCTGGGCGAGATGCGGCGCCAGCTGCGCGAGTGGGAGGAGGCGCGCCGCCAGCTGCGCAGCGAGCCGGCGCCGGACGCGCCGGGCGCGCCGGAGCTCACGTACAGCCGCGAGGACGCGCGCGCGCAGGTGCGTGCCCGCCGGCGCCGGGCCGCGCCGCCCGCGCCGCCCGCGCCCGCGCCCGCGCCCGAGCCGCCCGTGCGCACGCGCTCGCGCGGCACGGTGCACATCAACCTGTGGACGCTGGACGCGGCGGCGCCGGCGCCGGCGACCCGGCGCACTTTACGTAACGGCACGCTGGACGCGTGGCTCGCCAGCGCGCCCGGCGACGACCGCAAAGATGACGATAATAAATGATTTTGAGATACCGCTCGTGCGTTTTATATTTCTGACGTTCGACGATCCGGTGCCGCTCGGTGTTCGTCCGTAAATGCTTGAACTGTCCCCGAGACGGCGGTGTTTCCTCGCGATCGGCGACAGCGCGGCACCGGTCCGAACGTCAGGGATGTACGGCGTACAAGCATTTACGGGCGAACCGGTCGGCCCGGCCCGCCCACCGTCCGCCCACCGTCCGCCGCCCCTGTCCACCACACACCTTACGTAGCTTATTTACTTTTCAATACATTTGAATCACTGCTACGATTTCACTGGCATTGAGTCTGTGACGATTCTTGGTGATTAATATATATCTGTTGAAATAGGATTATCAAAAGACTTAGTACAGTAGAATAGGCGTTAGGGCATTTTAGTACAGAATTTGTTTAAAATGGTGAAGGAAAATATCGTGAGGGTACCAGCACAGAGATGCGAGATGTTCCAGATGGTGTGTAAGACCGTGTTAGAGACCTACGGGTAGGTTAAACTCTGACAATAGGTTGTTCATCAACCATAGGATAAGAAGAATAGCAAATAAAATCAACAGTCTGGTCATATAGTAGAGACTGCAATAAATGAGCGGACTGTATAATATAAAGTATATTAGGAAACAAAGTTATATCAAACGGCGCTCGATTGTATTATGTGCCCACTGCGGGAAATCGTCGCACAGAAGTGAGCGCGCCGCTTTGTGCTGGGAGGCTGCGGGTAGACATGCGGAGAGATCCGTGGGAAAACTTGGGTTGCTGACAATCTGTGCCTTGTACACCGGACACTGACCGACCAGCGCTGGAACATTTATATAATGGAGACCACGAGCTGGAACCGAGTGTAGGACGGCTCCCCAATGGAGCGACTACGAGTATCTAGTAAATGTTGCATGAGCCGTTGGATGCAAATGGATCAATCCCGTTGAGAGTAGACTATGTATAGGGGGCTATATGTCCAGCAGTGGCAATAAAAGCTGATATGATGATATAAGTTTTTACGTATAAAGAGAGAATTTTTGAAGTGGGCGTGGATCGCCAAATCCAAAACTATAAGGAATAGTGAAACATTCAAAGGAGTCTCGGGCCCGATTTTGTTGGAAACTTAAAGCGCATCATTGGCTTTTTTTAACCGACTTCCAAAAAAGGAGGAGGTTTCTCAATTCGACCGTATATATTTTTTTTTTTTTTTTATGTGTGTTCTGGGATAACTTCGTCGTTTATGAACCGATTTTGATAATTATTTTTTGTTGGAAAGAAGATATTTCAACGGTGGTACCATGATAAGGAAACCAGGATCTGATGATGGATCCCCGAGAAATCGAGGGAAACCTTCGAAAATCGTAGGGGCGACTAGTGCATTGGTAAATTTTTTCATTAAGGCTTTTAAAGCACTACTCTTTAATGAAGGTCTGGAGTCGATCTGATGATGGAGCCGAAAGATGATCTAGGGAACTCTTTAACGATTTACAGCAATTACCTGGTGTTTGGGCTTGATTAATTTGTATTGATGAGAACTTTACACCTAGATGGGTTGTGACTGTCATTAGGGGTCTGATGCTGAAGACGAAGGACAGTCAAGGGAACTCCTCAACGTTCTACAGTAGCTACCTTGTTTTGTATGTATGTCCGTCGATATATTTGTTTGAAGGAGTAGTCCCCAGAAATGGTTCCATTTCAATTTAGTGAAGATCTGATGAAGATCTTCGAAGTAAGACAATGGAACTCTTCAATAAATCACAGTAAATCACTCGCAATTGCTGTAATCGCATATCCATGTATAGTTCATGCCACTCAATACACACATAGCATCATGCCTGTATTGCCCGATGGGGTAGGCAGAAGTGTCCACTGTTGTACACAAACATTTCACCGATGCAGTTATTAAGTCCTAGCGGCTTTCGAAGGCCTACCCATATTATTAAATTACTAAATTAACTTATGTATGAAGTATACAAACTTATATATGACCTGTTTGGTAATGTACCAGACACCTTTTACTGATAAGGTTTAAATGATAAAATTACTTTAAGTGCAAATGTTTATTAACACTAAGTTACAATATTCTGATATAAAGTGATAAACTGATAGAATGATATTGTTAATGATAATAGTGAGAACACACGGTGCGTTCGATGACCGGTAGTGAACTGAATTGTAAATGAAATTAATTATGAATATTGACGGATTTGCTGACGCGGAGTGTAGAATTTTGCAATGCACGGTTACACCGTACATGACCTATACAATATATATATTAGCCTTAAAACTAAAAAGACTAAAATAAATTAATTTTAAACAAAAAATAAAAACCGCCTTCAAAAATCTACTACACTAAAAAGTTCAAAATAATATCAAAATTTGCTTATAATAAAATAATTTTAAAATAACAATATATAATAATAATCTGTTAATTTTGGAGTCGGTGCCTGTACTGGGAGAGGGTTATTGTTTTCCTCTTGTTAGTCACTTATGTTCGTTGTCTCTCATCTGTTAACGACAGAATCGGTATTCATATGTAATAAAATAAAGCATTAGGGAAAAGAATTCTATAAAAAAAAAACTAATTAATTTGAATAGGTAATGGATTTCGCAATCGAATATGGACATCCGATCGGAAGCAATCTTCGCGGGATACTAAAGTACTAGTAGTAATATGGAGGCGGCGGTGATTTAGAAAAAGGCGTAGGCATTTTTACTACGCAGCCACCTTCCGATCACTTCCGACCACTAATAGCCACGCGAGTCATTGCAGGCGGCGCAGCGGCATTTGCAATAAAAGACGACGGCGCGGCGGCGTGCTTTGAAAAATGTTGGTGACATGCGCGGCAACTTGTCAAAGTCGCCGCCCTACCTATGCGGCCGTAGGCTAGTTAACTACATCTAAATTCAGATACTAAAATAATTTTTTCAATGTATCGATTTTATAAATATTTTGGTTCAGTTCCATCCCCATCATTTAGATGGTTGGCAGTCCACAACTGTGCGTTTCTCTAGAAACTTTCTGCCTCGCACAACAAAACTGTGGAATGAACTGTCGCCTGCGGTATTTCCGGACCAATACGACCTTCAAACTTTCAAGAAAAGAGCGTACTCCTTTTTAAAAGGCCGGCAACGCACTTGTGACTCCTCTGGTGTTGCGGGTGTCCACGGGCGGCGCTAATCGCTTACCATCAGGCGAGCCGTCTGCTCGTTTGCCACCTATAACATTAAAAAAAAAAAAAAAAAAAAAAATTGCTATTACTACTTGATATTTTTCAAATAGATTTTCATCAATGTACATATAGGTGTACGCCTATATGTATATAATCCTTCAAGAAACAACAGGGTTTTTGTTACGTAGTGTATAATGTATAGGCCATTCATCGGCTCAGCATGATACACGAACGGTTATCAAATGAAACCCAAGAACAACGTTCTCGTCGATGTGTGTGTACAACAGTGTACACCTCTGCCTACCCCGTCGGGCAATACAGGCATGATGCTATGTGAGTGGCATGAACTATACATGAACATGCGATTACTTGCGAGTGATTTGCTGTAATTCATTGAAGAGTTCCATTGTCTAACTTCGAGATTCTTCATCAGAGGTAAGCGGACGTTGTTCTTCTAAATATTAATGGATTTCATTTGAATACTGGTCCTGTACGTACTTATTGGTAAAAAACAGTTCAAAAACGGCACTGATATGAAGATTTTAATGGCGTTATTGCGACGCACGCTATTTCGAAAAACTTAAATAATACGCCAGTTCGAAAACACATTGAGTCAAAAACCGTTATATCGAATGACGCTTCGCTCGCTCGGGAGTTGTGTATACGCGACACGGACAGGTTAGGTTCCGACGGGATGGTGGGGGCCACCCTCGCCACCCTCGCCACCCTCGCCATCCCTGTAGACACTTTATTGTGTTGGTTATTATTAGTATATATAAATGATACACTGTAGGGTATTCCAGATTATAATAGCTTTATTAAGTCGGATCGAACCAATAATCTTTACAATGCCATCTTAGAATCTAACCCATAGATTATACTCATTAGTCTAGGCTAGTGTTGTCACATCTATAATGATTATAAAACCGACTACAGATACAACTCTACAGTCCCTTCTTTTCTTAATAACAGATACATATCATCAGTAATTAACTTCTATTAAATCAATGTTAGCTAAAGCTTTGCCGAACTGTCTTTCGGCCATATAGCTAAAGCTGTAAAAACCAAAAATAATAATTGGGTTATTAACAAGTTTTTTTAAACACAAATAATCCAAATTTCGGCCTACAGCTGGAGAAATGTAAAATTCAAAATAAATAATAATATAACTAACACCTATGAATAACATTCTATGATAACAACTGCTTATGAAATAGTTTCTAAAATGAGACTAAGAACAAAATCTTTATATTTGGCAGGTGCCTGTCTCTCCCTACTAGATTTAGTCCTAGTCGAGTAATCAGTCATGTTAGGGTCTTTGTTGGATACAGTTATTCCAGAAGTGTTGTTTCCAGTATTGCTTTCATTTCCGTTCATGTTTTCTCCATTTTCCTTTAAATATGTTTCATCTTTCCTTTGTATTTCCTTATCTTTAGTGCTAAATCTAGACATATCTCTATTTTTGATGGGCTGGAAATGCGTAGAATTTCTCCTGATAACTTTCCCACCAGGTGACGGGGCAGCTATAGAATTACCAGATTTCCATATGACAGTGTGTTCAGTGGGTGAGAAAGGGGTAGTCAGTTTATTTTCTTTTCTTTGTTTTACTAAAACTTTGTCTCCTAGGCTTATGTCCGACATGGTAGCATGTCTTCTTTTATCAGCATATTGTTTGCATATATCTTTCTTGTATCTATCCATGTCTCTGATTTCCTCATCTTCCTTGAAGTGTGATGTAATTTCTGGGATTTTGGTTTTTATGGGTCTTCCTCTAAATAAATTGCCTGGTGGTACTCCAGTTGTGGAGTGGGGTGCAGTACGATATGCTAATAAGTAGACTAATAATTCTCGTTTCCAATCCAATTTTAATGCTTGTGCAGTGCGTAGTCTTCGTAATACATTCCTATTTTGTCTTTCAACTTCTCCATTAGCTTGTGGCCATAGGGTGTGGTGTGCCTTAGTTTAATGCCATTAGTTTTCAAAAACTTTTGAAAGCGTTCATCTCGGAATGCCGGCCCATTGTCGCAGACGATTTCATCCATGATACCTTCCCGACTTATGATTTTTTCTAATGTTTTTATGGTGCTATCAGCCGTCTGGTTTTTTAATATTTCCACTTCGTAATATCTACTGTAATAATCCACAACAAATAACAAATAATGACCTGATGGTAAAGGTCCAAGGTAATCTATAGCAACTAACTGCCATACCTTGCTTGGCAGCTCTGTCGAAGTGATTGGTTCGGGCCTTGAATCTTTTCTAACCAGCCGACATCGTTCACAAGTGTCTGTCCAGTATTCTACTCGTATGTCTTCATCCATTCCCTTCCACCAGACTTTAGCCCTCAGCTTAGTTTTCATAGAGTTCGCTGAAAGATGTCCTTCATGACCTATTTCCAAAATTCTAGGTGTCAACTCTTTTGGAATGATAAGTCTTGTCCCTCTTAGCACTATATTATTTATAATGCAGAGCTCAGTTTTGATTAACTCGTATTTTCGTAATTCTTTAGGCCAAATATCTCTATTTATTGCTTGCATCACATTCTGCAGCTCATCATCATTCAAGGTGGCAGTTTGTATTTCCTCAATAGTAACTGCTTCTACTGATCCTTCAATTAGGGCCAAGAGTAACCTGTCCTCATCATCTTCTGTCTCCTTAAGTGCTGTACCATTAGTATTTAATAGCCGTGATATAGGGTCGGCTATGTTGGTCTTCCCTGGTTTGTATATAACCTTAAATGTGTATGGCTGCAGCCTTAATACCCATCTTTGGATACGGGCACTGGGTTTGGAATTGGGAGAGTAGATTATTTCTAGTGGTTTGTGATCACACAATATTTTGAACTGCTTTCCAATAAGGTAGATATAGAGGTTTTCGCATTATATTTTGTACAAGGTACGTTAAAGAGATCAGGTAAATTAGTAAAAAATTGCTGTATTTTCTATACAACTGATGATAAACAGAACCAGAGTCAATTTAAACAAAATCATTTGCAGGCTTATTACTTATAATTAATTATAATATGTCTTTAAAATTCGGGCCGTAGTAATATAATACTTTTCTTGTTATCGTGTTATGTATAATTTTCTTGTTTGCGTAGTGTGCCTTCATTAAAATGTATTATTATATTTTGTAGATATGGGTGAGCAACACTGGGAGCGTCGAGCGAATGCCGGTGAGTAGCGGAGCGTCCTCGGCCGCCTCAGGCCGTCCCTCACGCGTCCCGCCCTTACAGACGTGGTCCCGCCCTTACAGATGTGGTGCCCGCCCACGCCGCCCTCCGGCGACGGCGACGTGTACTGCGACAGCTGGGCGCGCGCGCTGTACCGCCGCGGGCCCGCCGCCGACGCGCTGCTGCCGCCCGTCAGCCGCCGCGAGCCGCGCGCGCGCGAGCCGCGCCGGGCCCGCGCCGCGCCGCGCGCCCCGCACGCGCCGCTGTCGCTGTTCGAGCGCGCCGGCCCGCGGCCCCGGCCCCGCGCGCGCGCCGCGCCGCACCCGCACCCGCACCCGCACCCGCACGCGCCGCAGCCCGACTGGGCGCCCGGCGAGGACGCGGCCCTGCGCCGCGCGCTGCGCCTGCAGCGCCTGCCCGCCGAGCCGCCCGCCGCGCTGCAGCCCAACTGGGACTGGGCCGCCGAGCTGGTGGCGGGCGCCGCGCGCGCCTACCGCTCGCCGCGCGCCTGCCGCGAGCGGCACGACGCGCTGGCCGACCCCGAGCGCGCGCGCCGCCGCCACCGCCGCCCGCCCGCCGCGCGCCGCCGCCTGGACGACGACGCGCCGCGCCCGCCGCTGGCGCGCCTGGACGCGCTGCGCGACGCGGCCGAGCGCCGGCGCGCGCAGCCCAAGCGCCGCCACGACGAGCCGCCGCACCACAACCCCAAGCACGCCGCGCTGCTGGCCGAGCACGGCGTGGACCTGGACGCGCCGCCCGCGCCCATGGAGGTGGCCGAGCGCCGCGCCGAGCGCATCGCCAAGGAGAAGCTGAAGGCGGGCGCCGCGCCGGCCGCAGCGCCGCCCGCGCCCGCGCCCGCCGCGCCGCCGCAGCGCATCGTGGTGGCCGCCGCGCCCGCCGCCAAGGCCGAGGCGGCGCGCCGCGTGCGCCCGGCGGCGGCGGCGGGCGCGGGGGGCGCGCCGGCCGCGGCTCAGCTGCTGTACCGCCAGCAGACGTTCCCCGCGCGCCACCTTAAGATTCTGCATCAGTCGGCTGCGACACACGCTCAGGTAAGAACATGAAAATAATATGGAAGACACCCATATCGCCTTCAAAACTACATTGAATCGCATTTCATCAAGCCCTTGATTCGGTGGAGAAATGAGCAGTGCTTGAATCTCTTCAGCGATGCCACATTGCCCATCGGTTTATCGAACTGCTGACTAAAGTATGTACTTGTACAATAACGCCACAATGTCGGTCAGAGTACAGGAGCAGAGTTCGAAGGCGATCCCTTTAAAAAAATAGTGACGTAAGACAGTCATATCTCCAAAACTGTTTACTGCCACTTTGGGGAACGCCGTCAAGCTTCTGGAATGGCAAGGATTCGGATCAATATTAATGACGAGTACATCACCCACTTTCGATTTGCCGTCAATGTTGTGGTCATGGCAAAGTCGATGAAATATGACACGATGCTCAGCAGCTTGCATGTCGGTTGTCATATTGATGGCGTGTGTGTTAATAATATCAGCTACGCAGATGACATGATGCTGTTGAGCGCGTCAATTTGTGGACACTTGCGAACAATACGCTAGAATACACTGCCTGACATAAAATGTCAAGAAAAGCGTGATCATGGTCTTTGGGGCTAAAGGTGAATATATCAAAGTGCCCGGGTGTAAATGAACAGTGTACCTCGTACACAAATTGACTTACCTTGGACATATATTGACCAGTGGCCTCAAGGACGATGATGATATTGCCGGACCACAACACTTCGCAAATTAGACGACGCAATATCGCTTATGAAATCCGCCGTCTTGGATTTTAACGTGTCGTATTCGTAATTAACGAATAACCCGACAAATAACCAGTATAACAACAAATGAAATCCATGAAGGTGGTTATCGAATTTCTGTAAAATTGACGTGTTCGCGACAGGCTAGTGCCAGCACAGCGAGCGGCGCCAGCGCGGCAGGCGGAGACCCCGCCGCCGCCGTGCGCAAGCTGCAGCTGCAGCCGGTGGGCGTGCGCCGCGCCCCCCCCGCCGCCCCCGCCGCCCCCGCCGCGCCCGGCCTGCTGGCGCCGCGCCCCCCCCACTCGCACGTCGTCGTGGCGCATCTGGCGCCGCACGCGCTCCCGGAGCGCCCGCCGCGCGCGCCCGACGCCCGCCAACAGTAACACTAGCGCGCGCCCGACGCCCGCCAACAGTAACACTAGCGCGCGCCCGACGCCCGCCAACAGTAACACTAGCGCGCGCCCGACGCCCGCCAACAGTAACACTAGCGCGCGCCCGACGCCCGCCAACAGTAACACTAGCGCGCGCCCGACGCCCGCCAACAGTAACACTAGCGCGCGCCCGACGCCCGCCAACAGTAACACTAGCGCGCGCCCGACGCCCGCCAACAGTAACACTAGCGCGCGCCCGACGCCCGCCAACAGTAACACTAGCGCGCGCCCGACGCCCGCCAACAGTAACACTAGCGCGCGCCCGACGCCCGCCAACAGTAACACTAGCGCGCGCCCGACGCCCGCCAACAGTAACACTAGCGCGCGCCCGACGCCCGCCAACAGTAACACTAGCGCGCGCCCGACGCCCGCCAACAGTAACACTAGCGCGCGCCAGACGCCCACCAACAGTAACACTAGCGCGCGCCCGACGCCCGCCAACAGTAACACTAGCGCGCGCCAGACGCCCACCAACAGTAACACTAGCGCGCGCCCGACGCCCGCCAACAGTAACACTAGCGCGCGCCCGACGCCCGCCAACAGTAACACTAGCGCGCGCCCGACGCCCGCCAACAGTAACACTAGCGCGCGCCCGACGCCCGCCAACAATAACACTAGCGCGCGCCCGACGCCCGCCAACAGTAACACTAGCGCGCGCCCGACGCCCGCCAACAGTAACACTAGCGCGCGCCCGACGCCCGCCAACAGTAACACTAGCGCGCGCCCGACGCCCGCCAACAGTAACACTAGCGCGCGCCCGACGCCCGCCAACAGTAACACTAGCGCGCGCCCGACGCCCGCCAACAGTAACACTAGCGCGCGCCGCTCGCTCCGACACGGGGACGCACACCGTTTTCTCGGAGATTATGTGGCCCACTGTTAGAGAAGATCACTTGAAGAATGTCTCTGTGCCATTGGACTATGAGTATTGACTTAAAAAGTGACTGGTTCCAAATTATTCTTAATAAAAATATATGTGAAGTGACTGATATACCGCAGTAGTAACCGTTATCGCCGCTGGCAACGATATTCAAACGGCTATACGTGTGTGCTATCCATATATTCCATTCGCTTAAATAGTGGCGACCTTTGTAAAGTACCACGAGTTACGTATCGTAGTACGTCAAAAGACACCACCGCCGACGTATATCAACACAAGAAATACTGTAATTTCATAATTATATTTTATTATAAACGGGTGTTTATTCCGCGGACACTTTTATAGTGATGAAGAATAATTGTAATTTTATGTAGGTTAGCCATTTAATTTTATTCTTATTAATAAAAAGATAATCTGCCACCTCATTTGTTTCTGTTACCTTTATTGTACGCGCTGCTATGTGTCGCAAACACCCTTGCTGATTGCTTGAAATGATAAGTCACTGATATCCAAATAACTCCCTTTATTGGTAATTAACTATACAGTAACTAGTGCTAAGTATGATTGCGAAACTGATATAATAATGTATGAATGTGGATGAGTACACGTATATTGAGTGCTGATCGTGAACTGTCGCGTAATGGCCTAATTTATGCGAGGCGACGTAAAACTGCTGAAAGTGCAATGTATGATTCTTGACTCGTACATATTCCCGGGCTAGAGAGATGCGACTGGATAATGAGATGAACTAATAATTACAAATATGCTTAAATGCTACAACTTATAAATTTCACCCAAGTTACAATTCATGACTTAAATCTATACCTATAAATTTAATCACTGTCACTTGACACTGGTTTAGTGAATATAGGAGGTGTAGTTTTGTAACGCCTTACGCTGCTCAGGATGTTGGAAAAGCTTTTTAACTCTACGGCCTCTCCCCGTGTCGGATGTGTGTCTCTAGACTCTCTAGGTCGCGGTATCGGGCACGCACTGGTGCCTTCACTATACGCCAGCGGCGGTTGCGGCGGCTGCTGGGGCTGCATCTCGGAGCCCAACTGTAGGTTGGTGCTCCTCTGCCAGCGACGACGAATGCACCGACCAAAATATAACATCACTGCCAATACAGCTCCCGACAATAACACGTAGATTGCTGAATATTGGTGAATATCATGGTTCGATATTCCTCCGGGATTCCAGGTGTTTTCTGATTTCATTTGCTCAATCTGTTCTTTGATGTGTTGTAAAGATGTTTGATCATTGGTGATATTTAATTCGATTTGTGGTACAGATACGTTAATAATATGATTAATGGGAGCGATTTCTCCATATTCCAAGTCAGATCCAGTTCTTACTTCAGAATATCTTATTTTGTGTGAAAAAACGGTGAAGTCTTCCCCTTTGATTACGCAATCTGAACCCAGTGTTATGACCCCGGCCTTAGCGATTTGTAATGCCGTAATCCGATGCTCGCACATGACCCGGAGTACACACTGACCGCAACAATAATATAGGTAAGTATTTATTTTATTCAGTTCTATCCAATTATTGCGGCATGCTGCATTATTAATCAGACATCTGTCTGTAGTCTGATCTTTGACACAGAGACTTTCTTCCGATTTAAACTGAAAAATTGGTTTTCGGGAGTGACAAAGACGAATAAAATCATCGTATTGGATGCATTGTTGTATGTCTCTGGATGTCATAGTGAGGTACGTATCTTTATGTAAATTGATTGCAATGAAATCTGATATCGGCACCACGGTGACTGTAGTATTTTCATATTGTTGTGGGATTGACATTAATTGGTATAACTCGTAACTTTCTCTGTTTACAAGTGGTATTCTAATTTCAAATATGAGATACCGTTCTGTAATTCTCGTTTTAACCTTTAGAAGATGGTAAATTTTTGTTAGTTCAGTCTGTATGTTTTCGATAGGTAAAGATAAATCTCGCGCTAATTGTCCTGATATAATGCTGAGTTGATCTCGTAATTGGTTAGGCGAGAGTAAATGGACACTGAACATTCCATGATGAACATCGGTTATTGTGTCGATCAATGTATCTTGTATAGATTTCAGCTTGGCAAGCATATTAGTTGCTATGATTGTGGAAAGTGCCAATTCATTCATAACTTCTTGTTCCTGTAGGCTTCTGTTCAATATGCTCGTAGCTTTTGTTAAATTGTTTAAATGCTGATTGATAACCTTATGTTGACGATTGATCGATTCTTCGGTTCTTTTCAGGAGATTATATTCTGCTTCAACAACTGAGGTTTGATTTTTCCACAGGAGTGTCAGATGATTCTCATTTTCTTTTATAAGAGAAATGTCCTGTTCATATTGATCAGCGAAACGTTGGTCTAAGACTCCGAATAGGCTGTTTGCAACATAACCTACACCGTCGATGAGACCTCGCCGTTTCCGTGCTCGTTCTTTATACTGTTGATTCAGTAACATACTGTTGTAGTACTGAAGTTCATCATGAGAGTGACGTAATTGCAGTAGAATGATGTCACACAGTGCTTTATTTGTCTCTCTTTCACATACGCTGTTTATTTGCTTTAGATATTTGACGAAGGTTGCTGACCCATCCCAATACGGGTTCATGTCATAATAAACGATAAGTTTCCATTCATCACGAATAAACTGCATGCTTGAAATTCGATCAAAATAGAGTGCTTTGTTTATTAGTGTCAAATTATATGGACTTGGTGTTCGTTCGTGAGCAAATACTGATGTCATAAGGAAAAACAATGATATGAGCGTTGTTATTAAGTGAGATACCATTGCCGGGTCCTTTTTTGTGTTGGTTCCCGTCCTTTGTTTCTTCTTCTTGTCCAGTGTCTCACTTGTCTGATCTGTTACGGTATTTGGGTCAGACTTAGATAACAACACTGACAATTTAATAACTGGGCGTTTAATAAATCCATTTTTTGTTTTTATTGTCACAACCCGGACCAGTCCATCGGAACCGGGATGAAGCTCAGTTATTCTGCCCACAGCCCATTTTCCCGCGGGGAGGTTCGGCTCGTGAATTATCACAATGTCATCAACTCTAATATTTTCGTGAGGTCTTTGCCATTTGCTCCGTGCTGAGAGTTGTGCGAGATATTCGGATTGCCATCTCTTCCAAATATCTTCATGTATTCTCTGTGTTCTTTTCCATCTCGTTCTATCGTCTTGCTCGGTATCTAAGATGGTCAGTATAGGGCCACTACTTAGAAAATGTGAAGGTGTGAGATAGTTTATATCGTCTGGATCTTCTGTAAGTGCGCATAGCGGCCGACTGTTAAGACATGCTTCGACCTGGGCACGCAACGTGCTGTACTCCTCGAACGTGAGTTTCTGATCGCCAACAACACGACGAAGATGATGTTTCAAGCTTTTTACCGCTGCTTCCCATAAGCCTCCTGCGCTCGGCCAAGCAGGGGCGTTAAAATGCCATTGAATTCCCATCTCATTGATTTCCGAGTAAAACTCATCACTAAATGTTTTGCGCAGTACTGCTAGTTCGTTTTGTAATGCTTTATTGGCCCCAACAAAGTTGGTACCATTATCGCTGTAGATATGCTGTGGCTTGCCACGGCGAGCTGACATCCGTTTTAAGGCAGCCAAAAATGCTGTTGAGCTCAAATCTGATACGAGTTCGAAGTGCACAGCTTTTGTTACCATGCACACAAAGACTGCGATGTATGCTTTGTTCGTTTTAACTCCTTTTCCTTTATTTATTTTCACGTCTACGTATCCCGTAAAATCTACGCCGGTGTGGTGAAATGGGCGCGTCGGGTTGGTTCGTGGTTCAGGTAAGTCCCCCATTATTTGTTTTTGCTTTGTTGCTTTATGTTTTTTACATGTAATACATGCATGCAAACGCTTCTTTACAGCTCTATTCCCACCTAATATCCAATAGCTTTGCCTGATATGTGAGAGTGTAATCCGAGGTCCCGCATGAAACGTGCGGCGGTGCGCTTGGTCGATAATAAGATCGGTCAAGTGGCTGCTGTGTGGTATGATCAGAGGATGCTTCATTTGATTATCGATGTTTGCATGTTTGAGTCTGCCACCAACCCTCAAAAGTCCATTTTTGTCAATAAATGGATTTAGGCATAAAATCTTACTCTTACTGTTCACTTGCTTTTGTAATAGTAACTCGTTAAATTCTTCTTTAAATTCAATTTCTTGAACGTATTTGATTAATATTTGTTTTGCTGATGCTAATTCGCTCGCACTCAAGTATTTACAGTGCTTACCGTGACGTCGCGTGATACGTAACACCCATGCTAGTACGCGCACGGCGCGTGTCATATTACTGTTCCTGTTTAATACGTTTTGTATAACGTCATCGCTATGGTATCGAATCGACGTGACGTTGCATTGTTCTGATTTTCGCTCCTCTTGATTTGTGTCATAGGTAGGCTTTTCTTGTAAAGATGATTCTTTGAATCCATGAAGAAATCTAGGACCGCTCCACCATAGTTGATGTTGTTTTAGGTGCTCCACTGTTATGCCGCGGCTTGCACAATCAGCTGGGTTATCAGCTGATTTTACGTAGTACCAATTGTCGGATGGTATGATTTCTTTAATTTGTTTGACTCTGTTTGCAACAAATGGTTTCCAGCGATTGCTATCTCCTTGAATCCAGCCGAGAACGGCAGTAGAGTCAGTCCAACCAAATACGTTGACGTCATGACCTGTGAGAGCATGCTGAATTTTATGCATAAGTGTCGATAATAAATGCGCCCCACTCAGCTCTAGTCGCGGTAAAGTGAGCTTTTTGTTCTCAGGCACAAGTCTCGTTTTCGCTGCGACGAGTGTTATGTGGGTATCAATTTTGCAATACACGACGCATGCATATGCCTTTATTGAGGCGTCACAAAAGCCGTGCAATTGAATTTTTTCTTGTTCTCCATTATGATACCATCTTTCGATCTTAAACTCCTTGATGTTTTGTAGAGTTACTTTAATTTTTTCCCATTCGATCCTAATCTCAATCGGAAGCGGATCATCCCATTGAATGTTAGAGAGCCAAACTTGTTTGAATAAAAGTTTCAGCTTCGTTGTAACTGGAGATAACCAACCGAGCGGATCAAATAACTTTGAAATATCTGATAGCAGTGATCGTTTTGTTTGTTTTTCTGCTGGCACGGTTTTATCTATTTTTAATTCGAACGAAAATGTATCTTCATTCGGATGCCATTTCAGGCCGAGTGTCTTTGTTGATTCCGCCTGTTTGAAATCGAATGATGATTGATTTGTGGCTCTACTGACGTTTTGAAGCAATTCTTCGTTGTTTGATGACCATTTACGTAAATTGAAACCTCCAGATAGCAGTAAATGGATCAAATCCTGTTGCAGTTGTTTAGCTGATGGTAATGTGAAGCTTCCACTTAGAAGGTCATCCATGAAGAATTCCTCTTGTAATGCTTTTGCTGCTCTACTGCTATGATACTTGTGGCCTTCATCGCCTGCCAACTGCTTCAACGTCATCATAGCCAAGAACGGAGCTGCTTTCATGCCATAAGTGACCGTCGTAAGCTGATATTCACGCAAGGTTTGATCAGGAGAAGTTCTCCATAGTATCTTCTGATACTTTTGATGTTCAGTGCTGCAAAGTATCTGTCGATACATTTTTTCAATATCAGCTGTATACGCAAACTGATACTGTCTCCATCGCAAAATCAACGACATAAGATCTTGCTGTAAGTTTGGGCCACGCTTCATTAGGTCATTCAACGTATACCCCGTTGAAGTTTTCGCCGATGCGTTGAATACTACCCTTAACGCAGTAGTTGTGGAATCGGCGCGCTGAACACAATGGTGTGGTAAATAACAGCTAGCTGTCACGTTACTAGTGCTCTCAACCATGTGATTCAGTGCTTGATATTCCTCAATAAAACTTCTGTATGCTTCTGCTAATTGTTGCTGCTTGCTAAACTTTCTTTCTAGTTGCCTAAATTGTGCTAACGCCATTGGTTTCGAAGTCCCTAATTTTTCTTCAAAGTTTGGTTTGAAAGGTATCTCGACAATGTAGCGACCTTCTTCGTTGCGAGTAGCCGTATCTCTATAGTGCTGTAAGCATTCTAGATCGTCTTGTGACATGCATGAAGTTTCTCCTATATCTTCAATAGACCAAAATCTTTGAATGTCATCGATGTTGTTGATCACAACATTGCAATGGAAAGTTAGCACGTTTCCGCACAAAATCCAACCTAAACGTGTTTGTTGTGCTAGTGGTTGTGATTTTTCGTGCCTGATGATGCCTTCCTGAATGATGTTCGAGTATATTTCTGCTCCTAGTAAAATGTCTACTGGGCGGCTCCTATGAAATTCTGGGTCCGCCAATGTAATGTTTTCTAAAAATGTCCATGATTCTGGCTTCGTGAATGATTTATTTGGTAAATTGTTTGTTAGATTACGCATAATGAAAACGTCGGTGTTAAATGTGTAATCACTATGAATTGCGCTGCACGTGATTCTTATGACACCTTTACAATTATTTTCTTTAGCTCCGACACCGAATATAACCCCTTTGCATCGTTCACGCGGTAATCGTAACATTTGTGCTGCTTTTTCCGTAATCAGGGATGTCTGTGAACCTTGATCAAGTAGCGCGCGCAATGTTATCAGAGACCCATCGTGTGCTTGTACTTTGATTAATGCTGTTGTTAGCAAAGTCTCTGAAAAATCTCCTTGTGACACGTGATTGTTGCTGTTATTTGATTTGCTTGCGGTTACGTTGTTTCCTGCCCATGACTTTCCGTAAGCGTCGTGAAGTAATGTATTATGATCTGTATTGCAAACTCGGCATCTTTTTCTTGACCCACATTCATCGCTATGAACATGCAAACAATTTTTGCATATATTGTATTTCGCAACTGCTTTCCGTTTTGCGTCGGGCTCTAATTCGAGAAATGCCTTGCATGAAAATAATTTATGTTCATTATTGCAATGTGGGCATTTCGGTACCTCTTCAATGCCCTTTGTTAATGATTTTATATTCGACTTATTATAATATCTATTCATATTCTGATGTGTACTGAATGCTTTGTATGAATGATGTTTCTTGTATATTTGTGTAGGCTCAGTTTGATTTGCCTTTCCTGTTTCTGGTTTGCGACGCGATGACTCCCATGATACAAATTTGCCTTCCAAAAAGTCTAGAAAATCTATTATGCTGGGTAATTCACGTGGCTCCTTCAGTGACTCTAAGTAGTCGTTATGCGTCACTGCATCCAACTTTTGCGAAAGTAGGTGCACCAATATCGGGTCCCACGATGACGTGTCTACACCAAGGTTTTTAATCGCGTGAAGACATTCCTTCGTCGTGTCGTGGAGCTTTTTGATGGATATTGCTGATAAATGTTGAGTGCTAGGCACACCGAGCAATGAGTTCAGATGCGATGAAAGGATCAATTTTTTATTATTATACCTGTGCTTAAGGATCTCCCAGGCAGTCCCATAATTATCTGAGCTAATTGATAAGTGCTGAATCAGTTTCTCAGCTTCTCCTTTAACTTTGCTTTTGAGAAACTGCATTCTTTGTGCGTTGGAAAGAGATGGATTGGAATGAATCGTTTCCATAAATAAATCCTTAAAGGATGTCCAGTGCTGATAACTCCCACTGAAAGTCGGAAGTTCTATTTTCGGTGTTGATTTGTCCCTATATGAAACTGACCACATTTTCGAATTAATTTTGGTTTTCAATTCATTGTAAATAAGTTCACATGTGTTGTAATGATAAATGATAAATGATAAATGATTTTATTTCTGTAAATAGATCTGTTGAAGACACTTTTACAAGTCATTTTTTTAAACTAGATGGCGCCGGCGTTTCCTATCTGACTGTCTCTGAGAAGAAACGCCGAAACAAACTCAGAGGTCAACGTCTCTTTTAAAGTCCAGACATAATAGTATGTACATATCTATGTGAGTGTAACGATGCAGGGATCGTCTGGAATGGCCTTTTGAGGAAAGAGCCATAGCAGCTTCGAGGTGACCTGTCCTGTCTGACGGCACGTATGCATCAGTCATCGTGTAGCTCAACCATAACTAAGGGAGCTCAACGACCCGTCACAAGACGATACCAGATCAGGAGGACATTTGCGTAGGTCACATAAAACGACTCAAAACCGCCAGACAGTCTATGAGGTTCATGTATGAATGAATTTCTAGCCCACATCGTACTCACATTCACATTGCAAATAGTGTCTAATAGACTAACAATATTATCAAAAAATGTCAAGAATCAATGTCAAAAAGAATAATCTTAATATAATAAATTCATTAAAATATCAGAAAATAAATTAATTAAACATTACAATGTCAACAGTGGTAAAAAAAATATCAAAAAATACAGCAATTATTAATGAGTGTCTAAACATTAGAGCGAGCGGCACAATCCCAAGCATTTTTATCTTCTACGTAGTCTTTGATTTTATAGTAACCCTTTTTGCAAAGAGTCTGCTTCACATATGACTTAAATTTGTTGAGACTCAATTCTTGAATATTGCTTGGGATTTTGT
Source organism: Xylocampa areola (assembly GCA_935421205.1). Lineage (NCBI taxonomy): Eukaryota > Metazoa > Arthropoda > Insecta > Lepidoptera > Noctuidae > Xylocampa > Xylocampa areola. The sequence continues at coordinate 21,436,683 of OW285206.1, forward strand.
TGTAGAAGCGTACACTTTGACATCTATATGAATTACTAATTTTTTGGAGCCTAGTTGATGGTAGCACGAGTTTATTTTTGTTCCTCGTATTGAGACTATGAACGTCGCTGTTTTTACAGAATAGATTAATGTGTTTCTTAACATAGATCAAATTTTCATAGACATATTGAGATGCGACCGTCATTATCCCAATTTCTTTGAATTTATCCCTCAGTGAGTGCCTATAACTAAGGTTATAAATTGCTCGAATAGCCCTCTTCTGCAGCACAAATATAGTTTGAATGTCAGCAGCATTTCCCCACAACAAAATGCCGTACGACATTACACTATGAAAATAACTAAAGTATACTAATCTGGCTGTTTCTATATCAGTTAATTGACGTATTTTATAGACCGCGTATGCTGCAGAACTGAGTCTGTTCGACAACTTATTAATATGTGGGCCCCATTGCAGCTTTGAATCTAAAGTAATACCCAAAAACATTGTAGTGTCTACAAGATCTAAATGTTCATCATTTATCAATACACTGGTTTTTATTTGCTTAACATTAGGCAATAAAAATCTGATGCATTTAGTCTTCTTCTCGTTTAAAAGTAAATTATTAACATTGAACCAGTGTATTACTTTAGAAAGAGTGTTATTTACATCGTCAGTAACTGGCTGTTGCCGTTTAAGTTTAAATAAGAGTGATGTATCATCAGCAAATAACACAATATCTTGATCATTTTTTACCATAAAAGGTAAATCATTAATGTAAACGAGAAATAGGAATGGGCCCAAAATTGAGCCCTGCGGAACTCCCATAGTAACCAACGACCCTTGGGATCGCTTTCCATTGACATCCACTCTTTGGATCCTATTACTCAAATAAGATATAAGAAGATCCAGAGCAGTATCCTTTATTCCATAATGTTGTAACTTCCTGATTAATGTTTCATGAAATACGCAATCAAACGCCTTAGACAAATCACAAAAAATTCCTAAGGCATCATGTGAATTCTCCCAGGCATAATAAATATTATCTAAAAGCTCAACACCGGCATCGGTTGTTGAGCGACCCCTTGTGAAACCAAATTGTTTATTGTGTAACAGATTGTTTTTGTTAAAATGACTTAGCAACTCATCAAGAATTAATTTTTCAAATATTTTACTGAAGGTGGGAAGCACAGAAATAGGTCTGAAGTTAGTGGGGTCATTCGTGCTGCCCGATTTAAACAAAGGTATGACTTTACTGCTTTTCATTAAATCAGGAAATACACCACAATCAATACAATTATTATATATCATGGCCAATTCTGGCGCGACTATGTTAATTATCGATTTTGTAAATTCGACAGAATGGCCCCAAAGATCGGCGGTCTTTTTAACATTTAGGGTATTAAACATTTTTACAATATCTTTGCCATTTATATAATGGAATTTAAATTCATTAATGCATATATTAACATTTTCTTTTAATAAAGTCTCAGCAACAATGGGACATGACCTCAGGGTTTTAGTGGTTGAGATTGGAATGTCTGTGAAGAATTTTTCAAATGCTGTAGCAACTTCTAAATCTGATTTAATTTCTTCATTACTAATATTAAGGCAAATCTCACTTTTACAATTCCTAACTCTACCAGTCTCGTTATTTATAATATCCCATGTCATTTTAATTTTATTATTACTATTTTTAATTTTTGCACTTATATAACGAGCCTTTGCTATATGACAAATATTTTTAAATAACTTTGAATATTTTTTTACATATTGGTAAAATTCATGACTTTTATTATAGTTTCTTTCTTCATACAATTCAAATAATGTTTTTCTACTTTTATAAATACCCTTAGTGGCCCATTCACTGAAGGTTGCAGTACCTCGAACAGAGATCTTCTTGGGGATAAAAGTTGAATCAAATTCAGTACAATACATGTTAAAAAAAGAATTGTACTGCTGGTTAGGGTCATCACTACAATATAAGTGAGGTAATTTATAAATTAATTTGTTTTTGAATATCTCCAAGCGACCCGCAGTTTTAGGCACTACAGTAATGTCTTTCTTTACTACATCTTTGGACTGTTTCAGAAAAGTAATAAACTGTCCACAATGATCAGAGTCTAGTTGATTTATAATTTTTTTACTCTGTGGTACAATGTCTGTGTATATGTTATCCAAACATGTAGCAGTGGTAGCAGTTATTCTAGTCGGCTCCAAAAAAAGATTTTCAAGATTATATGACTTAAATAAATTTTTAATTTTTATGCACATAGAAGAATCCTCCAATAAATTAACATTAAAGTCACCGCATATCATTACATTTTTATTCAATTTACAAACCTTTTGCAAAACTTCATCCATGACATTTTCAAAACAGTCATATAATGATGAAGGCGGTCGGTACACACTCAATACAACAAGCCGCTCAAGCTCAATGCAGGCTATTTCTATAGTATGCTCAACAGAGAGGCACACAATATCTTTACGTTCTTTAAACTGATAATGTTTCTTTATTAAAATTAATGAGCCACCATGTATGGCATTTTCTCTGCTGAATGAACTACCAACTTGGTGATTATTGTAATTGAATATGAGCTGATGGCTTTTAAGCCAGTGTTCTGTAATACAAAAGATATCAATATTGTTACAGTTCATAAACAATTCAATTTCAAGTTCTTTATTCAACATTCCCTGAATATTTTGGTGCACCAAGATGATGGTATTTAAAACATTGCATGTATTTGTTACACTAATAGGTGCAATTTTTTTAATAAATTTATTGTTATATACGCAAGAGGTTGACTCTATTGTCTTAATTTCTAATTTAAATTATCAATAATGTCAATTTTATTAGCCAAATTCTTGGCTGGTTCATTATTAATGTCATTAAATTGCTCAATAGAAGCAACAGTTTTTGTAGCCAAGTTCTTGGCTGAAACATCAAAAAAATAGGATAGCGATACAGCTATTTGTCGTTTACAATATTTTGATAGATAATAACTATCTTTGGTCAAATATAAATTATTACTAACATAATTGTTAGAGTCAATTATTTGAAAATTATTATTGTAACATGTCAATGTGTTTAATGTCAAGTTAAGCTTAAATCTTATATTATTTTCTTCCTGTGGCAAACTGTTACTGTAAGGAAATGTGAACATCACAATTTTACCTAAAGTTAAATTCAAAAGTTTGTTATGGTAATATAGAAGTCTATTTTTGTTTACATTCCCCCTATTTGCAACCATTACCAATAAGGTTGTGTCCTGGCTGAAACTAAAACTAAGAATTTTTTCCATAATATTAATATAACTAAGACCAGGCATACAATAATTAGTAATGGTTTGTCCTTTGCTATAATTTGATAGTAACTGGCCCATATCTTTACCAATTTCATCACTAAATATCACAATTTGAGGTTTATTTATGGATTGTTGGGAACTGTGGCTATGTGTTGAATCATCACACATATGCACAATAGAGGGATCACAAACTGACACAGAATTTACCGATGGGTGCATACCATTGACTGAGCTGTTATTTGTCACTGAATGTGAGTGGTCATTGTTACAAGTACATGAACCCACCAGCTCACTCATGGCCAGCATGTACTCCCTCATTTGCAATTCAGAGCTTTTGTATTTGTTTGTCATAGATGTTAATTTATCATGCAAACTATCAATTTCTAATTCTAGATTTTGTGAATTTATTTTATATTTTGTTGTGTTTTTTTGTAATTTCAATGAATACATATCTAATTGATCTAGTAATTGAAGCCTTTCTCTGTTTAATTTAACATTCTTTATAAAATATTTTTGCCTTTTAACCAATTTTTGGGTTTTTCTAATATATTTATTGATTTTTATATATTTTTTTAGTTTGTTCCTGCTGCATTTAACCACCCTAATTGAGTTATTTAATTCAGTGTCATCTACACTATCTGCATTTGTCAGATCTATTATGACTGAGGGCTCATTGTTAATGGCAGCAGATACACTATTTGGGGTAATGCCGACCAATTCATCGAAGAGACTTTGATTCATTGAGGCAGTTAAGTGATATTGTTTAGTCTCTAAATACACAATTTTGTTATTTGCCTCATGTAGCTGATGTTCCAGAGAATGTACACGATTGAGAGCTTGTTCGTACTCAGTGCTACATTTGTTGAACCCGTCCACGATGAACTGGAGCCTATCCCGAGCAAGTATGGCATCAGTGCATTGTACATGCAGCTGAGCCATTTCATTTTTTAAATTAATGTTCTTGTTTAACAGTTCCAATAGCTCCTTTTCATTGTCATCTCGTTCCATATTCATTTGGTCACACAACTCCCTGGAGGCCTTTAGTTCGCTCAAAGCCAGTTGGAGTTTGGATTCCTCCTGGCGAGCAGAGGCCTTACGAGTCAACATGATTGATGAACAGTAAGAGAAGTGAAGAAAGAGATTGAAATTGAGAGAATATGAGAAAGGTAAACAGAAAAAATATTGTTAAGTTAAAGAAATTGTGTAACCAAATTAGAATAAGGTTATGTTTACGTTTTATGATATCTTAAAACTGTATTTAAGGCGTATTAAATGATTATTATTAAGTAACTAATATAATAGCACTACAAATAAGAATAAAAAAGTATTAGAATACCTGTTTCGAGATGACAATTTCACAAAGTCATGCCGGTAACCGGCACTGATTTTCTTACGATAATTAACACTTTTTATTCACAAATTTTGATAAAACTATACACAATATACTATTATTACCCCAAGTACTTAGTGATTAATCGGTATTGGGTTTGTTTTTAACGATTATTGTAATTATTTAACATAAAATTACAGGACAAGTTTAAATCAGCTGTTAGCTGTTGTGTTGCCACAGGAAAAAAAAGAAAGTGTAAGACATCTCATATTGCACGTCTCCATCAAAGGATAAGCTGTCGAGTTCCCAATGAAGCGAATCTACAGCGTTCCACCGGGACTCTAATGATTTGAGGGCGTCTTCATACTGCCATCGTTCTTTGAGCATGTCTAAGTTGATGTTCGACGCGGTTCTTTGAAATGCTTTAAAATTGCTCCTCTGTTTGCGTAACATCTCGTCTGCCTTGCTGTTAGATGCTATCTCTGCTATCTCCGGAACTTTTATAGAAAAAAGCGTTTGGTTACCACGCTCAGCTTCGCCTGTACCTTGTTCTTGAGAGGTTTTAGGCTCCGACACATACGATGTCGAAGGCGATGGTTCGAATGTAAGAGTTGGCAACTGTAATACGGGTGAAAAAGGTTGTTTTTCCTGTGATAAATACTTTACAAAGAATTCTCTAGTGCTTGTATAAAATTTCCTAGTCTGCTCATATGATTCTTGCATAAAGTACTTATGTGATGGATCTTCGCGCTCTCGAATTTTATCGTGATTGTTTTGAAATTCTGCCCAATATCTATCCAGAAGGTCTATCTTCTTCTGAACATTCTCGGGAGTCTTGCGACTTGACCCATCTTTTTTGAAGTTGGTTAGAAGTTGGTTCATGACGTGCATGATTTGATATTGAGTTTCAATTACTCCCTCCATGATGATAAAATAAAAGAAATTCCTTGACTCACCGAAATTTGCTTGTGTGTGATTAATTATGTACTTCGGCGAGCTTGTGGATTTTCTGCTGCTGATAAGTGTTTGATCTCAGTGATCCGTGTCCTCTGTACGGGATATGCGCCTTCTCAATTGAACTGGTGAGACCCGCTTGTGGGAGGCCAGCACAACCGATTCGCTACCGCACAAAACACTCAGAACACTAAAGATCCGGCTCGAAGGACCAAAAAGATGTACGCGCTGCTATGTGTCGCAAACACCCTTGCTGATTGCTTGAAATGATAAGTCACTGATATCCAAATAACTCCCTTTATTGGTAATTAACTATACAGTAACTAGTGCTAAGTATGATTGCGAAACTGATATAATAATGTATGAATGTGGATGAGTACACGTATATTGAGTGCTGATCGTGAACTGTCGCGTAATGGCCTAATTTATGCGAGGCGACGTAAAACTGCTGAAAGTGCAATGTATGATTCTTGACTCGTACATTTATTTTACATGATATGAAATTGCTGCTTGCCGTTTGATGGACGTATTGGACGTACCGCCATTATTTGACCTTGCCTAGTACATCCGAGGTTGTAAAATAGGGTATAAATTTTTTTATTGTAATTTTTTTATTTCAGTTTTCGGTCAGATATTAAGAAAATGTGTCATACGTGTTCAGAATCAGGATTTTGGTATTTTCACCACTAATCATGTAGGGCATGAATACCGAGATCCCGGGATCTCGTAATCTCGAGATCTCGTTAACTATTTCCGAGATTCAAATACCGTTATTGAAACAGGCGCAATACTGAAATACAGGTATAGAAAAAAACTATAATTACTGGAATTTATTTAACTCACAAAGTTTCCTATCAGTAATTCCTTTAGTGACACTTTGTTATACTAATAATGTGAAATAGTTCTTTTTAATTCATACAATAGCAAAGCAACATCCTTGTTTTCACAAATTCTAGAGTGATTTTCAATTATGTATTCTCTGACCTGTATTGTATGCCTGGTATTGCTGAATGTTCTTCGGTGGCTGCTACTGGAATTAATAGAAGAGTAGTGCTAGGTTTGCCGAGATTCGGCTCGTTTTGTTAGTTATAATGAGATCTTACCTAATAACTAGCCGGAGTGACCTGAAGGTGTACTTTAGCGATTGCTCCTGGAACTACTAGACAAGTAGAGCTAGGTGTGCCGAGAGTCGGCTCGTTTTGTTAGTTATAATCAGATTTTGACTAAGAACTTTTTGATGCAGTAAGCCACTCCAGCAAGTTCTTAAATAATATCATAATAACTAACAAATCGAGTCCAAATTTGGCACACCTTTCTCTACTCGTCTAGGAGTTCCAGTTGTTTTCTTCTCATCGTGTGGTTGAAGAACAATCTAGTGTCAGACACACGCGACGTTTAACGGACCATATATCGGACTACTTTAAACAGTTACGAAGGACCCAAAATGCAAGGTTCCGAATCACCGAAAAAATGCAAGGTTTCGAAGGACCAAAAATATTTTTTGGGTATGCTGAAGAATGTCAATGCAAAATGTTGTATGCAGGAAATGTCACAAAATTGTAAGGAATGTCAGTGAGGTCCAACAGGTATGAACCTAAAAAAAATCAAGTTGTCCGATTCAAACCACGCCTAATGAGACACTGTTATTTAATAATCATAAAAATGCATTGGTTATGCTATGCCGTATGTCAGTGCACTTTCCAAAAGTAGGTTGCGATCAAAGTACGAACACACGAGCCTGTTAGCTGACTCGTACATCTACAAATTAAAGTAATATTTTAAAACCCATGTCCGTGCACCGTACAGCTTCTCTCGCTTAAGAAACTGTTTGAAGAGTCACTACTGCGTTAAAAAGTTCAGATCTACACGAGACAGTGCTCCTTACATTCTTCTCGACGTGCCGGTGTAGTAATCGGTTATGGGTAAAACAATATTATGACGAGAGTATGGGAGTGCACCTGCTTTTGCGCATACACTTGTGCACTATAATATCACCTGCGTACTTTTGTTTATTGTAATAATTATTCAACAAGTTTATTCTAAAACGGGCAGGTAGGTTTTAGATCGAAGGTAGATAATATATATATGAATCCCTATTTCCCTTGGTCACGCCATAACTTGAGAACGACTGCAGCAAATTATATTTCTTTCTATTTTTTTTTTTTGTTGTCGTTGTCAGGACAAGGTTTTTATTTATTTATTTAGGTCTGCCCACAGCTCGTGCATACAATATAATCTAACAATAAATATACTTGCGGCAACAGGCTTACACACTAGCCAATTACGGGCTAACCAACAAATTAAAACAAAACAATTTATTAATAAATTATAAAGTGTAGTAAGTTATCATAAGCTCAAATAGAACAGAAGAACGTTATATGATATTTTTATAAATCTAAGACTAAATGAACTAAAAAGTATAAGTCAAGGCAAGGCTTTTCTGGTATATCTCTGAGATTTCAGGATTTTGGATCGAAATGAGTTTGTCGAGTGTATATGTCGACATCTGATGTAGATCAGTTCGACGGTAGACGGCAAACCGGCCACACGTACCATTTGCCATTGCTTCTCGGTGCTCGACTAAGTTCATTATGGTTCTCAAACTTTGTAAATTCGCGACCATGTTTACATGCAAGAGATGCTACGTCGAATCCATGGACGGTGTGAAATGTGTAACATGTCTGGGCCAGTTCGACTTCCCCTGCAGTGGTATTACAGAAGCTGGATGGCGAAGGTTGGGCGATCGCAAGTCGACTTGGAGGTGCAGTAATTGCAAATCCTCGTCAGCGGCCAGCCCCCGCAATATAGTTCCAGTAAATCCAGCACCAGCTGACATGGAAAGCATCATGTCCGAACTTAAGAGTCTGTCAGTGCAGATGGAAAACCTGCCAACCTTGATCGAGAATGTTAAGGCTATCCAACTAGAATTGGCACTTAGATTGGAATATTCAAATTTAAAGTCCAATATTGATATCATAGATCAATCCGTCGATTCACTGTCGAATAGGGTATCAGGTTTGGAGAAGGAGGTTGGGTGCCTGAAAACAACCAAAGAGCAGATGTCAGTCTTGCAAGACCGTTGTACTAAACTTGAAAATCTGCATCGGGAAGTTGATCAAAGATCTCGAATGAACAAAATTGAATTGAAAGGTGTACCGACTACTAATTCAGAGAACTTATTTACTATAATGGAAAAGATCGGAGGTATCATTGGGTGTAACATTCCTAAAGAACAAATTAACTTTATAGCTAGAGTGCCGATGCAGAATAATGATCAAAATATAAACATCATATGTTCGGTACAAAACAGATACCTCAAAAACGATTTTGTGGCGGCGGCGAAAAAGCATAAGTCAACCATTACTGCTAATAAATTAGGACTTCAAGGAGATAACATCATCTATATCAACGACCATCTTACACAGGAAAACAAAATATTATTAAACAAAACTAAGGCTCACGCTAAAGAACGGGGTTTTTTATATGTTTGGGTAGTTGGTTGCAAAATACTTATCAAAAAGAATGCTACAACACCAACTCACCACATCAAAACGGAGCAGGACTTAAAAAAGTGTTTACAATAATAAAATCAAATCACCTCTTTGTTATTTTGTGTTGGTGTATCAGTGCAAATAGTTTGAGAAACATAGGTAACCATTTTTTGTACGCATTCCGCTGCCGCAGTTCTATTGTTTACTTATCGCTCGTTTATGACCGTTGCTTAAGTCCTATTGAGATGTATTTGCACTACAATAAAGTTGCAATCAGTTTGACTTTGCTAATCTCTTTTACTAATGAGGATATTATGTTTTGCTTAAAATTGAATGTATTGCAGAATATTATTTCTATTCAAATTTCTATTGCCTACTCTGTTAGTGATGTCATCTTTTAATGTGTTTTACCAGAACGTTCGGGGATTGCGAACAAAAACGTATTTTTTTTATAGAAATGTGTGTGTCAGTACTTTCGATGTTATTTGTTTAACCGAAACATGGCTCATGGATGGTATTCAAAATAGTGAACTATTTGACGACCGTTATGTAGTACGGAGGCGTGACAGAGATTATTCTAATACTAGACAAAGTATGGGTGGGGGTGTGCTTATCGCAGTGCGACGAGAACTAATAGCAGACGCCATCAAGGAATGGTGTTCGTCTGCGGAAGACCTGTGGGTAACTTTAACTTTACGCAGGAAGAGACCATCTATTGTTTATAAAATTCATATTTGTGTAGTGTATATGTGCTGTCAAAACCTTGGAAACTCACAAACAGTCCAGTTAATGAACTTTTCGGATAATCTAGTGAATGTTGTTCATAAACAGCCCGCAGATAAATTCATAATACTTGGTGATTTTAATTTACCCAACATAAACTGGCACCTTGACAGCGATAGGCTCTCATTACACCCTAGTAATATACAAGGAAACGCCCAATTAATCTTGTTTGATAATTTAAATATCTGCAACTTGCGTCAGTACAATTCCTATGTTAATTGCAACAATAGAATATTAGATTTGGTGCTGTCCAACGATAATGTGCGCGTCTCATGCTGCACTGACCCTCTAGTGCCGGAGGATTCTCACCACAGAGCACTTGTTCTGTCTGCTGATTTTGTGCAATTACACACCCTTCCTGTCTTCCCAGGCTTAAATTCCTTTATCGGTCGGCCGACTATTCAGCAATATCTGATCGTTTGAACGAAATTGACTGGCATTACGAGATAAACGTTAGATCGCTGGATGATGCTATTGAATTTTTCTATAATACAATTAATAGATTACAGGATACGTATATACCTACCAAACCGGTCGTAACCAGTTGTAAATATCCTCTCTGGTATAAACAACCCCTAGTCAAAATTTTAAAAGAGAAGTACAAATTTCATAAAAAATATAAAAAATATGGAAATGTCTCTGATTATGAGTCTTTTATTTTGTTACGGCAGCGAGCTTAAGAATTAGAGAGAGATATGTTTAACTGCTACATTTCCAAAATAGAAGAAGATATTCACAAATCTCCGAAAGCATTTTGGTCTTAAGTTAAAACTAAAAATCAAACGAATTTGAAATTTGGTCTCGTGCAGTGGGGTTACTCTTGAAACTAATACCAATTCCAATCGAATTCCAATATTAAATTGACGCCTTAAAACAACGCGTAATTTAAAAATAAATTTACCTACATTACAGTTGCCTCAATTTTAAAGCATGTTGTCTTCATATTATCCCGAATCTATTATAATTTTTTAGACATTTTTGCATTTAAAAGTACGAACTGACATATTTCCAATGTCAATCGAGCGGAATTATTTTCAAGAGTAAGCCCACAGGTCCTTTAGTATTCTTATTTTTTTTTTTATGATTTGTGTATTTTCTGTATGTTTAACCTGCTTACGAGGTCAAAATAAATAATTTCTTTCTTTCTTTCTTTCTTTCTTAAAAATCAAACGAATTCGTATCCTTCTGTATTAAAATATGGGTCTTGTTATTCTAGCGACGGAGAAGTCATTTCTAACATGTTTGGTAAATACTTCTATTCGAATTTTCTCGAACATTCAAGTAGTAGTGACATTTCGACGCACAGTTACGCTCATGGTCGGGATCAGCTTTTGGATTCTGTCACCGATATTGCCTCAATTGAAGTTCAGGAATGTGAAGTGTTTAAACTGTTGAGGGGAGTTGATTTAAGCAAATCCGCAGGCCCCGATGGTATTCCACCAGTCTTCATACTCAACTGTGCCAAAGCCCTCACCGCCCCTCTATCACTTCTTTTCAGGCGATCGCTGGCTGATGGCGTAGTGCCTGCTATTTGGAAGTCGGTGTATATAACTCCAATACATAAAAAAGGAGCTAAAGACATGGTCGAAAACTATAGACCCATATCAAAACTCTGCTTGTTCGCCAAAATATTAGAGAAAATCATATATAGGCAACTGTATCCATCTCTGAAGTCTAGCATCAGTGAACAACAACATGGGTTTTTGAAAGGGCGATCAACCACGACCAATCTCATCCTCCTCAGTGATTATCTGACTTTGCACATGTCCCAACGTACACAAGTGGACGTTATATACACCGACTATAGTAAAGCTTTCGATCGCTTAGATCATGAAATACTACTGCGCAAATTGCTAGGGATAGGTATTAGGGGAAGTCTTTTTAGGTGGTTTTCATCCTATGTCGAGAATAGGTGCCAAACTGTCGTTCTCAATGGATATTCATCTAGAACTATGACTATTCCCTCGGGAATACCACAGGGATCGCTTTTAGGCCCCCTCTTATTTAATATATTTATAAACGACATATCATCCTGTTTTCTAAACTCAAAAATACTTTTATTTGCTGATGACATGAAAATTCTTAGTAACATTAAAACTATTGAGGACGCATCTCGACTCCAATATGATCTTGAAAGATTTCATAACTATTGTATCGCCAATAAATTAGATTTGAACATATCTAAATGTTATATATGCACTTTTACTCGCAAACCTAATTTTATTCAGTACAATTACAAACTTGCAAATGCATCTTTAACCAGGGTCAGCACTATTAGAGATTTAGGCGTGACGTTTGACTCGAAATTACTTTTTGACACACACGTAAATAACATTATAAATAAAGCTTCTAAAGCATTTGGGTTTGTTTTAAGACTATCCGCTGATTTTAAAAATATCAAAACTATAAACATATTGTATTGTGCTTTTGTTCGCAGTCATCTCGAATACTGTTCACAGGTTTGGAATCCCAATTATAATATCTATATTAACCGTATAGAAAATATTCAAAAAGAAATTCTTAGATACATTCAGTATAGATCTCGAACATATTTACCTAATTATCTCAGCCGTTGCAAAAAATTCCATATCCTTCCTCTTTACGAGCGTAGAACTATAGCTGATATGGCTTTTCTGTTCAACTTAACTAATGGTACAACTGATTGCGCTGAATTATTACACAAAATTGGTCTACGAGTACCCGCAGCACTATTAAGAAAACTTAATCTTTTATATACACCTTCAGTGCAATCCACTTATAGGCAAAATTCGTTTTTGATAAGGTCTAGCAGAACTTACAATTAAGTCAGAGAGTTGATCTCGATTTATTCAATACCAGTGTCTCGAAATTAAAAAGGACGATGTGCAACCTTTTCTTTGAAAAGCAGTGATAAATTTTAGAACTTTACTTACCTTATTCTCAATCTTTCTATTGGTCAATTTATTGTGTGTATTGTCATGTCTACTTTCGACTTTTTTCTATTCTTTTACTATATGTGGAAACTTTTAATTGGCCTTCTTGTACTTTATGTGTTATGTGTTAACTGTATTCTAGCTGTAAGTTTTCTTGAGTAATAAAATAAAATAAAATAAAATAAAATAGATTTTATGAATGAATTCATTTCCATACACATTCTGTTAAGAGGTGAATTTACTCCTATGTTAGTTGATATCTGGGTTTCTTAGAAGGTATGTTTATAGGTAACTTGAATCCCGCTTATCCTCTTACGATCTTCAAATTCTGCCCACTTCAGCCACTCATTATTTTCCTAACTGTACACCTTCTTTACTTGATCTTATGATTGTGTCTTCTCCAAACAATGTTTCCAATCATGGGCAGATAACTGCTCCATTCTCTTATCATGACCTCATGGTTTTATCATACCGTGTACGTACTCCTAAGCGCAAACCTCAATTTTTGCATCTTCGAAGTTACAAGAGCATGGATCTGGAGGCATTGAAGTGTGATGCAAGTATTCTCGACTAGTCTTCAGTAGTAGATAATGGTAGCATTGATGATAAAGTGCAGTGCTTTAATACTGAAGTTCTCGCCTTATTTGATAAGCATGCTCCTATTCGTCGTGTTAAAATAAACACAACCCTGCTCCATGGGTAACCTCTGCCATCAAAGACTTAATGGCACACAGAGACAGAGCCAAGAGTAGATACAAACGAAGACCTTCTGAATTAAATCTATCCTTTTATAAAAGCTTACGGAGACGCTACTACCATGATTCTCTTGTTAATCGTAACCCATCTGATACACGGAAGTTTCTTAAGACTGTTGGTATTGGCAAGTCACCTATCAATATCTGTCAAGATATCAATCTATGTGATTTAAACTCATACTTTTCTATTCCTCCTCTTTCTCTGGATTTGACTACTAAATCCCATACATTGTTGGAACTTTCTCATTTTCCTATGCCGAATTGTTCCCCTTTTAACCTAGTATCTGTTTCCGAAGATGATGTCAAAAAATCTATTCTTGCTATCTCATCTTCAGCAGTCGATAACGATAACTTGTGCTCGAGAATGATTACCCTTATTCTACCCTTACTACTTCCTATTCTCACATACCTCTTCAATTATTCTATACCATCCAGATCATTTCCTTCAATTTGGAAACAAGCGCATATAATACCTTTGCCTAAAACAAACACTCCCTCTGCCTTATCTCACTTTAGACCTATTTCCATTCTTCCTTTCCTTTGCAAAGTTCTTGAGCACATTGTTCATAGGCAAATGTCTTATTTTCTAACATCTAACTCTCTAATTTCCTCTTTTCAATCTGGTTTTCGTCCGGGTCACAGTACCGTTACTGCACTGCTTAAAGTAACTGACGACATTCGCTGGGCAATGGAGAATAAGTCCCTCTCTGTACTTGTTTTGCTCGACTTCAGTAGCGCATTTAATTCAGTGGACTTTGATGTCCTACTAGGTATTCTCCAATCTTTAAATTTCTCTCCATCTTCTTTAGCCTGGTTCAATTCCTATCTTCGTGGTCGCTCGCAGTGTGTACGACATGAAGATACTAAATCTGATTGGTGTGGTCTCATTGCGGGTGTTCCTCAGGGTGGCGTTCTCTCACCTCACCTATTTTCTGTTTTCATTAACTCAGTTACCAGAAGTATATCCTCTAACTTCCACCTGTATGCAGATGATTTGCAGCTATACCGACACTCCCCATTGGCTGATATTAGTTCTGCTATTGCTGCTATGAATCGTGACCTGCATTGTATTAGTGCATGGGCTAGGTCTTTTGGCCTACAAATAATTCCTTCAAAATCCCAGGCCATGATCATAGGCAGCAGGTGTATTTGCAAGTCTCTGGATTTATCGAGTGTGGCTCCTTTATGTCTTGATGGAGTGCCTATCACATACACGGAAATCGCAAAAAACCTTGGCGTTTTGATTGACTGTAACCTTTCTTGGCGAGCTCATGTCAATGAGGTCAGTCGTAAGGTGCACTTCTCCTTTCACTCCCTTAAATACCTTCAAAATCTACTGCCCTTAAAAACTAAGATCTGCCTTGCCCAATCGCTCATTCAGCCTATCATTGACTATGCTGATGCCTGCTATTTGGATGCCACCGAGGAGCTCCTTAACAAATTTGAGCGCTGAGAAAACCTATGTATTCGCTTCGTTTTTGGCTTACGCAAGTATGATCACGTTTCTCACTTTCGCAAAGAACTCAAGTGGCTCCCTATCCGCCTTCGCAGGAACACTCGGATTTTATGTCTCCTTTTTAACATCCTCCACAATCCCTTATATCCCTCCTACCTGCGTGAGCGATTTTCTTATGCACGGCCCTCTGATGCTCCCTGCAGGTCTCACCTCAGATCCCTCCTTAAATTCCAACCCCATAAATGCGACTTTTTTCCTATTCTTTCACTGTCCATGCGGTAAGATTGTGGAACTCGCTTCCGGCTAACAAAGAAACTTGCGTCTATCTCCTTATTTAAAAAACAAGTTAAAGAGCACTACCTCTCTGCTTAACTGGTATTTTAGTATATTAGTTTATTTTAGTATATAGTTATATATGTATTTATTGTATTAGTTTAGTTATATATATTAGTTTATTCTATTGTTTACAATATTTTTTTGTAACTATTAGTTCTAGTTTCCTCTTCCTACACACTGTGTCTACTGGGATTTTTAAAACATTTATCCTTTTGCAGGTCTGCTGGTAGAAATTTCTTTTGAAATAAGCAATGCCTTTGTACTAAGTAGCTTTATGGTTGTATATTTAAAAACTGTTGTGTGTACATAAATAATAAATAAATAAACGTGCGACGAGTTCGTCGCAGTCAAATCTGTTATTGGCTAATATGTAGAGAAACATTAGATCTTTTATACACCGAAGTTTTCGTAGAGAGTTCATGTTGAAGCATTCAATGCGTTGTTCATATGGACATCTGGGTGATATTTTAGTTGTAGTATACGCAAGGTGTTTTGTGAAGGCTCTCTGAATTCGTTCAATCCTTTGTGAGTGAGCCGCGTAATGTGGACTCCACACTACGCTAGCGAATATTTTTTTTTTTTAACTTTGCCCCACACTAGGAATTTCTTCCTGTATCGCGGGTGCGTTTACAGACATATAATCTCACAAACACAAATACACCCAGACCCGGAGCAATTATCTATAGATCGTACAAATATTTGCTCCGTGCAGGAATCGAACCTGCGACACGCAGCGCAGCAGTCGGTCTCTCGACCACTGCGCCAACCGCGCTGTCATTATGATGAATTCTAAGTTACTACGAACATGTGCTTTATATAGTATAATTTTAGTTCGTGCCAACTTGAATCCTTTCGTGCTCCTTTTAAGGAAGCCTAATATTTTTGCTGTTTTTCTACAATGTTATTAATATGACTATTGAAGTTTAATTTACTATCCACGGTAACACCAAGATCTCGTACCACATTAACTGTGTCCAGTGGAGCACCCTTTATGTTGTATGAAGCCACTTGAGTTTGTTTTTTTCTTGTAAATCGAATGTGACAGCATTTTAGCACATTTAGTTCCATTCGATTTAACGTGCACCAGCGATTGATACTGTCTAGATCTTGTTGAATCAGGGTGGCATCATTAACTGAGGTTATAGTTTTGTAGATTTTAAGATTGTAAGCAAACATTAATGGCTTACAATGATGTATGTGACTCGATCATGTCATTGATAAAGAGGGAAAATAGAACTGGAGCAAGATGTGAACCTTGTGGAACTCCTGAGATAGCATAATATGGGTAGGATTTATATCCATTTAACGCAATAATGTGAGATCTACGAGATAGGTAAGAACCAATTGAACAATGAGCCATGTATTCTATTGTACTCTAGCTTCGACAGCAGTATAGAATGGTTAACTTTGTCAAAAGCGTTACTAAAATCCGTATACACAGCATCAACTTCCAATGTTTTATCAAGAGCCAGTGTTACATCAGATACATATTCTACAAGATTAGTTTCAACACTGCGGCCAGCTTTGAAGTCGAGCTGTTGAAATGATTTTATCTATGTGGCGAGTGATAACTGGACACAGAAGAGGTTCAAAGATTTTCGGAAAGCATGATACAATTGAAATGGGTCTATAGATTTTAACATTTTCCGGGTCCCCTTTTTTAAAAACAGTTGTAATTTTTGTGTTTTTCTAGACTTCTGGAAAGATTCCTTCATTAAGAGAAGAATTGAACATTATTTTCAGTGGTGAACAAAGGACATAACTACAGCGCTTAATGAAGGTGGTATTGAGTCCGGTCCGGGGCCTTTACAGGAGTCAAGTCGTTTCAGTTTATTTAAGATTTCTGTTTTTGTAAATTGAATATTACTAATGGTATTACTACATGCTAAGAAATTGTAAGATGTTTGTATAGCAGGGTCGTGGCTAAAACAGATAAAAAATGATCAGCGAAAAGATTTGCCATTTCTGAACCAGTTCTAGCCGTCCGGTGATTTAAAGACATCTCAGCGGGTAAGGACTCACCGCGACGTTTATCTTTGATGAAACGCCAGAATGCTTTAGGGTTTTTGGTTATTTCATCTACCAGTTTACGTTTATAATCAGTGTAACAGTTCAAGATAAATCGTTGAAAAGCAAAAAAAAATACGGTAAATGGAAAAAGAATACGGTCGCGAAACAGCGGTGAATGGTGGTGGTGGTGAGCAGAGATCGAGATGGCTTAGTGGTCAGAGCGCCTGGAGTATTCATCCGGGAGGCGCAGTTTCGAATCCTGTTCGCGACCGTATTCTTTTTCCATTTAATATAATAACTTTTGGTGAGGTGATAAGGTCGAGGTTTGCTTGCTGGTTTCTTTTTAATGAAACGACGTGTGGTATATGCAAAGATCTATTGGACACAAAAAAATTAACAATCAACCTATGGAATGAGGTTTACATCCATGTGTAAGTAGCTATAGGCGACAGTTTTTTACCGAACATACCGCCCACCAAAAGGACATAAGGACCTTTTTAACCGACTTCCAAAAAGGAGGAGGTTATCAATTCGGTTGTATTTTTTTTTTTTTTTTTTTTTATGTTTGTTATCTCAGAACTCCGTCATTTATGAACCGATTTGGAAAAATATTTTTTTATTTGAAAGGATTTAGTTTCAGATTGGTCCCATTTAAATTTTATGAAAATTGGTTTAGTAGTTTGGTATTTAAACCAAAATAACCGAAAAATAATACGTCGTCGAAGTAAACGAAATGGTGTATTTTGCTTTCTTGTGACTTTCCGGTGGTGTTTACGGTCTCTAGAATAGTTCTAATGAACTGCCTAACTGTCAGATTGTTGATTTTAGTTCGAAATTTGGTCGGCTCTGTATGTCCTAACAATAATAACCTAACTTTATTTTACTTGTCAATAGCAAAAAAATTATGAAAATTTTTTATGACGTAAATACTAAACCACTATAATAATCGACAATATATCGGGATTATGAAAGAAAATAAATTAAATTGATCCATGAGCGAGCGAAGCGAGCTCGGGAGTTTCGTGTATCCCGACACGGACAGGTTAGGTTCGAAGAGGATGACGGGGGCCAGTGACCGAGCGTAACGAGCGAACTACCCCCGTCATCCTCTTCGTGTTTAGGTTTTTTCTAACCTTACGGACACAAAAATAGGAGCCCCGCTAAGCGGGGCTCCGTCGACCCAGCCACGGAAACTCAAATCAGAATACAGTAAAGTAAATCAGAGTACGCTTTTTTACTTTAATGGTGACTATCCATTTAATATACCTATACAATAAACAAACCTGTCCCACTGTAGATATGTCATTCTGCATTACGTCTAAAGGTGGGTAGCAGTTTTGTTAAACGTATCGCAATGGCAATCCAGCTGAACGTTGTTAAGCTGTTTTATAAAACAGTACTGTTTTGTAAAGCAGCTAGAGATTTTGTAAAACAGCGGATTCTACAATCCATCTGCGACAGATATATATGGACAGCGCGTTGAGTAGGTCTACCCATATTCACTTCCGATAAATCAGTTATGGTACGCAAGATTCACTAAAAAGTAAGAAATAAAATAATTTTTAACAAAAAAAAGAACCGACTCCAAAAATCGTTCTGTGTAAAATTGCACTAAAAAGTTATAAAATAATTGCATTATTTACTTACTACAATTTATATAAAAATATTTTTTTAATTTAAGAGTATTCTGAATAAAGTCAATTTATTAGGACAATAATATACAATTATTATTATTTTTGGAGTCGGTGCCAGTAAAGGATAATAAACGTCTAAGTACATTCATGAAGTAGCGTATTACGTTCGCTTTAGGCAGTTGTTGTGTTCATTTGTAAATAGGTTCAATTAGGTTAATACATTATCGTAAAAATAGTGATGGTTAATGTACCTTTAAATATACTTTGCAAATTTTAGGAAACTTCCTCAATATTTTTAAAGTTTGTCTGGCACCGACTTTCATGCAGATGAAGATACAAATGTATGCCTTTCTGGTTTTAGCTCCTCTTTCTTTAGAATTTAATACATACACAGGGCCAGCAAAGTCCACTCCACTTCGAGCGAAAGGACGCGAAGGAGTCACCCGAGCTTCCGGTAAGTCACCCATTATCTGTTGTCTACAAGCCGCTCGTTGCCGCGTACAGGTAAGACACCCATGTATATATTTCTTTACCAGACCTTTGCAGCCAACAATCCAGTATTTACTCATCAGGTAAGTAATCATCATTTTTATTCCACCATGCAGTGTTTTCAGGTGTGCATCAGCTACTACTAGTGCTACAAAGCTGCTTTTCTTACCCAATATCACGGGATATTTGATGTTCTCATCGGTGTCTGCGTTTCTCAATCTTCCGCCCACCCTGAGAATATTCTTGTTGTCTAAAAATGGGTTAAGTGACTTCACAATGCTGGTGGTCTTTACATTCTTTTTTTTCTGTAATTCTTCTTATTTCATTTGAAAATTCTTCTTCTTGTACTTTTTTTATGCAAACTTCCAAAGCATTTTGTAGTTCTTCTGTTGTCATGTCCTGACCTAGTTTATTAGGATCTCTCTTCATATTCAAAAATCTTCTTCCATGTACTATTACTCTCAATAGCTCCTTAAGTGAATCATATTCTTCAAATTTTAAATATTTTTCTTCTCCTTCTGTTAGATTTACGTAGGACTGTATAATTTTCCGCCTTTCTAAATGTGTGGTTGACCTTGATGGTCTCGTGAAATCTACATCTTCATTTACAAGCCAGGTAGGTCCATTCCACCATAACGTTTTTTGTTGAAGTTCTGATAAAGATGAGCCTCTTGAAGCTATATCGGCTGGGTTATGTGCTGACTGCACATGGAACCATTGGGTGCTACTTGTTTGTTCTAGTATCTCCACCACACGGTTCGCAACAAATGGCTTCCATCGATTTGGTTCTCCACACAGCCACGCTAGGACTATAGTTGAGTCAGTCCATGCGAACACATTATGTGAAGGAATTCTCATAGCTAGACTCACTTTGACTAGCAACTTGGCTAACAGTGATGCTCCACTCAGTTCGAGTCGTGGTAGTGAAATAGTCTTGACAGGAGCTACCTTTGTTCTCGATGCGATAAGGTTTATCGTTATGTCACCACCTCTAGTTTGTACCCGGCAGTAAACTACAGCTGCATATGCCTTTTCAGACGCATCGCAAAATCCATGCAATGTTGTTCGTCCCCTTTCACTTTCATTACTAATGGTATTTAGCCATCGTCTGATTCTTATTTCGTTGACATTTTCTAAATCTTTTCTTATGCACTTCCATTCTTCTTTCAGCTCCTCGCTTATTTCTTGGTCCCATCCAACTCCTTCCAGCCACAATCTTTGTACTAGAATTTTTGCTGTTACGATGACTGGTGCTATCCACCCCAGTGGATCAAACAGTTTCTGTATATCAGACAGGATAGTTCTCTTTGTTATATTATTTGATGATATAGGGTCCAGTTGTAGTTGGTAATGAAACTCGTCTCTTCCTAGATTCCAAGACAGACCAAGCGCTTTGATGGTGCCGTCTAGTTTTATGTCTAGATTAGCTTTTGTGGTAACTTTGTTGACGTCTATAGATTTCAGAAATTCGGTGTCATTGGACGCCCATTTTTGAAGTTTAAAGCCTCCTCGTTTCAGAATGGCTATGATTTGCTTACTAACACGGATCCCTTGCTCTGTTGTATCGCAACCTGATGTCAGATCGTCGACATAGAAGTCTTCAAGAATAATTTTGGTAGCTTCAGGATATTGTTTGCCTTCATCTTCTGCGAGTTTCATCAAAGTTTTTATAGCAAGGTACGGTGCAGGTGTTGTACCAAACGTCACTGTTTTCAGTCTGTAGTCTTTGACCTCGAGTGGTTGACTGTTTGGCTCATTGCTGGGTTTAACTCCGCCACGCCACAGTATCCTTTGGTAATCTATGTCTTTCTCATTCAAAAGTACCATTCTGTACATTTTGATGACGTCACTTGCGAAACACACCTTATGCATGCGCCATCTCATTATCACACTTCGCATATCTTCTTGTAGCACCGGGCCAGTCATGAGCTCTTCATTCAAAGATATGCCATTATTTCCTTTACATGACGCATCAAATACGACTCTTATTTTCGTTGTCTCTTTATCTCTTCGAACTACGGCGTGATGTGGTAGATAAACAGACCGATTGTTTACTTCGTCTTTTGGAATTTCTTCCATGTGTCCCATTGCTAAATATTCTTCAAGTACCTGGTCGTACTCTTCTCTCAGTTCAGGTGTCTTTTGAAGTTTTCTTTCTTGTTGAATCAAGCGTTTCATTGCAATTTCTCTTGTATTCCCATCCGGTGCTCTAGGTTCGTTGTTACGAAATGGGAGCCTCACGACGTACTGACCGTTGCTGTTTCTTGTGTAAGTCTTGTCATAGAAACTTTCGCATTGCTTTTCTTCTTTTGTGTGTGTTCGCCTTGATTCTGGTTCTATCTCCCAGAGTGTTTTCAATAAGTCTTCTCCTATAACCAGATGATGCATAACAAGAATCGACTCTGTTTGTTGTATTTTATCTTCTACTTTTCCGAACAAAATCCAGCCAAGATTTGTTTTATGAGCACATGGTGACCCTGGCGGACCTTTGATTAGTTGGTTCTGTAAAATTTGTGTGTATACATCGACACCCAGAAGCAAATCAATAGAACCTGGCTGGCAATAGTTCGGATCAGCCAGGATTAGTCCTTTTAGGTGAGGCCAATTGGTTGTGTTGATTGTGCGGGATGGTATTTTAGTAGTCAGTGGTTTCGACATAACATATGCTCTAACTTCCAAGTTAACATTTTCACATCTCGAGTCTACGCTGATCTGAACTACTTGTTTAATATCTTCTCTTGTTGATCCCACACCGACGACTGTACCCTTGATAGGATACCGCTTGGCCGTGAGTTGTTGTACCGCTCGTTCGCTTATAAAACTCGCTTGTGAGCCTTGATCGATTAAAGCTCTTAGTATCATTGTATAGTTGTCTTCACTTCTCACTTGTACGATTGCAGTTGCCAGTAATGATGTGCTTTGTTTAGTAGAGGCGTGAGATGTCATCATTGTAATGTGTTCTTCTTTTTCTTCAGACTTCTCCACGTTTGTATGTAATGTCACTTCGGATTGTTTTGTTTGTTTGTTCTCAGTGTTGTCCGTTGTGTTACATTTTATTGCATTGTCTTCCTTTTTTTCGTGAAGAAGTGAATGATGACGTCTTTTGCATATTCTACAGCTTGTTGGAACACGACAATGCCTTACAGAGTGTCCGGATGCAAGGCAGTTGAAGCACAGATTGTTGATTTTGATAAACTCACTTCTTTGCACAGGTGATTGTTTTCCAAACTCCTTACAGTGGCTAAGTGTATGGTTATCTTTGCACATTCGACATATAATACTATTTTCAACATTAGTTGCAGCGTGAAATGACTTCTCTCGCACATGAACAGAACTTGACTTCTGTTTTGTTGGTTCTGTGAGTTCCAGTGTACGAAATCGAGTTTCTAGGAATTTTTGAAACATATCGAGGGTGGGGAGACTGTCAGGCCCCTCACAATTACTACTCACATGTTCTTCCCAATCCTTATGAGTTTCACAGTCTAGTTTTTGCACTACAACGAATATTATCATAGGATCCCAGTTTTCAGTTTTCACATTCATATTTTTAAATTGATGTAAACATTCGAACGTTGTTATAATAAAACAACTTTTAACCGGATTAATCGCGTGTATTATTGGTTTTTTGTTTTTCCTGACGTTTCGAACACTTTGCAGAGTTCGTGGTCGCAGGAGGACTAAGGTGTCAGGTGTCTCAACAGTTTATTTAAAATTATTTCAGTCTACCGTACATATAATTGATAAATTCATAAAATTATTTTTGTCTCTGATACATGTTTAAAACTAAATCGCGACGGTATTTCCTAAGACTATCCCTGAGAAGAAATACCGAAACAAACTCAGGGGTCACAGTCGTTTTAAATTTAGAGATACAATTTTACAATTTTATCGAATTATAAACTAAAAGGTGTTCCGATGCACGCAGTAATCGCTCACAGTATCTTGATTTTTCTTGTGACTTGACTTTGTTTGGGACTTGATTATTTTCAGTACAGGGTTCCAAACAGGTGGTAATTGCCAACCATCTTCTCTATTGAAATTTGGGTGTTTTTTAATTTCAATAGCCTCGCGGAGCATTCTCGGTATATATCGGTTTTCTTTCGCGAGGATTTGGGGTTGGTCAAAACGTAGAAAATGGTTGGGTTTGTCTGTTGTATGTTCACAGACTGCAGATTTTGTTGAGCGTCTATTCTTGACGTCAGCTATGTGTTCTTTCAACCTTCCTTTCCCCGCGAGGCTATTGAAATTAAAAAACACCCAAATTTCAATAGAGAAGATGGTTGGCAATTACCACCTGTTTGGAACCCTGTACTGAAAATAATCAAGTCCCAAACAAAGTCAAGTCACAAGAAAAATCAAGATACTGTGAGCGATTACTGCGTGCATCGGAACACCTTTTAGTTTATAATTCGATAAAATTGTAAAATTGTATCTCTAAATTTAAAACGACTGTGACCCCTGAGTTTGTTTCGGTATTTCTTCTCAGGGATAGTCTTAGGAAATACCGTCGCAATTTAGTTTTAAACATGTATCAGAGACAAAAATAATTTTATGAATTTATCAATTATATGTACGGTACGACGAATTTTTCGAACGTTTCATAAAGTAACTCATAAAAAGTATTTAGCTTTGCATTTACGTTGTTGCATGTGTTGAGTAGATCTTCCCAGTCTATGGTTTATAAGTGAGTTGTAATTTTTCGAAGTCAGCCTTAAAAAAGTTGTAGCCAGTTCGACATTTAGGTCTCAAATAGTTCGTTTTACTTGATGGTATTGTCACAAGTAAGCAAGGGTGATAGCAATCTAGTCTACTTAATAAATCTTTAGGTTCTGCAACCAAAACATTAGTTGAATTACTTATAACCAGATCTAGAATCCTGCAGTCATCATTAAGGAGAGTATTAAATTGATGTAGTCCATTAATAGACATGAAATCAACTAGCGAGCTACCAAGTGCGTTTTCGTAGTTTGACAGTATTGTACGAGTATGTAGGACATCAATACTGTTATTCCAGGTAATGAAACCCAAGTTGAATTCCCCAAGCAATACAACATCATCTATATCATTTATAACATTATTAACGCTGTTTAAAAAACAACATAAGGAATCCAAGTTGACAGGTGGAGGCATGTAGACAACGCATATTGCAATATTCTTAATAATATTATTTATGTGTAATTCTATTGTGATCCACAAATCTTCAAAGTCACTCTCCCAATTTTGAATCCTAGCCGATTTGATGTCGTTAGTAACAGCAATCATGACTCCTCCACCGTCTTTTTCGGATACCTTAGTGCTTGATCTGTTTCTACGGTATACCTCGTACCTTGGATCAATAAATTCTCCATTCTTAACTTTTGGGTGTAACCAAGTTTCAGTAAATACTATTACATTATAATTTTTACATAAGTTTTTTTTTATCGTAGGTAGAAGTTTGTAACGGGACGGGTGAAACCGCGGGGCACAGCTAGTATTCAATATATACAGCTTATTCTATCTCTACGATTTTATTATGGTGTAGATTCGAAACGATTCAATATTATATATAAAGGTAGGTATCGTAGGACAGCGGCTGCATCTAGACTTGCGCAGCGTGGTGCGGACACGCCAGGCGCACGTCCACCAGGCGCGCGGCGGCCAGCAGGCGCGCGGCCGGCTCCAGCGCGTCGCCCAGCGCCAGCGCCAGCGGCTGCAGCGCCGCGCGCACGCCGCGCGCCACGTTCGCGCAGAACACCAGCAGCGGCTGCACCAGCGCGTTGAACGTCAGCGCCAGCGCCGGCTTCAGCGCGTAGTCCGACGCCGTCTGCACCGCGCCCGTGGCGGCGCCGCGCAGCGCCACCAGCGCGCAGCGCAGCACGAGCAGCAGCAGCGCCACGGCCGCGCCCAGCAGCAGCTGCGGCGCCGCCAGCAGCTCGGCCAGCAGCGCGCCGCCCAGCCGCGCGCCCCGCCGAGCGGCGCGCTCCACGGCCGTGGGGCGCCCGCCCTCGCACGTGGACAGGAACTCGCCCGTGCCGTGCTCGAAGTAGTACACCTCCACGCGGTCCGGCTCTGAATTTAAGTGTTATCGATAGTAATATCTTAGGTTTGCGCGATCACTACACATTATAATAAAACAACTTTTAACCGGATAATCAGGCGTTAAACGTCAGGAAAAACAAAAAACCAATAATACACGCGATTAATCCGGTTAAAAGTTGTTTTATTATAATTTAAGTGTTATCCATTTATTGTTGTGAGTAACTCGTCGTCCACCGCTGAAGGCTTTCAACCCGAGATAATATAGCGATAACCGGGACATGTATTGAGATAAGTATGAAAATTCTACCTTTTTTCAAAGAACGTGAACGACATCTGATAAAAACTTTCGTGACACAAATTCATATCAATTTGTTAGGTTCGCGCGATCACTACACATTATAATAAAACAACTTTTAACCGGATTAATCGCGTGTATTATTGGTTTTTGTTTTTCCTGACATTTCGAACACTTTGCAGCGTTCGTGGTCGCAGGAGGACTAAGGTGTCAGGCGTCTCAACCGTTTAATTAAAATTATTTCAGTCTAACGTACCTAAATATAATTTATAAAATTCATAAAAATATTTTTGTCTCGGATACATATTTAAAACAAAACGCGACGGTATTTTCTAAGACTATCGCTGAGAAGAAATGCCAAAACAAACTCAGAGGTCGTCGTTTTAAATTTAGAGCAAAAAATTTTCAATTTTATCGAATTATTAACTAAAAGGTGTTCCGATGCACGCAGTAATCGCTCACCGTATCTTGATTTTTCTTGTGCCTTGACGTGGTTTGCTTTGACCAGTTTCGACCTCGAACATCGTCATATCGACTCGGGCAATGCCGAAAAATGCACGTGAGTAGTAACCGGTGAACATTAATTGACTTAATGATAAAGCATATATTAAGAATAAAAAACACTAATGAATTCAGAATGGAACAACTCTAATTTGTTACTAGTGAATGTTACTATGGTAAGCTCAACTAATTACATATCAGAATCTACCTACTCAGGTTTCGCGAACTGGTTGATTCAAACATATGAAATTAGCACCCCCTGAAATTGCCGTCCATCCGTGGCTGTTATCCCCCCTTAGATCCGGGGCTGACAATAAGCTATAGAGTTCACAAGTATTTTGTAATCTTCCCAAGGCTTTTGACTGCAGGGATCACTGAATGCTCGTTTTGAAATTAAATTACTATGGAATTCGAGGCAGATCAATGGACCTTTTAAGTTTATACTTTGGTATCATAGAGTGGGATAATGTAACTACTGCAAGCACAATTTTAAAATGAGTACCACAGGGATCAAGTAGGTCGAGTTTTGTTCCTATTATTTTAATGATCTTCTATCATGATAGAATATAGGTTTATTTGCTTAGAATGTAGGTACCTACATAAAATATGGTGTTAACAAAGAATTCTGATCCATATACATTCTACCTTAAATTTAGGCATGCAATCATTAGAAATATGAATTATAAAATAAATTTAATTGTATGGTTTAAGTAGATGTCATAATTAATAACACAGAATAATGTCGAAGTCCAAATAGACTTCCGAGATTTGTACAGGCTGGCCACAGTTAGCTTGGAAAGACACTTCAGTTTAGCGTACGTGCTGAGGCGCGGTGATCGTCTCGGGCCGGGGGCAGTCCATGGCTCGGCCTATGCGATGGAGATACTTCTCGAAGGTCCCGTTGTCCGAGAGCATATGCGTCATTTGGAAGCCGAGGGCGCCATGTCGCCTTTCTAGCAACTGTTCCATTACGGGCCTTACCGCCGCTATTACGGCGTGACCGCCCGCGGTCGCGTAAGTTTCCCCCTGCACTCCGCCACTAGGATCCGTCGGAGCTCAGACTTCTTAGAAGTTCCGTGGCAACGGTCGAAGACCCCAATCTGGCGCCTCGCCGCACCACTGACACAAGGACGCGACAGCTCTCGTTTCAAAATCTTACGGCGGTACCTAATCCGGCTAAAAGGCTCACCGCCTCGAAGGAAATCGTACGGTATCCCCTAATCAGCCTGCCGGCCATCGGCCGCTGCGGTTTTCGCAGCGTTGCGATATTACTGACCGACAGGTCGTCCGCTCTATTCCCTTCGACCCCTCGTTTGCACATCTGTACATAAAGGAATAATCAATCTACTATAAAAAATTGTACATAAAAAAGTACTAATCGGAGCTCCGCTATGGGTTTGGCTCTACTGGAGATCTCATAACTTTATAACAGTGAAAGCATTATGAACTTGGGAGTCTTGGCAACCAATTTCACATGAACAGATTTTAGTGGATTTTTATCAACAAACTATTTTTACAATTTATACATTCACTTCTATAAATAGATTTTCGGAATAATAATGAAGGACCTTATTGTATGGGATGTTTCATCAGCAAAGATAATCACGTTTGACATTTTGTCATTCTTGTCATACAATGTATTATATTTAGTAAACAAACAATACTCTATAGCTAGCTAGTGACGACAAAAGTGCCATGTACGATTCTCGAGTTGTATATTCCCAGGCGAGAGATACGAGTGGATGACGACTTGATGAGATAAAATAATGATTACAAATAGTAATCAGATTTGTGATATTTATTTCTGCACACGGTCTACATCGTATATTTTAATGACTGTTCCAAAATTGAAAGAATAGGCATGATGACAGTATTAAACAACCAAAGAATAAATGGTTTTAGAGGTAAATATAGGCACAAAGGATTAGAAAAAATGCCTAGTTTTAATAAAACATTTTCATTAAAATAAAAGTAAAAAATGCTGCAATGGGCCCTGTTGACTGAAACGTCAATCACCGCGAATGACGTCATGCCTCAGGCAAATGTCAATCATCGCCGTACATTAATATGGCTTCAACTTATGTCAAATATGCTGAGGCACGACGTCAAAACGGCGCCATGACACCCAGCAGCGTTTTCGCGGTTAAATCAAACCGTTGAAACTTAGTTTATTGCTGAAATAATGTGTTTTCGGATATAGTAGACGTGTACCTACATTATAAAAAAGAGATTCTAAAATCTGTCATCATGCCTATTAGTCTGGTCGAAGGTTAAGTAGGTTTTATTTTTATGACCACTAGGTTTATGACATACAAAATATAAGTTTATAATAAATATTAATTAACTAGCTGAAGCCTGCGTCTTCGCCCGCGTGGATGTCGGATATCGCGACCAAAAGTAATCATGAAATTTTGATCCCGGTCCCGCTTTCCAATTATTGCTTCATAATTGCCCATTTTTTTAAGTATTAAAATGGATGTAGTATGTTATCCTTAATAGGTAGACATATGCCATCGCGGACTTTTCTGTAGACCTATATAAGATACACCCATCCATCCATCCATCCATACTTACAAACTTTCGCGTTTATAATATTAGTAGGATAATCAAATACTTACTTACCGTTGTCACACAATTTATCAGAACCGATCCCTCGAAATAGCTTCCATGTCTTATTTTTTTTCTGCAAAATTATAATAAATTAGACAATGATTTCAAAAGAAAGGATACGCCCATCTTAACATTTTACATAAAACTTCTTCATACAAGCAAAAGTAGCGCCATCTGTCATAACTCATACGAACTACGTGAGTTTTGCGTTTTATAGGTCGAAGACTAAACCTTGTACGTGCGTACATGATTTTTTTGATCACATTTTGTTATTGGTCTGAATTTTTATACACACATCAGTCACGAACTGAACTGAGTTTTTACCCGACTGCGCTAGAAGGAGGGTTATATGTTTTTCGGGTGTACGTATGTATATTTGTTTGGCACGCTCTGTAGCCTAAATAGGTTGATGGATGTTAGCTTGAGAGGTGTCGTAAGAGTTTATTAGTTTTTTAAACTATAATTTATTGCGATATTAATACATGTCACAAAAAAAACGTAAGTAAAACAAATTAATATCAATCAGGTTTATTTGTAATTGTAAACAATATTGTTATAATAATTAAGTATTAATATATTAGGTACTTACTAAAATTACTTACACTAAGTTCTTAAGACAAAAATAAAACAATTAAAAAATGACGTTCGTTCAATGTTACGTCGCGCGCGCTGCCGGCCACACAATGGCCGCCAGTACGGACTTCGGTAGTAAATTATTTATACCTTTAAAATGTGTTAATTTAATAATTTAATTGGAACAGAAGTCATTTAGGGTTATTTACCGATGATACGGTACTCCATGTTCCTTTTTAATCGTTATATCGTAATTTTTGTAGCCTTTTACCACGCAACTAGGCATATTTATGACAAACAAATACTCGCTCTCTCCTGCGCGCGGTCCACTGTCGACTGAGTTGCGTTGGCCCTAAATTGTCATTTTAGGGCCAACGCGTTGGTGCCATTTAGAGTCGCGGTCGGCCGGGTCCTTACGCTAGTAATATATATGTCAATGAAATTAGACCTTTAAATTCTTTTTCCATTTAATATTGTAAAGTTAGGATTTTGTGGAAACAAAATTATTCCCAGAGAATAATATTTACTGTAGTGGCTGAATGGGGGTGTCGTGTACACGGCCGTGTGTATTACGTGAATACCTACGTGTACGTAACGCCTAATATTTGAAGAATTTTAGCAATGAAACAGCCTCAAAATGGCGGCCCTTCCCTCTCCGCCGCGCGCGATGTTGAATATTCTTTGACCCTTTAGCTAACGAGAGGTGTAATAAAAAATTTGATGTAGATTATAGATACGTAGCTACAACCTCAAACTGCAGTGGCGGGGCAACAGCTACATTTTATGTGGGCGAAGTATATTTTGCGAGGCCCTTGAGTGGCACACTATCACTTTTTTTTGTTAACCTTCGTTGTCCCACTGTTGGAGAAAGGTCGCCCCCATACTCTTCTACTCCTCTCTGTCCATTGTCATTGTTAACAAATACAGATAAATCTTTGAAAAGCATTAACGCATGCATAGCGAACTTTAAAGTTTATAAATTTTTGTTTAAAGAAGAATACGGTCGTGAGCAGGATTCGAACCCTGCGCCTCCCGGATAAATACTCCAGGCGCTCTGACCACTAAGCCATCTCGACCACTGCTTACTACACCAAATTCTTCTTCCACATTTACACGTTACATTTTAACGTCTTTTGGTTTTGTCATTGCTATCTCTATCAGTCAAAATGTTCACAGCAAATGCCACAAAAACAAAATATATAACCGCAGCATACGCATCCAGAAAAAGTAATTCCAAATTCTAGACAAACATATGTGAAACAAAATGAAGTAGGTAATATTTCTTTATATCGAAAACAGCAGTCCAGTGTACCTATTGGTTATCTCATCTCTCGACGTCATTGCGTCGTACGGTACAGCTTGTCTATGATGAACAAAAATATCAACAACATACGGCGCAATGTACTACCGAGTGACCATCAATTCGTTCGTAACCGATACAGCCAATAGGTACGCTGGGCGTCTTTGCGGACCACGCATTCGCGCGCATCTGCAAAGCAATAATAGCAGTAGCTACTGAAGATTTAGTATGGAGTGATTTATCTGTATGTAATATATGGTCGAGTGTCGAGTGTCGAGTGTCGAGTGTACTGTAGTGACTACTGACCGGGTGGAGTAGCGCGGCGTCCCCGGCGGCGTCGCGCCGGTCCCGCGCGGCGCGCCCTTCCGGCGCCGCCGGGCTGCGCGCCGCCGTGCACGCGTCTGCCAGCGCGCGCGCGCCGCCCGGCCGCCTGCAACGTGCCACACCACCCACCACCGGTCTCTAGCGTTACTATGACCTACACTACCGCTATATCATGTTTTAACAGGTATACTTAGAGAATACATTAAGTACGTCACTTCGAAGGTACCTATCTATGCAAAAGCCTTGTACTCTTATTTACGAAAAATACGCGGACGGAGGAGTATGAAATTTAGCACAGTTAAAGTTTGTATGGAAAAGGAGTGCAGAAAGATAATATATGCATCATAAATACATTAAATTAATAAAAGAAAACATTACACAAACTAGGTACCATGCGTTTGACACACACTCATATAATATATCTTTGACAGTAGAACTTTAATAACGTTCTTTAATGGTTAAATTTCGGGCAGTGGGCGACCACTAGTACCAGGAATTACCTAATCTGTTATTATTGATCAGAAGCTCAATAAAACGTGATAGTGAAAACCATTAAAACACTGCTGTACTCGTTTTTATCTAAGCGATTATCTTAGTCATCCGTTTGGTACTATATAATGAACGTATTAGACGCGGCTTACGCGAAATAAGAGTGTGCCTGAAGCGCCGGGTACATGGGCGAGCCGGTCGGACACGCCAGCAGCACCGGGTGCGGCAGCACGTACACGCCGCGCTCGCCACCGCCACCGCCGTCACCGCGGCCGCCCTGAACGCACACGTTGTGTCTATACTTAATATTATAAAGCTGAAGAGTTTGTTTGAGTTATACAAAGATTGTTCAATAAGTATTGTCGTGTAAACTTATAAGTTTATATTTTTTCAAAGTAACATCCTTGACTATTATTACATTTCATCATACGCTTAAACCAATTTCTTATCCAGTCCTCCCACTTTTGTCTAGGAATTAATTCTAGTTCTTCTTCGAACGCGCCTATCAGCTCCTCCTCCGTTAAGAACTTGCGACCCTTCATGCGAGTTTTGACGTAAGGGAATAAAGCGAAGTCACAGGGAGCAAGGTCAGGGCTGTAGGGAGGATACTCCAACACCTTGATACCCGCCGCCGTCAAATAGTCCGTGGTAGCGCCAGCTCTGTGAGCAGGTGCGTTGTCGTGATGCAGAAACCAGGAACTGAGTCTCGAGTTGGGTCTGCGATTCTGCAATTCCTCAAACAACTGAACCAAACAGGTTTTAGTGTACCATAAACTTGTAACTGTCTGTCCAGCGAGCATAACAGTTTTTACAATAACTTGCTTATAAAAAAAACCGCCATCATTCTTTTGTCAACAAACTGAGACCAATACGAGACGCTCGAAACTTTCTTTCGGCCACGAACAGCTGTGCGACCTGCCGACGTGCCGACGTGCCGACGTGCCGACGTGCCGACGTGCCGACGTGCCGACGTGCCGACGTGCCGACGTGCCGACGTGCCGACGTGCCGACTTGCCGACGTGCCGACGTGCGTGTACTCCTTGTCGCCGTAAGGTGGTGCTCACTTCTTCTTAGCTTATGGAAAGCCCATGCCATGGAAAGTCCATTTGAATAAAACTTTTAATAGTGCTTTATTGTGTTCCTTAACAATTGATTTGATATAAAAATAGATTAGGTAATGTAAGCATACAAATCTCTTAGAATTGCAATAAATCGACTCACGAAGTAGCTGTCATTTTATTTTTCGTGTGTCCCATATTTCGTGTCGCTACCGAATCAAGAATTTTCTAGATAGGTACATTTTTGTTGCTTGTGTATTTTTATAATAAATACGATAATTTATAATATGTAGGTAAGCATCGACATTAAATTTCGCAATTAATACAATTATATATTATAATCAAAACAGTCACATAACATAAATATCAAAACGAATAAAAACTACCTTAAAAAATTTAAGCAAAATTTTTGAATATAGCCATATTCGAGATTGTCACAAAAAACTGTTATTAACTTTAAAACCACAAACTTATTTATTACAATGAGGCTATCAGTTTTGTTTCCCCGCCATTAATCGAACTTAACTCAATTTTTCAAATTCAGCCGAAGTTCCTTAAAATTCAAACAATTACTTGCAGGCGTGGAAGGAATTTATCCTTTGGTATCCCACTTCTGAACTAAAAAGTTCAGAAGATAGGAATACAAAGTAAACTTATAATAATATAATTATAGGTCACAATATTTAGTTATAACTCAAACTTTTACAATATTGTTGTACTTTCCACCTCTCCAACTCCTCGTCCTCTTACATACTTTTTAATTTTTCAAATTAAGGTGTGTAACAATAAGGTTTTAATAGTTTATATCATAGTCATTTTTTTACAACAATAATGGGACGTAGTCATTTCAGCTACAAATCAGCTACAAAACTAGGAGGGCTTAGGTCTCTCTTTACGTATTTGGCATTTGTCGGTGATTAAATCGGCATTTTGGTGTTGTCATTCCATATGTTGCTTCCAAGTTATTTAAACTGTTTTACTTCCTCTATTGGTTTCCCAGCTAGCGCTAGCTTCGCAACCTCGTGGTGCTTGTTTGAGGACCTGCGTCTTGGAAGCGCTTATAATTAGACCAAAACGTTGTCAAGATTGATGTAGTGCGTCAACATAACTTTAAAGGTACGCCATGCTGTCGGACATGAGGCACAGATCGCCAGCGTAGAGTATCTCTAGAATGGAGATCTTTTCTTATTTCGGCTTTACTCTGAATCTTGATATATCGAACACGCCTTTATCAGTCCGGACGTTCAACTGGATTCGATCTTTACAGTATTGCAAAGCGTCTCTCATAACAACTGCGAAGCAGATGACAAAGAGTGTGGTGCAATCTTGTTTAACTCCGCTTGTAATGTGGATCTCTTCAGATAGTTCGCTTTCGTGTTGAACCTGCGCTTTCATGCCAACATGAAATTGGCGTATGAGGTTGGGTATCCAGACTTTTGGAGAATAAGCCAAAGAGCTTCACGTGGGACTCTATCAAATGCTTTCTCTTTTGATGACCTTTGATGTTCCAAGCTTTTCTCCTGAAGTTGCCTTACGACAGAAATGGCGTCGATAGTACTTCTGCTAGGACATTGACTCTCAAGCAGGTATTTTTAGCAAATTTGCTAAGTCGTCTGTTAATAATAACTAAATAAAAAATAAATTTTACCGGCACTAGAGAGCAGTGATATGCCTCGGTACGAGCTGCAGTCGGAGACATCCCCCTTCCTTTTGTTCAACTTGCAGATTACCGCATCTCTGCAGTCTCGAGGTATTTCTTCGCTTTCCCACACCCTTTTAACAAGGTAGTAGTGTCTATTTACAATGTTTTTGCCACTGTATTTAAATATTTCCACTGGAAGTTGGTCCTTACCAGGTGTTTTAGAGTTTTTGAGACGCTTGACTATTTCCACAAACTCTTCAAAAGAAGGTAGGTCATCAAGATGTTGGCAAACTGGCAATTCATCGAGTGCATTAATGTACAATAACCTTCTACTGAACGCCAAAACACAGACAGACGCGGCGGGGGACTTTGTTTTATAATATGTAATGATATAGTGATGATGTAGTATGATCTGATACTGATGAACAAAAATGCGTGATAACGATTATGAGGAGTAGTCATAACCACAGAGTATTATTTATATATATAAGTAGGTACACGAGCTATGACGCACCCATTTACGTAATTTACAATTATGTTTGTATACCTGCACATTTTTTGTTAAGAATATATAATATAGCATTCCTTTTTTTTTTTTCTTGAAACACGACAATTTTCGATGCTTTCTTAAAATTGTCAGGAAGAACACTATTTTGCGTCACTATCATGGGATTGGACGAATTATATCTACGAGCTACGATAGTCTGTGAGAGGAGAGAGGACAGAGGACAGAGCGCTGAGCGACCTGGTTGTGCGTGAGCGGGCTGGAGGCGGCGGGCAGGCGCGGCGACGTCTGCGCGGCGGCGGCGGCGGCCGTGGCGCGCGCCGGCGACCGCTTGCGCCGGTGCTTCTCCACCACGACCTGACATCATTTTAATATTACTGCTTAGTGCTAACATCAAAAATTTAAACAATATCACACACTTGGACACTGTTATTTAGGATTGCTTCCAAACCCGTGCTACGTGACTTGTATTAATGTTAATAAGGATAAGTTTTTACCCTAATAACTGTAAGAGGTAAGCTAGGATGTTATTTAATCGAAAGCTCTTTCAACATTTTTGTTTCAAGATTGACCCCGGGTCAATGAACTTATACGTATATCGGTGACCCAGCGAGCAGCAGTGGCCGAGTCGTCACTCCGTACATGAGTGAATGTTGTAGACTCCGTTCGTAGGAACACATTGATACAGCATTAAAAGAATAAGTCTGGTTTCACTTCACACTTGTGTGGGGAAGCATAGCAGTGTGACGAGACTAGAACAAGCAGAGCTGTGAAACTAAGTGGGTTTACCACCACTGCTGTGCCACAGTGTTAGTGTAAACAGTGCAATTATGATAAAAAGAAGTAAGAAAACACGAATTTCGGGTCAAAGTAGATTTGGTAGCGTATAATAATCCTAACACTTAAACAATCATATAAAGAAATTGCTTCTTTGCGTTTTTTTTCATGGTTATGCTTATAGCATCATATAGCATCACGCCTGTATTCACCGAAGGGGTAGGCAGAGGTGTACACAATTGTACACTCACATTTCACCAATGCTGTTATTAAGTCTCATGTAATAGGTGGTGAGCCTATTGCCATCAACCGGGCACAGTTCCAAACTGACATGTTGTTAGTCAGTGCTGCATTGAAGATGGCGGTCATGAGTACTATCAGAGGTGCGGGGAAGTATTTAATCACTTTGTTGGTGGACCCATCTGAGCCTGGGGCTTTCCTGGGTTTGAGGTTTACGGTGACGGGGGGCAAGGGATCGTCGGATTCGTCTGTGGGCGGGAGTGCAGTTCTACGTTTGACTTCGGCGTCGACCTTGGACAGGTGAGCTTGGTCTATTGGTAGAGTGCTTGGCGTACATTGGGCTTCTAAACTGTCGGCTAGTACTTCTGACTTTTCGTCGTCATCAAAAGCAGGTCGTAGATTAGGTCTATTGAGCGGGGGTATAGCGGCGCAATGAACGGACTTTAATTTCCACTGCAATTGCCAGAAAGCTTGATGGGTGGGTTCTATATCGTCGAGCATTTTGTCCCATCTAGCTTCCCGTATTTCCGATAAGCGCTTCCTAACAGCACGCTGCAAGGTGCGCATATGGATACGGTTAGCTTCGTTGGGGAAACTGTCGTAGGCACGGATAGCTGCATTCTTCTCCGTCAACAGCTCACGCGCATCATCCGGCAGTTTCCAGCGGTGTTCATCCACCTCCGGAACTTGCCGTGAACGTTCGTTCACTACGAATTGCACATGACTGGTGAGGGAGTCGATCGCAGTCACCGTGTCGGCGACAGACACTATATAATCGGGAATTGAGTCTTAGTGCACAGAAGAGGTAGACTTGAGGCATTCCTCTAGTCTTCCCCAATCCGTGATGGTTTTAGTGGGAACAGGTTCATCTGGGTCTGAGGGACCTGAGCGGGGGCCTAATTCTAGGATTACTGGTCTATGATTAGAGTCGAGCTCTTGTAACGTCTCTATAGAGCGTAAACTGAGGTTTACGTTCTTTAGAATCGCTAGGTCGAGTATGTCAGGTCGGTGGTTTACGTTGTCAGGGAAGTGGGTAGGGCTCAAGTTTGATACCTAATAATCGTTCGAGGTGTCTGCCTCGTGTGGTCGTCGTATTGCAACACCAGGATTAATTTTTGGCGTTAAAGTCGCCAGCAATGATAACTGAGCCGCTCAGAGCAAATAAGGCTTTAAAGTCGGGAGCTAAGTTAACTTTCAATGTGACTTTAGGTGGAAGGTATGCCGAGACGATGGTAATCGGCTGGTGTCCCGTCATGCCTAGACGGCATATAGAAGCCTCTATGTGAGAAAGAGGTAGGAGGTCCATAGGGATGCAGTATAACGATTTTTTGTAATAAATTAGTGTACCGCCTGCCTGGCAGCGGGTCCTTCGCTCGTCGTTGCGCACTATTCTATAGTTTGCAATTCCAGGATTCGTCTTGGCGGGTTTCAGAAAAGTCTCCTATATGAAGAAGATGTCGATTTGATGGTCGCGTAAGAAGGTCGCGATTTCGTCACGTTGGCCGTTTATGCTATTAGCGTTAAAGTAAACTAACTTAAGGGATCGGGGCTTAAATTTACTATTTTCGGTATCCAATAGTTACCGTTAAAGTTGATATTAGCTAGGGCGTCAGTGAAGTCTTTATACTCGAGCATCACTTGTAGAATAGCAAAGCCGTTGCCTTGCATGGAGCGCAGAGTCTGTGCTAGTGCGCTGAACCTATCTGAGCTAATGAGCGAGAAAACGCTCTGAACTACTTCTAGGTCCGATCCAATTGATGGCTGACTGCTAGCTGCTAGCTGAGCGGGGGCCTGTTTAGGGAGAGACACGGGCGCAACCTGTGGGGGTTGTACTGGCATAGGTGAGGGGGCGGGTATGGGGATCGCCATCAGTGGCGGAATGACGGTAGGCTGAGAAGCCGGGGAGGATTTCAAAGCCGGAAACGCTTGCTGGTGGTTCAGCGTGTTCCATGGTGAAGGCCGTTGCGGACTCAGTCACTCGGGCAGCTTTGAGGACGGCTGCTCTCTGATGGTACGCTCGGCATTACGTTTCCCGAGTTTCGAGTTGACGTTCGGTTTTTTAGGTGCCTTAGGGCACCCACGATAATTAGCCGGATGTCCTGATTCGCCGCACAGGACGCAGCTGGGAGGGTCGATGCAGAGGGACCTATCTTTAGGCCTCTCACAGGCGTTAGTGCCGTGGTCACCGAGGCACTTAACGCATCTGGGTTTTGCAAAGCAATTACGCTGTGCATGACCGTAGAGTTGGCAATTGTGGCATTGCCCGATAAAGCCCGACTTATGCGGGTTTTCAACTTTAATGCCGGAAAGATGGCACAAGGTTTTCAAATTGTACAGTGCTTTCGAGCCCGGGCCCTGTTCGCACACTACTAGCACCATTGCGAATGGTGGTCCGCCACGAGCGCGGTGCATGCGGTGCACTTCTACGACCTGGATCTAAGGTCGCTTAGAATCGACGATGTCTCGATCTCTGTGGGTACTCCGCGAATCACGACGCGGATGAGGCGCTCCTCTTGAAGGGCGTAATTGTGGAAGGATACTACTTTTTCCCGAAGGAGATTGGTCAGTGTACGAAAATCACTGGGAGAGGGCACCTGGACTTTGATGCCTTGTTGGGTATTCCTGGCCTGAGTTTAGTTGACTTTCTTGTCAACACACCACTTAGAAATATCAGTCCACTTCGCCTTGTCCTGAATGTAGACGGGCGGGGGAGTGGGCGCCTTTTTTTGAGCCTGAGAGGTTGGAGGACAGGGGCTACCGGGCCTGGAGATTGGAGCGGCGTCCATAGGGACGGGGGACTGGAGGTCTAGGGACTGGGTTGCCTCAACGGTCTTGAGGGCTTTGGCGGGCGCTTGGCCGGCGGCGGCGGCATTTTTGGTCTTACGGCTCTTTTTCCCCTTGCCGACTACAGTGATGTAGCCGTCCGAGGATGTGGCCGAACTAGTGTCTGAGTTTTCGGACTAAGAAGAGGATGATTGCATAGCAACATCCATGACGTCCGGCTGTGACACTGTTTCCTTTGTTAACGGTAACAAAGGGGCCGGGGAATTAGCGATTCCATTGTTCTCGTCGAACAATAGATTAGAGTCGCACAAAGGCGACAAAGGAGGGGACGGTTCGGTCGATTTCAGAGAATCACATATAGTGGGCCGCGGCGTAGGTGTGACCGCTTTGGTTATGCCGCCGTGACTACTTGAGGCGGGCATTGGGTACGCGGTAATATCGTTATAACTTTGTGCGTGAACTTGCTGTAGTAATACAGCGAAGTCTTTCCCGTATTTTTTGTCAAAAACGGGAACTTTAACAGGATGTTTTTTAGGAACGCTACAATAAGTGTAGCGTCCATTTTAAGGGATTCAGAAATAAAAGGGAACTATCATTAGAATCTCCTAATAAACCTAACTTCTAACTCCCCGGGTGGATGGGCCCGGGGATGTGTAACCCTCCCTGCCGGATGTAAGCAGGGAGGTGTGTACCTATAGGTGACCCCTAAGCTTGTAACCCGTCGCCAGTCTTATTGTGCAAACGGGGCCTTGACCAGTCTAGTGCGAAGGGTGTAGACACACCCGACCGACACTAGGTGAGTAGCTGAAAGGGAAGCCAGAGTCTAGAGCCGAGTAGGAGATCCCCCAAGGCCGGTCATCTAGCTCTCGTCCAATTGACTGCCTCACCCTGAAGAGGTTTCAGCTGGGTGTATTGGGTCAACACCCTCTCGGCTTCATTGACACCGTAAGGATTCAACCGAGAACCACGAAACTGTGGCTTTACCCTGATGGGGTAAGGAAAAACACACGTTTTTGACTGTACTTTCAAAAAAGACGGATAATCAGCCGCCGCCTCGAAAAAGGCAGCTTTTGATTTAAGTTGTTCGTAGCCAGTAAACAGCTACGGAGATTGCTACGGCAGGGCGTAGCGAATAACAATCACAGACACAACACGGGCGAAATCACTAGAAGCGACACGTCCGCGCGCGGCGAGCGTTGGGGCGAGAGTAGGTTCGGGTTCGACGTCGGCTGAAGCCCTATATTTCTTCAGGAACTATGAAGATTATAACACTATCGAGGTCACCGGGAGAATCATTCCATGAAAATAAAACACCAACTTGCACTGTCACTATGAAAGCTTGAGGTTTCTGCTTACTCCATTGAAGATGGGAGACTTGAAGATATAAAAATGGTAGTTTTTGAGCTACGAATAAAAAACATGCGCTTTTGCTTAGCTACGACGAATCTTTACCGTAACGAGAGCCGCAGAAACCTCGCACTATTATTTATTTCCTTAATAAAAACTACATAAGGGCTATTCACTTCTAAACTATGACTGTATATATAGCTATCTATATACCAATAGATAGGTGCTGACAAGACCTATCTATTGACGTATGTCTCAACTATCTCGCTATTGTACTTATGCACCTGACACAGAATACCTTTGTTAACATACTCGTTTTGAGGGATCTGGGTTGTTTTTCTACGTTAATGTGTCTAAACTATAAGGGTTGAAACTATAAAACAATCAGCACCCCCTAGACGAGTATGCCGGCTACAAATGAAACAATATATTGCATATAATATTTATTGCATATAACCATAGTTATGTACATATCAAGATAACAAAATAATGTATGAATTATCAATAAAATATTTCACTATTATATTTGTTTACATTCACGCTATTGCTTAAGGAACATGGCTGTTACATTTCAAAACATTAAAAATACCTTAAATCTAGGTATCAGAACACAAATCTAAGTGTCTTTATATAAATCTAGGCATCAGAATACAAATCTAAGTGTTTTAATATAAATCTAGACATTCTACAAGCACTAAATTACTATATCGTATGAATATCACTGTTAATGTCTCTAAATTGTTCTATAAACGTAATAATTTCACACACACGAATTTACTGTCTTTCTGGATAATAACGGCACTGAATCTATGTAAACACAGGGCTATCTAACAGGAATAGCAGGGCTGTCGCGAACAGCACATGAGCTATAACCTTGGTCATAACCGTTGAACAAAAATTAATATGAATATGTCTCAAGATATGTCTTTGAAAAAGCATTAACGCATGCTTAGCGAACTCTAAAGTTACAATATTAAATGGAAAAAGAATACGGTCGCGAACAGGATTCGAACCTGCGCCTCCCGGATAGATACTCCAGGCGCTCTGACCAACTAAGCCATCTCGACGTCTTTGTCGATATATGAGTATCTATCCGGGAGGCGCAGGTTCGAATCCTGTTCGCGACCGTATTCTTTTTCCATTTAATATTGTAACTTTATGAATATGTCTCATGAAAGTTATTATAAAAAAAAACATTAATTAATATACTTATCCTCTGATCGTTGACCCGCTGCATTGATAAACGCAAAACGTTTATATAATTCTGCGTGATATAGTTCAGTAGTTAATTATGCAAAACCGATAAAAGTCGTTCAGCTAATTTACATAACAGCACTGTTTTTTAAATCAGCTAGCAGTTTTGTAAAACAGCTGATTTTACAATACATCTGCGACATGTACATTAGGTATAGGTACATAGGGTGTACGTTTTATAGTATTACTAGCTATGCCTCACAACCGTTGTCCAGCTATATAAATATTTTGGATAAGGTCACCCTTACCTTATCACCTAGGGGTATAAAAAATGGCCTGCGACCTATTCTCAGACCTATAAATATACACAAAAAAAAACATTCGAACATTTGAGGAGTTCGAAAATACAAACACTGCGACACGAGATTTTTATTCATGAGATATTATGAAGTAGGTATTGTATTATTGGTTACAAAACGGTGTACCTGCAAGTAGGAACCGGTCTCGTCCTGCGAAGTGGGCGGTGGCAGTGCTGCCTCCCCCGCGCGCCCCACCGACCCCGCGCTGCTCTCCGCCGGGAAGTGGGTCGACATCGACATGTCCAGCTCTGCCATCAACATACATCTAAGTTACACGGCTCAAGAACAGAGTTACTAACATCACATCTAAAGAGTTGGCATTGCAGGCTCCTGAGTATATAAGTATTTTAATACCCACATGCACTCTTCAGGTATCCTCATGCTTATATTCATTATTCCTTTACTTACGTAGAAAGTAACTAATAAGTGTGTGCCTTTACCCGCTGCTAGGTAACAGGCACGGTTTACACTATCCGATTTTTTTTAAGTATAGTAGCCAAGAATGGATGGTTTAGGGACGGAATTTATAAGATAACCGAACTTTAACGCAGTTATCTGTCCTGTTGTCTCATGCGGTTCGAAATTAATGTTGGCTCAAAAAAGACCTTAAACTATAACTAGACAAGAATTACTGTGGTTTTATTTATCTCCATTTCATGATTTATAGTTACTCTGTTCGTATTGCGGATAATTATACAAATGTCATGATACATTGATGGTTTGTGATATTAGGAAGATCGTTGATATATAATAAAAACAAAAGAGGTCCCATCACACTTCCCTGTGGAACTCCTGTTTCAAACAGTCGGTATGTTGATTGGGATGGTATGGATACTAGATTTGTATTGACGTAGTAGATTTCAACGCATTGAGTTCAGTTTGTTAAATAACTTTCTATCCAGTCCAACGCTGGCCCCTGATTCCATAACGTTGACATTTGTTTATAAGAATTGAATGGTTAACGAAGTCGAATGCTTTCGACATATCCAAAAATATCACTGTCACGGGAACTTTATTATCAATATTTTCTGTTATGGTCTTCATCAGAGAAAAACCTGCAAGTGTTGTTGACTTGTTCTTTTGGAAATCATTCTGTTCCTCTTTGATGACCTAAAATGTGTTAAGAAAGTTAGTTATACGGTAATGCACGAGCTATTCGTATATTTTTGAAAATAATGGTATGAAAGTGATTGTTCTATAATTACTTAGTTTAAGGACGTCATCTTTTTTATACAGAGGCTTTAGAATCGATAATTTTAGAATGTTGGCGAAAAATCCTTGAGAGAAAGATAGATTTATCACGTGTGCAAGAAGTGATCATATTATGTCTGCACATAATTTTAAGATGTCTGTAGAAACGGAGTCATAACCGACTGCTTTAGTATTGTTAAGAT
The DNA here is from genome assembly GCA_935421205.1 of Xylocampa areola. Lineage (NCBI taxonomy): Eukaryota > Metazoa > Arthropoda > Insecta > Lepidoptera > Noctuidae > Xylocampa > Xylocampa areola. The sequence continues at coordinate 21,479,525 of OW285206.1, forward strand.
TTTTGTTAAATTTTACTACTTCTGTTGGTGTACATGGTTTCAGGAACATGGTATATGTTATTAATGCTGTTGAAATGTAATGGATTAGTATGAAATAAAAGCTTTTATAATCTACGATAACTGTAGTTTTATTTAATAATAACCCCTGCCCCATTCTATCTCCCTATCCTATTTAAATTTCGATGTAAAGAATTCATTCCACAAAAAACTACGATAAAATTTTCGTGTTATCGGGGTAAATAATTTTAGGAAATTTTATGTAACTTAGGAAAAATAACTTAAGCTTTATGTAATATTGAATATATAAGTAATAATCTGTAACAAGCTTTTATATGTTCTTAATAATGATTATTACCTTCAAAAACGAAAATTCCTTTTTGTCCTATAGCGGCAACACTGTGCGTCAGCCGTAAACTACGCCTCTGACTGTATGTTATAATTTTTTGAAAAGGATATTATCCAAAAACATTTCATGTATAGTTGGATGCCAAGACTCCCAAGTTCATAATTTTTTAAATGTTAAAAGTTGTTCTCTATCTTTAGTAGAGCCAAGCTCAGATTTCTACTACGCGTCATAGCCTACGGGGCCGTATCAAAGTCCAAAGTATATAGCTCTACGTGCTCTTGACTGTACCTCATTTATAACAATGAATAACAAATAACTCTACCGATAAGCTCTGACTCTACAAACTCTACATCTTGGTAAAATTAAAAATAAAGTTGCCGTCGAAATGTAACAAACTTTTATTAATAAAAAAGGGATATAATGTATATAAAATAAAATTGTATATTTCTTATCAGAATAAAATTATTTTTAACTTTTTAGTTATTTTATTTTATTACCACATAATAAAAGCTTATTAAAAATAAACTTTATTTTTATTTTTAACTTTTTAGTATTTTATAATAAAACAACTTTTAACCAGATTAATCACGTGTATTATTGGTTTTTGTTTTTCCTGACGGTTCGAACACTTTTCAGCTTTTCGCAGGAGGACTAAGGTGTCAGGCGTCTCAACAGTTTATTTAAAATTATTTCAGTCTACCGTTAGTATTTATTTAGTTAGTTAGTACTTTTTAGTATTTATTAGTACTACTACTACGGCGTAGTTCGTAGCGCGTAGCGGCGTTTTTCATCCGTCTAATCAAGTAGAATTCACATTTATAACAAATGGAACGAATTTATTTTCCCAAATCTGATGGGGTTGCATATGGATATTATCTAGGACCAAAGTACTGATCAAGACGAATCATACGAGCCCAAACTCAAACAAAAACAAAGGATTTTCAAGTATTATAAAAACAATCTGAGTAGGTATAATTCCATTTCCGAGCATACGTTATTTAATTTTATAAACGTTCATGTACATTCAAGTTGCGTATGATTGTACTTCTAAGGTAGGGTATCATACACCATTCTCCATGCAGTCAACGTGATTGCGGCACCTTTGCACAACATATGTGCAATGTTGAGCTCACTTAAGTACTACGCTGGACAAGAAGTCTGCTAACGTATAGAACACGAATAAGATGTTACCGAGGTTGGTGTTAGCTAATTCAATTTCTTTAGCTTCTACTCCTCTTTGTGCTGTGCTAGTTGTGTAGTTGGAAACATATTTTTTTGGTGATAAAGTCATTATAGAAATTAAATCTGAAGACCACTTCGAAATTAATTTTAAATTACACAAATGTATTACACGCTCATGCATGAAAGACACAATGATAGTGGAAATATGTCAATAGATATGTCAATGTCAACCGAATTATGAGACATGATCAGCGTCCGAATAAAAATGAGGCCGTGATTTACATTTACATGTTGCAAACTTTTTATTAGCTACATACTTCGTTGGTACATGCATAATAACTTAAAGTACCAAAGAGCGATCTTCTTCGTATTTTTTTGATATAAATGCTGATCTACCTTAGATTAAAACATTAGTACGGCTTACATCGACAGCTTAAAATGGCTTGATGAAAATATAATACATTTATTAGTAATTATATTTTTGAGCCGTTTGGGGTGCGTTTGGGGTAGAAACACTCGGGTCGTAGGGTCCGAGCGCTGGCATTCTGTATAAAGAGATCGACACTTCACGTGACCCAAGGGCTGGTCTCTATTTCGCTCAAAGAATAAGTATTGCCATTCAAAGTGGCAATGCAATTAATTAAATGTTATTCGATGTCTTTTATATAAATAATTAAATTTTGAATGATATTAAATATTTCACGGTCGCGAAGAAGCACACCAGCTATCAATTTGGTGGCAATATTTTCATCTTGCATAATTCACAATTATTTAAGATCAAAATATTGCCAAAAAAAAAATAGGGATATCAAGAATGCGCTTTAATTCCCTATCAATTATATGCAGAATTATGAATTCGTTAATAATATATATTTTTTGGAATCTGGACATACGGACACACAATAAAATAATAATTGATTACAAAAGTTAAGGTAAGTTAATCAATAAGGACTCAAGAACTTCCGCTCAAGTAAGGACTGATCAGGTAAGGTTTTACTCAGGTTAGGTTTGCTCAGGTTAGGTTTTTTTTTAACTGGAAGGTGATCTTATATTTCAAGGCCCTTGACAGCTGAAATGATTTATTACATTTCTTAACAACCGATACATTTTCTTCAAAATTGTGGCGCTCGTCCGTCTGCTGGACAGTACCACCACCATTTGTTTTTTATATATAGTTAGTTTTTAGTATATATAGTTGTAGTGCCCAGCAAACTCACGCTGGCATTCCATTAAGTATATATAGTTGTAGTGCCCAGCAAACTCACGCTGGCATTCCATTAAGTTAACATATATTTTTAGTTTTTTATTTGTCTTATTTTTTTTTTATATTAAATTTATTGATATTTTATTAAATTTCACACACACACATTTCACGCACGCCAGCTATCAATTTGGTGGTTGTGAATTATTTAAAATCAAAATATTATCAAAAAACAATAGGGATATCAAGAAAACAATTTAATTCCCTATCAATTATATGCCAAATTATAAATTCATTAATAATATATAATTTTTGAATTTTAGACGTACGGACACACGCCAGTAGACAGTAAGATATTAATTAATTACAAACGTTAATGGCAAAAACTAGACGAAAATCTATCAATTAGGACCCGAGAACTTTTTGCTCAGGTGAGGTTTGCTCAGGTTAGGTTTGCTCAGGTTAGGTTTGCTCAGGTTAGGTTTGCTCAGGTTAGGTTTGCTCAGGTTAGGTTTGCTCAGGTGAGTTTTTTTTTTTTTTTTTTTTTTTTGGCAGGAGTGGGAAATCCTCATGGACGGCCAGGCTGCCTCGCAAGCGAGCCAGTCTGCTCAGTGTCAGACTCTTACTGACTAAAACCACACTCCTGCCACGCAAGTTGTCCTCTGACATGATCAGAGCCATTATTTTGCGATTCAATATATTTGTGTTTATTTTTATTTTTATTTCATGCCATATCATTATGTTTTAGGATTACATAGAGAGCTATAACTTATTCTAACAAAATTAAGCATAAAGTTACAAGTTTAGACATTATACCTTATTTTTACTGGATATTTTTGGATGTGTATAAATTTTTTTTTCTTTTTAGAATATTGTATATATATAATTTTTTTTTTTAATTTTTTTTTTTTTTCATCATTCTTTTAGGTACTTAAACTATATAATTATTATATAAGTAAGTATCCTACTTTTCTTATGCTATCTTATTTCTATTATTAACTATCATTACTATTTTACAACAATACTCTAAAAACTTATTTCTCTTACTACCGCTTATTAAACCAGATAATTTATCTACAGTGAATTTCTCGTCGATGTCTTGCTCAGCCTCGTAGCGCGTTTTTTCGGTGATCGGGCACTCCACATGAGCACATGCAGAACCGTCTCGTCCTTGCTCGGCTCACAGGCGCACGATGCGTTCTCCTTACACTTGAAGCGTTTCAAGTATGCAGAAAACCCACCGTGCCCCGTAAGAACTTGGGTGGTAAGACTTGTGGGCTCAATTTTTCGCATCACCCTGTACGCCTCAACTGCGTCGGGGAAGAATAATTTTGTGCCAGAGGCTGTTTCACCGGACTTATATCTCCCGTTCCACTCGACAAGCGACGCCATGCGGATCTGCCGTCTGACGAATGAAACGGGGCACAGATCATAGTCCGGCTTCTTCTTCGACCCCAGAGCTGCCTCCTTTGCGAGTTGGTCGGCTCGCTCGTTTCCCTCCAATCCTGCGTGGGCCTTAATCCAGAACAAGGAGACACTCTTGTTCTGAAGCATACAGCGGCGAAGGGTGTTTCTTGTTTCCACCGCTAGGGGATGGGGGGAACTAGCATTGACCACCGACTGGAGAGCCGCCATAGAGTCGCTGAAAATGCCGAATGTATTTTCCCTTCGTTTGAGCGCTTCACCAGCCGCTCTTTGTAGGGCCAATAGTTCCGCCTGATAGACGGTGCAGTAAGACGGCAACGCAAGTTTGAGGGCCTTCAGTTCAGTGGTGCTATTCCACAAGGATAGCGCCGCTCCGACCCTGCCCCCAATCTTGCTGCCGTCCGTGAAAATACGCACAGGGAGAGCGCTGTGGTTTTGGTACTGTTCCTCGTCCATCAGGCTACCGAACTGCAGTGTGGTCTGCTCTGCGGGGTGCGGGGATTCTAACGCTGGAGCCATCCGCTCAATCTCCCTGTCCCCTAGCAAGGGCTGGGGCACCCCCTTCTTGGCCTCGTAAAGCGCAGCCGCCTCTCGGATGCGTAAGTCGAGTGGGAGTATCCCAGCCAACACCAGTGCCGAGTTAAGGGAAACTGTGCGGTAGGCTCTACACAGCTTTTGCGCGAAACCTCTTTGCACCACGTTTAGCTGCTTTATGATCCCTAGTTTGTTAGCGGCTGGTGCCCATGCACTTGCGGCGTACAAGAGCGTTGGCTCAACCGCTGCAGTATATATCACCCGAATGACTTCCGGGTGCAAACCCCAGCTCACTCGGGCTGCCCTGGCCAGCTGCTTGTAGAGGGATATCGCCTTCTTACAAGCGATAGCAATGTGCTTATTAAATGTGAGCTTCGAGTCTATGGTGAGGCCCAGAATTTTTATATCTTGGGACATGCCAATGTCGATCCCTCCCATGCGCAGGCGTGGCGTGTCGTACTTCAACCTCCGCGTTAGCACCATGGCACAGGTTTTGTGCGGCGCAAATTTGAGCTTATTTCTGACACCCCACGCACGAACATGTTCGAGAGCGGCATTTGCCCGTCCCTCGATTTCCGCTGCCGATTCGCCGTCGAACACCATTACGACGTCGTCGGCAAATGCCTGGCAGTAGTGGCCTCTATCATCAAGCTGCTTCAGGAGTGGGTCCAGCAGCAAATTCCAGAAGATAGGACCACCTATGGAACCCTGGACGCAACCTTTGCTGGTTGCCTTTTTACACTCCTCCCCCGCGTATCTCACGCTAACCACCCTGTCGCTGAGATAGCTATCGACTACTTTTCTCAAATTTACAGGACACTTTTCCTCAGCCAACCGTACCTTGATAGCGGGCCACCATGCACTGTCGAATGCTCCCTCTATATCCAGCGATACAAGCGTTACGATCTTTTTCTGTACCAACTTTGCGCGGATGTAGTGCATGAGAGTATAGAGGGAGTCTTCAGTGCTCTTTTGGGGCATAAAACCGTATTGGTGAGTACTCATCCTGGGGAGCAGGTAAAATTTGAGACGAGAAACCAGCATCTTCTCGTACACCTTCCCTAGTACGGGCAAAAGCCCAATCGGCCTGTAAGATTTCGGGACAGTGTACGAGTCTTTGCCTGGCTTTCTAAGCACAACCACCGTTGCTGCCTTCCAGGACTTCGGGAAGTGATGGTGCGCCAGACACCCATTCAACAGCGACAGAAAGAATTCAGGGTCGGTTTCAATGGCCTGAGAGCAGATGTCGGCAGTGAAACCGTCAGCTCCCGGGGCCTTTTTTGGGTTGAAAGACCCCATGGACCTATCAAGCTCACTCCGGGTAAACGGTGGGTCATGCCGTTCATCATGGCTCCACTCGTTTACCTCTTTTGCCAATAGTCGGGTTTGGCGATGGTCCATGTTGTCGTCTTCCTCACGGTCCTCGGGGTAAAACGTCTCGGCCAACAGCCTCACCGAGCCCCCAGCATCCAGTGCTTCACCTTCCCATCGCAGCGGCAGATCCTCCTCTCTTTTCACAACCCTTCCCATAACTCTGTAAATCCCTTCCCAGACGCCCTCTTTGTCCTGCTTTCCGCAAAACTGCCTCCAGCTTTCTTCGGTTGCTCTCCTTACAGCCTCCTCATACTTTTCTTTTTCTTCCAGGTAAAGCTTCACTACCATCTCTCTTCGGACCGGCGCTGCATTCCTGACTCTGCGTTTCCTAGTGGCGACCAGCTTCTTCATATTCGCGAGCTCCTCGGACCACCACGGCAAGGTGAGTGTTTCTTTTTTCTTTTTTGTTTGTAAAGTGTGTGTACATGTTTCAGTAACGGCATTTGTGTATGTATCTACTGTGTGTTCTAATTGTTCTATTGTATTTATGTTAATGAGTTCCGAGACTGTTAAATTGTTTTCCAGCATAATTTGAGACAGTTTCTTACGAAACTGTCTCCAATTAGCCTTCTTTGTGTTGTATAATCTTGTTGTGCGCTCGAAGCTTATTCCTTCAGATTTGACCAAATAAATGCTAAAAAAGATACCGTTATGGTCGGAGCTCGTGAGTCCCTCCGAGATTCGCCAGCCGTCCACCAGGTCCAGCATGTCCACCGAACAGGCCGTTACGTCCACGTGGCTGCTGTATCTAATGCCTCCCCTAATAGTATCGAAAGATGGGATGTCACCCGTGTTAAGGATCTGCAACCCCATTTCCCCCAACGCTCCACACATCTGCTCCCCTCTCGAGTCCTCGTTGCCGCTACCCCACCATGTACTTTTCGCGTTTGCGTCTCCTCCAATAACCAACCTGCTAAGGCCCAACTCTTGCTCTACTCGTTTCAGGTGCTCCAGGTATGGCTCCACGGGTTGTCAGGCTCGAAGTAGAAGGATACCAGCGTGATTTTCCAAGCTCTGGTTCGGACTCCCACCACAACGATGTTGTTTGTAGTAAGTTGCGGGTACTGTATGATGTCCAAGTTTTGGTCAAGGACAGCTATTGCTGCTTTTACAGTCCCTTCTCCACCCTCAGAGCTCTGGAAGACCCTAACGCCCCGGTAGCCCTTCATCCTTCTCACCGCTCCTACATAGGGCTCCTGGAGTAACGGTATGGCAAGTTTGCGCCTGTCAGCTTCCAAAAACGCTCAGGTTAGGTTTGCTCAGGTTAGGTTTGCTCAGGTTAGGTTTGCTCAGGTTAGGTTTGCTCAGGTTAGGTTTGCTCAGGTTAGGTTAGGTGAGGTTAGGTTAGGTTAGGTTAGGTTAGGTTAGGTTAGGTTAGGTTAGGTTAGGTTAGGTTAGGTTAGGTTAGGTTAGGTTAGGTTAGGTTAGGTTAGGTTAGGTTAGGTTAGGTTAGGTTAGGTTAGGTTAGGTTAGGTTAGGTTAGGTTAGGTTAGGTTAGGTTAGGTTAGGTTAGGTTAGGTTAGGTTAGGTTAGGTTAGGTTAGGTTAGGTTAGGTTAGGTTAGGTTAGGTTAGGTTAGGTTAGGTTAGGTTAGGTTAGGTTAGGTTAGGTTAGGTTAGGTTAGGTTAGGTTAGGTTAGGTTAGGTTAGGTTAGGTTAGGTTAGGTTAGGTTAGGTTAGGTTAGGTTAGGTTAGGTTAGGTTAGGTTAGGTTAGGTTAGGTTAGGTTAGGTTAGGTTAGGTTAGGTTAGGTTAGGTTAGGTTAGGTTAGGTTAGGTTAGGTTAGGTTAGGTTAGGTTAGGTTAGGTTAGGTTAGGTTAGGTTAGGTTAGGTTAGGTTAGGTTAGGTTAGGTTAGGTTAGGTTAGGTTAGGTTAGGTTAGGTTAGGTTAGGTTAGGTTAGGTTAGGTTAGGTTAGGTTAGGTTAGGTTAGGTTAGGTTAGGTTAGGTTAGGTTAGGTTAGGTTAGGTTAGGTTAGGTTAGGTTAGGTTAGGTTAGGTTAGGTTAGGTTAGGTTAGGTTAGGTTAGGTTAGGTTAGGTTAGGTTAGGTTAGGTTAGGTTAGGTTAGGTTAGGTTAGGTTAGGTTAGGTTAGGTTAGGTTAGGTTAGGTTAGGTTAGGTTAGGTTAGGTTAGGTTAGGTTAGGTTAGGTTAGGTTAGGTTAGGTTAGGTTAGGTTAGGTTAGGTTAGGTTAGGTTAGGTTAGGTTAGGTTAGGTTAGGTTAGGTTAGGTTAGGTTAGGTTAGGTTAGGTTAGGTTAGGTTAGGTTAGGTTAGGTTAGGTTAGGTTAGGTTAGGTTAGGTTAGGTTAGGTTAGGTTAGGTTAGGTTAGGTTAGGTTAGGTTAGGTTAGGTTAGGTTAGGTTAGGTTAGGTTAGGTTAGGTTAGGTTAGGTTAGGTTAGGTTAGGTTAGGTTAGGTTAGGTTAGGTTAGGTTAGGTTAGGTTAGGTTAGGTTAGGTTAGGTTAGGTTAGGTTAGGTTAGGTTAGGTTAGGTTAGGTTAGGTTAGGTTAGGTTAGGTTAGGTTAGGTTAGGTTAGGTTAGGTTAGGTTAGGTTAGGTTAGGTTAGGTTAGGTTAGGTTAGGTTAGGTTAGGTTAGGTTAGGTTAGGTTAGGTTAGGTTAGGTTAGGTTAGGTTAGGTTAGGTTAGGTTAGGTTAGGTTAGGTTAGGTTAGGTTAGGTTAGGTTAGGTTAGGTTAGGTTAGGTTAGGTTAGGTTAGGTTAGGTTAGGTTAGGTTAGGTTAGGTTAGGTTAGGTTAGGTTAGGTTAGGTTAGGTTAGGTTAGGTTAGGTTAGGTTAGGTTAGGTTAGGTTAGGTTAGGTTAGGTTAGGTTAGGTTAGGTTAGGTTAGGTTAGGTTAGGTTAGGTTAGGTTAGGTTAGGTTAGGTTAGGTTAGGTTAGGTTAGGTTAGGTTAGGTTAGGTTAGGTTAGGTTAGGTTAGGTTAGGTTAGGTTAGGTTAGGTTAGGTTAGGTTAGGTTAGGTTAGGTTAGGTTAGGTTAGGTTAGGTTAGGTTAGGTTAGGTTAGGTTAGGTTAGGTTAGGTTAGGTTAGGTTAGGTTAGGTTAGGTTAGGTTAGGTTAGGTTAGGTTAGGTTAGGTTAGGTTAGGTTAGGTTAGG